>CM057047.1:31817482-34217482 GCA_029948455.1 Solanum rostratum | reverse complement strand
AGCCTAAAAAGCTACGAACCTCGGTCAGATTCAATGGTCTCGGTCAGGCCATTATGACCTCAATCTTTTGGCCATCGACCTTGATATCATCGCCTGTAATAACATGGCCAAGAAAAGCTACAGAAGTTAACAAAAATTCACATTTGGAGGATTCAACATATAACTTGTTGTCCTAGAGAGTCTGTAATATAACTCGTAAGTGTTCTGCGTGCTCAGCTTCTAACTCGTCCTAAATATTGCCTTTGGAATATCAACATCCCTGACCCGTTACAGGTAGTACCTGGGTCACAAGTTGATCTTTGAAAAATCATCAATCAACAAAAAAGGATACTTATCCTTGTTAGTGACTTTATTTAGCTATCTGTAATCGATACACATCCATAAGGAGCCATCTTCCTTCTTTCAAGCAAAGAGCACTGGAGCAACCCATAGAGATGTGCTTGGCCTAATATTCAGTTATCCTTCAATTTGCTTAGCTCTATAGGATCCATTTTATAGGGAGGAATGGGTATAGGTTGCATATGAGGAAGAAAATCTATAGCAAAATTAATATTCCTTTCCGGGGGATCCCTAGAAGCTTATCGGGGAATATTATCGGTCATTCATTCACAGTAGGGACTGACTAAAGGGCTAGTTGCTAATAAAATATCTTGTCTTCCCATAATGGTAACATGCACTTGAACCCTTTCTACACTGCCCAGTATGAAGCTTACCACATTGTGCACATGGGGGAGTAGGCTGTCTCATTTGTGCTTAACGCTCCTGTTGATGGCTACCATGTTGATCTAAATTCTGCCTTGGTCTTGACTGAATATAATAATCAAATCTCTAGCCCTGCAGTTGTAGTGAGAAACTACATACTGACGAAGATGGGTATCGCTGAAATGGGAGCCAAAAGTCACCCTGTGGCTCCCTATAAGACCTCATAGTACGAGCCCTCTATTCTTATCCTTATCTCTATGGGTATCCCAAATCCGATGAAAAAGGTCCTTTGTAGTCTGAACAACAACCTGAATACGAGAAATATCTACACCATCTTGTAAAGAGGCTATCCTGTAGTCTTCGATCAAATAATCCCCCAAACCATCCATATAATGATGAACTCTAGTATTCATGGTACATACAATATTTGGTGCATACCTAGCCAAAGAATCAAACCTAAGGCTATTCTCCCTTATACTTATATCCCCCTCCCTCAAACTGATAAACTGGTCAAAACAGGCCTCTTGCACCTCTCGTGGTAAGTAATGGGCTAAAATGCCCTAGAGAAGTCCTCCCACTCTACTGGCAGAGCATCAGGCCCTCTAGATCTCTCCCACGCCTCGTACCACAAGATGGCGACATCACGTAGTCGAAAAGAAGCTAACTCCACTACCTCGGTGACAGAGGCATGCATCACCCTCAATACTCCATACATATGGTCTATAAATTCCTGTAGATCCTTAGTGGGATTGGACCCTGTAAATACTAGAGGGGCTAAGTGAAGAAACTCTCGTACCTTTGAACTTTCTGTTTGGTCCTTTTTGGTGTCCGCTCTCGCCTTTAGTTGTCTCCCATGAACAGAAATCATCATAGTTAGTAACTGAATAGCCTTCTTCATCCCTTGCTCCCTAGTCTCTAATGGGGCTTGGGGTACTAGATCTCTTCGGGCCCCAATAGGTGCTGGTAAATCTAGTACTGTAGGCATTGGAGATTCCCTATGTGCCTCAATGGAGAATATATCCGCCTCACCAGGCAAGACACGATTGGTACCTTCTCTCGAATCCATACTTCTTTCATATTGTGCAATCTCCGGAGAGTAGGCAACCCATTAAATAAGAACAACATACCATGATATAGATTTCATATGTTCCTATAGCTTTGATCTATAGCATGATCTATTAAGGGAAAGAAATGTAACCATCCCTAAATGCCTCATAGCCTCCTGATTATAAGTGTGGTGAACAACACACCCATAAGCAAGATTCTACTAGACACGGAATTGTGGACTCCCTGGGATATGAACTGCTCTAATACCATGCTTGTCACGCCCCAAAGAAAGAGGAGGCGCGACTGGCACCCGATACCGTTATTGGCCGAGTAAGCCACTAAATATGCTAGTTAACTAGACTAGGACCAGAAGAAAATCAGGCAGCATAATGTTTAGAAAAAACTATGCCGGGACCATTTTGTTCATGACATGGTAAACAAAAAATCAAGTATATCAAGATAAGTAAACCAAAACGATAAAGTACTAGCTAGCCGACAAAGCTGCAACAACAGAGGTATACTCACACACTATATATACATGCCAATCTTATGACTGGAGGTTGAAAGGCACAAAAGGACCAACACACAATAACATGTCCACAATAGCCTCTAAGATGACCACTAATACTGTCGGGACTAGGCCCCGACTATACCTAACTATACAACAAAAAGTAAGCATCCTGTGAAAGCTCCGGGAAGAGGTAGAGCTTACCAACTCATAGTTGAACTGGGCTCCTGGTTGAGGGGTCGATCAGAGTCCCTACATGAACCTGCACGTACGAAATAAAATATAGCGTCCCAGGCAATGGGACATCCAAACAAATAAACATGTACTGGTATGTAAGGCAAAATGTGAAACCATAGATAATAGTAGTAAAAAGGGTAATAGAAATACCACATGTAACTAAAACTTAAGTAACTTTAATGGCCAATAATCAACCTCCTAGTGATTAAATATGCATGGTATGCTCGAGTATCGCATGTCGTGAATAAATATATATGGATGCAAATGCATGACATACCCAACCAAATGCTAGCACTGGTGGTCCTTTCTGGTAGCTAACCGACATCATATCTGCCAACCTGTGGCCATTTACACCATATATATATATATATATATATATATATAATATATATAAATATATTCATTTGGGCAGATAGGCCCCATACCTCCGATTATAGCTCGGAGTCCATGCATAACGTGCAATGTATGATATGAATGTGGAATACACATAATAGGCCATAACAAGAACTTAGCCAATCTTGTCTCGTTGGTACACTTATTCTCATAACATCATAATCATTATCATTTAGCCAATCTTGGCTCATTGGTACACTTATTCTCATAACATCATAATCATTGTCATAGCATATGCAAATGACTCGTGGGATCTTATATGTATTTTTAACAAGTTTGGAAACTTAACTCAACATTTAGAGTGAAGCCTTAACTTTGAAAATATTCATAAATGTGCTTTACATAATGCTTATACTTGGTCCCATATCAATTAGTAAAAGAAAGTATTTTAACAGGATCAAGTGCTTTAGTCATTGAAATAGGGGCATTACGTTAGACATTATTGGAAATCAACACGTTACTTGTTAAATGCTTCAATTATATTTTTGTGTAGAAGAAGGACTGATTATTAATAATACATTCCCTTTGTATTCTATATTTATTTTAATGTCACTACACCAAGAAGAGAAACACCTCGAACATATGAATAGGTAACCGGGAAAACCAACAAAATGATGTATAGATATTGAATTTCCAGTTTAAGTGAGCGAATAGAATTTCAATCTAATACCATCATAAAAATAATTCAACTGTAATCCCAGCGCCTTTCACAGAAGGTCTTTCTAGCAACAGAATAGTAATATATCACATTTGACGTTTTGGGAAACTTCCTGGATTTCCAGCTAAAAGGAGGAGCGAAGCTTAGCTCTAACATACCTCCCCAACGAACGTCCAATTGCCAAAAGTTTCTTCACGAAAGTTGTTCCTTACATCTTAAGCTTTGCAACGACTATATATTCGTAGCTTAAAGACACCTACAAACCATAAAAGATTTAGCATTAATAACTAGATTCAGCAAGGAGCGTTTACGTAAGGAAATGTCTGTAAAACTTCATAAAAATGATCGTAAAAGAGCCCCAAAATTATTACTAGAACGCACAAGCTGCAAACCAACAATACCAGCAGGAACACTCCTTTTTTAACAGCCCCAAAAACAGCCGCAAACTCAGCTAACAAGAGGGGAAAACAATTGCAAAGCGTAAGGCACACATTTCTAGGCACATGGACAAATTTTAATGGTAAAAATGCGAAAAACTTACTCAAATCCCTTTGGCACCTTGAGGGAACTGTTCTTTCAGTTTCTTAGCTATTTGGGGAGGAAATGGCACTGATTTGAGCTTTAAAACGCTCAAATTAGCTGACATTAAGGTGAGTCGACCCGACCCAACCCTTGACCCGATTTCCTGCTTGGGATGTCTTGGTAAAATGGTCATAACTTTTTATTTTGAGGCCGATTTGATGCGTGGTTTAGTGCGTTGCAAACTAGACTCATAGATATTTAATTTTATAGGTCATGGTACTTCTAACTTCTTATATTTTGGGAGATATGGCCTGATACATTTGACACAAATTTAAGAAGGTTTTCTTAAAGAAACTTACGGTAACTCTGGCCCACCTTTATCTTGCAACTTTCTTGATTCCAAAAAGATAATGTATGACCTTTGTTATGTTAAAATAACTTTTCAAAATTCATTATTAGCAAATTACACACTTTTAGTCCCATCTGAAATATGAAACCTAATTTGAACCTTTCAAAAAGGGCGAGGTGCCACTTGGGCCATTTCTTTAATCCCGGATGTGTATTTAGGGTATTCCATTGACTTGAAACATTAAGTCCTTGATATTACCTCTTATTTTCATCCTTATTATCCCTAGTTTCTAGCAAACATCAACATGTGCCTCATATAACACCAGATTATTTGTATAATGGAAGACGAGAAACACAGGGTCTAACAGAGGAGGGGAGAGATGAGATATTATGATATGCAACAGATAGGTAAGAGTATGTTGGAGTGTCTTTGAGTGGGAGCTCATTGAATGCTGAAGGTAGAAGTGCTAAGTAGGCTTGAATGAAATATGAGGATGTGGATAGGTAGGGAGTCAAATAAGAGCTATAAGCTTAAGTTGATGGAGTAGAGTGCCATGAAAGGGAGCACAATTGAGGTGGAGAGCTGTGCTTGAGAATACCCGCAGAGTCTTGTATATCGCGATGGTCCCCTTTCTCGATTAGAGTTGATGATATCCTTCTTGAGTTCAAACAACTGATTGACGAAGTGTTTAAATGATTTGAATTGATTGAGTCTCGATGTTCCATTCGTTCCTGTGAATTGTCTATCCGAGTTGATGCATCTATTCTTGATTCTGAGTGAAGTTTGTTGAGGTTGATGAGGAGTCGAGAGTTTGATTGGTTGATGTGAGTATTGAAATGAGTCTTGAGCATATTCATGCCTTGATTGAGGTTGATGAGGAGTCGAGAGTTGTGATTGGTTGATGTGAGTATTGAAATGAGTCTTGAGCATATTCATGCCTTGATATCCATCTTTACTCATTATTCGATGATGAATGATCCCAAGGAGGAGATGATATAACGCCTAGTAAGATTACCAAAATACCCCTATAGGAGATATGTGCACATAATGTGTCTTCCCATGCACTGATGGCAAATCTAGGGCCGGATATGGGATCAACATGAAAAACTAAGGTGCGACCATGAAAAACTCTTCGATGTGAAAATGCGAACCAATGTTGGTGTGCAACAAAGATGCAATGCTCCTCCATCGCAGACCAACACTTATTTTTTTAAAAATTTTGCTATAAGGTTTGGAAAACTCATTCAGGCTGGCTTTTCCAAACTGGAATTTTTTTCTTTAAATTCGTGAAGGGCATTCTAGACCTTTACCAACCTCTCCTAAACTCAAAACATGATCAAAATAGGCTCTTTTGAGTATAAAAAGAGTTTTATACCCTATTCTAAGTCCTTTCTAAGTTCATGAAAGAGACTAGGGCTAAAGAAAAGATAAGAGGAGTGTAAAATTGAGAAATTTGAGGAGGACTCTTGAGAGTTGATTATTGAAAGCTTCACACCAGGTATGTAAGGCTAAACTAAAGCACGGGATTGTTCTCCCATGTGCCCCATAGATGGTAATAGAAGAGTTAAAAGTCCATGAGTCCCCATACATGTTTTTTGAAGTAATATCTTGATGAATTTCTTGAAAATTATATTAATTACATGTATTTTTATATGTTAATGATCATCATCAACTTATTTTCTTGAATTGAATACTTTTCATGAGATATTGTATAAACCCTATATATTAACTTTTGAAAGCATGCATGAATGAACTTAGGGATTGAGTCTAGAGCCTTGACTGGAGAATGTTGCATGTGATTGTGATGTGAGCATGATGATGAGTTGATAGAAGTTGATAGTCCATGAGTAGTCATGAATGAACTCTAAAGAATTTCTTAATCGATTGTTCCCTAATGATTGACCTAAGCATTGAGCTATTCATTGAGAGTTGAAGTGATGAGATGATGAGAGTCTCTGATTGAGATGATTTGATTGAAATGGATGAGTCATATGAATATTGAGTCTTGGGAGGAGTATCGAGCACCGAAATGGGTAAGAGTAAAATCAACTCGCACTCATTAACTACGTTGCTAAGTGTAGGTGAAGATTAGAACCATTACATTACATTGAGGTTCTCTGTTGATAGAGCCCTTGGAACAATGGAGGACTTGTTGATAGCTGGATCCCTAATGGATTCTAAATGTTCTCTACCTGGCGAGTACAGAACGACAGTGGCAACATTGGCGGGATATTGTACAATCACTGACTCATAAGTGATTATTTTCGGATAAGAGAAACTTCCAGAAAGTTCCCACTTTGAGTACTCTGAGTCGAGATGAGATAAGTTGAGTAAAGTTCCTTTGAAATGAATCTGATGTGATTGATGAGGTTGATTGGTTGATTGATCACTTTTCTACTCTTTATACTTGATTTAGATAGATATTTGACATTCTGATTTGTTTATTATTCTATGTTTATGTTATTTTCATATTATTCAACCTGATTCTGTTACATTTAACTATTTTACATATTGTACATTCTGCGTATTGACGCCCTTTGACATTGCATCATTTCATGATGCAGATACAGGATTTAGAGATCATCAATAGGCGCACCGTTGATGTTCTATCACAGTCAGCAGAGTTGGTGAGCCTCCTTTACTTCGGAGGACCATTATTTACTTTCATCTAACTATTGGAGTCAGACTTTTAGAGTATTTTTACTATTTCTTGAGTTAAGGTAGCCTTGGGTTGTCATTGGCACCACTTGATAGTGATAGAGGCTTATAGACTAGAGTTGAATGTTGATGTTGGGACTTGTTGAGCTAGTATCTTTCTAACTAGAACTCTTTATTTATTATGTTATTTGAGATTAGATGTGCCTATTATACTCTTTACTATTCCTTTGATTTGTCGAGTCATTGAATGAATGAATGTGATGAGGCCAAGTGATTTGATTGGGGACCAACAATAATCTCTGAGTGCTGACCACGTCTAGGGTACCCTCCTGGGGTGTGACATATATTCACAGAGCATCACAACCCTAAGAACTTGAAAAATACAAGAGAAGAGATTATATTTAAAATAACAGTAATATAATATATAAAAATACTTTTATAGTAATGAATTTACTCGTGTACCGAACACAAAAAAAGTAAATAAATAAGAAATTCACATATTTTCTAGAAAATAATTTTCATAAAAGATATTGTCCTATCTCTCACTCTTGATGAAGAAAAAGTCATCAGATGATTGTACAATAAAATAAGGAACTAGATTTCATATTGAACACGTCCTAGATGTTAACTTTCTTTTTTGGAGAAGTTGACCAAATTATCCTTTTTTATAATTTGTTAAGATTCTCACACCTACTTTCATTATTATTTTACTAAAAGAATTTGACACTATATTTTATTCATTAAAATGTTCCTTTAATACTTCCTTTTCTCAATTTATGTGACATTTTTTGCTTTTCAAGTTTTAAACTATATAAAATTGATCAATATTTTAAAGTATATTTTTTTTAAATAATATGAACATACAAGAATTTGTGATCATGTTCATTGATGATATCTTAGTCTATTCCAAGACCGTGGAGGACCACGTGAGGCATTTGATATTGTACCCAGAGGCTCAAAGAAGAGAAGTTGTATGCAAAGTTTTCCAAATACGATGCGTTTGGTAGCATTATTGGGGTACGTGGTGTCTAAAGAGGGTATTTGAGTTGACCTGGAAAAGATTAAGGTTATTCAGGGTTGGACTAGGCCTACCTCAACTACAGAGATTTGTAGTTTTATGGGTTTGGTCAGTTATTATTGCTGTTTTATTTAGGGTTTCTCTACTATTGCAACTCCAGTAAATAGACTTACTCAGAAGAATGTGATATTTCATCAGTCCAATGAGTGTGAGGAGAGCTTCCAAAAGCTCAAGTTATTGTTGGCTACAACTCCTATTCTGACATTGTTGGAGGAGGGTGTTGATTTCACTTTATATTATGATGCTTCTAGAGTAGGTCTAGTAGGTGTGTTGATGCGGAAAACGAAGGTTATTGCTTATGCTTCTAGAAAGTTGAAGGCCCATAAGAAAAACTACCCCACCCATGATTTGGAGTTGGTTGCGGTTGTTTTCATGTTGAAGTTATGGCATCACTATTTGTTTGGAGTCAATTGTCAGATCTTTACTAACCATCACAACTTAAGTATATCTTTAGTCTGCAAGATCTAAATCAGATTAAAGGAGGTGGATTAAGCTTCTAAAATATTATGACTTGACCATTCTCTATCACCCCGGGAAGGAAAATATAGTGGTCAATGCATTGAGTAGGAAGGTTTCCAGCCTGGGGTGTTTAGCAACTATTCGGATTAAGGAGTGACCGTTGACCAGAGATGTTCAGAGCTTGGCTAATGGGTTGGTTAGCTTATAGATCTTAGAGTGGGGATGAGTGCTTGCTACATACTATTGAGGCCTTCTCATATTTGATGGATTAGATTCATGAGAGACAGTTTGAGGATGAAAAGTTTTGTATTACCTAAGATAAGGTGGATAGAGGTGAAGCTAGGAAGGTAGTGCTTGACTCTGATGGTGTTTTGAGGATTGGGAGTCATATATGTATGCCTAAGGTGGGTGATTTGGTTAGATTGATACTTGAGGAGGCTCATTATGCTAGATATTCCATACATCCAGGGGAAGCAAAGATGTACCATGACCTGAATCAGCATTATTGATGGTTTGGTATGAAGAGAGATATACAAGAGCTTATAGCCAAGTGCTTGAATGTCAACAGGTCAAGTGTGAGCATTTGAGGCCAGGTAGAGAGCTTCAGAGGATGTCTATTCCTGAGTGGAAGTAGAAACATATTACTATGGACTTCGTTATTGGCTTATCTTCTACCATTGGGGGTTTTGATTCTATTTGGGTCGTGGTGGATCACTTGACCAAGTCTACCCACTTCATTCTAGTTAAAGTAAAGTATACCGCTAAGAGACTGACCCAACTTTATATTAGTCAGATAGTGAGACTTCACGAGGTCTCAGTTTCCATTGTGTCAGATCAAGGTTCATTTTTACCTTGTATTTTTTTAGGGTCTTACAACATGGTTTAGGTACCCATTTGGATTTAAGTAAGACTTTTCACCCTCAAACCAATGAGTAGTTGAGAGGACCATTCAGGTATTAGAGGATATCCTTTGAGCCTGTGTGATTGATTTTGGAGCTATATGGGACCAACATTTGGCCTTAGCGGAGTTTTCATACAACAACAATTATCATTCTAGCATTCAAATGGCTTCTTCAGGCCTTGTATGGCCGAAGATGCAGATCGCCCATAGGATGGTTTTACATAGTGGTGGTGGTGAGTATGGGTGTTGATATGTTGAGAGATGATCTTGAGTGGGTGCAGTTGATTTAGAGTAGATTGGTGACAACCTAGATTCGCCAACAAAGTTATGCTAATAGGCGAATTCAACCTTTGGTGTTCGCGGTTGGTGATATGGTTTGGTTGAAGGTCTCATCTTTGAAGGGTGTTCTGAGATTCAGGAAAAAGAGAAAGCTCAGTACTAGGTTCATTAGTCCTTTTGAGATTCTTGATAGAGTGGGAGAGGTGGGTTATAGACTTGCCTTGCCACCTATATGTCTTCAATTCATCATATATTCCATATTTCGATGTTGTGACATTATATTCTAGACGAGTCTCATATCATTTCTATGGATTCAGTTGAGTTGAACCCTAATTTGACTTATGAGGAGCAGCTGGTAGCCATTCTGGATAGGCAAGTGAAGAAACTAAGGACTAAGGATTTTGCTTCAGTAAAGGTCTAGTGAAGCTATAGGCCCAAGAGTGAGGTTTTATGGTAGATAGATTTAGATATGTAGGATCGATACCCTCACTTGTTTGAGACTTCAGGTATGTCCCTCATCTAATGTTCGAGCACAAATATTATTTTTCGTCGTGGATGATATAATGACCTTGAAGGTCATTTCTTACATTTTCAATCAAACTATCATTTTGCCTTTTTTGAAGGTTGCCTTGGGTCATTTTTTGGTGAGTCTAAGAGTCGAATTCTGAAAATCTTATAAAAAGCTGGAGTTTTGAAAAAGAAAGAATTTTAAAAGGCTTAAAGTTGGAGATGTCATGTTTTAAAGTCATTTTGGAGTTTCGAGTGTCAGAATTTGATTTCGTCGATTCCATCAGTTCGGAAATGCCAAATCTTGTTTTGGAGAATTTTCAAAACTGAATTTGGAGCTAAAACAGAGTTTTTAGGCCCAAAGTTCATTTCTAGTTCATTTTAGATCATAGATTTGACATTGATCAACATTCAAGTTTCGGGGGCACGTATCAAAATTCTGTCAGTTCCAATGGTTCCAAGTGGTGAGACTAATGCTAAATATGACTTCGTTATAATTTTAGAGCTTCGAAGAGTATTTCGTGTTTTTGAGTTCAAAACTAGTTTAAATGATCTTTCTCGGGTTTTGGGCCAAGGAGGTCCTGGACTGGAAATCTGACGGTTCTATTGAATTTGAATGCTTATTGCTAGTAGGGTTCCAACCATGGTTCGTGTTCACTAGATTTGGATCGAATTTCGAAGGTCCAATCCATGAGTTTCTGTGTTGTGTGTTTGCTGGTCTATGACTGTTTTTGGTGCAAATAACACCCTTCTCCGTGTTCCCATGGATCCCTCCGCGTTCGTGGAGTGTGATGGCAATTGACCTCTGCGTTCGCAGACCCGCGTTCATGGAGTGTTCAGTTGCCCATGTCTCCATGTTCATGGTGAACAATTTTAGTTTTTAAAAGACATGATTACATCTTTTCAACTATTTTCAACTCTTCAAGCTTCATTTCCAAGAGAGATTTCAAGGATTTTCAAGATAATTCGATTGGGTAACTATTTTCTAAGCTATCTCATTGATTTACATTAAGTAATTAGTGTTTAAACTTATAATTTTCAGATTTTAATGGTATAAATTTGATATTTCTTTGACTTTGATTTCCAAACATTAATTGTTGAATTCTCCCTCATCTTAGAAACGTTTTCGAAATAGTACTCACCGTTGAACTCCTTATTACATGGGGAATGTTTTCATGCTTTAATTTTCATATTCTGGCTATGTTTTTTGGTATGGGATTTTTGGCTATTTTACCTATTTTCTCCAAATTAATTGATTTTAGTGTCATTAGATTCGTTATGTGGTTGTGATGCCCTATTTGAATATATTATGGTGATTTGGAGAACCGTAGAAGGGGGAAAGCAACGATTTCGACTTGATTCTAGACTTTATTTGAGGCATGTGATGATTTCGACTTGATTCAAAACTTTATTTGAGGCAAGTGGACTTCTAACCTTTTGTTAAGCATGAATGAACGAACCTTGTATGCTCTTGTATATATGTAATTGGGTACTTTGGGGTAGAATTGTATCGTTGTAGGCTTGATCATGACTTTTTCAAATTGAATAATTGTTTGTATGGTGATGTATTGACCTATACATTAATTGTGGATTCATAACCTATGTGATCTTGTGAATCATTAAATATTGATAGTGAGATGGTGCCTATACTGTGATATATTTATACATTGAGACTATGGTGATATTGAGACACTGATACAATTGAGCTATTAATGATATTGAGATATTGAGAGTATTACGATGTTGATACTATGATATAATTAAGATCATGCACATTGCATCTATTATTATTTATGTATTAATACTTGTGGTGGCTACGACCAAGATGTGAGTAAGGTAACAAGTGGATTGGTGACTGAGGTCTCTAATGATGTCGCCTAAGCTAAACCTTTTTTCTTTTGCTAAAGTGGTCATTGTTAAGATATGTAACCTAAATTAGGGTAGATTCCCATGGGAAACATGATAGACTTAGAAAAATTCAATGTAATTTAGGTTGATTAACAACTTTATCTCCCCAAAAAGGGGAAGGGGGTTTGTAACAGTTATGAAAAGTAATCTTAAACTAAGACAAGTGATAAATCTGTTTGAAAAGTAACTAGGGTATTGTGTTTCTATGATTCCCTAAATCAGTATTACCAGATAACCAAATTCGTTTTCGGTGTGTAGCATGCAGGTAATTTAAGTTCACCATAACCTTTGTTCAGGCGAGAGGCAAATTTCACTATGTGATTTGGTTCATCCCCGTAGTGTGACCTTACTAATCCTTACCTCTTGTTCCAATATTATCTCCCCCTGGCCCAGTTTGGTTGATTAGACGAGAAACATCAATTGAATCTTGTTAGTTAATCTCTTTCCTATTCATTACCATCTTGATCTATTCAGTAAAAATAGGCGAGTTCTAATGTTGGCCAACGTAATTAATTAATACATACATTCACACTTTTCAAGAATTACAAATCATCTGATTTTACCTTATTAGTTCTTGATGGTTTCCACAACCCTAGTTGTGGATCTGGCTACTCATGATCAGTGTAGATACAAGACTTATGAATTTGAATAGCATAATTGACCACTTACACAAGAAAATTCAGTACAAGAAATCCAAACTCTTCAACAAGAATCACAAGATTAAAAGACAAAATAGAGTTTTACAAGTGTTTCTCTCAAGCTCTCTACTCATCTCTAATGTTCTGTAACGTTCCTCTCTGTTCCCCTCTAAAAAATAACCTTAAAAACCTTTTTATAGTGTTTAAAACACAAAACCAAAATAGATTAGGATATCAGGACCCAAGCCTAAGGTATAGACGTGATACGATGAATGAAAACCTGAGTGCGGTCCCAAACAAGCCTCATAAGTATGTAAACACATCCTTGGTTTGCGAAAGCATGAAAGATCAATAAATATGTAACACATAATTTCTAAGGGACACAGGGCTTTGGACTCACAATATGGGGATGTTTAGGGACTTCGGACATCCATCTTGTCAAAACAACAAACATTCACTATAAAAAGGGGACAAGGGACTAAAGGAAAACTCCAACTATACATAGATATAATAAGAGTCGAACTTACAACATACAACTCATGTATCCAACAACACCTCTAATTATGAATGGAGCAGGGGCCAAGGCATCTCCCGGTTTCAGCCTCAAAAATAGTATCCGAAAATAGAGTACCCCAAATAAAAGCATGAAAGTAAGAAGATGTTGTCCGCGAATGTGGGGGACTCACCAATAGAGCCTTCACCGAACTGGTTAACCGAATATAGGAGGATGAAAAGAAGCTCTGATTCCTACATGGTTAGATCATGCAGGCAAAAAGTATGTGTTAGTACTTGGAATGTACTAAGTATGCGGGGTCCAAATGCAACAAGGGACATGAGCCATATTTAACATTATGCATTATCGTAGTCAACGAATGTAAATTCAATATGTCATGCATGCTCAATACCTTGGTCAAATCATGTAAGAATGAATCATCAAATCATATAGCATATTATACATAGATAGGAAGGGACCATTACCGACATATAAGACCAAGTGAGCTACTACTTGGAATCCCGATATTCACTCCATCATGAATTAAGAGTGGCCTACCTTGCCGGGGTAGGCCAAACACTCACTTTATGAGAACATCATGCATTTCAAAAAATTCATCACACTCACCTTACAGGAAGATCACTCATTTCGGAGAACGCTTCATAATTACCTTATAGGAACATTACCCATTTTGGTATTCACATCTTATTAACCTTACGGGAACATTACCCATTTCGGTAGATGATCCACATATGTTATACGAGAACATCTCCCATTTTGGTCAATCATGTAACTTAAGGTATATGGATCCATTAGCCTGATTTCAAACCTATGGTGGCAACATAGTTATGGGACAATGGTCATCTACTAAGGTCCCCTCGGTGCTAGGTCACAATTCCAAGGAATACTCAAATTATTCTTATTATCATAATATGCAAAGCATTATAATATCCTCATAGTTCATAAAATGGATCATCAAAGCCAAAGCTTCATCATATCAAAGATAGGACTTTATAACTTTTTATAGCTTTCAAAACATTCTCATAATTCATAGCATACATAATAGCCCTTCACAATTTATATCATTGGTAAATACCAAATCTTGCCATAAAGCCTTTGTCAACATAAGAAGCTCAATTCATGATTTGGTAAAATATAGTGGGTATGCATTCATGCTCAAAACCATGCAAGAACAACACCTTTAGACAAGAGGAGAGCAACGAAAATCCCTTTTTCAATTGATGAAAAATAACTCACCTTATCATAGCAAAGCATAGTTAGGGCATCATTAAATCCTCATCTTAAATCACATATTTTCCATGACTTTTCATTTTGTAATATTATACAAGAACAAAGAACGTAATGCTCGGCATAGTTTTCTCCATAGTCATATCATGCAAAAGTTTATAAAATGTTTATAAATACCCATAACTTAGAAAGAGACTTGGAGGAGGAATGGTTGATCTTTTGAGGGAAAGGCCCTCACGATAAAAACCCACATACCTTGATGATTCAATAGACGAAAATCTGATTTTGGTGTGAAGAATTCGAAACCCTAGCTTGGTTTCTTGCTTGAGTGCCTTGAAGAGTTTTGAGAGAGAGAATTTGAGACTTAGAGATATTTTGCTATGGAAGAGAATGGGTAGATTAGGGTTGGAAAAGGATGATAAAGGGTCCTTTGAGGGATAAAATGACCTAGCTAAGGATTTAACAAAAATAAATGTCAAATTTGCCCCTTTTAAAAACTGGTCGGACAAGTCTACGAGACCTCATTTACGGTCGTAGACCATTCTATGAGCCGTAGACGGGGTTTCCTCTGATGGCTTTTTCCCAAACTTCAGAGACCTCTTTTTCTCTGGTCCTCCCTCTATGACACGATCTACGACTCGTAAATCATTCTACAGACCGTAGATGGTGTTTCGTTTGATAGACTCTTAGAGACTGCTTCTCTCATTCTCATTCTACGATACAGTCTATGACTCGTAAAGGACTTTATGGGTTGTCTGATGAGTCATAGATTGAACTTCAGAAGGTCCTCAAATTTCACCAAATCTGCCAGGTACCACGATCCACTTTATGGGTCGTACTTTCAGCTTACGGGTCATAAACCCCTTTGTAAAATCTCAAAATTTCAAATTTTCCAAGGCTTACTTTCCTGAACCTTTAATACTCTCAATAGGTGGGGTCTTACAATATCTCCCCCTTGGGAACATTCGTTCCCGAATATGCTAAGGCAAGCTCTAAGGAATGGATTTATGCACCACATACAAAATAGCACGCATGCAATATTTAAAAATCTTTAAACCATGTTCTAAATAGTACTTACAATGAAAATATCAAAATCACATAAACATGCATAAATTTCATGGGAATGTATGCAAGGAAAAGGGATTCTAAGATAGGAAAATCGTATTACCTCAAGCTTGACCAGAATGGAAGAGATAAGGATATAATTTCTTCATATCAGCTTCGGCTTCCCATGTGGCACTTTCTACATGTTGGTTCCTCCAAAGGACTTTGATGGAAGGTATCTCCTTGTTTCTCAACCACTTAACTTGCCTATCCAATGCCCCTATTGGGACCTCCTCATAAGTCAAGTTTTCAACATTCACCATTTATATGGGCACAATAGAACTAGGGTCTCCAATACACTTTCTCAACATGGAGACATGAAAAACGAGATGGATCATATTCATTTCCATGGACAACTCTAACTCATATAGCAACTTCACCAACATGCCTCGATATCCAGTAAGGCCCTATGTACCCAGGGATTAATTTTCACTTGTTGCCAAAGCAAACTGCAGCCTTCATCGGTGAAACCCCTCAAATACACCCAATTATCAACTTCAAACTCAAGGTCTCTCCTTCTAGTGTCGGCATAAGACTTTTGCTGGCTTTGAGTTGCCTTCAATCTTTCCCTTATTACCCTCACCTTCTATAAAGCCTCCATGACTAACTTTGAACCTAACAAAGCTATTTCTCCCACTTCAAACCACCCAACTGGGGATCTACAATGCCTCCCATAGAGGGCTTCAAAAGGAGCCATCCCAATGCTAGAATGGTAGCTATTATTGTAAGCAAACTCGATGAGCGGGAGGCGCTTATCCCAATTACCCTTAAACTCCAAGATGCAAGCCCTAAGCATATCCTCAAGAGTTTGAATAGTCCTCTTGGCTTGGCCATTTATTTGTGGGTGAAAGGTCTTTCTAACTTATACTATAGTGCCAAGGCCCCTTTGGAAGGACCTCCAAAAATACGATGTGAATTGAGCACCACGATCCAAAATAATAGCCAATGGAACCCCATGCAATCTCACCAACTCATGAATCTATAACGTGGCATAATCTTCGGCACTATAGGTTGCCTTAATCGGTAAGAAGTGTGCCAACTTCGTTATTCCATCAACAATAACCCAAATGGAATCAAAATGCCTTCTAATCTTTGGCAACCCAACTACAAAATCCATATTGATCTCTTCCGATTTCCAAGTAGGAATCTTTATGTCTTGGGTCAAACCACCTGGCCTTTGATGCTCAGCCTTGACTTGTTGGCAATCGGCTACAAATTTGGCAATGTCTCTCTTTATACCACTCAACCAATACATTTTCCTAAAGTCTTTATACATTTTGGTAGAACCAGGTGCATAGAGTAAGAGGAATTATGGACCTCTCAAAATCAACTCTCTCAAGTCATCAACATTTGGCACACATAATGTACCTTGGTACCGAAGAACACCATCTCCCACTTGGGAGAAAGCCTCCACTTTTCCATCTCTTACCAATGACTTCAACTCCACTAAGGCGGTGTCAAAGGTCTTGCTTGGACTTAACCTCTTCAACCAAAGAAGATTTGGAACCATTAATAACCACCACACCTCCATTTTCAACTTCATTCAACCTAACTCCCAACCTAGCCAACCGATAGACCTCCCTTGCTAATTCCTTTTTGCTATCATCAAGACACACCATACTATCCATGAATACCTGACTAGGGTGTCCGCCATAACATAAGCCTTGCCCGGATGGTAATGCACACTAATGGCATAATCCTTTGGGAATACTAGCCACCTTCTTTGCCTCAGGTTCAAGTCTCTTTGAGCGAACACATATTGGAGACTCTTATAGTCGGTGAACACATCCACATGAACCCTGTACAAATAGTGACACCACATCACATTACACCATGAATCCCTCTAACCCTTCAGATAGAGCCAAAATAGGAGCAGACATAAGATCGTCCTTCAAGGTTTGTAAGCTTCTTCCACGTTCATTAGTCCATACAAACTTTACCTTCTTTTGGGTCAATTTTGTCAAAGGAGAAACAATTGTGGAGAAACCATTCGCAAACCTTCAGTAATAAGTGGCCAAACCCAAGAATCTCCTAATATCTATCAGAATCAAGGGTTTAGGCCACTTTTTTATTACCTTCATCTTTTTCAGATCCACCTTAATGCTATCACCCGACACCACGTGACCCGAGAATGCAACTTCCTTTAACCAAAACTCACATTTATAGAACTTAGCAAGGAACTTTTCTTCCCTCAATGTTTGTAACACTATCCTCAAATGATTTGCATGCTCCTCTTCCTTCTGGGAAGAGATCAATATGTCATCAATAAATACCACAACAAATATGCCAAGGTAGGGTTTAAAGACCCTATTCATGACATCCATAAATATCACTAGAGCATTTGTTAGGCCGAAGGACATCACCACAAATTAAAATGCCTATACCTAGTTCAAAAAGCCATTTTGGGAATATCTCTCTCCCTTACCATCAACTGATGATATCCAGATTGAAGGTCAATCTTTGAGAAGTAGTTAGCCTCTTGCAATCGATCAAATAGGTCATCGATCCTTGGCAATAGATACTTGTTCTCTATGGTACCATATTGAGTTGTCGGTAGTCGATGCACATTCTAAGTGGACCATCCTTCTTTATTAAAAACAACACCAGTGCATTTGAAGGTGACTTGCTGGGCCTTATGAACCCCTTTTCCAACAAATCCTTCAATTGGTCCTTTAGCTCGTTCAACTCTGCCGGGGATATACAGTAAGGGGGAATGAAAATGGATAGAGTATCAGGGAGAGCGTTTCTACCAAAATCTATTTCCCTTTCAGGAGGAGCACCAGGAAACTCATCGAGAAGGACATCAAGAAACTCATTGACAACTGGAACCGACTCGATGGGAGGGACCTTAGACTCAATATCTTGAACCCTAATAAGGTGGTCAGTGCAACCCTTGGAAATCAATTTCCCAGCCTTAAGACAAGAAACAAACCTACCCTTAACCACCGAATTATGACCTTCCCACCCAAGGATGGGCTCATTAGGAATTTAAAACTTAAACTTACGGAGTCTACAATCAACAGAAGCATGATATGCATGTAACCAATCCATCCCAAGAATGATATCAAACTCTACTAGGTCAAGCTCAACAAAATCATAAGGCAAGACTCTACGTAATGTAGATACGGGATAATCCTTATAAACTCTTCTAGTGATAATGGACTCACCAATGAAGGTAGGCAACTTAAAGGGTTCACATAATAATTGTGGACATACATGAAATCTATTAGCGACAAATTAAGTAATGAATAAGAGAGTGGCACCTGGATCTGTAAAGCATACAAAGTATAATCATAAACCTTTAACATAAGGGTGAAGCACCATATTAGGTCTAGTTACCCTTAGAGGGGTATGGTTGAGATCATCGACCGTCATCCTCATAATTTTAGTAACCCATGGACAATGTCTTAACTTATTATCCTTTATGCCACATCCAAAACATGCATCCTAACCGGCCAAACAATCTCCCAATGGTACCTTCCACACTTGTGGCAAGTAGAGAAGCTTGAACACCAACACCCTTGCCCTAATTAATAACTGGGAATAGTAGTAGCACCATCTTGTGCCCTTTGAGTCCCATGAGCGCCATGTCCTAGAGGACAATCGTCTTTACCCTTCTTTTGAGTGTATGGACAATCAACAATCTTGTGGCCCATCTTACCACGCCAAAAGCATGCGCTAATTTTTTTCAAGCCCATGCTAGCATAATTCTTAGTGCATTTCGGGCACCTAGGATGACTTGGTGTACAATTACCACTTGGCTTAGCATATGGGAGTCTATTTCCAACTAGATCTCTGTCCATTATGTTGAGTCCACAGGACAATCTCCCATCTTATGCCCAATACTGGCACCCTTGTGACGCCCCTCAGTGCCGGCCAAACACTTTTCAGGATGCTTCTAGCCACACCCTTGACAAATGGAGAAAGGGAGTCTTTTCTTTTTATGCTTGGGCGCCGGTAGACTAATGAAAGATGAAGCACCATCAACTCATGTCCTCTTAGCCATTCTCTCCCTCCTCTTATCATTTGAAATCTCGGGGGCACCTGCTTGTTAGTTTAGTTGAGCGATTATAACTTTGGTCAATAGCCATAGAGCATTGCAAATTTCTACATTTGATATGTCATTTTTGGGAATTTGATCCTCAAGTAAGGGATGATTACCATCTTGTCTGCCATTCTTAATAGCTTAAGACAAATTCTGAAACTTAATGGATAGGAATCAGAAATAAACCTTAGAAGATTTAGATATACCGCATGACATATATTATGAAGAAGTGATGCATTTCCTAAAATTCCTTATAGCCTCCTATTCATAGTTGTGGTGTGCTTCACAACCATGAACAAGACTCTACTCGACACAGTGTGTTGGATTTTTGAGGACCATTTATAAACCTAGTGCTCTGATACCAAGCTTGTCATGACCCAAGCCTAGGGCTTAGACGCGACATGGCAAATGGAAACCCGAGTGGGGTCTTAAACAAGCCTCATAAGCATGTAAGAACATCTTTAGTTTGTGAAAGCATAAAAGAGCAATAAATATGTAAAACATAATTTCTAAGGGAAACGGGGCTTTGGACTCAAGCTATAGGGATGTTTAGGGACTTGGGACTTCCATCTTGCCAAGACAACAAACATTCACCACAAAAAGGGGACAAGGGACTAAGGGAAAACTCCAACTATATATAGATATAATAAGAGCCGAGCTCATAACATACAACCCTTGTATCAAACAACACCTCTAATTCCGAATGAAGTAATGGCCAAGACATCTCCCGAGCTCACCCTCAAAGATAGTATCCAAAAATAGAGTAGTTCAAATAAAAGCATGCAAGTAAACAGATGTTGTTCGCAAATGTGGGGGACTCACCAATAAGAAGCCTTCACCGAACCGATTAACCGCGTGGCAGGGGAGGATGGAAAGAAGCTCTGGTTCCTACACGGTTAGATCATGCAGGTAAAAAGCATGTGTTAATACTTGGAATGTACTAAGTATGTAAGATCCAAATGCAACAAGGGACATAAGCCATATTTAACAATATGCATAATGGTAGTCAGCGAATGTAAGTTCAATATATCATGCATGCTCGATGCCATGGTAAAATCATGTAAGAATGAATCATGAAATCATATAGTACATTATACATAGATGGGAAGGGACAATAACCGACATATAAGACCAATTCAGCTACTGCTTGGAATCCCAATGTTCGCTCCACAACAGATTTGGAGTGGCCTACCTTGCTGGGGTAGGCCAAACAATCGCCTTATAGGAATATCAACCATTTTGGAGAATGAATCACACTTACCTTACGGAAAAATCATCCATTTTGAAGAATGTTTCATAATTACCATACGGGAACATTAGCTATTTCGGTATTCACATCTTATTAACCTTATGGGAACATTATCCATTTCAGATCTTCCATAAGAGAACATCTTCCATATTGGAAAATCATGTTACTTAAGTTATATGAATCCATTAGCCTAATTTCAAACCTATGGTGGCAGCATAGTTATGGGACAATGGTTATTTACCAAGGTCCGCTCCGTGTGAGTTTACAATCCCAAGGAATATGCAAAGCATTGTAATATCCTCATAGTTCAAAGACTAGCTCATCAAAACTAAAGTTTCATCATATCAAAGTTAGGGCTTCATAACTTTTCATAACTTTCAAAACATTCTCATAATTCATAGCATACATAATAGCTCTTTACAATTTGTATCATTTGTACATCACGTAAGAAGCTTGATTCATGATTTAGTAAAATATGGTTGGTATGTATTCATGCTCAAAACCATGCAAGAACAACATCTTTCAACATGAGTAGAGCAGCGAAAATCCCTTTTTCAATTCACGAAAAATAACCCTCCTTATCGTAGCGAAACGTAGTTTGGGCTTCATTAAACCCTCATTTTAAATCACATATTTTTCTGTGAGTTGTCATTTCATAATATTATGCAAGAACAAATATCATAATGTTCATCATAATACCATCATAGTTTTCTCTATAGTCATATCATGCAAAAGTTTATAAAATCTTTATAAATACCCATAACATAGAAAGAGACTCGGAGGAGGAATGGTTGAGCTTGTGAGGGAAATGTCCTCACAATCAAAACCCACATACCTTGATTCAATGGACGAAAATCTGATTTTTGTTTGAAGAATTCAAAACCTTAGCTTGTTATCTTGCTTGAGTGCCTTGAAGAGCATTGAGAGAGAGTTTGAGACTTACAAATATTTTGGAATAGAAAAGAATGGGTAGATTAGGATTGGAAATGGTTGATAAGGGGTCCTTTGAGGGATAAAATGATGTAGCTTAGGATTTAACAAATAAGAAATATCAAATTTTCCCTTTTTAAAAATTGACCAGACAAGTCTACGAGACCTTGTTTACGGGTCGTAGACTATTATACGAGTTATAGATGGGGTTTCGTCTGATGGCCCTTTCCCAAACGTCAGAGGCCCCTTTTCTTTGGTCCTCTCTCTACAATACAATCTATGACTCATAGATCCTTCTATGGGCCGTAGATGGTGTTTTGTCTAATAGACTATCAGAGACCCCTTCTCTGATTCACATTCTACAATACGATCTACGACTCGTAGAGGACGTTATGGGTCATCTGATGAGTCATAAATTGAAGTGTAGAATATCCTCAAATTTCACCAAGCATGCAAAGTTTCACAAACCCACTTTACAGGTGGTACTTCATCTTATAGGTCGTAAACCCCTTCATAAAATCTCAAAGTTTCAAATTTTTCAAGGCTTACTTTCCTGAACCTTTCATACTCCCTATAGATGGGGTCTTACATAGGAAAACTAGGTCGACAAACTCTACGGGAGCTTTTACGGCCCTATAATATTTTACGGCTTTTATTTCGGGCTTTCATGGATAGCTTCTTCAAAATTGGGACTGACTTTTACGAGTCCCTTCTACAGCCTGTATAAAGTTCTATGGCCCGTAGGAGGGTTTCGTTTGATCACTTTTCAGCAACACCCCACTTTCTGATCCTCAGGGCACGATGCCAAGTCTACGGCTCATCTGTATGTTCATAGACTTAACTTTAGAAAATCATCCTTCACTAGAATTGTATACGAAACCATCTTTACGGCCCGTAGAATTCTCTACGTCTCATAAAAGGTCTTGTGGAACCTCTACTTCAGCAAATTCTGCACACTCTGTCCAAAAATTGTGCCAACCCTATAAGCCTATAAAACAAATAGAAAAACACATCAAATCTACTAACATCACATTGAGAACACAGAAAATTCCAAGTTTTAAACATCAAAAGTGCTACATTTTGACAACACATGAACACCTTCAAATTAAAATTGTTACTTGTCCTCAAGTGACAGACTCAATCAACATTAGAAGCACGGCGATACACAAACCTTAATCTAATGGAATAAAACACATCAACTCAAGCACAAATACCCACACCACTTTAAAAACACATCAGATTGTTATCCAGCAAAGTAATACAGTTCAATGCGTGTGACAATGCAGCTATGACAAGTAAGGCAATTACCAACAAGCCACAATCACTGAGTTTGGCTAATTTCAACAGAGCAATGCAAGTGCCCTCACAGACAGAAGTCCAATATCTCTCTCACAATGATATTTTCAAGGATAATCTTGGGCTATTGCAAAATCACTCATTCTCACAGAGACATTCAAATACCATGTTCAATAACATATGCTTACCCATTTACTCATGACTATGACCTGCTACTTGGACTAGGATCACTTTAGAACTTTCTTTGTTTATAACATAGGCTTAGAGGGATTTGGTATGATATTTTAGGAACATAGTGACTAAAAGCCCTCCTTGACACTACGTTTTTCTACGCTTTTGCCAACCAACACTGTTCTTTTTCACCTCATTCTCCCTTTCTCCTATTTTAAGCTTTTCTGGATGCTTTATTCTCATTTTTAAGCTTTTTGCCTTTTATGTTCACATCATTTCTCTTTTTTAGCTTATTGATTAGGCATCACTCATTTTTCTTGCACCCAACACACATTGTTTCTCCTTTTCTATGTATCACTAGTTTTCCCCCTCATTTTATGTTGAGCCTTACACCAGCCACCCTCAACTTAGGTTTTTAGCCTGAGTTGAGGTACACAATATCCAACCTAGGAACCAAGGCCGCTTTTGGTAGCTACCCTCAACTTAAGCTTTTTTCCTCAGTCAAGGTGCTCAATGTTCAAGGAAGGATCAAGGCCAATTTTAAGATTTTACATCTGATAAGGCTAGGTAACTCAGGTTTTTACAAAGAAAAGGTATGTGTAAGGCTCAAATATTAGGATTAAGGGATATTTCACACATTTGGTTGGTCATTTAGGGTAAGTCGACTATTATTAATAATGACCTAAGATCCTTTCCTAACCAACTAACCTACAGTCTAAATCAAAGTAACACAATCTGAATTGTAACACAGTCTGAATTGTAACACAATACATGAATTTAGCAAAGTAAGATCTCTTTCACACGACACTGATTACACTATCTACACAAACTCTCAGATCATGCTTTTCATCTCAAGTTTATCCTCACTTATCAGAACAAACACTATTAATGCAGCCAAACATGCATGGTTGCTATCAAGACTAACTAACAAAATTTTCCTCACTTATCAGAACAAACACTATTAATGCAGCCAAACATGCATGGTTGCTATCAAGACTAACTAACAAAATTTTGGTAGGTATCATATTTTTACACAACAATACAGAAACACATATATGCCATGGATATTAGTATTATATGCTACTAATACTACCTACACATCCTAAATATACCGATTCAACAAAAATTAAATGTCCATGGGGAAAAGAACACAAGCAAGAAAACTCCTAGGATTCAAAATTTAGGATAGTTATAGGCCAACGTTACTCAGACTTCACTAAGGCCTATAACTACCCACACCCTATCGAAAAAGAGATGTATTGTCCTTAAGACACAACCAAAAATGCAAAGTAAAGCATAAGAGTAAAAAAGGACATACCTGGGCGTGTGTTGGCTATTTGGCCACCCTCAACCTACCTGGTGGTCTCCTCAATAGTAGAACTATGACCGGAGGGTCTAGCACCCTTCACTCTCTCAAGCTCTCGAGCCTGCCTCAACTCCTCATCCTGCCTCGACCGCATCATGGCAAGCTCTATCTCCTGCTCATCTATCTGCCCTGCAAGTAACCTCACTGCATCTAGATCATCATCAGTGCAGGGACTTTTCTTGTGGGAAGGCTATGAAGGATCCTTAGGAGAAACAAAATCCACCATCGACACCGGGGGTACAATTAGTGAGAATGCCACCAGTGTGGCCAAACCTGCTATCGCGTCAGCACAGAGCTGCTGGATCTCCATCTGCAGGGTCATCATATCTTCTGGTCATGTTGTACTCAGGCTATGCTAGATCCGTGACTCAAAAGCATCTATACAGGCATCTACGGCTGTAAGTTGGTCCGAATAGTAATGACCGTGAATGTCTGCATTTGTTCTTCGGACTCTATAATCGCCTAGCAGACCCAAGGCCTGATTTGCTGAAGTAACTAAGTCAACTAAGACTAAGTGTAGGCTAATCGATGCTCCATGGGCTGAATGGATGCCGTTGATACATAAACCGTGCTGGCGGGTATTCTCTATGTAAGAATGGCCTGTGGGGGAGTAGTGGTAGTGGGCCCCCCTCTTCTTATCTGTCTCAGTCAATAGGGGCCTTTTCTTGGTGGTAGCAACAACAATGGTGGGTGGAACCTCAGAAGGTGTCTAAGTCACGAATATCTCGGGCATCTGAGTTGGCTGGTGCAGTGCTCGTCGAAGTGCCACTGAATTATCCTTAGCCTTGATCAAGCTGGTATCCAAAGTACGCTGGAACTCAATTAATGAGTCCAAGTGATGTAGACTCTCCACCCCCGACACCAAATAGAGTCTGTAGATCAAGCAAGGAAACTGAGATGGAGGTAGACCTCTTCAAGGCCTCCTCGTGGATCTAATCTGTGATGAGACTAGCCCAATCGATCTCATAGCCAGCCAAGATGCAGATAACTAGAATAGATCTGGCGTCAAGGTGTTATCTACAAGTGTTAGTCAAATCTATGACCTCACAATGGCCCACCAAAATTTAGTGGGGAAGCTAAGGCAGGCCTTCACAATGGCCTCAGAAGAAGTGGCTACCTATGTAGGGTCCAGGCCCTGCTCAGCAATCTGTGCTGCCACCCATCTCGACAAGCCAGCTCTACGGCTCTAGTCTCTCATAAAATCAGGGCCTTATCCCTAGTTTGCCCTAACCTACGATCGTACTCTGCTGTGGATCTGGGGGCTGGGAACTCAAGCCTGAATAGCATATGTGGATGGTAGTCCATGAAATGTCCACCTACTGGACGCCCACTCTAATATGTGTCAGGCTAGTCGGAGCGAGGGGCTTTTTCCCCTTGGGAGGAGTGCTGAGTATTGTGGTGGGGTAGGATGCATAGAACTCCCAAAACATGGTCGGGGAGTACTTCCTCGGTGCTTTGGTCAGCCACTAGAGCCTATATCTGCTGATAGTATCCTGAAGATCTAGAATACTATCTAGTCTGGAGGGAATGATCTGGGGCTCCTCAAAAATAGTGTGGGCTGGTTTGCCCATTTCTTCCTTTGCATTCCCTCTGTGTAGATGTCCCGTATGCCCTCAATGCACCATCGGCTGGATAGAGCGTCTGGTGGTGATGGTGATGGCTGAGGTGGTGAAGCAGAAGACTCTGTCTCTGACTCGTTGCCAGATCCATACTCTAACTTTGACTCCTCTCCTGATCGAGTCATTTGAATTGATCTACTATTGTTGTTGCCTTCCTCGTCAGGTTGGAGAGTGTGAACACCAATAGCCTGGGCCTACCCAAGTCTTGCGGAAACCTGTATCTGTGGTCTATCAACATTCGGGTCAAGTCAGACGCTGAAATCCTCAAGTGATCCACTAACCTCGGGGGCGTCCTGCTCCCCCAAGGTCTCATCCCTGAGCCTCCTCTACATGGATTATCTCATCACGTCTTAGCTTCAGGGCCATAGTACCAAAAACACAGACATTCACCACACATGGTTAGCCCCACAAGTCAAAGAATGAAAAGTAAATTCAAATCAGACTTTGTCATAGAAGGGACTATGTAGGAACATCTATGGGCCATCATAAAAACTATGAGCCATAGAGTGCCCTTGTAGATGGTGTTCAGAATTTGTGTCTGCTTGACTTCCTTCTATGAGACCAGACACAACTCTAGAAGAATCTATGAGTCATAAACATAGTCGTAGAAGCATTCCAGTGGTTAAATCTTTGCAGGCAAGGATCTATGAGACCTGAGATTTAACTAGGCGGGGATCTATGAGACCTGTCTACGAGTCATAGAATTTTCTATGGCTCGTAGAAGGTCTCATCTGATGGGTCATCCAAAACTTTAGGTTTTTGGATTTTCATATGAGGGGCGATTACGGCTAGTGGAAATTTCCATGGGCCGTAGAAGACCCTCGTAGAGTGAAAAAACCAGAAGTCTAAGTTTCCAAGCCTATGAATACGGATCGCTCACGACAATTTTAACAATTATTTAAGAATCGAAGCAATATTAAACACACCCACGTGATTCAAATCAAACACCTAATGCCCCACATGCAAGTTGTTTTCATAAACCCCATTGAATATCATTTTGCACCCTTTTTCAAGACTACTGACCCTATTTGAATGATTTAGCATCAAATTACACACACATGCCTTCACACATCGAATTTTCATACACATAGTCAATTCAATTCAATTCAATTCAAATGGTATGGGTAACATGGCTTTCAAACATAAAGAAAAGCCCATATACACAACTTTCATGCTTTTACACATATTCGAACATTGAAAACTAATTTTTCATAATTTAATTTTAAGAACAACAATGGCACATACGGGTTCATTTATCGAATTACCATACCCATCAATCAATTTCAACTTAATCACACATATTTTTGTATTAAAAGGGATTTTTAGGTCCACAAACTTACCAAATTGAATGACAGTTGTAAATATTGAAGGAGGAATCGACTAGTATTCACTAGTGCACTAACTTCTTACCAACTTCTTCATCTCTAAACCTGAGTTGGCCAGCTTCCATACCCACTAGTGCTCGACCAGTGGATCGGAAAGGCCTTCCCAAGATTATTTGGACTTTGAAGTCGACATTTCAATCTAGGATCACAAAGCCCATGAGGAATATGAATTTCTCAACTTTGACAAGTATGTCATAAAGTATTCCCACAGGCTTCTTCACCGTGCATTCAGCCATCAACAACCGCATGCTCGTTGGAGTAGGGGCTCCCAGTCCTAGCTTCTTGAAGATCACAAGGGGCATTAAATTTATGTTGGCACCGAATCACACAATCCCCTTATGAACTCCACATCATCAATAGTACAGGTATGGTAAAAGTGCCGGGATCTTCTCGCTTTTGTACCGAGGACCTTGTAGCATTGCACTGCAATGTTGAAGCTCTTGACAGAGCTCCTAAGTCACAGTGCACTTCTTTGTAACCAGGTCCTTCATAAACTTTGCATACCCTGGCATCTTCTCTAATGCCTCAATGATAGGGATATCGATAGTAAGTTATTTCAGCATAGAGAGAAAGTGCTTGAACTTGCCCTCTTCCTTTTTCTTTTTGATTCTTTGAGGGAAAGGAAGAGGGATCTAGGAATGGCTTCAGATTTTGTGGTGCCTCTGCAGCATGACTCACCCCATCCTTGACACGACATCTCCGGTATATGTATTCTTGATCTCAATTGTCCCCTCGAACATTATCATCTATGGGCATGGTAGGATTAAACTCTTGCCACCACGAAAAGTAACCACCATACACTACCTTTCTTCTTTGGGTTCTGAACTGTGTTGCTAGGCAGTTTACCTCTTTGACGCAGGTTAAGTTGATACTTGACCAAACTATTGCTCCAGCTGTTTGATAGTAACAAAATGAGACTCAATTTTTTTATTTATACTGGAGATATATGATTTCATCCCTCTCAAGGTCTCATTCGGTGTCTCCGTCTTCTTTAACAGACAGTCAAACATCTCCTCAATTTGGGAACTACTAGCATTGGTATCATGATTGTGTGGTGGCACATAAGGACTATTTCTGAGTCCATATGTGCAACCCCAATCTGCATCTTTGTCTTATCCCCTATTCTCTCCTAGTAACTTCTACGATTGTCTCTTAAATAACCATCTTTGTTATAGTTCCGACCTTGGTTTCCTTGACCTTAGTACCAATAGTGCTGATTGGACCCTTGTGCATTGGTTCAGAAGCCCCCTGTCTGATCAGCTATGAAGCAAATGTCCTCCTTATAGTAGGGATCCTCGTACATGAGTGCTCGCGGAGGCTGATGAACCACTACATTAACTCATTCTTGATTCTGCTTCATCATCACCTCCAAATTGGTACAAAGTGAGGCAAGCTATTGCATTATCTACTTATTTATTTTAGCTTACTCTAAACCAATACTAACAACACGTGAGCTTTTAGTACATGAGCTGTCTCTTTGCCACCATGCCCGATTTGTCTGGACCACCTTTTCCAACTTCTCAGCAATCCTTGCAAATGGTTGATCTAAAAACATGTCCCCCATGATGGTATCAGCACATGCTTGGCTATTCTTATCCAACATATGGTAGAAGATCCCCACCAACGGATCATCAATGATTTTGTGTTCTAGGACACTCCTCAAGCACTTTATGAATCGCTCCTATGTACACATGATCGAGTCACCAGGAAGTTGCTCAAAGTTATTTATTTGATCTTTCAAATTGAGCTTATCCGATCTCCGGAAGTACCGCTCCGAAAAGACTTTCTACAGCTCAGCCCAACTAGTGATCAAACTTTGAGGGAGCTCGGATAGCCATAGTGTTGCATTGGCTGTTAAAGATAATAGAAAGCATGAAGTGCCACAACATCCATAGACGGATTCGATGTTCTCATTACACTCTTACAGACAAACACAATATTGTGTAGATGACTATGTGGATCCCCTGATGGTAGGCCTGTGAACAACCCAAAGTTCTGTAGAATCTGAAGCAACCCACTTGATACCACAAACTTTGGGTCATCCGGTAATGGAGGTAACACAATGGCTCTGGCAACGTCCACATCCATAGGGTCCAGCTCATATTGGTTCCACTGATAAGCTTTAGCATTGAATTCGTGTGGCTGTGGATCAATGTCCTCAAGAGGAGGTGGATTGTCATTAATTTCATTCTCATTCTCATTTCGATTAAGAGCTGCATTTGTCGCATTGTTTGTGTTATCTCGGGCCTTCCTTCTTGGTCTTCTCTGGATCTTTGGGTCAAAGGGAGTCAAGGGAATGCCTCGACTTCGCATATTAGGCATACACTACACCTATACCCTAAACTAGAACAAAAACAACAAGAAAAATGTAAAGTGAGAGAAATAGGGATCAATTCTCAAACTACTTGAATTGAACAAGTTTAGCCGTATTCCCAAGCAATTGCGCCAAAATCTTGATGTCGCCCAAGCTACACCTCCGTTTTTAGGCTAAAGCAGTCGTTGTTAATATATATAACCTAACCAAGGTTAGGATCGGATCCCACACGAAATATAGTAGACTTAGAAGAATTCAATGTAATTCAGGTTGATTAACCACTTTATCTCCCCAAAAGGGGGGGGGAGTTTTGTAACAACTATGAAAAGCAATCCTAAACTAAGACAGGTGTTAAATTAGTATGAAGAGTAACTAAGGTATTGTGTTCCCCATGATTCCCTAACTTAGTATTATGAGATAATCAAAATCTTTTCTAGTGTGTATCATGTTAAGTGAAGATCACCAAACCCCTTGGCCCAAGTGAGGGTAAAATTTCACTATGTGATCCATTCCATCCCCGTAGTGTGACGTTACTAACCCTTACCTATTGTTCCAATACAACCTCCCCATGGCCTAGTTTGGTTTATTAGATGAGAAATATCAATCGAATCTTGTTAGTTAATCTTTTTTCCTATTCATTACTACCTTGATCGAGTCAGTAACACTAGGTATGTTCTAACGTTGGCCACCAAAAGCATTCAAATCGAAGAGAATGAGTTACTACAGGGATGCACACTTTTCAAGAATTACAAATTATCCATATTTTACCTTATTAGTTCTTCATGGTTCCCACAACCCAAGTTGTGGATTTAGCTACTCATGATTAGTATATATGCAAGACTTATGAATTTGAATAGCATAATTGAGTACTTACACAAGAAAATTAAGCACAAGAAATCTAAATTCTTCACATAGAATCACAAGATTAAAAGACAAAGTAGAGTTTTACAAGTGTTTTTCGCAAGCTCCCTACACTTCTCTAATGTTCTATAACATTCCTCTATGTTCCCCTCTGAAAAATAACCTAAAAACCTATTTGTAGTGTTTAAAATACAAAACCAAAACGAATTAGGAAAACTGGGTCGGCAAACTCTAGGGGAGCTTCTACGGGCCATATAATGTTTTACGGCCCATAGTTGGGCTTTCCTAGATTACTTCTTCAAAACTGGGGCTGACTTCCATGGCACCCTTCTACAGCCCATATAAAGTTCTATGGCCCATAGGGGGTTTCGTCTGATTACTTTTCAGCAACTCCCCACTTTCTGATCCTCAAGATATGACGCTAAGTCTACGGATCATCTGCATATTCATAGACTTAACTCTATAAAATTACCCTTCATTGGAATCGTATATGAAACCATCTTTACTGCCCGTAAAGGATCTCGTAGAACCTCTGCTTCATTAAATTCTGCACACTTTGCAAAAAATTATGCCAACCCTATAATCCTACAAACGAACATAAAAACACATCCAATCTACTCACATCGCATTGAGAACATACTAAATTTCATGTTTAAAGCATCAAATCTGTTGTATTTTGATAGCACGTCATCTACCAATCAACCAAGGTAATATGCCAGTAGTCCGACGTCATTTCTAGATGGGTGAGCATTAGCTGAGGCCATTGTCAATTGGTTGTATTATCTTGAGAAACCGGTGGATTAGGCCAAAAGTACATATAAAATATGAACTATATCTAAAATTCTGAATAAAATCTCAAAAAACATTCCCCATGACAATCTGAGTCTACAGCCAAAAATCCATTCCAAAACAGACTCTAGAAGCTGAGAAAAGGCCCCAAAATGAAGTTGAAAACTTTACCAGGAAATCATTCTTTTCAAAACTTTCTCGGTCCAAATTCTCAAAAATTGGACAACTTCAATAACGCCTAGCATATTACAGTGTTCCCCTTGGAACGTAGAACAACTTAGGCTCAAATTTCATTCAATTCTGTCAAGAATCGATTACAAATTAACACCTAAAGTTTTTACAAGTTTTTAGAAAAACTCAGCTAAAACAATGAATTTACCTCGAAACATGTGCCAAATCCCAAATCTGACTTCACCGGGACATTCTTGCAAAAATCTGAGTCATGTGGACCATTGATTCGCCAAAGTCAAACCTATATAACACTTTTTACGAGTTAGGGAAATTGGAAATGAGGGCAGATTCGCACTGGGGTGAAGGCTGATATTTATGTCACCCTCAACACTTCGCGAACGTGGATCGTTGACCTGTCTGGCCTCCGTGAGCGTGGGATTGAACTCTGTCAATACGGAGTGCAGCATCTGCTGGTGCTGCACCAGCAATCTCCAATACTTCTCAATGCCAGCTCATGTATCACCTCTCCTATTGAAGGAACCCAATTTATATCATAGCCAGCGATGATACTGACAACCAAAATCGCATAGTCCGGCATCAAAGTATTATCTGCCTTGCTAGATCTGTAACAATACAATAGCCCACCAGAACTTATCGACAAAGTTGCGTGAGACTTACACGATCGCTGCAGAACTTGATGCCTAGTCAGGGTCCTGGCAAGGCTCAACTATATACTTGGCAATCCACCTCATCAGAACATCCTTTCGGGTCGTATCTCTCATCAAACTCCGATCCCTAGTCCACCCAAACTTGTAGTCATACTCTGTTGTAGTCATATAGGCCTGGTACTCGGGACCAAATATAGAATTGATTGATGGTGGTGTCGGATATATCAATGGGGACTCCTCACACCATCATTTGTGTCAATCAGGGTTGTGCAAGAAACCTTTCCTTTTTTGAGGTCAACTCCTTGATGGTTGAAGCATATGATGCATAGATCTCATGAATAAGGGCCAGGGAGTACTTCCCTAATGAGGCTGCTAACCGCTCTAGTCTATAGCATGCTATAGTGTCCCAGAGCATATGAGCACTGTCAAACCCTGATGTAATGATCCGTGGGTACTCAAATATGGTACAGGCCTATCAACCTCAATTATTATGCTAGATGTCCTCCCTCAATGTGTCCTGCATGCACCGGACACACAATCACCTCATCAATCCAGCTGGAGGAGCTGTTTGTGAAGGGGTAGACTAAGAACCTGACTCCTTACCTGAACCAGAGTCATCATTATATCTTGACATTGATCAAGACCCTCATAAGAGTCTGTTATCTGAATAGAGCTTCACTACTTGGCACCTCCCTCTTCATATTAGGGAGGCTGAGCAACTATGGTCTATGTCTAGGCTAGCACTATCTGTCTAGCTACCGCCTTAGTGTCTCATCGCTCAATCCCCTCGTCTGACAGCACGTTGAACACCTCTACTGATCTACTAGCCTGAGGACTAGCCTCGTTATGTGTAGCCGCGTCATGTAGTTGGGTCTTCATGGCCCATATCTCATTCTTTTTTGATCTAAAAGACATAGTACTTATAAATCACAAAATATAAGTATACATAAGTCCTATGAATGCAGAAAAGAAAAGGAAAATGTTTACAAAAATATACACAAAATGACCTACGAAGGCTCACCTACGGGTCATAGGGTAAGTTACGGGCCATAAAAGGCCTATGTAGGAATAGGGTAAAGTAAATTGAGTTACTGGAAATGTACTTATAAGACCAATCATGGCTCATAGAATAGATTATAAGTCGTAGACTTGGTCTTAAGTACAGTGCTAGACTTTTATTCATGCAGGCAAGGAGCCTACGACCCCTGTTTACGGGCCACACTGTGAGCTATGACCCGTAAGTAGATTCGTTTGATAACATCTCAGAAAATCCCCTTGCTGATCGCAACCTATGAGGGATAACTACAACCGATGGACTAATCCTTGGGCCATAGAAGACCCTCATGTTGTTGAAAAATAGCACCCTAAGTTTTCTAAGGTCACCAATATGATTCCATTAGTCAATGTTCAACAAAAAATCACAGCCAAATCCTAATCAAGTTAAAATTGAATGAAGTTCTCAAGCCCAATGACTAGCTCACAGCAACAGGGTATGTAAAATAAACAGCATCAAAGTAATGGCGCCAAACCAAGTAAACACATTCACTATGCATCTGATGCATTCCAAATCATCCCACAACACCAATACAGGCAATTTTTCAGTAATTCACCCAACACCCAAACATGTCTGAATCATTATGTTACCTTTTTAACCACCAATATAGGCAATAACACTCACAATAATATATTTGTTTCATGGACAATCAATTTTATCATCCTACTGTGCAAGTCATGCACTACCGTATCGCTTTTATTGAGGTAAATTTTTTTAACTCATACGACAAGGCATTGCACGATTTTAAGTGATGAAACTCACATCTATTTATATGTTTCATAATTACTACTAGTGATACAAACATTGACAAACACATGTTACACCTTATTCACAGCAACACCAAGTATTTAGGGCGAGAAAATCATGTGTTCAACCTCAATAGTGTCTCAAATCAATAACCCAAAATTTTCAAAAAAAAAAAATTTCAAGGATAGCATATACTGGAATATTGAGCGAATGGTCGAGAACTAGGAAGAAAACCAAAAAAGTTGAAGCTCTAACTCACCGAAGCAGTAAATAGGTGGCAAGAATTTCACTAGAAAATATGGTGGTACGGGGTCTGTGGTGGTCGGACTTGGTGAAGAAGAAAAGGATTTTGGTATATTTTTAAAATAGAGGGAAAATAAGGGTTAATTAGAACTTCCCCTCTGTTATTTCATATACTGGGTCGGCTTTAAGTGAGACTTTAATCCCATAAAACCTCGATTATGAGGCCTATAAGACCTGGTGTCGTTGTCTCAAAGTCCACAGTTTAGGCTTGGTTCTTATGAATCCTCCTATGAGTCATATATTGACATACGTATGTTAGTTCGTTAGTTCCCCCAACACTTAGTAAAGATCCTAGAATCTTTCTTGGGTCCACAAGTCTCATTCACGACCCATAATTTTATGTATGGATTGTAAAGTTGGCTCGTGGACTGGAGTGCACAAATTTATGCTTATTAGAAAGATTCTACGAGTCCATATACGGGTCATGGAGTAAACCATAGCCTGTGGAACTAGTCATAAAACTAATTTAGCTCCCTTTTTTGCACTGGTTTGTTACCTTAACCCTATTCTTGCACATTCTCAGCCAAAAAAACTATTACGCTATAATTCTCCAGTCAGCGTGTCCAAATTGACAACCAAAATATGAAAATTAAACTACCTATGAATCTAAGATGCAAAACTAAAGAAAATACATAAGGGTTATAGCAAAGATCTTGAGTTTCCTCCAAAGTAGCTCTTTGTTTAGTGTCGTGGCATGACTTAGACAACTTGGTTACTCAGAATTCACCAAGTGCCCATGCTTCCATCTTCAGATCATCAAGTCTCTTCATGGACAAACAGATATTGAAGATAACTTCTTCGTTATTCAACATAAACTTGAGTTGGCCTAACTCCATTACACTAGTGCTCATCTAGTGGCTAGGAAGGGCTTCCCAAAGTTGATTGGGACTTTGAAGTCGACCTCGCAACCCAAAATCACAAAATCTATGGGAAATATGAACTTTTCCACTTTTACTAGAACATCGTACGATATTCCCAAAGGCTTCTTCACTATCTTGTCAGCCATCAGCAAATGCATGCTTATTGGTGTAAGGGCTCTTAAGCCTAATCGCTTGAACACTACAAGAGGCATGAAGTTGACATTCACTCCTAAGTAGCATAATGCCTTTGCAAAGTTGACATTTCCAATGGTGCAGGGTATGGTGAATTCTCTGAAGTCCTCTTTCTTCTACACTAAGGACCTTGTTGCAATAGAACCACAATGTTGAGGCTCTTGAGAGAGCTTTGGCTCACCATCCTCTTCTTTGTCACTAGGTTCTTCATAAACTTGGTATATTCGGGCATTCTCTCTAATGCCTCATTGAGGGGAATGTTGATAGATAGTTGCTTCAACATGGAGATGAAGTGCTGAAGCTTACCTTGCTCCTCCTTCTTCTTGAGTCTATAAGGGAAAGGAGGTGGAGGCCTAGGTGTGGATTTCAATTTTCCTTGGTGTTACAACTTTGTTGCTCACCCCTTCCTTGGCTTTTTTATCCCTAGTGTCTATATTTTATTTCTCTCTATAAACTACTCATGAACCTCATCATCATCTACTGGCATTGGTGGGTCGATAGTCTTCTTACCACCTCGTGTTGTCACTGTCATGTACTGCCCATCATCTTTCAGATTCTACATTGTGTTGCTTAGCAATGTACCCTTTTGGATCTAGTTCAACTATGTAAACATCTGACCAAAATGCTGCTCCAACTGCTTGGTAGCCACAAAATGAGATTCAACCTTTTGATTAATGCACGAAATCTCAACTTTCATTCCCTTCAAAGTTTCATCTTGCGTGTCAGCCTTCTTCAATAATTTATCAAACATATCCTCAATCCTTGAACTACTAGCCCTAGAATCACAATTTTTGGTGGCATATACGGACTATTCTTGTACCCATCTTTGAGACCCCAATCACTATCTTTGTCTTGTCCTATATTTTTGTCATAGTATCCACCTCGATTGTTGTCCCTATAAGCATTATCTCTGTTGAAGTTCCGACCTTGAATACCTTGACCTTAGTGTTAATATTCCTAATTGGACCATTGGGTGTTGGTTCAGAAACCCCCCATCTAATCAGTCATAAAGAAAAAATCTTCCTCATACTTGGGTGTTTGTAGGGACTGATGATTTACTGCATTTACTCGTTGTTGACTTTGTTTCATCAGCAACCCGACATTACTACTAATCCTAGCTAGATCTTACATCACATCTTCACTAATCTTAGCTTGCTTTGAATTTGTACTAACTGAAAAGGAACTTTTCGTCGAAGATTTGTCCTTTGTGCGGTATGCATGGTTTATCTTTGCCACCTTATCTAGTCATATAGCTACAATAAGAAATGGGAAATCTAAGAATAAGCCTCCAGTTATGGCGTTAGCCACTACTTTGCAATTGTCATCTAAGGCTTGATAGAAGATCTCTACCAAGTAATTATCAATAATCTTGTGGTCTGGAACACTCCTCAAGCACTTTGTGAATCTCTCCTATGTGGTACTAATAGAACATCAGACAATTGCTCAAAGTAATTGATTGGTCTTTCAACTTTGGTTTCTTTGACCTCGAAAGGTATCACTCCAAAAGGCTTTCTGCATTCCAGCCCACGTGGTGATAGAATTATGTGGAAGCTCTACTAACCATACTGTCGCCTTGCCTGTACAGATAACTAGAAGACACGGAGTCCAACAACATCCATGAACAAAATCTGGTTTCCCAAGGATAGTATGCCCGTGAACACCCCTCTATTCTGTAGCATCGGTAACAACCCACTCAATATGACAAATTTAGAATCCTTCAGTAATGGAGGCAACACAATAGCTTTGGTGACATCCATTGCCATAGGATCAAGTCTGTATGGATTACATGCATTAGTTGCTGGTTATTGACCTTGTGGTGGTGGATTCACATCCTCAAGTGGTAGTGGGCCGTCACTGTTCAGATTTCATGCAAGGTTTGAAAGATTATTAGCATTATCATGGGCTATTCTTCGTAATGTTTTCTGGATCTCTAGATTAAATGGATTCAAGGGGATGTCCCAACTACGAATACTGGGCATACACTACACTTGTATGCAGAATAAAACAAAAAAAAAACAAAAAATGTAAAATAAGCTAAAATAAGAATTGACTCATAAATCACTCTAATTACACCAATCAAGAAGTTGTATTCCCCGGAAACAACACAAAAAGTTTGATCATGCCCAAACACACCTCCAAAAGCAAGGTCTAAGTGGTCATTGTCAAAATATAGAAACTAGAAATAGTTGGGGTTGATCCCACGGGGAATAAGGTCTAGACTTGGTAAGACTCTAAGAAATTAGAACAAATTAATCTACTTATTTCTTGAGGGGGGGGGGGTGGCTTGTAAAATGCAATGATTAAACCTAAACTAAAATCAAATCATCAACTAAAAGTGTTGTGAAGTCAGTGAGAGAAGTAACTAGGGCATTGTATTCCTCATGAATTTCTAACTCAGTGTAGCCACATAATTGTAACCTTTTCTAGTGTGTAGCATGCAACACTAGTAAGTTATGTTTACCCTAGTAAGTTATGTTTACCTAACCCTTTGATCCAGGCGTAAGAAAATTTTACCACTTGATTTGATCCATCCCCACAGTGTTGCATTACTAACTCTTTGTAGTGTCCTAGTACCATCATCCCTTGATCCGTTCGGGTTGATAAGAAGAGAGTAATCACATCGAATCCTTTCAGTTATTCCTTATCCCATTCATTACCCCTTGCTCCAGTAAGTAAGAATTAGGCGAGTTCTAACGTTGGCCACAATTAAAAAGCATTCAAATCGAAGAGATAAATCAATATACATATGCACACTTTTCAAGGATTATGAATTATTTGATTTTTACTTTGTTAGTTCTTCATGGTTCCTATAACACTAGTTGTGGATTTAGGTACTCATATTATGGATTAGCATGATTAAACACTTACAACAATAGATTAAAGAATACAAAATCCGAAATCTTCACAAGAAATCTCGATGTTATAGCTTGGATATAGAATAAAAAATAATCTCCAAGAACAAAACAATGATCAAAAGTAGTTGGTTGCATCACACCCCAAAAGGGTACCCTAGGCGTGGCCGGCACTCAGAAACCATTGTTGGTCACCAAGAGAACCACTTTGCTCAATTTACGTATTCCATATGCAAAAGACTTAATGAAACAAAAGAAAGTACTTAAGTAGGCATTCAAATCACCATAAAAATATAATTTTCCAAATATCTCTTGTTAAAATAACTCAATGTTTCAATTTAATAAATAATAATAGTTTTCTAAAATTAACTTTGAAAGTAAGATAGGCTCCACTTTACTCTATCTGACTCAGTCAATGAAGCCTCTATAAACTCATAAGAGGGTGCCAAGACATGTTCAAGGGTACCTCAATACAAAAAAACTAAAACAAAATGGTTCCTCCGAAAGCAAGGAGGTCTCAGCACTGTCAGGGACTGAATAGATCTTCAACAACGCGTCTGTTAAGGATCTCCAAGACCTGTATCTGCACCATAAAATGATGTAGCACCGAGTGGCATCAATACGTGGAATGTACGATTTGTAATATGGTTGAATAGAATAAACTCAAGATAGAAAAATCAATAATAAAAGCAAAGCACAATCTAACTCGATATAATATGCAAGTTTAAAAATTACCATAATAATATAACACAATACCTTTCAAATCAACTAAATCATATGCAATTTCATTAAATCAAATGCAATTTGTATCATTAGGGGGTTTCTTTAACCGACAACCATCACCATATGAGCGAGTGATGATACAACGCTTTGCACTGCTGTTGCCATAGTCGGTCCAATACCTTGCCAGAGTAAGTGATGATTCAAATTATTGGATCCACAAATTAAGTCCTCTTTTTGAACAAGAGAGGCTAGGCCTCCATCCTATGCTGGCTGTATAGTTTATGGGATTTTGAGTTCTTTCAGCCTTTACCAAATCTGTGCTAATACTTCTCCCAAAACATATGCTCATATTTGTCAACTTTTCAATTGATCTCATCAAGTCTAAATGGATCTTTTCGTCAATTCAGTTTCACCTCAATTCATCAATACTTTTAATTATAAATCATATGCTCTTTCATAAGAAAATAAATATGCTTCGAAAGTCATGCATATCTCATTAAAACTCTTTTCAAAAATCAATGCTCATGCTCTTTGAAAAATCTTTAACATATATGTATATATAAAATACTAGTTCAAATCACTGTTTTCATCGATGCTAAAAAATCATCAGCTTTTCGGGAAAAACATTCATAATCTTGATTTAGAACAATACTTTATTTTATTCATAAAAAATTATGAATCTTAATATCAAATAATGCATGAAAAAGCCATGATCATTAACTCAACTAGGGTTCATGGGAAAGTGACCACGAACAACAATTTCAAAAATAAAATATTAACAACTTCAATACACCATTATATAAAACTCAATAGAAGAAGAATTGAGTCAACTGGAATTCAAAACTTGATTTTTATTCAATTCAATACTCATTTAAAATAAAAACTTAGACGTAGGACGCGTGGATGAACTCAATCTAATGCTATGGTAGCCTCACATACCTGGAAAGTTGATATTACAATCTAAATTTGATGAATACTAGCTTTCTTGGATAAAATCTTTGATCTTGGAACCTTGATGGTTGTTCTTGAAAAAATAAATTGTCTTTGTAGATGCTTTAGAGTAGAAGAACTTGAAAAAAATCTTGGTTGAAAGGTTTCTCTTTGATTATTGAATTCTTGACTTTGAATCTTTAGAGTTCTTGATGAAGAACCCTAATTCTTGAAAGAGAAGAATGAAGAAATCCTTTCTTGGAATTCTTGAATTCATTTCTGTAAAATCCTATGTTATAATTTAAGATTTTTCTTAGAGATTCATGAATAGATGAAGAAATTTGGGTTGGGAAGCTTAAAATTTATGAAGAAACTTACCTTGATGATGAATCTAGAAAGCTAATCCTAACTTGATGATTTTCTTGATGATTCTTGAGTGTTTAAGTTTGGAAATGAAGTAAAGGGTTAAATTTATAAAAACTGACTTCTACGCATTTTGGGGAACTAAAATAAACCCCTAAAGGTTATAGAATTAAAATAACCTAAAAATAATATAAAGAGTGCCATTAACTTATCCAAAAGAGTCCACGTCCACTCCCATTGCAGAGCTATCGCGGACTTCGGACAGCTCTTTATGTCTTCAGTAAAATGGTCATAACTTTTTACTCTGAACTCCTACTAAGGCAAAATTGGATGCATTGGAAAGCTAATTCAAAGATCTTTAATGTTATATATTATGAGCCACCTAAGGAATTATATTTCAGGAGATACAATCATTTGAAGTTGACCTTGATCTAATGTAAAAGACTCAACCAATAGGAAAGCTTTGAACATGACTAAGTATTACTGGTCTCTTATGACCTTAATCTACTTCTAATATACTTCTTACATGTAAGAATTAAGTTTAAAACATAAGTATAAGTAAGGAATTAATAAGTTAAAGCTTATATATTTATGATAAAAATTAGATCCTAAGAATAGAGTCGTGGGGTGTTACGAGTTCTTAACCTTCTGACTGCTCTCTCTTAAAAAGCCTACAGAAAACTATTTATAATAAGTGAAATCAAAATCCTAAACGAAATAGGAAAATTAGAATTGGGAAATCAAACGAGCAAGGTTACAAGTTGTAGATAAAATCATGGCTCGTAATTGGCCTTCGTAGACTGCACGACACAAAAGTTGTCTTCCATATATGAACTCTTCCAATGGGCCATCTTCTAACTTACGGATCGTAAGGAGTTTCATTTGTTCACACTTTAGCGATTCTTTGAAACTTCGATTCTCAAGGCACGAACAAGATTTTGACCCATCACCTGACTTACGACCCATAGGAGTTTTTGTCTAATAATAGTTCAGCACTTAGCATATTTTCAGATCTTCAGCATATGAACAAATATACCAGCCATCAAATGGTTTACGACTCATCTGACAACATGTAACTTCAACATCTGAAAATCAACATTCACTGGATCTGACCCACGAGCACATCTATTGCTCATGGAATGAACCACAACCCATAGAAAGCTTTGTACATCATCAAGAACCTACAATTTGCATAATTTGGCCAAAAATCATCCCAATTACTTAAATCCTGAAAAACCAACATAAAACACATCAAACGTACTAACATCGCTTTGAGAACACATAAAATTCTATATTTTAAGCATCAAAAGTGTCGTATTTTGGTGGCACATCAAGCATATCCTCAAGTGTTTGAATGGTTCTTTCAGCTTGCCATCCATTTGTGGGTGAAAAGTTGTGCTAAAATCTTGACCCTCGTACCATGACCACTTTGGAACAATTTCCAAAAGTGTGAAGTAAATTAAGTACCACAATCCGAAATGATTGACAATGGGACCCCATGTAATCTAACTAACTCATGGATGTATAATTTAGCATAATCTATGGCACCATAAGTTGTTTTAACTAGTAGGAAATGAGCCAATTTTATCTTCCTATGCACAAAACCCAAATAGAATCAAAATGCTTTTTATTCAGAGGCAAAGCAATCACAAAATTCATGTTGATCTCTTCCCACATTCAAGTAGGAATCTCTATGTATTGGGCTAGGCCATGTGGTATTTGATATTTGGCTTTAACTTGTTGATAATTGTGGCATTCGGCTACAAACTTTGCAATGTCTCTTTACATGCCAGCATACCAATATACTTCCCTCAAATCCCTATACATCTTTAATGAACCAGATAGAATAGGATAAATTATGTTCCTCTTTTAAAATTGAGTCCCTCAATACATCAACATTTGGAACACACAACCTACCTTGGTTCCTATAGGCACCGTCTCCCTCTTAGGGGAAAACTTCTACCTTGCCCTCTTTTACAATGACTTCAATTCTAATATAGCAGGGTCAAGTCCTTGTTTGGATTTGACCTCTTCAATCAAAGAAGACTTGAAACCATCTACGACCACTATACCCTCATTTTCAACTTCATCCAACCTAACCCCTAATCCAGCCAACCGATGGACTTCCTTTGCCAATTCCTTCTTACCACCATCAATGTGAGGCATGCTCTCCATGGACGCCCTACGTAGAGAATCGACTATAACATGAGCCTTTCCCGAGATAATCAACACTGATGCCATAATCCTTAAGGAGTTCTAGCCACCTTCTTTGCCTCAAAATGAGATCTTTTTAGGTGAACACATGTTGAAACTCTTGTAGTTGGTAAAACATATCTGCATAAACTCCATAAAAATAATGACGCCATATTTTAAAAAAAAATGCATGGTCTCTAGCTCGAGGTCATGAGTAGGATATATATGCTTATGCGCTCTTAGTTACCTAGAGGCATAGGCAATGACCTTGCCACTTTGCATAAATACACACCCCCAAACAAATTCTTGAAGAATCACAATATATAACTAACCGTTCTAACCCTTCCGGCAAGGCCAAAATAGGAGCATAAGTAAGCTTATTCATTAAAGTTTGGAAGCTCTTTTAATATTTGTCCGTCCGAATGAATTTTACCTTCTTTTGTGTCAACTTTATCAAAGGGGAAGCAATTAAAGAGAAACCCCTAAAAAATCTTTAGTAGTAACCCGCCGATCCCAAGAGACTCTTAATATCCATTAGAGTCAAGGGCCTAGGCCGATTCCTCACCTCTTCTATCTTTTTAGGTCTACTTTAATCCTTTTACCCGATACTACATGCCCTAGAAATGCAACCTCTTTCAACAAAAACTCACATTTATCAAATTCGACAAACAACTTCTCTTTCCTCACGATTTACAACACTATCCTCAAATTTTTCACATGTTCTTCCTTACTTCGAAAATATATCAAGATGTCATCAATGAATACCACAACAAACATATCAAGGTAGTGTTTAAGTACCCTATTCATGAGATTGATAAATATTGTCAGTGCATTATTTAGGCCAAACGACATTACCACGAATTCAAAATGCCCATACCAAGTCTGAAAAGCCATTTTAGGAATATCATGTTCCCTCGCCCTCATTCAATGGTGTTCGAACCAAAGATCAATCTTAGAAAAATAACTAGCACTTTGCAGTTGGTTAAATAGGTCATTTATTCTTGGTAGAGGATATTTGTACTTTATGGTGATTTTGTTGAGTTACTGGTAGTCGATACACATTCTAAGTGAGCCATCCTTCTTCCTTACAACAATACCAGTGCACCCCAAGATGACTTGCTAGGCCTAATAAAACCCTTCTCCAATAAGTCTTTCAATTGATCCTTTTAACTCTTTTTGCTGAGGTCATACGGTAGGGAGGAATGGAAATGGGTTGTGTATTGAGGAAGAAGTATATACCAAAATCTATCACCCTTTCGAGAGGAACACTGGGGAGTTCTTTTGGGAAAGACATCAAGAAATTCATCGACCACCAAAACCAACTTAATAGGAGGAACAACATCTCTAATCTTTACAAGATGATACACGTAACCCCTAGCAATTAATTCCCAAGCCTTAAGTCAAAAGATGAAGCTACTCATAACTATTGGATAATGACCTTCATACTCAAAGATAGGTTTATTAGGAAATTGGAACCTTAATTTATGGGTTCTAAAATTAATGGAAGCATAATATGTATGTAACAAATTCATTCAAAGAATAACATCAAAATATACCATGTCAAGTTCAACAAAATCACAAGGCAAGAGTTTATGCAATTTGGACAGAGACAACCCCTGTAGACTCTCCTAGCAATAATCACTACAACAAATTCAATTATCAGAGATAAATAATTTTGTCACTTATAAACGATATTTCGTCACTAAAAATCTTGTGCGACGAAAATTTTTTTGTCACACTATCGTCCCTAAATGTTGGTGGCTAAAAGTATGTAAAGACGACTTAGTGCTTCGTCACTAAAAAGTTACATTAACTATAAAAAGAAAAATCGTCCCCAAATACATGAACATTTGTGACAAATTCGTTTGTCATAAAAATTGTATTTTTTTTGTAGTTAATGGTATGATTTTGTCACTAAAAAAGTTGTGACCATCGACAAAACTATGTTGTCACTAATTATTTAGTTTAATTAGTGACAACACTAATCGTCTCTAAAATTATATGCATTTCGTAGTTAAACAACGTTATTTCGTCACTAACTGCTGCCTTTTAGATACGAGAAAAAAATTTGTCATTAAATGAAAGAATTAGAGACAAATTTATTGTAATAAAAAGGTTAATAATTTAGTAGTTGAATCTATCCTTCATCACTAAAAGTATTGGTTTTACCAACAACTTGTAATTGTCACTATAACTTATCATGGTTAGTGACAATTACAATTGTCACAAAATAAAAAAGTATTTCGTATTTAATAAGAATGAGGTATTGAGACAAATATATGTTTTGTCACTAAATGTAATCAACTTATGACAAACTTATTTATTTTGTGACAAAAATATTTGTCTTGAAAAGTTAAATTTAACTGTTGCTAAAAGTTATTTTTAGTGACAAAACAATTGATGACATTTAATTAATTTATATTAATATTATTTTTAAAATTAGAGTTTCATAAATCAAAAATTAAATGATAAAACATGCTAGATAATAGTAAATCTATGATCATACAATTAAAAATAACTAAAATTGTAATAAGGTAATATCCATTACAAAGTCTTTGCATTAAAGTAAAGTATGTCCAATAACCAAAAAAAAAACTAACTAAAATAGATGAAATAGTACTCCTAAACTAAGATAAGTAGAAGTTTCTTCCATAAAGTACCAATTATATGATAACATAAGAGCTTGCATTTATCCTTGATTCAATTCTCACCTTTCATACCTGTGAAAAAAGAGAAAGAAATTTATAAGATTTAATTTAAACTAAAATTTGTAACACGAGTATATTAGATTTCTGAAGTTGGCGGAGTCCACGCTCAAACAGAAAACTCAGTTCCATTGGTTTAAAGAGGGTGATGCCAATACAGGGTATTTTCATGCTCTTATTAGAGGTAGAAGAAGATGACTTCATATTTACAGAGTGCAATAAGAGAGGGGTGATTGGATTCAAGGTGATGAAAATATAGTTGGGGCTGCTTGTGAGCATTTCCAGAATATTTTTACAGGGGAGGATAAATATATTGGTGAAGAGGTGATCAATTCCATCCCCCCATGCTCAACCAGGACCAAAATGACAAGCTTCAGGATTTGATTTCCAACACTGCAGCCCCTTAGGTTATTGACAATATTCTAAGTATCAAGCTCCAGATTCTTAGTTGAATCCCTGACAGAGCTATTTGGAGTCTCAATCCTAATGGAGATTTCACTATTGCCTTAGCCTGGAACCTGATTAGAGACAAGAAAATGAGAAGCAAGACCAACACCTACACCTGGAACAAGAATATTCCTTCTAAGTGCTCCTTTCTTCTATGGAGGTCTTTAAAGGGTAAGCTTCCTACAAATGAAAAACTAACCAGTTTTGGTTATGATCCCAGTAATTGTTACTGCTGCTACAGGCCTGGGTTGGATACTATAGAATACATTTTCATCACAGGTCACTTTGCTCACAATGTGTGGAAGTTTTTTTATGCTTCTTGCTGGATGGCTACTATTTGTCTTCCTCTAAGGAGTGTACTCATGAAATGGTGGAATATGAGGTATCACAATAATGTCCAGAAGCTCATCTATCAGGCTGTGCCCATTTTTATTTGCTGGAACATCTGAAAAAACAGGCGTGCTTATAAAAATGGAGGCAAAAGATCTAATCTGGCAAGGGTGAAGTACTTGGTAATTAAGGATGTCTATTACATGCTAAAGATAGCATATCCTTACATAGAATGGCCTTCTAATTGGAAAGATATTATTAAGGTTTCTAATATGTGTGTGCATGATATTAAAATCACCCCTGTCAGGTGGGTTAGACCACCTGATCAGTGGGTGAAGCTCAACTCTGATGGCAGTACTCTGTCCAATACAGGTAGGATGGGGACTGGAGGTGTTATCAGGAACAGCATGGGGCTTTTCTTATTTGCTTATGCTATTCCAGTGGGGGAAGGGTCCAATAATAAAGCTGAATTGGAGGCTGCTATAGCTGGAATAGCCTGGTGCTTACAGCTAGGATTCAAAAAAGTTATCTTGGAAGTGGATTCAGAGTTATTGCAGAAATAAATCACTCACAGGCACATCAGCACTCCAACTATAGACATTGCTCAGGGTCTGGATAGGTTTCATCATTATAGCTCTCAGTCGGAGGACTTTAAGTGCAAACATGTACTCCGAGAGGCAAACTTCGTAGCAGATACATTAGCAAAACATAGTCATAATTTCAATCATCCGCAACTATATTCGAGCATTCAGCAAATGCCAAAGGAAGCATAAAGTATAAATATGGACTTTAAGTCGACTAAATAAAAATAAGAAAGTACCAAAAGTTGGTATTCTAGTGGAGTTCAGACTCTGCTGCGTCATATAAAAAAAGCATTCAAAGTAAGACACTAAATGCTACATATTTATATATTTTGTATAATGAAATTAAATAAAACTTGTCATATAAATTTGTGTTACTTCTAACCTTGATGGTGATGGGCGAGAAAAAAGTTGCATTTTCCTGAACAGTTCTTCTTGGCGTGCCATTACAGTATCCAATTGAGAATTTAATGCTTGTATTTGAGATTGTTGCTCTTTTATTTGACACTGCTGATCTTCTATTCTAGACTGTTGATTTTCTACCACAGTTTCAGCTGCATTTAATCTACTCTGCAACTCATGTTGAGCACTAGCAGCTTCCTGTTTCGCCTTTTTGAGCGAGTCTTCTAACTCTGTCGTTCTCCTTTATGTAGATCTTATAGTATTAGGTTTTGGACCATAACCAAGTCCTTTTATGTACCCAGACTTTGTACCAAGTACAGTGTCCACAATTTCATCAATGTTCATGGAAGACTCTCCCGAAGCATATAGATCTTTTAAATCTATCATGTTGTTCTGCATAAAAATATTAATATTATTTAAAAGAGAATACACAACTTCTGAAAAATATTAATCAAAAAAATGTAATGAGTATTTTGTTAAAAGACAAATTGATTTTCTTACATAATGAGTCTCAGCCTCTAAAGATGACCATCCTTTCTCACTTGTGTAATGAGTATGCTTATAGAACTCAATTCGGTCAGGCTCAACTCCTTCAAGTTTACTTTCACCCTGTGAAATAAGAAAATAATTAAATAATACCAAAGTTTCATTAGTAAAAAGAATAAAACTGGTCTAACTTACCATTTCAGCACGAGCTGCTACAAATGCTTTTGATCCCATGAAATGATTGGATTTGAGCTTAGTTCGATTAACCTTGTTTATGTCGCATCATCTCTACAAATTAAATACATAATATCATAATTCCTAACTTTTATAACAAGAAGAATAACCTGAATATATATTACCTTGTGCTCTGGATTCATCCACATGTCACAAAGTCTATTCCAATTTTCTTGGGTCAACTCTGGCACTTCAATTTTACGAGCTTCTTCCTCTGAGCGTGCACTTTCAAATAGTTGTTTTAACTTATAGCGCCATTGTCGGCTTCTATTTTTCAGAATATCCTCACAGCTATCTTTCACATAATGCTCATCCAAATTAATTTCAAACCTCTCCTAAAAAGACATACAAATTTTGAAGAAACACACAAAACATTTATAATATCTTTCATATTAAAATAATAAACAATGACATCTGGTTATAACATATTAATTAACTTCAAACTCAAGTATCCTTTGTGAATCATAGGTTGCGGTTCAATAACTTTGTTTACGTTCAAAAGTAATGCTCTTGACATCCTACCTACATACATAATGTCAATCTTTTTTATTTCCAATGAAGTAATGATATAAATTGTTAAGGAGAGACTTATCACAAATTTCATCTTGTCAAGTGGCTCATAATCATTATTCCCAAATACCTTGAAGGCTTAAGTACTAGGAACCTGGCAAGAGATAATAGAACCTGCTATTTTTAAATTTGTTTTTTTGTTATTTTTAATTTGAGTTGGGTCATGCTTCTTAGTTTAAATGATGCTTACATAAGAGTTAGAACTCTTAAAGAGTTGATAAATCTATCAAACAAATTTGAAAAATGACACTTATATTTTTTTATGTGTGTGGACCTTACCAAAGACAGACCATCTCATGTTTCCATGGGGTTTGATGAAGAAGATTTAACTATAGGAAGGTGGCAGCTGTACAATATAAAGGAGTGCCATCTTATTGCCAATATTGCTAGCACCCGGGGCATTTAGTTCAAGATGGCACCATCAAAAGGAGAGATGATGAACAAAAGAGAAGGAAACAACTTGAGCTGGAAAGGCAAGGTGGGTTGACTGATGAATCTTGGAATATAGAAGCAGCGTCTAGGAATCAGAAAATGCAAATGGGCTCTACAAGTATTATTAATAAGTAACGAGAACAAAGAGATGACACACATCATCAACAACCACAGTGGCAAACTCAGAGAAGGAGGTAGGAGAAACAGAATGTCTTTAACTAAAGTCAAAAGGAGTCTGCAATCCATCAAGCCAATGTTCTGCATAAAGGTAACCTAGCTTTTATTTCTCCAAATTCTTACACTGATCTGGAAGTGTATGATCAGCCTAATGACCATCAGGAATAAGTCCCTGTTGAAGCTGTAAATCATCCTAATAAGGTTACTAATGCACAGAACAAAAAAAAATGCTTACTCCTTTGCATCCCAAAACCCAAATCCCTTTAAATTATGTATTGCTTTCTGAAGTTCAAGGAGGTGTGGTTGGGAAAAGACAGGAGGAGCCTACTAAATTGTAGGATGGGGTTTCCGGGGGGAGGAATCTGGCTCATGTTTTGCATGAGCACCCTTACACTGACCATAGGAGTGACTTTAGAGCCACTGTTATCACTTTGGCTACTACTAAATCTCAGCAAGTTCGAAATGTTAATAATCAGAATATTCAACATGTTAAAAATGTTGAAAATTAGCAAGTTTAGAACATTGTTATTCAGAATTTTTAGCAGATTCAGAATGTTGATACTGGGCAAAGATTTGTTGATTAGAATTATGAGGTTCATGATGGTAGTACAGATAATCAGCATGTGCGTGGTTGGATTCCTGATAGCAGTGTTATTCCAATTCAAAACCTCAACAATAAGTGACAGGAAAGACCAAGCAAGAATAAAAGAGACTCATATTAAGTACTTAAAATTCCTTCATTATTGGGTGGAGAATGAGTATTTTTTGGATACTGTGAAAACTTGCTGGAATAAAGAAGCTGGGAGTAATCCTATGTGGAGATTTCATCGAAAAATGAAAAGAGTAGTTGCTACACTTAGTGCTTGGTCCAAGAGAGAATATGGGGATATATTTGCTACTGTGAGAGGTTTCAAAGCTAAAATCATGATTGCTGAAGATCAGATCATAAAGAATAATCGCCAACCAAGTTAAAAGTACTGAACTACTAGGGGTACCATCTTATTGCCAATACTGCAAGCACCAGGGGCATTTAGTTCAGGATGGCACCATCAAAAGGAGAGATGATGAACAGAAAAGAAGGAAAGAGCTTGAACTAGAAAGGCAAGATGGGTCAAATATTAGCAACACCCAAAATAAGAACTCAATATAATCACTATCAGAATCCTTACCTGGCATCTGACTAGTGCTGCATCTTTGTCCTCCCTTGTGAGTTCTTTCCACTTGTTTGGAAGCAAAAGAAAATTTCGAGCAATAATTCCTAGTTCATTGGATAGCTTAGCCGATTGAACTGGTTTAGTTGGCCTTCCTTTACCAATTGGGATCTCTATTTTCATCTTGCATCCCAGAGCCTTCGTCATTTTCTCAAGACCTTTCCCTCTAGTCTTACCACGACCTTTTCTGATTCTAGTAGCATCACCTGACAAAAAAAAAAGATAGATTAAAATACCACATATAATCTAAAAAAAAGACTTATATGACAGTTTGACACAGGATGAAGACTAAAACAACTGAAAATTTTCCTTTGTTTTTTGTTGTATATTAAGTAAAAAAATTCATCTACGAAACAAAGAGAATATATGAGAGCTAACAACAACCCTTTTGATCATTTCTATCATGTCCACTGATTATAAGTTCCACATATTATATAAATATCATTGGATTCCAAATGTGTAGATTACAACACCTATTCATTCAGAAAAAAAAGATTCAAATTGTGCATATTGATAGAGAAGGTACCTTTACATACCTTATTTTTATGTCATGATGAGCAAAGGAGAGTTGATTCAAACATAAATCAAGTTTATTAATAGTGATAGAATCAACTTCATTTATCCTACTACATTGTTTGCCTAACATCATTCTCACCTTCCTTAGATCCTTCGATACGACGCTATTGTCTATATTTTTTCAATACATGTTCAACGTAAATGAACGTTTCAATGGTCAATGTTTGGTATTCCAACTTAGCTGATAACTAAATAATCTAATCCTAATCAATATAAGAACGTATTACCTGTATTCACGTTAGGAGTAAGGTTATTTGATTCATCCAGTGATTGAGTATCTTGAATAGTTTCCCCTGTAAGTATAGTTTGCTTAAAGACACGTCCACCCGGTGCCATTGTTTTGCAGAATTCTACCAAAACACAAAATGTAATGTTAGACTGTTCATAAGATGTACAATTCATTGGTTAACAAAAATTATCATAAAAAGGTACCAACCACAGTCAACTAAAGCAAAAACTAAAAAGAAAATAAATAATCAGTTTAGAAAATCTCACACATATCATTTATTATAAGAGTTCTTTATCTTTTAATTTTGATATTATAATTGAACTGTTGAAGCATCACTAGAAGATTAAAGAACTAGTAAAGCATGTGAAAGATATATGTACATAGAAAATGTCCAAATATGAAGGCACAATAACTTTTCTAGAAACTTATATAAGTTAAGGTGTTAATAAGGAGTTGTAGATCTGATAAATACAAAGCCTCGTGAAGAATGCCTATTATTGATTTTTTGTATGGATAAGTGAAAGTATTAGTTACACTGATGTCACACTAAAGAGGCCAAACAAATTTAGGTATTAAAATATGAACAAAAAGGCCAGTGACTACGATTATCTTCATAAGAAGTGGCAATGTAATCTAGCTGATTCTGTTTAATGTTTGAACAAAACAGTAGCCTGAACCTAGTCAAAGTCGTCTTCCGCAAGCAACATGCATATGTTCTCTCCAACCAAGCATTCCACAATAAATGTTTGGCATAGCCCACCAATTATTTTCTTTAATTGATCTTTCTAAAGAGTTTTTAATAGGGAAGGCAACTAAAGTTATACAAAACTCAACTTGAGGTGTTATGCGTCTGGAATGCCCAAATTTAGAGGGAGCACAAGTTTACAAGGATATAAGATGAGTATATACCATTTTGTATATGCCGAATTGTTCTCTTACATGCCATAATGACACAACAATCCTCAGAAGAAGACGAAATAAAAGTCAAAGGTATCTCCTATCCTGAAACAACTTTCTGTAAACTGTAATTGTTTCTCTTAACCAATCCTACAACCCTTTCCCTGTGCCTTCTAATCGGAGATCTTACATGGTGGTCCACTATCCACCTTCCTTACACCACCACATTGAACATTATATCTCTTATTTAATGTATGTATATGCTGCATATTGCATTTTTTTGACAGCGACACCAACAAGCCAATTGTGCTTGCTTACCAACCTACTTATTTTTGCTATGTTTCTCTGACTCTTCAAATATGTTGCAAGGTCCGTGTTGGATCCTCCAAAAGTAGTGCATTTTCTCGAGGATCCAACACAAGGGAAACAACATTTTGGGAGAGCCCCAGCAACATAACATTTCTTAAAGGTAGTGTTCCTACTTCAAAAACTTATAATTTCTTTACCTATCTTCTAATTGATTATATAAAACAGAATATGGATCAAGATGAATGGATTTGTCAAAATAATCAATCAACAATCATTCAATATAGGATTATGGCATATAACTATCTATTAATTTTGTTCAAATATAAAGTATGAACTGCTACATACCTGGCCTTCTTGTTCAGATTCAGAAATTTTGCTTCACATTGCAAATGAAACTTTTTTGTTTGTTTTCTCATATATATATATATATATATATATATATATATATATGGTGGTTCATCCTGAAATTGTTTTGGAGCCAAAAACCTTAAAAAGTAATAATAAGCGCCAAAAAACAGTTTGTCTCCATAACCCACAAACATAGGAAGTGGAGAAGTACATGATCAGCTTTCTTATATTTTAGGAAATAAATTTACACCCACAAAAGGCATAAATGTCCAGCAATTTTATTTAGCAAAACAAATAATGAAGACAATTTTTTATATTTACAACCAGAAATAAAAATCAATTATTTTTTAACTAGAAAGAAAAATCAAGAAATGACGAAAATAAATAAAAAATCAGAATACTTAGCTGAAACTCAAAACCCTGGGCCTTGTACTTCTCGTTGATAGTCCAAAATAATTGAACCGCAACACAACCCATTTCGAAAATCAAAGGGAATCAGCCACGAGAAACACATTGGACCATTTTTCATCTTCTGTCAGATGTGATTTTGTTGTCAAACAAACTGACCGAAGCAAAAAATATGGTGAAGACATCGTCGATAATTCTGAGCTAAAAAACTTCTGAAATTGGGATCTGAAGAGAAGTTCTACTTCAACGATAAAGAACTTTTTGAATGGGTTGGTCAAATTGTGTACTTCATACATTAAGCAACCTAGATTTAATCCCCTGGAATCAAATCCGAACTTTAACATTTTTCACGAAATCACCCTCAATCGAACAATCTAAATCGCACAGCCCCATTTCCTCTTTCCCTCATCGGACTTCTCTTCTTCCCCAAATAGAGAAGAAAGGAGATGCAGGTAAGAGAAGACGAAGAAACTAAGAGAAGATGAAGAAGCAGATGAAGATGAAGATGAAGAAGGAGATCGATGAAGAAGCGGATGAAGATGAAGAAGCAGATCTATGAAGAAGCAGATGGAGATGATGAAGAAGCTGAAAAGCTAATTAAGAGAAGATGAATAACAGGCTGGAAATCTGAAAAATTAAGGCATCCAGCAAAATAAAATAAGTTAATATATATTAAATGTAAAACTTTTACATCTGCACTGTACACATGGAAGACATGCGCTGATAAAAAAAAATAACAGACAAAACAATTTAAAAAATTCATCAATATTTATTTAATTTTTTTAAAAAAAAACGAGGTCCGTCAAATATGAATTTGAATTAATTGGACTTCAATATGGATTCTGAATCTCGGATGAATTATTAAAAAACTGTATACTCTTATGACAATATTAAGGATTTTTAATAATTTATAGCATTCAATTTAGTAATATTGACGTGACACATACGTGCAACGCACGTACACTAAACAAGTCTAACTAAAAAAATAAATGGTTTGTAATGTGAAATATCAAGTCAATAACAAAAAAACAAATGAAACTAAAAATATAACATACATTTTAAATTCAAAATAAAAAAACTAACATAAGATTTTTTATGGCAAATTTCAATATAACATTTATAAATATAATTTTTAAAAAAATATGTATACTTATAACTTTATCCAACAATGAATTCAACTTTACTTTAAATTATAATGCTAATAAAATCATGCTAAAGAAAAAAAATAAATATAAAATAAATAAATAAATAAGATAGTATAAAAAATTGCATAGAATCACATGGTATATAAAGGTTGAGAGTAAGAATAAAATAAAAAATAAAGCTACTTACCAAGATAAGTTGCTTAGGGTATTTTTAATACTGTCAATAGTTCGGGAATAAAATAATAATTCGTGCCAAGTTTAGAGATGTTTTTAATAATTTTCTCTTCTTTCCTTTCAAGTGTCAAATTCATAATAATATTAGCTTGCACGACTTTTAATGATTTATATAAAAAAAAATCCTTATATATTATACGAAATAAATTATTAAAATTGAAAGTACTCTTAAAATTTGCTTTTTATTGAAAACTGAGATAATGTTCACGAAGTTTAATGGAAAGAAAAGCCCATCTAAACTATACGATCATGAGCATAGGATTCTCCAAAAAAGTATTGACTGTCATAAGACCAAAGTTAACCATGAATTTATGTTTGATACTACGGATGATGGTATTTTGTGTAGTCATACTGTCTCATCAATTCATAGGCCAGATTAAGTTCAAGTCGAAATTAAGTTCTGCAAGTTCTCCTAGGCCAGATTCGGCATTCCGGAGCTAATGGATTCGACAGAATCGAATTCCGACGCTCAGAACTCAAAAAGGCTAGAAAAGTTGAAATTTTCAACTTAAAGGACTAAATGGCAACTTTGGACCTAAACTCTCCATTTCAAGTCGAAATTAAGTTCTGCAAGTTCTCCTAGGACAGATTCGGCATTCCGGAGATAATGGATTCGACAGAATCGAATTCCGACGCTCAGAATTCAAAACGGCTACAAAAGTCAAATTTTTCAACTTAAAGAACAAAAAAGGCAACTTTGGACCTAAACTCTCCATTTCAAGTCGAAATTAAGTTCTGCAAGTTCTCCTAGGCCAGATTCGGCATTCCGGAGCTAATGGATTCGACAGAATCGAATTCCGACGCTCAGAACTCAAAACGGCTAGAAAAGTTGAAATTTTCAACTTAAAGGACTAAAAAGGCAACTTTGGACCTACACTCTCCATTTCAAGTCGAAATTAAGTTCTGCAAGTTCTCCTAGGCCAGATTCGGCATTCCGGAGCTAATGGATTTGACAGAATCGAATTCCGACGCTCAAAACTCAAAACGGCTACAAAAGTCAAATGTTTCAACTTAAAGAACTAAAAAGGCAACATTGGACCTAAACTCTCCATTTCAAGTCGAAATTATGTTCTGCAAGTTCTCCTAGGCCAGATTCGGCATTTCGGAGCTAATGGATTCAACAGAATCGAATTCCGACGCTCAGAATTCAAAACGGCTAGAAAAGTTGAATTTTTCAACTTTAAAGAACTAAAAAGGCAACTTTGGACCTAAACTCTCCATTTCAAGTCGAAATTAAGTTCTGCAAGTTCTCCTAGGTCAGATTCGGCATTCCAGAGCTAATGGATTTGACAGAATCTAATTCCAACGCTCAGAACATAAAACGGCTACAAAAGTAAAATTTTTCAACTTAAAGAACTAAAAAGGCAACTTTGGACCCAAAATCTCCATTTCAAGTCGAAATTAAGTTCTGCAAGTTTTCTCCTAGGCCAGATTCGCATTCCGGAGCTAATGGATTCGACAGAATCGAATTCCGACGCTCAGAACTCAAAACGGCTAGAAAAGTTGAAATTTTCAACTTAAAGGACTAAAAAGGAAACTTTGGACCTAAACTCTCCATTTCAAGTCGAAATTAAGTTCTGCAAGTTCTCCTAGGCTAGATTCGGCATTCCGGAGATAATGGATTCGACAGAATCGAATTCCGACGCACAGAACTCAAAACGGCTACAAAAGTCATATGTTTCAACTTAAAGAACTAAAAAGGCAACTTTGGACCTAAACTCTCCATTTCAAGTCGAAATTATGTTCTGCAAGTTCTCCTAGGCCAGATTCAGCATTCCGGATCTAATGGATTCGACAGAATCGAATTCCGACGCTCAGAATTCAAAACGGCTAGAAAAGTTGAAATTTTCAACTTTAAAGAACTAAAAAGGCAACTTTGGACCTAAACTCTCCATTTCAAGTCGAAATTAAGTTCTGCAAGTTCTCCTAGGCCAGATTCGGCATTCCGGAGCTAATGGATTCGACAAAATTGAATTCCAACGCTCAGAACTCAAAACGGCTAGAAAAGTTGAAATTTTCAACTTTAAAGAACTAAAAAGGCAACTTTGGACCTAAACTCTCCATTTCAAGTCGAAATTAAGTTCTGAAAGTTCTCCTAGGCCAGATTCCGCATTCCGGAGCTAATGGATTCGACAGAATCGAATTCCGACGCTCAGAACTCAAAACGGCTACAAAAGTCAAATTTTTCAGCTTAAAGAACTAAAAAGGCAACTTTGGACCTAAGTCTCCATTTCAAGTCGAAATTAAGTTCTGCAAGTTGTCCTAGGCCAGATTCGGCATTCCGGAGCTAATGGATTTGACAGAATCGAATTCCGACGCTCAGAACTCAAAACGGCTAGAAAAGTTGAAATTTTCAACTTAAAGGACTAAAAAGGCAACTTTGGACCTAAACTCTCCATTTCAAATCAAAATTAAGTTCTGCAAGTTCTCCTAGGCTAGATTCAGCATTCCGGAGCTAATGGATTCGACAGAATCGAATTCCGACGCTCAAAACTCAAAACAGCTACAAAAGTCAAATGTTTCAACTTAAAGAACTAAAAAGGCAACTTTGGACCTAAAATCTCCATTTCAAGTCAAAATTATGTTCTGCAAGTTCTCCTAGGCCAGATTCGGCATTCCGGAGCTAATGGATTCGATAGAATCGAATTCCGACGCTCAGAATTCAAAACGGCTAGAAAAGTTGAAATTTTCAACTTTAAAGAACTAAAAAGGCATCTTTGGACCTAAACTCTCCATTTCAAGTCGAAATTAAGTTCTGCAAGTTCTCCTAGGCCAGATTCGGCATTCCGGAGATAATGGATTCGACAGAATCGAATTCTGACGCTCAGAACTCAAAACGGCTACAAAAGTCATATGTTTCAACTTAAAGAACTAAAAAGGCAACTTTGGACCTAAACTCTCCATTTCAAGTCGAAATTAAGTTCTGCAAGTTCTGCTAGGCCAGATTCAGCATATCGGAGCTAATGGATTCGACAGAATCGAATTCTGACGCTCAGAACTCAAAACGGCTACAAAAGTCAAAATTTTCAACTTAAAGAACTAAAAAGGCAACTTTGGACCTAAACTCTCCATTTAAGTCAAAATTAACTTCTGCAAGTTCTCCTAGGCCAGATTCGGCATTCCGGAGCTAATGGATTCCACAGAATCGAATTCCGACGCTCAGAACTCAAAACGGCTAGAAAAGTTGAAATTTTCAACTTAAAGGACTAAAAAGGCAACTTTGGACCTAAACTCTCCATTTCAAGTCGAAATTAAGTTCTGCAAGTTCTCCTAGGCCAGATTCGGCATTCCGGAGATAATGGATTCGACAGAATCGAATTCCGATGCTCAGAACTCAAAACGGCTACAAAAGTCATATGTTTCAACTTAAAGAACTAAAAAGGCAACTTTGGACCTAAACTCTCCATTTCAAGTCGAAATTATGTTCTGCAAGTTCTCCTAGGCCAGATTCGGCATTCCGGAGCTAATGGATTCGACAGAATCGAATTCCGACGCTCAGTATTCAAAACGGCTAGAAAGGTTGAAATTTTCAACTTTAAAGAACTAAAAAGGCAACTTTGGACCTAAACACTCCATTTCAAGTCGAAATTAAGTTCTGCAAGTTTTCCTAGGTCAGATTCGGCATTCCGGAGCTAATGGATTCGACAGAATCGAATTCCGACGCTCAGAACTCAAAATGGCTACAAAAGTCAAAATTTTCAACTTAAAGAACTAAAAAAGCAACTTTGGACCTAAACTCTCCATTTCAACTCGAAATTATGTTCTGCAAGTTCTGCTAGGCCAGATTCGACATTCCGGAGCTAAAGGATTCGATAGAATCGAATTCCGACGCTCAGAACTCAAAACGGCTAGAAAAGTTGAAATTTTCAACTTAAAGAACTAATAAGCAACTTTAGACCTAAACTCTCCATTTCAACTCGAAATTATGTTCTGCAAGTTCTCCTAGGCCAGATTCGGCATTCCAGAGCTAATGGATTCGACAGAATCGAATTCCGACGCTCAGAACTCAAAATGGCTACAAAAGTCAAATTTTTCAACTTAAAGAACTAAAAAAGCAACTTTGGACCTAAACTCTCCATTTCAACTCGAAATTATGTTCTGCAAGTTCTGCTAGGCCAGATTCGGCATTCCGGAGCTAAAGGATTCGACAGAATCGAATTCCGACGCTCAGAACTCAAAACGGCTAGAAAAGTTGAAATTTTCAACTTAAAGAACTAAAAAAGCAACTTTGGACCTAAACTCTCCATTTCAACTCGAAATTAAGTTCTGCAAGTTCTCCTAGGCCAGATTTGGCATTCCGGAGCTAATTCCGTATTGCTGCACCTGTTTTGCTCGTCAATGTGCTGTTCTAGCAAACTAGGTTAGCGTCGTTCTGTATATGCGTGAGAGATTCTCCTTATGAAGGTGGGAAAGATTTTAGGTTAATAATTAGCTTATGAAGGTGGCTATTCTTTTGGATTGCTGCTAAAGATATACTTAATACTGCCTATTACAAATTAGTCGTTAATATTTTTCCTCATGTGTATACATTAGTGGCAATTAGCTTATTGCCACAAAATAATCATTGCTAAAGTACCCTTTTGTAGTAGTGATTCTTCATTCACCCAATATTGTAGACTTATACAAGTACTATAACTTCATTATCAAATACGAACTTCAACATACGTACTACAACTTCATTAACAAATACCAACTTCAACACAAGTACTACAACTTTATTAACAAATACAAACTTCAGTACAAGTACTAATACAAACTTGAACATACGTACCACAACTTCATTAACAAATACAAACTTCAACACAAGTACTACAACTTCATTAACAAATACAAACTTCAACACAAGTACTACAACTTCACTAACAAATACAAACTTTAACACAAGTACTACAACTTCACTAACAAATACAAACTTCAACGTAAGTACTACAATGAGAACAAACGTTCACTTCATACATTAAGTTCCCCTAAACACAAAATAGGACGTACTTTCACTTTATGATCCCTACAACAAACACAATGAACAAAAGAATCAAAACGAAAATGATCATTTTCAACTTTTTGATTTTCTTCTCTAAAATCATAACTTTTCCAGTCTCTTGTGCTGAAACAAAATTCATCTCTTCAATCTCTTTTCTCAAATTGTCCTTTTCAGCCACTTCAATTCCATCGACAATCATTTTCAATCTGTTTCTTTCAACCTTCATAACATCCAATTTACCCTTTAGGTCCATTATGACAGCTACTGCTCTTCGGGGAAATTCTTGTTTGTCTTGCCATTCCCAATATCCACATGAAGTGACCTACATTTAATGTATAAATTCGATCATCACAATTCTGAAATATATTACAGAAAGAGTTACTACTAATCTAACCAATAAAATTTTGTATATAAACATTCAAAACTCAAGAAAATTAATTTAAAAACTTACTTTGGGTCTTGGAAATTTGTAGAACCTTCTACCCGCATTCAAATCGGTCCAAGCTGTCAAATTTAACGCATTGAGTCCACAATGACATCTTCTTGCATACGGTGGTTCAAGTGAATTGCTAGAGGATTCAGACATTGCTTTGAAATCTTACAAGTGAAGAAAGCTTCTTGAAGAAATGTAAAAAGAATACAAATAACACAAATAGATGAATGCTTTGTGTTGTAGTGTGGGAACTGGAAAGTGGACATTAAAGAACAAAGGGAAAAAATGGACGGGATTGATTAAACACAGGAACGAAAAAGGGTCATCCCTTTTAACCTATCAGATTAGATGGGTCGGGTCGGGTTTCAACGGGTCGGGCATTTTAATTTAGGGGAAATAAATTATTGCTGACGTGGACGTCCATGTGTCAAAATATATGACACATCAGACGCCACGTGTGAGGCCAAACGGAATTTTGGATGTGGAGGGTAGAAGTGGACCAATAGTTTGACGGTAAGGGTAATTTTGAGCCCAAAAATAGTTAAAGGGTAAATATGAGCCATTTTAAATAGTGTAAGGGTAATTTTGACCCTTTTCCCTATTATTAAAAATAGTGTAACAAAACAGTATTTTTGTTAACAAATTCATACTGCGTGCTCTCTCTCTCTAATTAGAAGACAAAAATACGCTAATTAACAAAACCCCTCTCTCTCTCTCTAAGAAGCCCTCTCTGTACGCTCTTTGTTAAGAAACGAAGAACGAAGAACAAGATTCATACTGCGTGCTCTTTGTTGTACGTCTCTCTGCTAAGAACGAAGATTCATCTTCGCCACTGTACGTCTCTCTGCTGAACGAAGATCCATCTTCGCTGTACGTCTCTCTGCTAAGAACGAAGATTTTATCTTCGTTGTATGTCTCTCTTCTAAGAACGAAAATTCATACTGCTCAATCTTCGCTCTCTGTACATGTATTTCTTCGCTCTCTGTACATGTATTCAGAAGAGAATCTGCTATCTTTGCTCTCTGTTCTTGCCCTAAATGGTTGCTTCAAGTTTCATCATAATTCTTTTGCCCCAAATCTAAAATAGGGTCACTACAATTTACAGGTATTTCTTTAATCAACACATAAATTAGTGATTCAATGAAAAGTAAATTCAAGTTTTTATGTTATAGGTTTATCCAATACTAGTAGTTTTGGTTCAAACTTCAGATGTTATATATGTGTTAAAAGATGCACTAAAAGTACAGATGATTAATTCTGAACCAAGTAATTAATTAGATGAGCTGTGTTAGAATTCCATACTCACACCCATAAAATTGAAATCCCAAATCCATCTCTGCTTCTGCAGGTTCATTTAGCTGCCCACCCTTGTTTTCTATATTATTATAAATCGAGGAAACTGAATCCTAGAGATATTCTGTTTGGAGAACTAGAGTAGAAATTGAAGAATGGACGGTTCCAATGAATGATGCTAATAAGTTTTGTTGCATAATTTCGTCTAAATAAGCTTCGGTCAGCTGGAACTCTAGTCCATTCAATTCAACTTATCTTTTGAAAACCTGGTTTATTTAATCTTTTTCTGGTGGTGCAGTGTCTGGTGTCTTTTAGACTACTTCGCTAGCATCTGTTCTAGTAGTCTCACATTGATTCAGTAGAGTTATCTGATATCTTTTGAATCTCAAGTATCTGAAACTTGCATTTTCTCTTTTGGTTTTCCAGAGGTTGAACAGCTTTTGAGCCCAGAGAAAAGGGAAATTTTGTATCGTAATCAAACTCCAGAGCTGGATAAGATATCAACTGTAAGTGTTCTAAGGAGATTCAACTTCCTCTTTCATACCTACATTCTTATCTGATAAGTAGATTAGTAAGCAATGATGGGACTTGCTATTCGTACTGTATTACATACCACCAACAGACTTTAGAGACCAAACCACATTATTCAAAAGAAATCCATGGATATACTAGTTAATTCCTGATACTTGTGAATGTGTGTCTAATCCAGGCAAAATGGAACCCTCTTCACACTTTTGCACTAGCAGGGCAGATACATTTTATGGTTTTCAAGATGCTTATTCACGTACAATGGAGTTTGTTTAGAGACTTATTATAACACTTGAGTCTCCACTAGAGTTTGTTGTTCCATTGCAGAACTTGATACTATATTGTTCGAATTCCGACGCTCAGAACTCAAAACGACTAGAAAACTCAAAATTTTCAACTTTAAAGACTAAAAATGAACTTATGGACCTAAACTCTCCAATTTAATGCCAAATTCAGTTCTGCAAATTCTCCTAGCCTAGATTCAGCATTTCGGAGCTGACGGATTCGGCGGAATCGAATTCCGACGCTCAGAACTCAAAACGACTAGAAAACTCAAAATTTTCAACTTTAAAGACTAAAAATGAACTTATGGACCTAAACTCTCCAATTTAATACCAAATTCAGTTCTGCAAGTTCTCCTAGCCTAGATTCAGCATGGAGCTGATGGATTCGACAGAATCGAATTCCGGCGCTCAAAACACAAAACGACTAGAAAACTCAAAATTTTCAACTTTAAAGACTAAAAATGAACTTATGGGCCTAAACTCCCCAATTTAATACCAAATTCAGTTCCGCAAGTTCTCCTAGCCTAGATTCAGCATTTCAGAGCTAATGGATTCAACAGAATCGAATTCCGATGCTCAGAACTCAAAACGACTAGAAAACTCAAAATTTTCAACTTTAAAGACTAAAAATGAACTTATGGACCTAAACTCTCCAATTTAATGCCAAATTCAGTTCTGCAAATTCTCCTAGCCTAGATTCAGCATTTCGGAGCTGACGGATTCGACGGAATTGAATTCCGACACTCAGAACTCAAAACGACTAGAAAACTCAAAATTTTCAACTTTAAAGACTAAAAATGAACTTATGGACCTAAACTCTCCAATTTAATACCAAATTCAGTTCTGCAAGTTCTCCTAGCCTAGATTCAGTATTTTGGAGCTGATGGATTCGACGGAATCGAATTCCGACGCTCAGAACTCAAAACGACTAGAAAACTCAAAATTTTCAACTTTAAAGACTAAAAATGAACTTATGGACCTAAACTCTCCAATTTAATGCCAAATTCAGTTCTGCAAGTTCTCCAAGCCTAGATTCAGCATTTTGGAGCTGATGGATTCGACGGAATCGAATTCCGACGCTCAGAAGTCAAAACGTCTAGAAAACTCAAAATTTTCAACTTTAAAGACTAAAAATGAACTTATGGACCTAAAGTCTCCAATTTAATACCAAATTCAGTTCTGCAAGTTCTCCTAGCCTAGATTCAGCATTGCAGAGCTGATGGATTCAACAGAATCGAATTCCGACGCTCAGAACTCAAAACGACTAGAAAACTCAAAATTTTCAACTTTAAAGACTAAAAATGAACTTATGGACCTAAACTCTCCAATTTAATGCCAAATTTAGTTCTGCAAATTCTCCCAGCCTAGATTCAGCATTTCGGAGCTGACGGATTCGACGGAATCGAATTCCGACGCTCAGAACTCAAAACGACTAGAAAACTCAAAATTTTCAACTTTAAAGACTAAAAATGAACTTATGGACCTAAACTCTCCAATTTAATACCAAATTCAGTTCTGCAAGTTCTCCTAGCCTATATTCAGCATTTCGGAGCTGATGGATTTGATGGAATTAAATTCCGACGCTCAGAACTCAAAACGACTAGAAAACTCAAAATTTTCAACTTTAAAGACTAAAAATGAACTTATGGACCTAAACTCTCCAATTTAATGCCAAATTCAGTTCTGCAAGTTCTCCTAGCCTAGATTCAGCATTTTGGAGCTGATGGATTTGACGGAATCGAATTCCGACGCTCAGAACTCAAAACGACTAGAAAACTCAAAATTTTCAACTTTAAAGACTAAAAATGAACTTATGGACCTAAAGTCTCCAATTTAATGCCAAATTCAGTTCTGCAATTTCTCCTAGCCTAGATTCAGCATTTCGGAGCTGATGGATTCGACAGAATCGAATTCCGACGCTCAGAACTCAAAACGACTAGAAAACTCAAAATTTTCAAAGACGCTTGCATGTATTTCTTCTATAATATTTATTTTTATAAGTGTTATGTTTTGCAGTTGATCATGGATAAAAGTTGGATGCATGAAGCAAAATTCTCTAAAAGATACGTTGAGGGTGTCCAATCTTTTATGCGACTTGTTCGGTCTCACTTTGATCAAAATTCTAAAGTTCGATGCCCATGTCAAGATTGTTTAAATGTATATTTTCAAACACAAGAAATTGTGTATGACCACCTATTAATCAAGGGAATTATGGAAAGTTACGTGCAATGGATATTCCATGGAGAACAATCACAAATGAGATATAACAATGAAGCGATTAACAATGAAGATGAAAATGAAGAGCTTGACAATGATGATGGAATTCAGACTATGTTAGAAGAGGTTAGTAAAAGATCGTTTGCCAATTTTTTAGAGGAAACAATAACTGATAACAATGTGTGCGGTAATATGAGTGAGAAGGAAGCTAAAAAGTTTGACAAATTGCTAGAAGAAGCTGAACATGAATTATATCCGGGATGTAAGAAATTCTCAAAGCTTTCATTTCTAGTGAAGCTGCTACACCTGAAAGTGTACAATCAATGGAGTAATAAATCATTTGATATGTTGATAGAGTTACTAAAAGAGGCATTTCCTACTGGCGAGACACTTCCTAAGTCATATTATGATGCTAAAAACATGTTGCAAGGTTTAGGATTAGGATACATTTCGATTCATGCTTGCAAAAATGATTGTGTGTTATACTGGGCTGAACGCAAAAACAGACAAGATTGTCCACATTGTGGTACTTCGAGGTGGAAAATTAATAATGGAAAGAAAAAAAAATTCCTCATAAAGTGTTGCGATATTTTCCATTGAAGCCGAGACTTCAAAGGTTGTTTATGTCTAGTAAAACAAGTGGAGACATGAGGTGGCATAAGGAAAAACATCTTGATGAGTCAAATGTGTTAAGGCATCCGGCAGATTCTGAAGCATGGAAAGAGTTTGACAAGAATCACCAGTGGTTTGCACAAGAACCTCGTAATATTAGACTCGGTCTTACAACAGATGGTTTTAACCCATTTGGCAACATGAGCACATCGTATAGTATGTGGCCTGTCATTCTCACTCCTTATAATCTTCCTCCTTGGAAATGTTTTAAGGACCCATTTATGATAATGTCATTGCTTATTCCTGGTCCTCAAGCACCAGGAAAGGATATTGATGTTTATTTACGCCCTTTGATTGATGAGCTGAAAGAGTTATGGAGTGATGGTGTAGAGACATTTGATGCATCAACTAGGAAGAACTTCAAGATGCATGCTGCTGTTTTGTGGACCATAAATGACTTTCCAGCCTATGGTAAGTTCTTAAATTACTTACTTTTTTAATTGTTTGATAATTTATACTATTTGTGTGTTGAATTACTAATATAATATTGTAAAAGCACTCAAGAGAACTTAATTGCGCACCATGAGGTCCTAGGAGAACTTGTACAACCGAATTTGGAGTTAAAATGGAGACTTTAGGTTAAAAGTTGTATTTTTAGTTCTTTAAAGTTGGAAATTTGTTTTTTCCATCCAGCAATTCTTGCCACCACCTTAGACACCATCTCAGAGAAATAAATAATCCTTTGTCTCCCAATGTACAAAGGACATCCCAAATAGGTAAATGGAGCCTTTTTCTGTACAAGACCAATAATATGCTTGATCCTATCCACAGACCTTTTAAACATGTGAGGATATACAATAAAGTGGCTCTTGGTTTTGTTAATCAGCTGACCAGAAACACCCTCATAATTAGCTAGTATCTTCATAACAAGGTTTAAAGATCTGCTCCTACTAGAAGTAAAGATGATGGTGTCATCTGCAAAACTCAGATGGTTGATTTGGGGACCCTTTTTCTCCATGTAAAAACCATGAAATTGAGTAGATTGGTGTAGCTGATTGAGAAGTCTAGACAACACCTCAGCTCCAATAATGAACAAAGCTGGAGACAGGGGATCACCTTGTTTCAGCCCCCTGGTAGAGTGAAAGAAACCATATCTTGTTCCATTGAGTATGATAGAGTACCAATTATTAGACATGATCCTCCACGCCATATCAATGAAGCCCTCAGCAAAGCCCATTTTCCTCATCACCATACAAATATAAGACCAGGAGACCCTATCATAAGCTTTTGCCATATCCAACTTAAGAATCACATTACCTCCAATGTTTGCCTTCTTAATATGATGAATTATCTCCTGAGCAAGCATAATATTCTCAGATATACTCCTTCCTTTAACAAAGGCTGACTGATTAGGGGAGATCATGTTTGGAAGGATAAGAGCCAATCTAAGGCATAGAAACTTGGAGATCACTTTGTTCACAAAGTTGCTCAAGCTGATGGGTCAGTACTCAGATAGCTTGCTAGCATGTTTTGTCTTAGGTGAGAGAACAAGACAAGCATGAGAGAAGTATCCCAGCCAGGAGTATAACAACAACAACAAACTTTGGGGTCATGACCAAAACCAGTGATCTTCTCGTTTGTGGGTAACTTACCTCTCAAAGCTCTCCACAAAACAAAGGAGCATTTGAAAGGAATGTTCTTCTGCCATGTGAGTCTGATAAGTTTAGTCTTAGGTCTTTGAGTTTTGATAATATTCCATGCAGAAGTAGCAGTGAAAGTACCTTCAGCATTCAAACTCCATATAGGTTTATCAGGAACTCCCTGTTGGATCTGTAATTGAGTGTTAAGGATAGCATCAACTTATTGGGAAGGGGCAATGTCATTAATCTTCTCCACATCCCACTGTCCATTGTGAATAAATGCAGCAACTCTTGTGTTGTCAAGTCTGCTACTAGCCTCTCGAAACTGAGCAAGAGGGCCCACACCTAACCAGTTGTCCCACCAAAAGAAACAAGTACCAGAATTGATTTTCCAGTGAATGTGCTGCTCCAACTGTTTTCCATATAATCCATACTCTTCTGTTAGTGGCATGTTGATAATTCTGGAGCATCTCCCACCATGGCAAAGTTTGTTGCTTGATTTTCATAGATTTGTGTTTGTTCATCCTTGTTTCTAGTAATTCGACTAATTTGATCTTATTAACATTCGATTGAGGGCGCTGCTCCGAATTGAGCACCTCTTATTAATATTAAACCGAGGACACTACTATAGATGTTCACTTTAGAGTTATTGCTTTTTAGGACATAATCTCAATATTTAATCTATACTATAGAGAATCTTGTTCTGCATGTTGTTTGTTATAGTATATGTTATAATCTACTACTGAACATATATTGTTTTTCTATGAATTAGGTAATTTATCTGGATGGAGCACAAAGGGATACATGGCATGTCCTACATGCAATAAGGATGCGTCTTCACAAAAGGTACGAAGTAAAATTTGTTACATGGGTCACCGCTGGTATCTTGAACCTAATCACTCATGGAGAAGAAGCAAGAAATTTAATGGAAAGAAAGAAAACAGATCAAAGCCAAAAGAGCTCTCGGGGGATGAAGTCTTAGAACAGTTGGATTTACTAAGTACTTATAGTGTAGGAAAACACTCAAATTATAAGAGAAAGAAACGTCGTCCTGAAGAGTTGAATTGGGTGAGGAGAAGTATTTTATTTGAGTTACCATACTGGAAGAGCTTGAAGTTGCGGCATAATTTAGATGTCATGCACATAGAAAAAAATATTTGTGAGAGTATTTTGGGGACATTATTAGATATTGATGGGAAAACTAAGGACACATATAAAGCAAGACAAGATCTTAAGGATATGAACATAAGAAAAGAGCTATGGTTGCAACATGATGGTTCCAATTATATAATGCCAGCTGCTTGTTATGTTATGTCAAAAAAAGAGAAAAAAGAGTTTTGGAAATTTTTAAAATCTGTTAAATTTCCTGATGGTTATGCTTCAAATATCTCAGGGTGTGTAAGTGTGGATGATGGTAAGATAACAAAACTCAAAAGTCATGACTATCATGTTTTGTTACAACGAGTTTTGCCTATTGCTCTTCGTGAATTTGTAAATAAAGATGTCTCTTTAGCATTAATTGAGTTAGGTCATTTCTTCCAACGATTATGTTGTAAGACATTGAGAAGAGATGACTTAGAACAACTTGAAAGGGATATAATTATTATATTATGTAAACTAGAGATGATCTTTCCACCAGCTTTTTTTGATGTTATGGTACATTTGGCTGTGCATTTACCTCGAGAGGCTATGTATGGGGGACCAGTACAATATCGTTGGATGTACAAAATTGAGAGGTTCTTGTGCAAGCTTAAGCGTTATGTACGAAACAAGGCACACCCAGAAGGTTCTATTGCAGAAGGCTATATTATTGATGAATGTTTGACATTTTGCTCTATGTATCTTACCAATATTGAGACTAGATTTAATCGTGAACATCGAAATGATGATGGATTTAGCAGAAAAGATGAATATGTTCTTGACATATTTTCAAAGAGTTGTAGACCATATAGAGATGGAATATATGATGCCATACCAAAGAGAGATTTTGATATGGCTCGATGGTACGTGTTTAATAATTGCGAAGAAGCGTAAGTAATTTCTTTTAATATATCTAGGTTGATATTTTATTATTTTGAATTATTTTTAAATAATTTATTTTTCATGCAGAGAGCATAAAGAAGAGCTGTCAAAACAAGCTGTTGTGAATATAGATGATAAACATCGAGAACAGTTTCCTTTATGGTTCAAAAATAAAGTAAGTAATTTTAAGATAACATAAGCATGTTATTATGTTTAAATCATCATTTTTCCTTTACTAATTGAATGCAATAATTTTTTTGTTGTAGATTATGCAATTATATAATAAGGAAAAGTCAATGTCTATCCAGAAATTATATCCTTTGGCAATTGGACCTGATGTGCGTGGAAGAACACATACGGGTTGTATTGTAAATGGCATCAGGTATCATGCTCAACGACGCGATGAATTACGTAAAAGTCAAAATTGCGGTATAGTTGTTGCAGGCTATCATGAAAATGAGTTGATTGACTTTTATGGTATTATAGTTGACATCCTTGAGTTAGAGTATGTTGAGGAAAATCGAGTTCTCTTATTTAAATGCAAGTGGTTTGACCTTCGCAAGAAAATAGGAATGCAAAAAGATAATAATTTTACAAGCATTTGTGTTAAAAGATTTTGGTACGAACGTGATCCTTTTGTACTTGCTACTCAAGCAAAACAAGTGTTTTATATTGATGATGCAAAATTGGGAGAAAATTGGCGAATTGTGCTCAAATTTCAAGATAGACACTTATATGATGTGCCGGAGAAGGAAAACTCAGAGGCAGAAAGTGATGAGTTGCATATTACAAATGATGAAGTGTACCAGGATACTCCAATTAAAAATAATTCAATTGTCAATGATTCGGAGTATATACTGAGTCAACTACATAGAGATGATGTAGATTCAATTACCTTAAATGAAAATGTAATTTAAATGGAGGCTCAAACAGAAAATGAAGTTGAAATTGACTATAGCGAAGATTCTGATAAAGAGGATGACACTATGCTAGAGTACATCAGTGATCATGAAGAGAATGAAGGTAATAATAATGGTAATGATGATGAAGCTGATGGCCTAGGTGATGACGATGACATTGGCTTGTGATGTAACCTCATAAGAGTAAGGTTAATTACTTGTTAAAAGTTCTTCTAAATTATGTATATCTTATTTGAACTCTGCAAAATGAAGTGTCCTTATTACTACCACAAAAATCATTTTTGTAAAAATTAAATAACTCATTTAAAGAGCGATTGGATTGGCTTTTATTAAGTGACTCATAAGTTAAAAGCCATAAAATATAAGTTCGAACCCCCAATTTTTGGCTTTTGATTCCTTTTCTTTTACTTTAAAAAAAGTGTTTTTAAACACTTTTTATGTTACCCAAACTCTTTCACTTTACGCAAATGCCTTTTTTCATCATTTTTTCATACTTCTTTTTAGGTAATTACTTTTTTTATTAATCATCTGTATATTAATATTTATTGAGCTAGTGACTACCTTTTCACTATTTTTTTTTATAGAGATCACAGGTGACATCGATGAGGCTTTCATAGCTAGAGTGCATGATTTGACAAATTTCTAGTGAGCAGACATTTCTTTGGGTGAACAAGAAGTCACTTATTTACTATCGTCCTATTCTTTTAAACCTAGAGTCGCCTTGTTAGTCATTTCACTAGTGTCGTGAGTATTCTTTCGTTATTAGTAGTTTGTGATAGTATTAGACTTCTTTTCGTATTTGGAGATGAATTTAGTATTATAATATGTCTAATAGATTGTTGATGAATATTATGACTTGTTTTGGTGATGTTGGTTGGATATGTTATTGTTTTTTGAAACAGGAAATTTTTTGATAGGCCCAAAAACAGAGGAAACTCTGCCCAATTTTTTGTAAACTTTCATTAAAGCTTGCCTTTGGGATCCCACTTTTAGTCCTAGTCCTAAATTGAATTGTAACACAAATAATGTAGGTAATGAATTCATGTATATCATCTATGGATACAAAGGTCACTTGTGGATGGTAATCTTTCAGAAATTATTAAAATTTCTTGTGGATTAGATATTATCACAATGTGATTGCGGGGTTAAAAAAGATAGAATGGTTAGAGTAATTATTATGTTTGAATTTAGTTTGTAAGATTAATGATATTGGTTTATGATGATATATTTATATTATTAAAATATGTTGATATTTTTATAGTCAATATGCTTTTTTAATTTGATTGTGAGATTTACATGTTAATTATAGCAGTTGCTAAACAAAAGCAACAAATTAATTGTGGTAGTTATGCTAATTGTGGGAGTTCTACGAACTGTTGTGATAATAAGTTGTGCGTGTTACGATTCATCGCTAATTAATAACTTTTTAATTTATTGTAAAAAATTTCGTTTTCATCTTATTTTATTGTAATACAACTTAGAAATATACATATGACTTTTATTAACTATAATAGTTTGAATGGACACGTGATTATAGAATATTTGAAAACTTGTTGAGACTATTGATAGTTTTATATTAGAAGTTTTTTTTTTAATTCAAACTATTTTAATGATGTTTAAGTATTCAAACTATTTTAATTCAAACTTGTTGTCACTAATGTATCAATTATTTTTTGTGACAAAAAATTTTCGTATACAAAAATTTAATTAATTTAAGGACAAAAAATGATTTGTCACTAATATATCAATATACGTTTTGCGACAAAAAAATTTTGTATCCAATATTTAACTAAATTAGGGACGAAAAAAGATTTGTCACTGACTGGGAACATCATTAGTGACAAAATATTAAGGTCACAATTAAATATAAAATTTTGTGGCTAAAACTTACAACATTTAAATACGAACTGTAATTTGTCGCTATTGCAGTAACTTATTTTTAGTGACGAAATTTCTTCGTGCCTGAAATTATACCTAATTTAAGACAAATAATAGTTTGTCATAAATTGTATGCATTATTACATACAGAATAATATGTCATTGATAATTTAAAATTCGTCACTAATGGTACTTAATAAATGGCGCCAAATTATTTTTTGGTGGGAAATTTTAATGGACAAAACTTAGCCACGGAATTATATGTTTTGTCACTAAAAGAATTTTTCTCATGTATTTAAACACGAAATGTTATTTTTGTCACAAAAAATGAATAATTAGTGACGAATTTTGTTTTGTACTTAATAATTTCGTAGCTAATATCACATTTCTTGTAGTGAATAGACTCACCAATAGGGATAGACACCTCAAAGGGTTCACATAGAAATTATGGACACACATCAAGCCAATTAGCAATAAATGGAGCAATGAAAGATAGAGTGGCACGCTGATCCAAAAGCATACACATCATAATCATAAACCTTTAGCATAACGGTAACAACATCAGGTGCCTCATCTACCCCTTACTTCCCTTAAAGAGCATAGAATCGATTGTGACATGAAGCATCCCCTTATTGACCACCTTGTGCCCCTTGACCTCCATGGATACCTTGTCCTTGAGGACGACTATAAGGCCCTACTTATGAAAAGTATGAAAGGTGTAAGAAAATAAGTTTTAGAAATTTTTTGAGCATCAATGGTTCCCATGAGGTGTCTTACGGGCCATATGTTGGTATACGAGCCGTACTTTGGCTCGTAAGTTCTAAATGTGCAATTGAAGTTGCTCAAGTTTGGAAGGCCACTGAGGTATGAAGGCTCCTATAAGGTGTAATTTATTCTACGGTCCATAACCTTTGCTCGTAGGAGATGTCTAAACATGGTGAAAATTGAGAATTTTTGGGGTTCAACGTATGAGTTGTCAGATGGCCCATAGATTGACTTACTAGCCATAAGTTATGTCATAGATTGAGTATTAGAGGCAGTTTTTGAGGATTCAAAATGTCATTATACGAAGCCCCTTTCTTATGGCCCGTAAAATAAACCACGGCCCGTAAATGAGGTCTCGTAGTCCTATCCAATAGAACTTTAAAAGGGAAAAATTTGACCTTCCCTATTTTCCTAAGTCCAAGCTACATCGTTTAAGGCCTCAAGTGGCCCCTTTCCAGCTTTATACACTCTTCACTCCTTCATTTCAATTCATTTTCTCAATAAGTCCTAAGTCTAAAACTCTCGCAAACATTCCCAAGTTCCCCCTAGGCTTCAAGAAGAAGAGTCCAAGCTAGGGTTTTAGAATTCTCATCATTTTTACACAAGGTTTCCATCTCTTATCACTCCAAGGTATGTAGGTTTAATTGTGGAGACCTTCCCTCCATAAGCTCCACCATTCCCTCTCTCCATTATGATTTCTCAAGTTATGATAATACGTGGTGATTTTATGAACCCATTTATATAATGATAATATGAAGTACTTTATGACGGTTTATTCTTTTACATTATTATGGAATGGACTATCCTGTGGAATCTATGGTTTTACATGAGGGGTTGATGATGCCCTAATGAAGTTTAACTACGTCTATGAGGGTTCTTATGAACAATGAACAAGTGATCTTATTTTACTCCTCACATGGTATTTACTCATGATTTGCATGATTTTAAGCTTGTGAACATGTACCCACCATGAAATCTATAAATATGCATGTCAAGTTTCTCAAGTAATGAATGACTTGTGGCAAGATATGTATGTGATGCATGTTGAGACTGATAAGAGGGCTAACAAGTATGTTATGATCTCATTAGAATGACATGAATAACAAGAATGATATTAAGCCCTAATCTGATGAAATAAGTTATGTTTGATAAGCTACTCCAAAAATGATATTATGATATTTTGAGATTATGCATGCTATGACTAAGAATATGTTTCAAGTATTCCGTGGGATTGTGACCTAGCACCGAGAGGACCTTGGAGTCTCCCATTTTCCCTAATTATATGCTACCATAGGTATGATCATGATTCCCTATATGGGCTTGTACCTATCAAAAAGGCAATGTCTTAAGGTAAGGATATTTGTTAAGCCTACCAAAAAGACTATGTCTTAAGGTAAGGATATCATATGAAATCCACCAAAAAGGCTATACCAGAAGGTGGTGGCACTCTTCAAAAAGGCCATACCGTAAGTATAGTGTTTGGTGTATCTTGGCAAAGTAGACTGTCCCTTTTACGATATGGGGTAAACATCAGGATTCTAAATAGTGGCTCCCATAGTCTTATATGTCGACTATGGTCCCTTCGCACTATATATATGATGTCATGTAATATGATTGTTCTTCATTCGTGTTCAACTAAGCACTTGTCACTCAAGACATGTTGAGCCTATATTCATTGTTTATGATTATACATATTGCTTAATTATGGCTTATGTTCCTTATTGCATTTGCACTTTGCATACTTAGTATATTCTAAGTACTAACGCATATATTTTCCTACATGATCTAAGCATGTAGGACTCGAAGCTCCTTTACATCCTCCTCCTCCACATGGAGAGATGGTTCAAGTGAAGATTTGATATTGATGAGTCCTCCACTTCCGAGGACACTATTTATTTATTTTCATGCTTTTATTTGACTTATCTACTTTTGGATACTATCTTGTGAGGGTGAAACTAGGAGATGTCTTGGCCCCAATTCTATTCATGATTAGATGTGCTTTTGGATATTAGTATGTTATGTACGTATGAGCTTGACACTTTCTGTTTATGTAATTATGGAAGAATTTCCTTTTGCCCCATGCCCCCTTCTATGTGTTGTTGCTAGTTGAAAAGGTGATGAAACTCCTACGTCTCTATTGCCCCCATAGCATGAGTAATAATTACCCACCACTTAGCTTTATTTGCTACGTGATTCATGTAAATCCTCCTCCGTACAATATCCTCGTAGGGTGACCCCAAAGTCCCATTGTCCTAAAATTATTTGCTACTTGCTTATTGTCCATTTATGCTACCGCAACCAAGGATGTGCTATGCATGCTTAACAACGCTTGTCCTAGGTCCCTTCGGGTTCCCTATTCATCGTGTCTTGTCCAAGCCCTAGGCTTGGGACATGACAAGCTTGATATCGAATCACTAGGTTTGTAAAGGGTCCTCAGAAATCCAGCACACCACGTCAAGTAGAGTTTGTTCATGGTTGTGAAGCACACTACAACTACGAATAGGAGGCTATGTGGCATTTTAGGAAATGAACCACTTCTTCATACTTTATGTCATGCTTTAGATTTGGACTGTGATTTTCTATTTCTAATTGGTGGTCGTTTGCTCTTCTATATCATTCCACTGAGACGTATGGCACAAAGAGCTCACACCCCCGAGGGTGCACCAGCCCCTACGGCTATAAGGACCTAGGTTTTCGAATGAAATTATCGGATCTAATAATGTTGGCCCAGGAGACAATTTGACCAAGTGTCACTCCATGGGAGGCCCACACGGCCAGTGTGAAGCCACAAGGACCATGTGGCCTTCCATAGAGAGGTACTTGGCCATAGTTTTGATTACGAGAATTCGACAGAAAATTTCGGATTAAGTGAGGGCACACGGCCACCCACACGGTTCCTGTGGTGTGTCACGGGCCGTGTGGCCCATCGAATGGCTTGCAACGTGAAATTTTTCTAATTACGAAATTACCATCTTGTAACGTTTTTGTGCAAGAATTTTCTAAGTATCATCACACGGCTCTTGACACGACCCATGTAGCATCACACGGGTCGTGTAACTGTCTGTATGGCACCCCTTTGCTTCGAAAAAACTTTATGTGTTGAGCATCGCGTAAATTGTTTAAGTGTCACCTTATGATCACTATTCATGGGCCGTGAAGTGACTCACGGACCGTGTAGGTGCCAGTGAAGTCATGATGGTCCATTTTCCATCCGTTTCATTAATGGCTTTTACGTAATTACAACTTATTTCAATTGTGTTATGTGACCTTTTTGCCTAACCTAGACCCTTAAATCAGTTGATACCCTTCTATTCTAATTTATTCTCATTGAAAACACTCTCACACTAAATTTAACTTCCAAAATACTTTCTAAGTCCTTCTCTCAAGACTCAAGCTAAGATTCAAGTGGGGTTTCAAATTCAAACTAAATTCTTCTCAAATTCATCTTCCTAATCAAGGTATGTGGGATTGATTCTTGGTCCCCTTCAACCAAGAAGACCCAAAACTCCTTTTAGTTGTTTTCATGAATTTTAGCTTACTTTAAATGTGGGTTTGCATTATTTGATCTTATTAAATCCAATTGATGTATGGGTTGTACTTTATCTATGATTTTAAATTACTTCAAATCCCTATCATGATGATTTACATTGAAGTTATGAATTCATGAACATGCATGTCCCCTTTATAGCTTGATTTATGCATGGGCAATTTATATTATGACTTAGATGTTGATTTAATTATGGATTCACTCAATTTCATATTATGATGTTGATTTTAGCTTGAATTTGTATTACCCACGTCGTTCTCACATCATTCATTACATTTGCATTCATGAATATTGGTCTTTATGACAATTGTGAAGTGGGTTAAGTCCAATTACGTTTTATGAAATGATTTTGATAAAATATTGTTTATGACAAGAATATATAACATATATGTCAATGATTATGGATTTTAAGCATTTTGGGTTCTTGGACCATTCAATGTTTGTAATCGAGCTAGTCTTATGCATGAATATTATAATATGAGCTATGATTTGGCATTTGAGCTTAAATGTGCATTGATCGAATTTGAAATGATTATTGTCTTTTTGAAAGTATGTATATATATGCTATATATATTCTCATAGGATATTGACTTAGCACCGATAGATTGAGGGTGTCAAGGCTATCTCCAAGAGCCCTCTCTCTTTCCTCGAACTATATGCCTAGCATATGTTATGAGATTCCTATCTGAAATGGGATATGTTCCAGTAAGGTGAAGTATTATGATATAATATGAAAAATCCTTTTCAAAATGTGATATGTTCCCGTAAGGGGATTGCTTCATACGAAATGTGATATGTTCCCATAAAGAGAAGTATAGTTTACCTTTGACAAGTAGACCACCTCTATATCAGTGAGGGGATTTCATTGGGGTTCCAAGTACTAGCTCACTTGGTCTTACTCTTGTTGGTTGAAGCCATATCCTCGCTAAGTGTGAACATTATTTCATTCATGCATCATGAATTTCATGGCATATTGTATACTATTTCCTTAGATATATACTTCTTCCTATATTAGGTGCCTTTGTCATCTATCATTGAAATGCAGGTTTGATAAGTCATATGCATTGCATGCATGCATACTTAGTACATTTAAACGTACTAATGAATACTCTATGCCTATATGATTTTACCATGTAGGGGCCGAGCACTACGATTATCCACCGTTTGACGAGTAGCTCAAATTCCAAAGGTTAAAATTGTGGTGAGCCCCATTTTCCAAGGACAAGCCACCTTCCTCTGTCTATGTTATCCTATGTCTACTTTCTTATTTGAGGGTGAGCCCGGGACATATCTTGGCCACCATTCCATCTGATGACTAGAGGCACTGTTAGACATCTTGTAGACTCCCGTAGAGTATGTATATATATATATATATATATATATATATATATATATATATATATATATGCTATGTGATGTATGCGGAGCATATGTTATTGGTTACCTTTTTGAAATGGCTATTATGGGTCAATTACGGACATACGTCATGTTTGCATGTTTGGTGTGGAAATACAGAACGTCCCAAGTCCCGTTTGTCCCCATAGCATGAGTCCTACTTACCCATCCCTTAGTATTATGTGATTATTATTTGTTTGTGGTTCTGAACCGATGATGTGCACTTGGATACTTCGAGGCTTGTTTGGGGACTCTCAAGTTCCCATTCGCCGTGTCACATCTAGTCCCTAGTCTTAGGTTGTGAAAAAAGATGGTACTAGAGCCCTAGGTTTATAAATGGTCCTCGGGGTCCAAAATGCCGCATAAAGTAGGGTGCTATTCATGGGTGTGAAGTGCACCATGCCTATGAATGGGAGGCTACGAAGACGTTCCAGAAATCACCTTACTTCTTCATGCCTTATGTCGTGCTATAACTTGTATATTTGGTTTCCTTGTCTTGATGATGTCGTTGCTCCATTTCAAGAGATGCCTCGAGGAAGACATCTCCCACCAAGCCCGGCTCTGGCTGAAGAGGATCAAGAACCTCAAGAGCCTATGGATGAACCCATCTCAAACAGTGAATTTCGTACAGCCTTTGCCATGCTTGCCCAGGTGGTGACATCTAAGACAAGGTAGGCTAACGTGCCACAAGATCTTACATCAGCTTTTAGGGTGAGGGATTTCACCCGGATGAATCCTCTGAAGTTCCATGGGCCGAAGGCTGATGAGGATGCTCAAGAGTTAATTGATGAGCTTACCAAGATATTGAACATTATGGGTGTCTCTTTAGAGGAGAAGGTTGAATTGGCTTCCTACCAACTGAAAAATGTGGCTCAGGTGTGGTATACCCAATGGTCTATGGAGAGGGTTTACGGTGGTGATGTCAATTAGTTCAGACTTGCGTTCCTGGATCACTTCTTCCTGCTTGAGCTTAGGGAGGCTAAGATGACTGAAATTATCAAACTCAAGCAAGGAGGTATGAGTGTGAGGGACTATGCCCTCAAATTCACAAAGCTCTCCAAGTATGGTCCGTCTCTTATGACTGACCCCATGCAAGGACGCACAAATTCGTTTCTAATATCTCTGATTTACTTGTAAAAGAATGTTGTACTGCTATGCTCATAAAGGATATGTATATTTCTAGACTCTTGGTGTATGTTGAATAGATTGAATGGGAGAAACTCAAGGAGAGAAGGGTACACGATCCTAAGAGGGCCCGTTTTGGTGGTAGATTCTTTGGTTCGCGGAGTGGTGGCTTTAATCGCTTCTAGCAGGGCCAAGGTTCTGGTGCTTGGGTCTCTAATGCTCGGGTACCTCCTCCTAGGGCACCGATTGGCGGTGGATAGGGGTATCCTTTGCGTAACAAGTGTAGGAAGCCCTACACGGGTGTTTGTTGGAGGGATTTGGGTGTTTTCTATGGGTGTGGTGATAAGAACCACAAGGTTGCTGATTGTCCTAAGAATGCTCGTAGAGACCAAGGTCAGGTGGCTCAAGGCAGTCAAGGCTAACAAAGAGCTCCCCAAGGTTTTGCCCTAAGGAACAACAAGTTCTATGCACTCCATGCCCATTAGGATTTTGAGGAAGCTCTGGATGTCGTGACTGATATGTATAAAGTCTTTGATTTTGATGCTTATGTTTTGCTTGACCAGGGTGCGAATTTGTCTTTTGTGACTCCTCTGTTGGCTGATAAATTTGTTTTCAGTCCAAAGATTTTAAAAGATCCTTTCTCAGTTTATACTCCCATGGGTGAATCTATTATTGCACATAGAGTCTATCATGGTTGTTCAGTTTCTATGTTACACAAAGTTTTCTCGTGTGACCTTGTGGAACTTGAGATGTTTGATTTTGATGTGATTATTGGGATGGGTTGGTTGCATTCATCATATGACTCTATAGATTGTAGAACCCAGAAAGCCAAGTTTCAACCTCCTGGTAAGCCCGTTCTTGAATGGAAAGGGTAGTGACTCCTCCATTAAAGTTTGGTTTATTTCCTACCTCAAGTCTCGGAAAATGATATCCAAGGGGTGCATTTATCATATTGTGAGGATCAAGGATATGAAGTCGGAAGCACCTACACTTACATCAGTTCCTATGGTAAATGAGTTTTCAAACGTGTTCCTCGAAGACTTGCCCGGTGTTCCTCCTACAAGGGAGGTAGACTTTGGCATAGATCTTCTTCTGGATACTCAACCTATCTCTACATCCTCCTTATCGTATGGTGCCGGCAGATTTGAAAGAGAAATTGAAGGATTTGTTGGAGAAAGGCTTCATTAGGCCTAGTATAATGTCGTGGGGTGCTCCAATATTGTTTGAAAGAGAGAAGGATGGATCCCTTCGAATGTGTATAGATTATAGGTTCTTGAATAAGGTGACCGTTAAGAACAAGTTTCTGTTACCCAGGATTGATGACTTGTTCGACTAGCTTCAAGGGGCTACTCATTTCTCAAAGATTGATCTTCGTTTTGGGTATCATCAGTTGAAGGTTAGGGAGTGTGACATTCCTAAGATATCCTTTCGGACTAGGTATGGGCACTTCGAGTTTGTGGTGATGTCGTTCGACTTAACCAATGCTCTAGCCATGTTCATGGATCTGATGAATCAGGTTTTTAACCCATTTCTTGACAGTTTTGTAGTAGTCTTCATTGGCGACATTATTTACTCCCGGAATGAGCAGGAGCACGGGGATCATTTGAGCATGGTTCTACAAACATTGAGAGAGAAGGAGTTGTATGTCAAGCTTAGAAAATGTGAATTTTTCTTGGGTGGAGTGGCTTTCCTTGGTCATGTAGTGGCCGGTAATGGTATCAAGGTGGATCCGATGAAGACCGAGGCCATGAGAAATTGGCCCAGACCGTTGACTCGTTCACATATTCGAAGCTTTCTAGGGTTGGCTGGATATTATAGAAGGTTTGTTAAAGGGTTCTCATCTATTGCAACTCTGTTGACTAAATTGACAAAAAAGAAGGTGAAGTTTGTATGGTCAGATGAATGCGAATAGAGCTTTCAAACCATGAAGGATCGGCTTATATCGGCTCCCATCTTGACTTTACCAGATGGCTTGGAGGGATTCGTGGTGTATTGTGATGCCTCACATATTGGGTTACGTTGTGTGCTTATGCAACATGGTAAGGTAATAGCCTATGCATCAAGGAAGTTGAAAGTGCATGAACGTAATTACCCAACACATGATCTTGAGTTGGCGGCGGTAATCTTTGCCTTGAAAATTTGGAGACACTATTTGTATGGGGTTCATGTTGATGTGTTCACTGATCACAAGAGTTTGCAATATGTATTCACTTATAGAGATCTCAACTTGAGGCAAAGGAGATAGTTAGAACTCCTAAAGGATTACGACATGAATGTTCAGTATCATCCTTGGAAGGCTAATGTTGTAGCCGATGCTCTCAATAGGCTATCAATGGGAAGTGTGATGCATGTTGAAGAGGAAATAAGGGAGTTAGCAAGGGATGTTCACCGGTTGGCTAGGTTGGGTGTCAAGTTGGCCGACTCGAGCGATGGTGGTAACCGTGTTCAAAGTGGGGCAGAATCTTCCGTGGTGGTTGATGTAAAAGCTAAGCAAGATTTAGACCCATCGTGGCTTGCATTGAAGAAATTAGTTGCCAAAAATGAGATTGAGGTGTTCTCCCAAGGGGGAGATGGTGTACTCTGATTCTAAGACCGACTTTGTGTTCCAGATGTGGATGATCTTAGAAGAGTGATCATGAGTAAGGCTCACAACTCTCATTATTCTATTCACCCAGGGTCTACTAAAATGTACCAGGATTTGAAGGAAATGTATTGGTGGCATGGTATGAAGAAAGACATAGCTAATTTCGTATTCGAAGGTCCAAGTTGTCAACAAGTGAAGGTGGAGCACCAAAGGCCCAATGGCTTGGCTCAAAACATTGAGATTCCCGCATGGAAGAGGAAAGATGTGAACATGGAATTTGTGGTTAGTTTGCCTTGGATTCGAAGGCAATTCGACTTTATTTGGGTCATCGTTGACCGGATGACCAAGTCGACTCACTTCTTACCGGTCAAGACTATCTATAACGTCGAGGAGTATGCGAGGCTGTACATCTAAGAATTGGTGAGATTGCATGGTTGATGAGTCATGAAAATACGACTTTTACGACGCTTAAAACATAGAATTATTGGGTGTTCTCGAGCGGTGTTATTGGTTTAATAGGTATGTTTTGATGTTGTGCAGGAAAATGACTAAGGCATGGGAAATGGCGGAAAGCACAAGGAACGGGTGAAAAACGAAGCCAAGTGTCGGACCACGGAAGGCCCACACGGGCCGTCTCACGCCAGACGGTCCGTGTGACCGACCGTGGCACGACACGAGTCACACGGTCAGTCTACACGGCCCGTCTGACTCCAGACGGACCGTGTGACGGACCGTGTACTTGACGTAGCTCGGAAGACAAACCCGTCGAAAATTAAAGAAAGCATGCAAGGAGATTCACACGGAGGATCCACACGGCCCGTCTCACTCCACACGGACCGTGTCACGGGACGTGTAAGTGACGTAGTTCGAAGGGCCTTCGTCGAAAATATCAGAATTCGTGCAAGTGGATTGACACAGAATAACCACACGGCCCGTCTCACGCCACACGGGCCGTGTCACGGACCGTGTGGGGACAACCAACCACCAGACGGTCCGTTTACACGGACCATCTCACCTCAGACGGTCCGGTGTAACGGACCGTGCCCCGTGCCGAAATTATTTTCCTAAATTATGTCAACTTAGTTTTTGCTTTGTATAAATAGGATGTTATTTTATTTTATTAAACTACTTCGTTTTTGACGATAGAAACTAGAGAGAACAAGGAGAAAAACCTTAGTTTGGCTTTTGTAATTCGAGAGAATCCCGTTTGTGATTATTGTTCAAAGCTTGTAACACGGATTCTTGTTCTTCAATCGTAAGTCCATCTTTATGTTTTCTTCTACTCGTTGTGGGCAAATTATTAACAGTATGCTAGGCTAAACCCACAACTAGGGTTGTGGGAACCATGACGACCCAATTAAGATAACGCAAACTGGGGGTAGGTCGTTCAAATAAACAATGCATGTATTGTTAGATTCTTCGTTTTAACTTCTCCTTAATGAGTCGACGCATTAGGGTAAGCCTGTAGTCATTACATGCCCGAAAGGGATGTAGTGATTGGGAAAAGAGTCTAACAACAGAGATTCAAGGTCATGAACCTAGTCTAAGTGCCTGAGACCGAAAGGTGAGGGTATTCTGAGATCAGAAACAACGGTTAGTATTGCAGACACTCGGAGACCGAGAGGAGAGGAGTGAGATATACCGAGAAAGGACCGAAAGGTGACCTAGGTATTAATTAAGTTGTAGATTTTGCATGCATCATTAGGAACGAATTCACAAATCCAGTTTAGTTGTCGTAATTGTATGTCATGGGGAACACAACCCTAGCCTCTCTCTATCTGTTTAAGAATCGGAGCATCTTTATTAATTACTTTACGCAGTTAGTTAAATTAAATAACGCAACCCCCCATTTACTTTATGTCTGTTTATCTTGGGAATAGCATTTACAACTGAAAGTCGGTACTAATAGAATAATTCTTACGTGTTCCCTGTGGGATCGACCTCAACTCTGGTTGAGTTCTATATTTGACCAACGACCGCTTTACTCTTCTATTCGGAGTGTAATTTGGGCGTATCAAATTTTGGCGCCGTTGCCGGGGAACGCGGCAAGAAACTAGTCTATTAGTTGCTACTTTCAGCTTGTAAGTCTAGTCCCTGATTTTACTTTGTTTTTTTTTTTTTGTTTTTGTCTTTATAGGGGCTCAGCTTTGCATGCCAAGTACCCGAAGCAAGGGTGCAACACTTTTTCCCTACGATCCGGAGCTTACCAAGTCAGTTCGCAGAATGAACGCCCAAGATCGTGAAGCAGCAAGGCAGAGGGAGTTGGCAGTGAATCCTGCAGCTGGAGGTCAGGATGGGTTGGGTGTGGATGATCTTGCTGGTAACGTGGCACCACCAGCAGCACCACTTCGCCAGGTACCACTTGTACCACCTCAGCAACACCAACCTCCGGTGAGACCTCAAGGCCCTCAGTACCCGCCAGCTGTGCTAGATGATGATGATAATGCCGGGTCTACTGGGGCGATAGTACTCCCACCACTGCCTGCTGGGATCAAATTCACGATCACCAGCACCATGCTGCAGATGTTACAGTTGAAGGGGATGTTTACTGGAGCGGCCACCGAGGATGCAAATCAGCACTTGATTAATTTCTTAGCTACCTGTCAGTCCTCCGAAATTCCAGGAGTTAGCCAGCAAGCGTTGAGGCTGAGGTTATTCCCATTGTCTCTGTCTGGGGAGGCAATAAGGTGGCTAAACGAGCTCCCCCACGATTCCATCCGCACATGGGGGGAACTAAAGGAGGCCTTTCTGGAACGATTCTTCCCTGCTTCACGGCAATTGAAACTCAAAGATGAGATCGGATCCCATAAACAAATGCCGAACGAAGCGCTGTATCAGTCTTGGGAAAGATTTAGGCAAAAGCTCAAACAGTGCCCAAATCACCATCTCACTGATGAACACTTGAAGGCAGTCTTCTACAGGTCCTGCAACTTCGTTACCAAGCCTATCATTGATGCAGCTTGTGGAGGGTCATATATGTCCAGGACTTTCCCGGACATCGTGGTCATCTTAGACCAAGTGGCAAAGAACAACAGGGCATGGTACACTAGAGAGGCAGACTGCTCAGGGATGGTATTTGAGATGAGTGAGGCGCAGCGCAAGAAGGAGGAAGAACGGGACCAGGACATGGCCCATATGCGGACACAAATTGATTTGCTGTCAAAGAAGTTCCTTGGTGGGAGCACTGAGAAAGTCAAAGCAATGGAAGCACTACCCAGGTATGACGATCAAGGCAGCGAATATGATGAGGAAGCACAGTTTCTTGGTAGTCAGGGGGGTTACCGAGGTTTCAACTCCGGTAACCAAGGTCGGAACTTCAATCGGGAGAATTACCAAGGGAACTGGCAGAACAGGGATGGCTACAGAACCCGTGATCGCCAGAACGAGGGCGGCAGCAACTCCAAGCTAGAGGATATGATGACAAAAGTCCTAAGCAAAGTGGAGGCCACTGAGGCAGGGGTGCGAGATGTCAAGAGCGAAATTTCCAATGTTAGGCAGCTGGTAGATTCGCACTCCACCTCAATCAAGCAGTTAGAGCAGCAGATGGGACAGCTTTCGGCGGCGTTTAATCAGAGGAAAGTTGGGTCACTCCCGAGTGACACAGTGCAAAACCCGAAGAACGATGGCCACTGTATGGCGATCACCACGAGAAGTGGTCAGGTACTTGCTAACCCAGTTGCTGTTTCTAATGCAGGTCAGGTGAAAGTCGATGACAACATGCCTGGCCCTATGGAGGGTCAGGTTGACATTGGGAGTAATGAACCTGAGGTGGTGGTAGCAGAACCCGAGGTGACCAAGAAGGCAGTAGTGACAGACTCCCCCAGTCACCCAAGTCTGCCAGCCATCCCAAAACCAAGGCCGCCATTTCCCCAAAGGCTGCAAAAGAAGGCGGAGGACGGCAAATTCCAGAAGTTCCTATCCATGTTAAAGGAGCTGTCTGTGAACATACCTCTGGTGGAAGCGCTTGAACAAATGCCTGGCTATGCTAAGTTCATGAAGGACTTAATCACTAAGAAGAGGACAGCCACAATCGAGCCAGTCGATAATTTACACCACTGTAGCGCCATCGCTACAAGATCTTTGGTAGAAAAGAAGGGAGATCCGGGGGCGTTCACCATCCCATGCACCATTGGTGCTTATGACTTTGCACGGGCGCTTTGTGACCTAGGTGCCAGCATTAATTTGATGCCGTTGGCAGTTTACCAGCAGTTGGGCTTGGGAGCCCCCACACCCACGACCATGCGGCTATTGATGGCGGATAGATCAGTAAAACGGCCCGTGGGAATCCTGTACGATGTCCTTGTTCGGGTGGGAAGGTTCATCTTCCCTGCCGACTTTGTCATCCTTGACTGTAAAGTGGACTTTGAGGTACCAATCATACTTGGAAGGCCATTTTTGGCAACTGGCAGGGCCTTGGTGGACGTTGAGCGAGGTGAACTCACATTCCGGTTAAACACCGAAGAGGCGAAATTCAGTGTGTGTGCTGCCATGAAAAGGCCTAAAGAGTTAGCTATGATGTCCATTCTGGACATTGATGACGAAGATGTTTCTGAAGCCTCCTTGGAGGAAAAGATGACTGTGGACACACTGGCAGCAGTGCTGATGAACTTCTCAAAAGATGGTGTTGAGGGGTACAACGACACCATCTATGCCTTGCAGGGCATGGGGACCAGACCGTTCGTGCCAAGAAAGTTGGACTTGGATCTGCAAAATAGGCCAACACCTCCGGCGAAACCCTCTATTGAGGAACCGCCTGTTCTGGAGCTCAAGGAGCTGCCGCAACACCTCAGGTATGCATTTTTAGGTACTAACAACACTCTTCCTGTGATTGTGGCTGCAGATCTTCAGGAACATCAGGTGGAGGCATTGTTGGGGGTCCTAAAGAAGTTCAAGCGCGCCATTGGATGGACCATTGCTGACATAATTGGCATCCCTCCAGGCATCTGCACTCATAAAATCAAGCTCGAGGATGACTGCGTGCCTAGCATTGAGCATCAGCGAAGGCTTAACCCACCCATGCAGGAGGTGGTGAAGAAGGAGATCATTAAGTGGCTGGATGCTGGGGTGGTGTATCCAATCTCGGACAGCAAGTGGGTGAGCCCAGTACAGTGCGTCCCTAAAAAGGGGGGCATGACGGTGGTCGTTAATGACAAGAACGAGCTCGTCCCACTGAGACCTGTCACCGGATGGCGAGTGTGCATGGACTACAGGAAGTTGAACAAATGGTCTCTAAAGGACCACTTCCCCATGCCGTTCATGGATCAGATGCTAGACAGGCTAGCAGGGCGAGGATGGTATTGCTTCCTCGACGGATACTCGGGGTACAACCAGATCTCAATAGCCCCAGAAGATCAGGAGAAGACCACCTTCACGTGTCCGTATGGGACGTTTGCTTTCAGGAGGATGCCGTTTGGGCTCTGCAATGCCCCAGCTACTTTTCAACGCTGCATGATGTCCATCTTTTCAGACATGGTCGAAGACACCCTTGAGGTATTTATGGACGATTTTTCCGTAGTGGGTGATTCTTTTGATGATTGTTTGCAGAACCTTAGCAAGGCACTGCAGCGCTGTGAAGCGGCCCAGTTGGTTCTGAATTGGGAGAAGTGTCACTTCATGGTCAAGGAGGGCATAGTCCTCGGTCATAAGGTGTCAGAAAAGGGGATAGAGGTGGACAAGGCAAAGATTGAGGTCATTGAGAAATTGCCGCCTCCTATCTCGGTCAAAGGGGTCCGGAGTTTCCTTGGGCATGCGGGATTCTATCGCCGGTTTATTAAAGATTTCTCTAAGATTGCACATCCATTGTGCAAACTGTTGGAGAAGGATGTCAAGTTCCACTTTGACGAAGCATGTCGACAAGCGTTTGAGACCTTAAAACTGAAGCTCATTTCAGCGCCTGTCGTGGTTGCTCCTGACTGGGACGCTCCGTTTGAGGTGATGTGTGACGCGAGCGGAGTTGCTGTGGGTGTTGTGCTGGGGCAGAAGCGGAACAAAATTTTCCATCCTATCTACTACGCCAGTAAGACGCTAAATGAGGCTCAAAGGAATTACACTGTCACAGAGCAGGAGTTGCTAGCCGTGGTGTATGCCTTTGACAAGTTTCGAGCATATCTACTGGGCACGAGGGTGATCGTCCACAATGACCACGCCGCACTCCGGTATCTCATGGCCAAGAAGGACGCTAAGCCTCGCTTAATCAGATGGGTGCTCTTGTTACAGGAGTTCGACTTCGAAGTCCAAGATCGTAAAGGCACGGAGAATCAAGTCGCGGACCATCTCTCCAGGTTAGAGGACGCAGCCCGGGCCAATGAGTGGGTGGACATCGATGACTCGTTTCCCGATGAGCAGGTATTAGCCACTTCTGCGGACCTAGTCCCTTGGTATGCTGATTTTGCTAACTTCCTGGTGAGCGATATTATGCCGGAAGGCCTTAACCCTCACCAGAGAAAAAAGTTTTTTCATGATGTGCGCAAGTACTTTTGGGATGATCCATATCTATTCAGAACATGCGCAGATGGGGTCATCCGACGATGTGTCCCTGAGGCAGAAATGTTGAGCATCCTGGAAGCCTGCCACTCCTCTCCAGTGGGGGGGCATCATGGTGGTGCCAGAACTGCCAAGAAGATCCTGCAGTGTGGGTACTACTGGCCCACCATCTATAAAGATGCCCATGATTTGGTGCAGGGGTGCGACCAGTGTCAGCGCCAAGGGAACATTTCAAGGCGTCAAGAGTTGCCCATGACCCCCATTTTGGAGGTGGAACTGTTTGATGTATGGGGCATCGACTTCATGGGCCCGTTCGTGAGCTCGTATGGGATGAAGTATATCTTGGTGGCTGTGGACTACGTCTCCAAATGGGTGGAGGCAATAGCGCTGCCTAACAACGAAAGTAAGAGTGTGGTACAGTTCCTGAGACGGAACATCTTTGCTAGATTTGGGACTCCCCGAACTATCATTAGTGATGGGGGCTCCCACTTCTGCAACTCGTCCTTTCGGGCTGTACTGGCAAAATATGGGGTACGCCAACACAAGGTGGCCACACCCTATCATCCGCAGACAAGTGGACAGGTCGAAGTATCCAACCGGGAAATTAAGGAGATCCTGACCAAGTCTGTGAACGCCACAAGAACGGACTGGGCTAGGAAATTAGATGACGCATTGTGGGCCTATAGGACAGCTTATAAGACACCCATTGGTATGTCTCCATATCAGTTGGTGTTCGGTAAAGCCTGTCATCTACCAATTGAGTTGGAGCACAAGGCACTGTGGGCCCTCAAGGCCCTGAATATGAATTGGAAGGAGGCAGCCAACATGAGGTTGGACCAGATGAATGAGCTGGATGAGTTTCGTCTACAAGCTTACGAAAGTGCTGCTCTGTACAAGAATAAGATGAAGGCTTACCACGATAAGCTCATTGCCCCACGAAGCTTTGATGTTGGTGATAGAGTGCTACTCTACAACTCCAGGTTGAGGCTATTTCCAGGGAAACTGAAATCAAGGTGGTCTGGCCCGTACAAGATCACACTAGTGCTGACTAATGGAGCAGTTGAGTTAGAGACGGCTGACGGGCACCGATTCTTTGTTAATGGGCAGCGCGTGAAAAAGTACTTGGGCGCTGCAGAGGAATCCTCGGTGATAGAGGTTCTCCATCTTGACGAAGTCTGAGTAGTCAAGACCTTCACGTCGAGCCGTGACGTTAAACCAAGCGCTGAATGGGAGGCAACCCATCAATCAAAAAGAAAAAAAAAAAGCGGAGAGAAAAACATGGACTTATGCTTTCTATTGGTTTATATTTTGTCTCAGGAAAGGATGCACATGGTGACAGGAAGGCCAACCAGGCGTGCGGGCGAAAGAAAGGACAAAATGCCACACGGGGCATCACACGGACCGTTCACACGGCCCGTCTAAAGCTAGACGGACCGTGTACTGGTCTGTTGAAATGTGCCCCAGTATGCACAAAAAGGTAGCCCAAGGCACCCCACACGGTCCGTCCACACGGGCCGTGTGCCACCGAACGGACCGTGCAACGGACCATTTTGTGGGCGTGCCTCAGGTAAGTATTTTCTCATCGCTGAGGCAAGGTACACGGGCCGTTTACACGGTCCGTGTGAGCTTGAACGGTCCGTTTAACGTACCGTTTGAGCTCGCCTTGGGTGTCGCACGCCGCACGGTACGCTACACGGGTCGTTCCACGTGTAACGGTTCGTGTAACGAACCGTTTGGACGTGTGCCTCGGGAACACGCTTCGGCCGCCCAGGCACGCGACACGGAACGTGCCATGTGGCACGGCTCGTTTTCCCACTCGTCTTGGGCCGCGGATTTTGGGTATTTATACCCTTTTTCCAGATTTTATCTTTTCCTCACATTCATTCTCTCTCTCTAAAATCCCCACACGCCATTACTCTCTTCCTCACACCACAAAATCTTCATCTCTTCTCACACGGTTAGTGCACTCCATTCACGATCCGTCTCACTTCCCTTAGGCGAATTTTCGTGTTTCAAGTCTACTTCTCTCCTTCAAGTAAGTTTTTTTCTTCTCTATTTTTCTTTTGGGTTAGTTATTCTTTAATATGTTTATTGAAATATTGCTTTTAGTTTTGTTCCTTAGTATGAGTTTATGCATATTCTTGTTGATCTTGAAGTATATAATTCTCTAGGGCACGATTCCTTAAGGATTTGTTAATGGGTAGTCTTAACCACCATTGTTGATTTCTTGAACTCTTGAAACATAAGGTATTTGTGATTTTTGGTTGGTTAAAAATCGGGTGTGTGCTGTAGACCGTTGTTTTGCTTAGTTTGAGTACCCGATCCGGCGTTTTTAATGCCCCATTGTGCGTTGGAACTTCAAAAATCCGTCATGGGGCTGACTGGGGACGACGACCGTGCCACGGTCCGTTACACGGACCGTGTGACATCACACGGTCCGTTTCACGGACCGTCCGTGTCGCAATCCCCGTTGCAAGCTAAGGCACGCAACACGGTCCGTTATCACGGACCGTCTGACCCTACACGGTCCGTGTGGCGGCCCGTCCCGTGTCCCTTGGTCGCCACGCCCCTTAGGCCTTCACACGGGCCTCTACACGGCCCGTGCCCCTTCACACGGCCCGTGCAGGGCCCCGTCTCATGCCCCCTTATTTTTGTTATTTTCGTCATTATAGTTACTTTCCTCGCGCCTCCTTGGCTTTGTAGTGCGAAATTCCCTATGATAGACCGGGTGACGCCACTCTTAAGGGTTTTTGGTCACTTTATTTCCACAGGGGAAGTCTGAGTACCCGTTAGTGTGTCGTCCCAAGCTTCCTGGCGTAACTAATATGTTCTTTATCCTTTGTGCTGGTTGCAGGATTAACATGGCCCCACGTCTACGACCTCGCCCACGACAAGACGAGCAGGAGTCACGTCTCCGGGATTCGATCACCGAATCCTCCAGCCACAATCCGGGGAGTGACTCAGGCAATGACTCTGACGGCGGGTCAGCTGTGCCGGCACCACCCCCTCGCACTGCCCGTTCCCGTCCAGTGCGGCGCTACATCGCTTCAGATTCCGAGGAGGATGCTCCCGAAGCGGGGGTGGCGGGGGAAGCTGCGGTCCCAGAGCAGGAGGATGAGACCGGCACTCCAGTCACTGCCGAGCACGATGTAGGGGGAGAGGAGGATATTTTGCTCCTCCGCGACAGTGACGATGAGGCCACCCAGCAGGCGGTTGCCCGGACTTCTGACCCGGAAACCGCCAAGTGGCTCCTGGTCTTTTTGCGGAGGAGATGGTCAGTCCCTGGAGCTAAGGAGGTCTACGTCAATGGCATCACCAAGGGTACTGGCGGCTATCAGGGGAGGCCAATTATCCCGGAAATGCGGGTCCTCGTGGACAAGTTGGACTCCATTCCGGAAATACGGAATACATTTGAAGCATATCAGTTTGGATGGATGGCCAACCCTCCTGGATACTATGGCCCAGATATGATCGCCGAATTTTACTCCAGCTATGCCGCCAGCCTGCTTGCATCCATAGAAGGCAACCTGCCCAGACGTGCGAAGAAGCGGCTTGCTGCCAAATTATCTCATCGGGATTATGTCACCATCCGGGGGGCACAGGTTGACATCTCGGCAGAGACGATCAACCGCTTTTTATTTGGTCCAGACTACCGTGCCCCACCAGATGGGATCTTCATTTCTCACTATGTGTCTGTCACTGATGAGGTTAGGATCTCGGACCCGTCTACCCGGACTAGGGAGTTACAGTGGATGGCGGAGCATATTGCACTTCAGGGAGTGGAGGCACCTTGGGTGACTAACCCCAAGATTCCTATTACAAAAGCCTCCCTCACATTTGTCGCCAAGTTTTGGTGGTCGGTGGTGCGTGCCCGACTTCGACCCACAGTAAACGACAACACGCTCCAACTCTCCCATGCTGTGTTAGTCGCGAGTTTGGTGGCCCGCCTTGGTATTAACGTGGGTCGCGTCATTGCTATGGAGATAAAGGATCGTGCCCTCTCCGAACGCGCAGGTATGTCCTTTCCATGCCTGATTCGGGCACTATGCAGGCAGGCCCGTGTTCCCACCACGCACTTCTTGGACCGGAAGATAGCTCCAAAGGGTGTCGTCAACATTGCTATGATTAAGGATATCGACAACCCATTATACCACAGTCGATCCCGGCGGCATGGGATTCCGACACAGCTCCCCCGGGCTCCCCCACAGCAGCCTTTGGCTTTTGAGGAGCCCCCCACAGCTCCCCAGCCGGGTACAGATACTGAGCAGCCCGGGGCCAGTGGCGCAGCACCTCAGACACATCCAGGCTACACTTATGTCCCCTACGACCTCCTCGCCCGCATGGTTACAGAGCAGAGGCAGACGCGGGCGATTGTTGACCAGATGGTAGTCCGGGTGCCTCAGGTGGTGCAGACTCATGTACAGTTGGCTGAGGATCGACTTCGCGCTGAACTTCTTGGCCAGATCCAGGGTTTGCAGGAGCAGTTTAACCAGTGGGAGGCCTACCTTCGCCGCATGTTTGGCAGCATGACCGGTGATGAAGTGACTCAGATGATGCAGGAGATGCGGGCCATGAAGGACAAGATTGACGATTTGTATGCACGGTACAACAGCACCGGGCCCGCCCCGGCTCCACCACCCGATTCGTTTGCATCATTGTTTAGTGCACCGGTGGAGCCGAGCCTGACTGAAGGCTGGGGGATACCGATCATACCTCCTGCTGCCCCGGCACCCCCTCCTACAGCGTCGGGACATACGGACAAAGGTAAGCGTCGCAGTCAACGCACTAGCCCACCTGAGGACCCACAGCGTGAGGAGGCACGGAGGCTGCGAAAAGCCTTGAGGGCTCAGAGGCGTGAGGCTGCTGCACGGGAAGAGCAGGCGCGCCTCGCATACGAGGCTGCACGCACAGGAGCATCTGGAAGCACTTGGGCGCCACCTGATAATGTTGCTTCCCCGGACCCGCCAGTTGGTTTGGGCCGTGATGACCCCCCTGACGCCTAAGGCGTCCCAGGTATGTCATGCTCCCATTTTTGCTTTGTTGGTTATTCTGGTGCTATGAGGACATTGCACAGCTTTTTGTTGGGGGTGGGGCATCTTATCGTTACCCTGAAGAGTTTTTCTTGCCATGTTTCTTTTCTCTGAAGGTGTATTATCTAGTAGAACTGGCATGTTTAGGTTTATTATGTTTGTTTTGTGTGGTAAAGACAAGTGATTATAAGAGTTTATAGTAACCTCATTAATTTGAAAAATGAAAATCCACGGAACTTGTAGGTGTGTATCCCATACGGACTGATTCTGTGATCCTCTGAAAACACAATGTACATTGTTTAGTTGGCATATTAACGATTGAAATCTGACTGTGTTGTGTAGTGCTGAATAGTGGGGGATATGTGCCATGTGTGTGGGAGTGTTTTTACTTGAATTTAACTGACACACTTGTGAGCTAGAACTTGCCTGGTTGGTCCCCCTGAAACGATTGAATGAGTGGATTAGGAAAGGATCTTAGGCCATTGTTGTTAAGAAGTCACTAAACCTAAAGAAATGAATTAACCAAATGAAGTTTATCCCTTTGAACCAAATAATTGAGCCTTAATAGACCTTTTCTTTCTTACTACCCAATCCATGTTTCCAATCTATCTGTAGACCATACTTAGGCCCTGGTCGCTTTAAGGACATTGTGAACCTCAACCTAGGCCAAAGGCCTAAGTTGAGGGTGGCTTATATTGGCCCTGGTCCTTGAAAAGACATTGTGCACCTCAACTTGGGCTAAAATCCTAAGTTGAGGGTGGCTATTGTAAGAAAAGCAGAAGAATAGGGATGGAAAAGATCCAAGTGGTGAGAAGAAAAGTTGAAAAACAAAAGAAAAAATTTTTTGGGGACGTGAATAAAAGTATATATATATATATATATATATAAAAAAAAAATGATAAAAAAGGGGAAACAAAGATTTTGGGAAGCCGAAAGTGGTGGCTGAGTCAAAGCAGGGCCTTGGAACAAAACACTAGTCACTTTGATCTTAAATATATCTCACCCAAGCCCGAGCCTACGTTACAAGCCTTAGAAGTCCTAAAGTGATCCTGAAAAGGTCATTCAAGAGTTAAGGTGGTGAAAATAAAGGCAAGCATATGGTCTACACTCGTGTATCGGTTGAAAATTCTTTCTGAGCGTGAGTGCTTACATTCCAGTCTCTGTGTGCTACATTATTTCATGGTGTAAGAGACTTCTTTGTAGTAAGGGCACTATCACCGCACTATTCGGGTGCTATACATAACTGGCTTATCTTTAGTCAAGGTCTTAATAGGAGCCAACGAGATATGGTATCGTGTTTAGGTCGATCTGATCATAGTCTGTTGGAATACGCACACATTACAAGTATACGTGAGGAGCATGAGTCTAATGAACAAAGGGGTTGCTATTTATTTCTTTTTAATTACTTGTCGTTTGTGTGTCGTAATGTGTTTTTGGTCATCGCTTGAGGACAAGCAATAGTTCTAAGTTGAGGGTGTTGATGAGTCATGAAAATACGACTTTTACGACGCTTAAAACATAGAATTATTGGGTGTTCTCGAGCGGTGTTATTGGTTTAATAGGTATGTTTTGATGTTGTGCAGGAAAATGACTAAGGCATGGGAAATGGCGGAAAGCACAAGGAACGGGTGAAAAACGAAGCCAAGTGTCGGACCACGGAAGGCCCACACGGGCCGTCTCACGCCAGACGGTCCGTGTGACCGACCGTGGCACGACACGAGTCACACGGTCAGTCTACACGGCCCGTCTGACTCCAGACGGACCGTGTGACGGACCGTGTACTTGACGTAGCTCGGAAGACAAACCCGTCGAAAATTAAAGAAAGCATGCAAGGAGATTCACACGGAGGATCCACACGGCCCGTCTCACTCCACACGGACCGTGTCACGGGACGTGTAAGTGACGTAGTTCGAAGGGCCTTCGTCGAAAATATCAGAATTCGTGCAAGTGGATTGACACGGAATAACCACACGGCCCGTCTCACGCCACACGGGCCGTGTCACGGACCGTGTGGGGACAGCCAACCACCAGACGGTCCGTTTACACGGACCATCTCACCTCAGACGGTCCGTGTAACGGACCGTGCCCCGTGCCGAAATTATTTTCCTAAATTATGTCAACTTAGTTTTTGCTTTGTATAAATAGGATGTTATTTTATTTTATTAAACTACTTCGTTTTTGACGATAGAAACTAGAGAGAACAAGGAGAAAAACCTTAGTTTGGCTTTTGTAATTCGAGAGAATCCCGTTTGTGATTATTGTTCAAAGCTTGTAACACGGATTCTTGTTCTTCAATCGTAAGTCCATCTTTATGTTTTCTTCTACTCGTTGTGGGCAAATTATTAACAGTATGCTAGGCTAAACCCACAACTAGGGTTGTGGGAACCATGACGACCCAATTAAGATAACGCAAACTGGGGGTAGGTCGTTCAAATAAACAATGCATGTATTGTTAGATTCTTCGTTTTAACTTCTCCTTAATGAGTCGACGCATTAGGGTAAGCCTGTAGTCATTACATGCCCGAAAGGGATGTAGTGATTGGGAAAAGAGTCTAACAACAGAGATTCAAGGTCATGAACCTAGTCTAAGTGCCTGAGACCGAAAGGTGAGGGTATTCTGAGATCAGAAACAACGGTTAGTATTGCAGACACTCGGAGACCGAGAGGAGAGGAGTGAGATATACCGAGAAAGGACCGAAAGGTGACCTAGGTATTAATTAAGTTGTAGATTTTGCATGCATCATTAGGAACGAATTCACAAATCCAGTTTAGTTGTCGTAATTGTATGTCATGGGGAACACAACCCTAGCCTCTCTCTATCTGTTTAAGAATCGGAGCATCTTTATTAATTACTTTACGCAGTTAGTTAAATTAAATAACGCAACCCCCCATTTACTTTATGTCTGTTTATCTTGGGAATAGCATTTACAACTGAAAGCCGGTACTAATAGAATAATTCTTACGTGTTCCCTGTGGGATCGACCTCAACTCTGGTTGAGTTCTATATTTGACCAACGACCGCTTTACTCTTCTATTCGGAGTGTAATTTGGGCGTATCAATGGTGTGCCTAGATCTATCATATCGTACCATGGCACCCAATTCACTTCCCAATTTCAGAGGTCATTTCAGAAAGGACTTAGAACTAAGATTACGTTGAGCACTGTTTTTCATCCTCAAACGGATGGGCAAGCTGAGAGGACTATTCAAACCTCGGAGGATATTCAAATCTTATAATAATAGCTTCTATGCTAGCATTGGTATGGCACTATTTGAGGCCTTGTATGGGAGGAGGTATAGGTCATCGGTGGGGTGTTTTGAGTAGGGGGAGATGGCATTGATTGGCCCAGATTTAGTGTTGGAGGCTATGGAAAAAGTGAAGGTAATTAGAGAAACTCAAAGTCGCCTAACCCCAGGTCGTGACGGGGATACGCTCCCGTAAGGTGAAGTATAGTTTACCTTTGGCAAGTAGACCACCTTTGGTGAGGGGATTCCATCGGGATTCCAAGTACTATCTCACTTGGTCTTACTCTTTTCGGTTGAGGTCACATCCCTACAAAGTATGAACATCATTGCATTCATGCATCATGAATTTCATTGCATATTGTATATTATTTCCTTGGATATATACATCTTCCTATATTATATGCCCTTGTCATCTAACATTGAAATGCAGGTTTGCTAAGTCACATGCATTGCATGTGCGCATACTTATTACATTCAAACATGCTAACACATACTTTATGCCTATATTATTTTACCATGTAGTGGCCGAGCACTACGATTATCCACCGTTTGACAAGTAGCTTAAATTCTGAAGGTTGAACTTGTGGTGAGTCCAATCTTCTAAGGATAGGACACCTTTCTCTATCTATGTTATCCTATGTCTACTTTCTCATTTGAGGGTGAGCTCGGGACATGTCTTGGCCACCGTTCCATCTGATGACTGGAGGCATTGTTGGACACCTTGTAGACTCCCGCAGATTTTATATATATATATATATATACATATATATATATATATATATATATATTATATATATATATATGCTATGTGATGTATTCGAAGCCTATGTTATTGGTTACCTTTTTGAAATGGCTATTATGGGTCGATTACGAATATATATCATGTTTGCATATTTGGTGTGGAAATATGGAAGGTCTTATGTCCCGTTTGTCCCCATAGCATGAGTCCTACTTACCCATCCCTTAGTACTATGTGATTATTATTTGTTTGCACTTCTGAACTGAAGATGTGGATTTGAATACTTCGAGGCTTGTATGGGGACTCTCGAGTTCCCATTCCCGTATAACATCTAGACCCTAGTCTTGGGTTGTGACATCAGCCCCACAACTCTCCAAGCAGAAGGAGAAGTTGTCACTCATGCCTAATATCGGAATGTGGTTACTTTAGTAATGAGGTTCAGGGACAACCAAGGAGTTCAAGCTTATCATGTTCCTACTCTAGCTTCAGGAGTGAGGGATTTCACAAGGATGAACCCCCGGAGTTCTATGGTTTAAAGGTGGAAGAAGACCCCCAAGAGTTCATTGATGAGGTGTAATAAGTCTTTTCTAATATGGGAGTATGTTCGGGAGAGAAGGCAAATTTAGAGGCCTACAAACTCAAAGGCCTCACTTAAATATGGTACAACAAATGGAAGATGGAGAGGAAGGATGATAAACCCATTCCTAGGAGGAGCTCAAAGTTTCTTTCCTCGATCGCTTCTTCCTAATTGAACTAAGGGAAGTGAAGATGACAGATCTCATGATCCTCAATCAAGGTTCTATGAGTTTTAGGTAGTCTTCCCTCAAATTTAATGACCTCTCAAAGTATGCTCCTCACTTGGTTGTTGATGTAAAGGCAAGGAAGCACGAGTTTGACTCGAGTGAGTCCGACTTGATCAATAAAGAGTATCGTACCATCATGCTTATCAGGGATATGGATATAGCACTCATGACATAATTCGAACAACTAGAAGGAGAAAAGCTTCAAAAGAGGAGAAGTGGAGAGTCCAAGAGAGATCTTCATAAGGGTGGATGCCAAGGTACAAAAGGTGGTCGTTTCCAATAAGGCCACAAAATTGAAAGCCAAGGGTCCTCCAATAACCAAGGCCAAAGATTTTCTAATGATAGGGCTCCCAACCCTAAGACACAAGGCAAAAATGGTGGGATGACTCTTATGAGATGCTCAAAATGCGGAAGGAATCATGATGGTGCATGTTTAAGGAACTCGAGCGCATGCTTCGGGTGTGGTAAAATGGGCCAAAATTGTGGATTTCCCCAACAAGGGTAGAGATGGTCATCCCCAAGGATAAGGTTATCATGGTGATCAAAGGGCACAAAGGTGGTCAACAAGTGGGTGCTCCACATTACAATCACTTTTATGCTCTTCAAGGGAGGCAAGGGGTGGAAGAGGCGCCCGATGTTGTGACTAGTATGTTTAAGGTTTATGATTTTGATGTGTATTCTTTATTGGATCTCGGTGCCACTCTCTCTTTCATTACTCCTTCTATTTCTAATAGACTTCATGTGTATCTCGAGTTGTTGTGTGAATCCTTTGAAGTGTCTACCCCCATCGGTGAGTCCATTCTTGCTAAAAGAGTTTATAGGGGTTACCCCGCGTCTATATTGCATAAAGTTTTGCCTTTTATTTTCTTAAATTAGAGAAAGTAGATTTTGACATTATTCTTGAGATGGATTACTGACATGCATATTATGCTACTATTGATTGTAGAACTTATAAGGTTAGATTCCAATTCCCTAATGAACCCATCCTTGTGTGGGAAAGTCATGATTTAGTGGTCAAGGGTAGGTTCATCTCATATCTTAAAGCTCAAAAGTTGATTTCAAAAGGTTGCATTTATCATCTTTTGCAGGTTAGGGATGTTAAATCTAAAGTCCCTTCTATTGAGTTGGTTCCGATGGTCAATGAGTTTCTTGATGTCTTTTCCGATGAACTTGTCGGTATTCCTCCTCAAAGGGAAATAGACTTTGGCATAGACCTCCTACCCGATGCCCAACCCACTTCTATTCCCCTTTATTGCATGGCCCAGTGGAGTTGAAGGAGTTGATGATAATCCTAACAAGTCACCTTGGGGTGTGCCGGTGTTATTTGTAAGGAAGAAAGATGGTTCACTTAGAATGTGCATCGACTACCAATAACCCAATAAAGTCACCGTAAAGAACAAGTATCCCTTTCCAAGGGTAGATGGCCTATTTGATCAACTACAAGGGGATAGCCACTCCTCGAAAATTGGCTTTTGGTCCAGGTATCATCAATTAAAGGTAAGGAAGTGTGATATTCCCAACATGTCTTTTCGAACAAGATATGGGCATTTTGAATTTGTGGTGGTGTCCTTCGGCCTAACAAATGCTCCGGCAATATTTATGGATCTCATAAATAGGGTCTTTAAACCCTACCTTGACACGTTTGTGGTGGTATTTATAGATGATGTTTTGATCTATTCCCGGAGTGAAGAGAAGCATGCCAAGCATTTAAGTAGTGTTGTACACATTGAGGGAAGAAAGTCTATTTTTGAGGGAAGAAAGTCTATTTGCCAAGTTCGATAAATGTGAATTTTTGTTGAGGGAAGTTGCATTACTAGGGCATATGGTGTCGGGTGAAAGGATGGACCCAAAGAAAATGGAGGTAATAAGAAATTGGCCTAGACCCTTGACTCCAGTGGATATTAGGAATTTTTTGGACTTGGAGGGTTATTACTGAAGATTCGTGAATGGTTTCTCTTCAATTGCCTCTCCTTTGACAGAATTGACTTAAAAGAAAGTGAAATTTGTATGGACCGACAAGTGTGAAAGGTGTTTTCAAACCTTGAAGGACAAGCTTATGTCCACTCCCATCTTGGCTCTATCAGAAGGGTTAGAAGGTTTTGTGGTGTATTATGATGCTTCAAGAATCGGCTTGAGGTGTGTTTCAATGCAAGATGGAAAACTCATTGCTTATGCTTCTACGCAACTAAAGGTGCATGAGCGCATTTAACCCACCATTGATCTTACATTAAAGACCGTGGTATTTGCCTTGAAGATATGGCATCATTATTTATATGGGGTTCAATAGATGTGTTCACCGACCATACGAATCTTCAATACATGTTCTCCTAAAGAGATCTATATTTGAGGCAAAGGAGTTGGTTGGAGTTCCTTAAAGAGTATGACATGAGTGTACATTACCATCTGGGCAAGGCAAATATTGTGGTCGATGCCCTAAGTTGGGTGCCCATGGGGAGTGTGCACCACATTGATAATAGCAAGAAATAAATGGCAAAGGAAGTCCATCAGTTGGCTAGCCTGGGGGTTAGATTCAAGGAAACCGAAAAAGGAAGTGTGGTAGTGCTACATGGTTATGTCTTCTTTGATTGAAAAAGCCAAATCCAAACAAGATCTTGATACCATATTACTGGAATTGAAGTCATTGGTGAAGGATGGCAAGGTGGAGGTTTTCTCCAAAAGGGACATGGCTTTCTTAGGAACTAAGATAGGTTATGTGTGTCCATATTAATGAGCTGAGAGATTCAATCTTGAAGGAGGCACATAATTCTTCTTATTCCATCCACCCTAGTTCTACAAATATTTATAAGATTTTCGGGAGGTGTATTGGTGGGGTGGAATGAAGAGGGATATTTCCAAATTTGTAGTTCGTTGCAATAATTGTCAACAAGTCAAGGCCGAACATCAAAGGTCAGGTGGCCTAGCCCAAGACATTGAGATTTGCACATGAAAGTAGGAAGAGATCAACATGGAATGCATGATTGGTTTGGCCAAGACTAGGAGGCATTTTGACTCCATTTTGGTTATTGATGATAGAATGTTAAAATCGGCTCACTTCCCACCAGATAAGACGACCTATGGTGCCGAAGATTATGCAAGTTGTATATTCATGAGTTGCTGAGACTACATGGGGTTCCAACGGCTATCATTTTGGAGTGTGGTGCTCAATGTACTTCAAACTTTTGGAGGTCCTTTCAAAGGGACGTTGGTACTAGAGTTAATCTGCACATAACATTTCACCTCAAAACGGATGGCCAAGTCGAGAGGACCATCAAAACTCTTGAAGATATGCTTAGGGATTGTGTCCTAGCATTTAAGGGTAGTTGGGTATAAGAATCTTCCACTTATTGAGTTTTCTTATAACAATAGTTATCACTCTAGCATCAAAATGGCTCCCTTTGAAGCTCTTCATGGGAGGTATTATAGATCCCCGATTGGGTAGTTTGAAGTTGGGAAAATCTCTTTGTTTGGTCCGAATTTAGTTCTGGAAGACTTAGAGATGTTGAGGATGATAAGGGAGAGATTTCAAGCAGCTCAAAGTCCGCAAAGGTCCTATGCTGATACTAGAAGAAGAGACCTTGAGTTTGAAGTTGACGATTGGGTATACTTGAAGGTTTCACCAACGAAAGGCATGGTTCATTTTAGCAAGAGAGAAAAACTAAGCCCTACATATGTAGAGCCCTATCGAATTTTAAGACGGGTTGGAAAAGTTGGGTATAAACTAGAGTTACCCACAGAAATGAGTATGATTAATTCGGTCTTCCATATTTTCATGTTGAGAAAGTGTGTCAGAGACCCTAATTCCATGGTTCCCTTAGGAATGGTGAATGTTAAAGAGAATTTGACTTACGAGGAAGTCCCGGTAGAAACATTGGATCGGCAAGTCAAGCAGTTGAGGAACAAAGACGGACCCTCCATCAAGGTCCTTTGGAGGACCTGACAAGTCGAAAGTGCCACTTGGAAAGCCGAAGCAGATATGAAAAAGTGATACTCCTATCTCTTCCATTCCAATCAAACTTGTGGTATTATGATCTTCCTATTTAAGAATATTCATTCCTTGCATGTCACTTTCATGTCATCTATGCATGGTCATGTGATTTTGAGGTTGTATGTAAATGTTATTTGAAACACAATTTGAAAATTTTCATAACGCATATGTTCCATTTTTGCAAATGATGCATGTATCCGGTTCCTTAGAGCTTACCTTTAGAAATATTCGGGGATGAATGTACCCAAGGGGAAGATATTGTAGGCCCCACTTGTGAAAAGTATAAAAGGTGCAAGAATATAATTTCTAGAAATTTTCTAAGTATCAATGTTTCCGAGGAGGGGTCTTACGGGCCGTTTGTTCGTGTACGGGGGATACCTTGGCTCATGGGTTCTAAGTGTGCATTTCCAATAGCTCAAGTTTGGGAGGCCATTGATGTAAAAAGGCTCCTATGAGCCATTAGTTCTTCCACATGCCGTGATTCTTGCTTGTAGGATGATGGCCAGACTTGGTGAAAATTGGGATTTTTAGGGGTTCGAGGTACGAGTTATCAAATGGCCCGTAGATTGACTTAAGAGCCATAAGTCATGTTGAAGGTTGAGTATTAGAGGCAATTTCTGAGGATTCAAAATTTCATCAAACGTAACCCCATTCTTATAGCCCACAAAATTAACCACGGATCATAAATGGGGTCTCGTGGTACTGTCCGATAGGATTTTAAAAGGGGAATACTTGACCTTTCCTATTTTCCTAAGTCCAAGTTACATCATTTAAAGCCTCAAATGATCCCTTTCCAGCCTTATACACCCTTCACTCCTTCATTTCAATTCATATTCTCAAAAATCTTAAAGACAAACTCTCCCAAACATTCCCAAGTTCCCCGAAGGCTTCAAGAAGAAGAGTCAAAGCTAGGGCTTCCGGATTCCCCTCATTTTTTCACAAGCTTTCCATACCCAATCACATCAAGGTATATGGGTTTGATTGTGAAGACCTTCCCTCCATAAGCTCAATCATTCCTCTTCTCCTTTATGATTTCTTAAGCTATGGTAATATATGGTGATTTTATGAACCCCTTTATATGATAATAATATAAAGTACTTTATTATGGTTTATTCTTGTATATTAATATGGAATGGAAAATCATCTGATTTAAGGTTTTATATAAGGTTTTGATAATGCCCTAATGAAGTTTTACTATGCTTAGGTGGGCTCCTATTAACAATGAACAAGTGATCTTAGTCTACTCCTCTCATGAAATTTACTCATGATTTACATGATTTAAAGCTTATGAACATGTACCCACCATGAATTTGATAATTATGCATGTCACTATTCTCATGGAATGAATGTCTTGTGGCCAGATAGGTATGTTATGCATGTTGAGACTAATAAGAGGGCTAACAAGTATGCTATGAGCTATAAGCATGACATGAATAACAAGAATGATATTAAGCCCTAAATTGATGAAATAAGTAATTTTTGATGAGCTACTCCAAGAATGATATTATGATATTCTAATACTATGCATGTTATGATTAAGACTATGTTTCAAGTATTGGTTAGGATTGTGACCTAGCACCAAGAGGACCTTGGTAGTCTCCCATTGTCCCTAACTATGTGCCACCATACGTATTATTATGATTCCTTATGTAGGATTGTACCTACCGAAGGCGATGCCATAACGTAAGGATATTTTTTGAACCTACCAAAAAGGCTATGCCCTAACGTAAGGATATCATATGAAACCTACCAAAAAGGCTATATTGTAAAGTGGTGGCACTTATTGAAAATTCCATGTCGTAATGATAGCGTTTGATTTACCTTGGCAAAGTAGATCACTCCTTATCTGGTACGGAGTGAACATCAGGATTCCAAGTAGTACCTTACTTGGTCTTATATGTCGGTTATGGTCCCTTCTCACTATGTATATGATGTGGTGTAATATGATGATTCTTCATGCATGTTCAACTAAGCATTTGTCACTCAAGACATATTAAGCTTATATCCATTGTTTATGATTATGCATATTGCTTAATTACAGCTTATGTTCCTTGTTGCATTTGCACCCTGTATAATTAGTACATTCCAAGTACTAATGCATAAATTTGCCTACATAAGCTAACCATGTAGGGCCTAGAGCTCTTTTCCATCCTCCTCCTCCACATGGCTAGATGGTTCAAGTGAAGATTAGCTATTAGTGAGTCCTCCACTTCTGGGGACAACATCCATTTACTTTCATGATTTTATTTAGACCTATCTATTTTTGGATACTATCTTTTGAGGGTGAGACTGGGAGATGTTTTGGCCCCCATTCTATTCATGATTAGAGGTGTTGCTGGATATGAGTATGTTATGTATCTATGGGCTTGACTCTTTATGTTTATGTAATTATTGAAGATATCCCCTTAGTCCAATGCCACCTTCAATGTGTTGTAGCTTGTTGAAATGGTGATAAAAGTCCTAAGTCCCTATTTCCCCCATAGCATGAGTCATACTTACCCACCCCTTAGACTTTATTTGCTACATGATTCATGTAAATCCTCTTTCCTACAACATCCGCATAGCGTGAGTCCAAAGTCTTGTTTCCCCTAGAATTATTTGTTACTTGCTTAATGTCTATATATGCTTCCGCAACAAAGGATATGCTATGCATGCTTAAGACGGCTTGTCTGGGGTCCCTTCGGGTTCCCCATTTGCCATGTTATGTCCAGGCCCTAGGCTTGGGTTGTGACAACGACCATCTCTACCTTGTTTAAAGCATTTGGACAATCTGCAATCTTGTGGCTTATTCTGCCACGCCCAAAGCAAGCACCTACATTAGAATAACATCTACCACCATGGTTTTTTCCACACCTTCCATACTTAGGAAGTATTGATACATCAGTACCACCTTGAGATTTAGAGTTAGGCAACTTATCATTGATGAACCTTTCGTTGGGATCATTTGATGACCCTTGGCCTTGAAGTTTGTGGCCTTGATGGAAGCGAACACCTACACCACCCCTAGAACTTTGAAATCCACCTTTATAACAAACCCTCTTGGACTTCCCACTGTTTCTCTTTCTAAGCTTTTCTCCATCAAGTTTCTTGTCATATGTCATGATCCAGGACAAGTCTATTTCTCAAAAAAGCATAGCGGTGTGACATTCTTCATTAACTAAGTCGGAAACTCCCAACAAAAACTTGTTTATCCTTGCCAAAGAATCAGCAACAAAGTGAGGAGCATACTTTAAGAACATGTTAAATTTAAGGAATACTCCCTTACACTCATGGAGACTTGCTTGAGATTCATAAATTCCATCATCTTTGCCTCCCTTAGTTCAATAGGAAAGAAGCAGTTGAGGAAGGCATCTTTGAATTCCTCTTATGTAATGGAAACACCATTCACCTTTTCCATCTTCTATTAGATGAACCATATTTGTGTAAGGCCTTTGAGTTGATAGGCCACAAGTTCTGCCTTCTTCTCTTAGCTTACCTTATAATAGAAAGAACCTTATACACCTCACCAATAAATTCTTGAGGATCTTCCTCCACTTTAGAGCCATGAAACTTCGGAGGGTTCATTCTAGTAAAGTCCCTCACCCTTGAAGACGGAGTAAAAGCATGAGGTGCTTGGGACAGCCCTTTGGTTAACTTGGTTGGCTACAACTTGTACCAACAAAGTGACAACATTTTGGTATTCAGCAGGAGTGACCCCTACTACTTGGGAAGCTTTTGGGGCGTAAGGGGCTGGAACCCTCTCGAGAGTAAGAAATTTTTGTGGCATCCTTCTTGGTGGCATACGCTAAAAGCGCAAAAGGCAACCATTATAACTGGGAAGTCTTAAATCAAGTTCTAAAACATGACAAGTTCTAAAGCATGACATAGATTATAAAGAATAGAACCATTTCCTAAACGCCTCGTATCTTCCAATTCATGGTTATGGTGCACTTCACAACCAAGAATAAGATTCTACTTGACGCAGTATATAGGATTTTTCAGGATCATTTATAAACCTAGTGCTTTAATACCAAGCTTGTCACAACCCAAGCCTAAGGCCTTGCGATATGGCAAATGGGCAACCCGAAGGTACCCCAAACAAGCCTCATAGCATACACAATCATATCCTTGGTTGCAGAAATGTAAATCAAACATCAAATAATTCAAAATAAGGGAATAGGGACTTTGGACTCAAGCTATAGGGAAAAAGGGAAAAGCATTTCCATCGTTCAATCATAACAAAGCCTTAGGAGAGGGATAATGAGACCAAGCTATGAAGAAATAGAGACTTAGGAAGATCATCACTTTCCATTAACATCAAACGATAACATACAAGGGATAGGGACTAAGGGAAAATCTCTATACATACATAGGTGTCACGTCAATTCCATATAGCTTATTATCCAACAATACCTCTAAGCATGAGTGGAATGGGGGCCAAGACTTGTCTCCAGATCACCCTCAAAAGTAGATAATATAAGAAATAAAGTGTTAACATAAGAAAGATAAGAAAATGATTATTGTCCCTGAAATGGAGGACTCACCAATAGCAAATCACCAAGAAAATGTACTAGCCACGAGAAGGTGGATAAATAGGAGCTAGGGTCCTTATATGGTTAGATCATGTAGACAAAAAGTATGCGTTAGTATTTAGAATTTACTAAGTGTATGGGATGCAATGCAACAAGAGAGAATAATCTATAAATAGATAAGATGCATAATCATATACAACGGATATACGCTCAATATGACATGGATGATCAATGCTTTAGTCAAACATACATAGAAAATAGTCAAAATTTCATAACATAGTATACATACGTGGGAAGAGACCTTAGTTGACACTTAAGACCATGTGAGCTACTATATGGAATCCCGATGTTACCTCCACAATGGATAAGGAGTGGTCTACTTGCGAAGGTAAACCATATACTCAGCTTACAGGAACTCTCGCATTTCAGAGAGTGCATTATAAATGCCTTCTGAGAACTTCATCCTTCTTGGTTGGTACATAATAAGAGCCTTACGGCAACTGCATCCTTTTTGGTTATTATTTAGCATGTACCTTACGGGAACCCCACTGTTTTTGATAAATCATGCAACATGAGTTGTACGGATCTATTAGCTAATCATAAACCTACGGTCGCAACATAGTTAAGGAAAAACGGTGATATACCAAGGTCCTTTGAGTGCTAAGCAAACATCTCACAGAATACTTAAATCGTAATCATAGTCATAATACGCATAGACTTATAATATCATAATATCATCATAGAAAAGCTCATCGAAGGTCTCATAATCTTGATTAACATTCCTAGAACTTTTCATAAGTTCATAACATTCTTGGAAGCCCATATTCAATCATAACATGCTTGACTTGCGTAATTTGAAATAGACCTTTCATCAGCATAAGAAGTTTATCATGTAAACTTAGTCAAAGCATGGTACATGAAAGAAGTAAAACATGACTATTTGGAAACATTCAACCAATCCTAGCATCATTATTCATACCAACCTTCAAAACTTAGAAATGGAAACATGAAATTCACTTTACAAAATCATCATCTTCATAGTATCTCATGGTATCATAGCATTCTTAACTTGAATATCTTAAAATAACTCATAATAATTAATCATTGAAAGTAGTTCATGCAATTTCATTCAATAGATGGAGATTCTCAATACAAATCATGCATAATGGGAGTAATAGATAATACCCATAAGAAAACAACCTTAAAATTCCATGAATTTAGTGAAAATAGTTTTGTGACTCCATGGGTGAAAGAACCCATGGATGATAAGCCCACATACCTTGAAGTACTTGAATTGACGAAGAAGGCTTGAGAAGACTTGGGGAATCACCTTGAGACTTGACCCTTCAATGGAGAAACTTGAAACCCTTAAAATTAGATGAACTTGAATGAGGGGATTTGGGGAGATTTTGGGAGGATTCGGTGAGATTTTAAGAGAGATTTAAAGCTAACAATGGCAGAATATTCAAAGGTTCCTACCTATAAGGGTGTCGGGATATGTCCCGATTGCACTTACTCAAATTTGAAAATTTTCAGTAAATTTTGTTCATGGATGAAACGGGAACTTGACGCGGACTGTTCCGCCACAGTTCATAGTCACGTGAAGTTTAATTTTTTTCTCTATTTTAGCATTGAAATGAGTCTAGGTCACTTTTATTCTATCTAGAACCCTCTCCACAATGCGGAGAGGTTGCATACTTTTCTGATTAAGGCAAAATCAATCAAAAAATTATTTTTTAATACACTTGATGTAAAAATCAAGGGTGTCCTCTTTCCTACATAATATTTCTTCCTAAAAGTGAATACGAACTCAAATGTGCCAAAAACAATTTACTGAAATTATGATATTCAATAAATACACCATAAGGATATTTTGAATCACGTGGGAGGTGTTAGAGATTATTAGGAACTTGATGTATTTGATGAATTTTATAAGCATGATATACCCTATGTTATGTGTAGATTGCGTTAATATACTCATAATCCCGATAAAAATTATTGGTTTGCACTCCTTGAGACTAATAGAATGTTTAAGAGGAACCATGAGTGATGATATCAAGTATAGTTAAGTTTCATCTACATTAGAAAGGTATGGTGATTCAAATCATATCTCTTATTTAGTTGAGACAAAATCTACTAGTGGATATGTGTTCACCTTAGGTGGTGGTGCAATATGGTGAAAATCAACTAAGCAAACAATCATTGGTAGATCGACTATAGAGTCAGAGTTTGTTGCTCTGAAGCTAGCTGGTTCTGAGGTTGAGTGGCTAAGAATTTTTTTAGCAAATATCCCTTTGATAAAGGATGTATTGCCTCTTGTATCTGTACACTGTGATTTTCAAGCCGCAATTGCTATTTTAAAGAATAAGTGTTATAATTTTAAGAGAAATGAAATTAATATATGATGTCGTCCAATATCTACTGAGAGATGGAATAATTTTCAATTAATTATGTGAAATCGAAATTGAATTCGGCCGATTTATTGACTAAACTCGTGGGAAGAAAATTAATTCTTGAACCTTTAATAGAGATGGGCTTAAGGCCAATGTTATTGTCAATAGAGATGGTAACCCAATCTATGTTGGTTTAGATCCACTATGTAAGTTCATTTAAGAACAAGTCGATATTAACACTACACACTAACTGAGAGTGCTTGAACTGCTAACAATTATGAGAAATGAGTTGTTAACTCTTAATGTATTTATAGTCTTTAATTAAGGATGATGTATTTATAGCAGTATACACTTCATGAATTCACCTATACGAGAAGTGGAGTGAGGTTGTTCTTACGAGATCTTTGCCTAGTGTCTAGATCTCTCATGAATAACCAGGCACCTGCATGACCTATTAGCACAATACCACCTTGAACATTAAAATTACTGAGGTCAAAATATGACTGGTAAAGTCTCTAACTTACAATAAGAATTATTGGTTCATCAAAATATGATATTTCACTAGTAATTCTATAAGTTAGATTTTATCGATCTAGTTTATTGTCCAAAAGACACCAAACCTTTTACATTTTGTCTACACAAATTAGAATCTATTTCCTATAAATACTTTTGAAACATGTCGGCGAGATTGTAATTAATTTTATGAATTATTTGAAAAGAATTAGTTTAAATCATTTAGAAAGACAAAGAAGGTGTAATTCAGAAGCCTTTGTGTTTCTTGGAGAATATAGTAAGTGAAGGAATAAGCGGCAAGTATTTGAGTCATTGATGACATTTATCCCTTTACTTGGAAAGTTTTAAATTTTTTACTTTATAAAATGATCAAGTAGAAAATGATTCCACCCTTTGTCTTCCTCATCTCGCCTCTCTTTTTTTTCTATTTCCTTTAACTTTTATTTTTTTTCTTGATAAATTTCTAATTTTAATTAAATTTTTCTAATTCATGTATCCTCTATTTACACAGAGATGACTTGTTTAATCCTGAAAAAATATTTTACACTGTCAAATATTTTCTTAGGACAATGCCCATTACGATTCAAGCATTAATGTTTGGACTACTTATAATATTATAGTAGTCATCTATTCTAATATTATTGTCTTAATATTTATTTACTTTTCTATGCTCTATCTTGCTAAATAATAATTATACTTTAATTGTGATATTTTTCACTGGTTTCCCAATAAAAACAATATGTTTTTTGTTATTTAATTTAAACAATATCAAGAAAAATAAAATAACATAATTTTTTGTTTTAAGAATATACTTTTATAATAAATAACCATTTTTATCCATAAAAATATTAACACATAATTTGTTCTTGGTAAAAATGTGAGGCCCCAAAAAGTATGGGGCCTAAGGCATGTGCCTTATTTATAAAGCATTACGACGACATTGGATAAACTAGATATATTGACTGGTTGGATACATAGATATATGAAATTGATATTATATATATAAATTTAAATTGTGAAACTTAAAGATATTGTAAAATTCATAAATAGAAAAGGAGCAAGACGAGAAGTGAGTGAAAGTCGGTTTATCCTAGATATATGTGAATTATGTTTTGTGGAGCATTACTAGAAGAAATTGTATCTAATTTGATTCGTGTATATCTAAACCTCAAAAAACATGTGATCAAAACCATTAACAAAAAGAAATGTAATTTCAAAAAGTATTATGTGAATGAGTATTTAATACTATTTAATTTTACGGCACGTGCATCGCAATATGTTTAAATATGTTTGATTATATATTGTCCATTTTAAAAATAATTTTATCATTATTCAAATATTTGTTTTACTACATATTTTCTTATATAATAAGCCGCTAAATTGAGCAACTTAGGGTCGTCGTGCCTGCTTGAGCTGCCTCAAGCAGGCATCTGAAGTAGGCAGGTGACTGTTGAGCTACTTGGCTTGATGGTTCAAGCCTAACATCTTAAACCAACGTTCCGAGATTGAACCTCAACAGCGCCAATATTTTAATGTCATTATTATTAACTATTATTAATTATTTCTTCATTAATTTTAACTATGAAATTACAATAACGTGTCTACTTAATTTTGATGGTTATTAAAGTGTCTACTTAAATTTACTATGTCATTTCTATTAATCATTATTTAAATTATTGTTTAGAACTGAGCATTTCAGCTGCCTGTTGTAGCTGCTTGAAGCAGGCAGGTGATTACAATGTGTCTACAGCTGCTTGAAGCAGGCAAGTGATTACAATGCGTCTGCTTAGTATTACGGTGGCTATTAAAGTGTTTGCTTAATTTTATTGTATTATTTTTATTAATTATTATTTAATTATTTCTTCATCTACTTCAATTATGAAATTACAATAATGTGTCTACTTAATTTTTCGATGACTATTAAAGTGTATACTTAATTTTACTATGTCATTTCTATTAATTACTATTAAAAAGAAAGAAAAATAACATTTGGGCATGTGCAACGCACGGCCTTCAAAAACTAGTTTATATATGAAAGAATAAAGTGCATAATTTTGTCAATGATCAATATGGATTGTCATATCATAACTTATTATTTAGGATCAAAATTAATAGTATCGTTTGAATCTTCGAAAATGAAGAATAATATTAATCAGATATATTATTACGATTTTACTTATTTTGCTTCTATAATAGTGTAATAATCATATCTTATTTAATACTTTCTTATAAATGATATTCCTTAAGCTCCTATCGACAAAATAGATTCAAACATACCACAAATCAGCATATCCAAATGTCACGACCCGAATTTCGAGCGTGATGGCACTCACCTAACCCACCAAGGCGAGCCAGCCCAATACCTATTGATCCAAACATAACAATGATAGCGGGAGAGGAGATAATCTAATATGACAAATAATCATAGGAAAACCAAACTACAACCATCCCAGAACTGGTGTCACATGTACAAGCCTCTAAATACATAGTACTTGAATAAAATAAATGTCTCAATGTCTAGTCCTCAAATAGGACGTAACATAATAATGGATTCCTTGAAGGTCCACCGAGGAGATAAGCAGCTACCTTAAGGATAATCCAGAAGCTCGGTCGTGCAATGAGAAAATTCTAACTAAAGGGACCGGGCTCGCAACCTACAAAAATGTAGCAAGGGGTGAGTACCAAAAACAACACGGTACTCAGCAAATGGAACTAACCAAGAGTAAAATAATGAAGAACCAAGTAACTCCTTCACACCCAACCACATACCGCCGAACTACAATCCTGCACTCAGAAAGGTCCCAGCCCAACAACATATAATACACAACAAAGATAGTTTTTCAGTATAGCACAATTATCAAATCACAAGCCATAACTCACAAGTGATAACATACTCAATCACATGAATAACACCATGCCACATAATAGTATGCAAAGATGAGATGCAATGCTTATGCAATAATTGTCAGTAATGACCTCGACATCACAATATCAATATGCAAGGATGAGATGCAATGCTTATGCAATAATTGCCGGCAATGACCTCGGCATCACAATATCAATAGCAAAGATCTCAGTATCACAACATCGCCGGCAAGGACCTCGGCATCACAACATTGCCGGCAAAGACCTCGGTATCACGATATAGCCGGCAAAGACCTCGGCATCACAACATCGCCGGCAAAGACCTCGGCATCACAACATCGTTGGCAAAGACCTCGGCATCACAATATCGCCGGCAAAGACCTCAGCATCACATCTCGACCGGTAAAGACCTCGGCCCCAATTTCTTTTTATTTTTTTCTTTACCATCTCACTCATATTATTATCTAGAATCAATGCAAATTATGTGCGACATAGAATGAATGAACATGAGATGAAGTTCACAAACAAATCAACTCATAATCACCAACCACAACAATATATCTCAAAAATAGAATTCTCATCACTTAGCCACATTTTCAATTCGAGTGTCACAACACCACACCAACTCACGTTTATATTTAATTGCCTCATTTTCATTTATTTTTTAATAATATTAAAATATTTCATGAATCACACATAGAAGAAATTACAAGAATATTGGTATTACCCAATACCATAAATGTTGGAATATCCTTAATATCTCAATATCATCACAACCTCAACAACAGTCACATCTCAAAACAAGAACCAATTCGATATCAATATCGAATAATTCATTATTTCCCCTAAAATACACTTCCACAATTAATTCACAAGTCAAATATCACCATAGAAATAATTATTCAATTAAAAATATTTTGATCAAAGCCTACATTAATCCATCTCTATCCCAAAATACTCAATTCTATACACATTAGAGCATACAAGGTTCAACATATTTAACAAAAGATTAGAAACCCACTTGCCTTAATTAATAGAATGACACTCCAAACCTTGAGACTTTCGTAACGCTTTCAGATGATCAAAATCTATTCAAATACATAATCTACATAAGAATACGAATCCAATGACACCCATATTGCTACATTTATTTTTGGCTCAAAAAAATCGGATCAAAAAGTCACCCCGAGCCCTTAAATTCGAATCTGAAAATTTCTTTCAGATTATGTTTACCCATAATAAACTAAACATATACGTCAAATTTCAGCTAAAACGGATCGTTATTCGACCCCCAAATAAAATTTTTATTCTAAGAACCCTAGGGCTATATTTTCTTAATTTAACATAAATTATACACGTTTCTACCCTAAAAATTTATTCATAATCTCATGAAAACTTAATAGAAAAGATGAGAATAATTACCTTGATGTTTTGGGATGAAAATCATAATTTTTCTTCTCTTCTTTTTCTTTCTTTTTCTTCCCGCACCTTTTTCTTTTTGTGCGTTGCTGCGTGCGTCAAAATTATATTTTGCTTTCTGCTTGTATTGTTTGATAGGGCTGCTGCGCAGCCCTTTTCATCTTTACCCTTTTTTTTAAATTTTTATTTCTTTCTCCTTTTTACTTCTTATTTACTTATTTATTTATTTACTTATTTTAATATAATAAAAGTAATAAATTTTATTAGCCTATTTTTGATAAATATGGAATATATAATATAGGGTATCAATTAAAATATTATTTTAATCCATCAACTAAATTAATTATCAAAAATCATCCGTCAACTAAATAGCCGTAATTATCGAATCGTCCAAAATTTTCAATTTAAATTTACGAAAAGAATTTTTTTATGAAAGAGAGAGTATTTATTTTTAAGATGACCTAACGGGTGATTACATTATTTACCACTAAAAATCATGTTCGTCCTCGAACATAAGATGGAGAAGAAAGAATAATTGATATTACTAATTAAGTTATGATCTTCCAAAGTCAGTATTTCATCTCTCCAAGTAAGCTCCTCTTTTAAGACCATTCCATCAAAATCTTCTATTAAGAACTGAACTTTCGAATCAAACCTTGAAAGATTTTCAAATCGATAGTGATTCTCAAGCCACTGGCTAACTCATGAATTCGATACGAATCACAACTCACTAGTCCATAACTCAATAAATGTTTTTCTCACATAATCATGATAAAATTCTAAACGAATACCATCCATAATCAAAGCAAACCTAAATCAACCATCTCACACTTCTAATGCACAATGGATCTTGTTAAGATTTCATTCTCACAGTCAATCTTCCAACTATCTTAAGTTATAAAATGGGATCTTTAGACATTGAACACTCATCATAGAGAATCAAATTCTTTTCTGGCACAACGAAGGGAAGGATCAAATAACAACTTAGCGAATGATTCATTCAGACATACAAAAAACTCTAACAACACTATCAGGAATACTATATCAATAGCAATGGTTATAAACAACCCTTAAGAGTGGTAGAGTTACACCCAATATGCCTCACATTCATTCATACATAGCCAGAACATAACCTCAACGACAAGATGAACCTTACTGGACAACTATAAATATTTATGGTAGCTCTTTTATAAATTCACATAAATAAAGTTATGTGTGTAGAACCACTTGTATACCTCAACTGTCCCAAATAATACTAAATATGTCAACATTGAAATAATCAAGTCTGCATAAGCATCCTATCTTACTAAGAGAAAATTGCAGGATCGGTACACCCGATCCACCACTAAGGATCTGTCTACAAAAGTGAAGACACGAGTGAAAATAGGCAGGTAGGTATTCCCATAATAAAGTAGGTAGCCACAACAAAATGCACAGAATCAAGGTCGAATAATACAAGATACTCCTTTCATAGTGACCCTATCAAACATTTTCATTCATCTGACCCTATTTTTTTTTTTTAATTTCATTCTTTTTTAGTAGCACATAATCAACTTGTCTAGTCCCAACATACTTAATTTTTTAAACTGCATATACTCTTCACAGTACTGCATCAAAGACAATGCTCTTAATACTAACAGAATATCATAGTCATACTTGTCATTTACCATTCTCTCAAATTTTTACTAGTAATAAAGTCTTCTTAGTTGCACATTATCACCTTCAAATATTTCGCACTATGGTTTCCTCTATTTTTATTTAAGTATTTTTTTTATAGACGTAAATCACACACAAAGCTGACAACGTAAATTTTAAATTTGATAGTACTTTTCTCATCGAGGTAAGGTTATTTAATTGTACCTAAAGTCAATTTCATGCAATCTTTCACATACCGAATATCAACTACCACTCAAAACATCATATACCTCATGCCACAACTTAGAGAGATTCAGCCACCTTAATAATTCTGCATACTATAAGCACATAACCTCTAGTCATCACAATAATCTATGTAATCTCATTAACAGAGTAATTTCAACCCCCTCAATATCCTCATTAAGTGTGTAGAGCTATAGATCTATATCGCAATGCCACCATAAGTCATCTATCATAATTGGACAATCTAGACCAACATAAAAATGTAGCATATTTCAAACATCATTATTTGTCACTCGGATCAAAACTCAGTCTTCATAAAAGTCACAAGTAAATCCTAGAAAATTTGTGCTAAACAAGTACGCATTGCATTATCATGTTTGAGCTCAATGGCAAAAATAAGAAAAACCTTTAATTTCGAACCAAGGGTCCATACATGGGGTCTTATTCCTTCACTTTCTTAAATTCCTCCTATGACACAAATTTCAGATACCCTGAACTCTTCAATATATTAGATTCTCATTCCTTCACTAACTCACTTATCAACTTTATTCTCTGACCAACAACACGTGACATTTTACCTCATGTTCTAAGCTAAAACTTTAAGTGGAGCGCTTCTTTAGGTCCTTCAACAATTAAAAAACCAACTAAATTTATGACCCAAATCACATGCAGGTTGTTCCAAGTGTGGAATACTCATTGCTATCCATTATTTCTTATCTTATTAATAATTATCTTGGCAAGATATATATACTACCAAAAATATACACTAACAATGAAAAACTCGAATTTTTATTTTAACTTGTACCCCAATTTCTTTATCTATTGGCATTAGCTCATAGCTTGAGATCTATATGAATTCATGTATCTTAACTTATGATTGATCCCCTCTTTATCGACCCTACAATATCCTTTATAAAAATTTCAATGTAATAATTACCATACTCAAAATCACAAACGAGATTATCACCATATTCAAGCCCAACATTGTAGATTATTTTATTTTTCCTCAAATATTATCCAACAATTTTCTAGCCAAGACCAAGATACTTAATACTACCACCATAATTGAGCAAAACAAATGAAATCATATGGCTTTAAATTCAATTTCCTACTCTCTCGAAAGATACACATTTTTTTTACCTTTACCATCAAAGTGAATATCCCTATATTTCACTAATTTATTCATTTATAGCTCTCAGTCATTTCAATTCTATTGAAGCAGTATCTCAACATGTTTTACATCTTTCTTATGATCACGTTACTCATCAAATAGTAGCAAACGTAACTTTTGATACTTGCAAATTGTGTTTACCATACTGAATTCACTCAATCAAAAAAAATTCTCATCATATGATTGCATCTTGATCATAATCCATCATGAACTCTTATTACCATTATGCTAAATAGTCATTGCCATCATCTCAAGGTTACCCTCATCATTGATATGACACCAAGACTATATCGGTTAAAGAACTAACTCCCTTGGATCTTATTATGGAGTAATAGTCCTCATTTAGAATCTCCCGAATACACCTCACAACTTAAATACATTAATTGTACCAAAGATCCACCACTAAAATTTTTCTTATAAATAATACTTAACCCAAGCATCCAGAGTAGAAAACTAGTTGATTTCTCGAATATGAATACGACATTAGAACTTATTAATTGAGCTCATGACACACTAATGATTTCTAAAATGGTTTGTATTCATGCTTGACAATTGAGATATCCATTTTCATATACCACTAATACCATATTGTGAAGTCCATTAGATCCACCACTAGAACACATCTACCTATCAAGAAAGTAGCACCAAACTAGCCCAAATGCTTCTACCTATCAATAGTTGCAAAACGTTATCCAATCCATCATGACTCTATCCTAAGTAATAAGCATTATTTTCATAAATTCAGTCGCTAGCAAAAATAACATACTCTATAACTCTAACGAAGTAAGCATCGGTTCGTTGATTCCTTAATATACACTCGATCTATGAAATCATAATAGAGATTCTGACCTTAATTGACACAACATCATTTTTACCATTATCTAAGTAATCCATACATATTATGAAAACTTTAGTAGTATTTGTTTAGAGAACAAAATTTGTGATCCACCTATCCTTTTAAGATTCCACCTTAAATTGTTGAACCATTTTCGATATCATATATACCACATTAATATTGTTTGTGTTGCTGGATAACTAACCCCAAAAAGGACAACACATTCATAAAATCCCTCAATCCATTGTTTGACCTTACCACTCGAATATCCTCAAAGTGTATCGCCAAGTCATCACCTTACTCAACCTCTTCTAATCATTGAATCTTTTAAATATAATCACACATCCTTTTCACAATTATGCCACTTACACTTAAGTACTAGATCTAACATTCAAGTCTATATACAACCCACCAACTATTCACATAAAGAATCACGCACGAATCATCTCTATAAGTGAGAGGGAATGGGATAAAGCGGTAAGAATCACACTAAACCACGGACGCAAGATAGAGAAAGAATAAACAAAAGGACGTTTCCTAACAGTCTTCATAGCCTCTCGAAGATAAATATAGACGTCTCCATACCGATCCTCGAGACTCTACTAGACTCGGCTTGTACACACGTGAGATCTATGAACCTGGGGCTCTGATACCATTTTGTCATGACCCAAAAATGGACGTGATGGCACTCACCTAACCCACCAAGGCGAGCCAGCCCAACACCTATTGATCCAAACATAACAATGATAGCGGGAGAGGAGATAGTCTAATATGACAAATAATCATAGGAAAACCAAACTACAACCATCCCAGAACTGGTGTCACATGTACAAGCCTCTAAATACATAGTACTTGAATAAAATAAATGTCTCAAATGTCTAGTCCTCAAATAGGACGTAACATAATAATGGATTCCTTGAAGGTCCACCGAGGAGATAAGTAGCTACCTTAAGGATAATCCAGAAGCTCGGTCGTGCAATGAGAAAATTCTAACTAAAGGGACCGGACTCACAACCTACAAAAATGTAGCAAGGGGTGAGTACCAAAAATAACACGGTACTCAGCAAATGGAACTAACCTAGAGTAAAATAATGAAGAACCAAGTAACTCCTTCACACCCAACCACATACCGCCGAACTACAAACCTGCACTCAGAAAAGTCCCAGCCCAACAACACATAATACACAACAAAAGATAGTTTTTCAGTATAGCACAATTATCAAATCACAAGCCATAACTCACAAGTGATAACATACTCAATCACATGAATAACACCATGCCACATAATAGTATGCAAGGATGAGATGCAATGCTTATGCAATAATTATCTGTAATGACCTCGACATTACAATATAAATATGCAAGGATGAGATGCAATGCTTATGCAATAATTGCCGGCAATGACCTCGGCATCACAATATTAATAGCAAAGATCTCAATATCACAACATCGCCGACAATGACCTCGGCATCACAACATCGCCGGCAAAGACCTCGGCATTACGATATCGCCGGTAAAGACCTCGGCATCACAATATCACCGGCAAAGACCTCGGCATCACAACATCACCGGCAAAGACCTCTGCATCACAATATCGCCGGCAAAGACCTCGGCATCACATCTCGACCGGTAAAGACCTCGGCCCCAATTTCTTTTTATTTTTTTCTTTACCATCTCACTCATATTATTATCCAGAATCAATGCAAATTATGTGCGACATAGAATGAATGAACATGAGATGAAGTTCACAAACAAATCAACTCATAATCACCAACCACAACAATATATCTCAAAAATAGAATTCTTATCACTTAGCCACATTTTCAATTCGAGTGTCACAACACCACACCAACTCACGTTTATATTTAATTGCCTCATTTTTATTTTTTTTAATAATATTAAAATATTCCATGAATCACACATAGAAGAAATTATAAGAATATGGGTATTACCCAATACCATAAATGTTGCAATATCCTTAATATCTCAATACCATCACAACCTCAACAACAGTCACATCTCAAAATAAGTACCAATTCGATATCAATATCGAATAATTCATTATTTCCCCTAAAATACACTTCTACAATTAATTCACAAGTCAAATATTACCATAGAAATAATTATTCAATTAAAAATATTTTGATCAAAGCCTACATTAATCCATCTCTATCCCAAAATACTCAATTCTATACACATTAGAGCATACAAGGTTCAACATATTTAACGAAAGATTAGAAACTCACTTGCCTTAATTAATAGATGACACTCCAAACCTTGAGACTTTCGTAACGCTTTCAGATGATCAAAATCTGTTCAAATACATAATCTACATAAGAATACGAATCCAATGACACCCATATTGCTACATTTATTTTTGGCTCAAAAATATCGGGTCAAAAAGTCACCCCGAGCCCTTAAATTCGAATCTGAGAATTTCTTTTAGATTATGTTTACCCATAATAAACTAAACATATACGTCAAATTTCAGCTAAAACGGATCGTTATTCGACCCCCAAATCAAAATTTTATTCTAAGAACCCTAGGGTTATATTTTCTTAATTTAACATAAATTATACACGTTTCTACTCTAAAAATTTATTCATAATCTCATGAAAACTTAATAGAAAGGATGAGAATAATTATCTTGATGTTTTGGGATGAAAATCATAATTTTTCTTCTCTTCTTTTTCTTTCTTTTTCTTCCCGCACCTTTTTCTTTTTGTGCGTTGCTGCGTGCGTCAAAATTATATTTTGCTTTCTGCTTGTATTGTTTGATAGGGCTGCTGCTGCGCAGCCCTTTTCATCTTTACCCTTTTTTTTATTTTATTTCTTTCTCCTTTTTACTTCTTATTTACATATTTATTTATTTACTTATTTTAATATAATAAAAGTAATAAATTTTATTAACCTATTTTTGATAAATATGGAATATATAATATAGGGTATCAATTAAAATATTATTTTATTCCACCAACTAAATTAATTATCAAAAATTATCCGTCAACTAAATAGCCGTAATTATCGAATCGTCCAAAATTTTCAATTTAAATTTATGAAAAGAATTTTTTTATGAAAGAGAGAGTATTTATTTTTAAAATGACCTAACGGGTCATTACACCAAAGCTTTAGAGGAAACTAAAAACAATAACAACTCATAATTCTTCTGTCACAATTTATGTGACACTTTTTAATTTTTGAGAACTAATTTGATTGATTTCTAAAGTTAATTATTTTAGATCTACTTAATATTTAAATCTAAAATTTAGATATCCAAAAAGTTATACAAAAAGAATCATAAGTCAATCCAAATACAGTTGGAACACCCTATTTATTAGCTCTATAAATGTAGTAAGGGCATTAGTCAAACCAAAGGACATAACAAGGAACACGTAGTTGAAATACCAGGTTCGAAAAGTTGTCTTGGGTATATCTGATGTTCGAATCCAAAGCGGATAATACCCCGACCTCAAGTTAATCGTAGAAAATAATGTAGCTCCCTAAAGCTAATCAAATAAGTCATCTATGCGGGGAAGTGGGTACTTTTTCTTGATAGTCATTTTGTTCAACTACCTATAATCAATACACATCTTCATGCACCCATCTTTCTTTTTAACAAATAGAACTAGGGAACCCCAAGGTGAAACATTAGGGCAAATAAAGCCCATACTAAATAGATCCTAGAGCTTTTTTTTAGCTGTGAAACATTAGGGCAAATAAAGCCCATACTAAATAGATCCTAGAGCTTTTTTTTAGCTCCTTCAATTCAGCTAGAGCTATCATATAGGGAGTGATAGAAATTGGTTTAGTGCCTGATTTAAGATCAATAGCAAGATCATTCTCCCAATCTGGAGGGCCTCCTAGTAGATCAATAGGAAATATATCCAAAAACTTACCAACCATCAGAATAGACTACATTGATGGTGACTCAGCAACAGTGTCACAAATAAAAGCCAAGTAAGCAAAACACCCTTGATCAATCAACTTTTGGTCCCGAATATAGGATATCGATTTACTACGATAGGAACCCTTCGAACTAGTCCACTCAATTCTTGGTCTACCTGGCATGCCTAAGGTAATATCTTGGCATAACAATCAAGAATAACATGACAAAGGGATAGCCAATTCATACCCAAAATAACATCAAAGTCCACCATATCCAATATAAACATATCTATCTAAGTCTCACTGCCTGCCAAAGTAACAAGATATGATCGGAACACCCGATTCACTACTAAGGGATCTTCTACAGGGGTCAAAATATGAATTGATGCAAACATGGAATCACAAGGCAACTCAAACCCCAAGGAGAAATAGGAAGATACATCTGAATAAATAGAGCCAAGATCAAACAACACAGATGCAAGGTGATGGCAAACTAGAACAATACCTGTAATCACAAAATTGGAGGACTCTCCCGTGGGTCTACCTGGGAAGGCATATCAATGTCCACTTCGATCTCCACTCATAGAAGATGGCCCTCTATCCTTGGAATCAATGAAAGTATCAGTTTCTCCCCTACCATAGGTATATCCACCTCCACCAGTCTGGCCTCTACCCTAGCCCCTAGCTTGTAGGGTTGAACCTCTAGCTAGTGGTGCCGGATCTCTGACTGGTGCTGCAGAGTATGATCGGTGGCGCTCGATATGAGTTCGCCTAGGGCACTAGCGAATCATATGATCAAGAGATCGATACACAAAGAAAGATCTAGGGTGGGACTACTATTGTGATGGAGTAGGATGGATACTATAGCCACCTCGGACCATAGGTCTCTACTAAGAATCGGATGAACTTTGACCTAAACTATAGGAATCACCGGGACAATGTCCTCTCTCTAAAACTAGAAAGGTTGCATGACCCCCGTATGCTGAAATGAACCTCCTCCTTTGACCATACCTCTATCCCTATAAGAGAGTACTAATCCAATGTACGGACCCTTTTGGGGTTCTCGAACTCCTCTCTCTGCATCAATTCTGCCTTTTTGGTGACACTAAGTATTGATCGGAAGAAATCTCAATCTATAGATACCCAGAATATAGACTGTCTGATAAAAAAAACTAGCCCTCTAACAAACTTACGGACTCTCTTCGCCAGGTCAAAAGTATAGTTATAGCATATTGGACTAGCTGGCAAAACCTAATCTTGTACTCTAAAATAGTCATAGTGCCCTGCCTCAAACTCTCAAATCTCAATCAAATCTCTCTGCAAATACTCCAAGGCACAAATCGATCATGGAATGGATTAAAAAAGGTCTTCCAAGTCATGTGAGGGGACCCAGTTAGAAGGGATATTGTATAAGTTCTCCACCACTCCCTGCCTGGAGCACAAATCTAGAGGGTTACATCTCTAACACCATATGTCTCTACTAGTGATGTGTTGTAAAACTACAACATTTTTTATGCTTAAAACTTTGATTTTGTGTGTTCTCAAAGCGATGTTAGTGGGTTTGATGTGTTTTTATGTTTTTTTTAGGAATACAAGATTCGGCAAGATTTTGGGCTAAGTGTGCAGTTGCTGCAATTGTTGTTGATCTATGACATATTTTACAGGCTGCGGAAGTTTCCACGAGCCGTAGAGTAGGTTCGTAAGTGAGATCTATTGAAGGGATGATTTTCTAAAGTTGCATCTACAAACTTTCAGACGAACCATAGAATTATATACGAGTCATAGATGAGGTTTCATACTCTGAGGATCAGAATTTGGGATTTTCTAAGAAGTCATCAGATGAAACCCTATACGGGCATAAGTCTGAATATGACCCATAGAAAGGTCTCTTAGAAGCTCTGCCCAAATTTGAAGAATGAAATCCATGAAGCCCCGATACGGGCTATAAAACTTAGTACGATCCATAAGTCTACTCGTATTGTTTGACAAATCTAGTTTTCCTATTTTGTTTCGGACTTACATTTTAAATACTATAAATAGAGTTTTAGGTTATTTTCAGTCTAGAACAGAGGAGAACAACCAAAAACCTCGAGGGGAGTGCTAAGAAACACTTGGAACATTATTTTGTAATTTTAATTCATACTTTGTGATTTCTTGTGAAGGGTTGGGATTTCTTGTTCCTAAATTCATCCTAGTAAGTGGTCAATTATGTTATTCCATATCATGATTCTTGCATCTGCAATGATTATGCATAGATAAATCCACAACTAGGGTTGTGAGAACCATGAAAAACTAACAAGGCAAAATTGGATAATTCATAATTCTAGGAAAGTGTGCATGCATGTATTTAATTAATTCTCTTTGTTTTGATTGCTTTTTAATGGTGGCCAATGTTAGAACTTTCCTAGTTGTTACTACTGGATTAAGGTAGTAATGAATCAGGAAAGAGATTAACTAACAAGATTCGATTGATTTCTTCTCGTCTAATCAATAAAACTGGATCAAGAGGAGGTTGTACCTGTCTAATAGGCAAGGGTCACTAACGTCACACTACGAGGATGGATCAAATCATATAGTAAAGTTTACCTCTCATCTGGATCAAAGGGTTTGGTAAATTTAACTTACCGTTCTGTATGCAACAAACTAGAAAAGATTATGATTATCTGGTAATACCAAGTAAAAAAGGGAATCATGGGGAACACAATACCCTAGTTACTCTTCTCACTAATTTTACAACTCTTGTGCTAGTTTTGGTTTATTTTCTACAAATTACAACCCTCCTTTTCGGGAGATAAGTAGGTTAATCAACCTGAATTGCTTGAAATTACTCTGAGTGTACAATATTCCCTATGGGTTTGACCCTAACCTTGGCTAGGTTATATATCTTGGAAACAACCACTTTAACCTTAAACAAGGAGGTGTAGCTTGGGAAACATCAAGATTTTGGCGTCGTTACCAAGGAATACGGCTAGATAGGTTTAATTTGAGTAATTCAGGAATGAAGCCTTATATCCCTCATTTTGCATTTTTTGTTGTTTTTTTGTTTCAACATGTAGGTGTAGTGTATGCACAACACTTGAAGTCAAGGCATACCCTTGACTCTGTTTGACCTAGAACAATGCGAAGAATGCTGCAATCAATGTAGCGAATGCAACATTGAACCAAAATCGGAATGAGAATAATATTGACCCACCCCCACAGGATCTTCAAGACACGGCTCACACATGTAATCAATATCGGCATGACCCTATGACGATGGATATCACTAGAGCTATTGTATTACCGCCACTATAGGATGACACAAAGTTTGTTATTTCAAATGAGTTACATCAAATACTGTAAAATTGCGGGTTGTTCGCAGGCTTACCATTCGAGGATCCACAAAACCATACACACAACATTATTTTCATTAGTAAGAGTATGATGTGAAGCTAGAATCTGTCTATGGATGTCATTGGGCTCCGTGCCTTCCCATTGTCTCTAACAGGTATGCAATGTTATGATTGTCTGAGCTTTCACAAAGTTCGATCACCAATTGGGCTGAATTACAAAAGGCCTTTTTGGTGAGGTCATTTCTAAGGTCAAAAAAGCTGTAGTTGGAGGATCAAATCAATAACTTTGAGCAACTACCTGGTGACTCGATCAGTACCACAAGAGAAAGGTTCACAAAGTGCCTGGGGAGTGTCTTTGACAAAAAGATCATTGATTATGCCTTAGTGGAGATCTTTTATCGAGCCCTGGATGAGAATTTCCAAGTTATTACTGACATTATCATGGGAGGCTCACTTCTACATTGTCTATTTATGCTGATTGCTGAAAAGCTAGAGAAAGTGATCGAGACAAATCGTTTATGGGGACAAGAGATAAGTCGACAACAAAAAGCTAATTTATAGTCAGTACTAATTTAATGCAAGAAAAATAATTGGGGATATGATAGAAGAGCTTACTGGATTAGTACCACTGTGAAGTTGTTAATGAAATAGAACCAGGATTGTGTGAATACCATAGCTCATCGGCCTTCATGAGCACTCATGTACAAAGAGCCTTACCATGAGGAGAACCCTTGCTTTGTATTGATCAGATATCAGGTTTCTGGACTAATGCCCAAGGGTCGAACCAGGACTATTAGTGCCAAGGTCTAAGAAATCAAGGTCGAAACTTTAACAAAAAGGATGCCTTTAGAGACAATATTCGAGGAGGCTATTATAACAGTAACAAGGACCAGGATAGAGATAACGATTAGGGATGTAGAGATAGTTACAGGAATGGTCCATATCTACCACCATAAAATCGAGATTCAGGTACTGGCACCTCTAGATTTGAGGAGATGTTTGATCGCCTGTTGAAGAAGGATAACGCTCTAGATGAGACCTTGTAGCGAATGAAATCTAACATCCCCAGTATTAATCAAAAAATCGAGTCTCATTCTATTGCTATCAAGTAGCTTGAGCAACAGTTTGGTTAGATATTGACTTAATTGAACCAACGCTAAAAAGGTACATTGCCCAGTGTATGGCAGTGGCTACTCGTGGTGGCAAACAGACCATTGACCCTCTAATACTAGTTGATGATGATGATGTTCATGAGGAGATAGATGAAATCAAAGATAAAGAGACCGGAGATGTTCGTGCCAAGGATAGGGTGAGTGATGCTGCTGTGATGCCACAGAAACTGAAACCAATTCCTAGGCTTTCCCCTTCTTTCCCATAGAGAATCAAAAAGAATGAGGAGGAAGGTAAATTACAATAGTTCATCTCCATCCTGAAACAACTCTCCATCAATATCCCTCTCGTTGAGTCACTGGAAAGATAAGTGGGTATGCAAAATTCATGAATAACTTGGTAAAAAAGAAGTACACTAAAAGCCAGGAGCTCCCCTAAGAGCTTCAACATTGCAGTGCTATAGGTACAAGGTCCTTGGTACAGAAGTTGAAGATCCCGGAGCATTCACCATACCCTACACCATTGGAGATGTTGAGTTCGCAGAGGCAGTATATGATCTCGGTGCCAGCATAAATTTGATGCTCTTGCGGTCTTCAAAAAGCTAGGATTGGGAGCCCCTACTCCTACAAGCATGCGATTGTTTATGGCGTAATGAACAGTGAAAAAGCCTTTGGGATACTGTATGATATCCTTGCCAAAGTGGATAAATTCATATTCCCCGCAGACTTTGTGATCCTTGACTGCGAAGTCAACTTTGATGTACCAATCATCTTAGGAAGACTTTTCCTAGTCCCTGGGCAAGCACTAGTGGATATGGAATTCGGCCAATTCAGATTTTAATGGAATGATGAAGAGGTCATCTTCATGTTTTGTCAGTTGATGAAGAGGCCAAATAACTAGAAGATAGAAGTTTGGTTACTAGGTGAATTTTGAGTACCCAAGTTATCTAAGTCGTATCATGATAATAAATCAGACGTTGCTTGGGCGACGACCCAAGATAGAGACCGACGCTTAGGTACCCAGGTATCTTTTTTAACCCTATGCTTTATTTATTATGATATTTTGTACATTGAGGATAATGCAAAGTTTTTTTATAGGGTGTGGGTACTTATAGGCCTCAGTTCAGTTTGAGTAACTATGGTCTATAACTATCCCAAATTTTGAGTCCAATGGGAATTTCTGGCATGTGCTCGTTTTCCCAAAGGACATTTTCTTTCTGTTGAACCAGCATATTTAGGATGTGTAGGTAGTATTAGTAGCTTGCAGTACTGAAGTGTATGACATATATTAGTTTTTATGTAAAAAATGATACCCATCAAAATTTTGTTAGTTAGTCTTTATAGCAACCATGCCTATTTAATTATTTGACAATGCTAGTTTTGATTACTGAGGTCCAATTGTGATGAAAAGCATGATCTGAGAGTCTACGTTAATAGTGTAATCAGTTCCATGTGTGTATGAGCTTTCTTTGCTAAATTCTTATATTGTGTTTCAATTCAGAACTTGTCCTATTACTCTGACTTAGATTGTAGGTTAGTTGGTTAGGAAATGATCTTAGGCCATTGCTCATATTACTCCACTTATCCTAAATGACCAACCAAATGTGTAATATATCTCTTGATCCCAGTGTTTGAGCCTTGCATAAACCCTTTTCTTTGTAAAAACCTAAGTAACCTAGCCTTGTTGAGTGTAAAATCCTAAAATTGGCCCTGTTCCTTCCTTGAATATTGTGCACCTTGACTGACACAAATATTTTAAGTTGAGGGCGGCTACAAAAAGTGGCCCTGGTTAATAGGTTGATAATTGTGCACCTCGACTCAGTCAAAAAGCCTAAGTTAAGGGTGGATGGTGTAAAGGTAAAGGTAAGCACATGAAACGGGTTGGAAGCTAGTGATACATAAAAAGCGAACAAAAACGTGCTATGGGTGCAAGAAAAATGAATAGATGCCTAAATAATAAACTAAAAAGAAAAATGATGTGAAAATAGAAGGCAATGAGTTAAAAATGAGAGTAAGGCACCCAGAAAAAGCTTGCAATAGGAGAAAGGGAGATCGAGTTGAAAAATGATAGTGCTGGTAGGGCAAAAATGTAGAATAACTTAGTGTCAAGGAGTGTCGTTAGTCACTATGTTCGCAAAAGACCATACCAAAGCCCCTTGAGCCTACGTTACAAGGCAAGAAAGTTTTGTAGTGATACTAGTCAAAGTAGTCAAAGGTCAAAGTCATTAGTATACGGGCAAGCATATGGTATTGAACGTGTTATTTGAATATCTATTGTGAGAGTAAGTGATTTTGTTTAGTCCCAAACATTGAATCTTAAAATATGTGCATGAGTGGGATATGGGACTCCTTTTTGTGAGGCACTCATTGCACTGTCGATCTTAGACTAATTTAGTGATTGTTCCTTATCTATTATTACCTTGCTTATCATAGTTGCACTGTCACATGTATTGATTTGTATTAGTTTGTTTGGTAGCTATCCAATATGCATTGATGAGTAGTATGGGTATATGTGCTTGAGTTGGAGATGATGTAAACCATTAAATTGAGGTTTGTGTGTTACTGTGCTACTTATGTATATTGAGTCCATCTCTTGAGGATAAACAACAATTTTAAGTTGAGAGTATTGATTTGATGTCAAAATACAATACTTTTGATGCTTAAAACTTGGAATTTTGTGTTTTCTCAAAGCGATGTTAGTGAATTTGATGTGTTTTTATGTTTGTTTTTCAAGATTAAAGGATTTGGTAAGATTTTAGGATAAATGTGAAGTTTCTACAATTTTTACGGATCTACAACACACTTTATAGGCTGTGAAAGTTTCCATGAGCCATAGAGTGGGTTTGTAAGTGAGATCTAGTGAAGGGCTAATTTTCTGAAGTTTCATCTACGAATTGTAAGACGAGCCATAGATTTATGTATGAGTCATAGATGAGGTTCGATACCACAAGGATCAGAATATGGCCCGTCAAAAGATCTCGTAGAAACTATGCCTAAATTTGAAGAATGAAGTCCACAGCCTCGATACCGGCCATAAACTTAGTACGACCTGTAAGTCTGCTCGTATTGCCTGCCAAATCAAATTTTCTTATTTTGTTTTGGATTTGTATTTTGAATACTATAAGTAGACTTTTTTTTGGTTATTTTTAGTAGAGAATAGAGGAGAACGACTAGAAACCTTGATAGAAGTGTTAAGAAATATTTGGAACATTATTTAGTGATTTTAATTCATACTTTGTAATTTTTTGTGAAGAGTTGGGATTTCTTGTTCCTAAATTCATCCTTGTAAATTCCTAATTATGTTATTCCATATCATGATTCTTTCATCAATAATGATTATGCATAGCTAAATCCACAACTAGGGTTGTAGGACTATGAAGAACTAACAAGGTAAAACTGGATAATTCATAATTCTTGGAAAGTGTGCATGCATATATCAACTAATTAACTTCATTTTGATTGCTTTTTAACAGCGGCCAATGTTAGAAGTCACCTAGTTGTTACTGACTGGATCAAGGTAGTAATAAATAGAAAAAGAGATTAATTAACAGGATTCTATTAATTTCTTCTCGTCTAATCAACTAAACTAGATCAAGGAGAGGTTGTACTAGGACAATAGGTAAGCGTTAGTAATGTCACACTGCGGGGATGGATCAAATCACATAGTAAAATTTACATCTCGCCAGGATCAAACGATTTGGTTAACTTAACTTATCATTCTACATGCAATATATTAGAAAAGATTATGGTTATCTGGTAATACCAAGTTAGGGAATCATTGAGAATACAATACTGTAGTTACTTTTCTCCCTGATTTCACAACTTTTGTGCTAGTTTAGGTTTACTTTCTACTAATTACAAACCCTCCTCCTTTCGGGAGATAAGTAGGTCAATCAACCTAAATTGCTACTTTGAGTCTACTATATTTCCCGTGGGTTAAACCCTAATCTTGGTTAGATTATATATCTTGACGACGACCGCCTTAACCATCAAAAAGGAGGTGTAGCTTGGGCGACATTAGCTAGTTCCATGGTATCCAGCGACTCTCTACAAGTGGTCAAGAACCTATAAGAATCCATAGTCATCCCACATTGAAACTGAGGTGGGTCTATCTTTCAAAACCACTCATGCCTCCGCTGCTCATCATAAATAAAGGTAGCTATTGGTGGAATCCAAACAATCCGAGTTACTAGTGGCTGCTCTACCTGAACTTGGGCCATGAGGGTCTGCTGCTGACTTGGGTGCTGAACCCCAAATCGAGTTTGTGAAGTACCAAAAGTATCAGTTAGGCCACTTGTTTGCCCCAAAGTCTCCAACACACGAAGACTCTCAATAGTGTATCCTGTGGTAGTGGTGCTGCAACTAACTCATGTGGAACATGTTCCTATCTAGGCTCCATGGCTGCCTCAGGGAAAATATCCTGCTCATAATCCCTCACCGGTGTGGCTCCTCAGCCTTAGACTCTAGCTTATCCTTGTTCATGACCCCTACCCCTGGCTGGGGTCTCAACAACAACATCAGAGGCGGATTCCCCTCGTCCTATAGTAGTAGTAGATCTTGTCCTCACCATCTATCAAAGGGACACACGAAGAACACTCAGTACCTAACAAAAACCATGCATGAATGGATCAGAGTGAAGCAAAAGAGAGTTTCCTAACAACCTTCATGACCCCTCAAGGATAAGCCACAAATATCTCTGCATTGATCTTCAAAACTCTATCAAAGTGGGATTTCACATGTGAGACCTATGAACCTGGGGCTCTGCTACGAAATTTTCACAATCTGAAGACCGAGTGTGATGGAAAGCACCTAAGCCACCGAGGCGAGTCAACCAAATCTAAAACCTCTTAACAATAATAATTAAAATGGAAGATTAAATGTCTAGTAATATAAATAAGTGAAAGAAATCAGAATACAACTATCCCTTGAACTTTTGTCACATTTACAAGACTCTAAATACAAAATACTCAAATGAAGTATAAGTCTCAAATGTCTAGTACTCAAGTATGACAAAACATAATGTGGGATCCACAAAGGTCTGCTGACGACATAAACAACTGCCTTACAAGTGACCCAAAAACTCGATCCAATAAGAGAAGTCTAGCAGGATAGAACAGTCTCACAACCTACAAAAATGTAGCAAGGGGTGAGCACCAAACAACTAGATAGTCAATTAAATAGAACTAACCCAAGGTATAGCAATGAAAGCATAAGTAACTCCTTAAAACCCAACCATAATTTGCCGAACTATAACCTTGCACTCAGAAACGTCCCAACACAATATAATATATAGTTCATAGTAATATAGATATACTAGTAACTTGGCATAATATCTCAAATATATAAGTATGTAAACAGGTCCAACACTTACCCAACTTAGTGATACAACAGGTATATAAGCTCATAAACAGTACAAAAGTAATGTCAAAACAAATATGATATGAGATAGAGTGAATGCCAAGATATATGAATAATGTGATGCAATTTCAAATAATCATGATGCATATATGTCCTAGGATATTCATCTGCTGACTAGATGATTGTCTTAGTCAGAACCCATGGGGTCACACACATACCATGTATCCGTGAACATTGCCAGAAAGGACCTCGGCTAATGCTTCCCTGTTCAGAAGAGAAGCCGGACCTATCCAAAAATAACCTCGGAACCGCTGACATATCACCTCGGCTTGACCGGTAAAGACTTTGGTTACCATCCCATATGTTACTTTACTCACATCTCATCCGTAGCCACCACAAGTTTCAATGCACAAATAATTATAAATGCAATGTGCATGATCACAATAATATCATAGTATCATCATCATAATGATCTTAATATCTTAATATCATTAATAGCTCAATACCATCAGTGTCTCAATATCACCATAGTCTTAATGTATCAATATATCATAATGTAAGCATCATCTCACTATCAATATTGAATGATTCACAAGATCACATAGCTTACGAATCCACAATTAATTTATATATATCACCATATGAATAATTAGTCAATTCGAAAAAGTCATGATCAAACCTACAATGATACAGTTCTACCCCCAAAGTACTCAACTCCATAAACATAGGAGCATAAGAGGTTTATTCATACATAACAAAAGGTTTTAAGTCCACTTTCCTTAAATAAAGTCTCGAATTAAGTCGAAATCATTACTTTCCCCCTCCCACGGTACTCCAAATCATCACAATCTATTAAAATAGGGCATCACAATCACATAATGAATCTAATGACACTAAAATTAATTAATTCGGAGAAAAAGGATAAAATGGTAAAAAAAATTCATGCCGAAAAATGTAGTAAGGAGTTCCCATGTAATAAGAAGTTCAACGATGAAAATCATTTTGAAAATGGAGCTAACATGTGGGAGAGTCCAACAATTAAAATTTGGAAATCTAAGTCTCGAGAAATCCCCAATTTACACCATTAAAATCCCTAAAGTATACGTTAAAACACTAATTAATCAATGCAAAGCAATAAAATAAGTTGGAACATAGTTACCCAATCCATTTGTCTTGAAAATTCTTGAAAATGAAGCTTGAAGGATTTAAAGTGATAGAAAAGGGTTTAATCGCATCTTTTAAAAACTGAAAATTTTCAAGCATTTTATGTACTCCGTGAATATGGAGACATGGGTGACTTAACACTCTGCAAACTCAGGTCCCCAGCTCCGTGAATGCGCAGGTCAATTGCTATCACACACTGCAAATGCGGAGTGGTCCACACGAACGTGGAAAAGGGTGCTAATTGCACCAAAAATAGCCACACACCAGCAAACACACAACACAAAAAACTCATGAACTGGACCTTCAAAATTCATTGTATATCCTTTGAATACAAACCAAACATGGAATCCTACCGGATGCAATGATCCAGGTTCAATAGAACTGTCAAAATTGATGTCCAGGACCTCTTTGGCCCAAAATTCGAGAAAGATCATTTAAACTAGTTTCAGACTCAAAAGATCGAAATAGTCTTGAAAGCTCTAAAAATTACAATGAAGTCATTTCTAAATTTAGTTTCATCACCTGAAACCACTGGAGTTGATGAAATTTTGATAGAGCCTTTTAAATCCGAATGTTGACCAAAGTCAAACCTATGATCCAAAATGAACTGGAAATGTAACTTTTGAACTAAAAACTCCATTTTCACTTTGAGTTCAGTTACGCATTTTTTTCTAGACTAGATCAACATTTTGGAATTGGTGGAATCGACGGAATCGAATTTCGACTTTCAAAACTCCAAAATAACCTTCAAAATTTAAATTTCCAACTTTAAGCCTTTTAAAACTCTTTCTTTTTCAAAACTCTAATTTTTTACAAGATTTTCAAAATCCAACTCATAGACTCACCCAAAAATGACACAAGACAACTTTTAGGAAACGCAAAATGGTCATTTGATCAAAAATGCCAAAAATAGCCTTCGAGGTTATTACAACTCTAAAGGTCATTTAGGTATTTTCGACAAAATTACCATTTTTATCCTTCGCAACAGTTTTCTTGAGTCATTTATGGTTGAGTCTAAAAGTCAAATTTCAAAAACTTTGTAGAAAGTTGGAGTTTTGCTAAAGAAAAGTTTTTAAAGGCTTAATGTTTGAAATTTTGAGTTTTGGGGTCAACTTGAGTTTCAAGTGTTGTAATGGATGAATTTCGTTAATTCCATTAGCTCTAGAATAAAAAATTTGCTCTAGAAGAACTAATGAAACTAAATTCAGAGTTAAAACAGAGATTTTAGACTCAAAGTTGCATTTTCAATTGAATTCGGATCATAAGTTTCACTTGGTCAGTATTCAAAGTGTGGAAGCTCTGATGCAAACTTTGATGGTTCCATCGAATCTGGAACGTCATTTCTTGTAGGGTTACATATTTGGTTTATATTTATAGAGTTCCAAATAAGTTCTGGGATCAAAAAGCTTGTGTTTGAAAGGTGTTGGTGCAAGTTGTCTGCGATCAACGCCTAGTCAACGCGGGTTAATATCCTTATTTCTTTTATTTTTATTGTTGAAAATATCTTTTTTCTTCTCCATTTTGACTACTCTACCATTTTCTTCAATTTGGGAGTTCTAAAAGCTTGGAGGTGCAATTTTGAGCTAGATTTTTCATGGATTTTCATTTGAGTAAGCTTCCTAAATGAAAATTATTTTATTTTCAGTATTTAAATAATTATTTTAACTTGAAATTTTTGGTTTCAACCTTCTAATTTTTTACGAATTTTCAAGAACATGATTCAAACTTTAAATGATGATTTCTACTTAAATTTTATGGGATTTACACCTACAAGCACCATTTTTCATGTAGAACCTGATTTTGATCTCAATTTCAAGATTCATGATTTTTGAAAAATAAGCTACTTTTACCATTTTACCCCCGAATCGGATTCCTATCAATATGGGTATCAATTGCTTTCTTTTGACACATATATCTCATTCTTGATAGTGGTTTGGTGTTTTGGAGCTAACTTTTGGATTCGTTCATCATGTTTTATAGTTCGCGGTTTGGCCCTATAGATTAAGACGATTTGGATTATTGTAAAGGGAAAAAGGCTTGGATTTTGAGTTGATTGGGACTTCGATTAAGGCAAGTAGACTTCTAACCTTTTGTTAAGTATGATTGAACCTTGTATTATCCTATACATGTGGGTTTGGGTGATTTAGGGGTAAAATTATATTATTATAGACTTTGATCATGGAATTTTAGATTAGGTAGTTGTAAATGTAGTGAGTCCTTGAATTGTGGAATTTTGTGATTACTTGAGGATTGTCCAATTTTCTATTGATCTATTTGGCTATTGAATGGAGTAAGTGAACCCTAACCCTTGTTGAGTTGATTGAACATAGTATTTTCTTGCAATATAAAACTTGGGTTTAGTGAACTATACTAGTGTGCATGATTCGGGTAATGGGAAGGAGGAAATGATTACATGTATGACTTGAAGTATGAGATGATGTCCATTGTTGTTAACTTAAATTTGTGAGATAATATTGTGACATGAGCTTCTGATGTCATTGTTGATAATGTGAAAGTGTTCATGATGTCTTAATTGTTGAACTTCGAATTACATTAAATGAAATTGTCTATTGAACTTTTATGTGAAATGTTGAGCTAAATGCATATATTGAGATGTTGTTGGAAATTGTGAAACTAGTTGCTTGTGAAGTAAGAACTCAAATGATGAATTGTCCTAAGCTGTGATGACAGTGGGTAAATTGAAAGAGTTGAACTATGTTATATTGTGATTATTATGTAATGTGTTGTTAATGACTCAAATATTGAAAAATAATGAAATAATTATTGAATTATGAATAAATGATTCGTTCATTTGAACATCATATATATTCTTATACTTATAAAAGTTATTATTGCATTATAATGACATATATTGCTTGATATTCCATTGATGATGAAAAGCCAAAAAAAATAGTTTCGGCTAGAGAAAAAGAAAAAAATCGAAGGAAAATGGTTCCGAATAGAAAAAGAAAGAAAATAAAAGAAAAGTCAAAGTGAAATGACTCTGACTAGAAAAAGAAAAGAAAAGCCGAAGGAAAATGATATCGGCTAGATATGAAAGTAAATGCAGAAGAGAAATGGTCCCAGCAGATACATGGTCCATGTGAGGCCCCCCATGAGTTCCGTTCTAATTATTTCAGTTGATGTGTATCATATGACAGACATGCATCTTGATTACTTGACATTGCATCGCATTGTTACATTTTATAGCATTCATTTCATTTCATATTATTCCTTTCTTGAAGTTGTATATGTATCATGTGTGATGTGTTGAATGCTTTGGACCTTGTACATTGTTGAGATTAAACTATTAAAAGATTGTGATATATGTTGTTGGCTAAATTCAACTTGGTAAATTGTGAGAATTGGACTAAATTTCAAAGTTTCCCTATGGCGTAAAAGTGCATATTAGAGATTGATATGTGTTGACTTGTGATTTGGTATTGAGAATCTCTTAAGATATAAAGAATGTGAATTTTGAATCATATTGTACTTGAGCTTAGTAAATATTGGGGGTATTATTTTTGAACATCACTTGGGGGATAGAAGATTGACTATAAGCTCGGAATGAAAAAATCGTCATACCTTGTATATTGTAAGATTTGACTTGAATTGATATATTTGTTATAATGTAGACTCTTGCATGCAGTTCTTACGGATATGTATACATACATACATAAATAAATACATACATACATACATACATACATATATATATATATATATATATATATATATATATATATATATATATATATATATATATATATATTGTGTTATGTTGGACTTTTCTAAGTATAGGTGTGTAGTTCAACAGTATGTGGATGGGTGGATATGAGCGCTTGTGTTCGCCATTGCTTTACTTCAGATTTAGTTTCCATTTGCTGAGTATCGTGTTTTTTGGTGCTCACTCCTTGCTACCTTTTTGTAGTTTGTGAGCCCAGTCCCATTTGTTAGATCTTCCCAATTACAGAATCGAGATTCTGGATCCCTTGAGAGGTAGTTGCTTGTCTTATTGGTAGGTCTTTGAGGATTCTTTATTATGTTATGTTCTATTTTAGAACTAGATATCGAGACCTATGCTATCTTTTGATCATTATTATTAGAAGATTGTACACGTGGCACCAATTCTGCGATGGTTGTAGTTTTGGTTTCCTTATGTTATCCATTAAACTAGACTGTTTCTCTTTTGCTTTTATTCTTATAATGGGTTGTTCCGTTTTGGTCCAACTCGCCTTGGTGGGTTAGGTGAGTGTCATCACACTCGAATCTCGAGTCGTGACAAATAGTACTCTAATTAGATGTGAATGGTCTCTATCAAATTGTATTTTTACTTGACTTATGACATTTTGATTGAGTTACTTATCTTGTTGAGTTGAGTATCTATGATTGTGTTCTTTCCTTTTCAGCTATTTTAAATATTCATATATTCCATATACTGACATCTATTTTGGCCTACATTATTTTATGATACAGAGACAAGTACTAGAGATCGTCAACAGGCAGTCCATTGAAGATCTATTCCAAATATCAGTCGATTGTTAAGTCTTTCCTACTTTTGGAAGATGTCATTATTTATTTCATCTAGCTTCTAGGGTCAGATCTTAGATTTTTTTATATTCTGTTTTAAGGTAGTCATGGACCTGTCATTGACACCATTTAGTGAGATGGATAGAGGCTTCATAGACTAAATTTTTGACTTATGATTGAATATTACTTATGTCTAGCCTCTTTTATTCTAGTCTTGTTTTGTTGATTTGATAGATTGGTTGGCCTTTCGCCTTTGATTATCGATTTGGTTATTGTTTTTAACCAAGTTACTCTTGATTGCCGATGTCTTCCATTGTTAGATTATGATTGAATGAATGTGATGAGGCCAAGTGGTATCCTTGGGGACTAGCAATAATCTTTGAGTGCTAGGCACGCCAAGTGTATCCTCCCATGGCGGGACAAATTTTTTATGTAGTTCAAAATATTGCTCGGGCACTATCCTAAGAAAATATTTGCCAGTGTAAAATATTTCTCAAGGATTACATAAGCCTTCTCTATTTAAATCAAGGATACAAAATTCAGCAAAATTTAATTCATACCAGCAAGTTATCAAGACAAAAAGTAAAAATTAAAGGAAAGAAATGGAAAAAGAGAGGTGAGATGAGGAAGTGCAAGGGCAAAAACATTTTCTACTTGGTCTTTCATGAAATAAAAAGGAGGTATTTATAGTAGAAGGCAAAGGTTAAAACTTGTTAAATAAAAGGACAATTATCATTAATAACTCAAATACTATCCGCCTATTCTTTCACTTACTATCTTCTCCAAGAAACACAAAGGCTTCTTAATCACATTTTCTTTGGCTTTCCAAATAATTTAAACCAATTCTTTTGGAATAATTAATAAAATTACTTACAGTTTTATCTTCTTATGTTCTTCGTTAATACTCATATTATTTATTTATTTTAACTCTTACAAGTTGTCTTCAAATCTGTGATGAGTTACAATAATACTCTATCAAAAATATGAATCTATAAACAAAAAGTGTTGAAGAAAATGAATTACAATTTTGTTTATTAAATCTTTGAGCATTACAATAAACATAATAAAGTGATTTATACAAGTTATCAGCTTCTTGAATTATATCCTTATATGATTCTACTCCTCATCCTTATTTAAAATTTGTCAATTTATTCTTATAAAATTAAGTTAGCAATTAATGTAATAATCGCCTCAGTAAAAGAATATTTTTCAATGTTTAAAATGATAAATCTTATCTAAAACTAATAATGTAAAAAAGTCATTTGAAGATATCATTCATAAAAGAATATGAAGTAATAATCTGTATCAATGAAGTTAGATTTTTTTTAACTAAATACATATGAATTTTTGTAGATTTTAGGCCTCAAATTGAAATTTCGTTTTACTACCCCTAGTTTATCCATAAATAAATACATGTATATTGCATTAAAGATTCATGTATCTGATATCAAATATATACTAATATTTCATCAATTTTCTCCGGTACCATCACATTGAGCAAAACTGGTAGAGGACTGAGAGAGATAGAAACAGAGGGAGATAGTAATAAAAAGAGGGGAGAGACTTAAAAAGGGGGTTGGGGTGGAGGAGATGCAGAGATTTAGAGGGAGAGAGGGGTGAATGATTATGTAAATATTCTAAAGTATACTGAACTTTAGCAGATACAGAATCATGATACAAATATGTTGATATCGTATGTGTCACTTGTATTTGTTTACTTTTGCATTGTTTAAATTTATTTGTGATACATAAATATATGTTGATGCATATTATATATATATAGACTGCTACCTACATGTAGTTATTGTTGGGATATATACTATTAACCATGGAATATATACTATTAACAATGAGTTTAGATATAGTATTTATTATAGAACAACTATTCATCCGATTTTAATAAAAGTTGTAATAGATCATATAATCATTTATGTGTCCATTTACTTATATAGTAGATGATTTAGTGTATAGAGTTTGAGCTTATACACAGAGGATTAAATCATCGGTTCTTATAAGTATAAAGTTTTCGTTCACAATCTAAGATGGAAACTGGACAAGCCATCGGTATGATTGTAGCACAAGATTATATATAATTTATCTTGGTTATAGGAACGGTGTAGTCCCAACTTCTTGTGCTAGTGCATATTATATGTATTGAACGGGACCGAGTAGAGATAGTTGTTTTAGACTGACTAATTAAAACATATTCTTTAAACTGTTAAATGTACTAATATTCTCAATCATGATATAACTATTATGATCTGTATAGATTATTTATCGTTTTGATTTATTAAAAGGTGAGATTCTGAGATGGGTCAATATGCCTGGTAGATTGTATCATAATATATATTGGTGAAATAATAAGTTAGTTGACGGAATCCATGTCTCAATATAGAGATTGATGATATGCCTTTGGAGAAGCTTATAAGTTTTCATTGTGTCAAACCTTGCAAGTGAATTTATGAATCCGACACATGAAATAAGTTAAGTAGTGCTCTAAAGAAAATTAATCTTTAAATTAAATTTGTCAGTAATTTAATTTTATCGATTAGTATCTGTAATCTTAACATGGGGAATTATATAAGTGTTTATGGGGAATTTCAAAATATAAATAAAGGAGTGCAATTATGAATCTTTAGTGGAATGATTTGTAATTTATTATGGTAAGAATAATTTCAAATTAATTATTTGAATTATTTCCATAATAGGAAGCCCTAACAATTAATTCTGTGGTCCCTACAGTGCCCAAATTTAACTAGAACTCAGAATCCTATTTCTAATAAAAAAAGGACACATATTAGTTTCTTGTTTTTCAAGAAAAGTGGGTTTCCTTCTTCTTTTGGATTTGAAAAGATCCTCTATAAATAAGGGTTTTCTTAATCTAGAAAAAAAGTGATTTGGATGAAAGGGAATTAGGTTTTCTATACAATGCTTGCCCACCCAAGTATTGAGAGAGTTCGGATGTGAACTTGAAATCACTTTAGAAGACCGTAGAATTGCAGTCTAACTCGTGAATTCGCTTGAAGGTATATGTTCACGCTTCAAGAGGTATTTATCAATTAAAATTCCTAAAGTTTATGTGTTCTAGCATGATTATTTGTGTTCTAGCATAAACGTAAATGTTATCTTATTATTCATGTAAGAAGTACGATCTTTATTTGCTTCTGCTGCGCGTATAATTTTCTAACAATTGGTATCAAAGCCACGCTTACATCTAAGTAGATAACTTGGGGCATAACTTTTCTTTTTCTCACATAAATACATAAACTTGTTAATATTAAGAATTTTCTTATAATTAATAAATAGTTACCATTTACGTGGTTTGTTTATTTGAAATTGTTGTAGATTCTTAATATTATATGTATGTGAGATTGTGATACATGAATTGAGAATTAAGATTAATAAATAGGATTCACGAAAATGATTTATTTATTTGAATCATTAGAATGTGCTCAATGTATCATGTATAAATTGTTCTAGATAAAGATATACTAGTAAAGACTTGTTTATTTAAAAGAGTTTTACCTTAGATACTAGTAATACTTGATTAATTCATGAGATGAGATATTAAAGATTTTCACCTTTGAAATGGAGAAACATAATATCTTGGATTCTCAAGTATATTAATTAAGAGGACAATTTGATATAAGAAGGTATTGTGTGTCTTAGTAAAAGGAAGGACACAATGTATGTCTTGTGCTCATAAGATAATAATTAAAGAGAATAAAATTTTGAATCATGTTAATTTAATCTTCAATTATGTCTAAAATAAATATTTTTCAGATTTGGTCATAATTTAGATGATCATTACGATCTCAGATTGACTTATCAAAAACTCTTTTAGACGGATTTTTAGGTTGTTTGTCAGATTAAATTTTGATTTGAATATGATACGGTCATTCTTCATATCATGCATATATATTTTGAATCTTGGACATGATTACACATGATGATTTAATATAAATTAATATGTGATAAAGAATGTAAATCACATAATGTTTTTCCTAAAGATGCTTAAATCATGTGAATTTGAATATGGTCATAGCTTTGGAAATAAGAAAAAAATAAAAATTTTGACTTCCAATTGACCTGAAATTTGATAAGTTCATTGTAAACAATCTTAACTAGAAATACTCATTGCTATGTTGTTATGATTTTTTGAGGTCGTTAAGATGATTTTCAAGTTGTTCTTTTGAATTAAAATGTGATTTAGTATGAAAACAATCCTGTATATCAATTTTATTTATGTTAGATATTGTAATGATTACATATGATTATTTAACATGAATTGATATATGATAAGGATATAGATCTGATATTTTTTTTAATTGTTTGAATCTGAATTTGATCATAGATTTGGAGATAAATATTAATTTTGAACTCCAATTGATTTGATATTCAAGAGGTTCATAAGAAACTATCAAATAAAAAATAATCACTGTCATACAGTGATTTGACAACTTCAGATCATTTTAAATGATAGTTTTAAGTGTTTTGTTATGGCTTGAAAATTAAATTTAATGAAAAATAACTCAATTATGATATAGTGGTGATAGAGATTGTTCTCTATGACTCTCACGACTAAATTTTAATGAAGTATTAAGTTCATGTGCTGGCATTAGACCTTTCTCCATAATGGATGAAATTAATACAAGTCACTAGATTTAATCTGATCTCTAGTTTTGATAATCTGTATTAGCTCTCCTAAATTGAGTAATATATGATTGGAACAATGGATCTAGGGATAATGATATTCACTTGACTTAAATTACCAGTATACTCTTCATATGAGTTAGCTTTTGTTCTAAATTTATGGAGTGAATATCTGACACCACATATGTATGTTGTATAGTAGTTATTTTTTAGGAAATTTATTGTTCAAGATTCATGAACACTCATGTGGTGTATTTTTGAATTTTAATCTTCAATGAATACATAAACATGCTGATTTTTTTTAAAAAAAGTAATGCTCAGACAATGAAAATAATTTTAAGATTTTGTTCTTTATTCTTGATCCGTGTATCTTTATACAAATGATGACATGTGATAGGGATTATTGAACGGAAAATTTCAAATTCTATTTTGACCAAACAATACTTTCAACCGAATTGATCATAGTTTTAGTACCAAAAAAAGGGACTCTAATTAATCTGAATTCTGTAGGTTCGTAAGAACGACTTGATAAGAAATATTTCTTTTCTATTCATATTGTTATATGAGTTTTGGTCATATTTGGTGATATGGATCCTTCCCATGATTAAAAAGAATAAATAGTAGTGAAGTATTAATTTCATGTGCTGGCTTAGACCTTCCTCCATAACGGATGAATTTGATACAAGTCACATGTATTTAATTGCTAGTTTTGATAATATGTATTAACTCTCCTAAACTGAGTAATATATGATTGGATCATAGAACTAGAGTGATTTTCGCTTGGCTTAAACTAACAGTAGACTCTCCAACTGAGTTGGGCTTGTATAAGTTTATGGAGTGAATAATCGATCATTGTACATGTGTATTGCATGAGTAGTTCTCCAATCCCAACGATTGGCTATTCGAGATGCATGGATATATATATGTATAAATGAGTCTCTGCATTTTATTATTCAATATATACGGATCCTTCCTATGATTACAAATTAAATAATAGTGAAGTGTTAATTTCATGTGCTGGCTTAAACCTTCCTCCATAACGGATGAATTTAATACAGGTTACTATGTATTTAATCGCTGGTTTTGATCATCTTTATTAACTCTCCTAAACTGAGTAATATAAGATTGGATCAATGGAACTAGAGTGATTTTTACTTGACTCTGACTAACAGTAGACTCTCCAACTGAGTCAGGTCTGTATAAGTTTATAGAGTGAATAATCGATCATTGTACATATGTATTGCATGAATAGTTGTCCAATCTCAACGATTGGCTACTCAAGGTGCATGGATATATATGTATAAATGAGCTCTGAATTTTATTATTCAGAATTATTTGATATATTATGATCTATTATATCTCAAACTCTCAAAAGACTTCACAGACCCACTAGTACTACTCAAGGATTTTTTTAGATAAATAGTAATATTAAAAAATGCATTATGCATGTACTTTATGTTAGAAAGAATTGATTTTCAGTTTCTAACTAAATAAGAGATAAATGCTTAATATATTTTTTGTAACTCTCCTATTATTGAGTTTGATAAATATTTTATCGCTTATAGTACATTGGTGCATGAACTTTTTATTAGTATTATCTCTTATTAATTGAATAATATTAATCTATCTTACAAGAGAAAACATCTTTCAAATTGAATATAAATTATTTGTTCACTAGTGTCTAAAGTTATTTATTCTGAATAGAATTTCAACATTGGTTAAAGGATGAACATAATGGTTCATTAAAAGTGAAGTCACTACCAATGTAAGAGTCCTGTTTAGAAAGAAAAATGACTTAGAGATCTTTCCTCTTAGAAAGAAAATGGAGGAAGTGATAAGTTAGAATTAATCTATTTTAATTTGTGTGGTAAATGAACATTCAGACAAGAGGTGATTTTGAGTATTGTGGAATATTCATTAAAGATTACTCATGATATGAATATATATTTTTTGATGCTATGTGAGTCTCATTTTTTTTTATAAACTGAAGATATTTAAGACAAAAATAAAGATAGTGTCATGAAAATATATTAAGTCCCTTCACTCTGACTGTAGTGTGGTATACCTCTTTGTAGAGTTCATCAGTCACTTATTTGATAGAGTAATTGCATTTCAATTATTTACAACACACACTTTATAATAGATTGGTGTAAAAGAAGAAAGAAAAATAGGCTCTTATGGAAATGGTAAGATTAATGATTGGCTTATTTGAAATTGTTTTACTTCTTTTGGAATATATCCTAAGAGCTATATATTACATTCGGAATTTAATTTCTTGCATGTTTGTAACTTTGACAACTATAGAACTAGTAAGGACTTGACGTAAGTCTAGTCTGTGTCATGTTCAGATATAAAATTGTCTAGTATATATGCTGAAAGCGAAAACAAATAAGTTGGAATTAATTATGAATATGTGTGTGTTAACTGGATATTCAAAAAGAATAAAAGAAGGTTTATCTTATTATTCTAAAGAAAATATGGCTTGTTAGCACAACTGCCAGATTTCTAGAACAGGACTATTTAGTAAACCATGTTTCTAGAAGTAAACTAGTTTTACAGAAACTGAAAACAGAAATAACAAATGAGTCAGTCGTAAATTCAGATGCTCAAGAACACCTAATCGGTATGTCAAAATTGATGTTCCATTATATTTAAATAGTGGAGAAACGTTACTTGACATAAGAAAATATACTACCTCAAGTGGTGGGAGTGATGTTGAGCAAATTAAATAGCACTGCATGAATAAGTTGTTAATATTTCTATACCAAAAGGTTTTGAGGAAAATATTAAGACTTAAGAACATGAAAGTGTGACTATAGTAGTAGTACTTAGTCGTAGTGGGAGAATCGTAATGAAGATTGAATTGTTGTATATTCTTGAGACAGTTTCATGATAGAACTCCTGAGACAGTTTCATGATAGAACTCCTGAAAAGAAGTACACTCTCGGAGAATTTCATGATAAGGTCTCATGAAATCTTGTACAAAATTGATTACTTACGACTAAGCACTACTAGATAGAGTTGCATTAGAAAACAACTTGGTAAGATTATTTTGATAAGTCATACAAAAGGAAAGCCTGCGAAAGTTGTAAATGCATAGTTAAAAGTCTAAGTGGGAGATAATTGTTAGGGCATATACTATTAATCATGGATCTAGAGATAGTATTCTAACAATTTCCAAGATTGTATATCTAAGTGGGAGATTGTTAGGATATAAACTATTAACCATGCATTTAAATATAGTATATTATAATAATTGTGATGGTTAAAAGTCTAAGTGGGAGATTGTTGGGATATATACCATTAATCATGGAATATATACTATTAACCATGAGTTTAGATATAGTATTTATTATAGAACAATTATTCATCCAATTTTAAGAAAAGTTTTAATAGATCATATAATCGTTTATGTGTCCATTTACTTATATAGTAGATGATTTAGTGTATAGAGTTTGAGCTTATACACAAAGGATTAAATCATCGGTTCTTATAAGTATAAAGTTTTCATTCACAATCTAAGATGGAAACTGGACAAGCCATCGGTATGATTGTAGCACAAGATTATACATAATATATCTTGATTATGGGAACGGTGCAGTTCCAACTTCTCGTGCTAGTGCATATTATATGTATTGAACGGGACCGAGTAGAGATAATTGTTTTAGAATGACCAATTAAAATATATTCTCTAAACTGTTAAATGTACTAATATTCTCAATCCCGATATAACTATTATGATCTGTATATATTATTTATTGTTTTGATTTATTAAAAGGTGAGATTCTGAGATGGGTCAATATGCCCGGTAGATTGTATGATAATAATATATATTGGTGAAATAATAAGTTAGTTGACGGAATTTATGTCTCAATATAGAGACTGATAATATGCCTTTGGAGAAGCTTATAAGTTTTCATCGTGTCAAACCTTGCAAATGGATTTATGAATCTGACACATGAAAAAAGTTAAGCAGTGCTCTAAAGGAAATTAATCTTTAAATTAAATTTGTCAGTAATTTAATTTATTGATTTGTATCTGTAATCTTAACATGGGGAATTACATAAGTGTTTAATGTGGAATTTCAAAATATAAATAGAGGAGTGCAATAATGAATCTTTAGTGGAATGATTTGTAATTTATTATGGTAAGAATAATTTCAAATTAATTATTTGAATCATTTCCATAATAGGAAGCCTCAACAATTAATTTTGTGGTCCTACAGTGCCCAAATTTAACTAGAACTCAGAATCTTATTTCTAATAAAAGAAGGACACATATTAGTTTCTTGTTTTTCAAGAAAAGTGGGTTTCCTTCTTCTTTTTGGATTTGGAAAGATCCTCTATAAATAGGGGTTTTCTTAATCTAGAAAAAAAGTGATTTGGATGAAAGGGAATTAGGTTTTCTATACAATACTTGCCCACCCAAGTATTGAGAGAGTTCGGATGTGAACTTGAGATCACTTTAGAAGACTGTAGAACTGCAGTCTAACTCGTGGATTCTCTTGAAGGTATATGCTCACGCTTCAAGAGGTATTTATCTAATTAAAATTCCTAAAGTTTATGTGTTCTAGCATGATTATTTGTATTCTAGCATAAACGTAAATGTTATCTATTATTCATGTAAGAAGTACGATCCTTATATGCTTCCGCTGCGCGTATACTTTTCTAACAGTTATATCATTTATTTTTATATCACTTATATTTAATCATGATTTAAAAATAGTGACTGATATATAGAGGCTAATCGCATATATTATCCTTCTAAGTTATAACAAAGTTCTCAATTGATTTTGTTTAAAAATAAGAGAAGTTAAAGATAACTATAAAGCAAGATGTATGTCATGTTGGATTTAAATATCATAATAGGGACCACTTTTGGTTCATAACTTGGCCGGGGGACCCTGTTAGCTGAAAAAACAATGGCAAGCATTTAGGTTGACTCACTTTAGATTTTTGTGGAATTCTTATAAATTGTTTAGTTTTGAAATTTAATAGGCCAAACTAGATATATTTTTAAGTAATTATATTTTATAATTGTAGTTATAGCAACTGTTGTATAATTCACATATTCGTTTATATATTTTGCTGTCAATATTTAAATTCATTTACATAATTCACTACTAATATACAAATAGAGTAAGTATATGCAAGTTATGTTTGTATACATTTTAGGAATTTTTCAAAACTTATACATATCAAATGTATCAATATGATAATAAGTTACAAGGTAGGGTAAGTATATATAAATTTTAGAGTTATTCAATTAGAAAATTCTGAATTTATGCAAATAAATTCTGAATTTATATAATTGGGAGCTTAATTATATAAATTCTGAATGTGTCCCTAGCAATTTGTGTTAAACTATAGTGGTGAGTGATAATTAGTTTAAATTATACTTATGATAAGCAATTAAGTAGTATATGTTTGTGTATAGCTACATAATTATTTCTAATTTTAATGTATAGAAGCTGCTTGAAGCACACTACTTATGAATGACATGTTTGTTGAGTTGTATGCTTTTAAAAAAAGAGGTCCATTTAATAAAAAACTTTTTAATGGAAGTTTTGCTTTAATTTACTTGCCTTATCTTCTATTTTAATTCATTAGGTATTTATAAATTATATTAATAGTAATATAAATGACAATAATTAATTTCTTAAATTTATAATTTTATATTTTAATATTATATAAAAATAATTAAGAATATAAAACATTTTTAGTATCTAATTAGATATTACAAGCTCAAAATACATTATATAACAATAATTAAGAACTTAAATATTATATTATATATTTGAGAATTATATAAATAGTATAATAAATCACAATTAATAAATTATAATATTTGTAAAGAAGAAATATAAAAAATATGATTGACGCTCGAAATTCTATTGGTATAAATTTGTTTGAAAATTACGTAAAAAGTGCTCTAAATCACAATAATTAACAATTGAAAAAGTTTAAAATCATAAAAGAAAAATTGGTAACTCTCTTAATTCCATCTGTATCACATAAATTGAAACATAAAGAGTAATCTATAGCATTTGAAAATGTCATAAAAATACTAATTATCTCACTGAACTAACAATTTAAAATATTTGAAAAACAGTTAAAAGATCTAATTGACTTTTTAAATTTATATGTTTTGCATAAATTGAAACAAAGAACAATATATATTAGGCCAGTTCTAATGAGGATTTCAACATCTAGTTGTTTTTAGAATATGATAGGCTGATAGTAGCAACCAACAATATATTGACAAGACCAATCTAGTTAAATATACTGTATGCAAGTGAGGTACTTAATTCTAATGTAAATTACATACTTGTAATTGGCCAACGTGTTAGCTTTCACTCTCTCTCTCTCTCTCTCCCTCTCTCTCCCCCCTTATGTTCAAATGCATTTTCTTAATATTCTAGTTTGGCCTTTATACTGTATTGTTATTAGAAAATTTTAGACATGGCTAGTGTTTAGGACTAATAAAAAATGAGAAAACATGACAAAACACACTATTATTTGTACTGGTTACTAAATAAAATAGTAGTTTTCAAAATTATATTTCTGCTTATTAATTATTCGATCTGAATACATTTATCACTGATACACCTGAGTTACATTATAGTAACTTGTTCTGTATACACCATACTCAAAATGTGATTTGCATGTGTCTAGGATATAATGACTATCTTGCTCGTCTCTCTCGTCCAACTCCTTTGTATTTGTATTTCTGTAAAACCCCACATCTTACATGTACTAGTCCAACACAGATGAAACATTATATGGCAGGGTCAAATCCGCACATATTTTTAAAAGTGCGTGAATTTTAGATTAAAGGGCTATATGTACGTCTAATGCTTAAGATGACCAAGCGTATATAATTTTTAAGTCAAGTTAAGAAGAGTGTGACCTTAAATGAAGCAAAATAATTGAGGTGCTTGTGGGACTTAGGAAGCTAGTAGGTGAGTCACCTACGTGCTTAGCTTAAATAGGCTAGGTAAACGGAGACAAGGCCCAACACCGAATTTGTTCAAGTCCGATAAAGAATAAACCCCGAGTTAAGGATGTCATTTGGGCCCATGGTTTAGCATCATAAAAGGACAACATTTTCAGCCCAAGATGAATAGGAAAAGGGCCAAATTACAATCACAACCCAATTAAAAAATAGGGCCCAAACTAGGTGGGCTTAAGGGAGAAATGTTTGCAACAAAGCCCATCCCATTTGAAGCCCAATAAGGCCCAAATGAAAAGGCCAAGCTGCTGCCTGATAACCTTAATAAAATAAGGTTGAAAACCCAAAAGAAAGTCGGCCAAAAGTGGCCTATAAAAGGGAGCAACAAGCAGCAACGTTTAGTCATTTTCTCAAGCCAAAATTTCAGATTTCTCTCTAAGTTTCTTCTTGCTCTCTCCTCATTTTCTAAAGCAGCCAAGACACACCTCTAGGGTTCTTGAAGAGAACCTAATCCTTGAGGGTTAAGGTAAGTAAAAATACCCATGGTTTGGTGTAATTTTTCCATGAAAAACATGAAGAGTATGTTGGTTGTATTGTGCAGGAATTTTGGGATAGCATGTATTCCAAATATTATGGTTCACTTTTCTTGTTAAATAAGAGACTTTTATCTTTTTGGTTTGCTGAGTTATGAAGTAATATGTATGTTTTTAACAAGTCTTGGGTCTGTAATGATGTAAGAAGGCTGCTGGACCACTTTTATCTTCCGCAAAAATAAGTTCTTGAATATATCTTAACTCCGCTCATTAGTAAGAATTCGTGGACTGTTTTTGGAATTGTTGTCTCATGTTTTCCATCTACTTAAGGACTGTTTTTGGACTGTTTTAGGACTGTAATTGTGTGTAAATATGCTGAGGACAGTTTGATTGAGGTTGAAACGGATTTGGAATGGTTGACGTCGAAGTGTTGTGGAAGGATGCAATGTTGCGTTGTCTACTTGCGTGTTGTGTAGAGTTGTTGTATGCTGTACTGTATGAGTTGTTGTAATGCTATTATGGGACTAAAAATAGCTGGATATGACATGTATATGGGAATGTGTATTAGAAAATACGATTAGGAGTGGAAATGTTGAAAGAATACTTTTTGGGTGCTAATTCCGAGCTTGCTGCCCGAATATTATTTTTGGGTGAAATTGGACTACTAAGATGTGTTTATTAGCTGCTAACACTAGTTTTATCACCTAATATATTGTAGATAAGTGTTTGGAGGAAAAGGATACTACTCCGAGGTAATAACGACATAGTACAGAGAGGTATGTAAGGCAACTTGAATTCCTATTACTTGGCATGAAATCTAAGTTCTTCCTTAGCACATAAAGGCACATACAAATTCCGACATCACTAATAATTATGTCTCTACTCTTTACCATGTTCATATGTACCCATACATAGACATTGTCAAACCTGCATATGTACTTGAATACCGAAGATACATGAATTTCTTTTTACCAGACAAAGTCCATGTGTTGTTTAATCTCCGATACGGTTCATTAGTTGTGTATCTCTCTTTTCATTGTGGTATTATCTTGTATGGTTGTTTATATGTGACATGTCTATATTCCTAAAGTTCTAAAGGTTATGACCACCAAAAGAACCATCTCAAAGTAAATAAAAGATAACTTACAGTTGCTTATAAATGGGTGGTAACCCGAGGGGTGGAAGAATCACCTATCCAGGGTCGATTTCATTTACGGGTGGTAACCCGAGGGTTGAAGGAATTACCTAGCCAGGGTCGATCCCATTTACGGGTGGTAACCCGAGGGGTGAAGGAATCACCTAGCCAGGGTCGATCCCATTACAGATTTACTACTAATCAGTTGGTCATTTACCTGATATATTGTGCACAGATTATACAGTAAAGGAAGATACAGTAATAAAAAGACATAAAGTACATGATTCCACAATATGACTAAAGGTGGTCTTTTCATCCTTACACACCAGTATGTGATTTCATTTGAGTTCTTATTGCATATACAGTATTTCCTGCCTTACATATTCAGTATATTGTCTCGTACTGACGTCCCTTACGGGGGACCTGCATTTCATGATGCAGGTACAGGAGCTACTAGATCTCCCCAGTAAGAGTACAGGAATTTCAGCTGCTGTTACTGAGCTCCAGGTTGCTTTGGAGCTTGTGTGTCTAGAGCTTGTATTTTGCATTGAATAGTTGGTCAGGAGGCGGGGCCTGTCCCGACTCATATGGATATTGTTCCTTATTTAGAGGCTTTGTAGACAATGTAAATTAAAGTGTGGTCAAATAGTGTATTATAGACATCGGGGATCCAACGGCCTAGTCTTATGCATTTACTTTTGGTTTGTTAGTACATTTTACTTTCTTTTGACAGCATATTGAGTATGGAAACCTCTTAAATGTTCATAGCAGGTGTATAGTTATATGTTGGTTCTCCCGAGCCTTGTCGGTAATGGGTGCCAGTCCGCCTTAATGGGGCTTAGGGCATGACAGAAGTGGTATCAGAGCGGGTCGTCCTATGGAGTCTACAAAGTCGTGTCTATGTAGAGTCTTGTTTATGGATGTGTTGTGCACCACATTTATAAGCAGGAGGCTACGTTGCATTTAGGAGTTGTCACTTTCTTTTCATTCTTTAGATCATGCCATAGAGCCAAGTGTTGTAGGTTGATTATTTCTAACCTCTAAATCATTTTGTACAGTAAGCATGCCTGAAACAAGGAAAAGCAAAGGCAAAGGGAAGGAGGTGGAAGTGGTAATTGGTATGCCCAGTCGGGTGAGACGACGAGATGAGGCCCAAGATGAGTCTCTGTCCCAAACATCTCCAACTCCTCCAGCTCCTGATGAAACAGGTCGTAGTGAAACTCCCCCAGAACCACCTGCCGATGCTGCTGTGTAGGATCTGAGAAATGCGGTCCAATTATTGACCCGCATAGTTGCTAGCCAAAGCCAAAGACAAGAAGGCCCAGTTATAGGTGCATGTGGTGTGGATAGGGCAGCTAGCACGAGGATACGTGACTTCCTTAATTTAGATCCTCCATCTTTTACCGGGTCAGATCCTAATGAAGATCCATAAGACTTTATCGACCAGATCTAACGTACTTTGGATGTTATGCATGTAAGTGGTACAGAAGCTGTAGAACTGGCAGCATATAGATTGAAGGGTGTGGATATATTGTGGTATGAAGCTTGGAAGCAATCTAAGGGTATAGATGCACCTCCAACTACCTGGAAGGAGTTCAAAGAGGCCTTTCTTGACCACTACTTTCCATATAAGATCCGAGAGGCCCGGGTAGATCAGTTTCTGAATCTCCACCAAGAGGGTATGAGCGTGAGGGAGTATAGCCTCCAGTTTAACTACTTGGCCAGGTATGCTCCTAATATAGTTGCTACTATGGCAGATAGAGTTCATCGGTATGTGGATAGGTTGGATACGTATCTGGTAAGAGACTGTACCATTGCTTCATTGAATAAAGACATGGATATAGCAAGGATGCAAGCGTTTGCACAGAAACTAGAGGATCAGAGACAAAGGAGAAGGAAACAAGAGATAGAAAGGGGCCAGTCCAAGAGGGCCAGATCTACAGGGCAGTTTGTACTGTCTCAAGGTGATGTTAGGCCCCAATTTCCTAGTAAACCACCTAGACCATCATCCTCCTATTCTGCAGTCAGTGCTCCACCGCAATTTCAAGGGCCTAGAGGTAATCAGTTTAATCAAAGGAGTGAGGGACAAGGTGCACGGACTACAGGATATTCGGCCAGCTAACAGATTCCTCCTAGGCAGCTTTGCAAACAATGTGGGAGGAGTCATTTAGGTATATGTTGTGTTGGGACAGATGCCTGTTATTGGTGCGGGGTACCAGGGCATATAATGAGAGATTGCCCAAGAAGACGTATAGGTGATATAGCACAACCTGCTGGGTCAGCTGTTGCATCATCATCGTCAGTTCCTCCATTAGGTAGGGGTCATCAAACACCTATAGGCCGTGGTAGAGGTAGTAGAGGAGCAGCTAGCCCCAGCGGAGCCCAGAATCACACTTATGCTCTGGGGAGTCGGCATAATTTAGAAGCTTCACCCGATGTGGTCACAGGTACATTGTCCATCTTTTCACATAATGTGTATGCATTAATTGACCCTGGTTCTACATTATCATATATCACTCCACTAGTGGCTGGGAAGCTTAAAAGAACACCTAAATTATTGAATGAGCCATCTGAAGTGTCTATACCAACCAGTGAATCTATTATAGCTAGAAGGGTCTATTATAACTGTGTTGTAACTATTTGTGACCGTGACACATTGGCGGACCTTGTTGAGTTAGATATGGTGGAATTTGATGTTATAATAGGTATGGATTGGTTAGCTTCTTGCTATGCTACTGTGGATTGCCGAACTAAGAGAGTGTATTTCCACTTTCCAAATAAGGCAGTCCTTGAATGGGAAGGTAATGTTGGGGCACCAAAGGGTAAGTTTATTTCCTATTTTAAGGCAAGGAAGATGATGTCAAAGGGGTATATATGTCATCTAGTTAGAGTAAGGGATATGGAGGCTGAATCACCTACTCTTCAATCTGTTCCCGTAGTGAATGAATTTGTTGATGTGTTTCCCGAAGAGCTTCCAGGTTTGCCTCCAGAACGAGAAATAGATTTTGGCATTGACTTACTTCCAGGTACTCAACCTATTTCTATCCCTCCATATAGAATGGCCCCGGCAGAATTACGTAAATTAGAGGAGCAATTAAAAGATTTGCTAGAGAAGGGTTTTATAAGACCTAGTGTGTCCCCTTGGGGTGCACCAGTGTTATTTGTATGTAAAAATGATGGAACCTTGAGAATGTGTATTGATTACCGGCAATTGAATAAGGTGACAATTAAAAACAAATACCCCTTCCCCAGGATTGACGATTTGTTTGATCAGTTATAGGGTGCCAAATGTTTTTCAAAAATTGATTTAAGGTCAGGTTATCACCAAGTGAGGGTGAGGGAGAAAGATATACCCAAGACAGCCTTTAGGACACGCTATGGTCACTTTGAATTTCTTGTTATGTCATTTGGGCTGACAAATGCACCAGCAGTTTTTATGGACTTAATGAACAGGGTATTCAAGCCGTTCTTGGATGTCTTTGTGATAGTATTTATAGATGATATTTTGGTGTATTCAAGATCAAAAGAGGACCATGCAAATCACTTACGGCAGGTATTACAAGTTCTTCGTGATCGGCAATTGTATGCCAAGTTTTCCAAATATGAATTTTGGTTGAAATCAGTGGCATTCTTGGGTCATATTGTATCTGATGAAGGAATAAGGGTTGATTCACAAAAGATAGAGGCGGTGAAAGATTGGCCAAGGCCAACAACACCCACAGAAGTTCGAAGCTTCTTAGGGTTGGCAGGTTATTACAGAAGATTTGTTGAAGGTTTTTCTTCCATTTCTGCACCTCTAACAAAGTTGACACATAAGCCGACCAAATTTCAATGGAATGATGCATGTGAAAAGAGCTTTCAAGAGTTGAAAAGCAGGCTAACTTCTCCACCTGTATTAGTGCTTCCAGAAGGCACAGAGGGGTATGCGGTGTATTGTGATGCTTCGGGGGTTGGCTTAGGGTGTGTACTGACACAACATGGTAGGGTAATTGCTTATGCCTCGAGACAACTGCGGCCACATGAGAAAAACTACCCGGCACATGACCTTGAGCTAGCAGCTGTTGTGTTTGCCTTGAAAATATGGCGCCATTATTTGTATGGAGTTCATGTTGACATATATACTGATCATAAGAGCTTACAGTATATATTTAAATAGAAAGACCTAAATTTAAGGCAACGGAGGTGGCTGGAGCTAATAAAGGATTACGATGTTGATATACTATACCATCCAGGGAAAGCAAATGTGGTAGCCGATGCTTTGAGCCGCAAGGCAATTGTGAAAATTGATGATCAGACTGTGGTAAGTCAAGGAGTCGCTAAGGATCTACATCAACTAGCCAATTTGGGGGTTCGCCTGATTGAGACTCCAAAGGAAGGGGTTGTTATGCATAATGCTGCGGAGTCTTCATTAGTAACAGAGGTAAGAGAAAAACAGTTCAAAGATCCTATTCTACGGCGACTTAAGGAGAAGGTGAGTCAAGGCACAATGAAGGGCTTTGAACTTACCCAAAATAGAGTACTTTATTGCCAAAATAGATTGTGCGTTCCTAATATAAATGGACTAAGAAGGAGGATAATGGAAGAAGCCCATCATTCAAGATATTCTTTCCATCCAGGATCAACTAAGATGTATCATGACCTGAAGGGAATGTTTTGGTGGGAAGGCATGAAAAAGGACCTTGCAGAATTTGTAGCTCAATGTCCGAATTGCCAACAAGTTATGGTAGAGCACCAAAAGCCGAGAGGTTATATGCAATGTATAGAGCTTCCAACATGGAAGTGGGATATGATTAATATGGATTTTGTTACTGGGTTGCCTCGCTCATTTCATAAGTTTGACTCCATATAGGTAATCGTTGATAGACTTACAAAGTCAGCACACTTCTTGCCGGTTAAGAGTGACTATACAGATGAAGAGTATGCAAAGCTATTCCTCAGGGAGATAGTTAGGCTACATGGGGTCCCAATCTCCATTATATCTGATCGGGGAGCTCAATTCACCGCAAAGTTCTGGAAATCCTTCCAGAGGAGCTTAAGGACACAAGTGAATTTAAGTACAGCTTTCCACCCGCAGACACATGGTCAAGCAGAACGCACCATTCAAACACTTGAAGATATGTTGCGGGCGTGTGCATTAGACTTCAAAGGTAGTTGGGTGGACCATTTTCCATTTATTGAATTTGCCTATAATAATAGCTACCATTCAAGCTTCAAGATGGCACCGTATGAAGCTTTGTATGGAAGGAAATGTAGATCACCAATAGGATGGTTTGAAGTGGGTGAAACCACCTTGCTTGGTCCAGATCTAGTCCAACAAGCCATGGAAAAAGTCAAGGTAATACGACAACGGCTAGAAACAGCCCAAAGTCATCATAAATCATATGCAGATGCTAGAAGAAGAGGACTGGAATTCGCAGTAGGAGATTGGGTGTTCTTAAAGGTGTCCCCAACGAAAGGTGTTATGAGATTTGGTAAGAAAGGGAAACTAAGCCCACGTTATATAGAGCCATATAAGATTATTAAAAGGTTTGGACAGGTTGCATATGAATTGGAGCTACCCCAAGAGCTTTCAACGGTTCATCCAGATTTTCATGTCTCAATGCTTCGAAAATGCATAGGTGACCCATCTCGTATTACTCCTATTAAAGATATGCAGGTTACAGAAGATCTCACCTATGAAGAGGTACCTATTGCTATCCTAGATCATCAAGTTAGAAAGCTAAGGAATAAGGAAATACCTTCAGTAAAGGTGCTTTGGAGGAACCAGCAAGTAGAAGAGATAACGTGGGAGGCGGAAGAAGCAATGAGGTCTAAATACCCTTATTTATTTGGGGCTGAAGAGGAAGTCAAAGATATAGAGTTAAAGGAGTAGTAGGTATGTGAATATGAATTCTTATTATGTTTTCAAAAGTCTGTTTACACGGAAGTTAAAACTTGTTTAACCTATTCAATTACGCTTACATTCGGGGATGAATGTTCCTAAGGGGGGGGGGGAGGATGTAACACCCCACATCTTACATGTACTAGTCCAACGCAGATGAAACATTATATGGCAGGGTCAAATCCGCACATATTTTTAAAAGTGCGTGAATTTTAGATTAAAGGGCTATATGTACGTCTAATGCTTAAGATGACCAAGCGTATATAATTTGTAAGTCAAGTTAAGGAGAGTGTGACCTTAAATGAAGTAAAATAATTGAGGTGCTTGTGGGACTTAGGAAGCTAGTAGGTGAGTCACCTAAGTGCTTAGCTTAAATAGGCTAGGTAAACGGAGACAAGGCCCAACACCAAATTTGTTCAAGTCCGATAAAGAATAAACCCCGAGTTAAGGATGTCATTTGGGCCCATGGTTTAGCATCATAAAAGGACAACATTTTCAAGCCAAGATGAATAGGAAAAGGGCCAAATTACAATCACAGCCCAATTAAAAACTAGGGCCCGAACTAGGTGGGCTTAAGGGAGAAAAGTTTGCAACAAAGCCCATCCCATTTGAAGCCCAATAAGGCCCAAATGAAAAGGCCAAGCTGCTGCCCCATAACCTTAATAAAATAAGGTTGAAAACCCAAAAGAAAGTCGGCCTAAAGTGGCCTATAAAAGGGAGCAACAAGCAGCAACTTTTAGTCATTTTCTCAAGCCAAAATTTTAGATTTCTCTCTAAGTTTCTTCTTGCTCTCTCCTCATTTTCTAAAGCAGCCAAGACACATCTCTAGGGTTCTTGAAGAGAACCTAATCCTTGAGGGTTAAGGTAAGTAAAAATACCCATGGTTTGGTGTAATTTTTTCATGAAAAACATGAAGAGTATGTTGGTTGTATTGTGCAAGAAATTCGGGACAGCATGTGTTCCAAATATTGTGGTTCACTTTTCTTGTTAAATAAGAGATTTTTATCTTGTTGGTTGGCTGAGTTATGAAGTAATATGTATGTTTTTAACAAGTCTTTGGTCTGTAATGATGTAAGAAGGCTGCTGGACCACTTTTATCTTCCGCAAAAATAAGTTCTTGATTGACATCTTAACTCCGCTCATTAGTAAGAATTTGTGGACTGTTTTTGGAATTGTTGTCTCATGTTTTCCATCTACTTAGGGACTGTTTTTGGACTGTTTTAGGACTGTAATTGTGTGTAAATATGCTGAGGAAAGTTTGGTTGATGTTGAATCGGATTTGGAATGGTTGACGTCGAAGTGTAGCGGAAGGATGCAATGTTGCGTTGTCTACTTGCGTGTTGTGTAGAGTTGTTGTATGTTGTACTGTATGAGTTGTTGTAATGCTGTTATGGGACTAAAAGTAGATGGATATGACATGTATATGGGAATGTGTATTAGAAAATACGATTAGGAGTGGAAATGTTGAAAGAATACTTTTTGGGTGCTAATTCCGAGCTTGCTGCCCGAATATTATTTTTGGGTGAAATTGGACTACTAAGATGTGTTTATTAGCTGCTAACACTAGTTTTATCACCTAATATATTGTAGATAAGTGTTTGGAGGAAAAGGATACTACTCCGAGGTAATAACGACATAGTACAGAGAGGTATGTAAGGCAACTTGAATTCCTATTACTTGGCATGAAATCTAAGTTCTTCCTTAGCACATAAAGGCATATACAAATTCCGACATCACTAATAATTGTGTCTCTACTCTTTACCATGTTCATATGTACCCATACATAGCCATTGTCAAACCTGCATATGTACTTGAATACCGAAGATACATGAATTTCTTTTTACCAGACAAAGTCCATGTGTTGTTTAATCTCCGATACGGTTCATTAGTTGTGTATCTCTCTTTTCATTGTGGTATTACCTTGTATGGTTGTTTATATGTCACATGTCTATATTCCTACAGTTCTAAAGGTTATGACCACCAAAAGAACCATCTCAAAGTAAATAAAAGATAACATACAGTTGCTTATAAATGGGTGGTAACCCGAGGGGTGGAAGAATCACCTAGCCAGGGTCGATCTCATTTACGAGTGGTAACCCGAGGGATGAAGGAATCACCTAGCCAGGGTCGATCCCATTTACGGGTGGTAACCCGAGGGGTGAAGGAATCACCTAGCCAGGGTCGATCCCATTACAGATTTACCACTGATCAGCTGGTCATTTACATGATATATTGTGCACAGATTATACAGTAAAGGAAGATACAGTAATAAAAAGACATAAAGTACATGATTCCACAGTATGACTAAAGGTGGTCTTTTCATCCTTACACACCAGTGTGTGATTTCATTTGAGTTCTTATTGCATATACAGTATTTCCTGCCTTACATATTCAGTACATTGTCTCGTACTGACGTCCCTTACGGGGGACCTGCATTTCATGATGCAGGTACAGGAGCTACTAGATCTCCCCAGTAAGAGTACAGGAATTCCAGCTGCTGTTACTGAGCTCCAGGTTGCTTCGGAGCTTGTGTGTCTAGAGCTTGTATTTTGCATTGAATAGTTGGTCAGGAGGCGGGGCCTGTCCCGACTCGTATGGATATTGTTCCTTATTTAGAGGCTCTGAAGACAATGTAAATTAAAGTGTGGTCAAATAGTGTATTATAGACATCGGGGCTCCAACGGCCTAGTCTTATGCGTTTACTTTTGGTTTGTTAGTACAGTTTACTTTCTTTTGACAGCATATTGAGTTTGGAAACCTCTTAAATGTTCATAGCAGGTGTATAGTTATATGTTGGTTCTCCCGAGCCTTGTCGGCAACGGGTGCCAGTACGCCTTAATGGGGCTTAGGGCGTGACAATTTCACAATGCATTTGAGTTTCATAATTTCATATATTCGTATTTTAGTATTACTTTCATGCATAATAGATATACATATACATACATACATATATATACATACATACATATATACATATATATATATATATATGTGTGTGTGTGTGTGTATATATATATATATGAAAGTAATAAATATATGCACTGATATATTCATCAATTGCCTCTAAGTTCCATTATCATTTGTCACGAATCAAGCTAACTCCTAAGTATGACACGACAACTAAGGATCCCGAGGGAACCCTAATCAAGCCTCTTAGAATATCATAAGTATTTATTGGTATTGAAATAGGCAGTCAACGAGTAGAGGATCAATAAAAAAGTCTAAAGCATAATATCATAAGAAAAGTAACTAGATAACATAGACTCCATAAATACTTCATCCAACAATACCTCTAACATACTAAGATAGGCGGGGGCTATGGTATATCCCTAGATCACCCTCAAAAAAAGTAGAACAAGAAATAGTCTCACAATGTCTCAAAATAACAAGAAAGTAAAACGAGAATATAGAAGGTTTGTCCCTGGATCATGAGGACTCACCAACAATCTCCAAAGCGTAAGTTGGAACTAGCCACAAAATTGAGGAGTGAAATGATCATTCCTCCCTACATTGTGATATAGTATAGTGATAGAAATATGTGTTAGTACATTTGAATATACTAAGTATGTAGACAATGCAAAGTAACATAAAGCAAATAGTGCAAAGACCAAGTAAAACATCATGATATAGAGAGCATTATAAAGTACAAGAATTTACATTAATGGTCAGTGCATAAGTGAGTCATGGATGAAATCATGCAAAGTATCATGTAGAATCATACATATGTGGGATATAACCATAATCAACAATAAAACCATGCGAGCTATAACATGAAATCTCAATGTCTACTCGTACATTGGAGAAAAGAGAGCCTACTTGCAAAGGCTTACCCCACTAAGAAAGTATCATTATCATAATGCAGCATGTGGATCCACTGGATAGGCTATATTGACAAATAAAAACCTGTGGTGGAGACGTAGTTATGAGACCAGAGACTTATATAAGGACCCCATAGGTCGAGCCCCCACCTTAAGCCTCATTTGGTGCTAAGTCTAATTTTATGGAATATTTATCATAAATTCTTACCTATCATAGATTCATAAAACTTGTAAGTCATATTCATAGTTTTTATAGGCCTATCATGTAGGACAGACAAACCAAGTTGACCAATCCAGTTCATAAATCATACTTATTCATATAATACTTTATTTTTATGTGATTTAGCAATGTGGGTGTAGGACTTTCATCATTATTGATTATATCTCAAAATTAAGAGTGTCATTAGGATCTTAAGTCACCTTGAAGTCTTAGGTCACCTTAAGATCTTAAGTCATACTTTCATAAACATACTTAAACACTTATATTTGACATAACCATGACTTGTATGCAATAGTTAGGATAGAGTATGGGTTCACATGAAATAGCTTTGAAATCATGTAATTAAATGTAAATCATACATAATCAAATAGAATTGAATCAGTTTGAAATCATAATTAAGTCTATGAACCCTAATAGTATAAGATAGAAATCACTTGTAAATTCATAGGGAGCATGCAATTTATCATGGTCCATGCATAATTAAGTCAAAAATCGTAATATAAATCAGTAAATGATGAAATCTTAGACAAAATCATAAAGCTCACAAAAATCTTCATTGAAATTGAATGATATAGGAAAAGAGTGGTTTGGCTCCACGGGTGAAAGGTACCCATAGATCAATATACACATACCTTAGGTGAAATCATTGGCACAAATCTAAAATTGAGTAGAGAAGCTTGGAATCCTAGCTTGTAATCTTCAATTGAGCTTGAGGAGGTTGAAAACGTCAGAGAATTTTGGTGAAATTTTGGAGTTAGGGTAAGAATGAGTGAATTAATAGGGATTGGGGATGGTTATGATAGTTATAGGGTCAAAACAATGTATTGTAGGACTTAGATAGCAGGAAAAGTACAAAAATGTCCTTAATTAAAATTTTCCGACTAGAATCTATGAGATCCATCTACGATTAGAAGTTTTATTTTTGAACATAGAATCTCTTTGTGGAACCTGTGTGCCGAAAATTCTAGTTACTAAAAATTGCTCCTTGAATCTACAGAACCTAACTTACGATCCATCTTTACGACTCGTAAAGAGCCTTTCGATTTCTTGTAACACTTTGTAAATTCTCATATAAGGCATTTTTTTCACCCAACCCAAAATTTATAGAATTTCACCAAGTGTTTGGTTCATCTATTAGATTTTGTCTATGACTTATAGAAGAGTCTATGAGCCATAGAATAGGCTCATACAACCTACGCTAAAAATCAGTTCCTATCATCATCTCTTTGTACCAACATCCCAACATACGAGGTATTACAGTATCTCCTCTTAGGAGCATTTGTCCTCGAATAAGATACAAGGTAGCTTGAGTAGAGTAGAACAAACATCAACAACCAACATGAATGTAATAGTGCAACTTAAATATTAAATTTATAAATTATTCAAACTTATGCATAAAATATTATTCAAACTTATTCTTGTGAATGTGCATGTATATTATGTGACAAGAAAAATCTAGAACATAGGGGCTTGAAGAGTTCAAGAATGAATATCAATCACCTTAGGCTTGAGCGGGAGGAGAGAGGTAAAAGTATCATTTCATCATATCCACTTCAACTTTTCAGATAACACTTTCAACATGTTGGTTTCTCCAAAGCGCTTTCAATTTTCTCAACATTTACATATGAAATGTTGGATATACTATAGCTAACTCCAGTGATAATTCTAACTCAAATTCCCCCTTATTAACCTGTTCTAAGATTTTATATAGGCCCATATACCTAAGACTCAATCTCCTCTTCTTGCAAAAGTGCATACACACCCTTTATGGGTGAAACCTGTAACACCCCAATTTTTTTCTAAGCTAAGACCGAGTTATCCATCATGTAATATAGGGTTTTAATTGATGATTCTAAATTTAGCACAGACGTTAAAGACAATTTCTTAATGTCGGAACAAAATTGGAGATGATAAAATGTCACAGTTCTAATGTAATATTTTATAAAAATTATATGGACCAATGACTTTTAGGTTGTATATACATGCTAGGATCAATTCCTAAGTATTTAAAGTATATTAGAAGTGATTTAGAGTCATATGGGATCATTTACAACAAGTCAAGTCCAAAATATTTCTACCGACTGAGTTTTCATATGAGTTGATAGAAAGGTCAACTTCAAATGACCATATATCCTAAAGTATAATGAGTTAGGTGACCCATAACATATCAAATTAAAGATCTTTGAATTAGCTTTCCAACTGATCTTATTTCACCTTAATCAATGTTTGGAGTAGAAAGGTATGACCAATTTACTGAAGACCTACGGAGTTGTTTGAGGATTCGCGACAGCTTTGCGTCACGGACGTATCACGAACCCTTTCTGGATAATCTAAATGACGTCCTTTTATTTTATTTTGAGGGTAATTTTATCCCAAAACCTTCAGGGGTCTATTTAAGGTCTGAAAATGCATAAAATGCAAGTTTTCATAATTAAAACCGTCTTTTTCACTCCCAAACATAAATGCTCAAGAATCATCAAGAAAATCATCAAGTTAGGGTTAACTTTCTAGATTCGTCATCAAGGTAAGTTGTGCTTCATAAGTTTCAATCTACCCAACCCAAATTTCTTTATCTATTCATGAATCTCTAACATATTCGTAAATCATAACCTAGGGTTTCAAGAAAACAAATTCAAGAATTCTATGAAAGGATTCCTTGATTCTTCTTTTTCAAGAATTAGGGTTCTTCATCAAGAACTCTAAAGATTGTAAGTTAAGAATTCAAGAGTCAAAGATAATCCCTTCAAGCAATGCCTTTCCATGTTCTTCCATTCTAAAAGAACTACCGAGATTGAGGATTTTCTCCAAGAAGGCTAATATTCATCAAATTTCAATTGTAATATCAATTTTCATGTATGTAAGACTAAACTAAAAGCATGGGATTGTTTTCTCATGTTCCCCATAGGTGTTCATGAATGCGTTGATGGTTCAAGAGTCTACATGTATGAATCCTTGATGGTTTTTCTTAAAATTCTATTTGAATTAACATTTTTTTTATATTTTGATGATCATCAAAAACTTGTTTTCTTGAATTGAACATTTTCATGAGAATTTACATAACCCTACATGATTAGTGCTTGACCAGTGGCAAGGAAGGGCCTTCCCAAGATCATTGGGACTTAGAAGTTGACTTCACAATCCAGGATCACAAAGTCTACAGGGAATATACATTTCTCAACTTTGACGAAGACATCATAAATTATCTCCACAACCTTCTTCACCGTGCAGTCAACTATTAACAATCGTATGCTTATAGAGTATGGGATCCTAATCCTAGATTTTTGAAGACCACAAGGGGCATAATATTTAAGCTAGCATCGAGATCACATAATGCCCTTGGGAACTCCATATCTCCAATAGTGCAGGGTATGGTGAATGCACCGGGATCTTTACGCTTTTGCACCAAGGGCCTTGTAGCAATTGTACTGCCATGTTGAAGCTCTTGGGAGAGCTTCTAACTCACAATCCACTTCTTTTTATCCAAGTCCATAAACTTCGTATACCCTGGAATCTTCTCCAATGCCTTTCAGAGAGGAATGTTGATGGAGATTTATTTCTACATGGAGAAAGGGTGCTTGAACTTACCCTCCTCCTCTTTCTTTTTGATTCTTTGAGGAAGGGAGGAGAAAGTCTAGGAATAGGCTTCAACTTCAGTGGTACCTCTACGACATCACTCACCCCATCCTTGGTATGATTATCTCTAGTATCAGTACCTTTGACCTCATCTGTCTCCTCAAAACATCATCATCATCGACTAGAATAGGAGAATCAATGTACTCTTACCACCACGAGTAGTCAACCCTATACACTGACCCGCATTTTTTGTATTCTAAAATATGTTGCTAGGCAATGTACCTCTCTGTTTCTGGTTGAGTTAAGTTGATACTTGACCAAACTGTTGCTCCAGCTGTTTGATAACAATAGAATGAGACTCAATATTCTTATTTATGCTAGAGATGTAAGACTTCATCCCCCTCATGGTGTCATCTTGAGTGTTAGCCTTCTTCAACAGATGATCAAACATCTTCTCAACACTGGAACTACTAGAACTTGTATCACGATTATGTGGTGGCACATAAGGACCATTTCTGTAGCCATCTCTCAAACCCCAATCAGTATCTCTATCCTAGCCCCTATATCTATCATAGTAACCTCCATGATTGTCTCTGAAGGCGCCATCTCTGTTATAGTACCAACCTTGGTTCCCTTGACCTTGGTGCAAATAGTCCTAATTGGAACCTAGAGCATTAGTTCGGAAACCCCCCATCTAATCAGCAATGAAGCAAGTGTCCTCCTCATACTAAGGCTCTTCACAAAGGCTGATGAACAACTGCATTAACTCGTTCCTGATTCTGCTTCATCATTACCTCCATCCTGGTACTAATTCAGGCAAGCTCTTGCATCATCTTCTCATTTATTTTAGCTTGCTCCAAACTAATACTAACAACACACGAGCTCTTAGTAGAGAACCTATCTCTTGGCCCCCATGCATGATTCATTTTTATCACCTTTTCTAGCTTCTCAACAACCATTGCAAATGGTTGATCTAAAAACATGCGACCGATGATGGTATCATCACATGCTTAGATATTCTCATCCAATGCATGGTAGAAGATGTCCACCAAAGCATCATCAAATATTTTTTTGATAGGGACACATCTCAGGCAATTTGTGAACCACTCCCATGTAGTACTAATCGAGTCACCGGGAAGTTTCTTAAAGTTATTAATCTAATCCTTTAACTTACGCTTCTTCAATCTCGGAAAGAACATCCCCAAAAAGGCCTTCTACAACTCAGCCCAATTGGTGATCAAACTTTGTGGGAGGTCAGATAGCCATAGCACCGTATTACCTATTAGAGATAATTGGAAGACACGAAGACCACTGAAAGGCCCTGGATCTTGATGTTACCTAGGGGTCCACAAACTTGCCTAGAAATCTGCTAGGCATCGGCTTACGAAAGGGCCTACATAGCCTGTGTGGGGTCACACGGTCCGTGTAGACTTCCCGTGGAGTGACGCTTGGGAATCGAGGGCAAACGGGCTTCCACACGGTCTATGTAAGGCTACACGGTCTGTGTGGCATCCCGTATGGTGGACTGCGCAGGGCCACCTTCACACGGACCAAGTCACAGCCCATGTGACTTTAGACGGTCCGTGTGGCCCTCCTTTTAGCCTCGGTGTGGAGAGTCACTTACATACGGATGGGGTCACGATCTGTGTGACCCCAGGTAGTCCGTTTATCGGTCCGTGTTGTGATACTTAGTTCGAAAAATCTTACCTTTGAAAATTCCAAGTCCATCACCACGGCCCTGTAAATGGTCCGTGTGAAGACACACGGACCGTTTACTGGACCGTGTGGCCCAGACAGACCAATTTTAGGTCCGTTTCATTAATGGCATTTTTGAAATATTGGCTTATTCCAACAAAAATTTGGTCTTTTCCCACCCCTCCTAAGTTCCCATTATAAGCTAAACACTTCCATTTTCAGCCATTTTCACTTCATTTCTTCTCCCCTCTCTAAATACTCCTTCACGACTTCCACCTTCTCTCTAGGATCATTCAAGCCAAGGCTCTCCATTTGAAGTTCATTCCTCTTAGTGTTGTCTTCAATCAGGTATGTGGGTGTTGATTCTTGGTTCCTTTCAACTAGAAGACCCAAGTTCTTCTCAAACTATTTTATACACTTGTCTACTTAAAATGTGAAAATTCTACTACTTGATCTTGATATTTTGAACCATGCATGAGCTAGATAATATTCCGAATTTTGAGTTATGTTAAGCTTGAGTATGGTGAGTTACTTGGACTATGAAACTATGAAGCATGCATGTCCCTTTAAAGATGTTGTTTTGCTTGGGTGATTTATACTACATTTTTCATATGAACTTTATTATGGATTTTTCCGAGTCTTTACATTATATTGCTAATTTTGAGATATATGCTACATTGCCCACGCCATCCCTACATTATGCATTGCATCACATTCATGACATTGGTGCATGGAAATCTTGGAAATGTGGGATTAAGCCCAATTTTGTCCTAAAAGGGAATTATGATACGATTTTTTGTAAGACATGGGATTTGACAAGAAGGTCAGCACCGATATGTCTATTATTTGGCTCTTGGAGCAGCTTGGGTGCTTGCACCATCTTGTACTTGTAGATGAGCTATTCCTTGCATTGGCATCTTGAATATGACCTTATAATTTGGCATTGAGCCTAATTGTGCCTTGAACGTTTTGAAACTTGCACTTGACTTTCTTGAAAGAATATGTATATGTGTATATATATATATATATATTATTGTGGGATGTGTAAGACTTAGCACCGATGGATTGGGGGCGTTAGGGATATCCTCAAGATCCCTCTCTCTTTCCTTGAACTATGTGCCTACATAGGGACGGATGTAGTTCATCTATTTGTATATGATTATGACATGTCTTGCTTTGATTCTGTTAGTACTTCCAAAAATCGGGTCGTAAGGAAGGTGACCATCCACCGAAAAGCGGAGTCGTAAGGTTTGGTGTAGATTACCCTTGGCAAGTAATCTTCTCCCTACTGGTGGGAGGTCTCAATCGGTCCAATTCATGTAATAGCTTGCATGTATTTGGTTTGTCGATTATAGTCCATCCCTGTTATATAGGACCATTACCGAATTGCACACATCACGCATCCCATGACATCTCGTATATTAAATTATATTGCTTATATGTTCTTGTATATTATGTGCCTTTGCTATCTAACATGATTATGCAGGTTCGGTAAGTCACGTGCATTGCATACCCGCATAATTAGTACATTCAAGCATACTAACGCATACTCTATGCTTGTATGATTTTACCATGTAAGGACCGAACAGGTTGAGTGCCAGCCGCCGGACGAGTAAGTCCTACCATGACGTTTTTTTGCAGTGAGCCCCGTCTTTCGAGGGCAAGCTTTATTTCTTGTAACTGTTATGTATAGTATTTTTTTGAGGGTGAGCCCGGTACTTGTCCTGGCCCCCGCTCCTTGACTAGAGGCATACGTTGGGCACTGTATAAACTTTCTCGTTTTGTTATCCAAAAAAAATGAATGGTCTTCCCTTTGACTTTAGATTCTGCTATTTAATTATTCGTCTTATATGCCTTGAACCTATTATGCAAATTCTGAAATCTTGAGGCTTGTTTGGGGACTCTCGGGTCTTCATTCACCGTGTCACATCAAGGCCCTAACCGCCGGGTCGTGAAGGACCTATTAGAGAAGGGTTTTATTCGGCCCAGTACATTGCCGTGGGGTACTCCAGTGTTGTTTGTAAGGAAGAAGGACGGGTCTCTCCGTATGTGTATCGATTACAGACAACTGAATAAGGTGACCATTAAGAACAAGTACCCGTTGCCGAGGACTGATGATTTGCTTGACCGGCTTCAAGGTGCCACTCACTTCTCGAAAATTGATCTCCGTTCCGGATACCATCAATTGAAGGTTAGGGAGTGTGATATCTTCAAAATAGCTTTTCGAACCAGGTACGGGCATTTCGAATTTGTGGTGATGTCGTCTGGTCTAACTAATGCTCCGGCCACATTTATGGATTTGATGAACAGAGTATTTAAGCCTTTTCTGGACAGCTTCGTGGTGGTCTTTATTTACGATATTCCCGTTTACTCCCAAAGTGAACAGGAGCACGGAAATCATTTGAGAATGGCTCTCCAAATTCTGAGGGAAAAAAATTGTATGCCAAGTTTAGCAAGTGTGAGTTCTGGTTGGGCGAAGTGGCTTTCCTCGGGCATGTGGTGTCCGGAGATGGTATCAAGGTGGATACGAGGAAAACAGAGGCTGTGAAAAATTGGCCTAGGTTGTTGACTCCTTCGGATATCCGCAGTTTTCTTGGGTTGGCTGGGTACTACAGAAGGTTCGTGGAAGGTTTCTCATCTATTACATCTCCATTGACCAAGTTGACCCAGAAACAGGCTAAGTTTATATGGTCAGATGAATGGGGGAGGAGTTTCTGAACCTTAAAGGATCGGCTTACGTCAGCTCCCGTCTTGACCTTGCCAAATGGTTTAGAAGTGTTCGTGGTGTATTGTGATGCCTCGCGGATCAGATCGGGTTGTGTGCTTATGCAAAATGGTAAGGTGATAGCATATGCATCAAGGCAATTGAAGGTGCATGAGCAAAACTATCCCACACATGACTTCGAATTGGCAACAGTGGTTTTTGCTTTGAAAATTTTGAGGCACTATTTGTACGGGGTCCATGTTGATGTATTCACTGATCATAAGAGTTTTCAATATGTTTCCACCCAAAGGGATCTTAATCTCAAGCAAAGGAGGTTGTTAGAATTTCTAAAAGATTACGACATGAGCGTGTAATATCATCCGGGCAAGGCCAATGTCATAGCCAACGCTCTTAGCAGGTTGTCTATAGGGAGTGTGGCGCATGTTGAAAATGATAAAAAGGAGTTGGCAAGGGATATTCACCGGTTGGCTAGGTTAGGTGTCAGGTTGACCGATTCCAACAAGGGTGGTATTCGATTTTAGAATGGGGCAGAATCTTCTGTGGTGAATGAGGTAAAGACTAGCAAGATCTCGATCCGTCATTATGTGAGTTGAAAAAGTTAGTCGCTACAAAGAAGATTGAGGCTTTCTCCCAAGGGGGAGATGGTGTACTCCGGTACCAAGACCGGCTTTGTTTTCCTGATGTGAATGACCTTAGAAAGGTGATTTTGAGTGAGGCTCACAACTCTCATTACTCTATTCACCCGAGGTCTACCAAGATGTACCGGGATCTGAGAGAGGTATATTGGTGGTATAGTATGAAGAGGGATATTGCCATGTTCGGGTCTGAATGCCCAAGTTGTCAGCAGGTGAAGGTAGAACATCAAAGGCCCGATGGTTTGGCCCAAGGCATTGAAATTCCCACATAGAAATGGGAGGACGTGAATATGGACTTTGTGGTGTGGTTGCCTCGGACCCGAAGGCAATTTGACTCCATTTGGGTTGTTGTTGATCGGATGACAAAATCGGCTCACTTTCTACCGGTCAAGACTACCTTTAGTGCCGAGGACTACACAAGGTTGTATATTCAAGAGTTGGTGAGGTTGCATGGTGCACCTAGATCTATCATATCGGATCGTGGTGCTCAATTCACTTCCCACTTTTGGAAATCCTTTATGAAGGGCCTTGGGACCATAATTAATTTGAGTTCCGCCTTCCATCCTCAAACCGATGGCCAAATGAAGAGGACTATTTCGGATATGTTGAGGGTGTGTGTGTTGGATTTTAAGGGGAATTGGGATGACCATCTTCCACTCATCGAGTTTGCTTATAATAATAGCTTTCATACTAGGCATGGCGCCGTTTGAAGCCTTATATGGGAGAAGGTGTAGATCCCCGGTGGGATGGTTTGAAGTGGGTGAGATGGCTTTAGTTGGCTCGGATTTGGTGTTGGATGCTATGGAGAAGGTAAAGGTGATTAGGGAGAGATTGAGAGCGGCCCAAAGTCGTCAAAAGTCTTATTCGGATAGTAGGAAAAGGGACCTCGAATTTCATTTCGGGAATTGGGTTTATGTGAAAGTCTCTCCTATGAAGGGCGTTATGCGATTCGGCAAAAAAGGGCAAGCTAAGCCCCCGGTATGTTAGCCCTTATGAAATTGTTGAGCGGGTTGGAGGTATGGCTTACAAGTTAGAGTTACCTCCGGATTTGGGTTCCATTCATCCGTTATTCAATGTGTCCATGTTGAGAAAATTAGTGGGTGACCCTAGCGCCACTGTGCCTTTGTAAGGGATTGAGGTTGAGGAAAATTTGACTTATGAGGAGGTGCCGGTGGCGATCTTGGATAGGCAAGTAAAGAGACTTCACAAAAAAGATGTGGCTTCATTAAAGGTACTTTGGAGTAATCAACTAGTGGAGAGTGCTACTTGGGAGGTGGAGCTGGACATGATGAAACGATACCCCCACCTTTTCCAATCTACTCAAGCCTAAGGTACTAGGGACTTTCCTTATCAATTGTGTCATTTTCTTGCCCTCTTGAGTCTCATGGCATGACATGCATATGTGTACCCTAAAGGATTTTCCTTTCTTGACAAGTGAGTTGAATACAATCTTGACATGAGTTGGTTGTGAACTATAATTGATTTGTGGCATAAAAAGCTTTTGTGTAAACCTTTTTATCTTAAGTTGAGTTGTGCATTGTGTCTTGTGTCGGATGTATCTTGCCTAAACTCTAACTTTTCAAGCCTTGTTCTTGCACATTCTAGGACGAATGTTCCCAAGGCGGAAATGATGAAAGGCCCTGGATCTTGACGTTACCTAGGGGTCCACAAACTTGCCCAGAAATCAGCCAGGCATCACCTTACGGAAGGGCCTACGGCCCGTGTGGGGTCACACGGTCCGTGTGGCCTTCCCGTGTAGTGATGCCTGGGAATCGAGGGCAAACAGGCCTCCACACGGTCCGTGTAAGGATATACAGTCCGTGTGGCCTCCCGTATGGTGGACTGCGCAGGGCCACCTTCACATGGACCAAGTTACGGCCCGTGTGACTTTAGACGCTCCGTGTGGTCCTCCGTTTAGCCTCGGTGTGGAGAGTCACCTACATACGGACGGGGTCACGGTCCGTGTGACCCCAGGCGGTCCGTTTACCAGTCAGTGTTATGATACTTAGTCCAGAAAATCTTACCTTTGAAAATTCTAAGTCCATCACCACGGCCCTGTAAATGGTCAGTGTGAAGGCACACGGACCGTTTACTGAACCGTGTGGCCCAGACGGACCAATTTTGGGTCCATTTCATTAATGGCATTTTGAAATATTGGCTGATTCCAACAAAAATTTGGTCTTTTCCCACCCCTCCTAAGCTTCCTATATAAGCTAAACACTCCCATTTTCAGCTATTTTCACTTCATTTCTTCTTTCCTCTCTAAATACTCCTTCAAGACGTCCACCTTTTCTCTAGGATCATTCAAGCCAAGGCACTCCATTTGAAGTCCATTCCTCTTATTGTTGTCTTCAATCAGGTATGTGGGTGTTGATTCTTGGTTCCTTTCAACTAAGAAGACCCAAGTTCTTCTCAAACTATTTTATACACTTGTCTACTTAAAATGTGAAAATTCTACTACTTGATTTTGATATTTTGAACCATGCATGAGCTAGATAATATTCCAAATTTTGAGTTATGTTAAGCTTGAATATGGTGAGTTACTTGGACTATGAAACTATGAAGCATGCATGTCCCATTAAAGATGTTGTTTTGCTTGGGAGATTTATACTACATTTTTCATATGAACTTTATTATGGGTTTTTCCTAGTCTTTACATTATATTGCTAATTTTGAGATATACTCTACATTGCCCATGCCATCCTACATTATGCATTGCTTCACATTCTTGACATTGGTGCATGGAAATCTTGGAAATGTGGGATTAAGCCTAATTTTGTCCTAAAAGGGAATTATGATATGATTTTTGGTAAGACATGGGATTTGACAAGAAGGTGATCACTGATATGTCTATGATTTGGCTCTTGGAGCATCTGGGTTCTTGCACTATCTTGTACTTGTAGATGAGCTATTCTTTGCATTGACATCTTGAATATGACCTTGTAATTTGGCGTTGAGCCTAATTGTGCCTTGAACGTTTTGAAACTTGCACTTAACTCTCTTGAAAGCATATGTATATATATATATAAATATTCTTGTGGGATGTGTAAGACTTAGGACAGATGGATTGGGGGCGTTAGGGATATCCCCAAGGTCCCTCTCCCTTTCCTTGAATTATGTGCCTACATAGGGACGGATGCAGTTCGTCTATCTTTATTTGATTATGAAATGTCTTGCTTTGATTATGTAAATCCTTCCGAAAAGTGGGTCGTAAGGAAGGTGACCATCCACCGAAAAGCAAAGTCATAAGGTGTGGTGTAGATTACCCTTGGTAAGTAATCTTCTCCCTACTGGTGGGAGGTCCCAATCGGTCCAATTCATGTAACAGCTCGCATGGATTTGGTTTGTCGGTTATAGTCCATCTCTGTTATATAGGAGCATTACCGCATTGCACGCATCACGCATCCCATGGCATCTCATATATTAAATTCTATTGCTTATATCTTCTTGTATATTATGTGCCCTTGCCATCTAACATGATTATGCAGGTTTGGTAAGTCACGTGCATTGCATACCCACATACTTAGTACATTCAAGCGTACTAACGCATACTCTATGCCTGCATGATTTTACCATGTAGGGACCAAACAGTTTGAGTACCAGCCGCCGGACGAATAAGTCCTACCTTGAATTTATTTTGCGGTGAGCCTTGTCTTCCGAGGGAAAGCTTTATTTCTTGTAACCTTATGCATAGTATTTTGTTGAGGGTGAGCCCGGAACTTGTCCTGGCCCCCGCTCCTTGACTAGAGGCATATGTTGGGCACTGTATAAACTTTCTCGTTTTGTTATCCAAAAAAAAATGAATGGTCTTCCCTTTGACTTTAGATTCCGCTATTTACTTATCCTTCTTATATGCCTTGAACCTATTATGCAAAATCTGAAATCTTGAGGCTTGTTTGGGGACTCTCGAGTCCCCATTCGTCGTGTCACATCAAGGCCCTGACCCCCGGGTCGTGACACCCACCATCATCCATAGACAGATTTTGAGTTCCCATTACACTCTTACCGACAAACACAACGTTGTGTAAATGACTATACATATCCTCTGATGGTAGGCCCACAAACAACCCATGATTCTACAACATCTGAAGCAACCCACTCAAAACCACAAACTTTGTGTCATCTGATAGTGGCTGTAACACAATTTCTCCAGTCACATCCAAGGCCATAAGATTTAGCCGATATTAATTCCACTATAAGCTTCGGCATTAAAGTCATGTGGTTGTGGATCAATGTCCTCGAGAGGAGATGGGTTGTTTTCATTTTCATTCTCATTCTAGTTTTGATTCAGAGTTGCATTAACCGTTTTGTTAGCATTATCTTGGGCCATCCTTCTCAATCTTCTCTGGATCTCTGGGTCAAACCATGTCAAAGGAATACCTTGACTTCGCGTGTTGGGCATACACTACACCTGCATGATAAAAAAACAAAAACAACAAAAAAATAAAATGAGAGAAATAAGGATTAGTTCTCAAACTATTTAAATTAAACAAGTCTAGCCGTATTCCCCAATAATGACACCAAAATCTTGATGTCGCTCAAGTTACACCTCCTTTTTTAAGGCTAAAGTGGATGTTGTTAATATATACAATATAACTAAGGTTAAGGTCGATCCCACAGGGAAATGGTAGAATTAGAAGAATTTAAAGCAATTCGGGTGGATTAACCTACTTATCTCCCCTCCCCAAAGGGGGAGGGGGTTGTAAAAAGTATGGAGAGTAAACCTAGACTAAGAAAAAGGTGAGATCAATATGAAGATTAACTAGAGCATTGTGTTCCCATGATCCCCTAAGTAAGTATTACTTGATAATTGAATTCTTTCTAGTGTGGAGCATGCAGAACGGTAAGTTAATTTCACCAAACCCTTTGATCAAGGAAAGAGGCAAATTTCACTATGTGATTTGATCCACCCCGTAGTGTGATATTACTAACCCTTACCTATTGTCCCATACAACCTCCCTTTGGCCCAGTTTGGTTGACATCAAATGAGTCCTATTAATTAATGTCTTTCCTATTCATTACTACCTTGATCCAGTCAGTAACACTAAACAAGTTCTAATGTTGGCTGCCATTAAAAAGCATTCAAACCGAAGAGACTTAATAAATACATGCATGCGCACTTTCCAAGAATTATGAATTATTTGGTTTTACCTTGTTAGTTTTTTATGGTTCCCACAAACCTACTTGTGCATTTAGCTACTAGTCATTTGTGTAGATGCAAGGATCATGAATTTGAATAGCATAATTGAGCACTTACACTATAGAATTAAGAACAATAAATTCAAGCTCTTCACCAAGAATCACAAGATTGAATTAGAAGCACAAAATAATGTTTCACATCTTTTCTCTCAAGTTCTCTATTGTTCTGTCGTGTTTAGTCAAATAAATAACCTAAAAAAACTATTTATAGTATTTAGAATACAAAACCAAAATGAATTAATAGAACTAGTTTGGAAGGCTCTACGGGTCGTATAATATTTTACGGCCGGTAGACAGGGCTTCGTAGATTCTTTCTTCAAGTGTGGGGATAGATTCTATGAGACCTATCTATGGGTCGTATAAAGTTCTATAGCCTGTAGGGGGTTTCGTCTGATAACTTTTCAGCAACTCACTTTCTGATCCTCAGGGCACGATACCAAGTTTACGGCTCATAGAATGTTTTACTGCTTGTCTGCATGTTCATAGACTCAACTTTAAAAAATCTCCCTTTACTGGAATTGTGTACAAAAGAAACTCTATGGTCCATGGAATTTTCCATGGCTCCTAATGTGTCTCGTGAAACCTCAAATTCTGCAATATCTACACACTTAGCCTGAAAACCACACAAACCTTATAATCCAACAAAACAAATGCAAAAACACATCAAATCTACTAACATTGCTCTGAGAACACACAAAATTGCAAGTTTTAAGAATCAAAAGTGTTATATTTTGACAGTATATACCTGAAGCCTCAAAAAGGCTAGGATATTTGGCCCACATGTCAGACTCAAACTCCCTAGGAGCCTCATAAACAGAACAGTGCTGCCACTGAACCTTTACAAAAGATATATCCTTGAGGGTTTCTAGGAAACAATCTCTCTACTTCTATAAGGTAGTGGTAGCATACATTCTATCCTCCCTAGACCCCACTTGTGGGATTTCACTGGGTATGTTGTTGTTGTTGTTGTTGTATTCTCAACCTCTAAACATGTGATGTGTTATCATAATATAGGACTTTTGATGCTTAAAGCTTTGAATTTTGTGTGTTTTCAAAGCGATGTTAGTAGATTTGATGTGTTTTTATCTTTGTTTTACAGGATTGCAGGGTTCTGCATGATTTTGGGTTAAGTGTACAAAAGTTGAAGTTTTTGCTATTCTATGACACCCTTTACGGGCTGTGGAAGTTTTCACGGGCTGTAGAGTTGGTTTCATAGAAAATCGAGTGAAGGGGTGATTTTCTGAAGTTGTATATATGAACATGTAGATGAGCCATAGAATGAAATACGAATTGTAGATATGGTTTCGTACCTTGAGGACTAGAAAGTGGGGATTTGCTAAAAAGTCATCATATGAAACCCTATAGGAGTTGTAAGTCTTAATATGGCCCGTAGAAGGGTCTCGTAGAAGTCAAACTCAGAAGTGAAGATGAAATCCACGAAGCCCGACTACGGGCTATAGAACTTTATACGGCCCTTAGATATGGTCATAGAGCTTGCCGAACCAAGTTCTCCTCTTTTAATTTGGTTTTGTATTTTAAACACTATCAATAGGTTTTTAGGTTATTTTTAGTAGAGGACGGTAGAGACAACAACAACATACCTAGTAGAATCCCACAAGTGCGATTTCGGGAGGGTAGAATGTATGCAAACCTTACCACTACCTCATAGAGGTAGAAAGGCTATTTCATGGGAACCCTCGTTATAGAAACCCATAAACAGAATAAATTAGATATGGAAAAAGGAAAGAAAGAGAAATGAAACAGAAAGAGAAACTATAACGAAAAGCACATGATAGTATGTAAATATGAGAAAATTAACATATATAAGATAGATAATGACAACACAGGATTAAAAGATGCGAAAAATCCTACTACCCTACTATACCCCACGGCCAGATATCAACCTACCCTTATTAACCTATTATCCTACTACTATAAATTCGCGAGCTCCACTACTTCGTATATAAGATCATGTCCTCGGTGAGAACGGTAGAGAATAATTAGAAAATCAGTATAAGGCGTGAGGAACATTTTGAGACACTTGGAAACAATATTTTTGTGATCTTCTTAATTTGTGATTTCTATTGAAGAGCTTGGATTTCTTGTTCTTGATTTTATTTTTGTAAGTGCTTAATTATGCTATTATATATAATAATTCTTCTATTTACAATGAACATGAGTAGCTAAATTCACAACTAGGGTTATGGGAACCATGGAGAATTAATAAGGTAAAATTGGATAATTCATAATACTTGAAAAGTGTGCAAGCATGGATTAATTAATTCTCTTTATTTTGATTGCTTTTTAATGGTGGCCAACGTTAGAACTCGCCTAGTGTTACTGATTGAATAAATGTAGTAATGAATAGGAAAGAGATTAATTAATAAGATTCGATTGATGTTTATCGATCAAACTGGATCAAGGGGAGGTTGTACTAGAGCAATAGGTAACGGTTAGTAATGTCACTCAACGGGGATGTATCAAATCACGTAGTAAAATTTATCTCTCATCTAGATCAAAGGGTTTGGTAAACTTAACTTACCATCATACTAGCTACACACTAGAAAAGAATGAAATTATTTGGTAATACCAAGTTAGGGAATCATGGGGAACACAATACCCTAGTTACTCTTATTGGTTTCACACATTTGTCCTAGTTTAGGATTTTCTTTCTACAAATCTTATAACCCCCCCTCCGAAGATAAGTAGGTTAACTGACTCGAATTTCTTAAAATTACTCTAGGTCTACCATATTCCCTGTGGGTTTGACCCTAACCTTGGTTAGATTATATATCTTGGAAATGACCACTTTAACCTTCAAAAAGGAGGTGTAGTTTAGGCAACATCAAAATTTTGGTGTCTTTGCTGCGGAGTACGACTAGACTTGTTTGATTTGAGTAGTTCGGGATTTATCCTTATTTTAATCATTTTACATTTTTATTGTTTTTGTTTTATTTAAGCATGCAGGTGTAGTGTATGCACAATACTCGAAGTTGAGGCATTCCCTTGACTCCATTTGACATAGAGATCCAAAGAATGTTGAGAAGAATGGCCCAGGACAATGTGAACAATGCAGCAAATAATGCAATGAATGCAACACTGAACCAGAATGAGAATGATAATAACCCACCTCCACTTGAGGATATTGATCCACAACCACCAGATCATTATGCCGAAGATCGCACATGGAATCAATATCGGCTTAACGCTATGGTTTTGGATGTCACTGGAACTATTGTGTTACCACCACTACCGGATGATACAAAGTTCATTCTTTTGAGTGGGTTACTTCAAATTCTCCAGAATCGCGGGTTGTTCGTGTGCCTACCATTGGAGGATTTGAATAGCCATCTACACAAAGTTGTCTTTGTGCATAAGAGTGTAATGGGAAACCAAAATCTATCTATGGATGTCATTGGGGTCTGTGTCTTTCCATTGTCTCTAAATAGGCAATGCAATACTATGACTATCCTAGCTCCCACAAAGTTTGATCACCAATTGGGCTGAATTGCAAAAGACTTTTTGGAAAGGTTATTCCCGAGGTCAAAGAAGCTAAAGTTGAAAGACTGAATCAACAACTTTGAGAAACATCCTAGTGATTCGATTAGTACCACATGGAAGAGGTTCACAAAATGTCTAAGGAGTGTCCCTGGCCCCAAGATCGTTTATGATGCCTTAGTGGAGATCTTCTATCAAGCCATGGACGAGAATAGCCAAACATGTGCTGATACCATCATGGGTAACTCGTTTCTAGATAATCCATTTTCAAGGGTTGCTGAGAAGCTGGAGAAGGTGGTCAAGACAAATCATGCATGGAGAATGAGGTATAAGTTGATGATAAAGAGTTTGTGTGTAGTTAGTGCTAATTCGGTGCTAGTAAAAATAAATAAGAATATAATACAAGAGCTTTCTCGAATTAGTACAAATGTGGAGTTGTTGATGAAGTAAAACCACGAACATGTTAATACAGTTGCTCATCAGCCTCCACAAGCACCTATGTATGAGGAACCTTACTATGAGGAAGACATTTGCTTCGTTACTGATTAAATGGGGGCTTTTCAAACCAATGTCCAAGGGTCCAATCAGATCTATTGGCGCCAAGGTCAAGAAAACCAAGGTCAAAATTATAACAGAGATGGCGCTTTTAAAGACAATAATCAAGGAGGTTACAACAAGAAAAACAGGGGCCAGGACAAAGATGTTGATTGGGGATACAGAGATGGTTACATAAATAGTCCATAGTGTCACCACATAATCGAGATTCGGGTGCTGGTAGCTTTAGAGTTGAGGAGATGTTTGATCGTCTATTGAACAAGGATGACACACAGGATGAGACCTTGATGGGGATGAAGTCTGACATCTCCAGTATAAATTAGAAAATCTAGTCTCATTATGTTGCTATCAAGTAGCTGGAGAAACAGTTTGGTCAAATATCAACTCAACTCAACCAGCGACAAAAAGGAACATTCCCCAACAACACAATTCAAAATACAAAGAATGAGGGGCAGGGTATAGTAGTGACTACTCAAGGTGGCTTGTTCACTCGTGGTGGCCAACAGACCATTGACCCTCTGATGCTTGTTGATGATGATGATGATGTTCATGAGGAGATAGTTGAAGTCAAAGATGTAGAAACAGGAGATGATCGTGCTAAGGATGGGGTGAGTGATGCTGCTGTGATGTCACAAAATTTGAAGCCCATTCCTAGACCTCCTCCTCCTTTCCCTCAGAGAATAAAAAAGAAGGCAGAGGAACGTAAATTAAAGCACTTCCTGTCCATGCTGAAATAACTTTCCATCAACATTCCTCTCATTAAGGCATGGAGAAGATGCCACGATATGCAATGTTCATGATGTACCTGGTCACGTAGAAGCTGAATATAAGCCAGGAGCTCTCATAAGAGCTTCAACAGTGCTACAAGTTCCTTGGTGCAAAAGTGAGAAGCTCCCGACACTTTCACCATACACTTTACTCTTAGAGATGTGGGTTCACAAGGGCATTATGTGATCTCGGTGCCAATTTGATGCCCCTCATAGTTTTCAAGAAGCTAAGATTGGGAGCCACTACTCTGACGAGCATGCGATTGTGGATGGCTGACAAAATGGTGAAAAAGCCTTTGGGGATACTCTATGACGTCATTGTCAAAGTAAAGAAATTCATATTCCCTGAAGACTTTGTGATCCTTGATCGCGAAGTCAACTTTGATGTCCCGATCATCTTGGGAAGGCCCTTCCTAGCCACTGCGTGAGCACTAGTGGATATAAAAGTCAGCCAACTAAAGTTTCGATTGAATGATGAAGAAGTTGTCTTCAATATTGGTCAGTCGATAAAGAGGCTAGATAACTTAAAGATGGATGTTTAGGCACTTCGTGAAATTTGAGTAACCAAGTTATCTATGTCGTGTCGTGATGATAAATCAGGCGTTGCTTGGGAGGCAACCCAAGGTAGAGACCGGCGCTTAGGTGCCTAGGTATGTTTCTTTGACCCTTATACTTTATTATTATATTTTGTGCATTGAGGACAATGCAAATTTTCTTGATAGGGTGTGGGTAGTTATAGGCCTTAGTGAAGTCTGATTAACCTTGGCCGATAACTATCCCAAATTTCAAATCTGAAGGGTTTTCTTGCCTGTATTCTTTTTCCCCAAGGATATTTACTTTTCATTGAACCTTCATTTTTAGGTTGTGTAGGTAGTATTAGTAGCATGTAGTATTGATGTCTATGGCACATGTTTGTTTTTGTGTGAAAAATGATACCCACCAGAAATAGTTTTTGCTAGTTTGTCTTGATAGCAACCATGCAGGTTTGGTTATTCTATAATGCTTGTTATGATAAGTGAGGTTAAATTGTGATGTAAAGCATGATCTAAGAGTATTTGTTAATAGTGTAATTAGTGTCATGTGTTTGTGAGCTTTTTTTTGCTATATTCTTATATTGTGTTTCAATTCAGAACTTGCCCTAGTATTCTAGCTTAGACTATAAGTAAATTGGTTGGGAAAGGATCTTAGGACATTGTTCATCATAGTCCACTTAGCATAAATAACCAATCAAATGCATAAAATATATCTTGATCCCAATGTTTGAGCCTTGCATGTACCCTTTTCTTTGTAAAAACCTAAGTTACCTAGCCTTGTTAAATGTAAAATCTTGAAACTCGTCCTGGTCTATCCTTAAATATGTGTACCTTGACTGAAGCAAAAAACTTAAGTTCGGGGTGTGATGTCACCCAAGCTACACCTCCTTTTTGAAGGCGAAAGTGGTTATTGTCAAGAGATATAACCTAACCGAGGTTACGGATGATCCAACAGGGAATATCATAAAGGAATTTAAAGCAATTTAGCTGGATTAATCTACTTATCTCCCTAAAGGGAAGGTTTTTTAACAACTATGAAAAGTAATCCTAAACTAAGACAAGTGTTAAACTAGTCTTGAAGAGTAACTAGGGTATTGTGTTCCCCATGAGTCTCTAACTCGTTTTTCTTAGAAAATCGAATTCTTTTCTAGAGTGTAGCATGTAGAACAGTAAGTTAAGTTTACCAAACCCTTTGATCAAGGTGAGAGGCAAATTTCACAACATGACTTGATCCATCGTTGCAATGAGACATTACTAACCCTCACCTATTGTTCCCTTACAACCTCCCCTTAGCCCAGTGTGGTTGATTAGACGAGAAACACCAATCGAATCCTGTTAATTAATATCTTTTCTTATTCAATACTACCTTGATCTAGTCAGTAACACTAGTAAATTTCTAACATTGGACACAGTACAAAAGCATTCAAACCAAAGAGAACTAATTAATACATGCATGCACACTTTTCAAGAATTACGAATTATTTGAATTTACTTTGTTATTTCTTTATGGTTCTTCTCACAACCCTAGTTATTGATTTAGCTATTCATGATCAGTGTAAATGTAAGAATGATGAACTTGAATAACATAATTGAGCATTACACAAGACAATTAAGCACAAGAAATCCAAGCTCTTCACCAAGAATCACAAGATTGAATTAAAAGCACAAAATAAAGGTTCACAAGTGTTTCTCTCAAGCGCTCTACTATTTTCTATTGTTTTCTCACGTTCCCTATAAAAATTAACCTAGAAATCTATTCATAGTCTTTAAAGTAGAAAACCTAAATGGATTAGGAGAACAGGGTTGGTAGAATCTACGGGCACTTATATGGGTTGTATAATGTTTTATGGCCCGTAGTTAGGCTTTCATGGATAACATCTTCAATTCAGGTTTTACGGCCCATAAGGGGTTTCTTCTGATGACGTTTCAGTAACTCCTCAATTTTTTATCTTCAAGGCACAACACCAAGTCTAGAGCTCGTAAAATCTTCTACGACTCGTCTACATGTTCGTAGACTTAACTTTAGAAAATCACGCTTCTCTAGAATTTTATATGAAACTAGACCTATGGCCTATGGAATTTTTACAGTCCATTAAAGGTCTCATGAAATCTCAACTTTAGCAAAATCTACACACTTAGCCCAAAACTAGTGCCGACCATTTAATCCTGCAAAACAAACATAAAAACACATCAAATCTACTAAAATCCCTTTGAGAACAGACAAAATTCCAAGTTTTTAAGAATCAAATGTGTTTTATTTTGACAGCACATCAACACCCTCAACTTATAATTGTTGCTTGTCCTCAAGTGACAGCCTCAATCTACATAAGCAGCATAGTAATACACAGACCTCAATCTAATGGCAGACATCACATCAAACACAAGCACAGTTACCCATACCACTTTAAAAATACATCAAATAGATATCAAGCAAACCAATACAGATCAACATATATGACAACGCAACTATGACAAGCACGACAATTATCAACAAGCAACAATTACTGAGTTAGTCCAATGTCACCAATGCAATGCAAGTTCCCTCACTGAATGAAGTCGCGTATCCCTCTCATGATGATATTTTCAGAGTTAATGCTTGGGTCTATGCAAAATCGCTCTCTCTCATAAAAGACATTCACATACCATGCTCAATACCATTGTCCCTATACTCATGACTATGAGTTTTGACTACTAGGACTAGGATCACTTTACAACTTTATTGGTTTGTAACGTGGGCTCGTGGGGCTTGGGTATGATGTTTTAGGAAAGTAGTGACTAAAGGCCTCCTTGACACTGCATTTGTTTACACTTTTGCCCTACCAACATTGTTATTTTTCCTCATTCACCCTTTCTCCTATTGCAAGCTTTTTTAGGTGCCTTATTCTCATTTTTCAGCTTTTTGCCTTTTGTTTTCACATGATTTTTCTCTTTAGATCATTTATTGGGCATCACACATTTTGCTTGCACCTTTATCTCTATTTCCATGTATCACTAGTGTTCCCCCTTATTCTTTGTTTCCACTTACACCTGTCACCCTTAGATTAGGCTTTTCGCTTGAGTCGAGGTACATAATATCCCACCTAGGAACCAGGGCCATTTGTGGTAGCCACCCTCAACTTAAGCTTTTTGTCTCAGTTAATGTACATAATGTTCTAGGAAGGACCATGGCCAATTTCAAGATTTTACATCTAATACGGCTAGGTAACTTAGGTCTTCACAAAGAAAAGGGAACATGTAAGGCTCAAACATTAGGATCAAGGGATATTTCACACATTTGGTTGGTCATTTAGGCTATGTGGACTATGATGAACAATGGCCTAAGATCCTTTCCTAAACAACTAACCTACAGTCTAAAGTCAGAGTAACATGACAACTTCTGAATGGAAATACTATGTGAATTTAGCAAAGGAAGCTCATACTCACATGACACTGATTGCACGATCAACAAAGAGACTCCCAGATCATGCTTTTAATCTTAATACGTCTTCACTTATTAGAGCACTGTCATCAATTAAACATGCATGGTTGCTATGAAGATTAACTAACAAAATTGGTGGGTATCCATTTTCGCACAAAAGCAAACATATGCCATAGATATTAGTACTATATGTTACTGATACTACCTACACATCCTAAATATATCAGTTCAATAGAAACTAAATATCCATCGGGAAAAAGAACGCAAGCAAGAAAACTCCTAGGATTAATTTGGGATAGTAATAGGCCAAGGCTACTCAGACTTCACTGAGGCCTATAACTACCCTACCCCATTGAAAAAGAGTTACATTATCCTCAATGCATGAAAATAAAAAATAAAGCACAAGGGTGAAAAAGAACATACCTGGGCACCTAGGCGTCGATCTCTAACTGAGTCTAGTTATGCTCAACCTGCTTGGAGTTCTCCTTAGTGGTAGAAGCATGTCCAGAGGATCCAGCACCCCTCACCCTCTCAAGCTCTCGAGCCTGCCTCATCTCCTCATCCTGTCTTAATTGCATTATGGCAAGTTCTAGATCTCGCTCCTCTATGAAGCCCGCCAACAACCTCACTGCATATGGATTATCATCAGTGTGGGGCCTCTTCCCAAGGGAAGGGTTTGAAGGCTCCTTAGGAGCAAACAAGTCCATCATCGACACCGAAGGCATAGTTTGTAAGGAATGCCACTGTGTGGTCGAAGCTGTTGTCATGTCGGCCCGAAGCTGCTAGATCTCCGTATAAAGGGTTGTCATATCTAATGGCCATGTTGTGCTAAGGCCTGCTCGACCCACAGCTCAAAATCATCTATGTGGGTATCCACAACTCTAAGTCTCTCCTGAATAGTAGCAACTGTGAATGCTTGCATGCATCCCTCAGACTCTGAAATGGCTTGTCGGACCAAGGGCCCGATCTACTGAAGTAATTAAGTGAACTAGGACTCAGTATGGGCCAATCTCTACTCCACGTCCAGAATGGATGTCGTTGACACATAGACTATGCTTACAGGTGTTGTCGGTGTAAAAATGATCTGTGGGGAAAGAGTAGTACTAGTTGTGCCCCTCTCCATATCAGTCTTAGTCTATGGGGGCCTCTTCTCCGTAGTAGTAGCAGCAGTGATGGATGAAGTCTTAGGCGGTGGCTCCACCACGAACATCACTGGCATTTATGCGGGCTGGCACAGTGCTCACTGGAGTGCCACCAGATTATCCTCGGCCTTGATCAGGTTGGCATCCATATTCCTCAAGACCTCAATCAGTGAGTTCAGATGATGGAGACTTTGTACCCTCGACTCTATACAAAGTCTGTAGATCAATCAAGGAAAGGGGATGGAGGTAGATCTTTTTATGGATGCCTCATGAATCTACTTTGTGATGAGGTTGTATAATCAATCTCATAGCCATCCAAGATGCTGACAACCAAAATAGCACGGTCCGGCATTAGGGTATTATTTGCAATAGTTGGCCGGATCCGTGATCACACAACAGCCCACCAGAATTTGGTAAGAAAGCTTAGTGAGGCCTTTACAATGGGCTCAGCTGAAGTGGTTATCCATGAAAGGTCTGGGTCCTGCTCTACAATCTATACCGCAATCCTTCTCATCAATCTAGCTTTATGGCTCTAGTCTCTTATCAAGGCCTTATCTCTGGTCTTCCCCAACCTTCGGTCATACACTACTGTCAATTTAAGGGTTGGGAACTCATGCTTGAACAACATAAAATGGATGGTAGCCTCGGAGATGTGCACCTGTCGGCCCCTCACTCTAGTGTGTGTCAGTCTGCGCTAAATGATGGGCTTTTCCCCTTAGGAATAGTGTTGAGAAAACTGGCAGCATAGAACTCAGAACCATGGTTAGGGAGCACATCCCCGATGCTCTAGCCAACCACTAGAGCCCTATCTACAGATAGTGTCCTGAAGGCTTGAGACATTGTCTAGTCTGGAAGTGATGATCCGATGCTCCTAAACAATGGAGCGAGTTGGTTGCCTTACTCATTCCGATGTATGCCCTCTTTGTAGATTTCCCGCATACCCTCAACACCACCGACTAGACAGAGAGTCTAAAGGTGATGGTGATGTCTGAGGGGTGCGACAGAGGACTCCATCTCCAACTCATCGCGAACTCTAACTCTAGCTCTAACTCTAACTCATCTCTTGATGGAGTGATCTGGATGGAGTTGCTACCATTGTTGCCTCTCTTTTCAGACTGGAGAGAGCGAACAACAATAACCTGGGCCTGGATCTGCCCAAGCCTGGCAGCAAACTATGTTATGGACGCTCAGCCTCCAGGTTGGTCGGACATTGAGATCCTTAATCAAACCACAGACCTTAGAGGTGTCCTGATCTCCGTAGGGCTCATCTCTCAGCCTCGGCTGCAAAGCGCGGATCTCATTACATCTTGGCTTAGGGGCTATAGTACCTGAAACATACACATTTAACACACATGGTTAACCCCACAAGTCAAGGAACGAAAATCAAAATCAATTCAAACTTAGGGACAGATGGGACATCGAAGGCTCTTCTATGGGCCATAGTAAAAACTATAAGCCATAGAAGGCCCTCATAGAAACAGTGGTCATAATTCTTTCTTACTAGAATTACTTCTACAAGAGAAGGTACGACTCATAGAAGAGTCTATGAGTGGTGAATGAGTCGTAGAAGTATTCAAGTGTATAAATTTTTATACGCAAGGATCTACGAGACCTTTCTACAAGTAGTAGAATATTCTACGACTCGTAGAAGGTCTCGTCTAATGGATTCTCAGAAACTTTAAGTTTCTGAATATTAATATGAGGGGCAACCACAACTCATGGAAATTTCTACAAGCTATAGAAGACTTCCGTAGATGAAAAACCCAAAAGCCTGAGTTTCCAAGCCTATCAACAGGGATTCCAAGTGACAATTTTAACAATTATTTCAGCATTGAAGCAATACACAACACCCCCCCCCCCCCCCACACACACACGATTTCAACTTAAACACCAAAAACCCCATATGTAATTTGTTTTATACAACCCATTGAATCATATTTAATATGTTTCCCAAGCTAAGCAACTCCATTTGAATGAATTGGCATCAAATTGCGTACATGCCATCACATATCGATTTGTGAAGCACAAAGTCAATTTAATCCAAACGGCATGTGACCATATTGTTTTCATGTACATCATTCAAACATATAGACAAGGATACACACAATTTTCTAGCTTTTAACACTTATTCAAGCATTGGCACATATTATTCAATATTAAGCACAAACAATAGTAAACATGGGTTCACACCTCTACTAATTCGATTACCATACCCTACAATAAATTTCAACCTAGCCACACCATTTCGATATTTCAAAAGACTTTTAGGGCCAAGGACATACCAAATCAAGTGAAAAAAGTTTCAAGAAATTGAAGGAGGAGCCGAGGAAAAGGAACCCTATGTGATGCCAGAAGTAGCCAGAAAAATTGCTAAAAATTGGGTGTGGCCGGTCGCCAAAGGAACACGGGAAGGGGCTGTCGGGTTCTTTGTATGATTTTAGGGAAGAATGGGGTCAAATTATAAGTCGACCAGGTCGGCCAAACTTAATGGGCCTGGGCTCTACGAAACCCCGATAGTAGGCCATAGAGGATTTTACGACCAGTAGGCCATGGTCACGTGGAATGCCCAAACCCTAATTTTGAGGACTAGGTTTTATGGACTAGCCTACGAGCTGTAAAATTGAGTAGGAATCATAGAGTTCATCGTAGAAACCTCCACAGTTAGCCAATATATAGAAGGACTTAACTGGGGTCCACGAGCCCCATTCACGGCCCGTAGTTTTATCTACGGGTCATAAAGTTGGCTCACGGACTAGAGTGCACAACGTTTTGCTCACTGAAAGTGTTCTATTAGATATTATACGAGTCGTACTTTAACATACAACCCATGGAACCAGTCGTAGAAATACTTCTTGATGCCTTTTCAGCCAAGGATGGCTGACTTCATCATGTACATGCACATTCTTCACAGCACACACTGTTACCCTATATGCAACCAGTCAGATGTGCACAAATTACAACAAAATTGCAAAAAACTAAACTACGTATAAGTCCAAAAGCTAGAAACAAAACAAAACTACAACCATTACATCAAATATATTGGGTTGCCTCCCAAGTAGCACCTAATTTATTGTCATGACACAACTTCGACAACTTGGTTACTCAAAGTCCACCAAGTGCCCAAACATGCTTCTTCAGGTCGACTGGCATCTTTAGTGACTGGCAGATGTTGAAGCCAACCTTCATCATTCAATCTAAACTTAAGTTAGCCAACTTACATATCCGCTAATGCTAAATTAGTGGCTACAAAAGGCCTTGCAAAGATGATTCAGACTTCAAAGTCGAATTCACAATCTAGGATCATAATTTGGGTTGATTAACTTATATATCTCCCCAAAGGAGGGGCAAGGGGTTCGAACAACTATGAAAAGTAATCCTCAACTAAGAAAAGTGTCAAACCAGTTATGAAGAGTAACTAGGGTATTGATTCCCCATAAGTCCCTAGTTATTTTCGGTATGTAGCATGCAGAATGGTAAGTTAAGTTTACCAAACACTTTGATCCAGGGAAGAGGCAAATTTTACTACGTGATTTGATCCATCCCTATAGTGAGACATTACTAACCCTTACATATTGTTCCAGTACAACCTCCCTTTGGCCCAGTTTGGATGATTAGATGAGAAACATCAATCGACTCCTATTAATTAATCTCTTTTCGTATTCATTACTACCTTTATCCAGACAGTAACACTAGGCGAGTTTTAACATTTTCCACCGTTAAAAAGAATTCAAACCAAAGAGAATTAATTAATACATGCACGTACACTTTTCAAGAATTATGAATTATCCAATTTTACTTTGTTAGTTCTTAATGGTTCCCACAACCCTAGTTGTGGATTTAGTTATTCTTGATTAGTGTAGATGTAAGAATAATATATATGAATAACATAATTGACCACCTACACAAGAGAATTAAGCACAATAAATCCGACCTCTTCACCAAGAATCACAAAAGTTTAACAAGTGTTTCTCTCAAGCTATGTACTATTCTTTGATGTTCTGTCACATTCCCTATTAAAAATAGCCTAAAAAATCTACTTGTAGTCTTTAAAATACAATACCAAAATGGATTAGGAGAATTGGGTCGGCAGACGCTACGGGAACTTCTATGAGCCATGTAATGTTTTATGGCCTGTAGTCGGGCTTTCGTTGGTTGGATCTTCAATTTTGTGGATGACTTCTACGACACCCTTCTACAGCCTGTATAATGTTTTACAGCCCATAGGGGGTTTTGTCTGATGACGTTTCAGCAACTCCCCACTTTCTGATCCTCAGGGCACAACACCAAATCTACAGCTTATCTGCATGTTCGTAGACTTAACTTCTGAAAATCTCCCTTCACTAGAATTTTGTACAAAACCAGATTTACAGCTCGTGGAATTCTCTATTGCCCTTAAAAGTTCTCATGAAACCTCAACTTCAGCAAAATTTACGCACTTAGCCCAAGACTTGTGCCAACCTTGTAATCTTGCAAAATATACATAAAAACACATCAAATCTACTAACATTGCTTTGAGAACACACAAAATTCCAAGTTTTCAAGCATCAAATGTGTTGTATTTTGAAAACATATAAGGGTGGCTACCAAAAAGTGGCCCTTGGTTTATAGGTTGGATATTTTGTACCTCGTCTCAGGCCAAAAGCCTAAGTTGAGGGGGGTTGGTGTCAGGGTAATCACATAAAATAAGGTGGAAGCTACTGATACATGGAAAAGGGAATAAAAATGTGTTCTAGGTGCAAGAAAAATGAGTATATGCCTAATCAATGAGCTAAAAAGAAAAATTAAATGTAAACAAAGGGCCATAGTAATTGAACATACACATTTAACGAACATGGTTAGCCCCACAAGTCAAGGAACAAGAAGAAAAATCAATTTCGACTTGGTCACAGATAGAACTACGAAGGCTCTTCTATGGGCCATAGTAAAATTTTTGAGCCGTAGAAGGCCCTCGTAGAAACAGTGGTCATAAATTTTCTTACTAGAATTGTTTCTACAAGACCAAGCACAACTCGTAGAAGAGTCTACGAGTGGTAAACTAAGTGGTAGAAGTATTCCACTATTTAAATTTTATTGGCCAAGGATCTACGAGACATGTCTATGAGTCGTAGAATATTCTACGACTTGTAGAAGGTCTCAATTGATGGGTTTCCAAAAACATCAAGTTTCTAGATTTTTATATGAGGGGAAGTTATAGCTAGTGGAAATTTCCACGGGCCATAGAAGACCCTCATAGATGAAAACCCAGAAGATTGAGTTTCCAAGCCTATCAACACGGATTCCAAATGACAATTTTAACAATTATTTCAGCATCAAAGCAATGCACAACACATCCCCACGTGATTTCAACTTAAACACCCAACACCCCACATGCAATTTTATGCAACCCTATTGAATCACATTTAACATGTTTTCCAAGCTAACTAACCCCGTTTGAATGAATTAACATCAAATTGCATATGTGCCATCACACATCGATTTTTCAAGCACTAAGTCAATTTATTCCAAGCGGCATGTGACCACATGGTTTTCATATACATCATTCAAACACATAGAGAAGTCCACACATAATTTTCTGGCCTTTAATACTTATTCAAGCATTGGCACATATTATTCAATATTGAGAACAAGTAATGGCAAACATGGGTTCACACCTCTACTAAACTGATTAGCATACCCTACGATAAATTTCAAACTAGTCACACAATTTTTGTATTTCAAAGGACTTTTAGGGCCAAGGAATTACCAAATTGAATGAAAAGGTTGCAAGAAATTAAAGAAGGAGCTAAGGAAGAGAACTCTAGTGATGCTAGAAGTAGCTGGAAAAATGGCCAAAAATTGAGTGTGGTCAGTAATCGGAGAAACAAGGGAAGGGGTTGTGAGGTTCTTTGTGTAATTTTTGGGAAGAATGGGGGCAAATCAATTTGACCCCTCCTATTTATAAGTTGACCGGGTCAACCAAAATCAATGGGCCTGGGCTCAATGAAACTCTGATTACGGGCCATAGAGGATTTTACGGCCTGTGAATCATGGTCTTATGGAATGCCCAAGCCCTAATTTTAGGGACTGGGTTTCACGGACCAGTCTACAAGCCATAAAATTGAGTATGACTCATAGAGTTTGTCGTAGAAACTTCCCTAGTTAGCCAATAAATAGAAGGACTTACCTAAGGTCCATGAGCCCCATTCACGAATCGTAGTTTTATCTACAGGTTGTAAAGTTGGCTCACAGACTGGAGAGCACAACTTTTTGCTCACTAGAGCTGTTCTATAAGACATTGTATGGGTTGTACATTTACATACTGCCCATAAAACCAGTCGTGGAAACATTTTCTGATGCCTTTTCAGCTAAGGATGGCTGACTTCATTATGTACCTGCATATTCTTCACAGCATACATTATTACCCTATATAGAACTAGTCCAATGTGCACAAATTACAACAAAAATGCAATAAATTAGACTACCTAAAAGTCCAAAGATAAAAACAAAACAAAACTATAACTATTATATCAAATATCTTGGGGGAACTCCCAATTAGCAACTGACTTATTGTCACGGCATGACCTAGATAACTTGGTTACTCAGACTTCACCTACGCCCAGACATGCTTCTACAGGTCATCTGGCTTCTTCATTGACTAACAGATGTTGAAGACAACCTTCGTCATTCAATCTAAACTTGAGTTAGGAAACTTTTATACCTACTAGTACTCAACCAGTGTCTATGAAGGGCCTTCCCAAGATGATTGGCACTTCAAAGTCAACTTCACAATATAGGATAACAATGTCTATGGGGAATATGAATTTCACAACTATGATGAGTATGTCATAAAGTACCCAATGGCTTCTTCACCTTACGATAAGCCATCAACAACCGCATACTTGTCGAAGTAAGGGATCCCAAACCTAGCTTCTTGAAGACCACAAGGGTATTAAATTTATGCTAGCACCAAGGTCACATAATGTCATTGCAAACTCCATATCTCCTATAGTACAGGGTATGGTAATAGCGTCAAAATCTTCTCCTTTTGCACCAAGGACCTTGTAGCAATTGCATTGCAATGTTGAAGCTCTTGGGAGAGCTCCAGATTCACAGTGCACTTCTTTGTAACTAAGTCCTTTATAAACTTCACATAGCCTGGCATCTTCTCCAATGCCTCAATGAGAGGATTGTTGATGGAGAGTTATTTCAGCATGGAGAAAAAGTTCTTGAACTTACCCTCCTCCCCATTCTTTTTTATTCTTTGAGTGAAGGGAGGAAGAGGTCTTGGAATGGGCTTTAGCTTTTATGGCACCTCTACAGCATCACTGACCCCATCTTTGGCACATTCATCTCCGGTATCAGCATCTTTGACCTCAACTATCTCCTCTCGAACATCATCATCATCGACTAGCATGGGAGGATCAATGGTACTCTTACCACCACGAGTAGTGACTGCCACACATTGCGCCTCATTCTTAGGGTTCTGAACTATGTTGCTAGATAGTGTACCTCTGTGACGCTAGCTGAATTGAGATGCCACTTAACAAAGCTTTTGCTCTAGCTGTTTGATAGCAATAGAATGAGACTCAATCCTTTATTTATGTTAGAGATGTCAGGATTCATCCCCCTCAAGGTCGCATCCTATGCAGCAGCCTTCTTCAATAGTCTGCAAAAGAAACATCTCCTTAACTTTAGAACGACTAGCACCATTATCACGATTTTTTGGTGACACATAAGGAATATTTCTATAGAAATCTCTATGACCCCAATCAGTGTCTCTTTCATGGAACCTATTCTTGTTGTATTAACCTCCATGATTGTCTCTGATGGTTCTATATATGTTAAAGTTCTGACCTTGGTTTCCTTGACCTTGGCTCCAATAGTCCTAATTAGACCCTTAGGCCTTCGGTTGGGAACTCCCTGTCTGATCAGCAAAGAAGCAAGTGTCATCCTCATAGTAAGGCTCCTTATACATGGATGCTCATGGGGGATGATGAACAACTACATTTACTTATTGCTGATTTTGCTTCATCATCACCTCCATGTTAGTACTAATCTGAGCAAGCTCTTGCATTATCTCCTCTTTTATTTTATCTTTTTCCAAGTTAATACTATCAGCACATGAGCTCTTTGTAGATGATCTGTCTCTTGGCCCCCATGCACGATTCGTCTTGGCTACCTTTTCTAGCTTCTCAAAAACCCTTGCAAATGGTTGATCTAAAAACATGCCCCCCATGATGGTATCAGCACATGCTTGGCTATTCTCATCCACCAAGGAATCATTAACAATTTTGTAGTCAAGGACAATTCTTAAACACTTTGTGAACTACTCCCATGTAGTACTGATTGAGTCATCAGGAAGTGGCTCAAAGTTGTCGATTTGATCTTTCAACTTGAGCTTCTTTGATCTCAAGAAGAACCTCTCCGAAAAGGCTTTCTACAACTCAACTCAATTGGTGATCGAACTCTGTGAGATCTTAGATGGCCATAGTGCTGCATTGCATATCAGAGATAATGGGAAGACATGAAGCCCCACAGTATCCATAGACAGATTTGTTGTTCCCATTACACTCTTACAAACAAACGCAATATTGCGTAGATGGCTATGTGTATCCTCTGATTGTAAGTCCGCGAGCAACCCACAATTCTGCAACACCTGAAGCAATACACTCGAGATCATGAACTTTGTGTCATCCGATAATGATGGTAATATAATGGCTCCAATCACATCTATAGCCATAGGAATTAGCCAATATTGATTCCACTGATAATCTTCAGCATCGAAGTCCTATAGTTGTATATCAATGTCTTCAAGAGGTAGTTAGTTGTCATTATTCACATTCTCATCTCATTCTGATTCTGATTTAGAGTTGTATTCATCGTGTTGTTTGCGCTATCTTAGACCATCCTTCTTAATCATCTCTTGATCTCTGGGTCAAACGAAGTCAATAGACTATCTCAACTTTGCGTGTTGGGCACATACTACACATGTACCCTAATACTGAACAAAAACAACAAAATGTAAAATAAGGGAAATGAGGATTAATTCCCAAACTACTCAAATTAAACAAGTCCAGTTGTATTTTGAGGCAACGATGCCAAAATCTTGATATCGCATAAGCTACACCTTTTTCGAAGGCTAAAAGGGTCGTTGTCAAGATACATAACCTAACCAAGGTTAAGGTCAATCCCATAGGGAATATGGTAGACTTAGAAGAATTTAAAGCAAGAGTTTAAAGCAATTCAGGTGGATTAACCTACTTATCTCCCCGGGGGAGGGGGTTTGTAAAACTATGAAAAGTAATCCTAAACTAAGACAAGTTTTGAACTAGTGAAGAAGAGTAACCAAGCATTGTATTCCCCATAAGGCCCTAACTCAGTATTACCAGATAATCAAATTATTTTCTAATGTATAGCATGCAAAATGGTAAGTTAAGTTTACCAAACCCTTTGATCCAAGCGAGAGACAAATTTCACTACGTGATTTGATCCATACCTATAGTTTGACACTACTAACCCTTACTTATTGTGCAAGTACAACCTTCCCTTGGCCCGATTTTGGTGATTAGACGTGAAACATGAACCGAATCCTATTAATTAATCTCTTCTCCTATTCATTACTACCTTTATTCCGCCAGTAACACTAGGTGAGTTTTAACGTTTTCCACCATTGAAAAGCATTCAAAACAAAGAGAATTAATTAATATATGCACACACACTTTTCAAGAGTTATGAATTATTCGGTTTTACTTTGTTAGTTCTTCATGGTTCCCGCAATCCTAGTTGTGGATTTAGTTATTCCTGATTAGTGTAGATGTAAGAACAATATATATGAATAACATGATTGAGGACTTACACAAGAGAATTAAGCACAATAAATCCAAGCTCTTCATTAAGAATCACAAGATTGAATTAAAAGCACAAAATAAAGTTTCATAAGTGTTTCTCTCAAGCTCTCTACTATTCTCTGCTATTATGTCATGTTACCTATGTAAAATAACCTTAAAACCCTATTTGTACTCTTTAATATACAAAACAAATACGAATTAGGAGAATTGGGTTGGCAGACACTACAAGCACTTCTATGGGCCATATAATGTTTTACGGCCCGTAGTCGGGCTTTTGTGGATTGCATCTTCAATACTGGGGCTAACTTCTACGATACCCTTCTACAGCCCATGTAAAGTTTTACGACCTATTGGGGGTTTCAGCTAATGACTTTTCAGCAACTCTCTACTTTCTGATCCTCAAGGCACGACACCAAGTCTATGGCTTATAAAATCTTCTACCGCTCGTCTACATGTTCATACACTTAACTTCAAAAAATCACCCTTCAATGAAATTTTTATAAAATCGGATCTATGGCCCGTAATAGGTCTTGTGAAACCTCAACTTGGGCAAAATCAACACACTTAGCCCAAGACTTGTGCCAACTCTATAATTCTGCAAAACAAACATAAAAACACATCAAATCTACTAATATTGCTTTGAGAACACACAAAATTCTAAGTTTTTAAGCATCAAATATGTTGTATTTTGACAGCACATCAGGGTGGCTACCAAAGAGTGGCCCTGGTTCATAAGTTGGATATTGTGCACCTCGCGTCATTCCAAAAGCCTAAATTGAGGGTTGTCAGTGTAAGGGTAATCACATAAAATAGGTTGGAAGGTAGTGATACATAGAAAAGAGGATAAAAATGTGGGTGAAAGAAAAATGAGTAGATACCTAATCAATCAGATAAAAAAATCATGTGAAAAGAAAGGGCAATAAGCTAAAAACGAGAATAAGGCACCCAAAAATGCTTGGAATAGGAGGAAGGGAGAATCAAGTGAAAAATGACAGTGTTGATATGGAAAAAGTGTAGCATAACACAGTGTCAAGTAGAGTATTTAGTAATGTTCCAAAAACATAATACAGAAGCGCCTGAGCCTACGTTACAAGCCAATAAAGTCCTACAGTGATCCTAGTTGAAGTAGTCGAAGGTTATAGTCATGAGTATAGGAGCAAGCATATGGTATTGAGCCTGGTATTTTTATATCTTTTATGAAAGTGAGTGATTTAGTGTAATTCCAAGTATTAAATCTGAAAATATCATCATGATTGGGATATGGGACTTTGTTCTATGAGGGAACTCGCATAGCACTATCGGTTTTAGACTAACTCAGTGATTATTGCTTATTGATGATTACCTTGCTTGTCATAGTTGCACCGTCTCATGTATTGATCTGCATTGGTTTGCTTGATATCTATTTGATATGCATGTATGAGTCGTGTGGGTATCTATGCTTAAGTTTGAGATTATGTATGCCATTAGATTGAGGTTCGTGTGTACTCTACAACTTATGCAGATTGAGTCCATCGCTTGAGGACAAGCAATAATTTTAAGTTGACATGATGTGCTATCAAAATAAAGTATTTTTTATTCTTAAAACTAAGAATTTTGTGTGTTCTCAAAGTGATGTTAGTAGATTTGATGTGTTTTAATGTTTATTTTACAAGATTATACGATTTGGCATGATTTTGGGCTAAGTGTACAGAAGTTAAAGTTTTTGCTCTTCTACGACACCCTTTATGGGCCGTGGAAGTTTCCACGGGCCGTAGAGTTGGTTTTATAGCAAAATCTAGTGAAGGATGATTTTTTGAAGTTGAATCTACAAACATGCAGATGAGCCATAGAATGAAATACAAGTCGTAAATATGGTTTTGTACCATGAGGATTAGAAAGTGGGGAGTTGTTGAAAAGTCATCAAATGAAACCCTATATGGGTCATAAGTCTAAATACGGCCTGTAGGAAGGTCTTGTAGAAATCAAACCAAGAAGTGAAGATAAAGTCCATGAAGCCCTGACTAGGGTCATAGAACTTTATATGGCCCGTAGAGATGGTCGTAGAACCCGTCGAACCCAGTTCTCTTATTTTGATTGGGTTTTGTATCTTAAACACTATAAATAGGTTTTTAGGTTATTTTTAGTAGAAGATGGTATAGAACAATTAGAAAATTAGTATAGGACGTGAGGAACATTGTTTTACCCTTAGAAACAAATATTAAGTGATCTTAATTCATACTTTGTGATTTCCATGGAAGTGCTTGGATTTCTTGTTCTTAATTTCATTCTTGTAAGTGCTTAATTATGCTATTCTATATCATGATTCTTGCATCTACGATGAACATGAGTAGCTAAATCCACAACTAGGGTTGTGGGAACCATAAAGAATTAACAAGGTAATGTAGCATAATTCATAATTCTTGGAAAGTGTGCATGCATGTATTAATTAATTCTCTTCTTTTTGATTGATTTTTAATAGTGGACAATATTAGAACTCGCCTATTGTTACTGACTAGATCAAGGTAGTACTAAATAAGAAAAGACATTAATTCATAGGAATCGATTGATGTTTCTCGTCTGATGAACCAAACTGGATCAAAAGGAGGTTATACTAGAACAATAGGGAAAGGTTAGTAATGTCACACTATGTGGATTGATCAAATCATGTAGTGAATTTACCTCTCACCTTGATCAAAGGGTTTGGTGAACTTAACTTACCATTTTGCATGCTACACACTAGAAAGAAATGAAATTATCTTGTAATACCAAGTTAGGGAATCATTGGGGAACACAATACCCTACTTACTCTTCTTACTAGTTTCACACACTTGTCCTAGTTTAGGATTTCTTTTTGAAAATCTTATAACCCCCCCCCCCCCCTTTGGAGATAAGTAGGTTAATTAACGAATTTCTTTAAATTACTCTAAGTCTACCATATTACCTGTAGGTTCGACCCTAACCTTGGTTAGGTTATATATCTTGACAACGACCACTTTAACCTTCAAACAAAAGGTGTTGCTTGGGTGACATCAACCTTCTTATCCAATATAGCTATCGGCTCCTCCTCGAAGGACAAAGTTGGAGCTGACTCAACGGAATCATAAGAGGTCACACAGGACTCATCAGGAATGTACCAGTAGAGCATGGAAACATGGAAAACAGGGTGAATAGTCATTAATCTAGATGACAAGACCAACTTGTAAGCCACCTCACAAACTCTGCTGAAAATCTCAAATGCTTCAATGAATCTGGGACTGAGCTTGCCCCCTTCTCGAATATCATTGTAACACCTTAGACTTGGGGCCTATTAGAGTAGAAAGATTGGTCAGAAAAATGACCTGGAGTAATTGGATGTGGGAAACTTACGGCCCGTAGAAGGAGTTATGACCCATAGTTAGTCTCATAGAATGAAACTAAGAAAATAAGCTTTGGAATTCATGAATTGTATGTTTTTATGAAAGTGTATGGGTCGTAAGTTGGAGTACGACCCATAAGAAGATTCATGGAGCCTAGGCAGACTTGATGAAATTTGGGATCTTTCAGGAGCTCAATCCATTACTTATCAGACGACCCGTAAAGCCTTGTATGAGTTGTAGACTCTGTTGTAGAATAAGAATCGAAGAAGGAGTTAATGAAACCCTATTAGACAAACCCCATCTATGGCCCGTGGAACGGACCACAACCTATAAATGGGGTCTCATAATACTGTCCAATGGATTTCTATAAAGTGAAGTTCTAGTCTTTTCTATTCTCTTAAAAGCCTCATCTATCCATTCCATGACCCTCATGCAATGCCAAGCCCCTCTCTCATCAAGTCAAGTGCAAATGATTCTAATCGCCTACGTTCTAGTGTGAGTTTACATATGTGTCAACTTCAAATCATCATATCTATTCACACACTTCGAATTAGGTTCTATAAAACCTACTAAATTAAAGCTCTTTGAATTTTCATTCCAATGCATTTGGTTTCACCTTAATTGGAATTTAGACCAAAAAGTTATGCCCATTTTACTGAAGCACCATCAAGTTGTAAGCTTCTACGACCCAATCTATGGGCCATGGAATCACTTAGGGCCCATAAAAAGGGTTTGGTGGAACTGTCTAGAGAGCTTTAAAAAGGGGTGTTTTGACCTTTCCTCACACCCTAAGCCCAATCCCATGTTGTTTTGACATTCCACATGCCCTATAACAGTCTAAAACTTCCCCAAATGACCCTAATCCTATTTCCTTCTTCAAGAACATAACTCTCAAAAATCTCTCATGATTCCAAGGTCCTCCATTTAAGACAAGGCTAGGATTTTTAGTTTCTTCACCAAAATTTGTTAATTTTTATCATAAATCTTTGGCTAAAATGTGTGGGTTTTATTTGTGAAGCTCTTTCCTTCACAAAGCTCATGTACATGTTCTAATTTGTGTTTAAGATTTATGCATGTTGTGAACTTTTCGGAAGTTGGTTTAATCATGTAATTTGTAATGAATTCTTGGTTTTATGAAGTATATGAGTATTATGTTATGACCTATGATGCACATTGAGTTGAAATTCATGACTTTCGAGTTAGGGTTTTACAAGAATCATGTTGATTTGAATGACTCTAAACACTATATAAAGTATGAACTTATTGATGTTTATAAGCCTATATCATTATAAAATAATGTTTAGTCCCATGAGAAAAATGTTATGTCTTGAACTCCTACATTTGGAATCTAGGGTTTTAGAGATATTTGATGGGTCTCCTAAACTTGATTTGAAATTGAGGAATCCTATTACTTATATGCATGAAAGACTATAAACTAAGTTGTCTTATTTGAATCTTATGAATTTATTTGAGGCTTATATATGAGCTAATTTGGAGATATGAAGATGATGATATGAGTTCCTTAAACTATCTTTTAAATTGGTGAATCCTAATACTCTTATACATGAGTAACTAGTAATTTCCATGATTTCATGACTAATTGTGATTTTCCCTACTTACAGGATTTTGGGTTATGAAGTTGATAGAGGGTTGCTTGATTTTATTTAAGTTCATATTCACTCTATTATTATAGTATATGAATCAAGTGTGAATCATATGTATTTCGTGATTATGAGTCTTTAAGCATGCATTTAAGCATGCAAACCTCCTGTTTTGAACCTAAGCTAGATGAAGAGTATGTTTTGTGAAAGAAGGAAGTCTCAATCCATGCTATGTAAGAACATAAGGGTCCTAAATGTTAAGAGTCAACATTATGTGATGGCTTCAAGAGAATATTATGAAAGTTTATGTAAGATCATGAATTTCTTTTTTATATGTCATGGATATTATAAATGATAGAGTATACCAAGTATGCCATGAAACACATAGAAGTTATATGAAAGTTATGCATTGTTGAAATGTCATCTTTATAATGTGCCGATGTACAAGTTTATGTATGTCATGAAAATATTCTTGTCTATATGATGATTGGTACTACTCATTGGAGTCAAGATTTAATGAATAAAAGATATGCGAGTCCCCTCCTAGTTATGATCATGAGACTATGATGACCAGTTAGTAGAGGGATATAAAATGATGACCCGTTAATGATGACCCATTAGTAGAGGGATATGATGATGAGGCTAGCTAATAGTAGAGTCTTAGCCAGGATGTAGGAGCTAACCTTATGATGACTGACCGAAATGGGTGATGTTCCCGTAAGGTCCATCATACATGATAACCAAAATGGGTGGTGTTCCCGTAAGGTTAATAAGATGTGTATACCAAAATGGGTGGTGTTCCCGTAAGGTTAATAAGATGTGTATACCAAAATGGATGGTGTTCCCATAAGAAATTATGGAGCATTTTCCCAAATGGGTGGTGTTCTCATAAGGTAAGTACTTGGTCTTATATGTTGGTTATGATCCCTCTCTAATAATGATACCATACTCTATACCTATGATTATTCTTGTAGAGTTTACTTAGCACCAAGTGGGGGACGTTGGGATGGATGCGGAAGCTCCCCATTAGAAGAGGCGTGAGATCGTTAGTAGAATCTCATTGTCCCATAACTACGTGCCACAGTAGAAAATAAGAATCACCCGCTAGTAGAGGTTGATTTCTAGACCAACCAATAGTAGAGGTTGCTCAATAGCAAGCTTTAGTGGATCCACTTAGGCATCTTAGGAGGTCAACTTGGGAAGTGATCTGCCCCCTCTCTCCATTGTAGGGGTAACATCGGAACTCCATGGATAGCTTACATGGTTTATGTCGGTTAAAGAGTACTCTCACATATGTTCAAGTCACTCTCATGTTCCCAAGAAGTCCTCTTATGATGAATTAAAATGGTTCCATTATGGTATGTCAAAAGGTGATTTAAAGTTCCTATGGTTCATTGTCTCATATGTTCAAATGGTAATTTCCCTTAAAGGTATATGGCTAAGTATACAAGTGTGTAAAGTGATCTCCATTATGATTACAAATATTGCTTCCATAATAAAATAGTCTTTTATGTAAAGTGATATTATGTTCATCAAAGAATTTTAATATTTTAATCATTCATGTGAACATGTATTTTCTCACTTATTTAAGTTCATGTGACTCATACTGCATTCAAGAAAGGGTTAGTTCTTTAATTCTCATGTGCAATATTTCATCTTCTATGATGAGAGTAAAATGTCTAAATGATCACCCATACGTATGTTCTAATTGTAAATGATTTTTCATATTCACGACTATGTCCATTCATGCATCCTACTATGTTCTTCCTAAAATTGTCTAATAATATTGGCTTGATTATGACTTACTAATGCCCTTATAAATGTAGGATTTTCAACAGGAGACTTAGAATGAATCATATCATTATTTATTTCCATGCATTGCATACCTACATACCAGTTCATTAAATGTACTGTCACATGCTTCTATGCCTACATGATTTAGCATGTTTGGACCGGTGCTCCTCGATATCCTCCACGTGGCTAGCTTTGGATTATTGAAAACAAGAGTTGGCGAGTCCTCTAGTTCGGAGACAATAACCTAGTTCTCTTTCTAGATTGATCTATAAGACATTCTATTTTCCAGTTGTACATTTCTTTTGCTATGAATGTACTTGAGGGAGCTTGAACATGTCTTAGCCCCCGCCAAGTTTATGTTTTTTGTATTGTTGGACAGATGTTATGATGGTATTCGGTTCCTATACTCCTTTATGATTTTTAAGTTGTGTCCCTTATCCGCATTTTCCCTAGTTTTCTATTTCATCTTAGCGTTTTATGCCTATAAATGCTTATGATATGTAAGAGAGCTTGGGTGAGATACCTTCAAGTGTTTCATTTGCCGTGTGATGACTTGGCTTACAATCATCACACCCGTTATGGGTGAAACTTTTAGTCACACACTGTCACCAATAGAGAACTCAAGAGGCCTAACCCTCTTATCAACATAACACTTCTGGCGACTCTAGGTTGTCCAAAGTCTACTCTGAGGCAGTCAGACATGATCCATGGCATCTTGAAGAAAATCAACACCCAACAACTCAGCTGAACCTAAATTAAACCATCTGATTGGTGATCTATACCTCTGGCTATACAAGGCCTCAAAAGGTCCCATGTAGATGTTGGAATGGTAACTATTGTTATATGTAAACTCTGCCAATGGTAAGTGTTGGTCCCATTGTGCCTCAAAATTAATAACACATGCCCTAAGCATGTACTCCAACACCTGAATGTGCACTCAGACTGAGCGTTAGTCAGAAGGTGAAAAGTTGAACTCAAATCCTCTCTAGTACCCAATCCACGTTATAGAGCCCGCCAAAAGTGGGAAGTATGCATAGACCCTTGGCACTCCATGCAATCTGACTATATATCATATGTATAACCTAGCTAGCTGGTCCACACTGTAGCTAGTCCTCAGTGATAAAAAGAGAGATGACTTGGTCAATCGATCAATAACCTCCCAAACTGAATCAAACTTTCCCAAGGCCATGGGAAAACCTATAACAAAATCCATAGTCACTCTCTCCCACTTCTACTCAGAAATAGGCCTCCTTTGCATTGATCCACCGGGCCTTTGGTCCTCATACATGACTTGTTGGCAATTCAAAAACTTGGCCACGAACTAAGTTATGTCCTTTCTCATACCAAACAACCAATAATTTTGTCATGGTACATCTTTGCCACACCTAGATGGATGGAATATCTAGCACAATTAGCCTCCTCTAATATCAATGTCACCCAATCCCCATACTTTGGCACATAGACTCTACCACTTATCCTCAGAACACCATCAGAATCAGTAATAGCCACCTCAGCTTCACCTCTCAACACTTTGTCACAAATCATGCAAAACCTGGGGTCCTCAAACTGACGAGCACATATCTAATAAAAAAAGAATAGTTAGCCTCAAGAAAGGCAAAAATACTTTGAGGAGGATAAATATCCAAACGAACCATTTGTCTAGCACGCGAATGAACCTCCAAAGCTAAGGGTCTCTCCTCATCCCTCAAGAATTCAGAAACTCCCCATACTAGTAGATGGCTTAAAGCATCTGCCCACCATATTGGCCTTCCCAAGGTGATTTAGAATAGAGATATCATAGCCCTTAAGCAACTCCAACCACCTACGTTGTCTCATTTTTCATATTAGGCTGAGAAAAAATGTACTTGAGACTCTGGTGATTGGTAAAGATCTCATAATGCACCCCAAAAAGATAATGTCGCCATAACTATAACATAAACACGATCACAACCAACTCCAAATCATGGGTAGGGTAGTTCTTTTCATTCACTTTCAACTGTCTAGAGGCATATGTTATCACCTTCCCCTTTTCCATCAAAACACCACCCAAACCCTCACTAAAACTGTCACAATTTACCACAAATGACACTCCCTCCTGGGGTAACACAGGGTTTGGTGCTGAAGTCAACAAATGCTTGAGCTTTTGGAAGCTCACCTCATAATCATCCGACAATTGAAATGCCACAGCCTTCTGATTTAATCTAGTCAACGGGGATTCTACGATTGAGAAACCCTGAACAAAATGCTGATAATACACTACTAAACCTAGGAAACTCCAAATCTCAATCACGGAAGTAGGCCTAGCCTACTCATAAATCGGTACTATCTTAGCCGGATCAACCACAATACCCACTTTTGACACGACATGGCAAAGAAATGCAACAGACTCAAGCCAAAACTCACACTTTGAGAACTTTGCGTACAACTTCTATTACCTCAATATTTGAAATATGGTCCTCAAGTGATCAACATGATTGGCCTCACTCTTGGAATAAACCAAGATATCATCTATAAACAAGATCATAAAGATGTCCAAATAGGGCTTGAACACTTGGTTCATCAACTCCAAAAAAGCAGTCGGGGTATTAGTCAACCCCAATGACATAACCACGGACTCATAATGCCCATAATGGGTCCTAAAAGAGGTTTTGGGGATATCAGACTCCTGAACTCTCAACTGATGATGATCAGACCTTAAGTCAATCTTGGAGGATACCGAGGCACCTTGTAACTGGGCAAAAAGACTATCAATGTGAGGCAAGGGATATTTATTCTTGATATTCACTTTATTAAACTGACGGTAGTCAATATACATACGCATAGTGCCTTCCTTCTTCTTCTCAAATAAAAAAGGAGTACCCCTGGGAGATACACTCGGACAAATAAACTCTTTCTTCAACAAATCTTCCAATTGTTCTTTCAACTCTTTTAATTCATTCGGGGCCATCTGATAGGGAGCAACAGAGATGGGCTTAACATCTCACACCTATAGGTTGCTATCACTATCCAAGAAGATAATAAAAACCGGAAGGATAAACAATCGCATCCCTTTTGAAGCCTGAATTTCCTTTCCTTAATGCCTAACAGCTCCACATCAATAGAATATCCAATATCACGGTGCGGAGGAACATCAAGAAAATCAGTCAAAAATACATCCATAAACTCTTTAAAAACCCTGGTAGTCTCCAATGATGGTGGCTCCTTTGAATAGGCCCAAACATGAGCCAAACATCCCTACCCTATTAGTAGACAAGCATGTATATAAGAAATAACACCCTTAGGATAGTATTTAGGTGCTCCAATCTACACCAACTCAAGATATTTGGGGCAAGATAAGGTCACGATCTTCGCATGACAATCAATAATAGCATGTTGATGCGATAACTAGTCCATACTCAATATCACATCAAAGTCTACCATATTCAACAATATCAGATTAATAATAGTATCCCTCCCCATAAAAGTCATAACACAACTCTGATATACTTGATTCACTACTAATGATCACCTACTAGGGTGGAAATACAAGTAGGCTCGACAAGCGGCTCACATATAATATCAATATCAGAAGAAAATAGGCCGACACATACGAATGAGTAGAGCGTGGATCAAATAAAACTGAAGTTGAATAGTGTTACACTAGAACAATACCTATGATGACTGCATCAGAAGCCTTTACCTCAGCTCTATCTATGATAGAATACCAAACTCTATGACCACCACTAGCCTGGGGGCCTCTATGGGCTCCACCTCTCCCTATACCATGGCATCCTGTAGTACCACCCCTCATGCCTTAATAGGTGTCTCAAGCTATTATCTAGGGTCCCGAAGTCTGAGTAGGAAACACCTGATGTGGACAATGGTTGATGAACTACCCAATCTCATAACAAACATAACAAGCCCTTGGGTGTGAGATTATGTGTTTCTCGTCTTCCATATATATATATATATAAGGTGGCATGTGAGATAAGACATACGATTTTGGATAGAACCTAAGGATAGTAAGGCTTCCAATAAGTGGTAATGTCAAGAACCTAAAGTTTTAAGCAAAAGGAATACTTTAAATACACATTCGAGACAAAAGAAATGGCCCGAGTAGCACCTCGCCCTTTTCGGAAGGTTTAAATTACGTTTCACATTTTGAATGGGAATAAAAGTGTATAATTTGCTAATAATAGATTTTTAAAAGTTATTTTGATAGCACAAAGGTCATACAATAAGTTTGAAAATCAAGAAAGTTGCAAGATAAAGGTTGGCCAAAGTTACCATAAGTTTCTTTAAGAAATCCTTCTTTAATTTTTCTCAAATGTATCAAGCCATATCTCCCAAATACCAGAAGGGATCAAATAGAAAGCTCAAAGGTACAAAAGTTTCTTCACTTGGCCTCTCCAATATTTACAGGGTCCAGTTCCACTGAGGATTCACAGGACTTTATAGACCATATGTATAGAGTATTAAGGGTGATGCATGCCTTTGTCATTGAGGTAGTGGACTTGGCTTCTTTTCAACTACATGATGTCGCCATCTTGTGGTACAAGGCGTGGGAGAAATCCAGAGGGCCTGATGCTCCACCAGCAGAGTGGGAGAACTTCTCTGAGGCATTTTTAGCCCATTACCTACCACAGGAGGTGCGGGAGGCCCAACTTGACTAGTTTATCAGTTTGAGGCAAGGGGATATGAGTGTAAGGGAGTATAGCCTTAGGTTTAATTCTTTGTCTAGGTATGCACCAGATATTGTATGTACCATGAGTCCCAGAGTTCATCGTTATGTGGATGGTTTGGGGGATCATTTGATCATAGACTGCAAGATAGCTCTTTATAAGATGGTGTAGATATTTCTCATATTGAGGCTTTTGCTCAGACTATAGAGGACCTTTGTCGTCGAATTTGAGATACCCGTAGAGATAGGGAGAAAATAACAGGGCTCGTATTATGGGGTCTTGTAGAGAGCCAGGGGTGATTTTAGGCTTACTTTTCACTGATATCCACCTCCGTCAGTGGGTACTTCCCTGCCACAGATACAGGGCCAGCGATTTGATCGTTATATTCAGTTAGGGCTGGGGCAGAGTTCACGCCAGCTTGAGAGTCTTCGACAAGAGCACTCTGCATAAATGAGAAAGCCTACTCCTCCATATCCAAAATGTGGTAAGCTTCATAGTGGGCAATGTGGGAAGGGTTCAAGTGCATGTTACCATTGTGGTCAAATAGGACATTATATTAGTCATTGTTCGAGGATAGGTAGAGATACAATAGCTCACCCTTCAGGATCCACTACAGCCTCTTCATACCCAGTACGTGCTTCCCGACCAGATCCACAACGTACGCAGGGTCCTGGTAGGGGGAGAGGTAGAGGAGATAGTTCAGGTTCTACTGGTGGACAGAATCGCTTTTATGCACTCACAGGCTGAAAGGATTCAGAGGCATCTCAAAATGTGATCATAGGTATATTGATGGTACATTCTCATACTATTTATGCACTGATTGATCCTGGTTCTACATTTTCATATATTACTCAATTTATTGCTGGTAAGCTTGATATGAGACCTGAGTTATTGTCGGGGTCAATTAGGGTATCTATATCAATTGGTGAATCAATTATAGCCAGTCATGTCTCTCGAGGTTGTATAGTTTAATTAATGAGCGTCCAACCTCCTTTGATTTTATTAAATTGGTTATGCTAGATTTTGATGTTGTTATGGGTATGGATTGGTTGGAAACTTGTTATTCTAATATTGGTTGTCGAGCAAAGCTAGTCCACTTTCATTTTCCAGGTGAGCCGGTCATTGAATGGAAAGGTAATGTTGCCTCACCCAAGGGTAAGTTAATTTCATACCTTAGGCTTGGAAGCTGATCACTAGAGGTTGTATATACCATTTAGTTCATACTAGGCATATTGATAAGGAATTAGTGACCCTTCAATCAGTCCCTATTGTGAAGGAATTCCTAATGGTATTCCCTAATGAGCTTCCAGGGACTAACCCTAAACGGGAAATTGATTTTGCTATAGATTTTCTCCCGTATATGCAGCCTATATCCATTCCTCCCTATAGAATAGCTCCTGTAGAGATAAGGGAATTAAAGGAACAACTCAAGGACTTACTTGATAAAGGCTTTATTAGGCCAAGTAAGTCTCTATAGGATGCTTCATTGCTCTTAGTTCGAAAGAAAGATGGCTCCATACGAATGTGTATTGATTACAGACAACTATATAAAGTCACTGTCAAGAATAAGTATCCTCTTCCGCGGATTGATGACTTATTCGTCCAGTTGTAGTGTGCCAAATGCTTTTCAAAAGATTGACTTGAGATCTAGGTATTACCGGTTGCGAGTCAGGGATGTTGATATTCCAAAGACAGCATTTAGGATGAGGTATGGACATTTTGAGTTCCTTCAGCTTACAAATGCCCCAGAAGCTTTTATGGGCCTAATGAATTGAGTCTTTAAACCATTCATGGTTAAATCTGTGATCGTGTTTATTGACGACATCTTGATATATTCACTGTCAGAAGCTGAGCATGTAGATCACTTGCGAACTATATTACAGACTCTCCAGGACAACAGGTTATATGCTAAATTCTCTAAATGTGAGTTTTGGTTAACTTCTTTAGCTTTTCTTGGCCAAGTTATTACAGGCGATGGTATCAAGGCTGATGGCCAAAAGATTGAAGTAATAATGGCCTTGCCGAGACCATTGAATTTGACCGAGGTCCATAGCTTTTTTGGCTTGGCGGGATATTATAAGAGGTTTGTTGAGGGATTCTCCTCTATCTCTGCACTACTAACGAGATTGACACATAAAGCGGCTAATTTTCAATGGACTGAATCATGCAAATAGAGTTTTCAAGAGTTAAAGAAAAGGCTTACCACAACACCTATCTTGGCTCTTCTGGATGGAACCAGAGGCTACGTTATATATTATGATGCCTCGAGAGTTGGCCTAGGTTGTGTTCTTACGCAGCATGGTAGAGTTATTGCATATGCTTCCAAACAGTTGCGAAAGCATGAACAAACCTATCCTACCCATGATCTTGAGCTCACTGCGGTTGTATTTGCCCTAAAGATTTGGCGACATTATCTATATGGAGTTTATATTGATATTTTTACCGACCACTAGAGCCTTCAATATTTATTTAAGCAGAAGGAGTTGAACCTATGACAAAGGAGGTGGCTAGAATTACTAAAAGATTATGATGTTGACATTTTGTACCATCCCAGTAAAGCTAATATTGTTGCTGATGCACTTAGCCAAAAGTCCATGGGAAGTTTAAGCCATGTTGAAGCTAATAAAGTTGAAATGACAAAAAGCCTATGTCAGCTAGCTAGCTTGCAGGTGCGATTGGTAGATATAGAGGATAGAAGTGTAATTGTTCAAAATACAACAGAATCTTCCATTGGTAATGAAGTAAAAGAGCGACAATGCGAGGATCCTTAGCTTAGAACACTGAGGGAGAGCATTTCCCAACAGTATCATCCTTCATTTGAGATGACTTGAGATGGAGTCCTTAGGTACCAAGGCCACTTATGTGAGCCTAATATGGAAGGACTCCGTGCGAGGATTCTTTTTTAGGCCCATTATTCTAGATATTCAACCCACCCTGGAGCAACAAAAATATATCGGGACCTTTGACAAATCTATTGGTGGAATGGTATAAAAAAGGATATTATAGAGATGGTAGCCCAATGTCCCAATTGCTAGCAAGTTAAAGTAGAACATCAAAGACCTGGAGGCCTAGCTCAGTATATTGAGCTTCCATTATGGAAATGTGACATGATAAATATGGACTTTATCACTGGGTTTCCTCGTACTCCATGCAGGTATGATTCTATTTGGGTAATCATTGATAGGTTGACAAACTCTGCTCATTTCTTACCAGTAGGAACGATATATTCAATAGAGAATTATGCTAAGCTTTACATTCAAGAGATTGTTTGCCTTCATGGAATTCCATTATCTATTATCTCTAATCGAGGGGCTCAATTTATCGCACATTTTTTGAAGTCTTTTCAGAAGGGTCTTGGCACTCAGGTGAATTTCAGCACCGCTTTTCATCCACAAACTGATGGGCAAGTAGAGCTTACCATCCAGACCGTTGAGGATATGTTACGTGCATGTGCGTTGGACTTTGAAGGAAGCGGGGATGATCACCTACCTCTTATTGAGTTTGCTTATAATAATAGCTTGCAAGCTAGTATTCAAATGGCGCCTTATGAAACACTATACGGGCAAAGATGTAGGTCGTTGATCGATTGGTTTCAGGTTGAGGAGGCAAAGTTGCTAGGCCCTAATATAGTTCAGCAAGCGATAGACAAAATGAGACTTATTAGAGACCGATTGCAAATAGCCCAGAGTCGGTAAAAGTCTTATATAGATGTTCAACAATGAGACTAAGAGTTTGATGTAGAATCTTCTTGAAGGTATCACCTATGAAGGGAATCATGCGGTTTGAAAGCTTCATGCGGTGTTTCATGCGGTGTTTCATGTATGATATTGCAGAAGTGCATTGGAGATCCTTTGCATATTAAGGATATCCATATTGCTGAAAACTTATACTATGATGAGGTGCCAGTGGTTATTTTAGATCGACAAGTGAGAAAGGTTCAGAATAAAAAAGTGGTCTCCATGAAAGTATTGTGGCGGAACAACAATATTTAAGATATGTTCGAGATGTTTCTCTTCTTGGTGTAGTGCCAACAAAATAAATATAGAATGCGAAGGGAATGTAGTATTCATAATCAATCCTTCTTCCATACAAAACTATAATGGACGAACATAACAAGTAACACGTAGATTTCCAATAATGTCTAATGTAATGCCCCTATTTAAACGACTAAGACACTAGATCCTGTTTAAATACTTTCTTTTACTAACTGGCATGGGACCAAGTATAAGCATTATGTAAAGAACCTTTATGAGCACTTTCAAAGTTAAGGCTTCATTCTATATGTTGAGTTAAGTTGTCAAACTTATTCAAAAGACATGTGAGATTTCACTAATCCGTTGTATATGCTATGACAATGATTATGATGCTATGAGAATAAGTGTATGAATAAGCTAAGATTGGCTAAATTTATGCTATGACCTACTATGTGCATTTAATATTCATATCATACTTTACATGTTATGCATGGACTTCGAGCTATAATTAGAGGTATGGGGCCTATTTTTCCAAATGATTATGTATATATGGTACAGATGGCCACAAGTTGGCAAATATGATATCGGTTAGCTACCGGAAAGGACCACCATTGCTAGCATTTGGTTGGGTATATCATGCATTTGCATCCATATATATGTATTCACGACATGCGATACTCGGGATACCATACATATTTGATCACTGGGAAGTTTCTTATTGGCCATTAAGGTTACTTGAGTTTCAGTAACAGGTGATATTTATATTACCTTTTTTACTATAGTTACCTATGGTTTTACATTCTGCCTCACATACAAGTACACATTTATTCATAGTGACGTCCCGTTGCCTAAGGAAGCAGCATTTTATTTCGTGCGGCAGGTTCAGGTAGGGACTCTGATCGACCCCTTCTCTAGGAGCCCAATTCATCTGTGATTTGGTAAGCTCCACCTCTTCCTGGAGCTTTTAGAGGATGCTTACTTTTTGTTGTACAGTTGGGCATAGTCGGGGCCCTGTCCCAGCAGTATTAGTGGTTCTCTTAGAGGCTATTGTGGACATGTTATTGTGTGTTGGTTCTTTTGTGCCTCTCAATCTCCAGTCATAAGATTGGCATCTATATATAGTGTGTGCCTGTACCTCTATTGTTGCAGCCTTGTCGGCCAGCTAGTACTTTATCATTTTGGTTTGCTTATCTTGATGTACATGATTTGTTGTTGACCAGGTCATGACCTAAATGGTCCCGCCTTAGTTTTTTTTAGCGTTATGCTGCCTAATTTCCTTCTGGTCCCTAGTTTAGTTAACTGGCATTTTTAGAGGCTTACTCGGCCAATAACAGTATCGGGTGCCAGTCGCGCCTCCCCTCTAATTGGGGTGTGACATGGGGACTCACCCCTGAGGATTGTGTTGAGGAACCATCATGTCTAACTAAACCAAGGGAGCTATCACAGCCTGTCTAAGTAGGCCTAGACCTATCACCACTATTGAATAATAGAAAAACTGCCTGAACTGCTTGGCCCTGATGGCCCTATCTTTAAACATCTCTATCTTGAGGCGGGGGCCCACTACACTAACCATGTTGGCAGAACCTCATCCTGCCACCCTGTCTATCATCCTTGATAAACTCTATCATGCGAGCATGATCCACAATACTGTAAAAAGTGCCTTCAACAAGATCTAGGGAAACTATAGCCTTCTGAAGATACCCCGTCAATCCCTTGGCAAAGCACTAAATCTTTCAAACTTGGTAGGAATGCTAGACAAGGCATACCTAGACAATGTGTCATATCTAGCCTCGTAGTTAGAAATAGATATAGAACCCTATTGTAACCTATCAAACCCATCGCAGTGGCTATATCGCATGAACCTCTCCAATAATTTCTCTGTGAACTGCCCCCCGTCATAGTTGGAGATCCAACAGGTCAATGAGCTACAACTAATCTCCATCACTCCTTGGCAAGGCCGGTGAACTGGTATGAAAAACCCATGTGACTCAAGAATAACCAAGTTACTTATCTGGTCTGGGCACTATGATAGAAAATCATAGGCTCTATAACTAGGGGTTCCATCCAATTGTGGGGGAGCCAACTACATAAACCTCTCAAAGCTTTAATGCTCTGTTGTGGACACGGTTTGGCTGTTAGAAGAGGGTGACACCATAAATAAGGGTGGTGTAACAGATGAAGCAACAATCAGACTCTAGAACTGAGAACTTGAACTCAGTATGGATGTATAAGGTGGAATAATAGCAATTATAGGAGAATCTTTTAGAACTAAAAAAGGACCAACATAAATCATGGTTAAATCAGACAGAACTAAGGAAGGACAACTCGATGTTGTAGAAATTGATACATCAATAGTAGCTATGGGGGTACTCTATCTAATCTAGCCAATACCCTCAAAAGTAACTCCTAAACCAAGGGTTGTCTTTGCAGGGTGAGGGTGGTTGAGTAGGATCTGCAGGCCCCATCGGCTCATAAGTAGGCCCTAGAGAAGTCGATCTAGTCTAATTCTTGAGTGGAGTTGCACCTCTACCAATGTCTCGGCCCCTGGCCCTATCTCGAACTCTACCTCGGCTCGAGTGGAAGCCACACGAGCTGCATCGGGCTCTGCGATCTGGTAATCAGCATGTACAAAAGGAGTATATTAGACACTTAAAGTGAGTAATCCAAAGAATGACATGAATAGAAGCAAGATGTGAAAGCCTTTCCTATCAAGCACCCCGTAGCCTCTTGAAGATGGGTGTCGACATTTATGCACCGATCCACAAGACTCTACTAGACACCCTGCTCTTGACTCACAGGCCCAATGAACCTAGATCTGATCCCAAACTTTCCACGACCTAAAATCGGACCTCAACAAAAGAAAGATAAAATAAAGCAAAAACAACTCATATAACAAAAGAAATCTCCCAAAAACCAAGAGTCATGAGTACAAGAGCAACTAAGGTAATATGGTGGAATAGATACAACTGTCACAAATGAAATAGAAATTTTTCTCATAATATCTGATACAAATGTGAAAGAAAATACTAAAGAAAATCCCAAAGACCCACGGTGACCCAAAGTATGAGTCTTATCGATAAGATCTGGATGGAAGTAGAATAGCTTAACTAGAGTGATCAATTACCCTGCGTGTGTCCCAATGCCCTATCTGCAGAGAGGAACAAAGTATGAAAAAGTACACTAAAATGTAAGAGAAATTGAACAAGTACACAATAATGAAGAATTCTATCCTTGTATATAAAAAGGGAAGTACATCATTAAATATATACATAATAATCAGCTAAGATATTCTCCATATCCCATAGTACTATACATCAATGAATGTGAGTCTGATGCAAAACTCATAAATGCATATGCCAAGTGTTTCAAAGCCTTGCCACATGCTCGTGGTCAAGGTAATATCAAAATACCTCAACCTTGCCACTTGGCCGTGTCAAGGAGTATCACGGTGCCATGTCCTTTGCCACCTGCCCATGGTCAAAGGAATATAAGATAAAAATCCCACCCTTGCCTCATGCTCGGGTCAAGGGGGTGATACCAATGTGGAGCATAATATCCTATCCTCCTACCCAGGACAAGGGATGTCATAAGAACCATACAACATATGTAAATAAATGATACATTCTAGAAATGCATGTAACATGTTGAATAGCATCAAAGCAGGAATGCCAATACATGAAGTTCATATAATCATATGCACATAAAGAATAATAGCAAGTTTCACAGCTAATGCCCAAACTATCCTCATGTCTCTAATCATCATAATTATATCAATAGTCAAGAATATCAACAATACCGGACCTTACTCATCTCAATTATACAAGAGTAACAGTAATATCAGACCTTACTCATCCCATTTATACAAGAATATCAATCCTACCGGACCTTACTCGTCCCAATTATACATATAAATCTCATAGGCATCTCAACAACCATCAATTACCACATAATTACCCAGATGGTCTCGCAAGTCTCATATTATCACATTTTATCCAAAATCATCATAATTAACAAGATTTCATCTCTGCTCATCAATGGAATCGAAATTTACATCATAATTTGTCTTAATCGGAATCAACATACAATAAATATTAAATTATATTAACATAATTACTCATGAATCATTCTAGATCTCCCAACTATCACAAAAACATGATCAATAACTCAAATTCAGTCCCAAAAAGTTACCGAACGTACCTCGACACGAAAATCACACTCGAACAAGGTTTCAATTAACTCAATCCACAAAATGATCCTCAAATTGATCCACCGCTATCAAAAATAGATAATACTGCACATATAGAGGAGCATTTTGATACACATATTGGTATAAATTAGGCTTAGGGGAATATTGGTCAATTTTAGGGATACAATCCGAAGTTCTCAAATTTGAAAATTAACTTTAAAATCAAGTTTTATACGAAAAATGGTGTTCGTGGGTGAAAATTCTACTAAAATCGAGTTCAAATCAATTGATAAATTAGCATTTAAAATTTTGAAATCTAAGATCAATAATACCCAATTTTGGATTTCAAATTCATAAATTTCAAGACAAAATAAAGATAAAACTTATGAAAAATGATTAATATAGTGTTAGAAATACTTACCCAAGTTAAATCTTTGAAAACCTCTTCCAAATCGCCCAAAAAGCATGATAAGTTCGAACATGGAACATAAATGATGACTCTCAGGTTTTTAAAACTAATTAGTAAAATTATACTCTATGATCGCGGAGCCTATTCCACGAATACGAATCCTAAGTGGGCCCCACTCCATGAACATAGGACCATGTTCGCGAACACGAAGCACAACATCGCAAAGACTTCTGTGAAGACGGGCCAGAAAGTACCTACACCTGATATCAGCAAAACGAAGTCCAACTTCCTACTCGTAACGGACCCTTGGAACTCATCCGGAATCAGAATTACATGAACCCCATATGTATCCATACTAGAAACAGCGAACTGGACTCAATGGAATCATAAGAAATCCGTTTCAAGGTTCCTCGCCATATTTACCAATGCAAAATGATAAAACTAGTTTAAAACTTAAAATACCAAAATTTTCTTCTGCAACTCCAAATATTATTATGAGGTCATTTCTAGCATTAGTTTAACCATCCAGAACCATTAGAATTGTCGAAATTTTGATCCGAGTTTCTGAATTTCGAATATTGACCAAAGTCAAATTTTGATTCCAGAAATGACTAAAATCACAACTTTGGACGTAAAAACCTTATTTAACTCCAAATTCAGTTCTCTAACTTCTTATAGTTCAATTTTGATGTTCCGCAACTACTAGAATCAATGGATCCCCAAGCTAACCCCAGAAACTCAGAATGATACAAAACTCACTTTTTCAGCAACTTGAGCTTTCAAAAATACAAAAACTCATATTTTCAAATTTTCAAACTCAGGTTTTCAGTTTCAACAATACAGATAGTTCAAAATAGGCCCATAGCAACTTACGAAAGGGAAAATATTATTTTTTAAAGATAAGGACAAAAATGACCAACCAGGTCTTTACACATAGGAGCATACAAGGTTCAATCATACTTAACAAAAGATTAGAAGTCCACTTGCCTTAGAAGAAGTCTCGAATCAAGCCAAATCAATGGCGTTTCCCCTCCCATGATAATCCAAATCATCACAATCTATTCAAATATAGCATCATAATCACATAATGAATCTAATGACAATAAAATCAATCTATTCGAGAACATAATAGTCAAAAGTCTCATGCTAAAAAAGTAGCCAAAAATTGAAAATCAATACATGAAAATATTCTCCAAGTAATAGGAAATTCAACAGAGAAAACCATTTCAAATACAGAGTGAAAATGATAGGAATAATCAAATTAGCATAAGGAATCAATATTTGAATTCTCCAATTAAAAACCCCAAATTACAATATAAAAACACAATTTTAAGTGATGAAAATTAAACAATAGATTAGAAAATAGTTACCCAAGAGATTTGCCTTGAAAAGCCATGGAGAATCACCAAAAAAAATGAAGGTTGGAGGTTTGAAAGTAGAGGAAATATTTTAAATCTGTCATTGGAAAGAAGTTTACAATTCAAGCACGTTTTACCTTCTGCAAACGCAGAGGACCTTTCGTGAACACGAAGGTCAGGGCTGCCTAACCCTCCACAAATGCAGAGACCCAATTAGCTAACATGGAGGTCACATGGCTGACCCTACGTGAATGCGGTGGTCTACTCCTCTAATGCAGTGACCCACTCTACGAGCGCGGAGGACTGGTGCCACATTGCCCCGCGAACGCGGAGAACAAAGGTAATGCACCAGATACAACAACTACACAACGCAACACAATCATGAAAAGGATCCTTGGGATTCGTTCAGAACCCTATGAATAAAAACCAAACATGAAATCTTACTAAAGATGTCATTCCAAACTCAATCGAATCGCCATAATTCGAATTCGAGACCTCTTTGGCCCAAAACTCGAGAAAGATCATTTAAACTAATTTAGGACTCAAATACTCAAAATAAACTTTGGAACTCTAAAAATTACAACAACCATTCCTATTGTTAGTTTCACCATCCAGAACCACTAGAATCAAGGAAATTTTGAGCTTCTGAACTCCGAATGTTGACCAAAGTCAAACTATGACCCAAAATGAACAAAAAAATGTAACTTTGGTTTTAAAATCTCTGTTTTAACTTTAAATTCAATTTTGCAAGTTCTCCACGACCATTTTCATCATTCCGGAGTTGATGGAGTTGACAGAATTGAAATCTGACACTCGAAACTCAAAATGACCACAAAACTCAAAATTTCAAAATTTTAGCCTTTAAAAATACTTTCTTTAGCAAAACTCCAACTTTTTAAAAGGTTTTCAAAATCCAACTTTTATACTCAACTGAAAATGACCAAGGCAACTTTTGGAAACGGCAAAATGGTAATTTTATCAAAAATACTAAAAATGACCTTTGAGGTCATTACATTATCCACTACTAAAAATAGTGTTTGTCATCCAATATTAGATAAGGGACATACTTCTAGGCTCAAAACGTTGAGGGCATCGTGCATGCATCTCTAACTCTATCTCCCATGTAGCCTCACTCTCGGGCCTATGCCTTTACTGGACCTTTACTGAAGTGATCTCCTTAGTCCTCAACTTCCTCACCTGCTTATCCAATATGGCCACCGGCTACTCCTCCTAAGTAAAATCTTGGCTCAACTCAACTAAATCCACAAAAATCACATGAGACTCATCCAGAATGTAATGCCGCAATATCAAAACATTAAACACAGGATGAACTGAAGACATGTTGGGTGGCAAGGCAAGTCTATAAGCTACCTTTCACACTCTATCAAGAATCTTAAAAGTACTAATAAACCTCGAATTAATTTTTCTCTTCTTCTCGAATCTCATAACATCCGTTAAAGGTGAGACCTTCAACCAAACCATGTCACCAACCATAAACTCCAAAGGTTGAACTCACCTATCAGCATAGCACTTTTAGCAACTTTGGGTTGCCACCAACCTACTCTAGATCAACCCGCACTTGCTCAAGATCATTTCACAACACATTTACATGCATGCTCTTAATAGTTACTGTGTCAAACCACCTGATAGGAGATCTACACCTCCTACAATACAAGGCCTTAAAGGAAGCCATCTGAATGCTGAAATAATAATTGTTGTTTTAAGAAAACTCCACCAAAGGCAAGTGTTCATCCCATCTGGCACCAAAATCAATGACACATGCCCGAAACATATCTTCCAACACCTAAATGGTCCTCTCAGAGTGGCCATCCGTCTGGGGATGATAAACTATACTCATATCCAAATAGGTACCTAAACCATGTTGTAAGGCCCTCCAAAGTATGAAGTAAACAATGAAACATGATATGATATGATGGAAACTGAGACTCTGTGCACTTCACTTTGAAAGGCTAGTCTCTTATCTGTATACTTCACTTTGACCAGAATAAAGTGGGCCGACTTGGTCAATCGATCCACCATTATCCAAATGGAGACAAAACCCCAAACTATAAGAGGCAACCCAACTACAAAATCTATGGTGATATGCTCCCACTTCCACTCGGGAACGGGCATTCTCTGCATCAAACCTCCAGGCTTTAGATGCTCATATTTGATGTGTTAGCAATTCAAGCAGTTTTCCACAAACTTAGTAATTTCTCTCCTCATCCCATACCACCAATAATGTTATTTCAAATCATGCTACATCTTTGCTTCCCCGGTTGAATGGAATATCTAGTACAATGTACCTCCTTAAGTATCAATATGATTAAATCACCCATCTTAGGTACACAAATACGACTCCCAATCCTCAAAACTTCATCAGAGTCAAGCACCGTTTCCATAGCTTTACCTCTAGCCACTTTTTCTCAAATGATACACAACCTCTCAACCTGAAACTACTTCTCACAAATCTGATCCATCAAAGATAAGTAGCCCTCAATGAAAGCAAGCATCCCACCCTAGTCTGAAAGTTGTAATCTCACTAGCCCATTGGCCAATCTCTGAACATATCTGGCTAACAACCACTCTTCAACCCGAACATCTGTAAGACTCCCCATGCTGGAAGCCATCCTACTCAAAACATCAGCCACCACATTGGCATTTCCGAGATGATAGAGAATAGTTAAGTCATAGTCTTTTAGGATCTCAATCCACCTTCTTTGCCCCAATTTTAGATCCCGCTGGCTGAAAATATACTATAAGTTGTGATAGTCAGTAAAGAAGTCACAGTGAACTCCACATAGATAGTGACGCCACTACTTCAACACAAACACAACCACAACCAAGTCAAATCATGTGTCGGAGAGTTCTTCTCATGGGCCTTCAACTGCCTCGAAGCATAAGCAATAACCTTCCTTACTGCATCAACACACTACCTAACCCCACTCCCCAAGCATCATAATACACCATTAAATCAACACCTTCCCTCTGGCAAGGTCAAGATAGGAGCTATGGTCAAAAAGAACTTAAGTTTTTGAAAGTTCTCTTCACACTCATCAGACCAGTGAAATGCAACAGTCTTCTGAGTGAGTCTAGTCAATAGAGTCGTAATAATAGAGAAGCATTGCATAAAACGATGAAAATAACCAGCCAAGCCTATAAAATTATGAATCTCTGTAGTTGAGGTAGGCCTAGCCCGACCCCGAACAGCCTTAATCTTCGTTGGGTCAACTCGAATACCCTCCTTGGACACCATGTACCCCAAGAATTCCATTGAACTCAGTCAAAACTCACACTTAGAGAATTTAGCATAAAGTTTCTTCTCCTAAGCCTCTGATGTACAATCCTCAAATATCTCACATGATTCTTCTCGATCTTAGAGTCGACCAAAATGTCATTAATAAATACTATCATAAACGAATCCAAATACGGTCCGAACACCCCCTTCAGCAACTCTATAGATACTGCAAAGTGTTAGTTAATTCAAAGGACATAACAAGGAAAATCATAATAGTTATATCTTATACCATGTACCCCAAGAATTCCATTGAACTCAGTCAAAACTCACACTTAGAGAATTTAGCATAAAGTTTCTTCTCCTAAGCCTCTGATGTACAATCCTTAAATATCTCACATGATTCTTCTCGATCTTAGAGTCGACCAAAATGTCATTAATAAATACTATCATAAACGAATCCAAATACGGTCCGAACACCCCCTTCAGCAACTCTATAGATACTGCAAAGTGTTAGTTAATTCAAAGGACATAACAAGGAAAATCATAATAGTTATATCTTATTTGCAAGGTTGTCTTGGGAATATCTAAAGGCCAAATTTGTAGCTGATGACACCCAGACCTCAAATCAATCTTAGAAAATAGTGTAACTCCCTGAAGCTGATCAAATAAATCATCTATACGAGAAAGTAGGTACTTGTTATTGAGAGTCACCTTGTTCAACTGCCTATAATCAATACACATTCTCATGGATTTATCTTTATTCTTTACAAACAAGATAGGGGCACCCCAAGAGGAAACAATAGAGCGAAAAAATCCCTTGCTCAGTAGATCTTCACCTGCTCTTTTAGCTCCTTCAACTTAGCCTGGGCCATATAATAGGGAGTGATAGAAATAGGTTTAGTGCCCAACTCAAGATGAATAATAAAATCAATGTCTCAGTTAAGAGGAATTCCTGATAGATCTATAAGAAACATATTCAAAAACTCACAAATCACCAAAATAGACTCCATAGGAGGTAACTCGGCAATGGTATCACAAAAAAAGCGAAGTAAGCCAAAAACCCTCTATCAATCAACTTTTGGGCCCGAATATAAGATATCATCTTACTTGAATTAAAACCCTTCAGAACTGCTCACTCTATCCTCAGTTTGCTTTGCATGGCTGAGGTAACAGTCTTGGCATAACAATCAAGAATAGCATGATACAAAGATTGCCAATCCATATAAAAAATAACATCAAAATCTATCATATCCAATATAATCATATCTACCCAAGTCTCGTAGTAAGCCAAAGTCACAAGATAGGATCGATACACCTGGTCCACTACTAAGGGCTTACCTATTAGGGTGGAAACATGAATAAACACAAACATAGTATCATAAGGCAACTCAAACCCCAAGGAGAAATAAGAAGACATTTAAAATAAAGTGGAGAAAGGATAAAATAACACAGATGCAGGGTGATGACATATCAAAACAATACCTTTGATGACAGTAATAGAGGCCTTAACCTCGAGTCTACCTGGGAAAGCTTAGCAATGGCCTCTCCATCCTCCACTATTAGAAGCTTCCCCTCCATCGCCAGAATGTGTGGAAATATCACTTGCTCATCTACTAATGGTGCATCAACCTCTACCAATCTGGCCTCTACACTAACCCCTAGTCTACAAGATTGAACTTCTACCTGATAGTGCTAAATCTTTGACTGGTGTTGCATAGTAAGAACGGTGAAGACTAGAATGAGTTTTCATAGGACACTATCGGATCATATGATTGGGAGATCCACACCCATAGTATGATCTAGGTGTAGAGAGATGCTATGATAGAGCGGGCTAGATTCTGTAACCACTTATGAGTTTATATTTCGGACTCATTTTGGGGGTAGATTGTAAAAAATCATTGCCCTTAGTGCGCTATTAATTCCAGCTTCTAACAAATATGAATGTGTTATGACAGATAATAGGATTAAAAGTGCACAAATGGATAATACTTGGTGAAATCTTAGAAAGTGAGCAAAAGTGCAGAATTTATACAGAGAAAAGCAAGGTCGCCGACATACTCAGCGATTCGTGGAATACTCATGGAGATCGCCTGTTATTGCACTAACTAAGGTTCCAGATCAGGTCAAAATAGCAGTCAAACTCGATATTCATGCACCACCGAATAGCATGAGAGATCACCTAATGTTACAATACCCAAAGTCTCAAAATACTGACAGAAAGGCAATACGGTAGATATTTCAGCCTATCGCCAAATAAGATTGGCAGAACAGAGGGAGCCTAATAAAGATGCATATGAAAGCGATCAAGTGCACATTCGGTGTACCACTAGAGTTCTCAGCGATGGTCGGCCTTGACCGTCGAATGACATTTCGCAACACAAACTTTCACAGATTTGGATGGAGTATATAAGAAATTTTAGAGAGAACATTATACATCTTTTGTTCGTACCATATCAGAACAATTATTCTATAGTAGTAGTTCATAAAACTTTCCTCTTAGAGTACAAGAGGAGTTAGGGTTTTGAAGCTTTTGGGAATCAAATTGGAGAAGATTGGCTAGTGATAATCAACTAATTTGTATTCAATCTTGTTACCCATGAATGTTGCTGCTATGTATGGTATTAAATCTTTAATTTCTAGCATGTGTGGCTGAAACCCCCATGTTGGGGATGTGCTACTGATATGAGTTTTTGATTTATTTATTAGGTCTCTGATATCTTAACTTATCTGTAGTTGATTTGAGTGAATTTATATTCGTTCCTATGTTCAATCTATGATTTCAAGGTTACAAACTTAGGGTTTTACTTTAGATCTTTGATGGTTGCCTTACCAAAACTATTAGAGTGTGGAATGGGTATAATGACTGGAAACCTCTTGGGGTTTAGTTGAATTCCACAGCCATGGATTCAATGGCCAAGGTATCAGAGGTTTTGCTGAGATTTCTTAGGTTAAGCGTGTCCTTGACAGTCCGTATATGATTTCTTAGTTGATTCATGTGAAACATCCTTGTCTCATAGTTGATACGGGTTATAAGCAACCTAGCATATTCACTCAATATCAACTCATTTAGTCAAGTATCTAGACCCAACTAGTATATTGATTCCCCTTTTTTTACATCTCTAACATCCTCCCTTAATTGTTATTTAAATCATTATCTAGAACTTGTTTAGTTGAATTTTTATTTTGATTATTGCAACCCCTCCCCCCCCCCAATCCTACAATTACTTGGTCCAACGAGTCACTTTCGCCTTAACAATGATTCTCTGTGGGATCGACCCCAACCTCTAAATGTGGGTTATTATGCTAATGACGACTGACCCTGCTTCCTTTGAGTTGTCGGGTTGAGAAACATCAAAAATGGTGTTGTTGCTGGGGAGTCAGCCGTGTTCATATTGGAAGTGTTTGTTGAGCTTTGTTCTTGTAGTTAGAATTGTTTTTAATATTATTTTGTTGTATTTGCTGTTGAAAAATAGGTGTTAAAATGGAGGATGATGAGAGCGTTCATGGAGAGAATGTTGGACTGGGATCAAGTGGGGAGCACTAGTGCCATTCTACTACCACCATTAGCCGGAGGAGTTAATTTTCATGTAATGAGCAGTATGTTGCAACTCCTCTAGCTAAAAGGCCTATTCAGAGGGCTCGGCCATGAAGATCCCTATGAACACTTAAGGATCTTTGTTGATGTATGTCTCCTATTCAACTTCAGGAGAGTGAATCATGAACCCGTTCGACTAAGGGTATTTACTTTTTCCATCACCGGAGAGGCTTTGAGGTAGCTAACAAAGCTACATCATGATTCTATTACTTCATGGGAGGAACTGCAAAATGTATTCCTTGAGAAATTTTTCCCTTCTTCGAAGATGATAAAATTAAGAAGAAGTATTGAGAACTTCAAGCAACTAGAAGGTAGTTGTTGTATGAAACATGGCTCCAATTTGGAAACTCTTACTTCAATATCCTAACCGAGGAGTTTTGGACTGTATGATTTCGCAATACTTTTATGTGAGTCTTGACGCTGCAAACAAAGGAGTAGCTAATCAATTAGTGAGAAGAGTCCTAATGACACAAACATTCACTGAAGCTTGTAACCTCCTGGATGGCATGACAAAGATTAATCAACCATGATACACAAGAGATGATATGGTACCTTCAAGCCATAGAGGTCCAACCAAGGAACAACTTGCTAAAGACAAAAAAAAGGATGAGAACATGGCTAAAATGTTAACCCAGCTTGATCTTTTGACCAAGAAGATCATGGAAGGAAATCATAAAAGTGTGAATGTTGTGGGATCTACTAGAGATGTGATGTTTGAGGGTGCACCATTTAAAGGTAGTTATATGAAGGAGTGCATTACATGGGAAACTAAATGGTGGGTTCTCGATTGGCTTTTCCAAGGCTGCCCATGAATCAAGGTTGGAACACTAACTCTGGATGGCAAGATCGTGCAAGGATTGGCAAACCTCTAGTTGGAGGTTGGAGGAACTGTGATGGAGATAGGTACATTCCATCTTATGGTAGAGTGAAGACTGTGGAACCAGTGGTTAATCAATAAAATCCTTGGACCGAGGATATGCTCTCCTGAATCTTAAGTGAGGTAAAATCTTTGGTAATGTTCTAACAGAGATGAAATCTGATTTTTCTCAGCTGAGCCAAACTACGATATCCCATTTAGCATCTATAAAACATTTGGAGACTCAACTTGAGAATATTTCATCTCATCTAAATCAATGTCCATAAGAGGATTTACCTAGTGACATGGTGGCTAACCCAAAAGGGAATGATCATCAATGTTTAGCAATAACCACTCATAGTAGGACGGTGGTTGAAGTCATTAGACCATCACTTGATGTTGATGAAGGTTTGAAAGAGGTGGAAGACAAGGAACATGTGATTATTGTTGAAGATGATGAGCATGAAGCTCATGTTAGAAATAGGTGATGTTCTCAGAAATCCTGAGAGCGATAAGCAAGAGAAGAGTAGGGATAATGGTGCGAATGTCAAAGAAATCTCTCCCCAAAAATTCAAGTCCAGCGGTGAGGTTGAAAAACCTCAAGTCAAGATTGATCCTCCATTTCCACTAATATTGAAGAAAAAGAAGCAGGACGCTAAGTTTCAAAAGTTCCTTTATATGTTCAATTCATTGTCAATAAATGTTCCACTTTCAAGCATTGGTTGAAATGGAAGGGTATGCTAGATTTATGAATGAAATGGAGACAAAAAAAAAAGAACTCTTGAGTGTGAGATAGTTGAAATGTCTCACAACTGCAGTGCAATCTTGACACAAAAATTGATAGCAAAGAAGAAAGACCCAAGTGCATTCACCATGCCATGCGAGCCTCAAAATTTAGAAAAGTACTATGTGATTTGGGGGCGAGTACAAACCTCATGCCCCAAGCCATATTTGATGAATTGGGCTTGGATAGCCCTTCACCAACCATGATAAAGCACTCATCGTTGATCGGTTTATCAAACAACCAATGGGATCTTACAAAAAGTGTTGATTGAATAAGTTCATTCTTCCTGCGGATTTGTGATTTTACATTGCAAGGTTGATTTGGATGTGCCAATAATATTGGGTGGACCATTCTTAGCCATACGGCGAGCTATGGTGGATGCTGAGAGTGGAGATCTAAAATTTAGAATGAATGATGAGGAGGTTGTTTTCAACATATGCAAAGCTTTGAAGCCGGGAGATGATCCTAAGGTATTGTTATTAATGGAACAATTGGCGGTGACTTGATAAAAGAAGGAATTATGTCATGCCATGACATTAACTAAGCCGCTACTTAGGAGGCAACCCGAGGTGAGTATCTATTTCTTTCTAGTTTGAATAATGGGTGTTGAATTGTGCAGGGTTGACATAGAGAAATTGGAGTGAAGAGTTGGTATGGATGATCAAGTGGCACTACTCAGCGTATCGCCGAGTCATATTGGCGACCATCGGTTCAACCGCCTTTCGAGTCAAGCGATGACTCTTAAGGTATTGTCAAATTTGACGAACTAAATATCAAATTGGAAAATCGCTGAAACAGTTGGCGATGGTTAATTCTACTACACTTCAAGGCGGAGGAAAAGGTATGCATGCTGTAAAAATGGGTGGTCCCTAGCACACTCGGCATAGCACCAACTGCGTTAGGCAGTGTGGTTCAACATCGCTGTCCACGCCTGCTCATTGATCTACTTAAGGCTTTTTGAATGCCTTAGCCATTTCAGGTTTCATCGTCACTCCTTTCATTTCTTTTGCACGCCAAAACCCCCATCTTTGATGTTCTTTGAAAAACCTTTACAAAAAGGGTTGAAGATATTCATCGAAAAGTATCCTTGAAGATTCCATTGTGTCTCGCTACTAAAGAGGTACGTTTTTTGCCCTTATTTTAGTTCATTTGATTAAATTCATTGTTTATGAAGTTAATCAAGGTTTGTAATAAGATAATCATGCTTTAATGTTTGAAAGTCTTATTGAAATTTGAGTGGGTAGATCTTTAGAGTTATTCTTAAACCCTATGTTGCATGAATGGGTGATTTCTTGTGGATTTTGGAATCCTTTTATGAATGTCGAAATTGGTGATGTATGTGAGGTTTGCTAGGTGTATGAATGAAGGGTTTCTTGCTTACTGATGGATTGTTTGTGGGTATTGCCTCGATTTCATGCTTGTTATCATGCCTGAATATTTTCAATTGAGATGATGCTATGATCATATGAATTTTTTATTGAAATTCTTGCTTGTTTGGATTGATTATTCTTATAGGCTATGGGTGAAGTTTGAGTAATCCTTAACCTCCTTTAAGCAATTGAACTTGCCTTATGATAGATTGGGTGACGTTATTCTTAAGGGTAAGTCATCGATTGAGTGAGTATATAGCCAATGAAAATCATGTGCTAGTGATAACCAATAGCTAAGCATGCATTTTACGTGTCGTGGTGGGTTAGTATGTGACTTTCATCCATGTGATATGTGAAAATGTAGAAGTGCGACTGAATGGATGAAGGGCCTTGCCAATCACCACAAGTGATGGTCATTTTGACCGACTAAGTGCACTTGACGATGTGCCTCATTGTCACATACACCGTCTTAATTATTTGATCTTCTTGAGTGACTACCGTAACTTTTGGTGATGAGCTATTTTCCTCGCTGAATCAATTCAACATATTGCTGAATATGCTTGAGTATCTCCAAAAGTAGCAATGGCTTGAGGTTCGAAATCTATACGAAAAGGCAATGGTTTATTTGATCGCATCCTAAGTTTGGTGAATTGTTGAGCATGATCTAAGGTCAATTTGAAATGTCTACTCCGAATGGTTCTTACAAGATCAATTCTTACATCTAATTGTTTTATCAAACACCAATCACAAGATCCTGGAGTATAATTTGCAAGATGACCAAGTGAAAGCATATTCTAGCCTTCTTAGATAGAGTCTGTACTTCGCCATACTAAGTCCACATTAGTTGGGTGCATCATGGACTGAAAGGAGTTAAATCTTGGATCAATCATCACCTCAGAGATCCTCTCTAGGGCAAAACAGGAGCAAATTTCTTTGCCATTTCCAAGTCTCGTTACAGTTGTATGCAAGAAGCCCAAAGTTCCGAGGAACAAAAAGATTGATATAGAGGTGACTCCATCAGCGCCTACTAATATCCGGTGGATTGAGGTTGAGTACATGAGGGATGAAGAGGACGGAGCTAGGAAGAAGCCAGCTGACAAAATCACAGTGATTAATGTTGAGGCCTTCAAGTCTGGTGTTGCAAAGCTAGGTACCGAGGTAGGTATACCTTCTTCCTCGCCTAATTTACACTCCTCTTCTACTCTCATATCTACAGAGATAGAGGCCATAGCTAACCAACTCTCACTCACTAGGGCTATTATTTTTGCTATGGACCACCTAACCAACGTAGCTGATCTTTGGGCCACGAGAGTTGAGTCAGTTTTTCCCATGTTAGTTAAGCCAGCCTTGAACGTCGCCCTTGATGTGTTGAAGAAGGAGGTGAATGCCCTCCAGTCCACTGATTTGAGTATGTTCTTTGATGGGCTAGAAGATCTATAACTCAAGGTAGATGTCACTGCGATCCCAAATGAGGGGTTGATTGTAGATACTTTGGGTGATGGCACTGAAGAGAACCAGGAGGTAAGTACCTCAGAGACTGATGAGGAGACATCGAGATCAATGTATAGCCAAAAGGACCAGAAGGAGCTAGATTAATTAGAGAGCGAGATCGTGGATATGGTGAAAACAGCATCAGTTCTGGATTAGTCCATGATAGGTACATCTAGTATGAGTGAGCCTGAGCCTGCTAGGCCTAACATTGATCTTGAGAGAACACCGGTAGATGAGGGCATTGATGCCCCCACGACCACGCCTTTAGCTCCATTATCACCACAACAGGATTAGTGTGACAAGGGGATTCTCATACTCACTACTTTCTCTTATGCTTACTCTTTGTTGTCCCTTGTACATTGAGGGCAATGTTTATCTTTTAGGAGGGGGTGAGCTTAAGGAATTTCCTATCTTTTGGCTGATTTATGTTTCTCACTTTGGATAAGACATTGGTATTTTGTTGAAGTTGACGCATTGATGGATATTTAGAAGATTGCTAACCTTTTGGCTTGTAAATAAATCTTAATTTAAATTGTAATAGAGTAGTGTTTATTTTTGCTATTTTTCTTTTTCTTTTTCTTTTCTTGATTGAATGGATGAATAGTTGCAAATAATGTCCTTGAGTCAAATTTTTTTTGGTAAACCCTGTGCACAGATGACAAGCATGTGAACATAATATCGTGTCTCTAGTCCTTAGCAATCTGAGCATCGATGTTCCAATCTTTTATTCGGATGGTGCCATGGACGAGGATCATGTACTCACTAATTGACTTTTCTTGATAAATCAATCCCTGAATAAATTGGAGGAATCTTGAGTTGGCTATGTGAGCAATGGAGCTTGGATATGCGATGATCAGAAAAATTACAAGTGTGTTGTCATTGTTTAAATACAAAACCATTTTCCTACTATGAGACTAGTTATCTTGTTGAAATACTTGTTTTGCAACATGTAGAACTTGCCCGATTTGTTTTGAGGAGTAACCTGGTTAATTCCTTATTAGGAGAGGACCTTAGGCCTTCTTTGAATCCATTAGTCCAAGTTGACCATAGTGACATCCCTTGACAGTGAAATGAATCCTTAGTGAAGCCCTTTTGAGCCTTGATCCCTTCTTTGGAAATCGTGTAACCTTGACTCATGTTTGTGAAAGACAAATCCTTTTTGTTTCTTACCAATCCCTCCTTGAGCTTGAAATGTGGAACAGTGGCCGAAGGCTAAGTTAGGGGTGTTAGTAGAAAGAGAGAAGTGTCCCTCATGTAGGAGTGGAAAAAAAAGGGACAAGAATGAAAAAAAGACATCAAGGAGTCCTAAAAATGAAAGAAAAGAAAAAGGTAAAAAACAACAATTAAAAATTAAGGACCCTTAAAAAAGAGAAATTTTGTTGCGAAAAAAAAATTCAAAAGGGAGACACTTAGAATGATTGATCAAGAGCAAAACAGATGTCAAAAAGGAGACAAATGACAAAGGAACCAATAGAAACTTTGAGCCTGAAAAGAACATGTAAAGTTTAAGGAGGAATGATCCACTATTGACCATATGCTATCCTACCCGATCCTTGCCCTACATTACAGTCCTAACAAAGTCCTTTGGGATCCTAGTCCAGAAGAAAATAAGGTGAACTCTGATTGAGGATAAGGAAAAGCCTATGGATTGAAGGTTACATGTTATTTCTCATTTGGGAGATAATAGGTAAAGAGATTCTCTAAAAGCTATGTCATAATCTTGAGTGTCTAGGATATTCCTTGGCGTGAGGGCAAATGGCCATGCCTTAGGCAGTGATTAGCAGCTACATGAGTAATTGTGAGCATAGCCATGTTTGGATTACTCCTTAGTCATCTCTCGAGGCTTCAAAGTCACATAAGTGGTTTGTGAAAATTTGAGAACGGATAAAAAAAGGTGAAGATGTATGTGTTGCTTCCTGTGGACCTATTTGCAAGCTCTAAATTGGATAGATTGATGTTTGATTTGCTTGAGGCAAGCAAAGGCTTAAATCGGGGTTGTTGATGATTTCATATTTCGGACTCATTTTCGGGATAGATTGCAATGGAACATTGGCCTTAGTATGCTATTACTTTCAACTTCTAACAAAAATGCATGTGTTATGATAGAAATGGGATTAAAAGTGTACAAATGGACGATACTTTGAAATCTTGGAAAGTGAGCAAAAGTGCAGAAAGGCAGAGAAAAGCGACGTCGCCGATATACTCAGCGATTCACTGAGCATACATGGAGATCACCTATTACTGCAGCAACCAAGGTTCCAGGTCAGGTCAAAATAGTGGTCAAACTTAATATCACAAAGCATGTTTTGTGCACCGCCGAATGCCATGAGAGATCGCCTAATGTTATATCACCCAAAGCCACAAGACACTGATAGGAAAGCGATACAACGGACATTTTGGCGCATTGCTGAATAGGATTGGCAGAGCAAAGAGTCATTGCGTAATGTTTCAAAAGAGGGAGCCTTAAGATGCACAAGAAAGCGGTCAAATGCACATTCGGCGCATTTCCAGAGTGCTCGGCGATGGTCGTCCTTGACCGCTAAACGACATTTCACAGCACAAACTTTCACACATTTGCAAGGAGTATATAAGAAATTTTAGCAAGGAAATTGTACATCATATGTTCATACCATATCAGAACAATCTGTCTATAGTAGTAGTATATAGAACATTCCTCTTAGAATACAAGGGGAGTTCAGTTTTCGAGAAGCAAATTCAAAAAGATTGGCCAGTGATAATCAACTAATTTATACTCAATCTTGTTACCCATGAATGTTGTTGCTATGTACGGTATCAAATCTTTAATTTCTAGCATGTGTGATAAAACCCTCATGTTGGGGGTGTGCTATTGATATGGGTCTTTGATATGTTTATTAGGTCTTTGATATCTTGACTTATCTATAGTTGATTTGAATGACTTTATATTTGTTCCTATGTTTAATATATAATTTCAAGGTTGCAAACTTGGGGTTTTACTTTAGATATCTAATGGTTGCCTTGATCGGAACTATTAGAGTGTGTAATGGGTATAATGGCTGGAAACCTCTTGGGGCTTCAGTTGAAGTCCACAGCCATGGATTCATTGGCCAAGGTTTTAGGGGTTTTGCTAAGACTTCTTAGGCCAAGCGTCTCCTCGGAGGTACGTGTATGATTTCACAGTTGATACATGTGAAATGCCCTTGTATCATAACTAATATGGGTTACAAGCAACCTAGCATATTCACTCAATATCAACTCATTTAGTCAAGTATATACACCTAGCTGGTAGATTGATTCCCACATTTGTACATCCCAACATCTTCCCTTAATTGTCGTTTAAATCATTTTTAGAACTCGTTTAGCTGAATTTTTATTTTCATTATTGTAACCCACCAAATCCTACAATTACTTGGTCTAACGAGTCACTTCCACCTTGAATAACGATTCCCTTTGTGATTGACCCCATCCTCTAAAGTTGGGTTATTATGCTAATGGTAACCACCCCTGCTTCCTTTGAGTAGCCGAGTTGAGTGGCATTAGCCACCCCGACACATAGGCCTTTGTTGGGAGCCAGATGAACTCTGACCTAAGCTATAAGAATCACAGGGACCTCTTCCTCCCTCTAAAGATGTCAAGGCTGCATGAACCCCGTGGTGCTGAAACAAACCACATCCTCTGTCATACCTCTGCCTCCTACTAAGGCACCTGAGAATTGTCCTGATGTACGGACCTCTTTTGGGGTCCCCAAAAGTCCTCTCTCTATATAAGCTTCACCTTCTTGGTGGCACTAACAACTGACTGAAAAGATGTTCCATCTCTGGATACCTAAAATACTGACTATCTAATAGAATAAGGAAACCTTTTCACAAATCGGCGAACTCTCTCCGCCTCGGTAGGAATAATAGTTGTAGCATGTCGAGTCGATTGACAAAAATGGACCTTATACTCTGAAATGGTCATAGTGCCCTATCTCAAACTTTCAAACCACAGACGGGTCTTCTCACAGACACTCCAAGGAACAAATCTATCGTAAAAGGCACTAGAGAATGTCTCTCAAATCATCAAAGGAGACCATATTGGAAATGATCCCAAATAGGTTCTCCACCACTCCCTAGTTGGCCTACAAAGCTGGAGGGTAACATATCGTACACCATGATTCTCTACCAATTTCACGTTCTTTAGTAACTCTCAGCAAGTAACAAAACACTCATGTGCGTCCTTGATCTTGCCACCCTAGAACTGAGGTGGCTCCATCTTTATAAGCCTCTCATATTTGTGTTTCTCCTTACCAGTGAAAGCAACTACTAGTGGAATCTCAAGATTTGGTGTCGCTAGTGGCAGCTCTACCTGAACGTGTACCTCGAGGGCCTGCTAATGGTTCAGAGGCTAAACCCTAACCTGAGTCTGCGAAGTACCAGATGTACTAGTTGGGCTACCTGCCTGCCCCAATTTCTCCAACACACGCAAAACTCTTTGAAGCATATCCTGTAGTAGTGGTGCTATAGCATAATCACAAGGAACCTGCTCCTATCAAGGCTATCAGGGGAGATATCCTACTCATAATCTCTCGTTGGTGTCGCTACTCGACCCTAGCATCTACCTCGCCCTCTGGAATGGCCACTACCCTTAACTAGGGTCTCAATAGTAGTCTTAGGGGCTAGCCCTCCTTGCACCGTAGCCACTGTAGCCTTAGTCCTTGCCATTTGTCAAAAGGACACATGACCACTCAGCACTTAAACAAACCCCACACATAATTTGATTAGAATTAAGTAAAAGAGAATTTCCTAACAATTTTCATAGCCTCTCAACGATAAGTAACGAATGTCTCCTTACTGATCCTCAAGACTCTACTAGACTGGGCTTGTACACATGTGAGACCTATGAACCAGGGGCTTTGATAGCAAATTGACATGACTCGAAATTTGAGTATGATGAAACTCACCTAACCAACTAAAGCAAGTCAACCCAATCCTAAATAACTCAATACAATAATAATAGTGGAAGATAAAATAGTTAAACAAGATGGATAAGCATAGGAAAACAAAAACTACAATCCTCCAAGAACTGTGTCACATGCACAAGCCTCTAATGTAGAATACTCAATTGAAATACGTGTCTCAATGTCTAGTTCACAAATAGAACAAAACATAAAATAGAGTCCTCGAAGGCCTGTGGAAGATATAAGCAGCTACCTCACAAATAATTCAATAGCTCGATCTCAAATCTGAATAGCCTAATAACAAGGACTGGGCTCACAACCTAAAAAATGTAGCAAGGGGTGACACCAAAAGACGTGGTACTCAGCAAAATGGAAACTAACCTAAAGTAAGGGAATGAAGAACACAATTACTCCTTAACACCCACTCATATACCGCCAAACTACACACCTGCACTTAGGAAAGTCCAAGTACAATACAATATATAAATCACAAGAATATAGATATAACCATCACATAGCATCATATCTCAATATATCACACTGATACTCGAGTCAAATGATACAACAGATATCCAAGCTCATAAACAATTCATATCAAAGTAAGAATAATATGAGAAGGAGTGCTTATTGCTAGATGTAATAAATGTGATGCAATGTTAAATAATCATGATGCATGTCTATCCTACGATACACATCCGCTGATCAATATATATGTATTAGAACGGAACCCATGGGGTCCTAACATAGACGATCTATTCATGAAGATTGTTGGCAATGACCTCGGTTAATGCTCACCTGTCCGGAGATGACCTCGGACACAATGTCAATTGGCATATTACCTCAACTCGCTGGCAGAAGCCATGGCTAAACATCGACTGGTAGAGACCTCGGTCACCTATCAATATATTACCTCACTCATCTCTTGGTCGTAGCCATCACAAGGATCAAATGCACAAATAATAGTGAATGCAATGTGCATGATCTCAATAATGTCATAGTGTCAACAACATAACGATTTCAATATTATCATAGTATCAATATCATCAATGCTTCAATATCATCGGTGTTTTAATACATATCAGTCTCATATCAATCATATCTTAGTATAAGTGCCATCTTGATAACAATATCAAATAATTCACAAGATCACGCATATTACGAACCCATAAGTAATTTACGAGTCAAGATATCACCAAATGAAAAACTACTTAATCTAAAAACTTATGATCAAAGCCTATGATGATACAATTTTACCCCAAATACTCACTTCCATACACATAGGAGCATAGAAGATTCAATCATACTTAACAAAAGGTTAGAAGTTCACCTGCCTTAAAAAAAGTTGTGAATCAAGCCAAATCAAAGGCCTTTCCCCTTCCATGATAATCCAAATAACCACAATCTATTTAAATGTAGTATCTTAATCACATAATGAATCTAATGCCACTAAAATCAATCAACTCAGGTGAAAAGATCAAAATGGTAAAAAGATCTCATGCTAGAAAAAGTAGCCAAAAACTGAAAATTAATACATGAAAATGTTATCTGACTAATAAGGAATTCAACAGTGAAAACCATTTCAAAAATGGAGTTAAAATGAGGTAGGAATCATCAAACTAGGATTAGGAATATATATCTGAAAAATTCTCCAATTAAAAACCCTAAATTACAAGTTAAAAATACAATCCAATCAATGGAAATTAAAGAAATAAGTTAGAAAATAGTTACCTAAGAGATTTGCCTTGAAAAACCTTAGATAATTACCCAAAAACGACGCTTGAAAGTTTGAAAATTGAGGAATTATGTAAAATTTGTCACTTAAAAGAAGTCTAGTGTGCATGTGTGATTTGCTTTCCGCGAACGTGAAGGTCAGGGTTGCCTAACCCTCTGTGAATGTAGAGACCCAATCCGTGAACCGCACAAGGTCACATGGCTAACCCTCCATGAAGGCAGTGGTCCATTCCACGAACATGGAGGCCTGGTGCCCCATTGCTCTGTGAACACGGAGAACAAAGGCAAATGCACTAGATAAAGCAATTACACAGCCCAGCACAATCACGAAAAAGACCCTCGGGATACATTCAGAACCCCGTGAATTTAAACCAAACATGAAACCCTGCCAGAAATAACGTTTCAAACTCAATGAAACCGCCAGAATTTGAATTTGAGACCTCTTTAGCAAAGAACTCGAGAAAGATCGTTTAAATTATTTTAGGAATCAAGTACTCAAAATAACCTCAGGAACTCTAAAAATTACAACAAGATTATTTCTAGCATTAGCTTCACCATTTGGAACCACTAGAACTGACGAAATTACGATTCGAGCTTGCGAACTCCGAATGTTGACCAAAGTCAAACTATGACCTAAAATGAATTGCAAATGCAACTTTGAGCTTAAAATCTCCATTTTCACTCCAAATTTAGTTCAGCAAATTTTTCTATACCATATTCAGCATTTCGGAGCTGATGGAATCAATATAATTGCAAGTCATCACTCAAAACTTAAAATGACCACAAAATAAAAAATTTCCAACTTTAAGCCTTTAGAAACTCTTTCTTTAGCAAAACTCTAACTTTTTACTATATTTTTGAAATTTGACATTTAGACTCAACTAAAATGACCCAAGGCAACTTTTGAGAAGGACAAATGGTAATTATCCAAAACATCAAAAAATGACCTTTGAGTCATTATAGACACCCACTACGAATGATGATTCTAACCCATTATGTACAAGAATATCACCCTCCCTAGAGTCACTTAGCCTTACACTAAATGAACCAAATAATTCATATCTTTAATCATCTCTTTCTTCCCATCATCGACATGAGTGGTGCTACCTATAGATAACCTACTAAGTGCATCGGCCATATCATTTGCCTTATCTGGATGATATAACATAGTCATGTCATAAATTAAGAGTTCAATCCACCTCCTTTGCCTTAGATTTAAATCTCTTTGGCTGAACACATATTGCAAACTCTTGTGATCGATAAATAAGTCAACATGCACCCCATAGAGATAGTTACACCAAATTTTGAATGCAAAAACAACCTTCACTAGTTAAAGATCATGAGTTGGACAATTTCATGCAGGCACCTTCATTTGCTTAGAATCATATGCTATGACCTTTCCATGTTGCATCAAAACACAATCCAAACAATCATGTGAGGCATCACAGTAGACAATAAACCCATTGGAACCTTCAAACATGTAAAGAGAGGAGTTGACATAACACAATTCTTCAATATTTGGAAGCTTTTTTTGTACTTGTCCAACCATTGGAATTTCACCTTGTCAACTTGGTCAAAGGCGAGCAATATATTAAAAACCCTCAATAAATCTTCTATAATACCCAATCAAGTCCAAAAACCTTCTCATATTCAAAGTAGACAATGGTCTAGGCTAATTCTTTAGCACCTCTTATTTGGATCAACCACGATTCCATCACTGAACACCACATGATCAAGAAATGCCACTTCATTCTAACAAAATTCATAGTATATAAATTACAATGTTCGTAGCACAATTCTCAAGTGTTCCATGGGTTCTTTCATATTAGAGGGAAAACCAAAATGTCATCTTTTAAGGCCACCACAAATATGTCAAAGTATGACTTGACCACCTGATTTATTATGTCCGTAAATACCATCGGAGCATTAGTCAACCCAAACAACATAATTAATAATTCAAAGTGGCCATACCTTATTTGAAACACTGTCTTAGAAATATTGTCATGATCCAAGCCTAGGGCCTGGGACTAGTCGTAACACAACAAATGAGGGATCCGAAGGCACCTTATCCAAGTTTTTTAATATTCATTATATATTTATAGATACTTAATAAAAATAAAGTGGAATTTAAAAATGGCAAGTGTAACTAAGGAATAATTAACATCAAGTTTCAGGAAAAGAAACCAACTTAAACTTCATACACTTTGTCCATAACATACCATCCAAATAAAGACATGGCAAGGACTAAGACATGTTCAAATCTCTCCCTCAAGTATAAGTATCAAATGATTTACAACATAGAAATGTATTCTTTTTATGGATGTCTAGGACTAGATCTTCAACCGATAGGAGAGGTGGGGAGAATCCCCTGATGATATGATTAAGACCCTAGTTAAGGGTAAAAGTCAATCTAGAGGTAAAAGTCATGCCCGAGGAGTGGCACCAACAGGAGTTTTTCTCGAGCCTATAGTTAAGCCTAGAGAGTAGGGTTGTGTATCAATTGATTCAGTTCGATTTTGAAGTTTATCGGTTCGACTTATTAGTTATTGATTTGTATATATACTAAAATATTATAGAACCATTAAGATATTGGCTTATCAGTTATGGATTGTCATCTGTTTAACCGTTAAGATTTGACACAAAATTTGAAAATTGCTTAGAAACAATGTGACAATTCAAATAAAGCGTACACATGAGTTGACATATTGCAGTTTATTCAAAAGCAAACATTATCACATTGTAGAATAACTTAGAGTTTGAAATGATCAAAAATAAAAGTAAAAAATTATCAAGGACTTTATATATCTAATGGTAAAAATATAATTATTTAATTTATTATCGGATTATCGATTAAGTCATTCAGAAAAACCTAAAATCGTTAAGAACCAATAACCTAATAATAAAATAATCTGAACCATTGTTGAAACTGCCAAAATTTTAACCCATTATCAATAAATCAATAAAAAAAATTATTCAAATAATCAGTTTCAGTTTGATTTTGAACATCCCTACTAGAGAGGATCAGGTTCCTCTAGAGATTGGACTACACTATTGTTAAGGATATCAATTGAGGGTTTTGGATGTTCTTTAGAGCATGACACAGCCTGGTAGTTTTATAGGTACTTGAGGAGGCTCACAGACCTAGGTAAATGGCCAGGTTCCTATTATTAAGGGTCCTTCAGTTCATGATCAAGTGGGTCAGCCACCATTGGTTCCTACACTAGTACAGATTGCTCTCGAGCTAGTACCAGTAGTTGATGATATGTATAGTTATGAGTTGTTTTAGAAAATGAAACCATTTTAGTTTTAGGATGGTAGAAGTGAGGATGCTTATGAGTCCTTGACATTATGTCATGATATATTAGAGGTTGTAGGCCTAGTTGATCTCGAGGAGTTTTTGTAGCTCTTCAGCTTTGAGTTACTTTAGAGAGTGGTAGAGGACTTATATGAAAGCTAGACTAGATGGATCCCCTTGGTAGAGTGGATGCATTCTCAGATGCCTTTCAGGATTGTTTTATTCCTTGGAGTGTTCAAGAAAAGAGTCGATTGAGGTTTGAGAGCTTGACCCAAGGTATCATGTTTATCGTAAAGTATAAGGCATGTTTTGTCAGTTATCTCATCATTCCATATCATTGATCTGTATTGAGACAGAGTGAGTCTGCAACTTTGTGAGGTGTTTGGTTTTTTCTATCAAATCTTATGCCTTTAGATGAGTTCTGAGAGGTCTGTTTTCCTATCTATTGTGAGTACCAATAAAGAGGTAGAGTCGATAGTCAGTAAGGATTATGGGGACCTCAAGAGAGCTCGATATAGATCATTATTCTGGTACATCATTAGGAGGTAGAGTGTGTCATTTAGGAGATAGTTGATGTCACCCAAGCTACACCTCTTTTTTTAGGATAAAGCGGTCGTGGTTAAGATATAGAATCTAACAAAGGTTAGGGTAGAACCCAAAGGAATATGGTAGACTTAGAAGAATTCAATTGTAATTCGGGTTTATTATCCAACTTATCTCACAAAGGGGGTTTTATAATAACTAGTAAAAGTAATTCTAAGCTAAGACGAGTGTTTAACAAGTATTAAGAGAACCTAGGGTGCTATGTTCCCCGTGATTCCAAAACTCAGTATTAACATATAACCGAATTCTTTCCCAGTGTATACCATACAGAACAGTAAGATACGTTCCCCAAACCCTTTGGCCCAAGCGAGAGGTGAATTTCACTAGGTGATTTGGTCCATCCGCGCGGTGTGACATTACTGACCCTTACCTATTATCCCAGTACAACCTCCCCTTGGCCCAGTTCGGTTGATTAGACGAGAAACATCGATTGAATCCTATTATTTAATCTCTTTTCCTATTTATTACTACCTTGATCTAGTCATGTCATGACCCAAAAAATGGACGTGATGGCACTTGGTCAATCCCACAAGAACAAGTCAGCCTAAGCATAACGAGGAACAGAAATAACGTGCGGAAGTAACTAAATAAGATAGATAACTAAAGCTGAAAATCTCCACAAGCTTAAATACCATCCAAGGATTGGTTGTTACGTGTACAAGCCACTAACAATACAGAAAATCACATAAATCAAAGTTTAAAGTGTCTTTCTTCTCGAATAGAACAAAGCACTAAAGAAATAGGAACAAGAGAGTCAGCAAGATAACAACAGCTACCTCTCTAAATCTCTTGGGAAGCCTCGGATGATCAAGGAAAAATTACTACTCACTCTTCGGGCTCAAAACCTACACAAGTGTAAAAGCAAGGGTGAGTACCAAAAACAACGTGGTACCCAACAAGTCAACTAACAAAACAAAATAAGTCCAATAGAATACACAAACTCCTTTCATCCCAACCGACCTCCACAACTACAACCTGCACAGGCAATCAGCCCAGCAACACATAATACATAATAGAGATAATTTTTCAGTATATCATAATTATCAAATCACAAGCCACAACTCACAAGTGATAACACAATCAATCGCAGGAATAACATCATACCACACAAGAATATGCAAGAATGAGATGCAATGCTTATGCAATAATCGCTGGCAATGACCTTGGCGTCATAACATCACTGAAAAATACCTCAACATCACAACATTGCCGGTAAAGACCTTGGCATAATATCATCATCGGCAAAGACCTCTGCATTACAATATCACTAGTAAAGCTCTCATCATCACAATCTTACCGGCAAAGACCTCGGCATAACATTATCGCTGGCAAAGACCTCGGCATCACATCTCGACCGGTAAAGACCTCGACCCCAACTTTTTTCATCTCACTCATATCAATAGCTAGAACCAATGCAAATATATGTGGCATAGAATGAATGAACATGAGATGAAGTCCACAAATGAATCCACTCATAATCACCAACCACAACAATATATCTCAAAATAGGATTCTCACCACTTAACCACATTTTCAATTCAAGTATCACAACGCCACACCAACTCACATTTACATTTAATCACTTTATTTTTTTATAATTTTAAACTATTTCATGAATGACACATAAAAGAAAGGATAATTTGAGGATTCTACGAGAATTACAAAGTTTTGAAAGTCCACTTGCCTTAGTCAAATCAAGATCATTCTAACACTTGAGCCTCCCCTTTCCGATTAGAATCTATAGCACCACGATCTAGATGAATAATTACCACAATAAGATTTTAAAACTAACAATACTCATATTACTATACGTCTAGCCTAGACCCAAAAATTAATCAATTTCGTAGTCAATTCCCAAAATTTCAAGCCTAGGATTAAGTCTTAAAATCTCCAAATACATAACTTTAATAGTGTTCATATAATATAATATAATATACATAGTATTTAATTGCCTATCTCAATATATCAAAAATTTAATTTATACGTGATAATTAATAAATCAAAAGGCGGTGCACAATCGTAGTTTCCAACTACAACCCGACACCTCAATCTATATGTTTGATATTATCTAATGTTGCATTAGTATGATTTTCTCATTAATTCCACTGACAATCATCATTTATGAGGCTTAGGCTCCAACAAATTCAATATCACAGTACTATGGTCTTTTTCAATTTTAAAGGCATCAATAATATATATATATATATATATATATATATATATATATATATATATATATATATATATACACACACACATATAATTCATCCCTCTAACAAGGTAATATACGTATATGAGTCAGCTTTACCTACATTATAAGATCTTACCTGAGTTTTCTTTCGTATTCAAAGCTGCTGATTCTCTCCAGCTCCTCTTCTTCCCTTTTCTTTTTGTCTTCTAATTAAATCAATTACTAAGCGCGATATATATATATATATTACCCTAATTTATTTTTATTGAATAAGATACATGTACAAAGTGGTATAAGATTTTTAAACAAATTGACATTTAGTCCACCACTTATATTATTTTCAAACTTACCCATAGAATAAATGGTCTTAGTTATCGAATAGTCCAAAGTACCCACTAAACTTTTTTGAGGGAGATATCTTTATGAAATCAAGTGGACTAATTCTAAAAACGATATTATGGGTCATTACATTATCCACCACTAAAAATCATGTTCGTCCTCGAATATAAAGTAAAAAAAAAAGTACCTGAAGTCTCGAAGAGGCGAGGATATTTAGCACGCATGTCAGACTCTGTCTCCCAAGTCGCCTCTCTAACTGGACCATTCTTCCATTGCACCTTCACGGAAGCAATCTCTTTGTTTCTAAGCTTTCGAACCTGTCTATCCAAAATAGCCATAGGCTCCTCCTAAAATGATATGTTTGGACTCAACACCACCGAATTAAATGAAAGTATATGAGACTCATCGAGCACATATTTTCGAAGCATGGAGACATGAAGCACAGGATGTACAAATGACAAGTTAGGTGGCAAGGCTAGTCTATAGGCCACCTCTCCAACTCGCTCTAAAATCTCAAATGGGCCAATGAATCGAGGGCTAAGCTTTCCCTTCATACCGAACCGCATAACACCTCTCATAGGTGACACTCTAAGCCAAACATGATCCCCTACCATAAACTCTAGGGCTCGAACCCTTTTATCTTCATAATTCTTCTGTCAACGCTGAGCAGTCAACAACCTACCCTAAATCATATGGACTTGCTCCATAGCATCTCTAAGAAAGTCTACATCTAATGACTCCATCTCAACGGAATCAAACCAACCAATCGGAGGTCTATATTGTCTATAGAATAAAGCCTCAAATGGTGCCATCTGAATACTGGAGTGATAACTATTATTATAGGCAAACTCTAGTAAGGGCAAGTGTTGGTCCTAACGGGAACCAAAATCGATCGCACACGCTCTAAGCATGTCCTCCAACACTTGAATCGTCCGCACAGATTGTCCATTTGTCTGAGGGTGAAAGGCTGAACTCATATCTAGTTGAGTGCCTAGACCATCTTGTAAGGCCCTCCAAAAATGTGAAGTAAAGAGTGAACCCCAATCCAAAATTATAGATACAGGCACACCATGCAATCTAACTATCTGACTGATGTAAAGCTCAACCAAGTTCTCCGTTATATACATAACCTTGAAAGGAATGAAATGGGCAGACTTAGTCAATCGATCCATAACTACCCAGATAGAGTCATAACCACCCACAGTAGTGGGCAAACCTACCACAAAATCCATAATGATATGCTCCCACTTCCACGTAAGAATGGGCATCCTCTGTAACTCACCTCTAGGCCGTTGGTGCTCATACTTAACCTGCTAACAAGTTAAACACCTGGACACAAAGTCTGTGATGTCCTTTTTCATGCCAAACCACCAGTAATGCTGACTCAAGTCATGATACATCTTTGTTGCTCATGGATGAATAGAATAACGAGTGTAATGAGTCTCTTTAAGAATCAATCTAATCAAGTCACACAAACTCGACCTCCAATCCTCAAAACACCATCAGGATCAAGCATCGCTTCCTTAGTCTCTCTTCTAGCCACTTTGTTCCTAATGAGACACAGTTTCTCATCCTCAAAACTGGCGCTCTCGAATCTGGTCCATCAAGGAAGAACGAGCCTCAATGGAAGCAAGTATACTACCCTCATCAGAAAGCTGTAACCTGACTAGGCCATTAGCTAAACGCTGAACATCCCTGGCCAAAGGTCGCTCCTCAACTCGAATGGTGGCTAGACTCCCATGCTAGAAGTCTTTCTACTCAAGGCATCGGCCACCAAATTAGCCTTCCCTGGATGATATAAGATGGTCAAATCATAGTCTTTTAGCAACTCAATCCACCTACGTTGCCTCAAGTTTAGATCTTTTTGACTAAAAATATACTAAAGACTCCTATGATAAGTGAAGACCTCACGTATAAGAAATGACGCTACAACTTAAGCACAAACATCACAACCGCTAACTCTAAGTCATGGGTAGGGTAATTCTTTTCATGAACATTCAACTGTCTAGAACCATAGGCAATAACTCTCCCCTTTTCTATCAACACACCACCTAAACCCACCCCTGAAGCATCACAATACACTGTAAAGTCCACACCTGCATCCGGTAGTGTCAAAATGGGAGCTGAAGTCAACAAAGTCTTGAGCTTTTGGAAGCTCACCTCACACTCATCGGACCAATGAAAGGCTACATTTTTCTGAGTTAATCTAGTCAATGCGGCTGCAATAGAAGAAAAACCCTAAATAAACTACCGATAATACCCAGCTAACCCCACAAAGCTGCGAATCTCGGTAGCTAAAGTAGGTCGTGTCCAAGCTCTAACTGCCTCCACCTTAGCTGGATCCACCTAATCCCCTCTTTGGAAACCACATGCCCTGAGAATACCACTAAATCAAGCCTAAACTCACACTTGGAGAATTTTGCATATAACTATTCCTTCCTAAACCTCTGTAGCACTATCCTCAAGTGACGAATATGATCAGCCTCAGTCTTGGAATATATCAAAATGTCATCAATGAATACTATCACAAAAGAATCTAAGTACAGATGAAACACCCTATTTATCAACTCTATGAATGTTGCAGGGGCGTTAGTCAATCCAAAGGACATCACCAAAAATTCATAGTTTCCAAAGCGAGTTCGAAAAGCTGTCTTAGGAATATCTGATGCCCTAATCCTCAACGGATGATAACCAGACCTCAAATCAATCTTAGAGAACAAAGCCGCTCCCTGAAGCTGATCAAACAAGTCATCGATACGGGGAAGAGGATATTTGTTCTTAATAGTCACTTTGTTCATCTGCCTATAATCAATACATATCCTTATAGACGCATCTTTCTTTTTCACAAATAAGACTGGGGCACCCCAAGGTGACACACTAGGATGAATAAATCCCTTGTTCAACAAGTCTTGGAGTTGCTCTTTAAATTCTTTCAACTCGGCTGGAGCCATTCAATATGGAGGGATGGAGATGGGCTTAGTGCCTGGCTCTAGATCAATAGGGAAGTCAATATCCCTATCAGGAGGAACACCTAGGAGATCAGTGAGAAACACATCAATAAACTCTTGAACCACAGGAATAGACTCCATAGGAGGTGGTTCAATACTAGTATCTCGAATGAAAGACAAATAAGACAAACACCCTCTAGCAATCAATTTCTAAGCATGGATGTAGGAGATAACTTTGCTAGGATAAGCACCACTATCACCCTTCCACTCAATCTTTGGTACACCTGGCATGGCTAAGGTCACAGTTTTTGCATAGCAATCCAGAATACATGATAAGGAGAAAGCTAATCCATCCCCAAGATAACATCAAAGTCTACCATCATTAGAATGATTATATCTACCCAAGTATCATACCCAGCCAGAGAAACAAGACAGGATCGATACACTCGATCCACCACTAAAGGCTCACCTACTGGTGTAGAAACATGCACGGGCACTGACATTCGATCACACAATAAATCAAACCAAGACGAAAAGTATGTAGACACATAAGAGTAGGTAGATCCAAGATCAAATAGTACAAATGCAGGTCGATCACAGATTGGAACAATACCTATCATAACTATGTCTGAAGCCTCAGCCTCAGCCTCGGGCCTCCCAGGAAAAGAATAGCACTGAGGTCCCTTGCCACCCTCGGTCTGAGTAACAACTCGATCACCACCATGTGGAACCAACGCACCACTATTTGTAGTCCTTCCACCTCTAATAGTTTGACCCCTTCCCCGACCCCTGGCTGGTGGAGTCGAATCTCTAACTGGAGTTGTTGAATAAGTACGATGAGGTCCTGTATGAATCTGAAAGGGACAGTGTCAAATCAAGTGGCCTAGATCGGCACACCCAAAGAAATACCTCGGTGTAGAAGACTGTTTTCCACCAAGTGAACTACTATGGCTACCACGGGTGGAACTATAGGACCCTCGAGACATCTGTCCACCCTCAGCTGCTAGCATAGATACATGCACAGGATCATGACGCTTGAAAGATTCACCACTCCTATGTGAACCTCTACCTCCTGATGAAGTACCAGAGAACGAACCCAAACTCCTTTCGAACTAGCAACTCTGCCTCCTTGGCGGTGCTCTCAATGGACTGAAAGGAAGCCACCTCACGAGCTGCTCTAAACACATAAGATCTAATGGAGAAATTCAAGCCCCTCATAAACCTGCGGACTCTCTCCATCTCATTTGGGATTATAGCTAAGGCATGTCAAGATAACTGAAAAAAATAAGCCTCGTACTCAGTAACAGTCATACCATCCTGCCGTGAGTCCTCAAACCTCAATCAGCTCTCCTCTCGTACACTCCAAGGAATGAAGGGATCCTGAAAAGCGCTGAATAACACACTCTAATCCACTGGAGGGGATCCGACTGGTCTGGATCTCACATAAGTCTTCCACCACTCCTTGGCTGGTCCATGGAGCTGGAGTGCAACAAAATGGACACTACGTTGATTCACCAAACCCACTGCCTGTAACATCTCATGGAACAAGGCCAGAAACTCGTGAGCGTCCTCGCTCCAATCACCCTGAGATTGAGGTGGTTTCATCTTCTTAAATCTTTCGTAACTAAGTTGATCATCTGCTGCCAAAACTGCCTCTAGACTGGTTTGTGCCCCAATAGCTGGTGTAAGAACCATTGGAGTTTGATTATCATGAACTCAGTTGTGATGCTGCCCTGAAGCCTGTTCTTTCACTCTCGTTTGAGAAACTCCCTGCGTGCCTATCGCACCACCCCCTTGAGTAAGGTTCTCAAGCATGCCCATCATCCTCAACAGGGTGTCCTAAAGCAAAGGTGTAGCTTTGGGCTCTTGAAGAACCTAATCCTCATCAACTTCTATCTGTGGCTCTGGAGAAGCCCCTCTAGCTTGTCCTCCAACTAGTGACGCCCCTCGGGCACGTCCTCTCACTGATGCCACTTCACGAGCACAGCCCTTAGCTCAGCCCCTTCCCCTACCTCTAACTAGGGCCAACAATTATCTCGGGAGCTGCCTCGCTTCTACCACGAGTAATATTAGCTATAGTACTTGCCATCTATAAAAGGGACATAGGCACCACTCAATATTAATGAAAAAAAACCACGCACCATACGAGAGAATAAATAAGGAAAAATTTCCTAACAATCTTCCTAGCTTCTCAAAGATAAGTACAGTTGTCTCTGTACCAATCCTCAAGACTCTAATTAAACTTGGCTCGTACACACATGAGACCTATGAACCTAGGGGTCTAATACCAACTGTCACGACCCAAAAATGGACGTGATGGCACTTGCTCAATCCCACCCGAACAAGTTAGCCTAAACCCAACGAGGATTAGAAATAACGTGCAGAAGTAACTAAATAAGATAGATAACTAAAGCTGAAAATCTCAACAAACTTAAATACCACCCAAGGATTAGTTGTCACGTGTACAAGCCACTAACAATATAGAAAATCACAGAAGTACAAGTCAAAAGTGTCTTTCTTCTCGAATAGAACAAAGCACTAAGGAAATAGGAACATGAGAGTCATCGAGATGACAACAGCTACTTCACTAAATCTCCTGGGAAGCCTCGGATGATCAAGGAAAAATTACTACTCACTCTCCGGGCTCAAAACCTACACAAGTGTAGAAGCAAGGGTGAGTACCATAAACAACACGGTACCCAACAAGTCAACTAACAAAATAGAATAAGTCTAATAGAATACACAAACTCCTTTCATCCCAATTGACCTCCATAACTACAACCTGCACAAACAATCAGCCCAGCCCAATAACACATAATACATAATAGAGATAATTTTTTAATATATCATAATTATCAAATCACAAGCCAAAATTCACAAGTGATAACACAATCAATCGCAGGAATAACATCATACCACACAAGAATATGCCAGGATGAGATGCAATGCTTATGCAATAATCACTGGCAATGACCTAGGTGTCATAACATCACTGAAAAATACCTTAATATCACAATATCACCGGTAAAGAACTCGGCATGATATCATCGCCAGCAAAGACCTTAGCATAACAATATCACTAGTAAAGCTCTCATCATCACAATCTTTCTGACAAAGACCTCGGCATAATATTATCGCCGGCAAAGACCTCTGCATCACATCTCGATCGGTAAAGACCTTGGCCCCAACCTTTTCCATCTCACTCATATCAATAGCCAGAACCAATGCAAATATGTGTGGCATAGAATGAATGAACATGAGATGAAGTCCACAAATAAATCCACTCATAATCACCAACCACAACAATATATCTCAAAAAAGGATTCTCACCAGTTAACCACATTTTCAATTCAAGTGTCACAACACCACACCAACTTACATTTACATTTAATCACTTCATTATTTTATAATTTTAAAATATTTCATGAGTGACACATAGAAGAAAGGATAATTTGAGAATTCTATGAGAATTACAAAGTTTTGAAAGTCTAATGCCTTAGTCAAATCACAATTACTCTAAAACTTGAGCCTCCCCTTTCTGATTAGAATCCGTAGCACCACAATCTAGACGAATAATTACCACAATAAGATTTAAAAACTAACAATAGTCATATTACTATATGTCTAGCCTAAATCCAAAAACTAATCAATTTTGTCGTCAATCCCCAAAATTTCAAGCCTAGAATTAAGTCTTAAAATCTCCAAATACATAACTTTAATAGTGCTCATATAATATAATATACATTGGATTTAAATGCCTATCTCAATACTTCAAAAATTTAATTTATACGTGATAATTAATAAACCAAAAAGCGGTGCAAAATCGTAGTTTCCAACTACAACCCGACACCTCAATCTATATGTTTGATATTATCTAATGTTGCATTAGTATTTTCTTGTAATGATTTTCTCATTAATTCCACTGACAATCCTCATTTATGAGACTCAGGCTCCAACAAATTCAATATGTCAGTACTATGGTCTTTTCAATTCTAAAGGCATCAATAGCACGTGATATATATATATATATATATATATATATATATATATATATATATATATATATATATATATATATACATATATATATATATATACATATATATATATATATATGTATATACATATATATATACATATATATGTATATACATATATATCTACATATATATATATACATATATATGTACATATATATATATATACATATATATGTATATATATATGTATATATATATATGTATATATATGTGTATATATATATATACATATACATACATATAGGTTTAAAATTCATCCTTATAACAAGGTAATATACTTATGTAGGTCAGGTTTACCTACAAGACAATTCTTTATTAGATCTTACCCGAGTTCTCTTTCGTATTCACGCCGCTGATTCTCTCTAACTCCTCTTCTTCCCTTTTCTTTTTATGTTCTAATTAAATCAATTACTGAAAGTGATATATATATTACCCTAATTTTTTCTTTGAAAAAGATTCATGCACAAAGTGGTATAAGAGTTTTAAACAAATTGACATTTAGTCAACCACTTATATTATTTTCAAACTTGCCCATAAATTAAATGGTCTTAGTTATCGAATAGTCTAAAGTACCCATTAAAATTTTTCGAGGGAGATATCTTTATGAAATCAAGTGGAATAATTCTAGAAACAATAATATGGGTCATTACAAGTCAGTAATAGCAGGATATAATGTTTGCCACCATTAGAAATCATTCAATATGAAGAGCATTATTTAATACATGCATGCATACTTTTCAAGAATTTCGAATTATCTGGTTTTACCTTATTAGTACTTCATGGTTCTGACAACCCTAGTTATGGATTTAGCTACTCATGATTGGTGTAAATGTACGACTTATGCATTTGAGTAACATAATTGAGCACTTACACAATAGACTTAAGCACAAGAAAATCCAACTCTTCAATGAGAATCACAAGATTGAAACTAGGAGATGAAATCAAAGTTTACAAGTGTTTCTCAAACTCTCTAATGTTACTTTACAGTTCTCCCTTTGTTCTCTATGAAAAATAACCTAAACAAACCTATTTATAATGTCTGAAACACAAATCCAAAACAAAATATGACAACTGGGTCAGCAGGCTCTACGAGGTGCTCTACAGGTCGTATAACAGTCTACGGCTCGTAGTCGGGCTTTTGTGAATTGTTGCTTCAATTCTGGACTTGTCTTCTATGACACCCCTTTACGGCCCATAAAAGGTTTTACGGCTCGTAGGTTGTTTCGTCTGAAGGAATTTCAGATAGTCCTCATCTTCTGATCCTCAGGGTATGAGACTTGGTCTATGATTGTAAAGTCTTTTATGGTTCATCTGGATGTTAGTAAACCCAACTTAAGAAATACACCCTTCATTTGAGTTGCACACAAAACCTTCTTTACATCTTGTACAATACTCTACGGCCCGTAAAGGGTCCCATATATCTTAAACTTCTGCATATTTTGTCCAAAAACAATGTCAACCTTGAAATCCTACAAAACAAACATAAAAACACATCAAACCTACTAACATTGCTTTGAGAACACTCAAAATTCTATGTTTTAAGCATAAAAAATGTTATATTTTGACATCACATCAACACCCTCAACTTAAAATTGTTGCTTGTCCTCAAGTGACGGAATCAATCTACATAAGCAGCACAGTAGCACAAGGACATCAATCTAATGGCGTACATGTCATCAAACTTAAGCAAAGATACACTAACAGATTTTCAAAAAAAAATCAGATAGCTATCCAGCAAACTAAAACAAATCAATGCATGTGACAATGAACTATGACAAGCAAGGTAACCATGAACAAGCCACAATCACTGAATAAGTCTAATGTTAACAATGCAATTCAAATGCCCTCACAGAAAGAAGTCCTATAACTCACTCTTAATGATGTTTTAATGTATAACCTTAGGATTATGAAAAATCACTCAATTTCACAAAATACATTCACGTATCATGCCCAATACCATATGTTTGCCCCTATACTCATGACTAAGACCTTTAACTACTTGGACTAGAATAACTTTAGGACTTTTCAAGCTTGTTATGTAGGCTCAGGGGGCTTTAGTATGATGTCTTGGGAACATAGTGACTAAAGGTACTTCTTGACACTGTGTTTTTCTACACTTTTTCCCGACCAACATGGTTTCTTTCATTTCATTTTCCCTTTCTCCTATTTCAAGCTTCTTTGGGTGCATTCTTTTCATTGTTTAGCTTTTTTTCTTGTATTTACACTTCATTTTGCTTTTGTAGTTTATAACTAAGGCATCAATCATTTTTCTTGAACCTGGTACATATTTTTTTCTTCTCCTTTATCATGTATTATTAACTTTTCCCCTCACTTTTTGTTTTACCTTACACCAGCCACCCTCAACTTAGGCTTTTGGCCTGAGTTAAAGTGCACATTATCCAACGTCTGAGCCAAGGGCACTTTTGGGTAGCCACCCTCAACTTAGGCTTTTTGCCTTAGTCAAGGTGCACGATATTCAAGGAAGGACCACGGCCAATTTCAGGATTTTACGACTAATAAGGCTACGTCACTTAGGTTTTTACAAAGAAAAGGTACATGTTAGGCTTAAACATTAGGATCAAGGGATACTTCACACATTTGGTTGGTTATTCAGGCTAAGTGGACTGTTATGAACAATGGCCTAAGATCCTTTCCTAACCAACTAACCTGAAAGTCTAAACCAGAGTAGCAGGGCCAGTTTGGAATTGAAACACAATACATGAATTAATAATTTAAGCTCACATTCACATGGCACTGATTACACTATCAACATAAACTCTCGGATTATGCTTTTCATCTCAATTTTATCCTCACTTATCAGAAGAAGCATTGCCAACACAATTAAACATCCATGGTTGCTATCTAGACTAACTAATAAAAAATTTGGAGCGTATCATTTTTCACAATGAAGCACAAAAGCACATATATGCCAAGAATCAGTACAATATGCCACCAATACTACCTAAACATGGCAGTTCATCAAAAATTAAATATCCATAGGAAAAGAACAGGCAAGAAAACCACTAGGATTCAAAAATTGGAATAATTATAGGCCAAGGTTACTCAGGCTTCACTAAGGCCTATAACTACCCATACCCCATCAAAAAAGGTGTATTGTCCTCAATGCACACAAAAAAATCCAAGTAAAGTACCAGGGTCAAAAGGAACATATCTAGGCGCCTAAGCGCCAGTATATGGCGTTCAACCTGTATAGTGGCCTTCTCAGTAGTAGCACTATGACCGGAGGAGCCAGCAATCCTTACCCTCTCGAGCTCACGAGCCTATCATCTCTCCTTTTCCTGCCTCAACCGCCTCAAGACAAGCTCTAGCTTTTCCAACTCTATTGATGTGCTTCCAAGATACAACACTTTTGATGCTTGAAACTGAGGATTTTGTGTGTTCTCAATGTGATTTAGTTATTTTTATGTGTTTTTGTGTCTATGTTTGCTGGATTATAGGTTAGCCAATGATTTTGGGAAAATTTACAAAGTTGCTTCAGATTTGCTATTATAGGAGACACATTATGGGCCGTAAACCATTCTACAAGCCATAAGGTGGTTTCATGAGGAATTCCAGTTAGGGACCGAGTTCCTGAAGTTACTTCTACGAACATGCAGACCACTCAAAAATTAATGTACGAATCGTAGAAGAGATTTCATGCCCTGAGGATCAGAGAATGAAAACTTTTTGAAGTTCATCAGACGAAACGCTCTTTACTGGTTGTAAACCATTCTATGAGTCGTAAAGAGTTTTCATAAAGGACAAGTCCAATTTTCCAGCAACAATGTATGAGATCCCGATTATGGCCTGTGAACTTCATACGAGCTGTAAAGTGCTTTCATGGAGGTTGCCGACTAGTTTTCCTAATTTGTTTAGAACTTGTTTTTATTTATTATAAATAGGTCTTTTAGGTTATTTTTAAAGAAGAGACGACCAGCATACGAGAGATTAGCTTAGTTTCAGGTTAGAGCTCAGAAAACTCAATATTCTTGAGAGAAAATTGGGAGAGAGTCTTCGAAAACACTTGTGGTTTAATTCAATCTTCAAGTTTGTGATTTTCATTGACATTGGATTTGCCTATTCTTAATTCAATTGTGTAAGTCTTTAATTATGTCTTCGAAATTCATAATCTCTTCATCTACACAAAGCATGAGTAGTTAAATCCACAACTAGGGTTGTGAGAACCATGAAGAACTAACAAAGTGAAATCGGATAATGCACGATTCTTGGATGGTGTACATGCATGTGTTAATTAACTCTCTTCATTTTGTGTCACAACCCGAGACTAGGGCCTAGAAGTGACACTGTGAATGGAAACCCGAGAGTCCCCAAACAAGCCTCAAAGTATCCAAATTCACATCATCAGTTCGGAAGCGCATTCAAATGATAAACACATAATACTAAGAGATGGGTAAGTAGGACTCACGCTATGGGGACATCGAGGAGAAAGGAATTTACATGGATTCACAAAACACATAGCATATAAGAACTAAGGGACGGGTAAGTAGGACTTACTCTATGGGGAAAACGGGGCTTAGGACCTTCCACATTTCCACACCAAACATTCATACATATCATATTTTTCGTAATCAATCCATGATGGCCATATACAATAGGTAACCAAAATCATAAGCCAAATACAACACATAGCATATAAATCCATGAGAGTCTACAAAATGTCCAATGAAGCCTCTGGTCATGAGATGAAATGAGGGGTAAGACATGTTTCGGGCTCACCCTCAAATAAGAAAGTAGACATAGGATAACATAGGTAGATGGAAGGTGACTTGTCCTTGAAGGATGGGACTCACCACAAGTTCAACTTTCGAAATTGAGCTACTCGTCAAGCGGTGGATAGTCGTAGCGCTCGACCCTTACATGGTAAAATCATGTAGTCATAATGTATGCGTTAATACGTTTGAATGTACTAAGTATGCGGGCATGCAATGCATATGACTTGTTAAACCTGCACTTAAATGTTAGATGACAAGGGCACATAATATAGAAAGAATCATACATCCAAGGGAGAAATATACAATATGCCATGATGTGATGCATGACATGCAATAATGCTTATATATAGCTAGGATGTGACCTCAATAGAAGAGAGTAAGACCAAGTGACCTAGTACTTAGAATCCTGATGAAATCCTCTCACCGGTACAGAGGTGGTTTACTTGCCAAAGGTAAACCATACTTCACCTTACGAGAACATCACCCATTTCGTATGAAGCAACCCCCTTACGGACACATCACCCATTTCGAAAAGGATTTCATATCATAACATAATACTTCACCTTACGGGAACACCACATATTTTGTATGAAGCAACCTTCCTTACGGGAACATCACCCATTTCGGATAGGATTCTCATAAGATATACTAGGCACATAGTTCGAGGAAAGGGAGAGGACCCTTGGGGATATCCTTGACGCCCCCAGTCCATCGATGCTAAGTCAACATCCCACAAGAATACATATAGTGTATATATACACATACTTATAAAAAGGCAATAGTCATTTCAAATCTGATCAATGCACATTTAGGATCAAATGCAAAATCATAGCTTGTAATTATAATATTCATCCATAGGACTAGCTCAATTACAAATACGGAATGGTGCAAGCACCCAAAATGCTCAAAAGTCATATTCATAAGACATGTATGTGATCACATTCTAGTCATAACCCATAATCTTATCAAAATCATATCATAAGACATAATTGGGCTTATCCCACTTCATAATTTCCATAAAAACCAATGTTCATGAATGCAATGCCATGAATGATATAGGAATATCATGGGTAATTGAAATTTAATCTAAAATCAACAATATAATATGAAACTTAAGTAAATCCATAGTTAAATCCACGTTTAAATCATAATATAGATCACCCATGCACAAAGCAACCTAAAAAGGGGACATGCATCTTCATAACTTCATAACCTCAATGTAAATCATCATAATAGAGATTAACATATCTTAAAATCATAAATAAGGTACATCCCATACATCAATTGAATTTAATAAGATCAAATAATGAAAACCCACATTTAAAGTAAGCTTAATTGCATAAAAATTAATTGAAAAGAGTTTGGGTCTTCTTGGTTGAAAGGGACCAAGAATCAATCCCATATACCTTGATTGAGAAGTTGAAATTGAGAAGAATCCAGTTTGTAGTTGAATCTAAATTGAACCCTAGCTTGAGTCTTGAGAGGGGAGCTTAAGAAGGATCTTAAGGAATGATTTTAGGGTTAAAGTGTTTTCAATGAGAATAAATTAGAATGAAATGATATCAGGTGATTTAGGGGTCTAGGATAGGAAAACGATCATAAAACACAATTAAAATAAGTGGTATTTATGTAAAAGCCATTAATGAGACAGATGAAAAATAGGACGTCACGGCTTCACTGGCACTTACACGGTCCGTGAGGTGACACTTAAACAAACTTTTGCAATGCTCAACACTTAGAATTTTCTGAAGCAAAGGGGTGGCATACGGACTACTAGACGGCCCATGTGACACTACACGGGTAGTGTCATGGGTCGTGAGATGACACTTAGAAAATTCTTGCACGAAAAAGTTATGAGATGGTAATTTAGTACTAAGAAAAATTTCACGTCGCGTGCTATACAGGGGCCATACGGCTCGTGACACACCACACGGACTGTGTGGGTGGTTGGGTGCCCACACTTAGCCTAAAACTCTCTGTCGAATCCCCGTAATCAAAATTATGGCCTAGTACCTCTCCACTAGAGGCCGCACAGTCTGTGTGGCTTCACACTGGCCGTGTGGGCCTTCCAGGAGTGACACTTGGTCAAATTTTCTGTCGGGACAACATTATGAGGTCCGATAAAGTCATTTGAAAAATCTAGGTCCTTACATCTTGCATGTTTTCTAATGATGGTCAACACTAGAACCCGCCTAGTGTTACTAACTGGACCAAGGTGGTAATGAATAGGAAAAGAGATTAATTAACAGTATTCGATTGATGTGTTCTCATCTAATCAACCAAATTGGGCCAAGGGGAGGTTTTACTAGGATGTATAGGTAATGGTTAGTAATACACACAATAGAGATGGTCCAAGCCACATAGTGAAATTTTCCTCTTACCTTTGACCAAAGGGCTTGGTGAACTTAAATTACCATTCTACATGTTATACACTATACAAGAATTAGGTTATCTGGTGATACTAAGTTGGGGAATACATTACCCTAGTTGCTCTCTCCTTTATTAATCTTTCTCTCATGATAGTTAGTTTATTTTTCTCATTGATTTTTGCAAACCCCCCCCCCCCTTTTGGGAATTGAGTTGATTAACTACTTGAATTGCTTGTTGGTGAATTTGCCTTGAATCTATGTATTCCCTGTTGGTTCCACCCTAACCTTGGTTAGGTTCTATTTCTTGACAGTGATCGCTTTATCCTCTAAAAAGGAGGTGTAACTTGGTCGACATCAAGATTTTGGCATCTTTGTCGGGTAATACGGCTAGACTTAGTAAATCCATTAGTAATTCAAGTGTTAATCCTTAGTTCCCTTTATTTTACTTTTGTTTGTTGTTTTTGCGTAGTTATAGGGTGTAAGAGTAGTATATGCCCAATACTCAGAGTCAATGCAATCCCTTAACTCCATTGTTCCAGAGATCCACAAAACTATAAGAAGGATGTACTAAGATAACGCTAACAATGCAGGCAATGCAACTTTGAATGGGAACAATAATGATGAGGATAGGAATGAGGACCCAACTCCTTTGGAGGACATTTCACAGTAGAACCTCCCCTTGGGAGCGGTACTTCCCTAGATCAAAGAAACTCAAGTTAAAAGACCAAATCAACAATTTCGAGCAACTTTCTGGTGATTTGATAAGCACTACTAGGGAGCGGTTTACTAAATGTCTAAGGAGCGTCCCTGACTACAAGATAGTTGATGATACCTTAGCGGAGATCTTTTTCCATGCTCTTGATGAGAACAGTCAAGCCTGTGCTGACATTATCATGGGGGGCATGTTTCTAGATCAACCATTTGCAGGATTGTGGAGTGAATGGAAAGGATGGTCAAAACAAATCGTGCATGGGGAAGCGGGATAGAGCTTCCACAAGAGTTCATGTGTTATCAGTATGGGGCCAGAGCAAGCTAGAATTATTGAAGAAATTATGTAGCAACTTGCTCAGCTTCACACAAGCATGGACGTGATGATAAAGCAGACCAAAAAAAGAGTGAATGTAGTAGTTCACCAACCTCCACGTCCACCTATGTACGAGGAGCTATACTATGATAAGGATGCTTGTTTTGTTACAGATCAGATCGGGGGTTTCCAGACCAACACCCAAGGGTCCAATCAGGATTATTAGTGCTAAGGTCAAGGGAACCAAGGTCGGAACTTTGGCAAAGATGGAGCTTATAAGGACAACCATAGAGGATATTATGACGTGAAAAGGGGTACAACCTCGACTCAGGTGCAGGAAATTCCAGAATTGAGAAGATATTTGATCTCCTGTTGAAAAAGGCTAAGACGCAGAATGAGACTCTAAGCGGCATGAAATCAGATATTTCAAGTATTAATCAGAAAATAGAGTCTCACTCTATAGCTATTAAATAGCTTGAACATCAGTTTGGTCAAGTATCAACTCAACTGAATCAGCGTCAGAGGGGTACATTGCGTAGCAATATAGTACAAAACCCTAAGAATGATGGGCAGTGTATGGCGGTCACTACTCGAGGTGGCAAGTGCACTATTGATCTCCCTATGCTAGTTGATGTTAAAGATGTTCGTGAAGAGATGGTTACAGCAGAGAATGCAGATAAAGGAGATGATCATGGCAAGGATGGGGTGAGTGAAGCAGCTGAAACGCCACAGAGGTTTAAGCCCATCCCTAGGCCTCCTTCTTGCTTCCCTCAGAGACTCAAAAAGAGGGAGGAGAAAGGCAAGTTCAAGCACTTTCTTTCTATGCTAAAGCAGTTCTTCATCAACATCCCTCTTATCGAGGCATTAGAGAAAATGCCAAGATATGCAAAGTACATGAAGGACTTGGTCAACAAAAAGTGCACTATGAGTCAGTTTTCCTCTTTCGTGGATGTTGCCAACTAGTTTTCCTAATTTGTTTAGAACTTGTTTTTAATTATTATAAATAGGTCTTTTAGGTTATTTTTCAAGAAGAGACAACTAGTTTACGAGAGATTAGCTTAGTTTAAGGTTAGTGCTCAGAGAACTCAATATTCTTGGAGAGAAAATTGGGAGAGAGTCTTTGAAAACACTTGTGGTTTAATTCGAACTTCAAGTTTGTGATTTTTATTGACATTGGATTTGCTTGTTCTTAATTCAGTTGTGTAAGTGTTTAATTATGTTGTCTAAATTCATAATCTTTTCATCTACGCAAAGCATAAGTAGCTAAATCCACAACTAGGATTGTGGGAACCATGAAGAACTAACAAAGTAAAACTGGATAATGCACGATTCTTGGAAGGTGTATATACATATATTAATTAAATCTCTTTGTTTTACATGTTTTCTGATGCTGGCCAACAATAGAACCCATCTAGTGTTACTGACTAGACCAAGGTAGTAATAAATAGGAAAAGAGATTAATTAACAGGATTCAATTGATGTGTTCTCGTCTAATCAACTAAATTGGGCCAAGTGGAGGTTGTACTAGGACTTATAGGTAATGGTTAGTAATGCACAGCATGGACATAGGTCAAGTCGCCTCAACATTTGACCAAAGGGCTTGGTTAACTTAAATTACTGTCCTGTAGGCTATACACTAGACAAGAATTAGGTTATCCAGTGATACTGAGTTGGGCAATCATGGGGAACACAATACCCTAGTTTCTCTCCTTTATTGATCTTTCTCTCTTGATAGTTAGTTTATTTTTTATAATTGATTTTTGCAAAAACCCCTCTTTGGGAAATTGAGTTGATTAACTACTCAGATTGCCTGTTGGGGAATTTTCCTTGAGTTTACGTATTCCCTGTTCATTCAATCTTAACCTTGGTTAGGTTCTATTTCTTGACAACAGCCGCTTTATCCTCTAAAAAGGAGGTGTAACTTGGGCGACATCAAAGACTCCTTAGGATCATCATCAGTGAGCAGCCTCTTCCCGTGGGAAGACTATGAAAGCTCCTCAAGAGCAAATAAGTCCACAACCAGCGTCGGGGACACAGTCTATGGGAATGTCACTGGTGTAACCAGGATTGTTGTTATCTCAGCCCCAAGCTACTAGATCTCCACCTATAGGGCCATCATATCTATTGTCCGTGTTGTACTTAGGCTCTCCTGGACCCTTAACTTGAAGGCATCAATTGTGGGCATCTATAGCTGAAAGTTGGTCTTGAATAATAAAGATCGTCAATGCCTGTATGCATCCCTCAAACTCTGTATTTTCCTAGCGGATCTAGGGCCTCATCTGCTGAACTAACTAAGTCGACTGAGATAGTGTCGGCTAGTCACTTTACCATGGTCTATATAGATGTCGCGGACACGTAAACTATGCCCGCGGGTTCTATATGTGCAGAAGTGGCTTGTGGTGTAGGAGTAGTGGTAGTGGACCCCCTCTCCACATCTATCTAAGCATGTGGGGGCTTCTTTTCTGTGGTAGCAGTAGTGGTGGTGGCGGGTGCACCCTCTGTAGGTGGCTCTAGGGAAAACATCTCTAGCATGGAAGCTGGTTGGTGCAGTGCTCGTCGGAGGTCCACAGGGTTCTCCACAGTCTTAATCAAGCGACTATCCAAAGTACGTTGGACCTTGATCAGTGAGTCCAGCTGATGTAGACTCTCTATCCCAGACTCTATATAGAGTCTGTAGATCAAGCATGGAAGGGGATAGAGGTAGACCTCTTCAAGGCCGCCTCATAGATCTGTTTTGCGATGAGGTTGGCCCAATCTATCTCATAGCCAGCCAAGATGCTGGCACCTAGAATTGCAAGCTCTGGAATCAAAGTGTTATCTGCTAGTGACGGCCAGATCTGTGACCTTACAATGACCCACAAAAATTTGGTAGGAAAATTAAGTGAAGCCTTCACAACAGGCTCTGAATGAGTGGCTACACAGGCAGGCTCTGGTCCCTACTCAGCAATCGAACCTGCCACCCATCTCATCGAGCTAGCTTTGTGGCTCTGGTCTCTTATCAGACCCAAGTCCCTAGTATTTTCAACACTATGGTCGAACTCTACTGTGGATTTAGGGGCTGGGAACTCGAGCCCAAACAGCATGCGACAGATAGTAGTCTCTGAGATGTCCACCTATAGGGCCCTCACTCTAATATGCATTAGTTTGGGCTGAGCGAAGGGCTTCTTCCCCTTGGGAAGAGTGCTAAGAACTGTAGCTGTATATGAAGCTTAGAACTCACATACCATGGTCAGGGAGTAGCTCCCTAGTGGTTTGGTTAGCCACTGGAGCTCGTATCGACTGATAGTGTCTTGGAGACCGAGGAGACTCTCTAGTCCGGATGAGATGACTCAGGGCTCCTCATAAATGGAGTGGGTGGTTTGCCCCGCTCATTAATTTACATACCCTCTGTATAGATATCATGCATGCCCGCGACACACCACCAACTGGTGAGAGCATCTAGAGGTGATGGTGATGTTCGTGGTGCCGCAGAGGACTCTATCTCGGAATCATCGCTGGATCCTAACTCTGAATCTGACTCCTCTTTAGACAGAGTCATGTGGATGGAGCTCTTCTTGTTGTTTCGTCCCTTGTCAGACTGGGGAGTGTAAACAACAATGTCGTGGGTCTGCCTGTGTTAGTGGTCTATTAGCATCCGGGTCAGGTCAGAGGTTAAGCTCCTCAATCGATCCACTAATCGAGGGGGTCTCCTCATCCCTCGAAGTCTCATCTATGAGCCTCTTCTGCATTGCTTGAATTTTATCTCTCTTCGCCTTTGGGTCCATAACCTGAAACATACACATTTACGCAATATGGTTATCCCACAGATCAAGAAATGAAAAGCAAACATATATCTTGATTATAGAGGGGTCTACGAAAGCACCTCTACAGGCCGTAGTGAAAACTACCAGCCATGGAAGTCTCTCATAGAAATAGTGTCCATAATTATTGTTTACTGCAATGGTATCTATGAGACCAGGTATGACTCATAGAAGGTTCTACAAGTCATAGATAATTCTAGTGTCTAAATCTTTTACAAACAGGGATCCACGAAAGATATCTACGAGCCATAAAATGGTATACAATTTGTAAGTAGTCTTGTTTGATGGGCTCTCAGAAACTTCAGGTTTATGGAATTTCATACGAGGGGAAATTACGACTTGTAGAATGTTCCACGGGCTGTAAAAGACCCTTGTAGACTAGAAAACTCAGTTACCTGAGTTTCTAAGTCCATCAATATGGACCCCGTATGACATTTTCAACCTACTCTAGTAGTATCGAAGAAATACGTGCACACCCTACATAATTTATAACAAAATGCCCAACACCCCTGCATGATAATTTGCGCATATACCCTATCGAAAATCATTAAGCAAGCTTTCCCAACTCTACCGACCCCGTTTGAATGAACTAACATCACCCACCAAATTCTTCAAACATATAATCAATTTATTTCAAACAGTGAGTGATGACATAGTTGTCAAACACATCATTCAAAACACAAAGACAAGACAGCTACACAAAATTCCAGCCTAAACACATGTTCATACATAGGAAACCATACATTTTAATTGTCAAACATATCAATTACACACATGGGTTTATGTCATAATTAACCATACTCGGCAATTTATACTCAACCTAATCACACAATAATTGGTAAATAAAGGATGTTTGAAAGACCGAAAACTTACCAAATTGAATGATTAAATCATACGAATTGAAAGAGGAATGGGACGATAAAACCCTAAGGCTTGCTAGAAAAAGTTGTTGAAAATTGTGGGGGTGGTGTCGTTTGTGGTCAGAAAGAGCGGGCTAGGGGATTTTTGGGTCTGGTTCATAATTTAGGGCGATAAATGGGATCAAATTATTTTGATCCCATTATTTATAGGTTGATCGGGTCGATCAAAATTAATGGGCCTAAACTCTACAAAACCTCGATTATGAACCTTAGAGTATTTTATGGCTTGTAAATCATGGTTTTTTAGAAAGTTCGAACCCTAATTTCGAGGACCGGGTTTGATGGACCAATCTACGAGTCACATATTAAAATAAGACTCATAGCGTTGGTCGTAGAAACCCCAACACGTCAAAAACTCAAAAAACTTACCGGGGTCCACGAGCCCTATTCACGGCCTGTAGTTTTGTCTACGGGCCGTAAAGTTGGCTCGTGGACTGGAGTGCATAATTTTATTACTCACTACAAGTGTCTACAAGGGTGTACAGGTCATTGATTGATATATGTCCCATAGAACCCGTCGTAGAAGCTCATCTTGATGCCTTTCAACCAAGGATGGCTGACTTAGCCATGTACCTACATTTCATCACATAACACACTATTACCCTATATGCAACCAGCCCAATGTCCAAATTTACAACCAAAATGCGAGAAAGTAAACTACTTACGAGTCCTAACACTAAAAACAAAGATATAACTACAACTATTACATCAAAAACCTTGGGTTACCTCCCAAGTAATGCCTGATTTATTGTCGCGGCACGACTTGGACAACGAGGTTACACAGACCTCACCAAATGTCCAAACTTCCTTCTTCAAATCATCTAACCTCTACATTGACTTACAAATATTGAAGACAAATTCTTCATCGTTCAATCTAAACCTGAGTTGACCGACATCCATATTCACTGGTGCTCAACCAATGGCTAGGAATGGCCTTCCCAAGATGATTGGGATGTCAAAGTCACCTTCGTAATCTAGGATCACAAAGTCTGTGGGGAATATGAATTCCTCAACTTTAACAAGCACATTTGCAAAGTATCCCCATAAGCTTCTTCACCGTGTGGTCAACCATCAACAACCTCATGCTCATCAGAGTAGGGGCTCCTAGTCCTAGCTTCTTGAAGACCGCAGGGGGCATTAGATTTATGTTGGCACTGAGATCACACAATGCCCTTGCAAACTCTACGTCTCTAACAGTGCAAGGTATGGTAAAAGCATCGGGATCTTCTCGCTTTTGAACCAAGGACCTCGTAGCGATTGCACTGCAATGTTGAAGCTCTTAGGAGAGTTCATGACTCATAGTACACTTCTTCGTAACCATGTCCTTCATGAATTTTGCATGTCCTGGCATCTTCTCTAACACCTCTATGAGAAGGATGTTGATGGAGGGTTGTTTCGGCATGGAGAGAAAGTGCTTGAACTTGCCCTCCTCCTCCTTCTTTTTAATTCTCTGAGGAAGGGAGGAGGAGTCCTAGGAATGGGATTCAGCTTCTGTGGCACATCTACAGCATCACTCACCCCATACTTAACACGATCATCACCGGTATCCGCATCCTTACCTCAACTATTTCCTCTCGAACATCATCCTCATCTACTGGCATGGGAGGATCAATGGTACTCCTGCCACCACGAGTCGTAACCTCTATGCACTGCCCTTCAGTCTTTGGGTTTTGAACTATGTTGCTAGGCAGTGCACCTCTCTGACGCTGATTTAGTTCAGCTGACACTTGCTAAACTATTGCTCAATCTTTTAATAGCAGCATAACGAGGCTTGATTTTCTGATTTATGTTGGAGATGTCAGATTTCATCCTCTTCAGAATCTCATCCTGTATCTCCGCTTTCTTTAACAGGCGATCAAAAATCTCCTCAACTCTAGAACTACTAGCACAGGTGTCACAATTGTGCGGTGGCACAAAAGGACACTTTCTATAGCCATCGCTGCAGCCCTAATCTACATTTGTGTCTTGGCCTAGATTCCTATCATAGTAACATTTGCGGTTGTCTTTGAAAACTCCATCTTGATTATAGTTCAGACCTTGGTTTCCTTGACCTTGGCATCAATAGTCCTGATTGGACCCTTAGGAATTTGTCTGAAAACCCCCTATCTCATCAGCAATGAAGCAAGTGTCCTCCTCATAGTAGGGATCATCAGGCATGGGTGCTTGCGGAAGAATGAACAACTGCATTAACTCATCCTTGATTCCGCTTCAGCATCACCTCTATGTCTGTATGGATTCAAGCAAGAACTTTCATAATCTCTTCATTTATTTTAGCTTGCTCTGAACCAATACTGATAGTGCATGAACTTTTGGTAGACGACTTGTAGCTCTGCCCCATGCACAATTGGTCTTGACCACCCTTTCCATCCTTTCAGCAATCCTTGCGAATGGTTATCTGAGAGTATGTCCCCCATAATGGTATCAGCGCATGCTTGAATATTCTCATCCTGGGCATGGTAGAAGATTTTCCACCAAGGCATCATCAATAATCTTATAGTCCGGGACACTCCTTAAGCACTTAGTGAACCGCTCCCATGTAGTATTGATCGAGTCACTAGGAGTTGCTCAAAGTTTTTCATTTGATCTTTCAACTTGAGCTTCTTCAATCTTGGGAAGCACCTCTCAAAAAAGGCCCTCTGCTACTTAGCTAGTTGGTGATTAAACTTTGAGGGAGCTTGGATAGCCATAGTGTTGCATTGCTTGTTAGAGATAATGGGAAGACATGAAGTCCCACAGCATCGATAGATAAACTCTCTGTTCCCATCATACTCTTGCAGACAACTGCAACTTTTTGTAGATAGCTATGCGGATCCTCTGATAGTAAGCCTGCGAACAACCCATGGTTCTATAACATCTTAAGAACCTCACTTGAAACCACAAACTTTGTGTCAGCCGCTAGTGGTGGTAACACAATAGGTCCAGTCACCTCCATAGCCATAGGGTTTAGCAGATATTGATTCCACTGATAAGCTTTGGCATTGAAGTCTTATGGTTTTTGATGTGCTATCAAAATACAACACTTTTGATGCTTAAATCTTGGAAATGTTTGTGTTCGCAATGCAATTTTAGTAGGTTTGATGTGTTTTTATGTTTGTTGCAGGATTTCAGGGGTTGGCATTATTTTAAGGCAAAATATAAAGAAGTTGCTGAAGTTGAGAATCCACAAGACCCCTTACGAGCCATAAAGAATTCTATGAGCCGTAAAGGAGGTATCGTGTGTAATTCCAATGAAGGGTGTATATCTGAAGTTGAGTCTACAAATATGCAGACAAGCCGTAGAAGACTTCACTAGCCATTGATTCGATCTAGTACCCTGAGGATCAGAGGATGAGGACTTTCTGAAATTCCACCAGATGAAACCCCCTACGGGCTGTAGAGCAGTGTCATAGAAGGCAAGTCTAAAACTGAAGCAACAATTCACAAAAGCCCGACTACGAGCTGTAAACCACTACACAGCCTATAAAAGCACCTCGTAGAGCCTGCTGACCCAGTTGTCCTAAATTATTTTGGATTTGTATTATAAATACTATAAATAGGTTTTTAGGTTATTTTTCTAAAAGAGTTAAGAGGAGTTAGCAGAGAGATAGTAGAGAACGAAGGAAAAACATTAGAGAATTTGAGAAACACTTGTAAACTTAAATTCATCTTCTAATTGCAATCTTGGGATTCTCATTGAAGAGCTGGATTTTCTTGTGCTTAATTCTATTGTGTAAGTTTTCAATTATGTTATTCAAATTCATAAGTCTTGCATTTACACTGATCATGAGTAGCTAAATCCATAACTAAGGTTATGGGAACCATGAGGAACTAACAAGATAAATTCAGATAATTTATAATTCTTGAGAAGTGTGCATGCATGTATTAATTAATTCTCTTCATTTTGAATGCTTTCTAATAATGGCCAACATTAGAAACCGCCTAGTGATACTGATTGGATCAAGGTAGTAATGAAAAGAAAAAAAGATTAATTAACAGGATTCTATTGATATTTCTCGTCAAATTAACCGAACCGGGCCAAGGGGAGGTTGTACTGGGACAATAGGTAAGGGTTAGTAATGTCACATTCCAAGGATGGATCGAAACGTATGGTGAAATTCGCCTCTCACTTGGGCCAAAGGGTTTGGTGAACTTAACTTACCGCTTTGCATCCTACACACTGGAAAGGAATTTGGTTATCTAGTAATACTGAGTTAGGGAATCATGGGAAACACAATACCCTAGTTTCTCTTTATATTTGTTAAACACTTGTCTTAGCTTAGAATTACTCTTACTAGTTATAGTAATAAAAACCTTTGGGAGATAGGTTGGTTAATAAACTCGAATTGTGATTGAATTCTTCTACGTCTACCATATTCCCTTGGATTTGACCCTAACCTTGGTTAGATTCTATATATTGACAAAGACCACTTTAGCCTCAAAAAGGAGGTGTAGCTTGGGTGACATCAAGATTTTGGCACCATTGCCGGGGAATACGACTAGAATTGTCTAATTTAAGTAATTCGGGAATTAACTCTTATTTCTTTCATTTTACGTTTTATGTTGTGTTTGTTTTCTTTAGGGGTATAAGTGTAGTGTATGCTCAACACACGAAGTTGAGGCATACCCTTGACTCCGTTTGACCTAGAGATCCAGAGAACACTGAGAAGAATAGCCCAATATAATTCAAACAACGCAGCAAATGCAGCTCTGAACTAGAATGAGAATGAGAATACAAACAATAGAAACCTACCTCCTCTTAAGGACATTGCTCCACAGCCGCAATATCGGACTTCAACGCCAAAGCTTATCAGTAGAATCAATATCGGCTGAACCCTATGGCTATAGAGGTGACTGAAGCTATTGTTTTACCACCACTATCGGCTAATACAAAGTTCATGGTTTTGAGTAAGTTGCTTCAGATACTGTAGAACCATGGGTTATTCACGGGCCTACCATCAGAGGATCTGCATAGACATCTACAAAACATTGCATTTGTCTGTAAGAGTGTGATAGGAACACAGAATCTGTCTATGGATGTTCTGGGACTTTGTGTCTTCCCATTATCTTTGATAGGCAATGCAGCACTGTGGTTATCCGCGCTCTCACTGAGTTCGATCACCAGTTGGGCTGAGTTGTAAGGGACCTTTTTAGAGAGGTACTTCCCCGAGATTGAAGAAATTCAAGTTGAAAGACCAGATGAACAACTTTGAGCAACTTCCTGGTGACTCGATCAATATTACATTGGAGTGGTTCATGAAGTTCTTGAGGAGTGTCCCGGACCACAACGTTGTTGATGATGCCTTGGTGGAGATCTTTTACTATGCCTTGGATGAGAATAGTCAAGCCTGTGTTGATGCAATTATGAGGGGCAAGTTCTTAGATCAACCATTTGCAAGGATCACTGAAAAGGATGGAAAGGGTAGTCAAGACCAACCGTGTATGGGGCCAAAGAGATAGAGCATCTACTAAAAGTTTGTGTGGTGTCAGTTGATATTGCCCAAGCTACACCTTCTTCTTTAGGCTAAAGTGGCCATTGTCAAGATATAAAACCTAACCAAGGTTAGGGTCAAAACCAAAGGAATATAGTAGACTAAGAGGAATTCAATTAAATTTGGATTTATTATCCAACTCGTCTCCCCAAAGGAGGGATTTGATGATGACTAGTAAAAAATAATTCAAATATAAAACAAGTGTTAGACCAATATGGAGAGAAACTAGGGTATTGTGCTCCCTATGATTCCCTAACTTAGTATCACCAGATAATTGAATTCATTTCCATTGTATGCAGAATGGTAAGTTAAGTTTACCAAACCCTTTGGCCCAAACGAGAGGCGAATTTCACTACGTAATTTGGTCCATTCCTATAGTGTGAAAATACTAACCCTTAGCTATTGTCCTAGAACAACGAACCCCTTGGCCCAGTTCGGTTGATTAGACGAGAAACATAAATCGAATCCTGTTAATTAATCTTTTTTCCTATTCATTACTACCTTGGTCCAGTCAGTTACACTAGGTAGGTTCTAATATTGGCCACCATTAGAAGCATTCAAAATGAAGAGAATTAATTAATACATGTACGCACAATTTTCAAGAATTACTAATTATCTAGTTTTGCCTTGTTAGTTCTTCATGGTTCCCACAATTCTAGCTATGGATTTTTATCTACTCATGACCAGTGTAAATGCAAGACTCATGAATTTGAATAATATAATAGAGCACTTACACAATTAAATTAAGCACAAGAAAATCCAAAGCTTCACTGAGAATCACAAGATTGCAATTAGAAGATGAAATCAAAGTTTACAAGTGTTTCTCAAACTCTCCAATATTTCTTCCGTTGTTCTCCCTCTCTCCCTAAGAAAAATAACCTAAAAATCTATTTATAGTATTAAAAATACAAATTCAAAACAAAATAGGGTAGCTGGGTTAACAGGCTCTACTAGGTGCTCTATGGGTCGTATAGTGATTTATGGCTCATAGTCGGGCTTACGTAATCTGTTGCTGTGATTCTGTACTTGGCTTCTATGACACCCCTGTATGGCCCGTTAAAGGTTCTACAGCTCATAGAGGGTTTTGTCTGATGGAATTTTAGAAAGTCCTCAATCTCTGGTCCTCAGGGTACAAGACTAGGTCTATGACTCATAATGTCTTCTATGGCTCGTTTGCATGTTTGTAGACCCAACTTCAGAAATACACCTTTCACTGGGATTGCACACAAAACCTCTTTCACGTCATGTAGAATGCTCTACAGCCCATAAAGGGTCTCATGGATCTTCAAATTCAACAACTTCTGCATATTTCGCTGAAACGTTGTGCCAACCCTAAAATCCTGCAAAACAAACATAAAACACATCAAACCTACTAATATTGCATTGAGAACACACAAAATTCCATGTTTTAAGCATCAAAAGTGTTGTATTTTGACAGCACATCAACACCCTCAACTTAAAATTGTTGCTTGTCCTCAAGCGATGGACTCAATCTATATAAGAAGCGCAATAACATACAGACCTCAATCTAATGGCATACATCTCATCAACATAAAAATAGATGCCCACAACACTTCCCAAAACACAATTAGATAGTTATCCAGCAAACCAACACAGACTAACACATGTGACAATGCAACTATGACAAGCGAAGTAACCATCAATAAGCCACAATCACTGAATAAGTCTAATGTTAATAATGCAATGCAACTTCCCTCACAGAAAGAACTCCCATATTTCACTCTCAATTATGTTTCCTTGTATAATCTTGGGACTACGCAAAATCACTCACTCTTACAAAAGATATTCATGTATCATGCTCAATACCATATGTTTTCCCCTATACTCATGACTAAGACCTTTGATTACTTGGACTAGGATCACTTTAGGACTTTTTAGGCTTGTAACATAGGCTTAGGGGGCTTTGGTATGATGTTTTGGGAACATAGTGACTAAAGGTCCTCTTTGACACTGTGTTTTTCTAGACTTTTGCCCGAACGACACGGTTACTTTTATTTCATTCTCCTTTTCTCCTATTTCAAGCTTGTCTGGGTGCTTTCTTTTCATTTTTTAGTTTTTTCCTTGTTTTTATACTTCATTTTTCTTTTTAGCTCATAACTAAGGCATTACTCATTTTTCTTGCAGCCAATAAACATCTTTACTCCTTTTTCATGTATCTCTAACTTTCCCCCTCATTTTGTATTTACGCTTACACCAGCCACCCTCAACTTAGATTTTTGGTCTGAGTTGGGGTGCACATTATCCAACCTTGAAACCAGGGCAACTTTTGGTAGCCACCCTCAACTTACGCCCTTGCCTCAGTCAAGGTGCACAATGTTCAAGGAAAGACTAGGGGAATTTCAGGATTTCACAACTAATAAGGCTAGGTCCTTAGGTTTATACAAAGAAAAGGCACATGTCTGGCTTAAACATTAGGATCAAAGTAACCGGAAAAGCACTGAATTGAAACACAGTACATGAATTTAGCAAATTACGCTCACACTCACATGGCACTGATTACACTATCAACACAGACTCTCAGGTCAAGCTTTTCATCTCAATGTTATCCTCATCAAAACAAGCATTGTCAACACACTTAAACATGCATGGTTGTTATCTAGACTAATCAAAACTTTGGTGGGTATCGTTTTTCATAGAAAAGCACAAAACACATATATGCCACAGATATCAATACTATATGCTACCACTACTACCTAAACATGTTGGTTCAATAGAAAATAAATATCTATGGGGAAAATGAATACAGGCAAGAAAACCTTCGGATTCAAAAATTAGGGTAGTTATAGGACAAGGATACTCAGTCTTCACTGAGGCCCATAACTACCCACACCCTGTCGAAAAAGAGGTGCATTGTCCTCAATGCACACAAAAAGATAAAATAAAGTGCTAGGGTCAAAAGGAACATACCTAGGCACCTAAGTGCCATTGTGTGGCTGACTCTGACCACCCTCAACCTGTGTGGTGGCCTCCTCGGTAGTAGTACCGTGACCAGAGAGGCCAGCACCCCTCACCTTTTAAGCTCACGAGTCTGTCGTCTCTCCTCTTCTTTCCTCAAGATAAGCTCTAGCTCTCCCGCTTTGTTGGCGCCGCATGTAACCGCACTATACAAGGATCATCATCATTAGTGTGCGCCCTCTACCCGAGGGAGGGCTATGAAAGCTCCTCAGGAGAAAATAAGTCCATCACCGGCACCGAGAGTGTAGTCTCTGGCATTGTCACCGGTGCATCCAACCTTGCTACCATGTTAGCCCGGAGCAACTGGATCTCTATCTTTAGGGTTGTCATATCCATTGGACGGTTTATACTCAATGTCTACTAGACCCTAAACTCGAAGGCATCAATATGGGCATCTTCGACTTAAAATTAGTCCTAAATAGTAGCGATCACCTGTGCCTGCATGCATCCCTTAAACTCTGTAATGGCCTGGCGGACCCAGGGCCTGATCTGCTAAACTAACTAAGTCAACTAAGACTCAGTGTGGGCCAGTTTCTATGCCATGGCATTAATAGATATTGTCGACACATAAACCATACCTGTGGGTGCTGTCTGTGATGAAGTGGCTTGTGGCAGGAGGAATAGTAGTATGGGGGCCCCTCCACATCTATCTCAGTTTGTGGAGGCCTCTTCTTTGTTGTAGTAGCAGTGGTAGTGGTGGGTGGAACCTTATGCGGTGGTGCTACAGAGAACATCTATGGCATAGGAGTTGAAAAGTGCGGTGCTTGCCAGAGTGCCACCGAGTTCTTCTCAGCCTTAATCAGGTTGGCATCCAAAGTTCACTAGACCTCGATCAGTGAGTCCAACTGGTGTAGACTCTCCACCCCCGACTCTAGATAGTCTGTAGATCAACCATGGGAAGGGGATGGATGTAGACCTCTTTAAAGTCACCTCGTGGATCTGCTCGGCAATTAGGCTGGCCAATCTATCTCATAGTCAGCCAAGATACTGTAACTAGAACTATATGCTCCGACATCAAAGTTTTATCTGTAAGCATCGATCGGATCCATGATCTGAAAACTACCCACAAAATTTGGTGGGAAAACTAAGAGAAGCCTTCACAATAGGCTCCGAGTAAGTGGCGACCCATGCAGGGTCTAGACCCTACTCAGCAATCAAACCGGCCACCCATCTCATCAAGCCAGCTTTACAGCTCTAGTCTCTCATTAAACCCAAGTCCCTGGTCTACCCCACTCTATGGTCGTACTATGCTACGAATCTAAGGGCTGGGAACTCGGGCCCAAATGACATGCGGTGGATGGTGGTCTCTGAGATATCTACTAGCCGGCCCCTCACCCTAGTTTGCGTTAGCCTGGGCTGAGCAAGGGGCTTCTTCCCCTTGGGAAGATTGCTATGAACTATGGCTACATAAGATGCATAAAACTCCTATACAATGGTCGGGGAGTACCTCCGTAGTGTTTTGGTCAGCCACTAGAGCTTGTATCAAGTGATAGTACCCTAGAGACCAGGGACATTGTCTAAGGCAAAGGAGATGACCCGGGGCGCCTCTTTAATGGAGTCGGCTGGCTTGCCCCGCTCAGTAACCTGCACGCTCTCTATATATATATGTCTCACATGCCCGCAACACACCACCGACTAGTGAAAGCATCTAAAGGTGATGGTGATGTCTGTGGTGCTGTAGAGGACTATGTCTCTGACTCGTCGCCAAATCCTGACTCTGAGCCTAACTCATCTCTTGACGGAGTTATCTGAATGGAGTTGCTCTTGTCATTTTCTCCCTCGTCAGGATGGGGAGTATGAACGACAATGGCTTGGGTCTGTCCAAGTTTGGCGACAGCCCATGTCTGTGGTCTCTCAGCCTCCGGGTCAGGTCGGATGCTGAGCTCCTCAAGTGATACACTAAGTGTGAGGGTGTGCTCCTCCCCCGAGGTCTTATCTCTGAGCCTCCTCTGCATGTATTTGATCTCCTCACGTCTCAGCTTTTCGGCCATAGTACCTGAAACATACATATTTACGCAACCTTGTTAGCCCCACAAATCAGAAAATGAAATGCAAAAACATATTAGACTTAGCTACAAAAGGGTCTATGAAAGCACCTCTACAGGTCGTAGTGGAAACTATGAGCCGCAGAAAGCTTTCGTACAAGTAGTGTCCATAATATTTATTTACTGGAATGGCATCTATGAGACCAGGTACGACTCATAGAAGGTTCTACGAGCAGTAAACTGAGTCGTAGATGATTCTAGTGTCTAAATCTTTTGCAAGCAGGGTTCCATGAGACCTATCTACGAGCCATAAAATGGTTTAAAACTCATAAAAAGTTTCGTTTGATGGGTATTCAGAAAAGTCAGGTTTCTAGAATCTCATACGAGGGGTAATTATGACTCGTGAAATGTTCCACGGGTCGTAAAAGACCCTTGTAGACCAAAAACCTCAGTCACTTGAGTTTCTAAGTCCATCAATATGGATCGCATATGACTTTTTCAACCTATTCTATCAGCATTGAAGCAATACACACATACCCCAAATGATTCATCACACAACACCTAACACCCCCACATGATGATTGGCACATTTACCCCATCGAAAATCATTAAGCATGCTATCCCAACTATACCAACCCCGTTTGAATGAATTAATCATCAAAACACAATCACATGCCATCACACCAAATTCTTTGAACATATAACCAATTTTAATTCAATTGGTGAGTGATTACATGGTGGCCAAACATATCATTCAAAGCACAAAGACAAGGAAACTACACCAAATTCCAAACTAAGCACATGGTCATACATAGGCAACTACTATTGAATTTTCAATCATATTAATTTGCACACATAGGTTTATGTCTAAATTAACCCTACTTGAAAATTTTAAATTCAACTTAATCACACAATAATTAGTAAATAAAGGGTGTTTTAAAGATCGAACTTACCAAATTGAGTGATTAGATTGTAGAAATTGAAGGAGGTAATGAGACAATGAAACCCTAGGCTTGCCAGAAAAAGCCATCTGAAAAGGGTGGTAGTGTTGCCGTCAGTGGTCCGAAAGAGTTAGAGTAGGGGTTGCTCGGTCTGGTTCGTAATTAGGGCAAGAAATAGGGTCAAAATATTTTGACCCCATTATTTATAGTTTGACCAGGTCAGTCAAAAATAATGGGCCCAAACTCTACAAAACCCCGATTACGGGTCTTGGAGTATTTTATGACCCGTAAATCATAGTTTCGTAGAAGGTCGAAATCCTAGTTTTAAGGACTGGGTTTTACAGACCAGTCTATGAGTCTTAGAATAAAGTACGACTTATAGAGTTGGTCGTAGAAACCCCAACAAAAAAACTTACCTGGGTCCACGAGCTTCATTCACGACTTGTAGTTTTATCTATGGGCTATAAAGTTGGCTCCTCGATTGGAGTGCATAAATATTTGTTCACTGGAAATGTTTGCGAGATAGTGTACGGGTCATAGATGATATACAGCCCATAAAACTAGTTGTAGAGGCCCCTCCTGATGCCTTTTCAGCCAAGGATGGCTGACTTAGCCATGTACCTGCATAGTCTTCTCAGAACACACTGTTACCCTATATGCAACCAGCCCAATGTCCAAAATTAAAACCAAAATGCGAAAAGGTAAACAACCTACAAGTCTAAAAATTAAAAAATAAAGAGACAACTTTAACTATTACATTAAAAACCTTGGGTTGCCTCCCAAGTAGTGCATGATTTATTGTCACAACACGACTTGGACAACTTAGTTACTGAGACTTCACTAAGTGCCCAAACCTCATTCTTCAAATCATCTAGCCTCTTCATTGACTGACTGATATTGAAGAAAACTTCTTCGTTGTTCAATCAAAACCTGAGTTGACAGCTTCCATATCCACTAGTGTTCGATTAGTGGCTAACAATGGCCTTCCCAAGATGATTGGGACGTCGAAATTGACTTTGCAACCTAAGATCATAAAGTTTTCGGGGAATATGAATTTCTCAACTTTCACAAGCACATCGTCGAGTATCCCCTAAGGCTTCTTCACCGTGCAATCAGTCATCAACAATTGCATGCTCGTTATAGTAGGGGCTCCCAGCCCTAGTTTCTTGAAGACCGCAATGGGCATTGGATTTATGCTAGCATCGAGATCACACAATGCGCTTGTGAACTCCACATCTCCAATGATCCATGGTATGGTAAAAGCATCGAGATCTTCTCGCTTTTGATCCAAGGACCTCGTAGCAATTGCACTATAATGTTGAAACTATTGGGGGAGCTCCTAACTCATAGTACACTTTTTTGTATCCAAGTCCTTCATCAACATTGCATACCCTAGCATCATCTCCAATGCCTTAATGAGAGGGATGTTCATGGAGAGTTGTTTCAGCATGGAGAGTAAGTGCTTGAACATGCCCTCCTCCTCTTTCTTTTCAATTCTCAGAGGGAAGGGAGGAGGAGGCCTGGGATGGGTTTCAGCTACTATGGCGCACCTGCAGCATCGCTCTCCCTATCCTTGCTATGATCATCTTCGGTGTGAACATCCTTGCCCAGAACTGTCTCCTCTCAAACATCATCCTCATCCACCAGGCATGGGAGGATAAATGGAACTCCTGCCACCACTTGTAGTAATTGCCATGCACTGCCTGTCATTCTTTGGATTTTGAACTGGGTTGCTTGGCAGTGTACCCCTCTAACGCTAGTTGAGTTGAGTTGACACTTCACCAAACTATTGCTCAAGTTGTTTGTTAACAGCAGAATGAGATTTAATTTTCTAATATATGCTGGGGATCTCAAATTCCATACCCCTCAGAGTCTCATTCTTTGTCTCAACTTTCTTCAATAGAAGATTAAACATCTCCTCAACTCTGGAACTACTAGCACCGGTATCGCAGTTGTGTAGTGGAATATAGGGACCATTTATGTAACCATCTCTGCGGCCCCAATCTACATCTCTCTCTTGGTCTCGATTCCTATCACAATAACCACCACGGTTGTCTTTAAAAGCTCTATCTCGGTTATAGTTCCGCCCTTGGTTTCCTTGACCTTGGCACCAATAGTTCTGATTGGACACATAGGCGTTGGTCCAAAAAACCCATGTTTGATCAACAATGAAACTAGTGTCCTCCTCATAGAGAGGATCATCATACATGGGTGCTCACAGAGGATGATTCCGTTTTTTAGAGGACCGAAAATTCTTTCACAAAATAATCCATCTTTTTCAGGGCGCCTCTTGTTTCTCTAAGATAGACCTTAGGTCTAGCTACCATCAGCTGAAAGTGAGGGAGTGTGATATTCCAAAGACAGCCTTTAGGACTAGAAATGGCCATTTTGAGTTTTTGGTCATGTCCTTTGGGTTGACGAATGCACCTGCCGCTTTTATGGACTTGACGAATAGAGTATTCAAACCATATCTTGATTTGTTTGTGATTCTATTCATCGACGATATTCTGGTATATTCAAGGAGTAAGGAGGAGCATGTTAACCACCTCAGAGTTGTCCTCCAAACTCTTAAGGACCATGGAGTTGTATGCAAAATTCTCAAAATGTGAGTTCTGGCTCAAGTCAACGGCCTTCCTAGGCCATGTTGTTTGCGATGATGATATCCGAGTGGATGCCCAAAAGATTAAAGCGATTAAGAACTAGCCCCGACCGACCACTCCGACTGACATTAGGGGTTTCTTGGGGTTGGCAGGCTACTACCGCAGGTTCATTGAGGGATTTTCTTCCCTATCCGCACTATTGACCAAATTGACTCAGAAGAAGGTCAAGTTTCAATGGTCCAAAAAATGTGAGAAGAGTTTCCAGGAATTGAAAATGAGGTTAACTACTGCCCTAGTCCTAACCTTACCCAATGGAATCGAGGACTTTGTAATTTATTGTGATGCCTCAAGGGTTGGATTAGGATGCATGCTAATGTAGAGGGGGAAGGTGATAGCATATGCTTCCAGGCAACTCAAGGTTCATAAAAGGAACTACCCAACCCATGACCTCGAGTTGGAAGCAGTAGTGTTTGCACTTAAAATCTGGCGTCACTACTTGTATGGAGTGCATGTAGATGTGTTCACTGACCACAAGAGCTTGCAGTACGTTTTCAGTCAGAAAGAGCTCAACTTGCGACAGAGGAGATGGCTGGAATTGCTCAAAGATTATGACATGAGCATTCACTACCACCCAGGTAAAGCTAATGTTGTTGCTGACGCTCTTAGCAGGTTATCAATGGGTAGCACAGCCCATGTCGAGGAAGGAAAGAAGGAGTTAGCCAAGGACGTGCATCAGTTGGCTCGATTAGGAGTTCGATTTAAGGAGAATAATGAAGGAGGGGTTAATGTTCAGAATGGGACTGCTTCCTCGTTAGTGGCAGAGGTGAAGGAAAAGCAAGACCAAGACCCTGTTATACTCCAGTTGAAGGAGGATGTCCACAAACAACGAGTGATGGTCTTCTCCAAAGGGGGAGATGGAGTGTTGAGATATTAAAGTAGATTGTGTGTCCCAAATGTCGATGGCATTCGAGATAGAATCATGGTAAAAGCTCATTACACTAGATATTCCATTCATCCTAGCTCCACCAAAATGTACCACGACTTGAGAGAAGTCTATTGGTGGAATGGAATGAAGAGGGACATTGTGGAGTTTGTTTCAAAATGCCCGAATTGCCAACAAGTGAAGGTTGAACATCAAAGGCCATGTAGATTGGCTCAGAACTTTGAGATTCCGGAATGGAAGTGGGAGATGATTAATATGGACTTTATCACTGTCCTGCCGAAGTCTCGGAAGCAACATGATTCGATATGGGTGATCATTAATAGAATGACTAAATCGGCTAACTTCTTAGCAGTCAAGACAACAAACACTGCGAAGGAGTATGCCAAGTTGTACATCAAGGAGATTGTGAGGTTGCATGGGGTTCCCTTGTCCATCATCTCGGACAGAGGAGCTCAATTCACCTCTCAGTTCTGGAGATCGCTCCAGAAAGGATTGGGTGATAGGGTGAACCTAAGTACAGCCTTTCATCCACAGACGGATGGTCAGGCAGAGGGTACAATTCAAACACTTGAGGATATGTTGAGAGCTTGTGTTCTTGACTTCAAGGGAAATTGGGATGATCACTTACCATTGATTGAATTTGCATATAAAAATAGTTATCATGCAACCATTCAAATGGCTCTTTATGAAGCCTTATATGGGAGGAGATGTAGATCACCAATTAGGTGGTTTGAGTTTGGAGAATCGGAGCTGATTGGGCCTGATCTTGTTCACCAGTCGATGGAGAAGGTCAAGGTTATTAGAGAGAGGTTAAAGACTGCCCAGAGTCGCCAAAAATCTTACACCAGCGTGAGGAGAAGAGACTTAGAGTTTGAGGTAGATGATTGGGTGTATTTGAAAGTGTCACCTATAAAGGGTGTCCTGAGGTTTGGGAAGAAAGGAAAGTTGAGTCCACGTTATGTGGGATCATATCAGATCGTAAAGAGGATTGGGAAGGTTGCTTATGAGTTGGAGTTGCCTCTCGAGTTAGATGAAGTCCATCCAGTATTCCATGTGTCGATGTTAAAGAAATGTTTGGGAGATTTTGCCTTTGTGATCCCTATTGATAGCATCGAAGTGGAAGATAGCCTATCTTACGAAGAGGTCCCGGTTCAAATCCTTGATCGCCAGATTCGTAAGTTGAGGAACAAAGAGATAGCCTCAGTCAAAGTCTTGTGGAGGAATCAATTCGTCGAGAAAGCCTTGGGAAGCTGAGGAAGAGATGAAGGTCAAGTATCTGCACCTATTCGTGCCAAATGATGATAATGTTGAAGGTAAAAATCCTTACCCTTCACTAAATTGATTGCTCTATTTTTATATGACTTATTATTATTAAGTCAAGAGTTTCATTGATCGAGTCGTGTGCGGAGATGAGTCTTGAGTCTATTCGTGCCCTAATATCCACCTTTTCTCATCATTCGAGGACGAATGATCCCAAGAGGGAGATGACGTAACGCCCGATAAATTACCAAAATACCCCTAGAGTGAGGGTATGTGCGTAACGCATCTTTCGATGCTCATATGGCAAATTCGAGGCCAGATTTGTGGCCAGCATAAAAAATTGAGCGGGAAAATGGTTTCGATCAATTTTTAGAGCGACCCGATCGAAAGATAATTTTTCGATCCAAAACGAAAAATAGTGGCGGTGCGCGACAGAGGCACATCACGCACCTGTCGCGGAGGGACACTTGTGACTTTTTTAAATTTTTGACGGGATGGAGAAAATTCGTTCAAAAACTCTTTTCTGAATAATACACTATTCGCGACCAATCCGCGTCGCGGACTGTGTCTTTTCCGAACTGGAAATTTCTAAATCATTATGAGGGGCATTCTGGTCAATTCTCCACCCCTCCTAAACTCTGTACATGATCTAATAAGGTCATTTAGACGTGAAAAGGGTCTAAAACCCCCATTCTAAGTCCTATCCCATAATCTAACAAGGCTAGGGCTTGAGGAGAGAAGAGAAAGGCTTGAATTGAGATATTCGAGAAGCGAACCTTGATGTACTTGGTTGATAGTTGCATCACAGGTATGTAAGGCTAAACTAAAACATGAGATTGTTCTCTCATGTGCCCCATAGAGGTCATATATGAGTTGATGATTGAAGAGTCTACATGCATGATTCCTTTGATGGTTTTTCTTGAAAATTATATTTGAAATTACATGTTTTCTATGTTGATGATCATCATACTGTTTGTTTTCTTAAATTGAATATTTTTATGAGAATTCGCATAACCCTACATGACTATTTTGAAAACCATGCATAACGAACTTGAGAAGTGATTCTAGAGCCTTGAGTTGAGATCGTGATATGTTGACTGTGATTGTTATGAGAGAATGATGATGAGTTGATAGAGTTTGATTGTCTTATGAGTCTCTATAAATGAACTACTGATGTGTCTATTCACTTGATTCCTAATGATTGTTCCAAATCTTGAGATTTGATTGATGAGAGGGTTGAAGTCCTTATGAAATTGATTGATGGGAGGGTTAAAGTTCCTATGAGATTGATTGATGAGAGGGTTAAAGTTCCTATGAGCTTGATTGATGATAGGGTTAGAGTTCCTATGAGATAAAATCATTGACGGGGTTAAAGTCCCTACGAGATTGGTTGAGATGGAGGTTTTATGAGCATTGAGTCGGGAGGAGTATCAAGCACTGAAATGGGTAAGAGTGAGTCTCACTCGAACTCATTAAACTATGTCGCCAAGCGTAGAAGAGGTTTTCCTCTTGAGTTATGTCCCTGAAAGCAATAGCGGACTTGTTGAGTTTTTTGTCTCCATCTTGGATTTATCCATTATGGTTTTGATTCGTTCTCTACCTGGCAAGTATAGAACGGCCGTGGAAACACCGGGGAGATGTTGTACAATCACTGGCTCATAAGTGATTGTTGTCGGTTAAGAGAAACTCCCCTAAATTTCCTACCTTGAGTACTCCGAGTCTAGATGAGATGAGATGAGAAGAGATGAGGGGAGGCGAGCTCCTCTGAGACAAGATGAGATGAGATAAGAGGAGGATGAGCTCCTCTGAGTTGAGGTGAGATGAGATGTGATGAGATAAGAGGAGGTGAGCTCCTTTGAGACGAGCTTTAAGACCATTGATGAGTTTTGAGTTGTTGATAGGTCACTTGTCTCTCTTTATTCCTGCATAGATAGGCATTTGACTAACGATGTGATTTGATTTTTATTTTGAGTTGATATTATTCCCATATTGTTCTACCGGTTTCTGTTTCACTCAGCTATTTTACATACCAGTACATTCCAAGTACTGATGTCCACTCTGGACTGCATTGTTTTATGATGCAGAGGCAGGTACTAGGGATCGTCGACAGGCACTTCGTTGAAGACCCGGGATTCATAGCTAATTGGTGAGCCTCCCTTACTCTAGAGGATCTACTACTTTGATTTCATCATGCTCTAGAGTTAGATTTGGACTATTTCTTTATTTTGATTTGGGTGGCCACGGATCTGTCATTGGCACCATATGATTAGTGATAGAGGCTTCATAGATGATGGTTGAACGTTTTTATTAGGATTGTGAGCTAGTTCTTTCTACTAGCCTTCATTATTATATATATATTCTTTTGAGACTTTAGATGAGATGTGCCCATATACTTACTTATACTTTCCGCTATTCAGTAGAGTTATTTGATTGAATGATGCAATGAGGCTAAGTGGTTCGCTTGGATACTAGCGATAGTCTCTGAGTGTCCGCCACGCCAAGGGTACCCTCCCGGGGCGTGACATAGGCGGGATAGCCAAGCCATTCAGGAACATGTACTAGGGTGTATGTGCGACTCGTTTAGATCATGAGCTGGCATAAAAGCAAGAAAATGACTTTTAGAGTATCAATGATTAGTACTGATGAATGGGATAGGATGGACAAAGAACTCAAATAAAAGATCTTTTTCCTAAAATTCCCCTTTCCTTCAGTTAATATCATACTTTGTCTCAATGAATATTCACTTTAAATTGCTTAGTCCATCTCATTATTAATTCATTGTTAAAAAAAATTGAATATAAGAATTTATTTTAAACGTCATTTACTGAGTTGAAGTGAAGTCTTTCCGTTCCGATTCAATTACAACTATTCTCGCTAAAGCCCGATCTAATCCCGCTTGAGCGTCAGGGAGAAACCCTAATCTTCCAATTGCGTTAATACAATAAGGTAGATGCATGAATCACTGTGTGGCTTTGTACACCCCAAAAAGAATGAATAGGCGCCCAGATGGAAAAAGTACGATAAAAATAAAGCTTCGAAATGAAGGATGCACTCGCGGAAACAATGAGATTTCATTCTTGAACAAAAATCTATTTTTTGATTTATTTCATCTATTCCATGACTGGAACAGGGGAGGATATATGTACACTACGATTTTGCATCAGAAGAGAGATTTTAAGAAATGGCATATATATTCACTCTATCAATAACCGAGTTGGATATAGTATATCATAAGGGATTTGCCTTTTCTATTGATTACTGTGGATTGGATTAAAACAATTCCTGAATGAGGCTAGGGATGAATCGAAAAAGAAATCTTTATTGGTTCTACCTCCTATTTTTTATGAAGAGAATGAATCATTTTGTGGAAGGATCATAAAAAAATGGGTCTGAATCTCCTGAGGGAATGATTTGGAAGATCCAAAACCAAAAATAGTGGTATTTGCTAGAAACAACATAATGGAGGCAGTCACTCAATATAAATTGATCTAAAATCTGATTCAAATTATGAGCGAGGATTCCTCTATCTCTTGCTCGCTTCGATCGGACTCTGACAACATAGGGAAGAATAATGGGTCTCTAACAAGGCCCCTAAATGACAGCTCAGAAGGCCTGCCTGTTTTTTTTTCCTAATTTGTCACTTGATCGTCCCTCTCTCATGAAAATGGTACTTTTGTAATGGCAATTAGAATTATATTAACTCCTATTTATTCATTATTTATGCCACGCTAGATGTTTATTGGATACAGGCTATTTAACTCTCCAAAGGATTCTTCTTTTGATTCTAGACCACGAGAGTTATTTCTTTCGATCTCCATCTTTTTACCCATCATAGGTATTGGTATATACCCCGATTTTGTTCTTTCATTAGCAGTTGACAAGGCCGAATTTATTCTATCTAAAAATTTTTTTATAAATAATTGGATGACTAAAATAAGAAAAAAACCTATGTTTGTTTTTAAAAACATTCTTGGACAATGAAAAAAAGTCTTCTTTTTTTCTTTTTTATCAATATGGATGGTCTTGCATCATCAATAATGATTTTTCTTTAGACTTTGAATACTTGATCGACCCACTTACTTCTAATATGTTAATATTAATCACTACTGTTGGAATTAGGGTTTTCATTTACAGTGATAATTATATGGCTCACGATCAAGGATATTTGAGATTTTTTGTTTATATGAGTTTTTCCAGTATTTCCATTTTGGGATTAGTTACTAGTTCCAATTTGATACAAATTTATATTTTTTGGGAATTGATTGGGTTGTGTTCCTATCTATTAATAGGATTTTGGTTTACACGACCTGTTGTAGCAAATGCTTGTCAAAGTGTTTGTAACTAATCGTGTAGGGGATTTTGATTTATTATTAGAAATTTTAGGTTTTTATTGGATAACAGAGAGTTTCAAATTTAGGGATTTATTCGAAATATTCAATAACTTGATTTATAATAAGGTAAATTGTGTATTTGTTACGTTATGCATTGTTCTCTTATTTGCCGGTGCAGTTGCTAAGTCCGCCCAAACTGCATTAACTCGTTCCTTTCTATTCAAACGGCATGTTTAGGATGTTTAGGTAGTATTGGTAGCATATAGCACTGATATCTATGGCATATTTGTGTTTTTGTGTTTTTTTGTATGAAAAATGATGCCCACCAAATTTTTGATTAGTTAGTTTAGATAACAACCATGCATATTTAATTGTGTTGACAATGTTTGTTCTGATAAGTGAGGATAAAATTGAGATGAAAAGCATGATCTGAGAGTTTGTGTTGATAGTGTAATCCGTGCCATGTGAGTATGAGCTTAAATTGCTAATTCATGTATTGTGTTTCAATTCAGAACTTGCCTTGTTGCTCTAATTTAGACTTTAGGTTAGTTGGTTAGGAAAGGATCTTAGGCCATTGTTCATAACAGTCCACTTAGCCTGAATAACCAACCAAATGTGTGAAGTATCCCTTGATCCTAATGTTTAAGCCTAACATGTACCTTTTCTTTGTAAAAACCTAAGTGACGTAGCCTTATTAGTCGTAAAATCCTGAAATTGGCCGTGGTCCTTCCTTGAATATCGTGCACCTTGACTAAGGCAAAAAGCCTAAGTTGAGGGTGGTTAGTAAAGGTATCCCTAGTTCCGAGGTTGGATAATATGCACCTCAACTCAGGCCAAAAGCCTAAGTTAAGGGTGGCTGGTATAAGGGTAAAACCCAAAATTAGGGGGATATTTAGTGATACATGGAAAAGGAGAAAAAATATGTACTAGGTGCAAAATTAGGGTTTTGATGGGCTGCCAAAATACAATACTTTTGATGCTTAGAACTTGGAATTTTCTGTATTCTCAATGCGATGTTAGTAGGTTTGATGTGTTTTTATGTTTGTTTTGCAGGATTTCAGGGTTGGCATTATTTTTGGGCAAAATATGCAAAAGATGTTAAAGTTGAGGATCCACGAGACCTTTTACGGGCCGTAGAGCATTCTACGAACCGTAAAGGAGGTTTCGTGTGCAATTTCAGTGAAGGGTGTATTTATGAAGTTGAGTCTACAAACATGCAGATGAGCCGCAGAAGACTTCACGAGCCATAGATTTATTCTCGTACCCTGTAGATCAAAGGATGAGGACTTTCTGAAAATTTCATTAGATGAAACTCCCCACGAGGCGTAGAATCCTTTACGGGCCGTAGAGGGGTTTTGTAGAAGAAAAGTCCAGAATTGAAGCAACAGTTCACGGAAGCCTGACTACGAGTCGTAAACCACTATACAACTCATAGAGCACCTCGTAGAGCCTGCCAACCCAGTTGTCCTATTTTATTTTGGATTTGCATTTTAAACACTTCAAAGAGGTTTTTAGGATATTTTTGTAAAAGAGTTAAAAGGAGTTAGCAGAGAGACAGTAGACAATAAAGGAAAAAATATTAGAGAGTTTGAGAAATACTTGTAAACCGTAATTTCATCTTCTGATTGCAATCTTGAAATTCTCATTAAAGAATTGGATTTTCTTGTGCTTAATTCTATTGTGTAAATGCTCAATTATGTTATTCAAATTCATAAGTCTTGCATTTACACTGATCATGAGTAGTTAAATCCACAACTAGGGTTGTGGGAACCATGAAGAACTAACAAGGTAAAACTGGATAATTCGTAATTCTTGATAAGTGTGCATGCATGTATTAATTAATTCTCTTCGTATTGAATGCTTTCTAATGGTGGCGAACATTAGAACCCGCCTAGTGTTATTGACTTGATCAAGGTAGTAATGAATAAGAAAAGAGATTAAATAACAAGATTCAATCGATGTTTCTCGTCTAATCAACTGAATTGGGCCATGGGAAGTTGTACTGGGATAATAGGTAAGGGTTACTAATGTCACACTACGGGGATGGACCGAATCACGTAGTGAAATTCGCCTCTTGTCTGGGACAAAGGGTTTAGTGAACTTAACTTACCGTTCTGCATGCTACACGCTGGAAAAGAATTCAGTTATCTGGTAATATTGAATTGGGGAATCATAGGGAACGCAATACCCTAGTTTCTCTTCATATTGGTTAAATACTTGTCTTAGCTTAGAATTACTCTTACTAGTTATTGTAAAAAAAACCTTTAGGAGATAAGTTAGTTAATAAACCCGAATTGCAATTTAATTCTTCTAAGTTTACCATATTCCCTTAGGTTCGACCCTTGGTTAGGTTCTATATCTTAACAATGACCGCTTTAGCCTACAAAAGGAGGTTTAGCTTGGGCAACATCAGTTGTGGAGCAATATCCTCAAGTGGAGGTGGGTTTTCATTGTTTGCATTCTCATTCTCATTCTACTTTAGAACTGTATTAGCTGCATTGTTTGCACTATCTTGTGCCATTCTTCTAAGTCTTCTCTAGATCTCTAGGTCAAACGCAGTCATGGGTATGCCTCAACTTCGTGTGTTGGGCATGCACTACACTTATACCCAGAAAAAAAATGAAAACAACAAAAAAAAACGTAAAATGAGGGAAATAAGGATTAATTCCCAAATTACTTGAATTAGACAAGTTTAGCCATATTCCCTAGCAACGGCACCGAATCTTGATGTCTCCCAAACTGCACCTCCTTTATTAGGCTAAAGCAGTCGTTTTCAAGATATAGAATCTAACCAAGGTTAGGGTCGAACCCAAGGGAGTATGGTAGACTTAGAAGAATTTAATTGCAATTTGATTTTATTAACCAACTTATCTCCCAAAGGAGAGGGGTTTATAATAATTAGTAAAAGTAATTTTAAGCTTAGACAAGTGTTTAACCAGTCTGAAGAGAAACTAGGGTATTGTGTTTCCCATGATTCCCTAACTCAGTATTACCAGATAATCGAATTCTTTTTACAGTGAGTAGTATGCAGAATGGTAAGTTAAGTTCACCAAACCCTTAGGCCGGGGCGAGAGACGAATTTAACAACATGATGTGGTCCATCCCCACAGATGTGACTTTACTAACTTGCCTATTGTCCTAGTACAACCTCCCCTTGGCACAGTTTAGTTGATTAGATGAGAAACATAGATCAAATCCTATTAATTTATCTCTTTCCCTATTCATTACTACCTTGATCCAGTCAGTATAGGTGGGTTCTAATGTTTTCCACCATTAGAAAGCATTCAATATGAAGAAAATTAATTAATGCATGCATACACACTTTTCAAGAATTACAAATTATCCGATTTTACCTTGATAGTTCTTCGTGGTTCCCACAATCCTAGTTGTGGATTTAGCTACTCATGATCAATGTAAATGCAAGACTTATGAATTTGAATAACATAATTGAGCATTTGCACAATAGAATTAAGCACAAGAAAATCCAACTCTTCAATGAGAAACACAAGATTGAAATTAGAAGATGAAATCAAAGTTTACAGGTGTTTCTCAAACTCTAATGTTACTTTATTGTTCTCCCTTCATTCTCTATTAAACATAACCTAAAATAACTATTTATAGTGTTTAAAATACAAAGCCAAAACAATAAAGGACAACTGGGTCGACAGGCTCTACGAGGTGCTACCATATAATAGTCTACGGCTCATAGTCAGCCATTCTTGAATTGTTGCTTCAATTCTAGACCTGTCTTCTATGACACCCCTCTATGGCCCATAAAATGCTTTACGGCTCATTGGGGGTTTCGTCTGATGGAATTTCAGAAATTCCTCATCTTCTCATCCTTGGGGTATGAGAATAGGTCTACGGCATGTAAAGTCTTCTATGGCTCATCTGCATGTTCGTAGACCCAACTTCAATAATACACCCTTCACTGGGATTGCACACGAAACCTCTTATACGGCTTGTAGAATACTCTATGGCTCATAAAGGGTCTCGTGGATTTTCAACTTTAGCAACTTTTGCATATTTTTCCCAAAAACAATGCCAACCCTGAAATCCTGCAAAACAAACATAAAAACACATCAAACCTACTAACATTGCATTGAGAACACATAAAATTCCAAGTTTTAAGCATCAAGAGTGTTGTATTTTGACAGCACATCAATAGTTTATCCCAACATCGAGGAATAATACATCCATTCTTACCAGCTTCAGAGGGTGGTTATAATCCGTCCAATGTTTAGAGGCTAGTGGACTAGGGTGGCTATAATATTCCATCTAGGTTTTCATACTCTAAGATCTTATTATGGGCATAGAGACCCTATCCATATGATTAGATAGTGTCCCTTGTAGACTCATTCTGGTCCTCGTTGAACATATTATGAAGCCCTAGTCAGAGATCCAACACCTTCAACTGGAAGTTTGGCCCCACAGACTAGATGGTGGTATAGAGCTTAGTTAGAGAGAGGGGGTCGTGCCCTTGGTTGAGGTACTAGGGATGCATTAGTCCAGTAGTGTAGTAGAGGTACAATGCAAATCGGAGGAGGTTGAGGCGCCTATTGTTATGCATTTCACAGGAGGCCTGAGGCTAAGGCTTTGGATGAAATTATCACAGGTATTGTTCCAGTTAATCATTGGTATGTGTCTGTGTTGTTTGATCCTAGTTCTACCTATTGCATGTGTCTGTCTACTTCTCTTCTAACTTGATTTAATGTGTGATCATGTGCTTGTCTGTATAGGTCTGTACCCTAGTAAAAGATCCCTTAGTAATGGTTCGAGTGTACCAATCTTGGCTTGTGTTTTTGGCGGGGTATGATAATTGGGTGGACATGATTATTCTTGATATGGTAGTTTTTGATATCATATTCGGTATGGACTGGCTTTCTCCATATCGTGCTATTCTTAATTGTTGTGCAAAGACAACTACTTAAGTTGTACTTGGTAAATCGAGGATCGAGTGGAAGGGGTTTAATGGTTCTTACCCTAGTAAGGTTATCTTTCATATTCGGATCCAAAAGTTGATCGACGATATATTTTTAGCTTATCTGGCTTTCATTCGGGATACCATTTGAGCCACTTTTTGTCACGACCCAAAATGGATCGTAACTAAAAGGAGGATAAAATAAAGCGGAAAACATCTCAACATAACATAACAAATCTCCCAAAATCTAGAGTTATGAGTACAAGAGCATCTAAAGCAATACAGAAGTGTAAGTACACGTGTCCCAAAAGAAATACAAGGTTGCCTTATAAAATTTGATACAAGTCTGAAACGAAAAGTAAAGGAAATCCCAAGGATCCACGGCGACTCGAAGTTTGAGCCTCATCGGTAAGATCAGGATGAATAGAGAAAAGTCCAAAAGAGTGAATCAGCTAACCTGTGTAGGTCCTTGTGCTTGATCTGCAGGGATGAAACAGAGTAGGGGTAAGTGCACCGAAATGTACCCAGTAAGTTCAACTAAATGGGCAAGAGAACTCGAAAATGGCATGTAATAACGAAAAATTTTGACGTCCCCGCGATTCTCGATGAGTTGTTGGCCAAGAAAGTCATTAACCTTCCAGAGTCACCTATCCCCACATCCAAAAAGGTTAGTACAAACTCAAATATATATATATACAAAAATAATTAGCTAAGATATCCTCAAGAACCCATAAATACCATATAACCATAATATGAATATGATGCACAACTCATCAGTCTAAATACCAAGTGTGTCACAGCCTTGCCACCTGCCCGTGGTCAAGGTAATATCAGAATGCCACAACCTTGCTACCTGCCTGTGGTCAAGGGATATCGTGATGCCAAGTCATTACCGCCCGCCCATGGTCAAGCTACATGAAGCATGAATCTCACCCTTGCCTCTTGCTCGGGTCAAAGGGTGGTACCAATGTGAATAATAATGCCCTTCTCTCTTATATGGGTCAAGGGATTATACAAGCAACACATAATAGATGTAAATCAACAGTGCAACCCAAATATGGATGTAAACATGTAGAATAACATTACAACAAGAATACCAATGCATGAAACTAATAATAATCATATGTAATCAAGAAGTAATATCAAGTGTCACGGCTAATGCCGAAACCATCATCATATTTTAGATCATCATAGTTATATCAATAATCAAGGGTGTTAATAATATCGGACCTTACTCGTCCCAAGTATACAAGGATAGCAATATTATCGGACCTAACTCATCCCAAATATACAAATATATCAATGATACCAGACCTAACTCTTCCCAACAATACAAGTATATCAACAACACCGGATCTTACTTATCCCAATTATGCAAGCAAATCAATAATACCGAACCTAACCCATCCCAATTAGTCTCACAAGTCTCATTGAGTCACAATTGGTCTCAACTCATCATCACTCCATCAGATTCTATCTCAATTCATCAATAGGATCAAAAGTATATCACAATTCGGCTCAATCGAAATCACTTTTTCATCAACATTCCAACACATCGACTAAATTACCTAAATATTTGTATAAATCTCACAATTATCACATGAACATGATCAATAACTCAAATCCCATCCCAAAGGGTTGCCAAACCTACCTCGATAATGAAACCGCACTCGGACGAGCTTTCAATCAACTCAAGTTCTCAAATTGATCCCCCAATTCGATCAACCACTATAAACAATAGATACTACACATCAAGAGAAGCATTTTAATACATATATTGGTATAAATTAGGCTTAGGGGCAAAATGGTAGAATTTAGGGCTAAATCTGCAGTTCTCGATTCCGGAAAATAACCTTAAATCCAAGTTTTACATGGAAAATGGAGTTCATGGGTGAAAATCCCATTAAAATTAAGCTTAAAGTGAATGAGAAATCAATAGTTAAAGTTTGAAAAACATATCATAAAAATCCCCAATTTTGGATGTTCAATTTCATGAAATCAAGATAAACTCATAGAAAATTATTAATTTAGTGTTAGAAATGCTTACCCAACAAAAATCATCAAAACCTTTCTTCAAAATCACTGCAAAAAGCTTAAAAGTACGAAAATGCATTAAACATGGTGTTTTACAAGTTTAAAATTGTTTAGGATTAAAACTACTCTGCAATCGCGGAACCCATCTCGCGAATGCGGAACCCAAACAGGTTACAACTCCACGAATGCGGCACAGTCCGTGAACGTGGAGCTCAGTAGACCACAGCCTCCACAAACGTGGAGGCTTCTATGTGAAGGCACAGAAGAAACCCACTTGCACCAAATAACAACGAAAATCAACAACCCAAGTCCAATTTCCCTACTCGGAATGGACCCCCGAAACTCATCCGAACATAAAATTTCATAAACCAAATATGTATCTGTATCAGAAACAACAATTCAAACTCAACAGAATCATCAGAAATCAGTTTTATGGCCTCCTCGCAACATTTACTGAAGCAAGTCGATAAAACTAGTTTAAAACTCAAAATACCAAAACTGCCATCGGCAACTCCAAAAATTAATCTAAGACCATTTTTCTACTGTTAGTTTCACCATCCAAAACTAGTGGAACTATTGAAATTCTGATATAAGATTTTGAACTCTAAAAGTTGACCGAAGTCAAACTTTTGGTATCGGGAACGACTAAAATCACAATTTTGGGCCTAAAAACCTCATTTTGACTCCGAATTTAATTTTGTAACTTCTTATGTTCAGTTTTGACGTTTCAAAGCTAATGGAATCGATGGATCGCCGATCTGACACTCAAAACTCAAAATAAAAAAAATCACTTTTTCAATAACTTAAGCTTCCAAAAATGCCAAAATTCATATTTATCAACTTTTAAAACTCTGGATTTCAGTTCCAACCATTCAAATAATTTAAAATAGGCCCAAAACAACTTACGAAAGGTTAAAATAATAATTTTCATAGATAAGGCCAAAAAAAGACCAGCCAGGTCATTACACCTTTGGTAGAGTCTATTTCTGTGGTTCGAGAGTTCATGGTTGTATTTTCTATCGATCTTCTAGGGGTTTAGCTAGAATGAGACATTGACTTTGCTTTTGATAAGCTCATCTATATTCCTTCTTATCGTGTGGCTATGACAAAGTTGGAGAAGCTAAAGGATCAACTTTCGAACTTATTGAGTAAGGAGTTTATTTGCCCAAGTATGTCACCGTGGGGTGCCCCAGTTTGTGAAGAAGGGTGACAAATCAATAAGAATATATACCGATTATAGAAAATTAAACAAAGTGATGGTAAAAATGAGTACCCTCTTCCCAGGATTGATGATATATTTGACCAACTCCAAGGAGTAACTGTGTTATCCAAGATTGATTTGAGATTTGGGTATCATCAGTTGAAAATTAGGGCATTTGACATCCCTAAGATTGTTTCGGACTAGATATGACCTTTATAAGTTCCTTGGGTGATGTCATTTTGGATGACCAACACCTCTGCAATGTTTATGGAGTTGATGAATTGAATGTGTTGACCTTACTTGGATTCATTTGTGATTTTTTTTTAATTGATGACATCTTGGTATACTCCAAGACCGAGGCAAACCATATCAGGTATTTGAGGATTGCTTCAACAGCTAAGGGAGGAGAAATTTTATGCTAAGTTCTCTAAATGTAAATTTTGGCTTAATTTAGTAGCATTTCTTAGGGAATGTGGTGTCCAAGGAAGCATCAATTGTCATAACCTAAAACTGATCCCAACTAAAGGAAAGAAGACTAAGATAGAACAATCACAACACTTAGATTAAAATCCCAAAACCTAGATTCATGAGTGAAAGAGCTTATAAATAGTGCGAAAGAGTAACTACAAGGTTGTCTGATAAAAGAAATACAAAGTCTGGTACAAGATACAACTAGAAAAGTCTTAACAGTACAACAAACACTCGATATATAACCCTCACCGTTGTGATTTAGGGAAAAAATACGAAAACTCCACTGGAGTGAAATCAACTACTATGAGGTCGTCCCTTTGCTTGATCTACAGAGAGGAAACATAGTAGAGGTAAGTACACCGAAGTGTACCTAGTAGGTTCAATCGACTGGTAAGAAAAATCAGATAAACATGTAATAACTAAAAACCCTTTCCACTTACAATGAAGAGGTTAGTGCATAATATATATATACACAAAAACATGCAAGAATGACAAGTTTAAATAATGTAGTGCAAATGAAATGCATGCAATGTGTGAGGTGGAATCACGATTGTTGCATAGCGGGTCATACACATCTTGAAAGAAATACATGGGAATTTATCCATAGGCTACCAGGTAGAACCCAGTGGGGTCTCGTCAAACCGTATACAATATCTCTACCTTACCAACTGCCCATGGTCAAAGGGTGTCACAATATCTCAACCTTGCCACCTGCCTATGGTCAAGTGATTCTAAAAAGTAGTACAATCTCAACCTTGCCACCTGACCGTGGTCAAGAGGATTTAAAAATGTGTTACATATCTCAATCTTGCCACTTGCCTGTGGTCAAGGGTTTTAAAAAGTGGTACGATCTCAACCTTGCCACCTGCCCGTGGTCAAGGGGTTTTAAAAAGGTGTTAAATATCTCAACCTTTCACCTGCTCGTGGTCAAGGGGTGTCACAATATCCAGAAGTACCAACATAACATGGAAATGATGCATGCAAATGCCATAATTCAGTGTAAATGATAAAATAATAAAATAACCGATAAATATATGTCATAGAATTAGAAAGAATCACAATATCTCAACCTTGCCACCTGCTCGTGGTCAAAGGGTGTCACAACTAGAACCACAAGTCATCAACATATCTCAAAATACCATACTCTTACTAACAATCAATTTTACTAATAATACTGGACTTTGCAAGTTCCAAGATATACAACTAAGTCCGAGAAAGGACATCAAGTACCAACCATTATTGCAATATTTTTTAAATGATGTCACAAGTCTCATATTGTCACAGTATCATCCAAAAGTATTTCAAATATCAAGGATCCATCTCAATTTTACCAAAATTACATAGTTTACCCTAATTTCCAATATAATCTGTAACACATTTTTGCCTAAATACCATCACATCAATCCAATCATTCATGAAACAATCCAATTCTTACAATTATCACATAAACAAATCCAATAACTCTAATTCGGTCCCAATAAGGTTAGCCAAACTTACCTTGATACCAAAAACCACACTAGAACCAAGCTTCCAGACACTTAAAATCTCAAAAACAAGCTCGAATCAATCAATCACTATCAAGAATATATAATACACATATATCAAAAGATAAATTTTGATACTCACATTGGCACGAATTGGATTTGAGAGTAAAATGATCAAAAATTGAAAGTCTCGAATCTGGAAATTGAGGTCAAAATCAAGTTCCACACAAAAATTGAAATTTGTGGGTGAAAATCCCATAAAATTTGAGTAGAAATTGAGGGAGAAAGAATCATTTAAAGTTTAAATTATGTTCTTGAGAACCCATAAAAATTGGAGGGTTGAAACAAAAAATTTCAATTCAAAATCACAATTTAAATATTGAAAAATCAAAGATTAAGTGTTTAGGAAGCTTACCTAAATGAAAATCCACGAAAATCCTTGCTCAAAATTGCACCTCCAAGCTTTTTAGAATTCAAAAATGGAAGAAAATAATGGAATAGTCAAAATGGGGAAGAAAGAGATATTTTCAGCAATAAAATAAAAAATGGGTGTTCACCAGCGTTGACCCGCGCTGACCGCGGTCAACTTGCACCAACTCCCTTCAAAACAATCTTTTTAACCCTCGAAACTCATCCAAAATCCTATAAATATGAACTAAATATGCAATTCCAGTAGAATAGACGTTCTAAACTCGATGGAACCATCAGAATTTGCATTAGAGCTTCCGAACATCGAATGTTGACCAGTATCAAACTATGATCCGAATTTAACTAAAAATATAACTTTGGATCCAAAATCTCCATTGTGACTCCAAATTCTATTTTGGTAGTTCTCCTAGACCAAATTCTGCATTCCAAAACTAATGGAATCAATAGATCTCCATTTAGACACATGAAACTTCAAATGATACAAATACTCACTTTTTCAACGACTTAAATTTCCAAAAAGGCCAAAGCTCATATTTTCCTCTTTTTAAACATCAGTTCTAAGTTCCAACAACACAGATGATTCAACATAGGTGCAAAGCAACTTATGCAAGGGCAATATAAAAAATTTCACAAATAAGCTCAAAAATGACCAGTAAGGTCATTACATAAGGTTGATCCAGCCCAAAATGAGGCCATTCATGGGTGGACTAGAACAATCTCAGCTACAAGGGTTTGTAGCTTTGTGGGTTAGTCGAGTACTATTAGTGTTTTATTCAGGGCTTTTCTACCATAACCATTCGATTGACCAAATTCGCCTAGCAGAATGTAGCATTTCATTGGTCTAATAAATGTGAGGAGAGTTTCCAAAAACTCAAGGTATTGTTGACTACCTTGTTTTGACTTTGCCCAAGAAGGGTGTTGACTTCATATATATTATGATGCGTCGAGGGTTGGGTTAGAAAGTATCTTGATGCATAAAGGAGAAGTGATTTTCTATGCTTCTAGCTAGTTGAACGCACATGAGAAGAATTACCTTATTAATGACTTAGAGTTGGCGGCGGTTGTCTTCATTTTGAAATTGTGGTTGCACCATCTAAATGGGGTTACTATGGACTTTGTGATAGGTTTATCCACTATGATGGATGGTTATGACTCTATTTAGACTATTGTGGATAGATTAACTTATTTTGTGTAACACGTCCCAAAGCGACTCAAAATGCCCTACTAATAGATTCCTTACATAACACATTTTTGTACGTTTTTCCAAAAAATTGAGTTCGTAGTTCAGGATGAAAAATTATGTGGAAAAAGGGTCTCCTTTTGATTTTTAAGTCAACCGTATCGAAAGATAATTTTTTGCATATTTTTACACTTTCCAAAAGCATTCATGACCTCTCTGCATCGTGTAGAGGGTCCATTCTAGTATAAAACTGACCTGGACTCATCCCAATCCGCAAAAATGAACTACAATAGAACAAGTTTGTGTTGCCGTCCCATTTTATCATAGTATAAATTTTTTTAAAAAAAATTTAGATTTGAGTAAGGCCAATCGGGAGATATCGCTAAACCTATATAAATGGAAATACTCAAAAATTCCACTATATTTAGGCCTAAAACCACTCTCTATACCCCTAAATTCCTCTCCAAATTCCCCCAAATTTCTCCACCAAATTCTTTTAAGTTTCTAGGGTTCAAGCTTCTTCCATTAAAGGGTCAAGCACCAAGGTGATTCCCCAAGTTTCTTCAAGTTTTCTTCATCAATCTCAAGACCTCAATGTATGTGGGTTTCTTCATCCATGGGTTCTTCCACCTATAGATCCCTAAAACTCTTTCTACTAAACTTTTTAATTTCGAGGTTTATTTCACTATGGGCACTTCCTATTTTTAATTATATGTATGATTCATGTTAGAAATCAACATTTATTGATTTATACATGAGAGGAGTAGTATTTATGAACCCTTAAAACTACTACATTATATTGATATATTTTAAGTAGGACTTATTAGATCTTCACTTACATGTTATATATTGGTTTCAATCATGGATATTATGTTTTAAGGAGTATGTATTGCGATCTAATTGCATGAGTTGATAGATTTTGGAAAATGTCCGACCTTAAACTACTTTAGGTCTTTAAATCTCATTATAGATTATTTAGATTAAGGTTATGAGATGATTTCCATGATATCTTAGCTAGGATTTCTCAATTATTATTATGGGATGTTTCGGAATAGTTTCAAGTGATTATGTTCCACCCCAAACATGCATGTTACCTTTGAATTTCATGATTTTGAGTCTTTATAACATGAACCCACCATATTTGGAACTAAGCTCATATAATTAAGTATCTTGTATATAATGAAAAGGTTTTACTATATGTATGCAAGTTCATGAATGTGATGAATGATGAGGCCTATCAAGTATGTAGTGAAATTTTTTGAAATCTTATTAAAGTTGTGCATTATTGCAAAGCCCTCTTTATGAAGTTATGGTATAAAAGCTTGTACTCATGTTTATGTGTTCCATGAGACTAGGCATATCAAAGTCAAGAATCGTGCATGTTACCCTTAAATTTCATGATTTTGAGTCTTTATACATGAACCCACCATGTTTTGGAACTAAGATCATATGATGAAGTATCTCGTGTATAATGAAAAGGTTTTACTATATGTACGCAAGTTCATGAATATGATGAATGATGAGGTCTATCAAGTATGTTGTGAAATTTGCTGAAATCTTATTAAAGTTGTGCATTATTGCAAAGCCCTCTTTATGATGTTATGGTGTACAAGTTTGTACTCATGTTTATGTGTTCTACGAGACTAGACATATTGATGTCGAGAATAAATGAATAGTTGATATATGAGTCCCCACCTAGTTATGATTATGAGATGATGATAGATCACTATTAGAGGCACAGACAAGACTTAGGAGCCATTCTTATGATAATGATTGATATTCTATATGTTCATGGGATGGGTCAGTAGAATACCTCTCCACACTACAGGATTCTATGATTCATGTTTATGGTCATTCCGTTTTTACTTAGCACCAAGTGGACCTTGAGATGAATGCAGAAGCTTCCCGTTAGAAGAGGCATGAGACCATTTGTCCTATAATTACGTGCTACTATAGGAAATAGGGGTCACTCGTTAGTAGAGGTTGATTTCTAGACCACCCATTAGTAGAGGATTGCTCACTAGCTAGCTTTAATGGATCCACTTAGGCATCTTTGGAGGTCGCGTTGGTAAGTGATCCTCTCTTTCTTCCGGTGTAGGGAAAACATCAGGACTCCATGGTTTATGTCGATTATAGGGTGCTTTCACATATGTTCATGTTCTCCTTATGTCCTCTTATGATAATTTATGGCGGTTCCTTCTTATTATGTTCAAATATGTTTACTACTACGGAAGGTGTTTTGAATTCATATAACTCAGTGTTTTACAAACTCAAATGATTCCCTAACATACGTTTATGGTCCCTTGTTATTACTAATGGTATTTCTCATAAAGATATATGCCTTTCTTTTCAAGTATGCATGGTGTTCTTCATTATGATTATTAATGGTTCACTTATAGTAAGATGGTCTTTCCCTTAAAGTAAATACATTGTTGTTCCTGAAAGGTATTACTATTTTACTTATGCATAATGACCAACATTCCTTATTTTTCCAAGTCTAAATATTTTATCATGAAATCAATTAAGTGTATTCTCTTTATTCTCCACATGCACTATGTTAGGTTCCATGCCTAAGTAATATTTTAAATAATAATGTTATTCACTAGTTTATGAGTTGCACTTCATTGTATTGCATACCCGCATACTAGTACATTCAAAGTACTAACTCATACTCTATCCCTACATGATTTCACCATGTAGGGACCAATGCTCCTCGACATCCTCCACATGGCTAGCTTTGGACCATAGAAGATCTTACTTGTGGTAAGTCCTCTAGTTCGAGGCCAATATACATCTTTTATCTAGTTTGTTTATATCAAGACATTGATACTCTTATAACTTTGCTTTTGAGAGTAAGTTCGGGACATGTCTTAGCCTTGTCCTATCTATTACTTAGAGGTAATGTTGGATAATCCTTCTATGTATGTATTATGTGATATTTACGCTTCTATGAAGACTGACCCCTAAGTCCCTATCCATTTTGTGTGATGTTTGCTGTGTTGTTAGTGAGATGGTGAATTTCCCTAAGCCCCTACTCCCCATAGAGTGCATTCCTTGTCCGCTTTCCCTTAGTATCAATTGATGAGATTAAATGATGGAAGTTCCTTAACCCCTTTTCCCATAGATTGCGTCCTAAGTCCTGCATCCCCCTTAGTATGACTATTTGATGTTTGAATCAAACTTCACAACCAAGGATGTACTTACATATGCTATGAGGCTTATTTGGGGCACCTTCAGGTTCTTCATTTGCCATGTCGTACTTAGGCCTTAGACTTGAGTCATAACAGTCTACCCATTTCATTCCGATGAAAGTGAAGTATTCGACAGTGTAGTTGGCTCATCTCTACATTAGTCAAATTGTTAGACTTTATGGTGTGCCTATTTTTATTGTTTCTGACCAAGGGTTATGGTTTACTTTCACTTTTGTAAGGATTTACAACATGGATAGGTACTCGGTTGTATATGAGTATAGCATTTCACCCTTAAATAGGGGGTTAGTCTAATAGGACTATCCAAGTGTTAGAAGATATGCTTCATGCTTATGTGATTGATTTTCAATGCCCAATGAGATAACATTTGCCTTTAGTCGAGTTTGCATACGACAACAATTACCATTCTAGTATTTAGATAACTCCTTTTGAGGCTTTCTATAACCGAAGATATTGATCATCAATTGATTAGTTTGATTTTGGGTAGTGGATAGACTAGATATTAATTTGCTTAGAGATGCCATGGAGTAGGTTCAGTTAAGTCAGAGTCGATTGCTAACAACCCAGAGCCATCAGAAGAGTCATGTTGATAGATGGGTTCAACCCTTAGAGTTCATGGAAGGTGATCGTGTATGGTTAAGGATTTTTCCCATGAAGGGTGTCATGAGGTTCGGGAGGAAGGGCACGCTCAAATCTTGAGTCGAGTGGGAGAATGACCTATAGACTTGCATTGTTTCCTAGTCTATCTTTTGTGCATCTAATGTTTCATATTTCGATGTTATGGTGTTACATTCGTGACGAGTCTCATGTGATCTCCCTTGATATAGTGGAGTTGAGTTCAGATTTGACCTATGAGGAGGACCCAACGTCCATACTAGACAAACAAGTCAGGAACCTGAAGAGATAGCATTAGTGAATGTTCAATGGCAACATCGACCCAGTGCAAAAGGTGACTTGGGAGATCGAGTCTGGCATATGGGCCTATTTTCCTCATCTTTTTGAGAGTTTAGGTATTTCTTTTGCTTTATGTTCGAGGATGAATATGATTTTTAACAGTGGATGATGTAATGATCTTGAAGGTTATTTTTAGTATTTTTTTTATTAAAATTATCCATTTACCCCTCCATAGTTGCCCCGAGTCCAATTTGATTGGTTGAGAAAGTTGATTTTTGCAAATTTCGTGAAAAGTAAGTTCTGCTAAAGAGTTGAGTTTTGAAGGCTTGAGTTGTTTAATTTTGAGTTTCAAAGGCATTTGGAGTTTTGAGTTTTGAAATATAATTTTGTCGATTCCATCAATTTCGAAATGTGAAAATTAGTCTAATAGAATTGTTGGCATCAAATATGGAGTTGATATGAGGATTTAAAGTTTGAAGTTGGAAATTGAGTTAAAATTTGACTTAGGGTTGACTTTGGTCAACATTCTGAGTTTGGGTGCTCGGATTGAATTTTTTTATGGTTCCATTTGTTTGGGAGGTAATTTTATCTCTAGAATGAGATTTGGTATAATTTTTGGGTGTTCCATTAGTGTTTTAATATTTTGAGTGTCTTAAGTTAGTTTAGTTGCGGCTTATTGGGTTCTGGGTCAAAGAGACATTGGATTCAATTTTGAATGATTCCATTGAGTCTGGAATGTCAAATTTAGTAGGGTAGCACATATAATTTTTGTATATAGAATTTTGAACAAATTCTGAGGATCCATTTCGTGTTTATACTTTAAGAAAATTACTAATATCTGGCATACCCCTTTTTGTTCTTCGCATCCACAGGACCTTTTTCGCGTACATGGAGGGTCACCTTGATGACCACATTCACGAAGAAGAGGAAATGTTCGCGAAGTACATAATAGTTGGCTTTCGTATTCACAGTTGTCACGATCCAAACCTAGGGTCTATTTGTGACACAACGAATATGACACTCGAAGGCGTCCCATCCAAGCCTCTAGTTCACATCATTAGCATACATAAGGTAAAATAAGTAATTCATAACAAAGAAAGCAAGAGGAACAATAGTCTTATACAAACAAAGTTATAGTTTCCCTTTAAGGGGAATTACAACATCATAAATCCAAAGCATGTCTCTATATCATAGATTTTGGCGGGGTCTAGAACATGCCAGTAGTCTACCCTCAAGATAGAATATAATATGAAGCAAAATGTCTCAATATAACAAAAAACATATCATGACCAAGGCTTGTCCCCGAAGCATGGAAACTCACTAATAATCTTCAATGTGAGGTCCAACTCTAGCCACAACATGGATAAATAGTCTCGGTGTCACCCGTCTTTACATGGTTAGATCATGTAGGCAAAAAGTATGCGTTAGTACATGAAATATATTGAGTATGTCTGCCTGCCATGCATCAAGGAGCATCATAACATAATAGCAATATGCATAATCATAGCAATAGAATGAGGACAAGATATGTATGAGCAATGCATTCAAGACCATGAATAGAAGCATCGTAATACCTTTCATAGCTTAGCATACATATGTAGGAATAAGACCATAGCCGACATTAAGACCATGCAGCCTATTACATGGAATCCTGATGTTTCCTCTACATCGAGCGAAAAAGGAGTCTACTTTATCAAGGTAGACTCGGCCCCACCCTTTAGGCTCTACCCTAGCACGGTGAGTGTCGCATACATACATAAAGCCCTCCCCCCCCCCCCCCATTTTAGGCTTAACCCTAGCATAGTGAGTGTCACATCATAATGCTATATGGATCCATTAGCTAGCATTAAAGGTACATAATCATAAACCTATGATGGCACATAGCTATGAGACATGAGGATTTATATAAGTATCCTTGGGGATAGTCCCCCTTGCTCAAGCTCATTCAGTGCCAAGTTAAATCCCATGGAATATGTAACATGCAATATCATAGGCATTATCATACTTTATACTTTATCAAAATCATACTTTTATAGCTTGTAAAATAGGTATCATAACCTCATGAAAACATGCCATACCATAGGAATAGTTCATCTACATAACTTTACATATAATATGGGTATACTCCCTATCTTATCATCATTTCATAAACATTAGAGTCTTATGTCACCCTCATTATTATTGTTATCATCAAAACATACTTTTATACTTAGAATCATATTCATGAAATCATAGCTCTACATAGGAAATTAGGACTATATGTGAGTTTATGAGCAATTGAAATTAAAATCATGCAATTGGATAGAAATCATATAAGAATCATATGATTGAAATCAATTCAGATCATTAGTAAAGGAACCCACATCTAATCAACAAGCCCTAATCATCATATACTTGAAATCACTTGAATTTAATTGAAAATTATAGAATTCATGTAATTCATCATAATTTATACATAATTAAGTAAAAGAATCATGTCATAATCACAATCCAAAAATTCGGAATAGAATCATAAAAATCCATAAGAAATCATCATTTAACTTGGAGAAAAAAGAGATTTTGAATTGGGCTCCATGGATAAAGCTAGTTCATGAATGAAGCCCTACACACCTCAAGTAAGAAACCTTAGAAATTGAGATGGAAAGACCTTGAAAAACCCTTGACTAAGCTTGAACCCCATAGCTTCAATAAAGTCATTGCTAGAGAGAGAACATTTGGAAATTTTGGGAGTGATTTGAGAGTGAATGAGTAAGAATGAGTTTAGGAATACGTTATATTGAATCTGAGGCGGTTAGGTTGGTTAATAGGGTTGAAACGACATAGTTCAAATCCATCGACGAACCTTGTTTGTGGTTTGTAGATTGATGTACAACTCGTACATTACGGTTTTGTCCTGTTAAAATTGATTCCTAAAAATAGTCTCTGAATCTCACTCAATGAGACCAGTTACGACTCGTACTTCCTATTATGGGTCATACTTGGGCGTCGTACATTGCATGGTCCCAAAACTTAGGCTATTGAAAATTGCATCTTCAAAGTAGGAGAACATAATACGGTCTGCAATTCCATTTCCATAATCCCTACTCGTAGAAACCTTCTAGACTTAGAAAAATTTTCATCCTTTAGGGTCCCATTCATGATCACATCTATGGTCTATATACCAAAGTACAACTCGTAGAGTCCTTCGTACAATAGCTTTCCAGTGTTGCACAAAATTTCATCAACTCCTGTACCTCAACCACGAAATCTGTCTACGACTTGTGGTTCAACCCATGAGATGTCAATGGGCTCATAATATCAATTCAGTTTGAACATTTTGCAACTATTCCATTTTCTAAACTTTTCTACGTATGGGGAGTTACAGCGGCACTGGCCTGCATTTGCGAAGGGTTGATTTGTTTGACCTCCGCATTTGCAAAGGTAGTGACCACATTCCCAGAGTACAAAATGTGCATGAACAGTGTTTAATTTTAAATGACGATTTTAGCCATTTTCTTTATTTTTGGACTTTAGGATCTCGAGTTAGGCGATTTTCAAATGATTTTTTACTGAGATTTACTTTGAGCTAAAATCTTCATTAGCCATTGATTATTTCTTATTTTTAATATCAAAATGAAGTTTTTCAATTAAAATTTTGGATAATTTTTGTTCGTGAACCCAAATTTTACGAAAATGATGGTTATGGGTTGATTTTTTACTCCATTTGCAAATGGTTTTCTCTAATGGATTCCTAATGAATTAAGAAACTTTTTCATGTTAAAACTTTTAGATTTCAAGCCCATTTTTTAGTATTGAATTTTTGGACTGTTTTGCCCTTCCTCCCAAAATTTTATGATTTTGGCATCATTAGACTTTGAACTTTGATTATGAAACATTATTTGAATAAATTATGGTGTTTTGGGTACAGATCAAAAGGGAAAAACTCTCTTATTGGATTGATTTCTTGACTTTATTGAGATAAGTGAATTTCTAAACTTTGTTGAGTTTATTTGAACCTTGTATTTTCCTTCTTTGTGTGTCAGGGAGTAGTGAGGGATTCAGAGTAGGTGAATTATTCATGAAATGACTTAAATGTGTGATGGGGCGATAAAATGACTTTATAATAGTACGTGATATCTTTAACCATGTTGAACTATATGGTTGAGGATGTTATTTCGAATATTGTGAAATATTGGTTAATGATATTGATCCCTATGTTGAGTTAATTAATTTTTATATGATCCCCGTGATGAAAGTTGTAAGTTGCTAATATGACTCAAATGTTGAGCAATGATAAACGTTAATTTGAAGTTATTATTGAGGCATAATATATGTGATATTAATACAAGCATTGTATAATGTTGACATTTATGATAAAATTGTTGAAAAAGTACTAGTGAAACATTGACTCATTGATGAGTAGTTTTGAACTATGATGATAAAGTGATAATTGAGAACTTGGAAAATGATGTGATGTAATTACCGTGTGATCACTTGATGATGATTTTACTGTTGAAAGAATAATGAAATTGATTGCTTGATTATTGAATACATTAATTATGTGGACTCTTTGCATACTTTCTTGCTTATTTGAAAGTGATTATTGTGTTGAGATGAAACATTGATTGAGTTCCACTATTGATAAAAAATCTAAAGAAATGATTCCATCTAGAATTGACAAAAATACCAAAGAAAAATGGTTTCAACAAAGTATAACAAAAAGCCGAATGAAAATGATTCCTGGTCCATGTAAGGACCCCATAGGTTCTTGTCCGGTTATATCAATGAATGTGTACTATAGAACATACATGCATCAAGCTTATTATATATTGCATTGTATCATTTGCAGTTCATGGCATCCTATTTCATTTCTCACATTACGTTAATGTGAATACATGTATAAAGTGTGATACGATGGTTCATTTTTTACTGGTAAATTATTGAAATCTATATGCCAATAAATTGTATATTTGTATTATGGATATGTATATTATGTATGTTATCTTTTTTGAGTGTAGGTTGTAGTTTTGAAGGTTCAATTGGAGATGAAAGGAGTACTTGTGTTCGTTATTCTTTACATGTGCTTAGGTCTTCCTGTTGGATATCGTGTAGGCTGGTACTCATCATCCTTGCTTCTACACTTATGTATAGGTTGTGAGCCCAGTTCTGGTTGATGCTTCTTTCTCATTTTAGACCGAGTTTGAAATAGTTTGAAAGATAGTAGCTTATTCACTTCGATGGACTTTTTAGACTTCTGTTATTTACTATTTTTGTTCTATTCAAGATTCAAAGACATTGAGACTTATATAAATTTCCTTTCAAATTTAACTTTAGTAGAGACTCGTATATGTGACACCAGTCTTGAGTTGATTTTAGATCGTGGACATTTTTTCTTTTGGTGCTTATCCTTATATATTTAGATTTTACGTCCGCTTTATCTTTCATATTATTTTGTTATATCCTATTTAGGCTGACTTATCTCAACGGGTTAAAAACAAGTGTTATCACACTCGATTTCGGGTTGTGATACCAAAAGATCATTGTCCAACCAAATTCAAGGGTGAGCTGACTCTTTCAAGCTACTACAGGTTCATACATCATCTTGGTGTACTTTGTCCTGACTTAAATAATTATATACATTGACAGTTTAATGTTTTCTTGGGGTTGCATCCCTTATTTTAGACTATTGATAGAGTTGGGTATAATGACTTTTAGATTCGGAGGGGGGGGGGGAGATTAAATTCTGCACTATTTTAGATTATTCTATTTGAGTTTATAGAAGCTCAACTCTTATTTCATATTAAGACCATTTTATATTAGTTGCTTATTGTAATCACAATAGTGGTTTTTCCCATCAGTGGGTTAACATGGTATCAATTATATGGGGTCGGAATTGTGACATTTATGTATCAAGTAAACGAACAATCCACCAATTCAATAGATTTATAAAACTCCATAATAATGTGCTGAAATTTGAATTTTTTTTCTATGTTAAAAAGTTGTTATTTTTAATAACAATTCAAGCAATAAGTAGATCTTAGGTCAAAGATTTCAAATATTTTTTACTTTGTTTAGAATTGATCAAATTAAAGAAAAAAAATAAAAATGTGTTTGATTATATATCTTGCAAGGAAAAAAATAGTTTATTTGAAATGTATAAAGATGAAGCTGGAAAACAAATTTAAAACAATTTTTCTGATTTAATTTCAACATCAAATTAAAATTAATCTTCTTTTTAAAAAAGAAATAATTCTCGTGTGAAATGATTCTCATTAATAATAACAAGCAATAATTTTTTTTGTTACTAATTTAGCAATAATTTTGGTCCAGGCTCAAATCAAAAGCGGGCCAAAATCCGGTGAAGGAAAAAAAAAAAAAAACGATCCATGTTATTTCTCGACCGATCCTCCCACCATCACCTCCTCTCACCGATCAACGGCGTCCTCCGTTTGTGTAAAATCCTTTTCTCCTTTCCCGAGTTTATGCAAATATGGATATAGTTTATCTTTTTCATATGTACTGCATACCAGATTTATTAAAGTAAATAATTTGGGTGACCATCTTAGAATTCGTGAATTGCAAAACCCTAATTGAGCTCCCGAGCTAAAATACTTTCTGATGTATTTTATTGATCATTTCAGAATTTGGTATCGAAGGTTGTCCAGATCACACGGTCTTTTGTGTTTTTTTTCAAAGTGGATTTATAAAGTATAAGTTACCAGGTAATTTTTTTTCCCTAATGATTCTTTAGTAAATTTGTCAAAGTTATTTATTTGTTTTTTGTGATGATGGAGATTATTATTTTTGGCATTCTATTCAATCTTACTAAGATTATCACTGTGAGCGTGGGTGTCAAATATGAGCGTTTGACTTGAAATGTGATGATTTGTTTTGATCATAGAAGATTCATTAGTAGAGTTGTGGATCTTTAATCAGTGGAATGATTTCTAAGTAGAAAGTTCAGTTAAGGTTGAGTATGATAAGATTGTCTAAATTGTGTACCCTACTTGATGAATAAGGGAGGGGGAGAGAGAGAAAGAAAACAAAAAGATTGAATTCAATGTTTATTGTGACGATTCATGTGCTAGTCTAAAGAAAGGGTGTAAAATAATTAGCAATAGAGCATTTATGACTTCAACTAATTTAGCTCGTCTATTAAACGGTGTAACTAATGTAGCTCCTCTATTAAAAGGTGTCAATGACTGTCGTGCAACATCTTCTTACTGTTTCACATTTAGATGTCACCCCCCTGTCTTTTCCTCCATTAGTGGTTGTTTTCGCTCTTTGTTGGCTTGCATACTTTAAATAAGTTAATAATAGTTAATGTACGGAAGTTGCAGGATTGCATGACAGTTTTCATCACAGCAGAAGCATTTTTAAATCCTTTATATATTCGGGCTTGTAGTTGATGGCTCCAGCGATTATGAATCTGTATCTTCTTACTTGTATCTTTCTGAAATTCCTTACTCATATTGAACCTGTTTAGACCATAGAGTAGTTTGTCACCCTATGTCTTAAATGCCACTTTTTAAAAGGTTATTATGACTTTTCAGTATCATTGATCTCAATTTAAAAGGTTCTTATGCATTTAGGATGACTTTTCAGTATCATTGATCTCAATTTAAAATCTATTATGCATTTAGGATGACTTTTCAGTATTATTGATCTCTTTGGCTTCTTGATCGCTTCTGTTTTGATGTAGATACTTGTTCAAACTTCTTTATATGCATTTAACTCCTAAAGGTTAATAATTTGTTCTTTTTTGATAAAGAATGTTAACAAATTTTTCTACTGCTTTGCATGGCATGTTCCCTTTTAGACTGTAATTGGGTTGTTTACTTTCTTTTTGTCGTTAGTCTTCGTGGACTCTTCTGAGCAGCTCTTATGTAGCCATAATTGTATCCTTGCAGGTTGTAACCATTACTGTTGGGAGAGTTAGCTGGGTTTCATGCATTCTTGCTGTAGAGTATTGCCATGCGCCTCTGTGTCAATTGGGTGGGTAACACGAAGAGTGTGTTTAATTTGATGCGATGTCAGCATCTACCAGATTTGATCCATCTTCTAGTAGCCCAGATAGGCCACTGTATGCCTCCGGGCAGCGTGGGTCATATGCATCTGCTTCATTGGATAGGTCAGCTAGTTTCCGCGAGAATATGGAGAATCCAATCTTATCTTCTCTTCCTAACACGACAAAGAGTACTTCAACAATTACACAAACAGATGTCACTAACTTTTTTCAGTGCTTACGTTTTGATCCAAAAGCAATGGTGACAGAGCACAAACTTAATAGGCACAGTGATTTCAAGCGTCTCACTGGTTTAGCTTTAGGCATGCCAGTAGAGGATTCTCCTGTGGTGTCTTCTAAAGGCAAACTGTCCTCTTCTCCCTTTCCAGAGGAAGCCAGACGGCTGAAGGCTGGTCTTCGGGAAAGCTGCACTAAAGCAAGGTAGTTATTAGGATACTTGGCTCCGTTGCTTTATTTTTACCTGGTCAACTTGGATAAAGATTTGTACTGATTTATTTCCACGAAATATCAGGGAACGTGTAAAGATATTCACTGAATCTTTATCTGTGATCAACAAATGTTTTCCAAACATTCCATCAAGGAAGCGATCTCGGTCAGACGTCTTATCGAATGAACGACCCAATGTGTTATATTCAAGTGACCGTTCAGTTTCTGGAGCAGGCATTGGTAAAATAGGAATCCAGAGTGGTTATCAGTTTGAGCTGCAGAAGTCTGAAAAAAGGACCAAAAATGCTGTTCCAAATAAGCGCACCCGAACTTCCATGGTGGATCTGAGGGTTTGTATTTTTCATTTGCAGTTTTATTGCATTTCTTAAAAACTTAATTCGGTTTTTTGAAATTGGGAATTATCCTATAAATGTGTACTTCCTAGTTAAGATTCTCTTTCTTAATGCATCTCCAATCATTGCATCTGTACTGATGAATAGCTTAGAGAGTAACACTATCCTTACCTGATTTGCTTGTTATTACTGCATAAGATTGTTGAAGACTGGTCGAGGCTATCTAAAAAGCTAATGGAGTTGGATGCTATTGAGTGCTAGGATAGACTAACCCTTATTAACTTGCTTGTGTAGTTGTGTAATGTTGAGTTTATTAAGTGTTTTTGAGATGCTCTTCTGTACAATACTTTCGTACGTTTGAGGAAGTACAAACAAGGGATAGAAAATGACTGTATTTGAGGGATTGCCTTATTTACATTGTGGTGGCAGCCATGAGGCCCTGTTAGTATAAATGGTTAGGTGCCTTTTGGAGAGAATCATCATTTTGTGTAGACCGTCCATATTTGGTGTAGTGCTTGTATTCGGGAGTTCTCCCACATCAATAAAATTGTATTTCTTAATAAAATAATTAAAAAAAAACTTAAAAAATATTTGGTTCTGAAGGTCCTTGGCTTTATTTTATTTTATACGTAGATTCCTTCTAAGGTATCTTTTTTGCTTGTTATGGATGGGTGAATTTCTTTCCTTGTTTTTGATGTCATCTTTGGCTAGACAACATGCTCCTTTACCTCAATTTATTCATTTTCATTCATCAATGAAGCATGGAATCAGTTCCGACATCCTTATGACTGATGGATATGTTTTGTTGAATTAGCCGGAGGTACAACCAAGCACTGCATCAAGGCCATCTGGGATTATGGATAGAGATAGGGAGATATTGAGACTTCCAAATGGTAGCACAGTTCAGGGAGAGGACCGGACATCATCCATTGCTGTAGAGGGCTGGGAGAAGTCTAAGATGAAAAAGAAACGATCTGGAATAAAGCCAGATACTACTGGAAACTCCTCGACATCAAAAGTTATGGATGGCCACAGGGAACCAAAGCAAGGATTGCCGTCCCGTCTTATAGCTGATGGCGGCTTGAGGTTTAGTGATACCCATGGCTTCAGGTATTTTGTCAAATATCAATGTCAAATTTAACCTTCAGCTTCAATGTGTGCGTTTTAGATTTTGATTCGCCTTTGTCTGTCCTTTTGCTATGAGAACATATATATGTATATGAATTGCTGATGTTCTATTTGTAGATTACCTTTCTTTGTTGCCATTGAGTATTATTTGGACTTTGGAAGCACTTTTTATATGAGAAACCTTGCTATAAATTATATTAGGAGCGCTGATCCGAAGAACCGTAAATCCTATAATAGAAGTAGAAATAAGCTTCCTAACCTCTCCAAAGGATTGGGTTGATCGGGAAAACAATTACTCCCTCTGTTCAGCTTGTTTGTCTTACTTTTCTTTTTTAGTCCACTTCAAAAAAGAACGCCTCTTCCTTTTGTTGGAAACCCTTTAAATCTAATTTCCCACTTAGCATGAAAGACCTCAAGATTAAAGGACATTTTGGTGCATTATACATATCTTTAATCTTTGGCCACAAGATTCAAAAGTTTTCTGTACTACTTTCTTAAATTCCGTGCCAAGTCAAAACCAGACATACAAATTGTGACCGAGGGAGTAGTTGCATATTCAGTAAATGTCTCCTTGAATTTCTAGCAGATCGTGCTTGTGGGTCATATGAGAAAGGGGAACTGAGTCAGACCATAGGAGAAAAGATAGTCCTTTCACCATACTGGGGTTAAACTGACCTCTCCGTGTCTTGTTTATTTATTTGTTTGTCAGCTTCAGCCAAGATTTGTATCCTGTGTTGCACAACAACGACTTACCAGATTAATCCCACAAGGGGATCTAGGGAGGGTAGGATGTACACATATCTTACCCCCTATGTTTGGGGGTGGAGAGGTTGTTTCCGACTCAGCTCAAAAGAACTGTTTTCAAAACAGAATTGCAAGAATAATATGACTGCAACACGATACAAGAAAGTGAATCGATAAATAGTAATACACATTAAAAATATGATAGTGGGGTAAGTTTTACCGCTCAATGTGTCTATTGGGCTGGAGGCATCAATAGTGTATTTGAATTTGGACAAGCTCTACCCATCAAAAGAAATTTGGGCAACCTTTCTCCTTTCTAGTTGAAGTATTGAGAACCGAAATCAAGGGGGAATACTTATTTAGAAACTTGCTTTCTCTATCTGACATATAGATTTTTTGCGGACTAATAAATTGTATTGAGATCAAAAGAGAGAGCATCATATTTTTTATAGGAAGTGTAGAAGAATAAAAGTTATAACCATGTTGGTGGTGAAAGAAAATACCAAATATCAATACTCAATTGTACCCTCTTGTAATCTTTCTTTTCTTTCCTGGTTGTTGAAAATCATTCTTGTTATAGCATAACTGATTAGTATTAGTCTTGTTCTTTACTCTGAACCGACTTATTATTTGTAAGTAGACCTGGAGCTGCTCCGGGAAATACGGGAACTGGAAAAGCTGATGGTGTATCACAGCAAGTGCCTTTAGGAATGCGTTCTTCCATGTCCAAGGTTGACCAAGATAACAGTCTCCATCTCATTGATAGAAGAGACCAACAGCCTATTGGTTCAGAGAAAGGAAGGACGAAAATCAGAGCCATCAAAAAGTATGGGAAGCAACTACTTTTATATTACTTTCCAGTTCATTTGGTTGAATGCGTACAATGTAACTTTTGCAATTTCATCTTTGCTCTTATGCTTTTTGAAATCCTTGTTATGAGAGATATCCTCCTTTAGGGTTTATTTTCTTCATATTCTTACTTTCCTAAATGTTCATTTTGTTCTATTTTTGCAGTAAAACGAAAGTAGCTGTTCGAGAAAATTTCTTATCTGCTACTCATGCTTCAAGTACAAAAGTGAATTCTGTTTCCCGTGCTCCACGATCGGTTTCAGGTGTTGCGCCAAAAGTATCTGCAGTGGTTCAACAGGCAGCTGTTGCTAATGATTGGGAAACCTCTCACTGCACAAGCAGATTTCCATCTGCTGTCGGGGCAGGTAATCGTAAACGCACCACTTCTATGAGGTCGTCATCTCCACCTGTTGCACAGTGGGCCAGCCAAAGGCCCCAGAAGATCTCTCGACCTGCAAGAAGGGCTAATTTTCCTATTGTTCCCAGTAACGATGAAATTCCTCCTCTTGATAGCACAAGTGATGCTTTCAGTAATGAAAGACGTCTTTGTGGTTCTTCCCCTCAACAAGTCAACGTAAAAAGCGATCACTTCTCTTCAGCTGCTTCTGAAAGTGAGGAGTCTGGGGCTGCTGAAATCAAGTCCAAGGACAAGAGCAACAGGTTCGATGAGGTGGATGAAAAATCTGGGCCCCATGTTCAGAAGATGTCTTTGCTGCTCCCACCAAGGAAAAGTAAGAGGGCTAGTGGGGAGGATCATGGAGATGGCATTCGTAGGCAAGGGAGGACTGGGAGGGGGTTTGCCGCCACTAGGAATCCGATGAATTTGATGGTTGAGAAGCTTGGAAATGTTGGAACAGCAAAACAACTCAGAAGCTCTAGACATGGTCTTGATAAGACTGAAAGGTTGAACCTTATCCCTATATTTTTATGGTTGGGCCTTTTCTGCCATGTTTAATGCCAGTGAAGTAACAAAATCTTCATTTATGTGATTATTTATGCAGCAAAGCAGGCCGACCTCCTACCAGAAAGCTCGCTGATCGTAAGGCTTACAAGCGACAGAAACAATCGTCAAAAAATGCTGCTACTGATTTTCTAGGTAGTTGTAGCAACAATTTAGCTGGATTGTCTAGGTGTTGAGTCACTCTCCGCTTTGGTTGATTACTTTTCTTTTCATTTCTCTTAGTTGGTTCAGATGATGGGCTTGAAGATCTTCTGGCTGCTGCAAGTGCTGTTACCAACACTGGTACACTATCAACCTCCTTGATCTTTTTAGATTTGACATGTTTAATTTATGATTTCTTTGAAAAAAATGTTCTTTTGACGGACCTGTATTTATTCCAGAGCAAGCCCTCTCTAGCTCATTCTGGAAGCAGATGGAGCCTCTTTTTCGATTCATATCAGAAGTAGATACAACCTTTTTAAGGCAGCAGGTGATAGCTGTTTTGTTTTGTGGATTGTGTAGTATTTGCCTTTAATACTTTGGTTAACTTCTGGAAGTTGCTAGTTATTCTGCAAAAAAGTATCTAGCTATGACGACAAGATCAAAATTGATTCCCATCTTTGTCAACTGCTTAACGGACTGATACTGGGCTCGTATTTTCTGCTGGCATGTGAATTGAAAACTGTTGACCTGACTGTTTGCATTTCATAAGATTTTGTTTTGAGGGATGGGAAGTTACTTATTCTCATGTACTCCCCCCGTTTCAATTTATGTGAACCTATTTCTTTTTTAATCTATTTAAAAAGAATGACCTCTTTCAACAACAACAACATACCTAGTGGAATCCCACAAGTGGGGTCTGGGGAGGTTAGGATGTACGCAGACCTTGCCACTACCTCATAGTGGTAGAGAGGCTGTTTCCTGGGGGCCCTCGTCACAAAAACCCATAACCAGAATAAGCTAGATATGGAAAATAGGAAAGGAAGAGAAAGAGAAAGTGAATAGAAAGAGCGATTAATAACGAAAAGCACGATAGCAAGTAAATACGAGACAATTAACATATATAAGACAAATAAAGACGACATTGGACAACTTCTACCTATCTGACCTATTAGCCTGCTACTCTAATTCGCGACCTCCACTCCTTCCTATGTAAGGTCATGTCCTCGGTGAGATCAAGTTTCACCATATCTTGTTTGATCACCTCCCCCCAATACTTCTTCGGTCTACCTCTACCCCTCTGTGTAACTCCCAAATCCAGCCTCTCGCACCTCCCAACAGGAGTATCAGTACTCCTTCTCTGCACATGTCCAAACCCTCGCAGTCTCGCTTTCCTCATCTTGTCAGCTACAGGGGCCACCTCTAGCTTCTTCCGAATGGTTTCATTCCTTATCTTATCACTCCTGGTGTGACCACACATCCATCTCAACATCCTCATCTTTGCGACCTGCATCTTCTGAACATGTGCATTTTTCATTGGCCAATACTCCACCCCATAAAGCAAAGATGGTCTAACCACTATTTTGTAAAACTTACCTTTGAGTTTAGGTTGTATCTTTTTATCACACAATACTTTAGAGGCAAGCCTCCATTTTGTCCATGCTGCCCCAATACGATGTGTGACATCATCGTCGATATCCCCACTACTCTGGATGCTGCCCAGATATTGCCCCAATATGATGACCTCTTCCAAAATTTAGAAATAATTTAATTTGAACTTCTCGTTTTACCCCTAATATAAAGCTCTTATAGCCACACAAATGTTAGGGTACATGACCACAAGTTTCAAAAGTCTTATAGCAACACACATTTTATGACATGTTTAAGGCCAATCCAAAAGTTTCTTTTCTAAAACTATGTGCCCAGCCAAATAGGTTCAAATAAATCAAAATGGAGGGAGTAAAGTTTGGTCAGGTATGATGCATTTTTTTATTACCTTCCACACAACATATTTATTTTCTTTATGGAGAAGAGTGGTGGTTGCCTTTGCGTCCATTATGCGGCTATTATAATTGTGTGCAGTACTTATTGATATTGCTACGGTTAATTTTATATATTCTCTTTTGAAGCAACAGACCAGGAAAGGGTTGCTATAATGTATATCCAGTTGTCATTTGTATGGTTATAGAACATCAAATAGAAGTGGAGCAGCAAATGATGTTGATATCTTTTAATATGAGTAGCAAGTGCATGTGAAGTTGTAATAGAGTTGGTAAGGAGTGTGCATGAGAAGTTGTACTAGAGTTGGTGGAGAGTTTTAACTGCTATCATGGTTTGTCCTTTGTAAAGCTTATTAATTTATTTACATATAAAATATGCTCTTTTTCCTTGTTTTGGAAATGGGATGGGTGTGGGGTGGAGGTGGTGGCCAGTCAGCTGGTTCATAATCCATGCCATCAATCCTGGAGGAACAACTGATTCTTTTCTTTCCGTTTTCTTTCTAACGATACTTTGAAGCTGGAGGCTTCTGTCTTCTGTAATTTTAAGAATTCTTTGAAGAGAATATTTTATTATAAAAAAATAATATTGTATTGTAAGAATTTTCCAGCTTTAGCGTATAAAAGAAATCATAAAATATTTAAGCTCAAGTTCCGCATGCTTTGTCTTTCCACTGTCCCATTACTGCGTTTTCTCTCTTTAACTAGTGTGGTGAAGGGGGGAGGTTGCATGATATTTTGGAGGAAGGGGGTTTGTGAGAGTGGTGGGATATGTTCATAGCTTTCCACCTTTACTGTCCCAGGAGAAGTCTTGCTTTTATATTCGCTGTACACTGGGAAATGCAATGCTTAGCTACTGGCTGTGAAAATTTTGCTTGATCAAGATTAAAGCAGCGCGTTCCACCTCTTGTTATGATTTTTGCTGGATGCACTAATCTTCATTGTTCTACTTGTAACAGGTAAATCATGAGACGAACCTGACAGGACCAGTATCTGACCCTTTTGATGCTGATGGTTCCAGTTTAGTCTCAAATGGTTTTGGGTTGAATGAGTTTGGAGGAGATACAGATGAAACGCGCAGTCTTGAAAGTACCCTGGACCATGTGGTCTCTGGAAAGAGCAAACATAAGGATATTTCCTTGTACCAAAGAGTGATGTCAGCTCTAATACCTGAAGATCTTTATTGCAGTGGGAGTGAAGATCTTAATTCTGATAGTTATCAATCTGGATTTGAAATGGAGATGAATTTAGAGTCAGATACTACTTGTGCACAAATATTATATGGCAGTGAAACTTCCAAATACCCTGCCTCTAATGGATACATCATAAATTCCAGTGTGGGTCCTTTTGATAATTCGGAGCAAGTCATGGAATGTAATGATATTACATCTGCCTCAGACATGGGGCATTTTCTAAACTATGATTCACAAAAATGTTTACTTCCACATCAGCAAACTTTGCCTGGCTTTGTCTCTTCTGAGTACAAGTATAATGAGATGTCTATTGATGAGAAACTTCTTCTTGAGATACACTGTATCGGAATATTTCCACAATCAGAGGTAGGTTTTAAGGATCCTCAACATTTTGCATGGTGATAGTTCTGTATTTTGTGCTCTCTCACTTTGATTTACTGTTCCTTGGTGTGCTAATTGCTTATGGTGGTCTATGCAGTCTGATTTAGCACATGCAGTAGACGAAGAAATCAGTGTGGACATGAGTAGATTGGATGAGAAGCACCAGGAAATGGTAAGTCTTATCCTGAATTGGTACATTCTTGAATAATCTCGTTGCCTCTGTTTCTTGTGTTTTGCTCTGTGTTCCTCTTGCTTATCTTGATTTGTGAGCCAACTGCTGCTGGACCGAAAGTGATTCAGCTTTCAAACCTAAATCAATTCACATTCCAACATCACTTACAGAGAGAGAATTGGTTATAACGTGGAGGTTGGATACCTCGTCAATGAATAACATTGAGATTCTCTTTGAATGAGCATCCTCAATGAGCTCGGGAAGTTTCTTTGATGCTATAAATTTCAATATGAATATCCAAAAATGGATCAGTACAACAAAAACATCTTTGCACAAGGTTCTAGCACCATCCCAAATGCATATGAAGAAGTAGAGCAAAGTGTTTCAGAAAAGGGATCTGAACTTCTCATTCATGAGGATGGAAGTTACAGATTCTCGTGCTTTTCCTTTAACGTTTCCAGAGCTTATTTTTCTCCTCTTGTTAGTCATATAGGCCTGAAGTTTAAGTAGGTTCCTTCCCCTATTGTCCTATCTATATTGGTTACAATGCAGTTGGGGTGTTTGAAACACTGAAGTGGCTTTGCCTGTCAGCCTGCTGTCTATAATTTTTTCATTGGTGCTTTTTACTTTTACTTTTATGGAGTGTGCGGCCTATTTAGATTGTCTCTGCTAGGAACCTTTGTAATGTGATTGCTTGTTGCATAGGTTTCTAAGAAGAAAGAGATGCTGGGAAAGCTGTTGAGTTCAGCAGCAAAGACGAGGGAGTTTCAAGAAAAGTATTATGCTTCTTTCAGATGCAGAACCTTGATCCTTGCTTAACGCCATTCATTGACTTAATAACTCAAGCATTTAATTGTTTTATAGGGAGTTTGAACGGCATGCTCTTGACAAACTTGTGGAAATGGCATACGAGAAATATATGGTAGGTTGAACATTTTAACCAATTATTTTTCTGGTTGTTAGATTGTCCCAAAATATAATGGGGTAACTGTAAAATACTAATGGATGGATGGGGGAGATCAGAGTTCAGATATCTGTTTGTCGTATCAACTGATTGTTAAATTTACATAACTTTGGAGCTTATGCTTCTTTTTTCATCTCTACGGGCTAGTGTTTACTCCCCTCTAAAAAGACCTTGAACTGAATATCTAATGGTAGGTTTAAGCTAAGTTGTTCGGACTCTTCACTTTTGGTGACGCATCCGTGTCGACGCGACATGGGTGTGGGATCCGTGTCCAATTTGGTCAACCAGTTTCAGGTTCTTTGACCAAAACTGATGGGGAAAGCTAAGGTGAAATTGAAGAAATGAAATACCTTTTCTATACAAATTTCTATGTCGTGCCTTTTTCCTTTAATCTCCTAGGATTCTATTCAAGTTCTCCTCATAATATCTCATAATTTAGGTTTTACTCTATTTTTAGATATTTTGATTATTTTAAGGCGAATCCCTGCACCTGTATCCATACATGAATCCATATCCCCGAATCTTAAAAATTAGATTGGAGGGGGGGGGGGGGGGGGGAGGATCCGACCTCTAGATCTGCACCCGTATCGAACACCCCCATCCGAGTCCAAGCAACTTAGGGTTTAAGTGCCTTATTAATGTGGAAAAATATCCCCCTTGGTTAGATGTATATTTTTCCCTTCAATTCTGCTCAGCACTTAGAATCAATCTCCATTATTTGCTTTCCATATTTTTTATAACCAAAAGCAGATTGCCTTGATATCATTTCAATTTCTGTCTCCAAGGCAAAATCGGGACATAGAAGTCATTCCACTGGGTATGTTGTTGTAATGTTGGATCTCCGGCGTTTACATATAATTCATTGCACACAAATGTTTGACTAGTGGATATTTTCCTCTATCTATTTGCCTGTCTTCTGAAATAACAGTGTCCGTGATTGATTTCAAGGCTATTCTGCTTGTGTCGGTCTCTAGTTCTCTCTTGTTCTGTCATCATTTCGGTTAGAATTGCGTTATCTTGGTTGCTAATGGTGTCATATATCTGTAGTGTCTTCTTTTCATTGTGGTGCATTGCGGAATTTTGCTGATGCTTGCGTACTGCCTCCAGTAGTTGATAACAAAATTGTCTGTATTGTCGCAATGTAGAGTTGTAGCTGAACTCGTAAAAGTTGAATCATGAAAATTATTCATTGACATTATCTTGACAGAGATGTTGGGGTCCAAATGTGCATGGGGCAAAGAGTGCTAGTGGAAAAATGGCCAAACAAGCTGCCTTGACATTGGTCAAGCGAACTTTGGATCGATGCATAGAATTTGAGGAGACAGGAAAAAGCTGCTTCAGGGAGCCGTTGTACAGGGATATGTTCCTTTCTGCTATTTCCCGCCTTAGTGATGGACAAACAGATTCCAACACTGACAGTGAAGCTGCAAAATCTTATTTTAGCCCACTGCAGAGCCCATCCCTAAACCAGGACATACTTTATGAAGCCAATTTATATTCTGAAGCAAGTAGAGTCAAGCGGAGGGAGCTGGAAGATGTCCTTGGTACCAGCATTGCTGCATCTTCTGGTGCTCTGTCTGGTGTTGGATGTTCACTTTCAAGCAGTGTAAAAGGGAAGAGAAGTGAGAGGGACCGAGAAGGAAAAGGAAATGGCAGAGAGGCATCATCTCGTAGTGGATCAATAAAGATTGGTCGACCTGCCTCTTCCAATGTTAAGGGAGAGAGAAAGCCTAAAACAAAAGCTAAGCTGAAAACTACTCAATTATCCACTTCTGTCAATGGTCTTCTAGGCAAGATGACAGGCCAACATAAAGCGGCATCTTTAATAATGAATTCAAGTGACGTCAGTGCCAGTGGCACAGGCAAGGATAAAAATGATTATGACTTGGATGAGTTAGAGGATCCCATTGATTTATCTGGTCTGCAAATCCCTGAAATGGATGTTTTGGGTGTCCCTGATGACCTTGATGGTCAGGGACAGGACATAGGTTCATGGTTGAACATAGATGATGATGGATTGCAAGATCACGACTTTATGGGCCTTGAGATTCCAATGGATGATCTGTCAGAATTGAATATGATGGTCTGAAGTCATCTTTGCTATAATTCCTATTGATGCCGATTTCTGGAGAAGCGGGCTTCTGTGACCGTCAGTCGATAATTAGGGTATATTCTTTCAGATACTCGTACACGACTTCATTTTTGAGTAGACTCTCCCACTCTTTTGGGTTTTGTCCCTTTCAACTTACTTTGACTGTAAAGATTTTGTACAACTTTTAAGATAGTATTGTAGTTATAGTACTATAGAAAAACTGTATTTTAGCAATACAGATAAGGAAATGATGTCCTCTGTACATAAGTTGTAAGTGTTCAATAAAACCATTTTATTTAAGTCATTTCTCACCCTTCTGTTATCAGTTCCAATGTTGCCTAGTTTTACAGGTTTAGTTGCTCATTTTGTCTTATTTGATGAATTTCTTCTACTATGTAATGCCATCATGATCACATTTTTCGGGCAATTATATGATTCTGGAACTCTTATGGTTTGCGATTGTAGGATAAGCTCTCGTGGCTTATGAATGATTTATTGGTGGTTCTCATTGCTATCTATTACTATAAGGTGCTACCCTACTGCTAAAACCTGCAAGTTCCATGTTCTGTCTATTAGGTGCTCGTGCTGTTTGTGGGATATCAATTCCCAAGGAATCTTTTGACATCAAAGCAAGGCAAAATGAACCTCAAGTATATCATGGGCAATGACAAATTGTGTTCTTCATGGTATACTTTGTGGTAGTATATTGCACTAACTATTAGCTCGGATTTTGAATTTTGATGACAGATTCCCTCCTCACTTGATAAGTGTGCTGGAAAACCATCTGTTAACTCGACGAGCACTTGTGGTACATCATGCTGTGGAGGTAGCATTCTAGTCCATTCATTTTATATGAGTCAACAAGTCTGGCTGTATGTGGGATTTTCTCTTTTGGAATTCTGTCTTGCATGCCTCTGAAGATTCTGCATTTATGTTATTTTGTATAGGATATGGCAACATGGTGACTTGATACTGCAATCATACTGGTTGTATTTTTGTGTTCTTCTATTTTAGTGATTATATTTCAATTTTTCATGAGCCGAATCCTCATAAGATTGAGGAGCTGCAACATCCCCCCCCCCTTTTTTTTTTATACTTAACAGTGGATAACTCGAAAAGATTGAAGGAGGGAGAGAAAGAGAACTACTTCATACACTGATTGAAGACAGGATCAGATAGTACCAGAGTGAGCAATAGTTGTTGCTGACCATCTATTTGCCAGACTGCTAGGAGTCTTCTCTGACGTGTCAGGTGAAACATTTCCTGTACTAGGTAAACACACTTAACCATTTCCATGGTACTTGACAATTTGAGAAGAGAAATTATTTCAAAAGGTTCTAATTCATTCTTCGCCCTTCTGAATATTCATACCAAAGGCCGAAAGTACAGTGAACATTAGCTTTAGACATACAAGTGCAGTGGGGAGCATTTTTTAAAAAAAAAAAAAGAAATTCTAAGTTGCTCTCCTTGGGCTTAAGAAGGTGCTAAGCGAATGCTTTTGTAGAATGCAAATAAATAGAGATATGGTTTTGATTGCAAATGAGTTGTGTTTACTCCAAGTTGCCGACGATCTAGACAACTGTGGTTTTCTTCAATTAATCGGTGATTGGTCAAAAACATGGACGACAAGATCTATTTTGATGCTTGAGACCAGTCATATTATATCATTGAATTTGAATGTGACTGTGAGACCAGTCATATTATATCACTGAATGTAACTGCATAGGGAACATGGTTTGACTGGGGGGAAATAAAAAAGAACTTGCTATGAAGAATGACAATTAGTTGGAAAGTTATGTCTCGGATATGTCATTTATTGCAGTTGGCATCTGAAGGCAGAAGGGATGAAGTTAAGAGGTGGAAGCTCAGGGACCGCCACACCATTTATTTCTGCATGAAGAGATTTAATGATGGGCAAGATGTATTTTCATTGTAGCAGTCCAGAGGAGCAAAAGATCAATCATTATACCACCAGGGATAGCAGTCAATACAGGATAGGATGAGCTATCAAATTAAATTGGAAGTGGTACTAATAAAAAGATTCACATTACAGAAGAGGTACAAACTCCAGAACTGATTTCATCTTTTGCTGAGGGTAACCAACAGAAGCAGATGGACAGCTAGGGCCGGAAAATTAACATGGAAGCAGGAGAAGCAAGTGAAGTAGGAGCATCAGCGCTAAGGAAATGTTGGAATTGTTGATAGAGAAATCTTATGCGGATGTTTGGTAGGACACTTCGACGGAGTAGAGATCCCAAAATAGACTGTGGTACAGAAATGGGTATATGTCAAAGGGGGAAATACCGCCAGGGCCTTCAAATTGACCTATCATCAAATCATGTTCAGGATCCTTCTAGGCAAATGGCAGAATATGCTCTGATAGGAAATCAGAAATGGCAAGCAAAAAATCTGAAGTTGACTTGCTGGTTACTGTCAATTGGGTGCGTTTGGAAAGAGCATCAAATTGTCAGGACATGGATTAGAGTGCTGGACTTGCCTTTACATCCAATGGACAGAAGAAATGATGAGAGCATAGGCGAAAAATGTTATGGATGTATCGAAAATAAAGAAGAAATTGAGCCAAAAAATCTTGTGCTGGGCTTGAATGAGCATGAATGGGACAATGGAATAGATCCCTTGAGCTGTTGACATTGATGGGGAGGATTATTCCTACTATTTCCAATTTGGAGTGAAAGGTTTTGCAAACAGCGACAAGTGAGTAAGGAAAGGGGACTGCCTAGGATCTGTAGTGTGGTAGTCTTGGTCTAGAAATTGAGGGGGGGGGGGGGGGGGGGGGGGCTACAAAAAAGGAGATGCAAATTCGAATTTTAAAATGAAGACACACGAGGGGACACGTGGTGTGGATACAACTTTGGATAAGGAGGGGTCTAATGTACTAAAAGATATGGGTGAGGGCAAAATTGGTTGGCCAAATTTAAATCAAGTGGTCTCTTTAGAAATGGGCCAGAGAGAGTTGGTGAGTTGGGTAGTCCGTCCATCCATTCTATTAAAATAGGGATTTATTAAAGGTGGCAGACATGTCCTCTGAAATTATTAGCCAGTCTGAGCTAGACAAAGATGATAGAACAAAGGGATTTTTGTAGATCCAATGATGGAAGAGAGAAATCAAACTTTCTATTTGTAATTTTTCCTGTTATACCTCTGAAAACGTTGGAGCTCGGAGAATTCATGGAGGAACAAGAATTGTTGCTACTTGGAATGCAATCCAAAGACATGCAATCAACCCAAATGCTGAACTCTTGATCCGAAAAGGAGGAAGATGGGGAGGAATTAGGAACAAAGACGGAGGGGGAAAATCAAGTCATGCACAGGGAGAACAAGGGGAAGATTCAGATAATTGCTAGTAGAAGAATTCTAAAAAATCCAGTACAAAGAAATGAGTTTGAAGGAACTGTATGGGTTTGCCGGAATGTGATGAAGATGAGTAAGAACTTTGGGATTCATTTTCAAGGTTGTGAATGGATGCTTTATCTTTCTTATTAATATTGATTTAAGAAAACATGGGAATATTTTCTCAAAGATTTTTTTTTTCCTCAAAAGAAGCCAGGGAATAGAGAGGAGTGTACTGTGTAGATATGCTAAATACAGGGGTGATATGCAACATTAGATATAAGAATGGAGAACCAAGGAATAGGGGGAAGCTTATCAAACCAGGCGATCAATGAAGACATTATTCATGGAATATGAGGGGATTGAATTACGATTACTTTGGACTATTTTTCCTAAGCCTAGGGTCTATCGGGAATCTCTCTACCTCTGAGGTAAGGGTAAGGTTTGCAGGCTCTCTATCATCCCCACACCTCACTTTGTGGGACTACACTGGGTATGTTGTTGTCGTGCCGATGAATCGATAGATGGGAAAGGGAAAAAGGGATATTGAAAAATTGTTGTTGGGGAAATAGAAGGCAGATGTGGTGGTTCTACACAAGACAGAGGTGGAAGGAGATCTGAGTTGCTATACGAGGCACGGGAGCAGATGGTACATTATGTGCATCTAGAGGCTAGTGGTGTTTGATGGGGTATTGTGATCATGTGGGAAAAAAAAGGATACTAGGGAGACTTAATTAATACAAAGGAGCTACAATATCTCATGCCAGAAGACTCATATGAATCAAAAGTTCTCATGGTGTATCATAGGTGGCCGTAACTGCAGAGAGGAGAGAAGATTATTATTAGTGGAACTAGCTGTTACTAGGGGAGTTTGTAGGAGCCCTTGGGTTGTCTGAGAGGATGTTAATGTTACAAGGTTCACAATTGAAAGAAGTAACATTCTAATCTTACTAGAGCTATGAAGGAGTTTTAAGCAATCATAAAAGAACTAGCCTCTCTTGATTCTTGAGACGAGGGTTTCCCGGAAACAACCTCTCTATCTCTATGAGGTAGAGGTAAGGTCTGCGTACATTTTACCCTCCTTGGACCGCACTTGTGGGATTCCACTGGGTATGTTGTTATTGTTGTATAAAAGAACTAGAACTAGTGAGTCTTTGTTTATATGGTGGCTCATATACTTGGAAGTTGGAAGGGAGGGAACAATCAGGAAGATGTTTCCAGGATTGACAGGATCATTTTTTTTTCACAATATAGGATGAGGGTTTCAAACACATCAAGCAATCCACACTTCCAAGAGTGGTATCTAATCACAGTCCTGTTATGTTACAGTGCGTGTGTGTAGGGGGTGGGGGGTGGGAGGTGGGAGGTGGGCTGGGGGTTGGGGGGTAAAGAAATTTTATTTCAAATTTGAAAGTTGGTGGTTACAGATAAGAAGGAGAAGGTGAAGGAATGCGGATGACTGGCAGACCAGATTTTATCCTAGCTACCAAACTGAAAATGTTGAAGGGGAAGTTGAAGGAGTGAAATCTGGCTCCCAAATAGGATAGGTCAACTAAGCGAAGATACAATAACTGAGGGTTCTTTCAGATGATGAAATTGCTCAAAAGGCTAAGTTTAGCAATGGAAGTGGAAGAAATTACAAACACGAGGAAGTAGCATGGAGATGAGGTCCAGAATCCTCAGGTTGAAGCAGGGAAATAAGAAAAAAAACTCACATTGATGTGCTGCTGCTATATGGGCAAGAAAGGACTGGTCCTGAAGCTATTTAGGGATAAATATCCTTTTTACCAGAACTAATACATAGAAACAGAGACATGGAGATCACGGTTTAATTTGGAGAATGCTAATCAGGGTGGTCACAAAGGAATTTTATGGAACAGGAGGTTCTTGAATGCGTTAAGATGTGAGGAAAAGGCTCTCAGGCCTGACAGATACTCTATGGGTTTCTTTCATGCATCCTGGGAGGTGGTCTAGACCCCAGGATGATTTTGTGGAAACCATTCATATTTCGGGATAAGTTTCAATACTACACATGTAGTTTTGCTTCCAAGAAGTTGGGGGGCCAAAGAGTTGAAGGATTTCAAACCCCTAAGCCTAATTGTCAATGCTTATAAGATTAATCTAGGCCAAGATTTTGTCCGAAAGATTGAACAAATGGTGGATAAGCTGGTAAGCAAGTAAAAAATGACCTTTATCAAGGGTAGGTAAATCTTGGATGCAGTTCTAATTGGTAATGAGTGTTGATTTAAGAATGAAGGGTCAGGAATCATGGTTACTATGCTAGCCGGATATAAAGAAAGCATATGACCATGTAAATTGGGATTTTCTCATTAATATACCAAGGGACATGGGTTTTGGGTACACTTGAGAAATTTGGGTTCTTCCCAAGACACCTGGGATGTATTAGAGGGTTATGGACTTTGTATTTGTAATTCACATTAGAACATTAACTGATAATGATATCATATTGTATGGCAAATACATAGTCAGGAAACAGGTTAGAATCGGAAGGGAAGTTTATGTACATAATGTAGTGTTATACAAGTAGTGTGATTATAAGTTTCTTTTACCTTTTGCTTCTCAACATAAGTTTTTGTTGTCTTAAGTTTGTTCTAATTTGCAATCTTTTGAGAACTTCCCAGATTGAAGTTGAAGCATTGCGAGGAGGAGAGGGTGATATCAGTCAGGGATGTTGGTCAATTCCAAGAAAGGAGGGAGGTGTATTGCCAAAGGAGATGGAAGGAAGATAAAGAGGAATAATTTAGGCCATGCCACTGGTGGAAGAATATTTGGAAGAAGCGAAGAAGTTTAGAGAACCAACTTGTTCCGGAATTGAACTATGAAACTTGGAGATGTTATCGCATCCCTAGCTAGAGTGGTCGCATTCCAAGCTCTAAAGCCAATCCTGAAAGAACATCTTTAGGTACGTGACCAGCTAATGTGTAAGCTAATGCATCTCTCATTTCATCTGATATTCAGCCAACTTAATGTTTTAGCTTAGGCTTTAGAAGGCACAATGCTTTGAATCAGTTTCTAAATGACCTAGACTTTGGAGGTGTTTGGATTGTTTTTTTTTTCTTATTAAGTAGCTTATAAGTTAAAAGCCATAAGTTGGGAACTCCCTACTTTTGGCTTTTATTGTGTTTTTCTTTTCCACTTTTTCAACTTTAAAAAGATGCTTAAAAGTAGTTTTTGTGATACCTAAACACTTTCAATTCTAAAAAAGTGCTTAAAAATCAAAATCGCTAAAAATAAGTCATCCAAACACCACTTAAACACCTGTATAAATAGCTAGATTCCTCTTAAATTAGGTGGACTTGGAAGAATGTTGGAAGTGATTAGTTGAAAGAAATGGAATAGCGGTTTTGAGTAAGGGTGTCAAAATGAGCCCAAATGTAGGTAATCCCGCCCAACTCGCCCAATATTTTATGGGTTGGGCTCAAGATAATTGTTATTGGGTTCAATCCCAACCCATTCAAGTCTTAACCCATATCAAAAGAATTCCCAATTGAGCCTAATTTAACTCTCAATTTCAACTCATTCTTATACTCTTAACTTGCATCGATGTAATGCATGTTTTCTATCTATTTTATATTTTTTATCATTATTTATCAATTTGTAACTTTTTATTTTATTTTTTGAGTTGAAATTAAAAAATTTGTAAGCTTGGGTGGGTCATAACTCAATTCAATTTCTATTTCAATCGATTTTAACATTCTCAATTTTAGTTCACTCCGCTCATTTGACACGACGTCGGATCTATTCCATGTCTTTGTTGTTTGTTTTTTACCTAATCAAAAAGTAATTTCACTCCTGTATAAGAATTCTCAGTGTAAAAAACAACTAATCTTAATGTAGATATCTGTTTTGTGTTGTAACTAGTAGTTATAAAATGAAGTTATTCCAGTTTCCTTCTCTCTCTCTCTTCTCTTCTTTTCTTTTTCTTTTAAATTTTATAAAAACTAGAGTTAACATATTTGGCAGTAAAGATATTACGTATCATTTTATTCAAATTTTAATGGGCGAAAGGACAGATGACTGATGGAACAAACATAAAATGTTACTATAGATGAATGTGGTATTAATTTGTTACCGTTAAAAACGACACTGATGAACTTCGCCAGCTTAGAATGTATTCAACATTGACTCATTTTAAGTTGTGATACTAAATCATTTAAAGCTGAAACATTACTCGCAGCTACGGCTTTTAGAATTTAATCACGTGCAATTAAATTCTGTAGATTTATTATGTTACAAAAAGTCACGTTTTAATTTAAAATATGACTATCAGTTACAACACTTTTCTAATGTCTTTCTTCCATTTTTCAAATGATTATAATAATTAAAAGAAGTTGTAGCAATGGATTTTCTACTTATTCCAACAATTTTAAGCAAAGTTTTGCTTGTGTGGCCTAACGTATCCACCAGAATTTATCAGATGTGAATCAAATAAATCAACTCAATATATCGTAATATGTTAAGATTTTACTATAGTTTCAAAATTATATTTTAGATTTATTAATGTTGGTGAAAATTACTAAAATTATAATTAACAATTGATAAGTAAAACAAAGAAAATAAAATTTTTTGGGCCGAGGCACGTATATCTCGCTCTCTTTAAGGAGATTCAAGACTATTGCAACAAACGTTTTCACTGGTTCACCAGTATACTTCTTGACTTGTCCCTTCCAAGATACAACAACTTAATCACAAAAAGGAGTCGTTTGGTACAAAAATAAATAATGCAGGGATTAGTAATGCACAGACTAGTAATGCAGGGATTAGTTATGCAGGGATTAGTTTTCATCCCATGTTTGGTTTATTGTTTTCCATTTAATTTTATGCTTGGTTTGAAATTCTATAAAATGCTTCTTTTCAATTATGCCCTTGAACTTTTATGAGATTTTCTATTTCATGTAATAGATCAAAGTAGATAATTTTTTTATGACTTGTAACTAGTTAGGAAAATAATAATTTGTCATTATGTTTATTATTTTCTCATTTGAATTATTTGAGAATAAATAATTATAATTTTAATAAATTCATTACTAATAAAATGTCAATATTTAATTTAATAAAGATAGACCATCTATTGTTAAAATAGAAAAGATGGTAAACAATTGTAAAATAGACAATCTATATTTACACATAAAAAGTTGTAATTTTAATATAATGTTTATATCTTACGAGGTCATTCAACTTTGAGAATATATTTAACATCATTAGACTTTATATTGGAATTAGTTATAAAAAAAAATTGACATGTCAATTTTTTTTTTTGTATTATGTAAATATGAAACAAATAAATAAAATTTAAAAATTTGACATGGTAAATTTACTTATTTTTATATTATGAAAATACGAACCCTCAAATAACTAAAATTTTTGTAAGCTAATTTATTTAAATAAATTTACTAGTACAAAACTACAAATATAAAATACAAAATCAAGAAAACAAAAATATGTAAAAGAATTTGACGGATATTTTTGTCTTTGTGTATTTAATCCCATGGTATTAATCCAAGGTATTAGCTAATACCACCAAATGGGAGGTATTAGCTAATACCATGTATGTGGTATTAAATAATACCATGAATTAGTTATACATGGTCCAAGAATCCAACCAAACATATCATTACCTAATACCATGGTTAATACATGGATTATTTTGTCCTTATACATCCTACCAATCGGCCCCAAAATGTAACTCAAAAAATCCTGGAAAAGAGTTGTGTCTTCAAACTCCACAAAAATAAACATTGCCTTCAACTAATAATAATTCTCTTTTTGACAAACTTTATGCACTATAGGATTTTTCTATCTCAAAACAAATGAAAACCGTCACTATTTATAGGTGTGAAACTCTTCCATGCAATGAAAAAGGACAATAATGGAGAAGTAAATAAGGTAGATAAATGACCTAGAGATTACAATAGTTACAAGGTGTAATGAAGGAATAAAGAGAAAAATAATGTGAGGCAACAAATGCCATCAATGGATGAATGAAATCGTAGCAAAAACTCAACGGGCAAAACCTACGATTCATGAAGGAATTGTAGTTAAATGCCAAAGGAGTAATGCTCCATACTGACACCTCAATGTAAAAATGACTCCTTTGCAAAATACATCTACATTTCTAGATAGATGCAAACTAAATAATATAAAAATATCATACTAACAACCCCTTGCTCATTTTAATATTATATAAGAGAGTCTATCAGTTGAAGAAAGACTACTATGCATAATGAAGGCATGCTCTGCATTGAACCTTCACTTAGTGAAACAGTAATTTTTACTCCATAGTCATTGTGGTCTCAGATTTGAGCTATGACTGCTTAAGGGAAATCAAATATTACTGCTCACACATAAAAATCAAGGTGTTGAGATGAGCTTTACTAGCCAACACATTACGGTCTTGTGCTATCTTGGTTTCATGAGCGTCTTTGAGAATGAGTCCAATTTTCATAGGAAGCGATCTAATTCTACACTCATATAGGTGAAATCTATCGAGAGTGCTTTGTAATTTTAATATCCCACCAGTATGGGCTACAAATTTTTATTAATAGTTTTTGAACTCATCCTCGACAATTCGCTATAGGAAATAATGCACTCATATCATAGGGAGGGAATAAAAAATAGTGCATTTTTCACGACAAGTCATCATATGATTCGTTTTTCCTATTGAAACTTGGTTATAGGATCTCTACTCCCCAAGTTAGATTTACTCGTATATGACCAATAAATTTATAGGCTTCAATCTCATCCCCGTAGATGTGCTTAGGACCTCTTCTCTTGTTAAGTCCTTAGTAAGAGGATCTGCAAGATTATCACAAGATTTGACATAATCAACATTAATGGTATCATTTATCAAATATGATCGTACATTATTGTGTTTCCTCCTTATAGGTCTAGATTTATCGATGTAATAACAGTGCTAAACTCTACCAATTGCAGTGGCCTATCACAATGAATTAAAATAGGAGAAATTGATTTTTCAAAATAGGAAATTTGAAATAATAAATCTCTCAACTAATTTTCTTCCTCACTAGCTAAAGTTAAAACAATCAGTTCAACCTCCATGGTAGAGTTAACAATTATAGTTTGCTTTTTTGATTTCCAACAAATAGCACCACCACCCAACGTAAAAATGTAACCACGGATAGAACATGAATCACCTGTCAAAGTGTTCTAATATGCATAACTTTTTGTCCTAATTAAATATCTCATAACTCTTGTTATAGCATGTCAATATTCATTACTTGGCTTGCTAGTAAACCTACTAAGTACTCTTACTGCATATGCAATATCAGGCTTGGTGCAATCAGTCGCATATCTTAAACTTCCAATTAAGTTAGCATATCCCTTTTGATTTATCACATTATTTACACTTTGTACAGGAAACAAGTGAGCACTTGAAACAAAGGAGTTAAAACATACTTGCAATCAAGAAAGTTATATTTTTTCAAAATTTTCTCAACATAATGTGACTGGTCAAGGAAAATTCCTTCACATGTTCTGGTAATTTTTATTCCAAGAATAAAATTTGCCTCACGAAGATCTTTCATATCAAAATGGCGTCTAAGAATGGTTTTTTGCGTCATCAATAACATTTATGTTATAGCCAAAGATCAATAAATCATTAACATTCAAATAATAACATGTGAATTATTCCAACACTTATAATATATGATGCAGTTATCACACTCATTTGTTTTGAAACCATTTTCAATCCAAACTTTTCATGCCATTGGTTAGGTACCTGTTTCAAGCCATAACGGGATTTAGTCAGTTTACACACTTTGCTTTCTTGGCCTGCTTCAACAAAACAATCAGGTTGTTCCAAATAAATTTCTTTATTTAGGTCTCTATTAAAAAAAATTACATCCATTTGATGAAGTTGCAAATAAAAAATTACAGCAACATCAATTGAAAGTCTAATGAATGTAATTCTAGTTGCCGAAGAAGAAGTCTTAAAAAATTCTAGGCCTTCTAATTGCTTAAAATCTTTAGCAACTCTTCTAGCCTTATATTTATTAATTGACCTGTTTGGTTTCAACTTTTTTTTATAAGACCTATTTGCAACCAATTATATTACACTCCGATGGTAAATCAACTAACTTCCAAGTTTTATTAGAAATTAGTGATTCTATTTCATCATTTACAGTATGTTTCCAGAAAATTGAATCATGTGAAGATAATACTTCTTTTAAATTAAGGGGGTCATCTCCAATATTAAAAACATAAAAACCAGGATCAAAATCTTTTTCTACTCTAGCTCTGTTACTTCTTCTTAACTCAAAATCATCAATTACTTTATTTTTCAAAGTAGAAGCAGAAGAACTAGGTAGTGACAAAATATTTTGTTCAATCCTTTGATCCCCACTATTTTTAGAATCAAAAGAAGATTTATTTTCATGAAAAATAACATCATATGATTCAATAATAATATTATCTTCACGATTAAAAAAATTCTATAGATTTGTAATATTTGAAACATAACAAAAAAAAAAAAAGTACAAGTAGTAACTTTCTTACCCAACTTTGTAATCTTGGAATCCAGTAGCCTCACAAAGGCGAGACAACCCCAAACTTTTAGATATCCCATATTTGGCTTGTGACTTTCCACAATTCAAAAGCAGTTAGTTTGGACTTTTTATGAGGCACACTATTTAACACATAACAAGCAGTCAAAATAGCTTCACCACAAAAATTTAAAAGTGCACTTGACTCAATAAGCATGATATTCATCAATTCAACCAAAGTTCTATTTTTTCTTTCAGCTACACCATTAGATGCAGGCGAATGAGGATGAGTAGTTTCATAAATTGTTCCCAATGATCTAACAAAAGAATTTAAACTCATTTGGCTCATATTCACGACCTCTATCACTTCTAATTCTTTTTATTTTTCTTTCAAACTGATTTGTCAACCTCATTAAGATAAATATTAAAATATTCAAAAGCATCACTTTTATTTTTCATTAAGTTAACATATGTAAACTTAGAAAAATCATCGATGAAAGTGATAAAATATCTAATTCTCCCACGAGTTAAAATTCCTCAGAGTTCACAAATATCAGTGTTAACCAATTCTAATAAATCAATTTTTCTTTCAACTTGAAAATGAGCCCTTTTAGTGATCTTGACTTTATTACAAGCCTTACACTTTTAATTTTTTTTTAATGACCAAGCATGATGGTTTTGGGCTCCTCAAAAGGAGTATATTTTTAAGGGTATCTCCAATTTTACCTACCATTTAATTTAATTACTAAAATTCCCTTTTTTTTTTTTTAAAATTTTCCATCTTTTTTTGATACCTAAACTAATAAGAAGTCCACTTCCTTTTTCTATGCCTTTTTTTATGGTAACAGTCCAATTAAAATCAAGCAGTTAATTATTTTTTTCCTTTCCCGGTTTATTTGTTGGCAGTTACCTTTTTGAATTTACTTTGGGAACCCACAAAACCGTAGGTCCCCTTTTCAAAGTTACTTTTTTTACTTTTTCTTTATTGTTCCGCCAACCCTCAATCTCTCTTCTTCTTCCTTCATACGCAGCATCACCATTTTTTTTCCGCCATTTTTTCCGATGGAATCTCCTTCCTTTTGAAAGTGAAAACGACGACCCTCCTAGGACGAGAGATTCATCTCGTCCAGCAGATAGCGACAACGTCGTGATTCCTTCGTAGCAGAATCAGATTAGGAAGAACCTATTAATATAACTGCATTTTTTTTCTTTTTGACACATAAACAACATTCTTCTTTTTGTGTAATTAAAAGTTATTTACAATATTTTTTGGATACATCTTTATGATTGTTATTCAATTTACATCCCTACATTATAATTCCAGTGAATGCTAATAGATAATTTCACAAAGGTTATTCTTTCGTTGTTAGTTTATTATTCAAGTTTTTTCACGAATATCACAATATGTGTATCAGACAAGGGTATCAGATATGTCTCATACTTATAGGTATCCGACAAGGGTATCAGACAATGTCATCACAATATGATTATCATAGTTTTAACTAGAGCCTATTGTTAAGATACTTTGCACAAGTTGCTATTGTCATTTTTGATTACTGCATTATGTGATACCTCAAATGTTAATATCTCACACACATGAATTTCAAAATATGGGTATCAGGCAAGGGTATCAGACTTTTCTTGCACATATAGGTATTAGACAAGGTATCATACAAGGGTATCACAATATGGGTATCTGATAAGAGTATCAAATATCTCACACTTGTAGGTATCAGACCAAACTAACAAACTGACATACAAATAAACTGAAAATAACAATTTCAATACCTAATACATATTAAATTTTTTTAATTATGCAATTAATTGTATTATTATTACAGCATAAGGAATTTTTTTTTCTAAAAAAAAGGTTTATGATTAGCGAATCTGTTTCAGATTTTTTTGGGATTGAATCTTATTCAAATCACCAATTTTCCGTTGATTAAGGAACCAGATTATAGTAGCTGTTACAATTACTAAAAATACGTAACTGTTTACATATTCGCCTATAATTTTTAGGTATCAGCCGAAATTTTCTAGGTATCGTCGTTCTATGCTTGTGTATCAAAGTTCACAAAAAAGTTAGTATTATTAGTAATTTTGATAAAAGTCGGTAATTTTAGGTATTTCCTTCAATCAGTTTGGTATTTGTCAAATTTATACTATTTTTAAAGCCAGCTTTTGTCATAACAGACAGGACAATTTACACCAGAATTAGCCCACCATCCATTAATATTCTCAATCATATTTATGTCTATAATTATTGTCACAAAAGACTCTTCGATAACGTTTACCTGCGGTGTAGGACCATGTTTTCAAAATTTGCAAAATCAAGCAATATGCCGGCTCTTGCCACAGAGAAAGCACGGTCCCTTATTTTGAACTTGTTGATTTTGTATTTGATTATTTTCACCATTATTTTTCTTGGAAGGTTTACCATTCTTTTTCTTAAAATTTTTCTTCTTAGGTTTCATAGCAGTATTTTTGTTAGATTGAGGAGTAGCATTATTTCAAGTAACTAAATTTACCTTCATTGTGATATTGCTCTTTTTTAATTGCAAAAGTGCATCTTGGCCCCTTACCTCCTCTTCCATGCAGATTTTCATTATCAACATCTCAAGAGAGATTTTCTTTTGTTTGTGACACATAATTTTTTGAAATTCCTTCCAAGAAGGTGGAAGTTTATCAACTATGCCACAAACAATAAGGTTATCCCCAATTTTAACCTCCTCAGATCTAAGCTCTCCAACAATCATTATGAAGTCTTGAGCTTGATCTACAACTGATTTGTTGTCTACCATTTGGAAACAAAAAAAATTAGCTAGCAACATGTTTTTTCACTCCAGCGTTTTCGGTATCATACTTACTCTGCAACACTTTCTAAAATTTCTTTGTACTAGAGTAAGTTCTATCATAATCATCATAAAAATTATCAGATAGATAATTAAGAATATAATTGATGAGTGGTGAATTTACACTCATTTATGGCTCTTTTTCTTCTGATTTTGTATTGTTAATTTAAGGGATTAAGGCAAATTATGCATTAAATGGTGTACATTTCAGGTACTTATGCTTTGTATAGAGTTTTGCTGGAAACAAAATGAAGTTTGGAGCTGATTTGGAGCAAAAAAGAGCTTAAAAAGAGGAAATAATACTTGGTGTATATTTGTGCTTCTCGAATGCAGTCCTCAGACCCGCAAATGCGGAACACTAAGTGATTATATAGAAAGAACGCGCCCATCATATGCGCGCACGTGTAAGTGAAACAAGTTAGCCTCTGTGAATGCAGAAAGGGCAGACACGTACGAGGAGGTTTAAAATGTGTTTACCTTAGGATATAATTTTAGCTTTGGGTGAGGATTGAAGGGCAATTTTTCTACAATTTCTTTTAAGGATTGAAGAGCATGAGCTTGCATTGTAAAATCTTTTACTCACTCTTACTTTCCATGCTTTGTAGCTTATAAATTGTAGATGTAATAAAATTTGAATTTGGATTTGTATATGGGTATTGATTTAAACTCTTTCTTTTACACTTAGTTGAATACATTCTTACAAATCAACTGGGTTTCTCCCTTAATTGATTCAATTGTGCTTAATTGATTTATGGGTTTATTCTTACCTTCATTTATAATTGATGATTTTAGGTCGCGAACTTGAATCTATCTTAGATCTTCTGTTATTGCGAGTATTTTAGAGTAATTGAAGTGGAGAGTTTGTGTGATAGTCATGTGTTTATGAATTGATTGAATGCCTAGCTTTCAGTTCAATAGACTAAAGGTTCTAGAAAGGTTTGTGTAACAACCTAACCCAGGGCCTAGTCTTCACATGGCGAATGAGATACCCGAAGGCACCTAACCCAAGCCATCTTTAATATCTTAAGCATTCATAGGCACAAATTAAATATTTGCAGAATGAAAATAGGGGAAATGTCACGACCCAGACCCAAGGCCTAGCCATGACACAATGAACGTGACACTGTGAAGGCATCCCATCCAAGTCTCGTGATCATATCGTAAGTATTCGTAAGGTGAAATAAGCATACAACAAAGAAAAAAAAGCAGAAATGTAATAAGTAAGAGTGCAAGTACATCATATCCATTAGTCCAGTTCATGCATCTCCATCAAAGATCTTGGCGAGGTCTAGCACGTAGCCTACTAGCTCACCCTTAAGATGTACATCATAAGAAAGAAATATACTAGAGTCTCTACATTAAAAGGAAAGCAACATAAGGCTTGTTCCCAAAGCATGGGAACTCAACAATCTAGTTTTCAAGCTTAGGAACCTAAACGCTCGCCTCAATATGGAATAATCTCCTCGTCGTCCATCCATCCATGGTTAGGCCATATAGGAAAAGAAGTATGCGTTAACACATAAAATGTACTAAGTATGTAGGTATGCCATGAATCAAAGGACATAACAATAATAACAATATGCATAATCACACTCAATAAGATAAGGACACATTATGTATGAGCATGCAATTTAAACAAAAAGGTTATGAGAAACATCATGAAATTCATTTTTTTTCCTTAGCATACATATGTGGGATAAGACCTTAATCGACATTCATAAGACCATGCAGACTATTATATGAAATTTCGATGTTCACTCTATATCAAGCTAAGAAGAGTTTACTTTTCCAAGGTAAACTCGATCCTCACCTTATAGGCTCTATCCTAGCACGGTGAGAACCATCATTTGACCCCACCCTTCAGGCTCTATCCTAGCACGGTAAGTGTCCATCATATAAGCTGATTGGATCCATTAGCAAGCCTTTAAGGCATAAAACATAAATATCATTCCTATGGTGGCACATAATTATGGGACCATGGCATCTAGCAAGGCTCTTTAGGTGCTAAGTCATATCCCACGAAATACGTAAAACATGCATATACATAGCTTTCAATGTAGTTCATACTTCATTAGAACCATACTTTACAACTTTCAAAATAATCATCATAGTCTTTCATAGAATATCATGTCATAAGAATAGTCTATCTACTTTGCTTTCATCATAATGTGGGTAGACATTCCCACCTTTACATCATCATAATATTAGGTTGTCATCGCTTCATTTATCATACCATCATCATAGCCTTCATAACGTTATCATTGTCATAGTATCATCAACATCAGCTTTTTAAAACATACTTTTCATGCTTAAGATCATAGTCATTAGAATGCATAACTCTATCATAGGAGACTACGGATAAGTGTGGGTCTATGAGTATTTGAGTCAAAAATCATGCAATTGAATATAATTCATAGAGAAAACATGCAATCCAAATCAAATTGAATTATTAACAAAGAACCCACTTCAAAACATTAAGCCCTACTCATGCATACTTTGAAATCACATGTTTTTGCTTGAAACTAATATACATCATAAATCCATCATAATTCATGAAGAATTAGTCATAATCATCATATAGAAATCATAATGAATGCATTAGGACTCATAGCTTGAAAGCCCATAAGAATTCATCACAAAACTTTGATAACCGAAAGTTTTGGATTGGCTTCATGGATGAAACTAATCTATGAATGAAGCTCTAAATAGATCAAGGAGAATCCTTATAATTTGAGAAGAAAAAATTGGAAATCCTTAGAAAACCTTCAAGCTTTAGCTTCAATGAAACCCTTGACTTAGAGAGAGAATTATTGGAAACCTTTGACAGAATCTTTTGGGAATTAAAAACTTTGAATGACTCAAGAATAGGTCTATATAGGAGTTAGGTCGGTTAGGGTAGTTAGAGTAGCCAAAATGACGTAGTTTAGGAGTTAGATGGATTGAAAAAGTCAAAAACACCCTTCATTAAGAACTGCTGGAGCCATCCATGAAACCCCACCTATGAGCCATGGTTAGACTTATGGCTCGTAACTTTCCTCATAAGTTAAGGTGTCAAAAAAGTTGAGCAACTAGAATTGTAGCTTCTGATCCACGAACATGCAGTACGACTAGTAGATAATCTTCCGGGCAGTAGAACCCCTTGTAGGAAGACCCCATACTTTGACAAAATTTTAGTTCCCCAGGGCCTCCACCTATGATACCTACTTATGAGTCGTGGGAGAGCATATGGCTAATACGCCCATTGTGTTCCCCATGATATCTAATATGATAACCAAACTGGTATAGTAAACTCATTCGTGGCTGCGCATACAAGATCGAACAAGTTAGATAATACCTAGTTCACCTTTCGGTCTTTCTTAGATATATTTCACTCATCACCTTTCGATCTCAGAATGTACGCAATTTCAACCTTTGTTCTAGATTTCAGAATACTCTCACCTTTCGGTCTCAAGTACTTAGACTAGGTTAAAAACCCCGAATTTCCATTGTAAAATTCTTTTCCTAATTACTACATCCCTCCCGGGCATGCAACAAATACAGGTTTACCCTAATACGTCAACTCATTAGGGAGAAGTTAAAGCGAAGAATGCTACAATGCATGCGATGATCAATCCCACGAGTTTACCCCAGCTTATGTTATCTTATTGAATTGTCATGGCTCCCATAACCCTAGTTGTGGGTTTAGCCTAGCATGTTCTATACAATTCGCCTACAACAATATAAAGAAATCATAATAACTGACTTACTATTGATATGATGATGAATCCACATATTAATGGCACAATATTGTTCTCTGCTTGTTCTCTAACTCTAGGGGTCAACCACCCTCAAAATGGAATTAAATAAGTATATTTATACAAGAAAAAACCAATCCAATTTAAAATAGGAAAATAGAACTCGGCATGGGTACGGGTCTTCAAACGGGCTGTGTGGGTCCAAATGGACCGTCACACGGTTTGTGAGTCTTCACTGCTCCTGCCTTTTACGCCTATTGGCATGGCCTGTGTAGAGGTTCATGGACCGTGAAACGACCCGTGAACCTTTCCTTAAGCACATCCTGAGCGACTTCTTGATCTTTCATTGGCACGGCCCATGCCACGGTCCGTGGTTGATCACACGATCCTTGACGGACCCCATCTTCCTTCACTTTTACAATTCCTATTATTTTCGACGATGATCTTTCCAATTCACGTCAATCTCATGGCAAGTAACACGACCTCTGTCACCTTCGACGGTCTGTGTGAGGCCCTTGTGAGTTTTTCCTAAGCTTTGTTCCAACTCCATTTCTTCTCCACGCCAAGTGTAAGGTCACGACGGGGTGCATGGACTATGTACCGTGACACGGTTCGTGAAGGCCCATGTGGTCCTTCACTTGGTTTAATTCGTAGTTTCTTCCTTTGGGAGCCACTTCATGGACCCTCCCATGGTCGTGTGATGCTCCTCGGCCTGTGATGGTCTCCGTATGCCACTGTTTTAGCTATTTTTGCTCATCTTCTCGCAATTCATCCGTCGTTGCATGCCTTCATCATTTTCCTAAAAAGTACTAAAACACACACATTAAACCAACATATTTGCTTGAGAATGTGCAAAATTTCTACGTTCAAAGCATCATAAGAGTCGTATTTCTACGACTCATCAACACCCTCAACTTAGAACGTTTGCTTGTCCTCAAGCAATGAAGACTTCAATAAACAACTCGTCAATACAAGTGCCTCATCAACTTATGGGTAACCCTTCAATTTTACCATATATGCTCAAAAACCATGCTTTGAATGTGCCTACACCCCAAACCAACCCATATAGATTTAGGTAGGCAGCCTGCATGTACAGTCAGCCCTAATATGATCGGGAACAAAGATGAACCAGTTGTGAGCAGCCAATCAGTGCAAAGACAGTGCCCTCACTACAAATAAGTCTCACACACTCAACAAATCAAATGTAAACTCGAGACTGGAATGCAACACTCACTCTCACAAATGATTTTCAGTAGGCACACAAGTATCGACCATATGCTTGCCCTTTATTTTCACCAACTCAACTCTCGAATGACCGTTCTAGGATCACGTTAGGACTTTTGTGGCTTGTAATATAGGCTCGGGTTAGGGTTGGATACATTTAGGATTAAGTGACTAATTGGCCCCTCCATGCCACTACTTTGGTTCGGCCATTTGCCCTTGGTCTTTACCACCTACTGCCCCTACTTTTTAGTTTATTTGCCATTTGGGAGTAATTTCTGAGATCTTTTTCTTCTCTTTCTTTCTTTTTTCAGCTACACTCCCAATTTTCTTCCTCTCTTTTCGTTTGGCTCTTCACTTCACATATTTTTCTGCTTTTCTCTACAATAACCACCCTCAACTTAGGCTTTTGGCCTAGGTTGAGGTTCACAATGTCTTTTAAAGGACCAGGGCCAGTATAAGCCACTCTCGACTTAAGCCTTTTGCCTAGGCGGAGGTTCACAATGTCCTTGGAGAGACTAGGGCCAACGTGAAAATTTATAGACATATATGGAAGGTGCTTTGGTATGTGAAAGAAAGGGTCTATTCAGGCTAAACTTTTTGGTTCAACATGGGCAACTTCATTTGGTTGGAAGTTTTAGGCTAAATGACTAATCAACCAAAAGGGCCTAAGATCACATCCTAATTTAGTCATTCAATAATTTCAGTGGGACTAACCAGGCAAGTTCTAGCATACAAGTGTGCCGCCTGGTTTTAAAAAAATATGCTCACACGCACACGACACATCTCTTACACTAATTAGTACTAATCAACTTAGTCACACTTTATTTATCAATAAGCCAACCATAGAATGCATAACATGCTTTCCAAAATGCATAACAGTTCGTCAGGATGGGATGCATGAACATACAAGTTTTTTACTACTCAACTCAAAACATGGGTTACCCTAAACAAATATAAGTACATGTATTACTAGAAACATCAAATATCACGACCTAAGCATGCCAGTTCTACTAGATAATACACTTGAGAGAAGAAATCTGGCAAGAAAAACTCTTAAGTGGCAGGATGCCTCACCCCTTCAAAAAGATGGTGCAATGCCGTCATTGCACCATAATTAAAAATAAAGCACAGAATGGGAGTAGAACATACCTGGGACGCCCTAGGCATCAGTCGGACCATCGTGGTCAAACCCACCAGCTGGGTCCTTGTCATCAAAAGTCGCACCCGGTCCAAAGGTGCTTCCAGAGGCTCCTGTCCTGGCTGCCTCATGTGCTAGCCACTCTCTTTCCTCTTGCTCTGTGGTTGCTCGACGCTGGGACCTCATGGCCTCACACAACTTCTTTTCTTCTTCATGTTGTGGATCTAGAGGAGGACTGCTTCAATTGCTGCATCACTTGCCTTTGTCCTTTCATTTGGGTGCTTCTGTGGGTGGCACCGGTACAACAGTTGTCGGAGGCAGGACGCCCCATACATCATCTAAAACCGGAGCCACCGGGGCATTAAAAAGCGGCATCCAAGATTCTGGAGGTGGAGTTGGTGCCAACGTCGTGCTATTATACTAGGTGGTCAGCTGGGCAATTTGAGCCTTCATGTCATTCACGTTTTGCACCGATTTGGACATATCATCACTAGACATACTCCCAAACATGTCATGGAAGTATCCCTCCAAAGTGTTGACCTGTTCTTGTAAGGTGCTGATTTGGCGCAGTAATTTCACTCAGAGATGATCCTCCACCTGCTGGACGTGAGACTGCACCACCTGAGGCATCCGTGCGACTATTTGGTGAACCATTGCATGCGTTTGCCGCTAGTCAGTCACCACTCTAGCTAGAAACTCATAAGGGACATACGCATACCCTTGTTGCATCGAAGGAGCTGCACCACTGCCCTCGGGCTGCTCAGAAGCCACACCTGACTGTGGGGTGGTGGTGTGATCCTCGAAAGACAAGGGTTTCTATGGGGCTGCCTGTGGAAACGTTGCAGGCAACCCCAGCCTGCGTGCTCTACTATGCAACAACGGGTTGTGAACACCTTTAATCATGGCAATGTTGACCACGCTCTTTGGAGCTATCTTCCAGTCCAGGAAGTGTGTGGTAGGGACACAGGCCCACTTGCAAAGCGTCCGGATCAGGCAAGGAAAGGACATACCTTGCTCTATCTGATAAGGCCGGGTCCCTCATATCAAGGGCAATGACCTGACCCACATTAATCCCATACTGAGCAATCACGCATGCTACCAACAAAGCATGATAATGTTGAAGCGTGTTGTCATTAGCTGTGGGTTTTAGTTGGGCCTGCACCACTGACCACCAAAATTTCACGACAAATGTGAGAGACGCCTTAGTAATAGGAATTTTTGGATTTGAAACCTAGTCTGCCTCTACTCCTTGTATAGCAATCTGCTCCGCAATCCATTTGAGCAGTGTGGCCCATGAAGTAGGGTCGAACATTTGGCCTTCGTCAGTGATCTTCAAATGTGTGGTGGTGAATAAGCCATCCGGAGGGGCTCAGTAGTCTGGCCTAAACAGAAACCTGTTGATAGTGGTCTCTGAAATATCTACCTGTTCCCACGCACCATGACATGCTTCCGCAGGGACAGTTCATAGGCTAGCTGCCTCTTGACTCTCTTTGACTGGTTTTATTGTACGGAGTCTAGTAGGCTGGCAGCATAGCAGGAGTAGAATTCAGCAATCAGATTGGGCCCGTAGAAGCCGGGGTTGTGCCATCTACCCAAACTAGTATGCCTCAAATGCATCCTTGATCTCCGGGACCCCATCTAGTTGATCAGAGAGGACCCGCATCTCAGGGATGATGGCCTGCCGCTGGTATCCCTCGGAGTCTTTGGTTAGTCCATTCACATATATCTCTTTTGCACCAAGGATTGTCCATCGTCTGCGCAAAAACACAAGAAGCCACCTAGAAGTTTCAAGGTCTGATGTTCGAGAAACCGCATGGTGTGTGGCTTCATCGTCACTGTCTCGGAGGGCCAGGATGTCGTCCACATCCTCTGTGTTGTGCTCGGCTATTTTAGGTGTGCGTGCTTCTTCATCCTGCTCCAGGACATCATCATCCCCCTCCAATCCCACCTCTGGAACCCCCTCCTCAGACTAGGGGGCTGTAGGTTGGCCCGCTGCACAAGCTCTTGTAGTGCAAGGGGAGTGAGGGGAGACATTGCCAGTGAAACGAACCTCGGACCCTCCTGAGGAGTCATCGCCTGAGTCACTCTCTTGGTGCTGACTAGTAGATTCAGTGATAAAATCGCGGAGACGTGACTCATGCTCGCCTTTAGGCTGGCTTGACCTTGGGGGGGGGGCATGATACCTGCAAATGCCACGAAGAATAAAATGGTTAGTCATGTCGGAATAAGCAGGGCAACACACTAACAGGTACTCAGACTTCCCCTGTGTTATGAAAGTGACAAAAACCCTTAAGAGTGGCGTCACCCGGTCTATCATAGGGAATTTTGCACCACGATGTATGTGGAAACGAATAATGATTAACGAAGTAAAGCATTAGGTACGAAGGTAACTCGGACAGAGGGCCTTACATAGGCAGTGTAGAATTACACGGTCCGTGGTAAGGCCCGTGTGTTGGACTTAGTGGGTGGGCTGCTGAAGTGACCTGACACGGATGACTACATAGCCCGTGTAGCATCACAGGGTCTGTGGAAAGGGTCTGTGAGAGGTACTCAATATCGGGGCAATATGTGACTTGACACGGACCAATACACGGGACGTGTAGGATGGAACGATCCGTGTAACGCACCGTGAAACACCTCGTCACCCCCAAAGCATAAAAACCCACATTCATTCATGCAAATCGGCATATAGAACACAAGATCTACCATCATACTCGCTTACAGAACACAAGACATCATTATTTTCACTATAGATGACTAGACGAGCTGTGACTTTAAGTCATCTTAACATAGCCAAAAATCAGATTTTTTCAAAGTTTCTCCGTGCTCTCTATTTCTATTATAAAGCAGCTACAACAAGACTTTAGGGTTCTTGAAGAGGACCTAATCCTTGAGGGCTAAGGTAAGTAAAAATACATATGGTTTAGTATAATATTTCCATGAAAAACATGAGGAGTATGCTGGTTGTACTTGTGCAGGAATTGGACAGCATGTGTTCCAAAGATTGTTGTACACTTTTCTTGTTTATTAAGAGGCTTTTATCATGTTGGTTAGCTGAATTATGAAGTAAGGTTTATGTTTTTAACAATGATTAGTTTTGTAGTGATGGAAGAAGGCTGCTACACCATTTATCTTCCGTAAAAATGAGTTCTTGTATGATATCTTATGGTGCTCTTAGTATGAACTTATGGGCGGATAATTAGAGATTGTGTTCTCACGTTTCCCATCTACTTTGGGACTGTTTTGGAATGTTTTAAGACTATTTTTATATGTAAATATGTTGAGCACAATTTGGTTGAGGTTGAAACAGATTTGGAATTGTTGACGTCGAAATGTAGCGAAAGGACGTAATGTTATGTTGGCTACTTGCGTGTTGTGTAGAGTTGTTGTATGTTGTACTTTATGAGTTTTTGTAAGCCTGTTATGTGACTAAAACAATCTGGATGTAACATGTATATGAGGGTGTGTGCTAAATGAAAATATGATTAGAGGTGGAAGGGTTGAAAGAATACTTGTGGATTGATAGTTAAAAGCTTGCTGCCTGAGTGTTTTTGTTATGAGATTGGATTGCGAAGATGTGTTTATTAGCTGCTAATATTAGTTTTATCACCTGCTATGTAGATAAGTATTTGGAGGAAAAAGAGACTACTTCGAGGTAATAACAATGTATTACAACGAGGTACGTAAGGCCACTTGTTTTTGTATTATTTGACATGAATCTAGGTTCTTCCTCGGCACATAAAGGCACTTACAAACTCCGACATAACTAATTACCGTGTCTCCACTCTTTAAGATGTTCATATGCTCCCATACATAGCCACTATCAATTCTGCATACATACTTGGATACCGAAAATACATGAGTTCCTTGTACTAAGTCCACGTGTTGTTCATCTCCTACACATTTCATTAGTTGTGTAACTCTCTTTTCATTGTGGTGTTGTTTTGCATGAGTGTTTACATGTCACATGTCATTTCTAAAATCCTACAGCTCTAAATATTATGACCACCAAAAGAATCATCTCAAAAGTAAATAAAAGATAACTCAAAGTTGCTAATTAATGGGTGGTATCCCAGGGGTGGAAGAATTACCTAGCCTGGGTCGATCCCATATTACGGGGGGTACCCCAGGGTTGAAAGGAAAGCCTAGCATAGGTCGATCCTGGTATTGATTTTCCACTGATCAACTGGTCATTTATATGACATACGACACACAGAAAGAAAGGTAAAGTAATAAAAAGGACATAAAGTACCTGATTTTACAATATGACTAAAGGTAGTCTTTTATCCTTACACACCAGTGTGTGATTTCATTTGAGTTCTTATTTCATATACAATACTTCCTGCCTTACATAGTCAATAAATTATCTCGTACTGACGTCCCTTATGCGGGACCTGCATTTCATGTTGCAGGTACAAGAGCTACTAGATCTTCCCAGTAGGAGTACAGGACACCCAACTGCTATTAATGAGCTCCAAATTGCTTCGGGGCTTTGTGTGTCTAGAGCTTATATTTTTGTATTGTATAGTTGGTGATGAGGCAGGTCCTATCGCGATCCATATAGATACTGTTCCTTATCTAGAGGCTTTGTAGACAATGTAAAGTAAAGTGTGGTTATGTATCGTATTTCAGACATCGTGGCTCCAACGGCGTAGTCATATGTATTTCCTTTTGGCTTGTTATTACTGTCTACTTTTTTGAAAGCATGTTAAATGTGGAAACCCCTTATAATGTTCATAGAAAGTGTATGGTTATATGTTGGTTCTCCTGAGCCTTGTCGGTAATGGGTGCCAGTCTGCCTTAATGGAACTTAGGGTGTGACAAAAGTGGTATCAGAGAAGGTTGTCCTAGGGAGTCTACAAAGCCGTGTCTATGTACAGTCTTGTTTATGGATGTGTTGTGCACCACATTTATAAGCAGGAGGCTACGTGGCATTTAGGAGTTGCACCTTCTTTTCATTCTTTAGATTGTGCCATAAAGCCAAATATTGTAGGTGGATTGTTTTTAACCACTAAATCATTTTGTACAATGAGTATGCCAGAAACAAGGAAAAGTAAAGGCAAAGGAAAGGAAGTAGAAGTGGTAGTTCGTGTAGCCAGTCGGGTGAGACAATGAAATGAGGCCCAAGATGAGTCTCTGTCACAAACATCTCCAACTCCTCCAGCTCCTGATGAACCAGGAAGTAGTAAAACTCCCCCAGAACCACCTACCGATGTTACCGTGCAGCATCTGAGAAATGTGGTCCAACTATTGACTCGTAAAGTTACTGGCCAAGGTCAAAGACAAGAAGGTCTAGTTATGGGTGGAGGTGGTGCGAATAGTGCAGCTAGCACGAGGATACGTGACTTCCTTAATTTAGACCCTCCATTTTTACCGGATCAGATCCTAATGAAGATCCACAAGACTTTATCGATCAGATCCAATGGACTTTTGATGTTATGCACGTAAGCGGTACAAAAGATGTGGAGCTGGCAACATATAGATTGAAGGGTGTGGCTATATTGTGGTATGAAGCTTGGAAGCAATCTAAGGGTATAGATGCACCTCCAACTACTTGGAAGGAGTTCAAAGAGGCATTTCTTTACTATTACTTGTCATTAGAGATCCGAGAGGCCCATGCAGATTAGTTCTGACTCTCCACCAAGGGAATATGAGCATAAAAGAGTATAGTCTTCAATTTAATTCCCTGGCCAGGTATGCTCCTAATGTAGTTGCTACTATGGCAGATAGAGATCAATGATATGTGGATAGGTTGGATTTGTATCTGGTCAGAGACTGTACCATTCCTTCTTTCAATAAAGACATGGATATAGCGAGGATGCAAGCATTTGCACAAAAACTGGAGGATCAGGGGCAAAGAAGAAGGACACAAGAGTTAGAAAAGGGGCAGTCCAAGAGGGCCAGATCTACGGGGCAGTTTATACCGTCCCAAGGTGAGTTTAGGCCTTGGTTTCCTAATAAACCACCGAGGCCATTATCCTCCTACTCTGCAGTTAGTGCTCCACCACAACTTCAAGGTCTAAAGATAATCAGTTTAGTTAAAGAAGTGAGGGCCAAGGTACACGAACAACAGGATATTCGGCAAGCCAACAAATTCCTCCTAGGCATCCTTGTAAACAATGTGGGAGGAGTCATTTAGGTACATGTCATGTTTGGATAGGTGCTTGTTATTGGTGTGGTGTGCCTGGGCATATGATGATAGATTGCCCGAGAAGATATATGGGTGATATAGCACAACCTACTAGGTCAGCTGTTGCATCACCATCATTAGTTCATCCATTTGGTAGGGGTCAGCAAACACCTGCAGGTCATGGTAGAGGTGGTAAAGGGCAGCTAGCTCTAGCGGAGCCCAGAATCGCACTTACTCTCTAGGGAGTCGGCAAAATTTGGAAGCTTCACCCGATGTGGTCACAGGTACATTGTCCATCTTTTCACATAATGTGTATGCATTAATTGACCCCGGCTCTACATTATCATATATCACTCCACTAGTTGCTGGAAAGCTTAAGAGAACACCTAAATTATTGGACAAGCCGTTTGAAGTGTCTACACCAACCAGCGAATCTATAATAGCTAAAAGGGTCTATTATAACTGTGTAGTAACTATTTGTGACCATGACACATTGGCTGACCTTGTTGAGCTGGAAATGGTGGAATTTGATGTTATAATGGGTATTATGGTTAGCTTCTTGTTATGCCACTATAGATTGCCGAACTAAGATAGTGTATTTCCACTTTTCAAATGAGGAGGTCCTTGAATGGGAAGGCAATATTGTGGCACCAAAGGGTAAGTTTGTTTCCTATTTTAAGGCAAGGAAGATAATATAAAAGGGATATATATGTCATCTAGTTAGAGTAAGAGATATGGAGGTAGAATCACCAACTTTTCAATCTATTCCAATAGTAAATGAATTTGTAGATGTGTTTCCTGAAGAGCTTCCTGGTTTACCTCCAGAACGAGAAGTAGATTTTGGTATTGACTTACTTCCAGGCACTCAACCTGTTTCTATCCCTCCACACAGAATGGCCCCGACAGAATTACGTGAATCAAAGGAGCAATTAACAGACTTGCTAGAGAAGGGTTTTAAAAGACCTAGTATGTCCCCCTGGGGTGCACCAGTGTTATTTGTAAGTAAAAAGGATGGAACCTTGAGAATGTGTATTGACTACCGGCAATTGAATAGGGTGACAATTAAGAACAAATACCCCCTCCCCAGGATTGATGATTTATTTGATCAGAATGCTTTTCGAAAATTGATTTGAGAATAGGTTATCACCAGGTGAGGGTAAAGGAGAAATATATACCCAAGACAGCCTTTAGGACATTATACGGTCACTTTGAATTTCTTGTTATGTCATTTGGGCTGACAAATGCACTAACAATTTTTATGGATTTAATGAACAGGGTATTCAAGCTATTCTTGGATGTATTTGTGATAGTATTTATAGATGATATTTTGGTACATTCAAGATAAGAAGAGGACCATGCAAATCACTTATGACAGGTATTACAAGTTCTTTGTGATCGACAATTGTACGCCAATTTTTCCAAATGTGAATTTTTGTTAAAATCAATGGAATTCTTGGGTCATATTGTATACGATGAAGGAATAAGGGTTGATTCACAAAAGATAGAGGCGGTGAAAGATTGGCCAAGGCCAACAACACCCACAGAAGTTCGAAGCTTCCTAGGGTTGGCAGGTTATTACAGAAGGTTTGTTGAGCGTTTTGCTTCTATTTTTGCACTCTAATAATGTTGACACATAAGGTGACCAAGTTTCAATGGAATGATGCATGTGAAAGGAGCTTCCAAGAGTTGAAATGTAGGCTAACTTCTACACCTGGGCTAGTTCTTCCAGAAGGCACGGAGGGGTATGCGATTTATTGTGATGCTTCAAGAGTTGGCTTAGGGTGTGTACTGACACAACATGGTAGGGTAATTGCTTATGCCTTGAGATAACTGCGACCACATGAGAGAAACTATCCAACACATAACCTTGAGCTAGCAATTGTTGTTTTTGCCTTGAAAATATGGTGCCACTATTTTTATGGGGTTCATGTTGATATATATATTGATCATAAGAGCCTATAGTACATCTTTAAACAGAAAGGCCTAAATTTAAGACGACGGAGGTGGCTGGAGCTAATAAAGGGTTATGACGTTGATGTACTATACCATCCAGGGAAAGCAAATGTGGTAGCCGATGCTCTGAGTCATAAGTCAATTATGAATACTGGTGATTAGACCATGGTAAGTCAAGGAGTGGCTAAGGATCTACATTAACTAGCCGATTTCGAGTTCGCCTCCTTGAAACTCCAAAGGAAGAGGTTGTTGTGCATATTGCTGCAGATTCTTCATTGGTAATGGAGGTAAGAGAAAAGCAGTTCAAGGATCCTATTCTATGACGACTTAAGAAGAAGGTGAGTCAAAGCACGATGAAGGGTTTTGAACTTACAAAAAATGGAGTACTTTATTGCCAAAATAGATTATGTGCTCTTGAAACCCTAGCTTGACCTCTTTTCTTGAAATCTTTGAAAAATTTGGGTGTCTTTGGGAGGGCTTTAGGACTTAGAAGTATTTTGAATGAAAAGGAATGGGGTAGATTAGAGTTTTATATGGATGAAATGGGTCATTTGGGGGTTAAAACGATGAAGCATAGGCATATAACAATAGAAAAGTTTAAATTGCCCTCTTTAAAAACCTACCGAACAGGATCACAAGACCCAAATTATGGTTCGTGGTCTAATATATGGGCCATGGAGAGGGGGGGGGGGGTCCCATCTGGTAAAATTTTGAACCTTTAGAAACCTTCTTTGAGTCTCACCCAACGACAAGACTTACAGCTCGTAAGTCAAAGTACGGTCTATCTGATATCTTACATACCCAACTTTAGAAATCAACATTTTCACCAAGTCTTGTCATTATTCCATGGGCCCAAGGTATGACCCATGGGACCACTTACGACCTATATGCCCTTTCCTAAAACCCACTAATACTTGGAAAATTTCCAGATTTTATTTCTTTGGCCCTTTTTCACCTCCCAACATGTGAGGCCTTATAGATCAAGATTGAAGGGATAGAAATGTTACTTCGTGCAGTCATGAGTTTGATAGGGAGAAGTATGTTCCACCTCGTAACTAAGTCAAGTGAAAGGACCCCATTGGTTATCCAGAAAATTGCTGAACTGAGGATATGCTTTCTAGAATCCTTAATAAGGTTTAAGGGACCTACAAGGTGATGAAAAAAATAAAGTCCAATTTTTTGGCCTTAAATCAAATAGTAACTTTTCATGCAGCTTCCATCAAGGAATAGTAGACCAATGAGTAATATTTTAGTCCACTTGAACCCTCACACAAAAGGGCATTTCCCTAGTAGTATGGTGGTAAATCCAAAGAATGACACCCCTCAATGCATGTCTATAACCACTAGGAGTTGCAAGGTGGTTGGTGATGTGCTCCTTATTATTAATGTGGCTGTGGGTGATATTGTTAAGACTCTAGCTGTTGATGATGCCATTGATGTTGATGATATTGAAGAGGTGCAACAAGATGCTACTCCTACTCTTGGAAATCCCAGGAGTGATTATGCTTATAAGAAAGGGGAGGGGTCTAAAGGGAATCCTCCCGATGTTCCAAAGTTTAAAACTCCAAATGTGAAGATCAATCCACCATTTCCACGAAGGTTGAAGAAGGTTATTAAGGATGGGAAATTCTAGAAATCCTTATCTATGTTCAAGAGTTTGGCAATCAATATTCCCTTGGTGGATGTGTTGTTGGAGATGTCAGATTATGCAAAATTTATGAAGGAGTTAGTTACCAAAAAGTGTAACCTCAATTTTGATATTATTGAAGTTTTCCATCATTGTAGTGCGGTGATGCTAACCAATATGGTGGCTAAAAAAGGTTTCCCTAGTGCATTCACCATCCTTTGCACTATTGGTGTTTACTAATTTACTGGGGCATTGTGCGATCTTAGATCTAGTATCAACATGTTTCCCTTTGCAATATTCAAGAAACTTGGTTCAGAGACTCTTTCGCTGACAACTATGAGATTCTTGACAGTGGATCAATCTATTAAGAAGTTAGTTGGTATTTTGTATGATGTCCTAGTGTATGTGGACAAATTTATTTTTTCGGTTGACTTTGTTATACTTGATTGTGAGCTTGATATTAAATTCAATTATTTTGGGAAAGTCATTTCTAGCTACTAAAAGAGCTTTAGTTGATGTCGAATGTGGTAAGTTAAACATTCGAGTAAACGATGAAGAAGTCACATTTAATATTTGTAAATCCATGAAGCAAATGAAACAGTAATAGGTTGTTTCTTATCTTACATAAGTGATGAGCCTCGGTGAATCTCTTGTAGCTATATTATTGAATTTTTAGGGTGATTCTATTGTTGATTATGATGAGGTGGTGGCAGCCCTTGATAGGGTTAGAGCATGTTCTTATTCCAAAAAACCAAAGAAGTTAGACCTTATTTTGAAGAATAGGGAAACACTACCGGCAAATCCCTCAATTGAAAAGCCTCCAAAGCTTGAGCTTAAGGCACTTCTATCACATTTGAAATATGTGTTCTTTGATAGTGGTGAAACACTATCAGTGATTTGTGCAGCTAATTTGTTGGACCACCAAGTGTTGGCTTTAGTAAATATGTTGACAAAGTTCATCAAGGCGGTCGGGTGGACAATAACAGATATTGTTGGGATCCATCTAGTGATTTTCTCTCACAAAATTAATTCGGTCAAATACTTCAAGCCTACCATTGAGATTGTAAAGAACAAAATAATCAAGTGGTTGGATGCTGATGTTGTTTATCCCATTTCGGATAGTAGGTGGGTGAGTTCAGTGTAGTGTTGTGCCGAAGATAGGGGGTGTGGCTGTGGTGAAGAAAGAAAAAGAGCAACTTATTTTAATAAGACTGGTGATGAGGTTGTGAGTTTGCATGGGTTATTAACATTTGAATTCATGGAGTGAGAAAGATCACTTTCTCATGCCATTCATGGATCATATATTGGATTAACTTACCGGTAGAGGTTGGTATCACTTTTTCAATGAATATTTTGGGTACAACCAAATCTTTATTGCTCCTGAAGATCAAGAGAAAACCACTTTCATGTGTCCATATGACACTTTTACTTTCAAGAGAATGTCGTTTGGGTTATGTAACATATCAACTACTTTTAAAAGATGTATTCCTCTCTATTTTTGCTAATATGGTAGAAGATTCGATGGAAGTATTCATGGATGATTTTTCAGTGGTTGGTGAAACTTTTGAAGGCTGTGTAATTTAAATTAGACAGTGTTATAGCGATGTATGGAGACCAATTTGGTTTTGAATTGAGAAAAGTATCATTTTATGGTGAAGGAAGGAATTATCCTTGGGCATAAAATTTCGAGGAGTGGTTTGCAAGTGGACCAAGAAAAAGTTGATGTTATTGCCAAACATTTTCCTCCCTTTTCAGTTTTAGGGGGTGAGGAGTTTTCTTGGGCATGCAGGTTTTTGTAGAATATTTATAAGAGATTTTGCAAAAATTGCTAATCCATTGTGGAAGAAACTTGAGAAAGATTTTCTATTTGATTTCAATAAAGCGTGTCTGAAAGCCTTTAATGAGTTGAAAGAAAGGCTTTTGACAACCCCCATTTTTATTGCCACAATTGGAATATCTCATTTGAAGTCATGTGTGATGCAAGTGGGTCTTCTTTGGGTGCAGTACTTGGTCAAAGGAAAGATGAATTATTTCATTCAATTTATTATGCATCTAAGACATTGAATGTGTACCCGAAATACTAAATGATAATGGAATAAGAGTTTCTTGTGGTTGTCTATGCAATAAAAAAGCTCCAAGCATATCATCTTAGTCTAAGATTGTGGTTCACACTGATGATGCTGCCTTAAGGTATTTGATGGCTAAGAAAGAAGCAAAGCAAAAATTTATTTAGTGGATTCTATTGTTCCAAAAATTTGACTTTGAGGTGAAAGATCGAAAGAGTTCTAAAAATCAAATAGCTGATCATGTTTCTCCTACTGTTCTTAATATAGTTGATAAGGGGGGCATTGAAATATATGATGAATTTTTGGATGAGACCTTAATAGCTATTTCACAAAGTCAAGTGCCTTGGCATGCTGATTATGTATGTTGTCTGTGGAATGTCACCAGATGGGTTGAACCACAATAAAAAATGTGATTCTTGTTTGTTGTGAAAAGATATTGTCGGGATGAGCCTTTATTGTTTAGGGAATGTACTGATAACTAGTTAAGAATGTGCAATCCATAGGTGTTAATGAATGATATTATTGATGCACATACCTCACCAGTTGGTGGCAATTATGGAGGTATTCGAACGGTGGCAAAAGTATTGCAAAGTAGATATTTTTTGCCAGGGCTATATCATGATACAAACGCCTTTGTCAAGGCATGTCCACTACGTCAAATGCAAGATAATATTTCTCAGAAACATGAACTTCCTTTGTCCGCTATTCTTAAAGTTGAATTATTTGATGTGTGGGGTTTGGACTTCATGGTTTGTTTGGAACATATATTTTGGTTGCGGTTGACTATGTATCAAGATTGAGTTGAAACCGTTGTACTACCTACTAGTGAATGCAAGAGAGTGATTAACTTCTTGATGAAAAATATCTTTACTAGATTTAGAACACCGAGAGCAATCATTAATGATGGGGGATCTAACTTGTGCAAAAGGGTGTTTGCGTCATTGCTTAGAAAATATGTAGTCAAGCATAGGGTGGAAATGCCTTATCATCACCAAACTAGTCGGCAGGTGAAAGTATCAAATCCGGAGATTAAGAACATTCTTTCCAAAATAGTGAATGCCAATAGAATGGATTGGTTAAGAAAATTGACGATGCTTTATGGGCCTACCATACTATGTTCAAAACCCCAATCGGCATGTCATCATATAAACTTGTCTTGGTTAGGCTTGTCATTTGCCCATTGAGCTAGAGCACAAGGCATTATGGGTCTTGAAGAAATTGTACCTTGATTGGAATGATGCAACTAATGCTCATTTGTCTCAATTGCATCAAATGGAAGAGTTCAGGTTGGGAAAGATGAAAAGGTTCCATGACATGAAGATTTTCCAATATGAGTTTTGAGTGGGTGATCTGGTGTTATTACACACTCAAGATTACAGTTGTTCTCTGGAAAATTGAAGTCTAGGTGATCTGGTCCATTTAGAGTTTCAAAAGTGTAGGGAAATGGGGTCATTGAAGTAATGAATGAAAAGGGGAAAACCTTTAAGGTGAATAGGCAACATTTGAAGAAATTCTTTAGGGAACCATCGAAAGTGAAGATGGTTGAAGTGGTAAATGTAAATGAGGCCTTAAAAAGTCATACCACAATGTTAAATAAAATGCTTCTTAGGAAGTAAGCTAAAGGTTTAGTGATTTTAAATAATATTTGTTGTGTGTGCAAGTGTGCGAAGGTGAATTTTTGAGATATGGACAAAAGGTAATGTGGGGCTGATATTCAATGGATCATTGAATTAACTTAATGACCTTGAATTAGGGGTGGGTCCGTAAAATCGAAAACCAAAAATCGAATCGAAACCAATCCAAAAATATCAAAAAAAACCGCACCGTAAAAAACTGAAACTGAACACAAAAAGTCGAATCGAACCGATTCTGTGCGGTTTCAGTTTCGGTTTTGGTCTTCTAAAACTGAATCGAACCGTCAAAAATTGATTTTGTAATACTACGTCGTTTATACTTTATAGGCTACATGGCTAAGAAGGAAAGTCTTTCTTGTTGCACGAAAGAATCATAGATTTGAAGCTTCCAAGGAGAAGTCTTTTGGCTACTGTCACCTACAACTAATTGATACTTCAAGGAGTATTTGATAATTGTTTGATAATTTCTTTTGGCTACACACAATTGACTTGAACCTTCCAAGGAGTATTTGATATTTGTTTTTCTAGAACATATATTTGCAATTTTCTTGGTGATAATTGTAGTTCTTATATTGTGATAATTGTACTAATCCAAACTTTACGTTTTACCAATAGTTTAGCATATCTATACAATGATATGTCTCTACCCAACATATTATTTTACTTTAAAAAATTATTTTTAAAAATCGAAAAACCAAAAAAATCGAAGATTGAACCGAAAAACCAATGGTTTACTTTTTTTTGGGCAAAATTGAACCGAACCGAACCGCCAAATTACCTTCCGTTCTGTCTTTGGTTTTAGGGAAAAACCTAACCACAAAAACCGAACCCACCCCTACCTTGAATTTGACCATCTTTTGGGTATGTTTTTGGTGTTGGGGTTTTTGTCAAATTCAACGGTCAAAATGCATAATCAGTGGATCACCAAATTGGTTCAGTGATGAAAAACTTCACCACTTTTCGGTGTATCAAAAGAGGCCCTAGTTTCTTAAAGAAAGAGTGGTCAAATGACACGTTCAACGGATTGCCAAATGTGTTCAGCAGTGTAAGTCAACATCACCAAATTTAACTGCCTAATCGACCTTTCCCTCTTTTAAAGTAATTTATTTTTTTCACTTTTCACTTTCACCTTTTTCACACATTGGACACTTTTCACTCTAGTCTTTTTAATGTTTAATCATTTTGATCTTGTATTGAGCCTCAACTTCATCAATTGATTATTATATTCATCCTCACTGTCTTTTGCTCAGTATTTTGGTATGTTCTTCGACCCTTTTCTTAATCTTATGCAATGTTGGTCTCAGTATTGATTGGAATTGGTTGTGTAACCATATGGGTCAATATGTTATATGAAGGATACTTGAAAATTGGTGTTTTGTGATTGGTTTATGGAAACCCTTTTGCTTGAATGAATTCCCTTATTGTGGGTTATTGATTTTTGCAATCCTTGATGAAAATGATTTTGTTTACATAGTGGGTCAAGCACGTGGTTGATATTCTTGGTGCCCAATCATTGTAATAGGTCGTGATATGTGTCAATTTGATCGACTCATGCTTGTTATACAAAATTATTTGGTATCATGTAACTGATTGAGTTCAAATTTGATTTGGTTGCGTGTTTTATGGGCTTGTTTTGAATCATGCCATGTGGGTGAAGTCTAAGTAACCCAAATTTTATCATGGGACTTTAAATTGCTATATGATGAAGTAGGTGATGTATTTCTTAAGGCTAAAGTAGTCGTTTGGTTGAATTTGTGCTTAAGGTGTGAAATTTGGAATTCATAAGATGTGTTATTATGTTTAGGTGTTTGTTTATAAGGCATTCATTGTGAAATTTCCCTCATGTTGTTTTCATGCTTGAAATTTGAATTTTGAGGAAGTTTGGGTTGCCAGTCAACTTTTGTGATGATCAATTTGATCGCCAAGTTGATTCACCGATCCATCGAAAGGCAATACGCATAGCCCCTTTTAACAACTATTGGACCCCTATGTTTTGTCAAATTCAGCGAATTTGACTATTGAATTGGTTTGGCGGCCTGCCGAATGGCGACAATCATCATAAAGTTGACAGTTCCTTGAGTGTTATGTTCTGTAGCAAAAAGCGATAGTCAGTTTGACTAGCAAATGGGTTCAGCCATCAACTGAACATATTCAGCGGCCAAACTAACCTCATCTTGTCTTTACATTTTTGAGGGTTCTTTTTGTAGTTTTGTTTCACATCGTTGATTCTTACATATGTGTTTTCCATTTCTTGTAGTTATGCCTCGTCAAAAACATCTTATTTCTGGTGGTGGATCCAAAGCTGCCCAGGCAACCCTCATAGCTGTCGAAGGTGAAGAGCAAAGAAAGCAGGGACCTCTTAAAAAATTATGGGGCAAAGGAAAACAAAAGGTTGTTGAGAATATGGACTCTTGATGAAGAGGGGTCACCATAGGTCAAGTGGACTTGCTATGAGGAAGAGGAAAAAGGGTCCAAAACACTAGTTCATGAGCCTAACAAGATTTCAAATACCGTTGTATAGAAGAAAGATCATAGGTGACACTTGATCTACTTCTCCAAACTTCCTAGGTCATCTAAGAAACTATTTCACTGTGTTATCTCAACCATCTGAAAGCTACTATGTTGAGAACTATCTTGGAGGAGCGACGATTATCTACAGATTGGGTGATTGATAGATACCCCAATATGTGGGATACCTTGAGATTTCATGGCTTCAAATAATTTACTCTTCCTCAGGAGCCTTATGTTCTTAGCTGAACTTGAGAATTTTATGAAGCCTATGCTAGGTTGATACCCAAAAGTAAAAGTCGTGTGAAGATTACTCCGAAGCTAGTTAATGTAGTGGAAGTTTGGGGTGTGCCCGTCCCTTGTAGTGAAACTGAAATTAATGATTCATTAGGATGCATATTCTGAATTCCCCATGATTTGGCCTAAATGATTGAGAAACATATACTGGATGACCTCAAAGCTTGGCTGGCCCACTGATTAGTACTACAACCCTATCGTGGTTGGAGGAGGGGTGGTTATTGAGAAGAAAGAGCTTAATATTCTTGGTGGTTATCGAGAAGAAAGATCTTAATATTCTTACCCATTTTTAGGTTGGTTTTTGTCAGTAGCAACCTCATGCTATCATAAAGTGAGTCTATTCTTCGGCATAAAAAGGAGTTGGTCGGATGTATCATGAGGCGCAGAAAGTTGAACCTTGGTTCAATCATAGTCCTAAAGACTCTTACGAGGGTTAAGCAACAACAAACTTCTCTGCCATTCTCGAGTCTCATCACAGCCTTGTGTAGGAGAGCTAGCATACTATTTGTCAAAAAAATTGATATTGAAATCATTTTATCGGTTTCCATCGATATCTAACATATTGAGGCAGAGTTCCAAAGGGATGAGGAGGAAAGAGCTAGAAAGAATCTAGTGGATAATACACCATTAGTTGATGTGGAGATGCTAGAGGCTGGCAAATTGGAGTCAATTCTTGCGATAGGTATGCCCTCTTCCCCCACTCCAACCCCATCTTCTCCTACTACGACCACTTCATCCTCTACCCAGCCTAAGCCACATGCTTCTACATCTTGACCCCCAATTACTTAGGCCACTATTTACTATTTGGCCCGATAAGCCAAATCGACTAACACTTGGGCTATATCCTCTTTGCCTGCTTTGATTAAGAGGTCCATAACAGCAACTTTGGTCCCGATACTTGATAAGGAGAAGAGGCAAAGAGAGATTATAGAGGAGCAAAATTTTAGGCTAGATAGATTCGTGGTGAGTGTGGAAGGACATGGGGCTAGGCTTGATGCCTTGACGACTAGGGTGGCAGGTTTGGAGTCAAAACGTGGTGCCAATGCTGATGTGATGGCTATGAAAGAAAATATTGATGTGTTGAAGAAGGAGGTGGCATAGTTGAAATCCATCGATATCACTTCCCTTTGGCATTCGACGGATGTACCTCCTAAGGCGACTATAGTTGTGACTCCGGGGTTGGGGACTAAGAGAGAGTACCATGACTCTTCTTTGGAGATAGATGAGGAGGCATTGGGGGTTGATGTCCTCCATGAGGAGCATGGTGAGTTGAAGGTGACTGAGGAGGCGATTATTGCTGCCATCCCTTGAGAGTCACTCTGGGACAGGTCCATGATTGGGCAGGTGGTTGATGTGCTATCAAAATACAACACTTTTGATGCTTAAAACATGGAATTTTGTGTGTTCTCAAAGTAATGTTAGTCAATCTAGTGTTTTTTTGTTATGTTTGTTTTGAAGGATTACAGGGTTGGCATGATTTTTGGGCTAAGTGTGCAAATATTGCAGAAAGTTAGGTTTTACGAGACCTTTTACGGACCATGGAAAATTCCACGAGCTGTAGTGTTGGTTTTGTACAAAATTCAAGTGAAAGGTGATTTTCTAAAGTTAAGTCCATGAACATTCAGACGAACCGTAGAAGATTTTATGAGCCATAGACTTAGTGTCGTGCCTTGAGGATCAGAAAGTGGGAAGTTACTGAAAAGTTAGCAGACGAAACCCTTTATGGGCTGTAGAACTTTATATGACTCATAGATAAGTGTCATAGAAGTCAACCCTAGAATTGAAGATGAAATCCACGAAGCATCGTCTATAGGTTCTAAACATTATACGACCCATAGAAGTGTCCATAGAGCCAGCTGACCCAATTCTCCTTTTTCGTTCTGGTTTTGTATTTTATAGAATATAAATAGGTTTCTTAGATTATTTTTCATAAGAAACGTGATAGGGAAGGAGATAATAGTTGAGTGTTTGAGAGAAACACTTGTGAAACATTATTTTGTGTCTTCAATTTAATCTTGTGATTCTTGGTGAAGAGTTTGGATTTATTGTTCTTAATTCTATTCTGTAAGTGCTCAATTATGTTATTCAAATTCATGATTCTTGCATCTACATTTATCATGAGTAGCTAAATCCACAACAAGGGTTGTGGGAACCATGAAGAACTAACAAGGTAAAACTGGATAATTCATAATTCTTTGAAAGTGTGCATGCATGTATCAATTAATTCTCTTTAGTTTGAATGATTTTTAATAGTGGCCAACATTAAAACTCGCCTAGTGTTACTGACTGGATCAAGGTAGTAATGAATAGGAAAAAAGATTAATTAACAGATTCGATTGATGTTTCTCATCTAATCAACTTTTCCCCTAGTTACTCTTCATATTGATTTCACACTTGTCTTACTTTAGAATTACTTTTCGTAGTCTTTACAAAACCCCACCCCCTTCTGGGGAGATAAGTAGGTTAATCCTCCTAAATTGCTTTAAATTATTCTAAGTCTATCATATTCCCTATGGGTTCGAATCTAACCTTGGTTGGGTTATATATCTTGACAGCGACTGCTTTTGCCTTCAAACATGAGGTGTAGCTTGGGAGACATCAAGATTTTGGTGCCGTTGCGAGTGGAATACAACTAGGCTTGTTTAGTTTGAGTAGTTCAGGAATTAATCCTTATTTCCCTCATTTTACGTTTTTGTTGTTTTTGGTTTGTTTCAACATGCAGGTGTAGTATATGCCCAACACACAAAGTCGAGGCATTCCCTTGACTCCATTTGATCCAAAGATCCTGAGAAGATTGAGAAGGATGGCCCAAGATAACATAAACAATACGATTAATGCAACTCTAGATCAGAACCACAATGGGAATGAGAATAACAACAACCCACCTCCTATTGAGGACATGGAACCACAACCACAGGACTTCAATGAAGAAGCTTATCAGTGGAATCAATATCAACTGAATCCTATGGCTATGGATGTGACTGGAGCCATTGTGTTATCATTACTACCGAATGACACAAGGTTTGTGGTTTCGAGTGGGTTGCTTCAGATATTGTAGAGTTCTAGGTTGTTCGAAGGCCTACTATAAGAGGTTCCGCATAGCTATCTATAGAACATTGTGTTTGTCTGTACGAGTGCAATGGGAACTCAGAATTTGTCTATGAATGTTGTTGGGCTTTGTGTATTCCTATTATCTCTAACAGGCAATGTAGCACTATGGCTATCCGTGCTATCGCAGAGTTGGATCACTAGTTGAGCTAAGTTGCTGAAGGCCTTTTTGGAGAGGTTCTTCCCGAGATAGAAGAAGCTCAAGTTGAAGGATCTAATAAAAAACTTTGAGCAACATCCTGGTGACTCGATCAGTACTACATAGGAGCAGTTCACAAAGTGTCTTAGAAGTGTCCCTAACAAATATATTGTTGATGATGCTTCGGTGGAGATCTTCTACCGTGCCCTGGATGAGAATAGCCAAGCATGTGCTAATACCATCATGGGGGGGGGGGGCATGTTTTTAGATCAACCATTTGCAAGGGTTGCTGAGAAGCTAGAAAAGATAGTCAAGACGAATCGTACATGGGGGTCGAGAGCTCTACCTAAAGTTCGTGTGTTGTCAGTATTAATTCGGGGCAAGCTAAAACAATTGAGGAGATAATGCAATAGCTTGCCCGGATTAGTACCAACATGGAGGTGATGATGAAGCAAAATCAGGAATGAGTTAGTGTAGTTGCTCATCAGCTTCCACGAGCACCCATGTACCAACAACCATATTATGATAAGGACACTTATTTCATTGCTGATCAGATGGGGTGCTTTCGAACCAATGCCCAAGGGTCCAATCAGGACTACTGGCGCCAAGGTTGAGGAAACTAAGGTTGGAATTATAATAGAGATAGTGCCATCAGAGACAACAATCATGGAGGATACTACAACAAGAACAAGGGCTAGGATAGAGATGCTGATTCGGGTCTCACAGATGGCTACAAAAATGGTCCTTATGTGCCATAATATAATTGTGATACATGTTATAGTAGTTCCAGAATTGAGGAGATGTTTGATCGACTATTGAAGAAGGCTGACACATAGGATGAGATCGTGAGAGGGATGAAGTCTAACATCTCCACTATTAATCAGAAGAGCGAGTCTCATTCTGTTGCTATCAAACTGCTGGAGCAACAATTTGGTCAAGTGTAAACTCAGCTCACCCAGCGTTTGAGAGGTAAATTCCCTAGCAACACAGTTAAGAATCCAAAGAATGAGGGGCAATATATGGCGGTGACTATTCGTAGTTGTAAGTTTACCATTGATCCTCTTATACTGATTGATGATGATGATATTCTAGAAGAGACAATTGAGGCTAAAAATGGCGAGACCAGAGATGATCGTACCAAGGATGGGGTGAGTGATGCTGTAGAGGTGCCACAGAAGCTGAAGCCCATCCTAGAACTCCTTCTCCCTTCCTTCAAAGAATTAAAAAATGGAGGAGGAGGATAAGTTAAGCACTTTCTCTCCATGATGAAATAACCCTCCATCAACATCCCTCTCATTGAGACATTGGAGAAGATACCAGGGTATGCAAAGTCTATGAAGGACTTGGTTATAAAGCAGAAATGTGAGTTAGGAGCTCTCCCAAGAGCTTCAACATTGCAGTGCTATTGCTACAAGGTTCTTGGTGCAAAAGCGCGAAGATTCTAGCATATTTACCATACCCTATACCATCAGAGATATGGAGTTTGCAAGGGAATTGTGTGATCTTGGTGCCAGCATAAATCTGATACCCTTTGTGGTTTTTAATTAACTAGGATTAGGAGCCCCTATTTTGATGAGCATGCGATTATTGATGGCCGATCACACGGTGAAGAAGCTTGTGGGGATACATTATGACGTACTCATCAAAGTTGAGAAATTCATATCCCCGACAGGATTTTCGATCCGAGATTGTGAAGTCGACTTTGAAGTCCCAATCATCATAGGAAGGCCCTTCCAAGCGACTAGTCAAGCACTAGTCGATATGGAAGCTGACCAACTCATGTATAGGTTGAATGATGAAGAAGTTGGCTTAACACCTGTCAGTCAATGAAGAGGCCAGATAACTTGACGAAGTATGTTTGGGCACTTGGTGAATTTTGAGTAACTAAGTTGTCCAAGTCGTGCAGCGATAATAAATCAAGCGCTACTTAGGTGTCAACCCTAGATATTTGAAATTATGGCTGTAGTTTTCTTTTATTTTTAACTTTTGGACTTGTAGGTAGTTTTAGTTTTAGTGTTTTGGTTGTAATTTAGGACATTGGACTGGTTGCATATAGGGTAACAGTGTGTTCTGTGAAAAATGTGCAGGTACATGACTAAGTCAACTATCCTTGGCTGAAAAGGCATCAAGAAGTATTTCTACGACCGGTTCTATGGGCTGTATTTAAAACTACGACCCATACAATGTCTTGTAGAACACTTTCATCGAGCAAAAAATTGTGCCCTCCAATCCACAAGCCAACTTTAAGGCCTGTAGATAAAACTACAGGCCGTGAATGGGGCTCATGGACCCTAGGTGAGTTCTTTTATTTTTGGCTAACTATGGATGTTTTTATGACCAAATCTACGAGTCGTATTCCACTCTACGGCTCATAGAATAGTCCATGAAACCCAATCCCCAAACTTAGAGTTTGGGCATTCTAAGAAACTAGGATCTACGGGTCATAACATTTTGTACGATCCATAATCAGGGTTTTGTATAGCCCAAGCCCATTAATTTGGATTGATCCGGTCAATCAATAAATAGAGGGGACAAATTATTTTGACCCCATTCTTCCCCAAAATTACCAAATATACCCAACCCATTTCCCTAGCTTTTTTCGATCGGCCACCACTCATTTTCCAGCAAGTTTTTCCGGCAGCCTGCGACATCACTTATAGTTCAACCCTCTTAGATTCCTCCTTCAATCTTTACATCTTTGTCACTCAATTCGGCAATTTTCTTGGCCCTAAAAATCCTCTTAAATACCAAACTTGTTATGATTAAAGTTAAAATTACTTGATGGGTATGGTAATCCGTACAATATGGATATGAACCTGTGTGTGCCACTATTTGTGATTAAAATTGAATCATGTTTAATGTGTTGCCGATATTTGATTATGTGTTAAATGTCAGTAAATTGTGTGCGTGGCCGTGTGTATGTGTTAGAATATTGATATATGAATTCCATGTTGTCACATGTCACTTGTATTAAATTGTCTACTTGCTTGAAAATTGATGTGTGATTTCATGTGTGGGATTTGATGTTTATTCATTCAAAAAAGGTCAGTTGGCTTGGGAAATATGGAAAATGATATTCGATGGGGTTGTATGAAAAGAATTGCATGTGGGGTGTCAGGTGTCTGTTGAAATCGTGTGGGGGTGTGTCATAACTTGATTCGATGCTAAATTAATTGTTAAAAAAATGTCATGTGGGGTCCATTTTGATAGGCTGGGAAACTCAGTCTTCTGGATTTTTCACTCTATGAGGGTTTTCAACGGACCATGGAAATTTCCACAAGCTATGGTTGCCCCTCGTATGACTAGAAAGTTGAAGTTTCTTAGATTCTATCAGATGAGACCTTGTACGAGCCATAGAATATTCTATAACTCATGGATAGGCCTCGTAGATCCCTGCCTGTAAAATATTCACCACTTGAACACTTCTACGGCTTAGTCTATGACTCGTAGAAACTTCTGTGAGTCATACCTGGTCTCGTAGATGCAATTTTAGTAGCAAAAATTTATAAACACTATTTCTAGGAGGGCTTTCTATGGTTCGTATTTTTTACTACAACCGATAGAAGTGCCTTCCAAGTCCCATCTGCAACCAAATCCAAAATATTTCTACTTTTTGTTTCTTGACCTGTGGAAGTAACCATGTTTGCTATATGTGTGCATTTCAGGTACTATGACCCCAAGGGGAAGACTTGATGAGATCAAAGCTTTCTAGTGAAGGCTCAGAGATGAGCCCTCGGGGCATCAGGACACCCCCGAGGTCAGTACTCTTTTGAGGAGCTTAGTGTTCGACTTGACCTGAATGCTAGGAAACCACAGACACGGGCTGCCGCCAGACTTTGGCAGGCCCAGATTCAGACTATTATTGTTTGCTCTTCCCAGTCTGAAGAGGGAGGCAACAATAATAGAAACTCCATTAAGATGGCCCCATCCAGAGAGGAGTCAGAGTCAGAGTCCAGCGATTGAGTTAGAGACAAAGCCTTCTGCTGCACCACCTCAGACATCATCATCACCTCCCGATGATCTATCTAGCTAGTGGTACATTGAGGTTATGCGAGATATCTACACGAAAGGCATGCAATGGAATGACCAAGGCAAACTAGCTTGCTCTATTCTCGAGAAGCCTCGGATCATCACTTCTAGATTAGACAGTATCCCTAGCATTCAAGACACTATCAACAGATATAGGCTCCAGTTGCTGGCCAAATCACTAGAGAGGTACTCCCTGGCCATGATTCATGAGTTCTATGCTTCTTATGCTGCCATAATACTTAACACTTTTCCCAAGGGGAAGAAGCCCCTCACTCATCCCAGACTGGCACATACTAGAGTGAGGGGCCGACAGGTGGATATCACTGAGACTACCATCCACCATATGTTGTTCGGGATTGAGTTCCCAATCCCCAGATCGATAGCAGAGTATGACCTCAGATTGGGGTAGACTAGAGATAAGGCCCCGATGAGAGACTAGAGTCATAGAGCTTTCTTGATAAGATGGGTTGCTGCCTAGATTACAGAGTAAGTCTTAGACCCTGCATGGATAGCCACTTCATCAGAGCCCATTGTGAAGGTCTCACTCAGCTTTCCCACCAAATTTTAGTGGGATTTTGTGAGATTGTGGATCTGGAAGACTCTTGCAGATAATAATTTGATGCCAAACCACGCTATTTTGGTTGCCAACATCTTACATGGATATGAGGTTGAATGGGCCAACCACATTGTGTTGCAGATACACGAGGCAAGCATGGAAAGGTCTACCTCCATCCCTTTCACATGCTTGATCTATAGACTCTGTGTAGAGTTGGAGGTGGAGATGCTATATTACCACTCACTGATAGTGTTTTAGAGTACTTCGGCTGCCAGCTTGGTCAAGGTTGAGGATAATCCGGTGGACTTCTAGCAAGCAACGCGCCAACCCCACAGATGCCAAATATTTTCGCGGCGGAGCCACCACCTGAGACTTTATCAACCACTATTGCTGCTACTACTACTTAGGATAGGCCCCCACAAGCTAAGACTAATGTGGAGAGGGGCTCTACTACTACTACTTCTGCGCCATTGGTCGTTCCTATATTAACAACACCTGCTGGTATGATTTATGTGTTAGCTGTTTCCATTCAGGCCATGGCACAGAGACTGTCCCACATTGAGTCCCAGTTGACTTAGTTACTATAGCAGATCAGGCCTTGGGCCCACTAAGCCATTTCAGAGTCCGAGGGATATATGCAGGCATTCGCGGTAGCCACAATATAAGATAGACTTACATCTGTTGATGCTCATATAGATGCTTTTGAGAGAAGAGTCCAATAGATCCTCAACACAACATGACCAACAAACATATTGACATTTCAGAGAGAGATCCAGCAGCTTCGAGCTGATATGACAACAACATTGGCTGCACCAGTAGTATTCCCGCAGATAGAGCCCATACTGTTGGTGGTGGACTTGTTTGCTCCTAAGGAGCCATCACAGACTTCCCAAAGGAAGAGGCCCCATATTAATGATCTAGACTTGGTGAGACTGCAGGCGGGGTTGACAGAAGAGCAAGGACCAGAGCTTGTCAGGATGCGCTAGAGGCAAGATGAGGAGAAAAGACAGGCTGTGAGCTTGAGAGGGTGAGGGGTGCTGGCCCCTCTGGACATGCTCCTACCAATGAGGAGGTCACTAGGCAGGCTGAGGGTGGCTAGACTCAGACAGAGACCGACATTTAGGTGCCCAAGTATGTTTCTTTTTGACCCCTATGCTTTATATTCAATTTTTATGCATTGAGGACAATCCAACTCTTTTTCGATGGAGTGTGGATAATTATAGGCCTCAGTGAAGTTTGAGTAACCTAGATCTATAATTATCCCAGATTTTGTATCTTGGGGGTTTTCTTGGTTGTGTTCTTTTTCCCCATTGATATTTAATTTCTATTGAACTAACATGTTTAGGATGTGTAGATATTATTAGTAGCACGTAGCATTGATACCTATGGCATATGCTGGTTTTTGTGTGGAAAATGATACCCATCAAAATTTTGTTAGTTGGTCTTGATAGCAACCATGCATGTTTGATTGTTGACAATGCTTGTTCTGATAAGTGAGGATGAATTGAGATGAAAAACATGATCTGAGAGTCTTTGTTGATATTGTAATCAGTGCCATGTGAGTGTGAGCTTTCTTTGCTAAATTCATATACTATGTTTCAATTAAGAACTTGCCCTGTTACTCTAACTCAGACTGTAGATTAGTTGGTTAGGAAATGATCTTAGGCTATTGTTCATAATAGTCCACTTAGCCTAAATAACCAATAAAATGTGTAATGCATCCCTTGATCCTAATGTTTGACCATTACATTTACCCTTTTCTTTGTGAACCTAAGTTACCTAGCCTTATTAAATATAAAAACCTGAAATTTGCCTTGGTACTTCCTTGAACATTTTGTACCTTGATTGAGGCAAAAAAGCTAAAGTTAAGGGTGGCTACCAAAAAAGGCCCTGGTTCCTAGGTTGGATATTGTATACCTCGACTCAGCCCAAAAGCCTAAGTTGAGGGTGGCTGGTGTAAGGGTAAACACAAAATGAGAGGGAAGCTAATGATACATAAAAAGGGGGTAAAAATGTGTTATGGGTATAAGAAAAATGAGTTGATGCCTAATCAATAAGCTAAAAGAAAAATGACGTGAAAATAAAAGGCAAAATGCTAAAAAAATGAGAATAAGGCACTCAGAAAACCTTGAAATAGGAAAAATGGAGAATGAGGTGAAAAATGACAGTGGTATAGGGCAAAAATGTAAGAAAATGCAGTGCCAAGGAGGGATTTAGTTACTATGTTCCCAAAACATCATATAAAAACCTTCTGAGCCTACCTTACAAGCCAATAAAGTCCTAAAGTGATCCTAGTCCAAGTAGTCAAAAGTCATAGTCATGAGTATAATGGAAATCATATGGTATTTGAGCATTGAATGACTTTTGTGAGAGTGAGTGATTTTACATAGTCCCAAGCATGGAATTAGAAAATATCATCATCAGAGGGATATGGGACTCCTATTTGTGAGGGTACTTGTATTGCATTGTTAACATTCAGTAAGTGTTGATTGTTGATAATTGCCCTACTTGTCATAGTTGCACTGTCACATATGTTGGTCTGTATTGGTTTGTTTGATAACTATCTGATGTGCTTTTAAGGTTGTGTGGGTATCTATGCTTAAGTTTGATATGATGTATGCCATTAGATTGAGGTCTGTGTGTTACTGTACTACTTATGTAGATTGAGTCCGTCGCTTGAGGACAAGTAACAATTTTAAGTTGAGGGTGTTGATGTTTTATCAAAATACAACACTTTTGATACCTAAAACTTCTAATTTTGTGTGTTCTCAAAGTGATGTTAGTAGATTTGATGTGTTTTTATGTTTGTTTTGCAAGATTACAGGGTTGGCATGATTTTTGTGCTAAGTGTGCAAATATTGCAGAAAGTGAGGTTTTACGAGATCCTTTACGAGCCATGGAAAATTCCACGGGCTTTAGATTTTGTTTCGTATAAAATTCCAGTGAAGGCTGCTTTTCTGAACTTAAGTCTACGAACATACAAACGACCCCGTAGATGTAGTGTCATGCCTTGAAAATCAAAAAGTGGGGAGTTGCTGAAACGTTAGAAAAAAAAATCTTTACGGGCCGTAGAACTTTATACGGATCATAGATAGGTGTCATAGAAGTAAATCCCATAATTGAAGATGAAATCCACGAAGCCCGATTACGGGCCGTAAAATATTATATGGCCCGTAGAGGTGCCCGTAGAGCCTGTTGACCTAGTTCTCTTATTTCCTTTTGGTTTTGTATTTTAAAGACTATAAATAGGTTTTAGGTTGTTTTTTATAAGAAATTTTACAAAACAATAGAGAATAGTAGAGAGCTTGAGAGAAACACTTCTGAAACATTATTTTGTGTCTTTAATTTTGTCTTGTGATTCTTGGTGAAGAGCTTGGATTTACTGTTCTTAATTCTGTTGTGGAAGTTCTCAATTATGTTATTCAAATTCATGATTCTTGCATTTACACTGATCATGAGTAGCTAAATCCACAACTAGGGTTGTGAGAACCATGAAGAACTAATAAGGTAAAACTGGATAATTCATAATTCTTGGAAAGTGTGCATGCATGTATAATTAATTATCTTCAATATGAATGCTTTTTAACAGTGGCCAATGTTAAAACTCACCTAGTGTTACTGACTAGATCAAGGTAGTAATAAATAGGAAAATAGATTATTTAACAAGATTCAATTGATGTTTCTCGTCTAGTCAACCAAACTGGATCAAGGGGAGGTTATACTGGGAAATAGGTAGGGGTTATTAATGTCACATTACGGGGATGGATGAAATCACGTAGTGAAATATGCCTCTCACTTGGATTAAAGGGTTTTGTGAGCTTAACTTACCGTTAGGTATGCTACACACTGGAAAAGAATTTGACTATCTGGTAATGCCAAGTTAGGAAATCATGGGGAACCAATATCCTAGTTACTCTTTATACTAATTTTACACTTGTCTTAGTTTAGGATTACTTTTCAGAGTTGTTACAAACCCCCCTTCCCCTTTTGGGGAGATAAGTAGGTTAATCCACCCGAATTTCTTTAAATTCTTCTAAGTCTATCATGTTCCCTATGGATTCGATCCTAACTTTGGTTAGGTGATCTCTCCCAAGTTGCACAATATTTTTAGGATAAAGCAGTCGTTGTCAAGAAATAGAACCTATCAAAGGTTAAGGTCGAACCCATGGGAATACTTTAGACTTAGAAGAATTCAATTGATGCAATATAAGTGATTAACCAACTTATCTACCCAAAGGGGGGGGGGGGGTTATAATAACAAGTAAACAAAATATAATCCTAACTACCACAATTGTTGAAACCAATATGGAGAGAAATTAGGGTATTGTGTTCCCCATGATCCCCTAACTTAGTATCACTAAATAACCTAATTCTTTTCTAGTGTGTAGCATGCATGATGGTAAGTTAAGTTCACCAAACACCTTGGCATAGGCGAGAGGCAAATTTCACTACCTGACTTGGTCCATCTCCGCAGTATGATATTACCTACCTTATCTTTGTCCCAGTAAAACTTCCCTTGGCCCAGTTCGGTTGATTAGATGAGAACACATCAATTGAATCCTATTAATTAATTTTTTTTCCTATTCATTACTACCTTGGTCCAGTCAGTAACACAAGGTGGGTTCTAATGTTGTTCTCCATTAAAAAACATGCAAAACAAAGAGAGTTAATTAATACATGCATTCACACTTTTCAAGAATTATGAATTATCTGGTTTTACCTTGTTAGTTCTTCATGGTTCCCACAACCCTACTTGTGGATTTCGCCACTCATGATTTGTGTAGATGCAAGACTTATGAATTTGAATAACATAATAGAGCACTTACACAATTTAATTAAGCACAAGTAAACCTAAGCGTCAGTGAGAATCACAAGATTGAATTTAGAAGATCAAAACAAAGAGCACAAGTGTTTCTCAAAACTCTCCAATGTTTTCTCTACTCAATCTCACTTTTTTTTTATCAAATCTTCGAACTCTCTAAGAAAAATGACCTAAAAACCTAATTATAATGATTAAAATTCATGTCCTAAATAAAATAGAAAAACTGGGTCGCTACGCCTCACGAAATACTTTACGAGCCGTTTTGTGTTCCACGAACCATAATTGGACTTTCGTACATTGTTGCTGCAAAACTGGACTTGTGTTCTACCACACCCCTCTTTGACTAGTAAATTGTTCTATGGCCTGTAAGGGGTTTCGTTTAATGAAACTTCATAGAGTCATCCTTCTTTGATCCTCAGGGCATGAGACTTGATCTACGACTCGTAAAATTATTCACAACCCATCTGCATGTTCGAAGAAAAAAATTTAGAAAATCAGCCCCTCACTGGAATTGTACACAAAACCTACTTCATGGCTCGTAAAATGCTCTACGGCCCATAAAGGGTCTCATACATCATCAAAATCAGCAACTTTTGCATATTCTTCCCAAAATCAATGCCAACCTTGCAATCCTACAAACCAAATACAAAAAGACATAAAACCCACTAACATCGCATAGAGAACACATAAAATTTCAAGTTTTAAGCATCAAAAGTGTTGTATTTTGACAAAACATCAACACCCTCAACTTAAAATTGTTGCTTGTCCTCAAGCGATGGACTCAATCTATATAAGCAGTGCCATAACACACAGACCTCAATCTGATGGCATACTTCACATCAAACTTAAGCACATATACCCACACCACTTTTCAAAAGAACATTAGCTAGCTATCCAGCAAACCAATACAAACTAATGCATGTGACAATGCAACTATGGCAAGTGAGGTACTATTAACAAGCCACAATCACTGAATAAGTCTAATGCTAACAATGCAATGCAAGTGCCTTCACAGAAAGAAGTCTCATATCTCACTCTAAATGATGTTTCCATGTATACTCTTGGGACTTTTCAAAATCACTCACTCTCACAAAAGATATTCATGCGTCATGCCCAATACCATAGGCTTTCCCCTATACTCATGACTAGGACTATTGACTACTTAGACTAGGATTACTTTAGGACTTCATGGGCTTGTCACGTAGGCTCAGGCGGATTTGGTATGATATTTTGGGAACATAGTGACTAAAGGCCCTCCTTGACACTGTATTTCTCTACATTTTTGCCCCATCAACACTATTACTTTCACTCCATTCTCCCTTTTCCCCTTTTCTGGGTGCTTTCTTTTCATTTGTAAGCTTTTTTCCTTGCTTTTACATTTCATTTTTCATATTAGCTCATAACTAAGATATCACTGATTCTTTTGGCACCCAGTACATGATTTTTCTCCTTTTCCATGTATAACTAACTTTCCGGCTCACTTCGTGTTTCACCCTTACACCAACCACCCTAAACATAGGCTTTTGGCCTGAGTTGAGGTGACATTATCCATTCTTAGAACTAGGGCCACTTTTTGTAGCCACCCTCAACTTAGGCTTTTTGCCTAAGTCCAGGTGCATAATGTTCAAGGAAGGACTAGGACCAATTTTAGGATTTTTTGACTAATAAGGCTAGGTCACTTAGGATTTTACAAAGAATAGGTACATGTCAGGCTTAAACATTAGGATCAAGGGATATTCTTCAAATTTGGTTTATTATTTAGGCTAAGTTGAATTTTAAGAACAATGTCCTAAGATTCTTTCCTAATCCAATTAATCTAGAGGCTAACTTAGAGTAATAGGGAAAGTTCTGAATTAGCAACAACACTTGAATTCGGCAAATTAAGCTCACACTCCCATGACACTGATTACATTATCAAAAAAAGACTCTCAAATCATCCTCATATATCAGAACAAGCATTGTCAACACACCTAAACATGCATGGTTGCTATCTAGATTAACTAATCAAAATTTTGGTGGATTTTTTCACGAAAAACAGAAAAACATGTATATGCCATATATATCAGTACTATATGCTACAAATACTATCTAAACATCCTAAACATGTCGGTTCAACAGAAAATAAATATCCATGGGGAAAACGAACACAGGCAAAAAAAAACCCCAGGATTTAAAAATTAAGGTAGTTATAGATCCAAGCTACTCAGACTTCACTGAGGCCCATAATGATCCACACCCCATCGAAAAAGAGGTGCATTGTCCTCAATCCACACAATCAAAGCATAATAAATTATTGGGGTAAAAAAAGATACCTGGGCACCTAAGCGCCAATCTATGGCCGAGTCTGACCATCCTCAACCTGTGTGGTAACCTCCTGAGTAGTAGAACTCTGTCCAGAGGAGCCAACACGTCTCTCCCTCTAAAGCTCTCGAGCCTGTCGTCTCTCCTCCTCTAGTCTCGACTCCCTCAAGACAAGCTCGAGATCCTCCTGCTTAGTCAGCCCCGCATGTAGTCACATAATATCTGGATCATCATTTGTGTAAGGACTCTTTCTATCGGAAGACTTTATGTGCTCCTCAAAAGAAAATAGATTCACCACCAGCACCAGGAGTGTGGTCTCTAGTAGTGTCACCGGTGCTGCCAGTACTGCTATTCTGTCAGCCCTGAATTGCTGGATCTCTGCCAAAATGGCCGTCATCTCTGCTGGTTGGGTTGTGCTCAAGCTCTGTTGTACCTGCATCTCGAAGGCTTCGATACGGGCATCAATAATGGGAAGACAGTCCTGAATAGTATCAATGTAGTCATACAATATCTGGATCATCATTTGTGTGAGGCCTCTTTCTGTGTGAAGACTTTGTGTGCTCTTCAGAAGAGAATAGATTCGTCACTAGCACCGGGAGTGTGGTCTTTAGTAGTGTCACTGGTGCTGCCAGTGCTGCTGTTCTGTCAGCCCAGAATCGTTGGATCTCTGCCTAAATGGCCGTCATTTCTGCTAGTTGGGTCGTGCTCAAGCTCTGTTGTACCTACATCTCCAAGGCTTCGATATGGGTATCAATAGTGGGAAGATAGTCCTGAATAGTAGCAATGGTGTGTGCCTGCATGCGGCTCTCTGACTTTGAAATCGCCTGGCAAACCTATTTCCTAATCAGCTGAACTAGCTAAGTCAACTGTGACTCAGCATGTGATAATCTTGTTAGCAACAGTGGTGGTGGGTGGAACCTTAGATGAATAGGGATGAACATTTGTAGCATGGGAGCAGGCTAGTGCAGTGCTTGCCGTAGTGCAACCAGGTTCTCCTTAGACTTGATCTGGCTGGAATCAAAGGTATGCTAGACCTCAATCAATGAGTCTAGCTGGTGTAGACTCTCCACCTATGACTCTAGATAAAGTCTATAGATCAAGCATGGAAAGGGGATAGAGCTAGACCTCTTCAGGGTGGCCTCGTGGATCTACTCGGTGATAAGGTGGGCCCAATCTATTATATAGCCAGCCAACGTACTGGAAACTAGTACTACAGAATCCAGCGTCAAGGTGTTATCTGCAAGTGTTGACTGGATGCGTGATCTGACAACTGCCTACCAAAAGTTGGTGGCAAAAAATGAGTGAATCCTTGACAATAGGCTCTGAGTGAGTCGCTACCCATGTAGGTTTCAGACCCTTCTTATTAATCAAATTGGCCACCCATCTCATCAAGCTAGCTTTGCAATCTACATCTCTCATCATTGTGAAGTCCCTCGTATGCTCCACTCTATGGTCGAACTCAGCTATGGATCTGGGGGTAGGGAACTCTGGCCTAAATAACATACAATGGATGGTGGTCTCCGAGATATCCACCTTCCAGCCTCTTACTTTGGTCTCCGTCAGTCTGGGCTGAGCGAGGGGCTTCTTCCCCTTGGGAAGAGTGCTTTGTATGGTTGATGCATTTGATATGTAGAACTTCCTCACTATGGTTAGAGAGTATCTCTCAAGAAATTTGGTCAGCACGGGAGCTCGTATCTGATCATGGTGTCTAGGAGACCGAGGACACTATCTAGTCTATCTGGGATGACCCGGGGATCCTCGTAAATGGAGTGGGCTGGATTTTCCCGTTCTTTAGTCTGCATGTCCTCTGTGTAGATGTATCGCATACCAATGAAACACCACTAAATAGTAAGAGCGTCTAGTAGAGATGGTTATGCCCACAGAACGGTAGAGGACTCTGTCTATGACTCATCGCCACAGGCCGACTCTAAGCTAGACTTCTCTCTAGATGGAGTCATCTGTATAAAAAATCTCTTGTCGTGGTTTCCCTCATCAGACTAGGTAATATGGACGAAAAGAACCTGGATCCACCCAGCTTTTGCGACAGCCCTCGTTTGTGGTCTGCCAACCTTTGAGTTAGGTTAGACGCTAAGCTCCTCTAGTGATCCACTCGGGGTGGGGGTTTGCTCATCCCTTAAGGGCTCATCTCTTAGCCTCCTTTGCATGGCCTTAATTTCCTCAGGTCTTGCTTTTGGTTCCATGGTATCTAAAACATAGATGCTTTTGGTTCCATGGTATCTAAACCATAGACATTTATGCACCTTGGTTAGCTCCAATAGATTAGAAAATGAAGTGCAAAAATAACTCAAACTTTGCTGCTGAAGGGTCTATGAAAGCACTTCTACGGGCCATAGTAAGCCACTCGTAGACTAGAAAACTAAGTCACTTGAGTTTCTAAGTTTATCAAAATGAACCTTACACAACTGCTTTCAACCTATTCTACCAGCATCGAAGCAATACACACACACCCACATAATTCATAACACCACACCCAATACCCTTGCATGATAATTAACACTTATACCCCATGAAGAAATGATAAAAACATGTTTTCCCAACCCTTTTGACCCCATTTGAACAATTTAACCATGAAAACATGGGCCGCCATAACACACCAACTATCAAACATACAATCAATTCAATTCAAATGGTGAATGATTACATGGGCACCAAAACACATCATTCTAACATAGACAACAACAACCGTACCAAATTTTGTCCCTAAACACATGTTTTAAACATGGGCAACCATAATTTAATTATCAAGACATGACAATACGCATGAATGTGTTTGTGTCTAACATAACCATTCCCGATAAAAATTTTCAACCCAATCCTAAAATAATTGGTAAATTAATGGTATAGGAAGGACAAAACACTTACCGAATTGAGTGATTAGATTGTAGAAATTAAAGAAGGTGATGAGGCACTAGAAACCCTAGGTTGCAAGAAAACTTTGCTTGAAAGTGGTTGTGGTGTTGCTGTCAGTGGTCGGAAAGTTTGGGGTAGGGGTTAGGCTGGGTAGGTTTTGTAAATTAGGGCTCAAATGGGATCAAAATATTTTGATCCCAATATTTATAGTTTGACCAGGTCAGTCAACACTTGATTGGCCTGGACTCTATAAAACCCTAATTATGGGATGTAGAGTGTCTTACGGCTCGTGAATTATGGTTTCGTAGAACATCTAAACCCTAGTTTTAAGGACTAGGTTTCATGGACCAATCTACAAGTCGTAGAATGAAGTACGACTTGTAGAGTTGGTCGTAGAGACCTCAACACTTGGTCAAAAATTCAAAAAACTTACTTGGGGTCCAGGAGCCCCATTCACGATCCGTAGTTGTATCTACAGATCGTAAAGTTGGTTCATGGATTGGAATGCATAACCTTTTGCTCATTAGAAGTGTCTACAAGATGGTGTATGGGTCATAGAGTGATTTACGGCTCGTAGAAGCAGTCGTAAAGGCACTTGTTAATGCCTTTTTCATCCACGAATAGCTGACTTAGCCATGTACCTGCACATTCTTCACATTACACACTGTAATCAAATATGCAACCACCCCAATGTCAAAAATTACAACCAAAATACAAGAAACTAAAACTACCTACAAGTCCGAAAACTAAAAATAAAGCTACAACTAAAACTCTCACATAAAAAACCTTGGGTTGCCTCCCAAGTCACACTTGATTTATATTCACAGCATGATGTGGACAACTTTGTTACTCAGATTTCACCAAGTGCCCACACCTTATTCTTCAAATCATCTGGCCTCTTTATAGACTGATAGATATTGAAGATGACTTCTTCATCATTCAATCTAAACCTAAGTTGACCGTCTTCTATATCAACTAGTGCTCGACCAGTGGCTAGGAATGGTCTTCCTTAGTTGATTGGGACATTGAAGTAGAATTCACAATCGAGGATCACAAAGTGTAAGGGGAATATGAACTTTTCAACTTTGACAAGCAAATTATAGAGTATCCCCACAGGCTTCTTCAAAGTGCAGTGACCCATCAACAACCGAATGTTCATCAGAATGGGGGCTCCCAATCCTTAGTTCTTGAAGACTTCAAGGGGCATTAGATTAATGTTGGCACCTAGATCACATAATGCCCGTGCGAACTCCACATCTCTAATGGTGTAGGGTATGGTAAAAGTGTCGGGATCTTTTTGCTTCTAGAACAAGGATCTTGTAGCAATTGGACTGCAATGTTGAAGCTCTTAGGCGAGCACCTGACTCATAATGCGCTTTTTTGTAACCAGGTCTTTCATGTACTTTTCATACCATGGCATCTTCTCCAACGCCTTAATGAGAGGGATTTCAGCATAGGGAGAAAGTGCTTGAATTTTCCTTCCTCCTCCCTCTTTTTAATTCTTTGAGGGAAGGGAGGAGGAGGCCTAGTAATGGGCTTCCATTTCTTTGGCGAATCAACAACTTTAATCACCCCATCCTTGCCACAATCATCTTCGGTATCCACATCTTTAACCGCAACTTTCTCCTCTCGAATATCAACCTCATCAACTGGTATAGGAGGATCAATGGATCTCTTGCCACCACAAATATTAACTACCATGCACTTCCCTTCATTCTTAGGATTCTAAACTATGTTTCTAGGCAGTGTATTCCTCCGACGCTGATTAAGTTGAGTCGACACTTGACCAAACTGTTGCTCAAGTTGTTTGATGGCAACAAAACGAGACTCGATCTTCTGATTTATACTAGAGATCTCAAATTTTATCCCCCCTCAGAGTCTTATCCTATGTCTCAACTTTCTTTAACAGAAGATCAAACTTCTCTTAAACTCCTAAGCTACTCGCAACCGTGTTGTGGTTATGTGATGTCACATAAGGACCATATTTGTAACTATTTCTGCGACCCCAATCTGCATCTCTGTCTTGGCCCTGATTGCAGTCTTAGTATCCTCCATGGTTGTCTCTGAAAGCTCCATCTTGATTGAAGTTCTGACCTTGGTTTCCTTGACTATGGTGCCAATAGTCCTGTTTGGGCCCTTGGGCGATGGTTCAGAAACCCCCCATCCGATTAACAATAAAACAAGTGTCCTCCTCACAGCAGGGATCATCATCCATTGGCACGCATGGAGACTGATTAACAACTGCATTAACTCATTCTTGATTCTGCTTCATCATCGCCTCCATATTTGTACGGATTCGAGCAAGCTCTTGCATAATCTCTTCACTTATCTTGCTCCGAACCAATATTGATAGACCATGAACTTTTGGTACATGCTTTGTCTCTTTGCCCCTATGCATGATTTTTCTTGACCAATCCCTCCATCTTTTCAGCAATCTTTGCAAATAGTTGATCTAAGAACATGCCCCCCATAAAAGTATCAACACAGGCTTGACTATTTTCATCAAGGGCATGGTAGAAGATCTTCACCAAGGCATCATAAAAAATTTTGTGGTCCGGGACACTCCTCAAGCACTTAGTAAACCGCTCCCATGTAGTACTAATCGAGTCACTAGGATGTTCCTCAAAGTTATTGATCTGATCTTTCAGCTTAAGCTATTTCAATCTTGGGAAGTACCTCTCCAAAAAACCCTTCTGCAATTTAGCCCATCTGGTGATTGAACTCTGTGGGAGCTTAGATAGCCATAGTATTGCATTGCCTGTAAGAGACAATGGGAAGACACGAAGTCCCACAACATCCATAGACAGATTTTGTGTTCCCATCATACCATTGTAGACAAATACAACGTTGTATAGATGGCTATGAGGATCCTCCGATGGTAAGCCCGCAAAACAACCCACGGTTCTGCAGCATCTGAAACAACCCACAACTTTGTGTTAACCAGTGGTGGTGGCAACGCAATAGCTCCAGTCACCTCCATAGCCATAGGGTTCAGCGTATATTGATTCCACTAATAAGTATTGGCATTGAAATCTTGTGGCTGTGGAGCAATATCCTCAAGAGAGGTGGGTTGTCATTGTTAGTATTCTCATTCTCATTCCTGTGCAGAGCTGCGTTAGCTACGTCGTTGGCATTATCTTGGGCCATTCTTCTCAATGTTCTCTAGATCTTTGGGTCAAACAAAATCAAGGGTCTGCCTCGACTTAGCGGTTGCGCATATACTACACTTACACCCTGAAAAGAAACAAAAACAACAAAAACCATAAAATGAGGGATATAAGGACTAACACCCAAATCACTTTGAATTAAACAAGTCTAGTTGTATTCCTTGAAAACGGTACCAAAATCTTGATGTCGCGTAAGTTACACCTTTTTTAGGGATAAAGTGGTCATTTTCAAGAAATAAAACCTAACAAAGATTAGGGTCGAACCCAAGGGAATACTGTAGACTTAGAAGAATTTAATTGATGCAATTTGAGTGATTAACCAACTTATCTCCCCAAAGGGGAAGGGGTTTTGATAATAAGAAGTAAAAAAATTATACTCCTAACTACCAAAAGTGTTGGAACCAATATGGGGAGAAACTAGGGTATTGTGTTCCCCATGATTCACTATCTCAGTATCACTGGATAACATCATTATTTTCTAGTGTATAGCATGCAGGACGGTATGTTAAGTTTACCAAGCTCTTTGGCCCAAGCAAGCGGTCAATTTTACTGCGTAACCTGGCCCATCCCCGTAGTGAGACATTACTAACCCTTACCTATTGTCCACTACAACCTCCCCTTGCCCTAGTTCGGTTGATTAGAAGAAAACACATCAATCAAATCTTGATAAAATTAATCTCTTTTCCTACTCATTACTACCTTGATCCAGTCAGTAACACTAGGTGGATTCTAATGTTGGCCACCATTAGAAAATATGAAAAATGAAGAGAGTTAATTAATACATGCATGCATACTTTTCAAGAATTATGAATTATCCAGTTTTACCTTGTTAGTTCTTCATGGTTCCCACAACCCTAGTTGTGGTTTAACTACTCATGATTTGTGTAATGCAAGACTTATGAATTTGAATAACATAATAGAGAACTTACACAATTGAATTAAGCATAAGCAAACCCAAGCTTCAATGAGAATCGCAAGATTATATTTAGAAGATCAAATCAAAGGGTATAAGTGTTTCTCAAAACTCTCCAATGTTTTCTCTACTCAATCTCACTATTTTTCTGTCAATTCTTTGAACTTTCTAAAAACAATAACGTAAAAACCTATTTATAATGATTAAAATATATGTAAACAAAATAATATATCTGGCCAGCTCGCCTCACGAGATGCTTTACGAGCCATATTGTGTTCCATGGCCCATAATAAAGCTTTCATACATGTTGCTACAAAACTGGACTTGTGTTCTATGAAACCCCTCTATGACCCATAAATTGTTCTATGAACTGTAGGGGCTTTCATCTTATCAAACTTTAGAAAGTCCTCCTTCTCTGATCCTCATGGCACGAGTACAACTTGTAAAATGGTTCATGTCCCATCTGCATATTCATAAACAAATCTCAGAAAATTAGCCCCTCACTAGAATTGTACACAAAACATACTTCACAACCATTAGAATGCTCTACGACCCGTAAAGGGTCTCATACATCATCAAAATCAGCAACTTCTGCATATTCTTTCCAAAATCAATGCCAATCCTAAAATCCTGCAAACCAAATACAAAAACATATAATATCCACTAGCATCGCATTGAGAAAACACAAAAATTCAAGTTTAAACCATCAAAAGTGTTGTATTTTGATAGCATATCATTAGGTTATATATCTTGACAACAACCACTTTAGCCTTAAAAAATGAGGTGTAGTTTGGGCGACATCAATGATTCTGCGAGTGTAGTAGAGCCAGAGCTTCTGGCGCTCCAATTAGGTGTATTAGAGTCCCCTATCAGGTGCCCACCTCAGATACATAACCTCAGGACCCGAGCATTGATGCCCTTCTACCTCTTCTTCAGCATCGTAGCCATCACCGCAGACAGATTGATCAGGGAGACTCATTATCTCACTCCTTACTTTCATGCTTTTGATGATATTGTTCTTGCACATTGAGGACAATATTTTTTAGGAGGGGGTGAGTATTTAGAGTCCTCGTTTATGATGTTTGATGATGTTATATTTGGTTTGGAATCTTTGAGACAATAAGTTATTGGTTTGTTATTTTATTTTTTGTTGGCGATGTATAATTAGGAAAATCTTTTACTTTTCTTTGTAAATATTCTTTTGATTTGATGGTATGTAAATATTATTCTGGTTTACAATAGCTAGTAAGTTTTTTTAATTGTGATGTATATCTCTTTGGATTATGTGCATGCCAAATTTTTTTACCCCTTGTGATTTGAGGAAATACCCGTACGTATATGAAAAGCCATTTTTCAAATGTTTGTCATGTCTTGAGTCCTTAGCAATTTAAGTATTGATCATCAATATCTTTGATTCGAATAGTGCCATGGACGAGGAACATGTATTGACTCACCGATTAGTTCATCTCATGTAAAATAATCCATGCATGGACTGGAAGCATCTTAAGTTGACTAAGTGAGTGTTGAGCTTGAATATTCCATGATGAATAGGTTGTGGATGTGTGTCATCTAGTTGATGTTTGAATTCAGAATCCTTTTTTCCGTGAGAGGGGAGACATTCATTGAAAGGCATGCTTGTTGATACCTAGAACTTTCCTAGTTTGTCTAGAAGTGTTAGCTTGGTTGAGTTCACATTAGGAAGATGACCTTAACACTCTTTGGTTTTCTGTTAAGTCCACTTTGCCCAAAATAGCCTCCCTTGACATAAATTGTATTCTTAGTAATCCCCATTGATCTTAAAGCCTTTTTGTTGGCAGCCATGTTGCAAGCCTTAACCTTCGATTGAAAAAGCCTACTCCTTTTGTCAAACAACATTTTCTCCTTGAAATTGAAATTGTAAAAGTAGTGGCCAATAGCATATTTGCGGGTGTGAAAAAAAAGTGGTGTCTCCCATTTTAAAGCTTGAGGAAAGAAATGAGAAAGGAAAATGGGGGAGTTAATTTAGAGGAGTTATTTTTCAACGAAAAAGAAAGAAAAAAAATCCTTGAATAAGAAAAGAAGAGAATTTGATTCTAAATGGAACCCTCCAAAATTTCTAGAAATGGTTGCCTGTAGAACATCGAATTGTGAAGCGAAAAAATAAAATGATGTCATTGGGAAAAAGAAAGTGAAATGAGGGACAAAAGAATCACAAGAATTGTTTGTAGAGTTCAAGGATGAGTTAGTCGTTTTTCCCCAAATGTTATCCTACCTGTCTCCAAGCTTACATTACAACCCTAACAAAGTCCTTAGAGATTCTTGTTTGGATGAGATTGAGTAAATGTTGATTGAGAATAACAATAAGCTTATCGGTAAAAAACTGACATGTCAATTCTCTTTTGGGAGTGTGAGCATTGCTTGATCCTTGAAGTTATAGAGCTAAACATTAAGATATTGTGTGTGTAAGGATCCTGTTTGATTGTGAGGGCAAGTGACAATGTCTTTGAGGCATTAGTTAGAAATTACATTGGCAATTATGAACAAACCTTTGTCTTGAGAACTCCTTAGTCATCTTTTGAAGCTTCATAATTATGTTAGTGGTTTGTGGAAGCCTTGAGGATTGAGAACAAAGTGAGGTATGTATGTGCTACTCTTTATGGCCTTACTTGCAAGCATTGTGCTTTGAATTGATTGATATTTGACTTTCTTGAGGGCAAGCAAGAGTTTAAGTTGGGGGTGATGAGTCCTCATGTTGGACTCTTATTGAGCTTAAATTGCATAAAGTTTTGTCCTCAATGTGTTCTTTTGGGTTGAATACTAATCAAAATATGTGTTTGATACTAGGAATGAAGAAGAAGAGGCATGACAGGACAAATCTTTGCAAAATAGGAGAAAAGGAGCAAAATGCCAAAAAGGTGGTGTAAATCGGCCATCACCGAATCGGTCGACAGTACACCGAATGGTATCAATGAACGCCTAATGTTATAGTGTCCAACCCCAAGTGTAAGGTGAAAAAGGGCAATGGAGTATAGAATTCAGCAGATCATGAAGTGATTTGACAATCCACTGTGCCATTGCCTAAAGTTCCTAGAATTGGCAAGGAAGAAAGTGAATTTTAGGTTCAAGAAGGAGATGCATGTCACACTTCAATGGATCACTGAAGTTGTTCAGTTATGAATAGTAATCATCTAAAGTTACATATTTCAAGAGGTTTAATTATGGTTCAAAAAAGCGGTCTTGTGCATATTTGTCAGATTGCAGAATGTGTTCGACAACGGTTGGCTTTGACCACACAATGGTGAATCGTGAAAAAATTAAGGATATTTTTGTCTGAGGTATAGTTAAGGGGGAAGATTTTCTAAAGGACGCTTTTAGTACGATAGAGCATATTGACATATTCTTGAGAGATAGAGAGTACAATTTTAGAGAATACTTGGCATGGAGAAGTAGGTTCTTTTAATTGGCTTTTGAGGTGAAGAATTGAAGAAGGAGATGAGGATTTCAAACCAAATTTCCTTTAGATTCTAGACTTCATTTTCATGGATAATCCCTTTGGTAACTCCATTTCTAATTTGAGGATATGCTATGTAGCTGAATGTTAATTTCATGTTATGAATCTTTAATTTAATTGAATATTATGTATTAATTTTATGTGATTTTGCATTTTTGTTTAGCTATAGTTGTAAATCTATGGTTGCAATTTTATATTCATGCTTTGATCTTTGAATATTGCATGATAGTGCGTATTCAAATTGGAAGGATTGTGCTATAGTCTTGGATATTACGTGTTGGGGTTGAATGCTGTAATAGGATTCAATAGACTAAGATTTTAGATCGTTTAGCTATAAATTTGCATAATTTCCTTTGGCTCTTATTTTAATTGAATGTGAAGTCTTAATCTACTCATATGGATATGCCATAATTGACTTAACAGTTATGGTTACCAACTTTCTAGCCTATCCACAAGAAAATTAGCCATTAGATTCAATATTAAAGACCCATTTGTTGGAATTACATTTAATTATGCACATCTCCGATGTACTTTCAACCATCTATTATAGTTTAATAGTTACAATGTGCAATTAGTTCAACTCCATTTTAAAACAGCTACAATCAACTAGTTCAAGTAATAACTTCAAGGCTTAAATTGAACAACTCTAATTATGGGATCGACCCCGACTCCTTGTAGTTGGGTTTATGTTGACAATGACCACTTACTCTTTCAAGGATAAGAGAGTATTTTGGTTAAGCGAACATAGCTCATATGGTTATAAATGTTTGTTATGATCTCCTCACACATTGTTATGTATATGATGTTTATATTATTTCAAAGCATGTTTCACATGATGCATTGATCATTCATTACATATTGAGCTTTACTCTTTTATTTTGAATATGCATGTATCCTATGATGACATTACAGTTTAATGTATTATAACATTACAATTTTATGTGTTGCATTTTTCTCCTACATACTTTGTACATTCAAAGTACTAATGCATATTTTGCCTATATGATAACACTATGTAGGGACTGATGTTCCTTTTCTTCTGGCACGTGGCTAGATCTTTAGATGATTGAAGACTAGTATTTTTAGTGAGTCCTCTAGTTCGTGGACAACACCTATTTTCATTCAAGCTGATAATTTTGAGACTTTTACTTTCTATGTTATATCTATTTTGCTACATATACTTGAGGGTGAGCTTTGAACATGTCTTAGCCCTCACCAAGTCTTTATTTAGATGGTATGTTTGGATGAAATATATGAAGTCTTATGTTGGTTCCCCTTTGTGAATTTTATATTGAATGTCCCTGAGTCCCAATTCCTATTTTAAATTCCACTTTATTATGTTTAAATATCTATGAATGCTAAGAGGATTGGTGAGGTGCCTTCGGGTCCCTCATTCGCTGTGTTATGACTAGGCCCTAGGCTTGGGTTGTGGCCACTTTCATAAATCCTTATTTTACTTTATTATGATTACTTATGCCCTTTACTTTCCTATGCTATCATGTTCTCTTACTGTTCTTCACCTACATACTTATTACATTTCATGTACTAATAACATATGTTTCTTGTATAATTTCACCATGTAGGGACATATAACTACCCTGCACAGCCCCATGCTTCGTCTAGTTGATTATTAGTAGCTCATAGGTGAGTCCTCCTCTTCATGGGCAAAGTATGCTATATCTAGATTATGTTACAATTTTTGTTTATATTGAGACTCCTGTTCCTTATCTTGATTTTGGGTGAGCTGTGGGACATGTCTTGGTCCCCACTTGGTCTACTATGTAGAGGTATGATTTGGATATTATGTATGTACCTTATTACTTTATTTTTAATCTATCATATATGACTCAACTCCTATTCTTCCTTTGGCTATGTTTTATGCTTAAACCAATGAATGCTTATGCTATGCTAAGAAGGCTAGTTTGGAATTTCCTTAGGGATCTCATTCACCATGTTACACCCAAGGTCTAGCTTAGGTTATGAAAAACTTGGTGTCAAAGCATTAGGTTTTGAAATGGTCCTCAGAGTCCAATATCGCGCATCAAGTAAAGTCTTATTCATGGGTGTGAAGCATGCCATATCTATAAAATAGAGATTATGAGGTGTTTTAGGAAATGTTTCACCTCTTTCATGATTTATTTTGTGTTGTAAAACGTATCCTGAGGCTTTATAACTCCAAATGATTATTCTTTTTGCCTTTCAGAAAATGCCTCAAAGAAGAGCACCCTATCAAGAAATGTTCATGCGAATAGGAACCAAACCCTTCTGTCCCTGAGGTTCCTCATAGCCATGTGGAGGGGTAAGTGACTCATGCAAAATTTCAAGGTGCTTTTAATATGTCAGTGCAAGGTATGAAAAGTAGGACAATCATGATGCTATGGTTCGTCCTTCTCCTATGCCTACCCTGATGGATATTGTGAAGGACTTCACTAGAATTAACCCTCGGGAGTTTTATGGCACAAAAGTGAACAAGGATCCTCAGGATTTCATAGATGAAGTGTATAAAGTGTTGGTTAATATAAGGGTTTCTTCTAAGAAAAAGGCTGAGTTGGTGGCATATCTACTCAAGTGAGTGGCTTAGATATTGCACAAACAATGGAAGTTCGAGAGAGTGGATGATGGTCCAACAACCTAGGAATTGTTCAAAGCTGTGTTGCTTGATAGTTTCTTCCCACATGAACTAAGGGAAGCCAAAATGATGGAGTTGATAAACCTCTAGGAGGGGTGTATGAGTGTGAGGGAGTGTCCCTTAAGCTCACGAAGCTATCCAAATATGCATCTTCACTGGTTATTGATCCCCGTGCTAGGATGAGCAAGTTCATTTCAGGGGGTGTCCGACTTATGCTTCAAGAGTGTTACATTGCCATGCTGGTGAAGGATATGGATATCTCTCATCTCATGAATTATGTTGAATGGACCTACGATGAGAAGCTCAAACAAAGGTGAATAGGTATGTTCAAGCGAGCTTGTTTTGAGGGTGGATTCTCAAGTTCCAAGAGTAGTAGTAGTGTTGGCCGCTTCAATCAAGGCCAAGGATCACCTCAAGTTTCGAATAAAAGGTTTGCTAATGAAAAAACTCCTTACCCTACAGTACAAAGTGAGGGTAGGCGTACTAACACCAAATGTAATACGCGTTGAAGAATCATGCGGATAGATGCTTGAGAGATTCAGGTGCTTTTTATGGTTGTGGCAAGAGAGGCCACAAGCTTGCTGAATGTCCAAATATTCCAAATAGGTGTAAAGATGGTTGTCCCCTATGACATGATTCTCATAGTGGTCAAGGTCAAAACAGGGTTCAACAAGGTGGGGCTTACTGCACTAACAAATTTAATGCCCTTCATGCTAGATAAAAGGTGGAAGAGGATCCTGATGTGGTTATCGGTATATTAAAGGTCTTTAACTTTGATGTGTATACATTTCCTGACTCGAGTGTCAATCTATCTTTTGCCACTTCTTTCTTATCTACTAAATTTGATATGAGTCTTGATTTCTTGTTGGAACCTTTCTTAGTCTATACTCCCATTGGCGAGTTAGTTTTAGCCCGAAGAGTCTATCAGGGTTGTCTTGTGTCAATGTAGCGTAAAGTTATTCCTTGTGATCTTGTTGAGCTTTAGATGGTTGATTTTGATATTATTCTTAGAATGGATTAGTTGCATGCTTCTTATGCCTCTATAGGTTACAAGATCCGTAAGGTCAAACTCCAACTCCTGAATGAGCCTATTCTTGAATAGGTATTTAGTGTTCAAAGTTCGATTCATCTCTTATATCAAGGATCTCTGAATAAGACTTTTGGCGACTTTGGGATATTTTCAACCTCTCCCTAGTCAACTTCACCTTCTTCATAGCCTCTAATACCAAATCTGGGCCAATCAAAGCCATCTCTCTCATCTCAAACCACTTATCGGAGATCTACACTTCCTTATTCAATTGCCTATAATCAATGCACATCTGAAGAGATCTATATTTCTTTCTTACAAATAACACCGGAGCACCCCATAGAGATATACATGGCCTAATAAAGACTTTTTCCAACAAATCCTTTAACTGATCCTTCAACTCAGTCAGCTCCATACGGCAAGGAGGAATAAAGATAGGTTGAGTATTCGGGAGAAGATCTATGCCGAAGTCTGCTTCCCTTTGGAATAATACCGTGCAAGTCTTCAAGAAACACATCCAGAAACTCATTCACCACCAGTACTGATTCAAGAGTTGATGACTCTGATTCCATATCTTTAACCCTCATAATATGATAGAAACACCCATTCGAGATCATTTTTTGAGCCTTAAGGCAGGAAATAAACCTACCTTTAATAGCGGAGTCACTACACTTCCATTCAAGCACGGGCTCACCTAGAAGTTGGAACTTGACTTTTCGATTTCTACAATCTATCAAGGTATATATGAAGCATGCAACTAATCCATTTTGAGAATTACATCAAAATCAAACTACTCAAGTTTCATAAGATCAAATGGTTAGACTTTATGCAAAACAGAGATAGGACAACCCCGATAAATCTAGGAGCAAGAACAGATTCACCCATGAGAGTATAGATTGTTAAAGGCTCCCTTAAAATTTCAGGACTCAAACCAAACTTAATAGCCAACAAATGAGTCATAAAAGATAAATTTGCACCTAGATCAAGCAAATCATAAGCATCAAAATGAAAGAATTTTAACATACCATTCACAACATCCATAGCCTGCTCAACCTCCTAGCGAGCATGCAAAGCATATCACTTATTGTTTCTTGGAGCAACACCTTATGGATTTGCTGGCGTTGACCGCCTTGAGCCACTTGACCTTGACCTCGCTAAGCATTCTTAGGACAATCAACAACCTTGTGGTTCTTATCACCATATCCATAACATGCCCCTAACTCCTTCCAATAAGAACCCAAGTGGTTCTTCCCACACTTGTCACACCGGGGACCCATGACCCACCACTAACCGGTGCCTTGGGAGGTGAACCTTAGCATTAGAAACCCAAGCATTAGAACCTTAGCCCTATTGGAATTGACCATAACCAACATCCTTGGAGTTGGAGAACCAACCATCATAACGGGCCCCCTTAGGATCATGTACCCTCTTCTCCTTGAGATTCTCCTTTAATCTACTCAGCATACACCATGAGCCTGGAGATGTCCATACCGTGAATAAGCATAGCCGTACGACATTCTTTCATAACCAAGTTAGAGATACCAGAAATAAACTTGTGTATTCTTGCACGTGGGCCAACCACAACTTTTTGAACTTGAGGGAATAGTCCCTTATACCCATACCACCTTGTTTAAGGTTGATAAACACTGTCATCTTGGGCTCCCTAAGTTCAAGTGGGAGGAAAGGATCTAGAAATGCAAACTTGAACTCCTCATAATTGAAAACATTATCACAAACCCTCCCCCATCAACCATTGAGTGTACCACACTTTAGCCACATCTTTCAACTAATAAGCAGCCAATTCAACTTTCTCTTCAGAAGTGACTCCCATAAAAGTTAACACTTTAATGAGCTCATCAATGAACTCTTGAGCATCCTCATAAACCTTTGACCCATAGAACTCCAGAGGATTCATCCGGGTGAAAGTTCTTACCCTAAAAGCCGGAGTGGGATCTCGAGGAAGATTAGCCTACCTAGTCTGAGTGGTCACCACCTACGTAAGCATAGAAAAGGCCATATGTAATTCACTATTAGAGATAGGCTCTTCCATAGACCCTTGCAGAGCTTGGTCCTTACAAGCCAGGGTCGATCTTGGTAAGGGAGCTCTTCATGGAGGTATCTTTTGTAATGTAGCAAGGACATCATCAAGATAATGGAACTATAATACAAGGTCCAATGCACGACCTATGATATGAACAAGTGAGACAATTCCTAGAATGACATCATAGCCTCCTAGTCATAGACATGGTGCGCTTCACATATAAGAATAAGACTCTACTCTACACATCACGTTGGACTCTGAGGATCATTTACAAACCTAGTGGTCTAATACAAAATTTTCACGTATCGGACTTAGGATCTAGAAGTGACATGGCGAATGGGAACTTGAGAGTCCCCAAACAAGCCTCAATGTATCAAATATTCACATCATAGATTCAAAAGCGTATATGAATAGTAAACACATAGTTCTAAGGGATGGAAAAGTAGGACTCATGCCATTGGAATGTCATAGGGAAAGGGGTTAACATGTATCGGCATAACACGTGGCACATAATAATTAAGGGGTGGGTAAGTATGACTCACTCTATGGCGGCAATTCGGGACTTAGGATATTTCACAATATAACATAAGAGCACATCATAATACTCATAGCCAATCCACATAACGATATCCAATAGATAGCCATATCCATAAATATAATCTCCGAATAATACACTTAGCATATAAATGAAAAGAGTCTACAAGATGTCCAATAATACCTTTAGTCATATGATAGGATGGGGCCTAAAACATGTCCCGGGCTCACCCTCAAAGTAAATACCATAAACTAAAGCAGCATAGGTAGAGGAGTGGTGGTTTGTCCTTGGAAGATAAGACTCACCAAAACAAGCAAATCTCAAGAACAAAGCTGACCATCGTATGGTGGATCAAGCTAGTCCTCCATATCTACATGGTTACATCATGTAGGCAAAAGTTCGCGTTAGTACATTTGAATGTACTAAGTACGCAGGCATGCAATGCATATGTAAGATTAAACCTGCATTTAATGTTAGATGACAAGGGCACATAATCATAGAGAGAGATATAGTATATAATATGTCATAAAACCAATGATGCATAAAATGCAAATATTCATATATAGGGGGGATGGACTATAACTGACAAATGAAGCTCATACGAGTTATTACATGAATTAGTCCAATGAAGACCTCTCATTGGTAGGAGAAGATTACTTGCCAAGGGTAATCTACATCACACCTTACGACCCATCATATCTGTGGGTGGACACCTTACGACCCAGTCATTTTAGAAGGATTTTCAATATCATATCATATCAATGGATAACCATTCCTTAAAAACCCGATCATTTCAATAATGGCTAGCATTCCTATGTTGGCACATAGTTAAAGGAAAGGGAGAGGATCCTTGGGGATAAACCTTAACTCACTTCATTATTTTCATAAAATTCAATGCTCATGAATACATATACTATGAATAATGTAGCAATTGGTAATATATATTAAATCAAAAAACAATAATATAATATGAAATTCAAGTAAATTCATAAGTAAAATCAACATTCAAATCATAATATTGGTTAACCATGCTTTAAACCAAGTTTAAAGAGACAATGCATATTCAAATATTCATAATAATCAAGTAATTCAACATATTAGGGCTTAAATCAACTTAAAATCATCAAATAAGCATAGCCCATACTTCAATTGAATTTAATAAACAATAATCTTCAAAACCCATATTTAAATTAAGAAAAATGCCCTGAGATTCAAGTAAAAAGAGTTTGGGTCTTCTTGGTTGAAAGTGACCAATAATAAATCCCACATACCTTAGCTAATGGAGAAGATTCAAGATGAAATTTGATGAAGAAAGGAGTTTCGCCTTGATTTCAAAGTTTAGTCTTCACAAGAGTTCTTAAGAGAGTGTTTAGGAGAGCTCAATATAATTCTAAATGTGAGGATGAATTTGAATGAGAGAAATAAAGTATAGGTCATTTAAATGTCTTTAGGTAGCATAGAATGTCACAAAAGACCCTTAAGAAGAAAGATAATTACGAAATCTCTATTAATGAAGCGAGTAGAAAAATTGAAGTCAAGGGGTCACAGGGAGAGGTATGCGGTCCGTGTGAAGGCATACGGACCGTATACATGGTCCGTGATCCGACACTATAAAAAATTCTTCATGATAAAGGTCTGAAACTATAATCTAACACTTAGAAAAATTCAATATAGGCACCCATACGGAGGGCTTCATGATCCATACCAAGGTATTCGGACCATATGCCTCCTCTATCCCACTCCACTTAGAAAAATTCTTCACGAAAAAGTTTCAAGACAGTAATCCAATACTTAGAAAAGTTTCACTCTTGCACTATACAGGGGACCTCATGGACCATGAAGGGTCATACAGTCCATGAGACAATTCGTGTGACATGCCTTGGCTTAAAAACTATGGAGTTTTAAGGCTAAGGTTACCACACAGTCCGTGAAGCCTCACACGACCCGTGTGTGGTCCATGTATGGTATGCCTTAGTCCCGAACCCCATGTTAAAGCCCACACACCTCACACAAGGCAAGGGTCACCCCAAGGAGGCTCCACAGTCCGTATAGCCTCATATGGACCGTGAGTGCTTCCATGGAGTGTCACCTTGGTCCAAAATATTCCGAAACTAAATTTTCAAGCTCCATTGAGGTCATACAAAGTAATGGTCATTACAATAAAATACATGTAACAGAACATTATATGACTTAAATCATATTAAAATCATCAATTGAACTCAACCCATAACTTAATTTCATCAAATTGAAGCTAAATTATAAGACCTATTTACAATTTTTATTTAAAAATCATGAAATTTAAGAAATAGAATTTGGGTCTTCAAGATTGGAATGGAATTATGAACGAAACCAAACATATCTTGAAGAAATTAGGAAGGATGAGATGAATGAGGCTTGAGATTGAAGCACCCTTGAATTTCTCAACTTGAATCTTTAAAACTTGACTTGAATGGGGTTTTAGGAACTTGAATTTCTAGAGTCCAAGTGTTTGAATAGAAAATGATGTGTATTAAATGAGTGAGGGATTATTAAGGGGTCTTAGGATAGGTGTAAAAGTTATAAAAGACCGTGGAAGTGAAGAAAATTACCAAAAAGTCCTCAATGAAATGGGTATTAAAAGTTGAACTAGAAAGTACCTTGGATGGCTTCACTGGCCGTTACCCTTTTCACGGTCCGTGAAGGTTACTCTGCACAGACGGGCTTTAGGAAAATGGGTATAACTTTTTGCTTCAAACTCAAAATTGGGTGAAACAAGATTCATTGGAAATCTATATCAAAGATATTCAATTAGTAGGTCATAGGCCGTCTAATTTATTTTGTGCAAGGATATATGGTTACTTGAAGCTGACCGTGAATGAAACAAGGTTTAAAATATTAAACTCTTATTCCAAGAAAGGTTTCACGGTCCGCAAACAATCTCACAATCTGTGAAACCATTTGTGAAACTTACCTAAGTTACTAAATGGTGATTTTTGGATAATAATTGGCCAAAGGTCCCTCCACGAACACCACCAGGGTTTGTGGTGCTCTTTTTGTACCGTAATGGTACCCATGGTGGCACCCTTAGGCAAAACAACCTTTTCAACCAGAAAAATGGCTAACACAACTTTCAAGGAAGGTTTCATGGTCAATGAAGAGCTTAGCGGACCGTGAAAGCTTTCCTGAAAAGGTGTCTTGGCCAAAAACTCCTGGAAACCATTTTTCTTACCTTTTTAAGTCCTTCCAAAGCCTAGGTCATAACATCATCTCCCCCTTAGGAACATTCATTCTCAAATGAGCTTGAATATGGCTTGAAAAACTTGAATGGAAAATGAGACATCTCTACATGAGAAAACCACTCAAATACAACTATGAAATCATGAAATCCATGCTAAAATATCATTTAAATCATTTTTGTGCTCATGAATACATAACATGACATGAAAACATATGAACGAAGGAACTAGGACCACTGGAATAAGAAGAAACTAGTACCTTAGACTTGAGTAGATTGGAATAGATAGGATTATCACATTATTATATTTGACTCTTCTTCCCATGAAACACTCTCCACACATTGATTTCTGCAAAACACTTTAACTGAAGCAACATCTTATTACAAAGTCTCTTCACTTGCCTATCTAGGATTTCAACCATAACTCCTTCATAAGTCATGTTCTCTCAACCTCAATGCCTTCAAATGGGCACAATCATTTTAGAATCAACAATCAACTTCCTTAATATCGATACATGGAAAATAAGGTGAATGAAACTCATATACGAAGACAAGTTCAGTCTATAAGCCACATTACCGAGCCGCTTAACAATCTCATAAGAGACTACATACCAGGGACTTAGCTTGCCCTTTTTACCAAAATGCAGCACACCTTTCTTAGGTGAAACCTTTATATAAACCCAATCACCGACTAGAAACTCAAGATCCCTCTTCCTAACATTTGAATAGGACTTTTGGCAACTTTGAGACATTTTTAACCTTTCCCAAATCAAATTTACCTTGTCCATAGCCTCCAACACCAAGTCTGAGCCAATCAATGCCATTTCACCTATCTCAGACCAACCCACTTGGGATCTACACATTCTCTTATATGAAGCTTCAAATAGTGCAATTCCGATGTTAGCATGATAACTATTATTGTAGGCAAACTCAATTGGTGTTAGTTTATCATCCCGATTTCCCTTGGATTCCAACACACAAGCCCTCAACATATTCGCCAAAGTTTGAATTGCCCTCTTGTCTTGTCCATTGGTTTGAGGATGCAAAAAGGTACTAAACTTCACCTTAGTGCTAAACTTCACCTTAGTGCCAAACCCTTTTTTAAACTATAACCAAAAGTGAGAAGTAAATTCAGTACCACAATCTGATATAATAGACATAGGCACACCATATAATCTAACTAACTCCTGGATATATAACTTGGCATAGTCCTCGGCATTTAAAGTAGTCTTCATTAGTAAGAACTGAGCTGCGTTGGTCATTCTATCAGCAAATACCCAGACACAGTCAAATTGCTTCTAGATATGGGGAAATTTAATTACAAAGTCCATATTCACATCCTCCCATTTCAAAGTAGGAATCTAAATATAGTCGACCAAGCCACCAAGCCTTTGGTGTTCCACCTTCACTTGTTGGCAATTTGGACACTCGAATACAAACTTAGTTATGTCCCTCTTCATGTCATGCCGCCAATATACTTCCCTTAAATCCCAATACATCTTGCTAGATCCTGGATATAGAATAGTGAGAGTTATGAGCGTCTTTTGAAATTATCTCCCGAAGACCGTCAACATTTGAAACACATAATCGATCTTGGTATCGAAGAATACCATCTTCCCCTTGGGATAAAACTTCTATCTTCTTTTCAGAAGCCAACTTCTTTAACTCAACCAATGATGGGGTCCAAGTCTTGCTTTACCTTGGCGTCAACAACCACAGAAGATCCAACCCCATTCTGAATATGAATGCCACCATCATTAAAGTTGGGCAGCCTAATTCCCTATCTAGCCAAATGGTGCACATCCTTCAGCAACTCTCTCTTCCCTTCATCAACATTGGTTACACTACCCATAGATAGTCTACTAAGAGCATGACTGCAACATTTGCCTTGCCAAGATGATATTAAACAGTCATGTCATAGTCTTTAAGAAGCTCCTACCATCTCCTTAGATCTCGTTGAGTGAACACATATTGCAAGCTCTTGTGATCAATGAATACATGAACATGAACCCCATATAGATAATATCGCCAAATCTTTAAAGCAAACACCACAACTGCTTGTTTTAGATCACGAGTCAGATACTTTTGTTCATGCACCTTCAATTGTCTAGAGGCATATGCTATCACCTTGTCATATTGCATAAGCACATAACCCGAACATCCAAGAAGTATCAAAATATACCACAAACCCATCCAAGCCATCCGGTAAAGTCAAAACAGGAGCCGATGTATCTTTCAAAGTCTTAAAACTCTACTCATACTTATCCGACCATACAAACTTGGCCTCTTTTGATTCAACTTGGTCAATGGTGAAGCAGTTGATGAAAAACCTTTGACTAACCTCGAAAAATAACCAGCTAACCTAAGGAAACTTTGAATATCAGAAGGAGTCAATAGTCTAGGCAAATTCTTCACAACCTCAGTCTTCTTTGGATCAACTTTGATACCATCACCGGATACAATGTGACCAAGGAAGGCTAATTCCCCCAACCAAAACTCACATTTATTTAACTTGGAAAACAACTGCTTCTCCCTCAAAGTCTAAAGAACCAACCTCAAATGATCCATATACTCTTATTCACTCCGGGAGTAAATCAAAACATTAACAATAAAGACAACCACAAATGTATTAATGAGTGGCTTAAAAATCCAATTCATGAGATCTATAAACACCGTTGGAGCATTAGTCAACCTAAAAAGTATCACCATGAACTTAAAATGCCTATATCTAATTCGAAAAGCGATCTTGAGAATGTCACACTCTCTTACCCTCAATTGATGATAACTAGAATGGAGGTCAATCTTTGAGAAATGAGCAGCCCCTTGCAATAGTTCAAACAAGTCATTAATCCTTAGAAACAAATATTTATTCTTAATGATTACGTTATTGAATTGTCGATAGTCAATACACATCTGAAGTAACCCATCCTTTTTTCTCACAAATAACATAGAAGCACCCCAAGGTGATATAATTGGCCCAATAAAGCCCTTCTCCAACAAGTTTCTCAATTGATCCTTTAGCTCCTTTAATTCAATTGGTGCCATAAGGAGGAAGGAAAATAAGTTGAGTATCGAGAAGAAGATCTATGTCAAAGTCTACTTTCCTTTCAGGATAAATACCAGCAAAATCTTTTAAAAACACATCCGAAAACTCATTAGCCATGGGAATCGACTCAAGAGCAGGTGACTCGCACTCCATATCTCTAACCTTCACTATTTGATAGATATACCACTCAGAGATTATTTTCTGGGCTTTGAGATGAGATATAAATTGACCCTTAATAGCGGAGTCACTACCCTCCAACTTAAGAATAGGCTCATTCGGAAACTGAAACTTCACTCTTTGGGTTGTAAAATCTATGAGGCATATAAAACGTGCAACCAATCCATCTTGAGAGTAATGTAAAAATCAAACATCTCAAGTTCTACAAGATCACACGAAAGGACTATATGCAAGGCGACAACAGGACAACCTCGATAGACTCTTTCGGAAACAATAGATTCACCTATGGGAACATAGACTGAGAATTGCTCCCTAAATATTTCATGACTAAAAAAAAACTAAAAGCCAAGGGAGGTGGCATAATAGATAAAGCTGCACTCCGATAAAGCAAATCATATGCATCAAAATCAAAGACTTTTGACATACTAGTCACCACAGCAAAAGTCCGCTCCACCTCTTTCCTAGCATACAGGGCATAAAACCTATTGTTTTTAGGAGCACCACATTGTTTAACCTTTGGTTGGCCTTGATCACCATAATCCATTTGTATTTGACCCTTCTTAGGAAGATTAGGGCAATTGACAACTTTGTGGCCTGTCTTGCCACATCCAAAGCAAGCACCTGCCCCTTAAACAACTACCTCGGTGGTTATTTTTACACTTTTCATACCTAGGATAAGTTGGACCATCTCCAACTTGTGCCTTGGGAGAAGGTAATTTATCATTACCAACCCTTGAATTTGAGCCTTGGCCTTAATGGAAGCGACCAATACCACCGCCACTTCTAGAGTTTGTTAACCCACCATTATAACGGGCTCTCTTAGAATCCTTCATTCTCTTCTCTTTTAGTTTTCCCCTTCAATCTGTTCAGCAAAGGTCATGAGCCTGGGAATGTCCATCCCCAGAATAAGCATATCCATATGACATTCTTTCACAAAAAAGTCAGAGATCCCCAAAATAAACTTGTGCATTCTTACATGGGTCAACCACGAGTATAGGAACATATTTTGAGAGCTTTGTAAACTTGAGGTCATACTCCCTCATACTCATTCCACCCTGTTTAAGAATGATAAATTCTATCAATTTGGCCTCCCTAAGTTCAAAAGGAAAGAAATAGTCCCGAAAAGCAAACTTGAACTCTTCTCAACCAGCCTTATCATCACCTGCTCTCTCAACCAACCACTATGTGTACCATACTTAGCCACCTCCTTCAATTGATAGGCAGCTAAATTAGATTTCTCCTCTGAAGACACTCTCATAATAGTCAACACCTTAGAGATTTCATTAATGAATACCTAGGCATCCTTATAAACTTTTGAACCACAGAATTCCTGAGGGTTCAATGGGGTGAAGTCTCTCACCTTGACAGCTGGAGTAGGGACATAGGAGGAGGAATGGCCTGCCTAGCCTAGTTGGTCACCACTTGAGCTAGCGTGCCAAAGGTAGTTCGGAACTCATCTTGGGTAATTGGCTCTCTCATAGGCTCTTGAGGAACTTAGTCCTCATCAATAGGGGTCTGTCTAGGTAAAGGGGCTCTTTTTGGAGACATCTTCTATAAGGGCATCAATAACATTTTTTAAAGTTATGAAAACTCAAGACACATTCCATGGCACGATATAAATAGTGGAGAAGTGAGCCATTTCCTAAAACTCCTTATAGCCTCCTACTTAGGGGTGGGCATGGTACGATATGGTATGGTATGGTATTTAAAATTCGATATGGTAATTTTGATTTTTGAACTAAAAATTGGATACCATTACCATACCAAATATGCTCGGTATGGTTTGGTATTTTAATTTTGGTTTCGATATTTTATGGTTTGGTTGTTCGGTAACCATAATTAATTTGAATTCAAATTGGTATATTCATATATAAAGAAGTATAACTTTAATAATATTAAGAATGTCTCATGCCTAATCAATTAAGTGATCAAACATTATAAGAATTTTCAAGGTGTGGACAATGACTAATACAAAAGTTAATCAATGCTTTCAAATTTCTTTTTTCTCAAAATTTTCTTCAACATGGTTAGAAACGGGAGGTCCTAACTGGACTGCCAGGGCTCTTCTAGAAATCTACATATATTAAAAATAATTTAAAAGTTAACACACAAACACATATGTATATTTTATTTTGGTATAGTATAAGGTATTTCAATATTTATCTTTAACATACCAAATACCATTCTAAATACCAAAAAAAATATAAGTCATACCAAATAACATAATGACCATACCACGGTATAAAAAAATTTAGTTTCAATAAAGTATTTGGTATATACTGTACCATGCCTACCCTTACCTATAATTGACTCCCATGGTTTCAATGGTTGTACCACAAGAGTCTTTCACGGATTGTGTTCTCCTTCATGTCCCTTCAAAAGCCTCATGAAGTCCACCTAGTGCCTAAAAAGCTGAATTTTCTCAGGGAAACTTCCTTTAAGTCGTAATTCTAGCTTTACAACTTATGAGGTATTACAATATCTCTCCCTTGGGACATCCTTGAAAGAGATGAAAACTAGTTTGAATAGAGTAGAATAAATATCTAATACTCCAGCATGAACACAATAATGAAACATAAACAATATTTACATGGTATTTTCAAACTTTGGCAATGAACACAAATTAGTTTCATGAGTATGCATGCATATGACATGACATGGAAAAGATGAAATGTAGAAATTTGGAGGATTTGGGCATGAATAACAACATACCTTAGGGTGGAACAGAAGGAAAGAGGCAAGGACACTATTTTATCATGTCTGGTTTTGCGTTTCATGTAGCACTTTCAACTTCTTGGTTTCTTCTCAGGACCTTGACAGATGCGATTCTCTGTTTATTAACTTTTTAGCTTTCGATCTAGAATTTCTACTAGGACCTCTTTATAAGTCAAGTTTTATTCAACATCCTCATTTTCCAATGATACAATGAAACTTGGATCTCCCACACATTTCCTCAATAACCACACATGGAATACAAGATAAACTAAGGCTAACTCCAATGGAAAATCTAACTCGTAGGCCACCTGACAAATACACCTTTAGCATCCGATATGGGCCTACAAATCTAGGACTAAGTTTATCCTTCTTCCTAAAATGCATTATACCCTTCATGGGTGAAAACTTCAAGTAGACCCAATCATCAACATCAAGTTCAAAATCCCTCCTTCTTATATTTGAATAGGATATTTGACAATTTTGAAAAGACTTTAGCCTTTCTCTTATAAGTCGCACCTTCATCATAGTTTCAACCACCAACATGAGCCCAATCAAAGATACTTCACCTGCTTCAAACTATCCCACAAGAGATCTACATCTCTTACCATACATGGATTAAAAAGGAGACACGTTGATTCTACTATGGTATCCACTGTTATATGCAAACTCAATCATTAGTAGGTGAACATTCAAATTTCCTTTAAAATCAAATACAAATATCTTCAACATATCTTTCAATGTTTGAATTTTTCTCTCGACTTTCCCATTTTTTTATGGGTGAAAAGTGGTACTTAGCTTAACCTTGGAACCAAGATTCTTTTTAAATGAACAACAAAATATGAAGTAAATTGATTAACATGATTGAAAATAATAGGCAAAGGCAGATCATGAAGTTTCATCAATTCTCGAATATACATCATAGTTGTCACGACCCGATCTTGGTCATGATGGCGCCTATTAGATCCCACTTATAGGCAAGCCAATTAACTAACTGGACGGTACCTGTCCTAACTCTCTAGTCATAACCGCAACTAATACGATAGTATAAATAACTGTAACTACCCAGAACCTAGAAATCAATTATACAGAGCTACAAAAGATAAAAGTACATACCGATATACGTATGTGACAATAAACATAATAATATACAAAACTGGGAGTTCTCCCACTAATACATAATACTACTATACAAGTCCACAGTCTGAAATCAAGACACGACCACCAAAAGAAAGAGACCGCAAAGCTGTCGATGCTCACCCAAAATGAAGTCTCTTGTGCGTTCCCAAATCCCCTAAAATCAATGCCCATAACTATGCCCTGAACCTTCACCATGAGAAGATGCAGAAAGTAGGGGTGAGTACAAGAATAGGGCACCCAGTAGGTATCATTGGCAACCGAGTGAAATGGTGAACATATAAAAGGCACATATATATAGAGAACTGCAGTGATGTAGCAAATCAAAATCAGATCAAGGCAAAAACATGATTGGAAACCCTTAAACCACAAGTGAACCATCTATGTTGATGAACAATGATGAACTGGACCAACCTAAGGTGATGAACAATGATAAACTGAACCAACCCAAGATAATGAACAATGATAAACAGAACCAACCCAAGTTGATGAACAACGATATCGTCTAACGAAGACTACATAGGCCCATACCAAATCTGTCCCTAATTGAGATGTAGTGGTGTACACGAGTGCAAAGCCCTTATATTTATGCATGTATGCCAACTGGGGGTCCGTAAGCCCAGGAGGTACACTCGCGCACAATCTGATCAACTAAATCACCACAGAACTCGACTCTTAGTATCACATGATCAAAAGTCGATTGTACGTGGGTGTAAGGCCCTAGTGTCTAAGCCTGAAGGCCCCATGATCCCCCATGAGCCTAGATGGTATGCCTACACACATTCAAGGTGTGTATAGATGTATGGATCCATGCGTAACTTCTCGTGCCTCTGCCCCCAAAGAATTATACATCAACTGGGTCCTCAACCCTATGTAGAAATGTGACACCCGATCCATAGCCCTCTGACCTTGCCTACAGTTGGGGAAGTCAACCAAGGCCATCTGGTTTGACAACATACATAACAGTTGGATGCATCCCGCAAGGGAGAAAAGAATCCCCTAGCATAATTGATAGTGTCTCAACTCAGAATATCAATCACAGGGCCTAGCTCCTAAGATATAGTCAGTGGGGTCCCCGACTAGAATCTCAGTAGGTTCTCGAACTTCAAAATCCATCACCCGGCATCATAGTCATGTCCACCAGGACTCGAACCATGGTGAGCGTCACCTAGGACTCGTACTCTAGGACATGGCAACCAAAGCTTGACATCAATGAAGAGCGTCATCTAGGATTTGAGATATCAAAGCAATCACTCACTCAATTAGTCTATTTGAATCTAGAACTCCAAAGTTATATCGTGCCCAAAGTGAATGTAGGCAATGACACTCTCAACATAGGTATCCCACACAACTATAACCATCACCATCTTTTAGATAACAGCGACTGATCCCAACCTCAGGTAAGAAGAACCAGTACCCAATAACTAACGGTAGTACACAAGAGCGTATGTATCACTAAATAGAGTAAAACCAGGTCTAATAAGCCAACACATGCTACAATCAAATCAACCACAAGAAATGAGAGTAAGGAACGACAATAACAATGATATCATAAGTATCTCCACATTCAGACCCAGCAAAATGTTATTTATACCAGAACCAAGTCACAGTACTTTGTATACTCAATATACAATCTCACGGCCAACATATCTCAATAGCATCAAGCTACCCCACTCATAGGGAAAGGGGTCAAGTCAGTTAACATACCAATCCTATGGCATTAGCCCATATTCGGCCCTTACTAAGCCCCATTTTTGGGTAAAGAAACTCATAAGACAACATTGGTGGAACCTAAGCAAAAGCCCAAGAGGGTAGACGATCAGAAGGATATCACCTACCAAAAAATATATCACAGTCTAACTATTGTAAAGAACTCCTATAGTCACAACACCCACCATTATTGAAACCATAGCTAATACAACTCCAACATAGGGGCACAACTCCAAAACATCCTATACTATGCACGCAAAATACCACCAAACACATATCACACCTAAATCACAATTCAACATACCACCAACACCTTTCCCAAAGCACAACCATAACATTTTCTAGAATAAAGCATGTGTACCCTAGTTATTGATAAAAGTAGAAAGTATACAATGGGGTAATAACTTTATATAAAATACATAAATCACAATCCATGTAGAAACACATCTAATCAGTGATTATACTACGATTGAGGCAACCACAAGTGCTCAGGACTAATATAGATACTAGAACAAGTGCATAACGTAGCATGTAGTTGTAAGTCTCATAAGCTACGATATTCTATTGGCCTCAGGCCTCACACGCATACAGGCAAGAGTTAAGCTTAGAACACATACCTATTACATGTCCTCAGCCCAAACAAGCCTTTTTAGGCCCTCTTGTAGTCCAACGTGTCAAAAGGCAACTAATATAACAACCACAGTGAACACAACCCTCAAATACAACAATTCGCATCCCATATCATCATATATAACACATGCAGATCACAACAAACGATACACAACACATCTATCCATAAGCAATACATTTCTATATATTCCAACTCAAACACACATACATTTCAACTCAGTCTATGATGGGGATAAACCTAGCCAACCTAGCAAACGATTCCTCACGTCTTGAGTTAATCTACCGAGGTGTTTCTCCTTGGAACCACTTCCCGATGCTGCTCAACTATCAAAATATAATTCACAAGGTTAACACATTCATATTGGTTGTAATATCATGAAAAATGGGTGAAATGATATTAATTTGGCCGAAAATGGGGAACATAGGGTCCACGCCCAAAATCTCGAACAATTCCCTATAAAATGTTTCCCATATCACCCCGATTCTATAACCAAAAATTTGGCCCAAAAGGAACTCTAGAAGACCGAGAAAAGGCCCAAAATAGAGTAAAAACTTTACCAGGAAAAGATTTTTTCAAAACTTTCACGGTCAAAATTCTCAAAAATCAGCTAAATTCAACGAACACCTAACATACCACAACATTTCGCTCAGAACGTAGAATAATTTATACTCAAGTTTCACTTCATACCTTCAAGAATCAACTAAGAAATCAACACACAAAGTTTTTACAAATTCAGTGAAGGTAATCATCTAAAATAGTGAATTTACCTCAAAATACATGTAGAATCCCGAATTCAACTTCACCAGGACATTCCTTGCAAAAGTCTGAGTCATGTGGACCTTTGAACCATCGAAATAGAACTTTGGATCAGAAGTTACAACCTTGGGAACTTTTCATCAATGGCTACTCGCGTCCAGGCTTAAATAGGCATGGCACACACCCCTTGGCCTCTGCGAACGCGGGCCTTGGCACAACCAAGCCTCTGCGAATGCGCCTGAGGTTCCACTAAAGGGAAGCTCAGGAAAATCCTCATCCGTGAATGCACCAAACCCTCCATGAATGTGGAGGGTTATTTCACCTAGTGTTGTACCAGCAATTTCATAAACTTTCCTGGGCTATTGCTGGGTTGTTTAGTGTCCGTATTACGCAAACAAATAGTGCAAACACATGGACTTTGACATTCTAGATCCAACGGTGCGGTGAAAAATCCCAACGAAGCATCCTACAGAAGAATGAGGGTCCCACTTCTTCCCGACTAATTTTAGCTAAAAGAACTGAAGGGGCGAAAATGCAATTGATGCCCCATTACCTGACGAAGTGTTGTTTTAGACTATTTTTCATATTTCGGAGCTGAGGGCCCCATCAGATTTTGATTTTATGTGTGTTTTGTTAGGTTATCACACAAATGCACTTTTTTGCTTCTGGTTGAACTGATTCTGCAACTTTTGGCTCACAATCAAATTAGGACCCTCCGCACTCGAACCAAACACCTCCTAGCCTGAATCAGTCGTTCCAAAACTGATGGAACTATCACAATGCCATTCATTGGCTGATATCTAGGGTTTTATTAGAAATTTCATTTTTAAAACTATAACTCCTCGTCAACTTGCAAATTCACTCAATTCATAACCAAATCACCCTGTAACCATTCCAACAACCCTAAAATGTCATAAAAGGACTGAGGTCACCATATAAAAGCTCAAACCAATAGAGTAGTTGTAGAATTATAGAAATGGCCTAGGGGGTCATTACAACATCCCTACTAATATGACTTTCGTCCATAAAAGTACAAATACAGGCATAACTACAAGCTCTAGTCTGCACCATGAGTATGTCAGTCATATGCATGTTTCGTATCCCACAACAGTTTCAATACTACTTTACTATCAAGAACCCAACCACCTATTCGTATGCAATAGTAAGTCAGTGCGAAAATTCAATAGGGACTTCCCAGGAATCCATTATTTACCCCATCTGCTCAACCAGCTAACAAGTCACGAGAATCAATCGACTAGGCATACCTGACCTTACTACATCTCTGGATGTTCGAGTAATTATGGTTGTTCATAACTATACTCATAGTTTACATATACAACTTTCACTCTGTTATTGGATTCCTTATATAAACAACTTCCACAATCAACCTTGAATGGCCCATAAGCTAACCAACAACGACAAACCATGGCTAATATGCTCACATTCACTCACAGGGCCTAAGCCCTTTTTCCTTGCTGTTTAATTCATCAGGCACTGCAACCAAAACATTAACCAATGTAACAAATAGTCAAGATACCGTCCCAGTATAAAAGATTACTGACGCCACCGCAATACTTAGTCTCATAGTGATAGAAGATACTCATAATTTGACTTGATGACCCCCATGCCACTTGTTAGTATTCCTAATAACTATTAGACTCACATTAGTGTAGCAGTTGCTCAATATCCCACCGACTAATAAATCCCCTATACCATTTTTCGTGCCTAGACATCCATATATAATTTCTCAGACATGGTACTCTGTAGTTATTACTATTCATCCACAGTTCTGTAGCATTTAACAAATAAACCCCTAGAAAGTACCACAACAGTTGCAACTAGGTCTTATAAGTGATCAAACCCATGCTACTAAACACAATAATCATCCCAACAAGCATAGTAAGCCACTCGCAATTGTCACAATAGATCCGGGTACAACCCCCTAAGTTTCCTCCACCAAAACCTCCTCAACCAACACCACACAATCATCTAGCTCATTGCATCATCATAGAGTATATGCAACTCATTCGGAACATATCGACATAATATCGATATGTAGAAAATATGGTACATTACAGACTAAGCTAGAGGTAGGGATAACTCCGATGCAACCGACCAAACATGTCTCAGAACTTCAAAGGGCTAAAGTATCATGGCTAAGATCACCCTTACCTTCCAATCCGTCCGTACGACTCCTCTCAGTGGTGACGCCATCGGAACCACTCTATTTCCAATCTCAAGTTCTAAAAATCAATGTTTATGGTTAGCATAACCCCAGGTACTAACTTGGAGCTGTCCTCAGTCTATCCTGAATACCCGAAACCTTGGATAAGGCGTCCTGTAATAAGTCTATACCATATGGGCCTCTTTTGTAGGTTCAAACCATCCAGTGGAGTATGGCGTTGGCAACCACATAATAGAAACAATTCAATCCGCCCCTAGGGAAATATTAAAACCAAGGTCATCCAACATTATCGCTCTGCCCGTGATTCATAATCTTAAGGAATCACCATATTAAATTCCCTATTATTAAAAGGGACCTTTCACTACCTCGATGCCAGACCTAGGATAAAAGAATCTTAGAACCCATACTCAAGTAAGCGATAAGTTAAGCAGTGCATCTGACACTATAAATCCATAACCCAAATACAAGGCAACCCAGAAAAGAGATCAACATTCCTACTGGTAAGCATAGCCAAGAAACTACACAACACAATCCCAACTAGATAAAAATCATAATACGTTCTCAGGGCAGAGTGGTCGGCAACCCAGATGCTAGTACAACAATATGCCAACCAACAATAGACAACCCAACTAAGCCCCCGAGTATAGCATACTCATAAGCATTTGGAAACCCAGTAGGTTAAACCAGCAGTTGACTAATTCAAATACGAAGATACAGAGAACAGCAATGCTTCGCATTACCTCAATCACAACTTCTCCCCTCCTATAGCACCTTTATCAGGGGAACTCACAACCCACATAACATTAGAATAGCCGCCGACATACAAATATATGTGTCATAGAGTTCTAACCTCAACAACATCTCCCACAGTACAATACATAGTCAGCACCAATTATCTAACTTATTATGAAGCGTATCTTTGATGGCCCTCGATAATCTCAGTGCCTAAAGGCTTCCTATTCGGCTGTCAAAACTCGAGGGCATCTAGTCTCGGGTTAACGAGCTCTTGGGGCTGCTCCTCGTTTAGGACTGACATCACAACATTATCCCTGCTCAATGTTGAATCTCTATGGCATAATAACCAGGGATGAAGGAAGTCAAATTCTTAGAAATTGAGCAATCATTAACAACAATGCACAAAAAGAATTAACAACATAGGAAGTTTCCTAAACATCCTGTAGACACCTTTTGATAAGTCATAGACGCATCTGCACCCATCCATGAGAATTTACTAAATGGTAGCTCTGTAGAGCTAAGACCAATGAAGTTTAAGCTCTGATACCAACTTGTCACGACCCATCTCGGTCATGATGGTGCATGTTAGATCCCACCCACAAGCAAGCAAATTACCCAACCCCAGGGACCTATCCTAGCTCTGCAGTCACAACTATAACCAATACGACAATATGAGTAAATGTAACTACCGAGAACCTGAAAGTCAACCATATAGAGCTACAAAAGATAGAAGTTCATACCGATATACATATGTGACAATAAACATAACAATACACAAAATTGGGAGTGCTCCTACTAATACATAATGTTATTGTACAAGGCCAACGTCTAAAAGCAAGAGATGGTCATTAAAGGAAGGAGAATAGGAAGAAGCCAGATCTGTCGGTGCTTACCCTAAAAAAAATATCCTATGCGCCCCAAATCCCCCAAAATTAGTGCCCATAGATAATCCTGTACCATGGGAAGATGTAAAAAGTAGGGGTAAGTACTAGAAGACGACACCCAGTAGGTATCATAAACTGACTGAGTAAAATAGTGAATATATAGAAGGCGCAGATATATAGAAAACTGCAGTGATGTAGAAAATCAAACTCAGATCAAGGCAAAAGAATGTTTTGGAAACCCTCAAACCATAACTAAACCATCCAAGGTGATGAACAATGATAAGATAGACCAACCCAAGGAGATGAACAATGATAAATTGAACCAACCCATGCGATGAACAATGATAAACTGAACCAACAAAAGGTGATAAATAATGATATCATTTGACAACGATTGCGTAGGCCCATACCACAACTGTCCCTAACCAAGATGTAGTATTGTACGTGGGTGCGACGCCCTAATATCTATGCATGTATGCCGACTAGGCACCCATAATCCTAGAGAAACACCCACACACAATTTGATCAATTGAATCACCACACTCAATATCACATGAGCAAAGGTTGGTTGTAAATGAGTGTAAGGCCCTAATTTCTAAAGCTTGAACACCCCCAAGCCCCCATAAGCCCAAAGGGTACACCCACACACAATCCGTATCTGTATAGGTGTTTGGATCCACTAGTAATCACTCAGACATCTGCTCCCAAAGCATCAATTATCAATTGGGTCCTCGACTATGGGTTGGAACATAACACCCGATTGATAGCTGTTCCGACCTGGCCTCTAATCGAGGCAGTCAGCTAGGGCCAGAGGATTTGTAAATATACACATAACGGTAGGCCACATCCCCCACCAGAGAAAGAATCCCCTAGCATAATCAATAGTGTCTAAACTTATAATATCAATCATGAGGCCTAACCCCCAAGATATAGTCAATAGGGTCCCCAACCCAAATCTTAGCAGACACTTGTACCTCAGAATTGACATCCATCGCCTAGCATCTTAGTTGTGGCGTCGAGACTTGAACCACGTGAAGCATAACCTAGGATGCAAACTCTAGGATATGGCCATCAAAGCTCGATAACAATGGGGAGCATCATCTAGCATTTGAGATATCGAAGAAGTCATTCACTCAACTAGTCTATCCGGTTTTGGAACTCCAAAGTCATATCTTGCATAAAGTAAGTATAGGCAATGAAAATCACAACATAGGTATCCCAAAAAAATCGTAACCATCACTATCCCTCAGATAACAATAACTAATCCCAGCCTTAAGTAAGAAGAACCAATACCCAGCAACTAACAACAATACATCAGAGCGTATGTATCACTAATCAAAGTAAATGAGGTCTAATAAGCCCAAACATGCTACAATCTAGTTATCCATATAAAATAAGAGTAAAACATAATAATATTAGTGATATCATAAGTATCTCCATAGCCAGACGCACTGAAAACATATTTATACTTGAATCGAGTTATAGTATGGTGTATACTGAATGAACAGCCTCACAGACAACATCTCTTAGTAGCATCAAGGTACCTACTAATACATATACAAGTCAAGTAAGAATACATACCAGTCCCATGGCATTAGCCCATGTTCTATATTGACCTAGTTGGTCCTTTTTGGTATTAACAGTGAAATTTACTATTTTACCCTTTTGAAAGTTGCTTTGGACCTTTTTTGAACTATTTTTATGGTTGAAACTAGAGTCTTGAGTTTTAAAATTTGAAAATATAAATTCTGGCATTTTTGGAGGCTTAAGTTATTGAAAAAGTGAATTTTTGTGTCATTTTGAGTTTCAAATGTCGGATCAGGGATCCGTCAATTCCAATAGCCTCAAAATGTTGAAACTAAGCTATAGGATGTTACAGAACTGAATTGAAGTTAAAATACGGTTCTTTAGGCCTAAAATTGTGATTTTAGTCATTTTCAAAATAAAAATTTAACTTTGGTCAACATTTGGAGTTCAGAAGCTTGGATTAGAATTTTGATAATTTCACCAGTTTCGGATGATGAAACTAATGCTAGAGAAAGTCTCATCATATATTTAAGAGTTGCCAAGGGTAATTTTGGTATTTTGAGTTTTAAATTAGTTTATTTGACTTGTATTGTTAAATATGTCGTGGAAGCTATGAAATCAATTTTTGATGTTTCCATTGAGTCCAGATCCCTATTTCTAATATGGATTCTACCAAGTAGGAAAATTAGTCTTGGGTTGTTGATTTTGCTGATATCTGGTGCATGTACTGTTCTTCTCCGCGTTAACGGACCCAGTCCCCACGTTCATGTAGTGTTGGGCTTGGTTAGGCTTGGCATCCGTGGGGAGCATTTCACTGTTCAGTCTTAAAAAGGCGAGAGACACCATTTTTACTACATTTTCAAACTTGTCAGGCATTTTGGGTGATTTTGAAAGGAGATCTTTGAAGGATTTTCCTAGGTAAGTCTTTCTAACATTATATTAGTCATTTTTCATAAGTTTTATCTTGATTTTGTCTTAAATTTCATGATTTATATGTCCTAAATTGGGGATTTTTAGATTATGATTTCTAAACTTTAAATGTTGATTTCTTACCCGTTTTATACCCAATTTTAGTGAGATTTTAACCCACGAACTCCATGTTTCACGTAGAAGTCAGTTTTAAAGTCAATTGCCAGATTTCAGAATTTCCAATTTTAGCCAAAAAATTGACCATTTTGCCTCTAAGCCTATTTCATGCCAATATAGGTATCAAAATGCTTTTCTTGATGAGTAGTATCTATCGTTGTTAGTGGTTGATCGAATTAGAGGATTGTTTGGAGACTTGAGTTGATTAAACGCTTGTCCAAGTATGGTTTTAACATTGAGGTAGGTTCGGCTAACCTTTTGGCACTTAATTTGAGTTATCAATCTTTTTCATGTGATAATTGTTCGATTTAGGTTGATAAAAATGTAATTGAGTTAATGTGTTGAAATGGTGATGGAAAGGTGATTTTGGTTGAGCTGAACTGCGATATAATTATGATCCTATTGATGATTTGAGATGAATTATGATGAAATGATGAGAATTTGAGATAGATTGTAACTAAAAGAGACTTGTGAGACCAATTGGGATGAGACAGGTTCTGTACTATTGTTACAGTTATATATATGGGTCGAGTTAGGTCTGACAGTGTTGATGTTCTTACGTACTTGGGATAAGTAATGCCCGATATTGATGACATTCTGTATTACTAATATAATTATGATGATCTAAAATATCATGATGGTTTGGGCATTAGTTTTGGCACTTGATAATACTCATTATGTGCATATGATTATGATGAGTTTCATGCCACGATATGCCTATTGTAATGTTATTTTACATGTTTACATGTATATTTGAATTGCGCTATTGATTTCCATTTATTGTGTCTTGCTTGTATCATCCTTTCACTTGGATAGGAGGCAAGGGAATTACGATTTATATTAGTAACATCCTCCCCCCGACCATGGTAGAAGGCAAGGGTGAGATTCATACTACTTATACCTTGACCACGGGCAGGTGTCAAGTACTTGGCATCATAATATTTCTTGACCATGGGTAGGTGAAAGATTGTGGCATTCTGATATTAGTTTACCACGGGCATGTGTCAAGGCTATAATGCTCATGGTAATTTGAATGATTAGTTGTGCATTATATTCCACATTGTCGTTATACGACATCACAGATTCTTGAGGATATCTTAGCTCATTATTATTCTATACATTTTTATCTTGTGTCAACCTTTTTGAATGCAGGGATAGGGTTCTTCATCATTACATTCTTGTTTTTATTTCACTTACCTAGTCAGTTGAACCTGCTAGGTACATTTCGGTGTACTCACCCCTACTTTGTTTCCTCCCTCCAGATCATGCACAGGGTTCAGGACAAGGTAGTTGATCATTCCATCTAAGTATTATTGGTACCATCCAGATCTCAGCAGTGAGGCTCAGTTTTCGAGTTGTTGTGGATATTGGGTCCTCTTTTTATTTTGTACCTCACAGTCTATGTATAAGATATTATGAGATAGTCTTGTATTTTTTTAAGACAGTTGTATTAACTCTTTAGTACTATTTTAGATGCTCTTGTACTCATGACTTCAGGTTTTGAAAGATTTCTTATGTTACATGAGTTTATTTCTACTTTATTTTCTTTCTTTAGTTGTAATCCATTTTGGGTCGTGACAAGTTTTGTATTAGAGCTCTAGGTTCATTGGGCTCGTGAGTCAAGACCAGGGTGTTTAGTAGACTCTTCCGGATTGGTATGTAGATGTCCACACCCATCTTTGGGATGCTACGGGATACTTGTTAGAAAGAATTATCATATCTTGCTTCCATTCATGTGTTCATTCGTATTACCCATTTTGAAAGTGTCTAATCTACTCCTTTTACGTAGATACCGACCACCAGATCTCGTCAATCAGTGAAAGATCCCAAGGTAGCTGATATGGCTCCCACTAAAGGTCGAGGTAGAGTCGGATAAGACTAGGGATAGAGGACACGTTAGAGGCGAATTTTCACCTCGAGGGCAGACTAGATCGGCTTCTCCAAAGCCTTTTCATGAGCTAGAGGGGCCTATGGATCCCATTCCACAACCCTCATCCCAAGAGACTACACCCTCAGTTAAGGAGTTACTTTTGAGAGTATTGGCTAGATTGGAGGGAGCACCTCCCGCCCCAACACTGTTGATGTACCGATTTCTACAACACTAGTTAGTCCTCCTATGGCCTCATCCGAGCTAGCCATGATTCACGCGGGTCCTTCTTTAGCTCCAGCAAATCCTCCTGCTACTCTTATTACTCCATTTCAGGCACTAGACCGAGTTCAGGTACTCAAAGTAAGAGTTTGGCTACTGATCCATGTACTGCACCTCCAATGTTTATGGTGCTACCATCTTTTACCAGCCCAGCCATGCCTAGAGTGGAGCAAAATAGTTTTGAGAGGTTTGTACGGTTGGCCCCACCGATTTTGTGGCACTCCTGGCAATAGAGCTTATGATTTTCCATCAGAGTACCACCAATTATGTAACATGGCCATTCTTGAGTCACATGGGGTCACCTACAATTTATACCAATTCACTGGCCTGGCCAAGGAGTGGTGAAGGTTAGTGGTAGCTCGTCGACCTGTTAGATCTCCGACTATGACTTAGGGATAGTTCACCGAGATACTTTTAGAAAGGTTCATGCCATAAGCCTTTGAGATAGTCATAGGGATGAGTTTGATAGGGTACAGTAGGGCTCCATGTTCTTTTTCAGATTATGAGGCCAGATTCCATGCCACATCCAAATATGCTTTGTCCAATATTCCTACAGAGTTCAAGTGGATTCGACGGTTTGCCAAGGGCTTGGCAGGGTATCTTTAGGAGGCTACAACTTCCTTGGTCTTGGCTGGAGGCACTTTTCAAAGTGTTGTTAATCATGCTCATATGATAGAGTGCATCAGGCATGATAGACAAGGTGGCGGGAAGAGGTTCCATCGATATGGATAGCCACCTGCCACGGGACTAAGAGATTCAAAGGTAGGGCCGGGCAGTCCAGGTAAACCTTCTAGCATCTAACAGTGTTGACTGATCTAGGCCTACCTAAACATACCGTAAATTTGTGACGACCCATTTTCCATCCATTTCATTAATGGATTTTACGTAAATTTGACTTATGTTAATTGTGTTTTATGACCTTTCTACCTATCCTAGACCCCTAAATCAGCTGATACCCTTCCATTCTAATTCATTCTCATTGAAAACACTCTCACTCTAAAATCAATTCCTAAAAAATCCTCTCTAAGTTCTTCTCTCAAGACTCAAGCTAGGATTCAATTGAGGTTTCAATTTCAAGCTAAATTCTTCTCAAATTCATCTTCCTAATCAAGGTATGTGGGATTGATTCTTGGTCCCTTACAACCAAGATGACCCCAAACTCTTTTCAATTGATTTTCTATGAATTTTACCTTACTTTAAATGTGGATTTTAATCATTTGATTTTATTAAATTCAATTGATGTATGGGATGTACTTTTTCATGAGTTTAAGTTATTTTAAGCCCTATGATGATTACATTAAGGTTATGAAGCTATAAAGATGCATGACCCCTTCAAAACTTTATTTATGCATGTGTGATTTATTTTATGGTTTAATTGTATATTTAACTATGGATTTACTTCAATTTCATATTATAATGTTGATTGTAGCTTGAATCTATATTACCTATATTATTCTCACTTCATGCATTGCATTTGCATTCATGAACATTGGTCTTTATGGAAATTATGAAGTGGGTTAAGCCCAATTATGCTTTATGAAATGATTTTGATAAGATATTGATTATGAAAAGAATGTTATCTCATATATGTCAAAGATTATGGCTTTTGAGCATTTTGGGTGCTTGCACTATTCCATATTTGTAATTGAGCTAGTCCTATGCATGAATATTATAACTATGAGCTATAATTTGGCGTTTGAGCCTAGCAGTGCATTGATCGGATTCGAAATGACTATCGTCTTTTCTAAAGCATGTATATATGTACTATATGTATTCTCGTGGGATGTTTACTTAGAAATGATGGATTGGGGGCGTTAGGGCTATCCCTAAGGGCCCTTTCCTCGAACTATGTGCCTAGCATATGTTATGAGAATCCTATCCGAAATGGGAGACGTTCCCTCAAGGTGAAGTATTATGTTATAATATGAAAATCCTATCAGAAATAGGAGATGTTCCCGTAAGGTGAAGTATTATGTTATGATATGAAAATCCTATCAAAAATGAAGGATGTTCCCGTAAGGGGGTTGCTTCATACTAAATGGGTGATGTTCCCATAAGGTGAAGTATGGTTTACCTTTGGCAAGTAGACCACCTCTGTACCGCTGAGGGGATTTCATTGGGATTCCAAGTACTAGCTCACTTGGTCTTACTCTTGTCGGTCGGTGTCACATCCTCGCTAAATATGAATATCATTGCATTTACGCATCACGAATTTCATGGCATATGGTATACGCCTCTTCCTTGGATATATGATTTTTTTTTAATATTATATGCCTTTGTAATCTAATATTGAATTGTAGGTTGATAAGTTATATGTGTTGTGTCACGCCCCAAAGAGAGGGAAGGCGCGACTGGCAGCCGATATCATTATTGGCTGGGTAAGCCACTGAACATGCTAGTGAACTAACTAGGGACTAGAAGAAAATCGGCCAGCATAAAGTCAGAAAGACTAAGCCTGGATATTTTAGGTCATGACCTGGTCAACAGTAAATCACGAACATCAAGATAAGTAAACCCAAATGATAAAGTACTAGCTAGCCGACAAAGCTGCCACCACAGAGGTACAGGCACACACCATATATACATGCCAATCTTATGACTGGAGACTGAAAGACACAAAAGGACCAACACACAATAATATGTCCACAATAGCCTCTATGAGAATCATTTACACTGTTGGGACAAGGCCCCGAAATACCCAACTGTACAACAAAAAGTAAACATCATGTGAAAGCTCCAGGAAAAGGTGGAGCTTACCAACTCATAGTTTAATGGGGATCCTAGTGGAGGGGTAAATCAGAACCCCTACCTGAACATGCACGCACGAAATAAAATGCAGTGTCCCCAGGCAAAGGGACATCAGTACGAATAAACATGTACTGGTATGTAAGGCAGGAAGTAAAATCATAGATAATCGTAGTAAAAAGGTTAATAGAAATACCACTTGTAACCAAGACTCAAGTAGCCTTAATGGCCAATAAGCCACCTCCTAGTGATAAAAATAATGCATGGTATGCTCGAGTATTGCATGTCCTGAATACATATATATAGATGCAAATGCATGACATACCCAACCAAATGCTAGCACTAATGGTCCTTTCTGGTAGCTAACCGGCATCATATCTGCCAATCTGTGGCCATCTGTACCATATACATATATATAGTTGGGTAAATATGCCCCATACCTTCGATTATAGCTCAAGTCCATGCATAACGTGCAATGTATGATATGAATGTTTAATGTGCATAGTAAGCCATAGCAAGAACTTAACCAATCTTGGCTCATTGGTACACTTATTCTCATAGCATCATAATCATTGTCATTCAGCCAATCTCGACTAATTGGTACACTTATTCTCGTAACATCATAATCATTATGATTCAGCCAATCTTGGCTCATTGGTACACTTATTCTCATAGCATCATAATCATTGTCATTGCATATACATATGGCTCGTAGGTCATCCATGTCTTTTTAACAAGTTTGGGAATTTAACCCAACATTTAGAGTGAAGCCTTAACTTTGAAAATGTTCATAAAGGTGTTTTACATAATGATTATATTTGGTTCCATGTCAATTAGTAAGAGAATGTATTTAAACAGGATCTAGTGCCTTAGTAGTTTAGACAGGAGCATTTCACTTGAGAATATTGGAAACCAACACGTTACTTGTTAAATTCTTCAATTATATTTTTGTATGGAAGAAGGACTGATTTTGAATACTATATTCCCTTTGCATTCTACATTTATTTTAATAGCACTACACCAAGAAGAGAAACACCTTGAACATATGAATAGGTAGCCGGGAAACCGACAAAATGATATATAGAAATTGAATGTCCAGGTTAAGCGAATGAATGGAATTTCAACCTAATACCATCGTGAATATAACTCAGCTGCAATCCCAATGCCATTCATAGTGGTCTTTCTAGCAACAGAATAGTAAGATATCACATTTGACGTTTTGGGAAACTTCCCGGATTTCGTGCTAAAAGGAGGGATGGAGCTTAGCCTTAACATACCTCTCCAAAGAACATCCAATTGCAAAATGTTTCTTCAAGAAGGTTGTTCCTTACGTCCTAAGCTTCGCAACGACTATATCTACGCAGCTTAAAGACACCTATAAACAGTCAAAAATTCAGCATTAATGACCAGATTCGGCAAGGAGCACTTACGTGAGAAAATATCCATAAAACTTCGTAAAAATGACCGTAAAAGACCCCAAAATTATTACCTCAACACACCAGCTGCAAACCAACAATAACCAGCAAGAACACCATTTTTTATACACTCCAAAAACAGCTCCAAACACAGCTAATACGAGGGAAAAATAATTGCAAAGCGTAAGGCACACAGTTCTAGGCACAGGGATGAATTTTAACGATAAAAATGCAAAAAACTTACCTAAATCACATAGAGAACTTTTGGGAACTTTTGGGACCTTTGTGCTACTAAAATAGCTTAAAGAAATCCATTATTAGCATATTATAAACTTTTAGTCCCATCTGAAAAGTGAAACCTAATTTAAACCTTTCGAAAAGGCCGAGGTGCCACTCGGTCCTGAATGTGCATTTAGGATATTCCTTTGGCTTAAAACTTTAGGACGTTGACATTACCACTTATTGGCAACCTTATTATCCTTAGGTTCTATCCAAAGTCATATATGTCTTATATGACACGTCACCCGATATATATATGGAAGACGAGGAACACGGGGTTTCACATATTGCATGCCCGCATACTTAGTACATTCAAATTTACTAACGCATACTCTATGCCTACAGGATTTCACCATGTAGAGACCGAGCACTATGACTATCCACCGCTTGACGAGTCGCTCAATTCTGAAAGTTGAATTGGTGCTGAGTCCCATCCTTCAAGGACAAGCCACCTTCTTTCTACCCATGTTATCTTATGTCTACTTTCTGATTTGAGGGTGAGCCTGGGACATGTCTTGGCCCCCATTCCATTTTATCACTAGAGGCATTGTTGGACATCTTGTACACTCTCATAGATCTTATATGTGCTATGTGTTATATTTGGAGCTTATGTTTTCCGTCAGTTATTGGAAATGACCATTATGAAACAATTATAGAAATATGATATGTATGCATGCTTGGTGTGGAAATGTGGAAGGTCCTAAGTTTCGTTTGCCCCCATAGAATGAGTCCTACTTACTCTCCCCTTAGTTCTTATATGCTAGGTGCTATGTGAATTCATGTAAGTCTCTTTCCCTTGGATGTTCCCATAGCGTGAGGCCTACTTACCCATCCCTTAGCATTTTGTGTTTATTGATTGATTACACTTTCGAACTGATGTTGTTGATTTGGATACTACGACGCTTGTGTCGGGACTCTCGGGTTCCCATTCGTCATGACACTTCTAGACCCTAATCATGGGTCATGACAATTTAAGTTCAGATTTTCACCTTCATACTTATGATCGGTCAGAGCCCACTGTTTAGGTGTTAGAGGATATGCTTAGGGCATGTGTTATTAATTTTAGGGCCCGATAGGCCCAACGCTTAACATTGGTGGAGTTTGCATATAACAATAGTTACCATTCAAGCATCCAAATGGTACCGTTTGAAGCCTTGTATGGTCAGAGGTGTAGATCACCCGTTGGATGGTTTGATTTAAGTTTGGCTGAGGTGTTGGGTATTGATTTGCTGCAGGATGCCATGGACCGAGTCTGACTAATTCAGAGTAAATTTTTGGCCGCCTAGAGTCACTAAAAGAGTTATGCTGATAAGAGGATTAGGCCTCTTGAGTTCTTGTTGGTGACAATGTTTGGCTAAACGTTTCATACATGAAAGATGTGATGAGATTCGGGAATAGGGGAAAGCTTAGTCCCAAGTTCATTGGCGCTTTGGAGATTTTGAAGAGAATTGGTTAGGTAGCCTATAAGTTGGCTTTTGCTACCGATATTATCTTCTATTTTTCATGTTTCTATGCTACGTCGGTACATTCCAAATGAGTCCTATGTGTTTTCTAATGACTCTATTGAGTTGGGTGTAGATTTGTCCTTCAAAGAGGAGCCTATAGCTACATTGGACGGACAGGTCCGAAGATTGAGATCAAAAGATATACCTTCTGTGAAGGGCCAATGGCGGCACTATTTTGTTGATGAGGCTACTTGGAAGTTAAAGTCTCACATGCGGGCCAGATATCCTCTTTTTGAGGTTTCAGGTACTCCTCTTTTCCTTAGGACTTGGTTGGTCATATTTGCATTCTCTGTGAAATTTACTATTTCACCCTTTCATAAGTTGAATTAGGCCTATTTTGAACTATTTCTATGGTTGGAACTGGAGTCCTGAGTTTTAAAAGTCGAAAATATGAATTCTAGTATTTTTGGAGGCTTAAGCTATTGAAAAGGTGAATTTTTGTTTCATTTTGAGTTTTGGAGGTCGGATCAGGAATTTGTTGATTCAAATAGCTCTAGAATGTGAAAATTGAATTACAGGAAGTTACATAAATGAATTTGAAGTTAAATGAGGTTTATAGGACCAAAGTTATAATTTTAGTCATTTTTGAAACCAAAGTTTGACTTTGGTCAACATTTGAAGTTCAAAAATATAGATCAGAGTTTCGATAGTTCCACTAGCTCTGGATGGTGAAACTAACGCTAGAAATGGTCTCATCATATCTTTTTGGAGTTTCCAAGGGTAATTTTAGTATTTTGAGTTTTAAATTAGTCAATCTGATGTACATTGGTAAATGCGTGTTGGAAGCTATGAAATCGATTTTTGATGTTTCCGATGAGTCTGGATCATTCTTTTTTGTATGGATACATATCTGGTTTATGAAATTTTGAGTTCGAATAAGTTTAGGGGGTTTATTTTGAGTAGGAAAATTGGACTTAGGTTCCTGATTTTGCTGACATCTGGTGCAGGTAATGTTCTTCTTTGCATTCGCGGACCTAGTCCCTGCGTTTGCGGAGTGGTGTACCATTAGTTTCCACATTTGCGGATCTAGTCCTTGTGTTCGGGAAAAGTAGGGTTTGGTTAGGCTCCGTGTTCACGGACCTGCTTCTCGCGATCACGGTTTAGTTTTAAAAATCCGAGAGACACCATTTTTACTCTATTTCAAACTTGTCAAGCTTTTCGGGTCTTTTTTAAAGGACAATTTTGAAGGATTTTGTTGGGTAAGTATTTCTAACATTAAAGTAGTCATTTTTTCATAAGTTTTATCTTGATTTTGTCCTAAATTTCATGATTTAAATGTCCTAAGTTGGGAATATTTAGACTATGGTTTCTAAACTTTAAATGTTAATTTCTCACTCGTTTCAAACTTGATTTTAGTGGGATTTTCAGCCACAGACTGTATGTTTCACATAGAACTCAATTTTAAAGTCAGATTCTAGATTTGAGAACTTTGAATTTTAGCCCTAAAATTACCATTTTGCCCCTAAGCCTAAATCATGCCAATGTGGGTATCAAAATGCTTTTCTTGGTGAGTAGTATCTATCTTTTTAGTAGTTAATTGAATTAGAGGATTGTTTGAAGACTTGAGTTGATTGATAGCTTGTCCTAGTGTGGTTTCAGCATTGAGGTAGGTTCGGCTAACCTTTTGGGACTGGATTTGAGTTATTGATCCTATTCATGTGATAATTATGAGATCCAGGTGGATAACTGTGTAGTTGAGTCAATGTGTTGCAATGGTGATAGAAAAGTGATTTTGATTGAGCTGAATTGCGATATGATTTTGATCCTATTGATGATCTGAGATGAATTATGATGAAATGATGAGGATTTGAGATTGATTATGACTAAAAGAGACTTGCGAGACCGATTGGGACGAGTTAGGTCCAATACTATTGTTACAGTTATGTATATGGGACGAGTTAGGTCTAGTAGTGTTGATGTTCTTATATACTAGGGACGAGTAAGGTCCATATTGATGACATTCTTGATTACTGATATAATTATGATGATCTAAAATAACATGATTATTTGGGCATTAGTTTTGGCACTTGATAATACTCATTATGTACATATGATTATTTTGAGTTTCATGCCTTGGTATTCCTGTTGTAATGTTATTCTACATATTTACATGCACATTTGGATTACGTTGTTGATTTTGATTTATTGTCTCTTGCTTGTATGATCCCTGGACCTAGGTAGGAAGCAAAAGCATTACAATTCATATTGGTACCATTCCCCCTTCGACTCGGGCATGAGGCAAGGGTGAGATTCATACTACTTATACCTTGATCCAAGCAGGTGGCAAGGACTTGGCATCATAATATTCCTTGACCAGGGGCAAGTGGCAAGGTTGTGGTATTCTGATATTACTTGACCACGGGCAGGTGGCAAAGCTTTGACGCTCATGGTAATTGGAATGATGAATTGTGCATTATATTTCACATTGTGGTTATATGACATCATGGATTCTTGAGGATAACTTAGCCCATTATTATTGCATACATGTTATCTTGTGCTAACCCCTTTGAATGCAGGGACAGGGTTCTTCATTATTACATACTTGTTTCGATTTCACTTACCCAGTCCGTTGAACCTGTTGGGTACATTTCATTATACTCACCCCTACTTTGTTTCCTCCCTGCAGATCGTTCACAGGGTTTAGGACAGGATAGTTGATCATTCAATCTGAGTATTATTGATACCAACCAAATCTCAGCGGTGAGGCTCAGACTTCGAGTCGTCGTGAATCTTTGGGTTCTCTTTTTATTTCATACCTCACTGACTATGTATAAGATATTATGAGATAGTCTTCTATTTTTTTTTTGAGAGAGTTGTATTTACTCTTCAGTACTGTTTTAGATGATCTTGTACTCATGACTCTAGGTTTCGGGAGATTCCTTATGTCACATGAGTTTGTTTCTGGTTTATTTCCTTTTCTTTAGTTGCGATCCATTTTGGGTCGTGAAGGCCCTTACTTGGCCCCTTTTTTGAGTAAAGCAACTCAAATAGTAGCATTGGTGTAACCTAAGCTAAAGCCCAAGAGACTAGGCGATCAGAAGGATGTCATCTACCCAGAAACATATCGCAGCCTGGATGTTGTAAAAGACTCCCGTGTCGTACCCCTATTTTTTCGCGTGGGTTTTGAAAAATAGAGTTTTTCTTATTAAAATGACTATTTGAAAAGGGATTGTTTATTATTCGGAGTCGTCACTTGGCATTGAATTTTGGTGTTTCAAGTGACCTTATTTTATCCCTAATCGAAAGGAGGCTGGCTCTTTATTTTATGGTCTTCGAACTCAAAATTCAGGTAAGGAATTATGTTGTTCGAGGGAAAGGTGTTAGGTATCCCCAAGTCCCGTGATTCTAGCACGCTCCTTTTATTGACAAGTTTTTGACTTAACATAATTTTTTATATATTATATTTATGAGTTTTATAAAAATATTATTTACCCGCTATCTTTGATTTATTTTAAACTAGTTTAAAACTGTCTTATTTTATCAGTGTGGCGCATTAGTAACAACACTTTCCAACCTTGCCACGAATTATTATTTTATATGTCGCAACTAAAAACTTGCATAATGCTATTTAAGTCGCAAAATCGGCCTATTATTATTGTCAGCTTAATCATTCTCTTAACTATTCAATTTTAAAAAAGGTAAATTACAAAAATTATTTAAAATTTGATTTTCTTTGCAAAGTCAAAAAACTTTGATTTTTCTTACAAATTAGTCATTATGACTCATGAAAAGTGTAATTCAACAATTCAATATTAATTATATGGATCGGCATAAAATTCTTAAGTTAGTATTCTAAAAAAATCAGTACTCAAATGATGTAAAAGGTTACAAACTTTTCATTTTTATTTTTCCTTTTATATTTTTTTTAAGAAAAAGTTAGCACGATATTAGTAAAAACACCCAAATACATTTTTTATATAAGTTTTTCATATTCCGCATGTTAGGAATTATTTTCTTTATTTTAGTCATAAAAATAGAAGCAAAACCTACAAACTAAAAACTATATTTTACGTAATGAATTCTTGTCATTCATTATTTTCATTATTTCAATTTATTAAGCCATCAATACACATGTCATCATAAAAATTAAAATATAAAAATAAGAATAGAAACTTAGACAATAAATTTACTTAAACGTGAAATAAATAGTGTGTTGTTTAAACATAAAATGAACTACATGTTATTATAATAATTTTACACAACATTAAAAAATATAAAAGATATGGATATGAAGTAAACATGAAAGATTTGAACATATTACTTCATATTACCACATCAAAAAAATATTAACGGGTTAATCACAGATAAAATCTGATAACTCCAATGTATTGGAATCACATTAAACAAGATAAAGTGTTACCTCTTGTGAAAATTGACTTACAAAGAATAGGCCATAATAGGAACCACAAACTCGAAACCACGAAAATCAACCACATGTTTTTTACTTTTCAGTTATGTGTGTGTCTATGTATCCCACCCTGGGACGGTACCCTTAGCATGGCCGAATTCAGAAACCATTGCTGGCTCCCAAGCGAACCACTTGGTCTATCTCAATTATTCAATCAGCAGAAGACTTAAAATAATAAGATTGGAAAATCAAATCCTCAATTTGTCTCAATATATATATAGGTCATAGGCCAATGATCAAACTCCAATTCTCTAACATAAGAATAATTTTAAAGGAAATCAGTCAAGAGATAAAGGTCTTAACGTTAACTCATCACTATCTATTCTATGAAGCCTCTAACTCTACTATCTAGATGGTACCAATGATGGGTTCATGGCTACCCCAGATCAAATAAAAGAAAATCCAAACTCAAGAAGCTAGAAGATAGCAATATACAAATCCTCCAAAAATAAGGAGGTCTCACCGATAAGCTAAATACGAATAGATCCTCAATGAAGAGCTAGTTGATGATCTCTAATACCTGTGTCTGCATCATAAAATGAGGCAGTTCAAATGGACATCAGTACGTGGAATATATGAGTATGTAAAATGGATGAATGAAATAGATATAGGAAGATTAATACACAATAACATCAACTTAGAAGATACTCATTCAGTATATCAAAGGTCTATGCAAAGCAAGAATAAAAAGTAGACAATGACCCATTAATACCATCCAATCCAATACATTCAAATCAAATCGGACTACTATTAGTGTAAAACCTATCTGAGAGTTTCTCTAACTGACATCCATCACCTATGAGCTGGTGATGATACAACGATGCGATGACATTGCCATATCCATCCAATACCTTGCCGGGGTAAAGGACATCACATCGGTGGATCTACAATAAAGAACATCAAGTCCTCTTTTGGGACAAAGAAAATATCCCATTTTACGATTCAATCCTCTCCTATGCTGCCTACGTAGTTATTGAGTTTGAGTTGTTATCTACTCTTACTCAATTTGATGCTCAATACTCCTCCCAGGACTCAAGATGCTCATAAGACATCAATCATCTGGATTACTAATCTCACTAGTCTTGTTGAACATTGTTAACTCAATTCAGTACATCAACCATCAACTCTTTGGTTAGAATCATTATGTTAGGACTAATTTCATGATCTCTAAGACTCCAGGAACATCAATTTCATCAACATCATCATCAACACTCTCATATCAGGATCACAATCATAGTTAATGCACATTCATACCGTTAAGGCTCTAGACTCATCTCTTATTGCAATCTTTTATGAAAATAATATGTAAGGGTTTCTAAAATAACTCATGAAAAGTATTTAAACAGTAAAATCAAGTTTATGATGATTATCAATATAGGAGAAACATTCATGAAAAACATGCATATAGGTTAACTCTTTCAAAATCTCTTTACTAGCATCAATAGGGGCATATGAAAGAACATTTTCATGTTTTATTTTTTAACTTTAAATACCTGGAAAGTCGGTATTACAATTGAAATTTGATGAATACTAGCTTTCTTGGAGAAAATTCTTGATCTTGGTCGTTCTTTTAGTGTGGAGAAACTTGATAAGACATTGTTTGAAGGCCACTCTTATATTCTTGAATTCTTGACTTAGAATCTTTAGAGTTCTTGACGAAGAACCTTAATTCTTAAAGAAGAAGAAAAAACAAGAAATTCTTTCTTGGAATTTCATGAATTTGTTTTCTTGAAACCCAAGGTTATGATTTAAGAGATTCATGAATAGATAAATAAATATTGGTTGGGTAGCTTGAAATTTATGAAGAATAACTTAATTTGATGATGGATGTTGAAAGCTAACCCTAACTTAATGATTTTCTTGATGATTCTTCAATGGTTATGTTAAGGTGTGAAAGAGAGGGTTTTACTTATGAAGAATTGATGTTTTATGCATTTTGGGGCCTTAAATAGACCCCCAAAAGTTTTAGGATAAAAGTACCTTCAAAATAAAATAAAAGGACGTCATTTAGCTTATCCAGAAAAATTCGCGTCAAGTCCGTGACACGGAGCTATTGTGGACCTTCAGACAACTCTTTTATTTTGAACTCTAATTAAGGTTAAATGAGATGCATTGGAAAGATAATTCAATGATGTTCAATTTGATATATTATAGGTCACATAACACATTAAATGTTAGGAGATATGGGCATTTAAATTGACTCTTCTATCAAATCATAGGAAAACTTAGTCAATAGAAACGTTTCGAACTTGTGTTGACCTTGGGTGTCCCTTAAGACCTTAAACCACATCCAAGATACTTCAATTACTTAGGAAAGGACCTTAACATATATGAATATCTTGAGTTCAAATCCGCGACCTAGCCGTAGTCTTGGTTAGAAGCTTAGAAACACTTAGGAATGGGTGTTAAAACCCTTTTCATACTCAAAACGACCAACTTTGATCGTGTTTAAGTCTAGGAGGGGTTGGGAATTCCTCTCACAAAAAACATAAAAAAATACACTTCGAGGAACCAAGTCTGCGTCACAGATGTGTGGATTTTAGGTTTTTTTCGCTCAAAATTTTCCGATCGAGTTTTCTAATCCCGTAAGAAATATTGGGATCATATCTAAGTGTGAATCCGCGATAAGTCCATGACTTGGACATGTCATGCACTCTTACTGGAATATGTTTTTACATCAAAAAATTATCTTTTAATCCAGTTTCACTAAAAATCAACCAAGACCATTTTTCCACACAATATTTCATGTTGATCGCATTTTCATTCTCGGATTTGCCATCGGGGTTCGAGAAGACATGTTATGCACACATCTCTTATCTAGGGGTATTTTGATAATTTTATCAAGTGTTACATTATCTCTCCCTTGGAATCATTCATCCTTAAATGATGGATACATAAGGGTGAATTCATTGCACGAATCAAACACTCAGGGCTCTATCGAATCAACGAATCACAACCAACCAATCGCCATCATACTTATCAACCAATCTGGACAATCACAAATTACTCAGAATAGACAAACCGGTTCAGATTAAGAGTAGAGATATTCTTAGATATTCTCACTATCAGGCACGAATGGAACATCAAAACTCAATCAATTCGAATCATTCAAACATCTCAACAGTCCGTTATTTGAACTTAAGAAGGAAGTCATCAACTCTAATCGAGCATGGGACCATCTTGATATATAAGACTCTATAGATATACTCTCACTCTCAGCACTTCATCTCATCTACGCTCCTTTTCATAGAACTTCACTCTATCAATTTAAACTTAAAGATCCTATTCAGATCTACGCCCAACCACATCCTCATCTTCCGTTCACGCCTAACTCTAAGTCCCAGGTGCTAGTGCTAAGATGATGATACCTATACTAGTCTAAACACTTGACATCTATGTTTCATATCTCCATAGTGACCTTTATTTAGAGAATACTAATCGTTCTCATCACTTTAACACACTTCGTGGACTTTTTAAGGTCAATATCACTAGAGAATCTTCAAACCTAACAAATCATATCTACACCCTCAATCACTAAATTCCTAATCTTCAGACCTAACATAGCACATCTACACTCTCAATCACCAAATTTTTATCATGAGAGACACTAATAATCTTTTACCTATCTATTACACTCATCAAGATTCCTCTAGCTCCTCTTCCACGTCTACAACCTTAAAAGGAAATGGTATCACCTCATTATCAAAATCAAGAACACTCATTCTCTCTCGTCAACCATCATTCCTCTACTATCATCAACATTTTTATCAAGACTAAAAAGCAAGATCACTGAAAAGGATAGGAACAAAAGATCAGTAGCATAATTCAACCAAGAAATCATAGCTGAGAACATTCATAATTGAGTACGATCTCCCTCGTCTATCAAGGCTCATTCTGAGTTCACATAACTATATATAGTGTAATACTCAGTTCACATCTCATTCAACATTGGACTAAAATCCCTCAAATCCATTAGCTATGATTAAAATTATAGAATGAAGTTATTGCTTCTCATCATCAAAATTCAAAATGAATGATAATCAACAAGTGGTACATAGGCCATATGTAACACCCCACAGCTTACATGTACTAGTCCAACGCAGATGAAACATGATATGGCAGGGTCAAATCCGCACATATTTTTAAAAGTGCGTGAATTTTAGATTAAAAGGCTATATGTACGTCTAACGCTTAAGATGACCGAGTGTAAATAATTTTTAAGTCAAATTAAGGAGAGTGTGACCTTAAATGAAGTAAAATAACTGAGGTGCTTGTGGGACTTAGGAAGCTAGTAGGTGAATCACCTACATGCTTAGCTTAAATAAGCTCGGTAAACGGAGACAAGGCCCAACACCGAATTTGTTCAAGTCCGATAAAGAATAAACCCCGAGTTAAGAATGCCATTTGGGCCCATGGTTTGGCATCATAAAAGGACAATATTTTCAACCCAAGATGGATAGGAAAAGGGCCAAATTACAATTACAATCCAATTCAAAACTAGGGCCCAAACTAAGTGGGCTTAGGGGAGAAATGTTTGCAACAAAGCCCATCCCATTTGAAGCCCAATAAGGCCCAAATGAAAGGGCCAAGCTGCTGCCCCATAACCTTAATAAAATAAGGTTGAAAACACAAAAGAAAGTCGGCCAAAAGTGGCCTATAAAAGGGAGCAACAAGCAGCAACTTTTAGTCCTTTTTTCAAGCCAAAATTTCAGATTTCTCTCTAAGCTTCTTCTTGCTCTCTTCTCATTTTCTAAAGCAGCCAAGACACACTTCTAGGGTTCTTGAAGAGAACCTAATCCTTGAGGTTTAAGGTAAGATAAAATACCCATGGTTTGGTGTAATTTTTCCATGAAAAAAATGAAGAGTATGTTGGTTGTATTGTGCAGGAATTTTGGGACAGCATGTGTTCCAAATATTGTGGTTCACTTTTCTTGTTAAATAAGAGACTTTTATCTTGTTGTTTGGATGGGTTATGAAGTAATATGTATGTTTTTAAGAAGTATTGGGTCTGGAATGATGTGTGGAGGCTGGTGGACCACTTTTATCTTCCGCAAAAATAAGTTCTTAAATGATGTCTTAATTCCGCTCATTAGTAAGAATTCGTGGACTGTTTTTGGGAATTGTTGTCTCATGTTTTCCATCTACTTAGGGACTGTTTTTGGACTGTTTTAGGACTGTAATTGTGTGTAAATATGTTGAGGACAGTTTGGTTGAGGTTGAAACGAATTTGGAATGGTTGACGTCGAAGTGTAGCGGAAGGACACAATGTTGTGTTGTCTACTTGCATGTTGTGTAGAGTTGTTGTATGACGTACTGTATGAGTTGTTGCAATGCTGTTATGGGACTAAATATAGCTGAATATGACATGTATATGGGAATGTGTGTTAGAAATACGATTAGGAGTGGAAATGTTGAAAGAATACTCTTTGGGTGCTAATTCCGAGCTTGCTGCCCGGATATTATTTTTTGGTGAAATTGGATTACTAAGATGTGCTTACTAGCTTCTTACACTAGTTTTATCACCTAATATATTGTAGATAAGTGTTTGGAGGAAAAGGATACTACTCTGAGGTAATAACGACATAGTACAACGAGGTATGTAAGGCTACTTGATTTCCTATTACTTGGCATGAAATCTATAATCTTCCTTAGCACATAAAGGCACATACAAACTCCGACATGGCTGCTAACCGTGTCCCCACTTTTTACCATGTTCATATGTACCCATACATAGTCATTGTCAACCTTTATATGTACCTGAATACTAAATATACATGAGTTCCTTCTTACCAAACAAAGTCTATGTGTTGTTTAATCTCCGATATGGTTCATTAGTTGTGTATCTCTCTTTCCATTGTGGTATTACCTTGTATGGTTGTTCATATGTCACATGTCTATATTCCTACAGTTTTAAAGGTTATGACCACCAAAAGAACCATCTCAAAGTAAATAAAAGATAACTTACAGTTGCTTATAAATGGGTGGTAGCCCGAGGGGTGGAAGAATCACCTAGCCAGGGTCGATCTCATTTACCGGTGGTAGCCCGAGGGGTGAAGGAATCACCTAGCCAGGGTCTATCCCATTACAGATTTACCACTGATCAGCTGGTCATTTACATGATATATTGTGCACAGATTATACAGTAAAGAAAGATACAGTAATAAGAAAAGACATAGAGTACATGACTCCACAGTATGACTAAAGGTGGTCTTTTCATCCTTACACACCAGTGTGTGATTTCATTTAAGTTCTTATTGCATATACAGTATTTCCTTCCTTACATATTCAGTACATTATCTCGTACTGACGTCCCTTACGGGGGACCTACATTTCATGCTGCAGGTACAGGAGCTAGTAGATCTCCCCAGTAAGAGTACAGGACTTTCAGCTACTATTACTGAGCTCCAGGTTGCTTCAGGGCTTGTGTGTTTAGAACTTTTATTTTATATTGTATAGTTGGTCATGAGGCGGGGCCTGTCCCGACCCATATGGATATTATTCCTTACTTAGAGGCTTTGTACACTATGTAAATTAAAGTGTGGTCAAATAGTGTATTATAGACATCGTGGCTCCAACGGCCTAGTCTTATGCATTTACTTTTGGTTTGTTAGTACAGTTTACTTTCTTTTGACAGCATACTGAGTATGGAAACCACTTAAATGTCCATAGCAGGGGTATATTTATATGTTGGTTCTCCCGAGCCTTGTCGGCAACGGGTGCCTGTCCGCCTTAATGGGGCTTAGGGCGTGACAGAAGTGGTATCAGAGTGGGTCATCCTAGGGAGTCTACAAAGCCATGTCTATGTAGAGTCTTGTTTATGGATGTGTTGTGCACCACATTTATAAGCAGGAGGCTACGTGGCATTTAGGAGTTGTCACTTTCGTTTCATCCTTTAGATCGTGCCATTGAGCCAAGTGTTGTAGGTTGATTATTTCTAACCTCTAAATCATTTTGTACAGTAAGCATGCCCGAAACAAGGAAAAGCAAAGGCAAGGGGAAGGAGGTGGAAGTGGTAATTGGTATGGCCAGTCGGGTGAGACGACGAGATGAGGCCCAAGATGAGTCTCTGTCCCAAACATCTCCAACTCCTCCAGCTCCTGATGAACCAGGTCGTAGTGGAACTCCCTCAGAACTATCTGCCAATGCTGCTGTGCAGGATCTGAGAAATGCGGTCCAATTATTGACCCGCATAGTTGCTAGCCAAAGCCAAAGACAAGAAGGCCCAGTTGTAGGTGCAGATGGTGTGAATAGGGCAGCTATCACGAGGATACGGGACTTCCTTAATTTGGACCCTCCAGCTTTCACCGGGTCAGATTCTAATGAAGATCCACAAGACTTTATTGACCAGATCCAACGTACTTTGGATGTTATGCATGTAAGTGGTACAGAAGCTGTAGAATTGGCAGCATATAGATTGAAAGGTGTGGCTATATTGTGGTATGAAGCTTGGAAGCAATCTAAGGGTATAGATGCACCTCCGATTACCTGGAAGGAGTTCAAAGAGGACTTTCTTGACCACTACTTGCCATATGTGATCCGAGAGGCCCGGGCAGATCAATTTCTGAATCTCCACCAAGGGGGTACAAGCGTGAGGGAGTATAGCCTCCAGTTTAACTCCTTGGCCAGGTATGCTCCTAATGTAGTTGCTACTATGGCAGATAGAGTTCATCGGTATATGGATAGGTTTGATACGTATCTGGTAAGAGACTGTACTATTGCTTCATTGAATAAAGACATGGATATAGCAAGGATGCAAGCATTTGCACAAAAACTAGAGGATCAGAGGCAAAGGAGCAGGACACAAGAGATAGAAAGGGGCCAGTCCAAGAGGGCCAGATCTACAGGGCAGATTGTACCATCCCAAGGTGATGTTAGGCCCCGATTTCCTAGTAAACCACCTTGACCATCATCCTCCTATTCTGCAGTCAGTGCTCCGCCGCAATTTCAAGGGCCTAGAGGTAATCAGTTTAATCAAAGAAGTGAGGGACAAGGTGCACGGACAACAGGATGTTCGGCCAACCGGCAGATTCCTCCTAGGCAGTCTTGTAAACAATATGGGAGGAGTCATTCAGGTATATGTCGTGCTGGGACAGATGCCTGTTATTGGTGTGGTGTACCAGGGCATATGATAAGAGATTGCCCCAGAAGACGTATGGGTGATATAGCACAACCTGCTGGGTCAGCTGTTGCATCATCATCGTCAGTTCCTCCCTTCAGTAGGGGTCAGCAAACACCTACAGGCCGTGGTAGAGGTGGTAGAGGAGCAACTAGCCCCAGCGGAGCCCAGAATCGCACTTATGCTCTGGGGAGTCGGCAGAATTTAGAAGCTTCACCCGATGTGGTCACAGGTACATTGTCCATCTTTTCACATAATGTGTATGCATTAATTGACTCTGGTTCTACATTATCATATATCACTCCACTAGTGGCTGGGAAGCTTAAAAGAACACCTAAATTATTGAATGAGCCATTTGAAGTGTCTACACCTACTGGTGAATCTATTACAGCTTGAAGGGTCTATTATAACTGTGTCGTAACTGTTTGTGACCGTGACACATTGGCGGACCTTGTTGAGTTAGATATGGTGGAATTTGATGGTATAATGGGTATGGATTGGTTAGCTTCTTGCTATGCTACTGTGGATTGCCGAACTAAGAGAGTGTATTTCCACTTTCCAAATGACGCAGTCCTTGAATGGGAAGGTAATATTGGGGCACCAAAGGGGAAGTTTATTTCCTATTTTAAGGCAAGGAAGATGATGTCAAAGGGGTATATATGCCATCTAGTTAGAGTAAGGGATATGGAGGCTGAATCACCAACTCTTCAATCTGTTCCTGTAGTGAATGAATTTGCTGATGTGTTTCCCGAAGAGCTTCCAGGTTTACCTCCAGAACGAGAAATAGATTTTGGCATTGACTTACTTCCAGGTACTCAACCTATTTCTATCCCTCCATATAGAATGGCCCCGGCAGAGTTACGTGAATTAAAGGAGCAATTAAAAGATTTGCTAGAGAAGGGTTTTATAAGACCTAGTGTGTCCCCTTGGGATGCACCAGTGTTATTTGTACGTAAAAAGGATGGCACCTTGAGAATGTGTATTGATTACCGGCAATTGAATAGGGTGACAATTAAAAACAAATACCCCCTCCCCATGATTGATTATTTGTTTGATCAGTTACAGGGTGCCAAATGTTTTTCGAAAATTGACTTGAGGTCAGGGTATCACCAAGTGAGGGTGAAGGAGAAAGATATACCCAAGACAACCTTTAGGACACGCTATGGTCACTTTGAATTTCTTGTTATGTCATTTGGGCTGACAAATGCACCAGCGGTTTTTATGGACTTAATGAACAGGGTATTCAAGGCATTCTTGGATGTCTTTGTGATAGTATTTATAGATGATATTTTGGTGTATTCAAGATCAGAAGAGGACCATGCAAATCACTTACGACAAGTATTACAAGTTCTTCGTGATCGGCAATTGTATGCCAAGTTTTCCAAATGTGAATTTTGGTTGAAATCAGTGGCATTCTTGGGTCATATTGTATCTGATGAAGGAATAAGGGTTGATTCACAAAAGATAGAGGCGGTGAAAGATTGGCCAAGGCCACAGAAGTTCGAAGCTTCTTAGGGTTGGCAGGTTATTACAATAGATTTTTTGAAGGTTTTTCTTCTATTTCTGCACCTCTAACAAAGTTGACACATAAGGCGACCAAATTTCAATGGAATGATGCATGTGAAAGGAGCTTTCAAGAGTTGAAAAGCAGGTTAACTTCTACACCTGTATTAGTGCTTCCAGAAGGCACAGAGGGGTATGCGGTGTATTGTGATGCTTCGGAGGTTGGATTAGGGTGTGTACTGACACAACATGGTAGGGTAATTGCTAATGCCTCGAGACAACTGCGGCCACATGAGAAAAACTACCCGACACATGACCTTGAACTAGCAGTTGTTGTGTTTGCCTTGAAAATATGGCGCCATTATTTGTATGGGGTTCATGTTGACATATGTACTGATCATAAGAGCTTACAGTACATATTTAAACAGAAAGACCTAAATTTAAGGCAGCGGAGGTGGCTGGAGCTAATAAAGGATTACGATGTTGATATACTATACCATCCAGGGAAAGCAAATGTGGTAGCCGATGCTTTGAGCCGCAAGGCAATTGTGAATATTGATGATCAGACCTTGGTAAGTCAAGGAGTCGCTAAGCATCTACGTCAACTAGCCAATTTGGGGGTACGCCTGATTGTAACTCCAAAGGAAGGGGTTGTTGTGCATAATGCTGCAGAGTCTTCATTGGTAACAGAGGTAAGAGAAAAATAGTTCAAAGATCCTATTCTACGGAGACTTAAGTAGAAGGTGAGTCAAGGCATAATGAAGGGCTTTGAACTTACCCAAAATGGAGTACTTTACTGTCAAAATAGATTGTGCATTCCTAATATAAATGGACTAAGAAGGAGGATAATGGAAGAAGCTCATCATTCAAGATACTCTATCCATCCAGGATAAACTAAGATGTATCATGACCTGAAGGGAATGTTTTGGTGGGAAGGCATGAAAAAGGACCTTGATGAATTTGTGGCTCAATGTCCGAATTGCCAACAAGTTTAGGTAGAGAACCAAAAGCCGGGAGGTTATATGCAATGTATAGAGCTTCCAACCTGGATGTGGGATATGATTATTATGGATTTTGTTACTGGGTTGCCTCGCTCATTTCAGAAGTTTGACTCCATATGGGTAATCGTTGATAGACTTACAAAGTCAGCACACTTCTTACCGTTTGGGAGTGATTATACAGCTGAAGAATATGCAAAGCTATACCTCAAAGAGATAGTTAGGCTACATGGGATTCCAATATCCATTATATCTGATCGGGGAGCTCTATTCACCGGAAAGTTTTGGAAATCCTTCCAGAGGAGCTTAGGGACACAAGTAAATTTAAGTACAGCTTTCCACCCGCAGACAGATGGTCAAGCAGAACGCACCATTCAAACACTTGGAGATATGTTGCGGGCGTGTGCATTGGATTTCAAAGGTAGTTGGGTAGACCATTTGCCACTTATTGAATTTGCCTATAATAATAGCTACCATTCAAGCATCAAGATGGCACTGTATGAAGCTTTGTATGGAAGGAAATGTAGATCACCGATAGGATGGTTTGAAGTGGGTGAAACCACCTTGCTTGGTCCAGATCTAGTCCAACAAGCCATGGAAAAAGTCAAGGTAATACGACAACGGCTAGAAACAGCCCAAAGCCGTCACAAATCATATGCAGATGCTAGAAGAAGAGGACTGTAATTCTCAGTAGGAGATTGGGTGTTCTTAAAGGTATCCCCAATGAAAGGTGTTATGAGATTTGGTAAGAAAGGGAAACTAAGCCCACGTTATATAGGGCCATATAAGATTATTAAAAGGTTTGGATAGGTTGCATATGAATTAGAGCTACCCCAGGAGCTTTCAATGGTTCATCCAGTTTTTCATGTCTTAATGCTTCGAAAATGCATAGGTGATCCATCTTGTATTACTCCTATTGAAGATATGCAGTTTACGGAAGATCTCACCTATGAAGAGGTACCTATTTTTATTCTAGATCGTCAAGTTAGAAAGCTAAGGAAAAAGGAAATACCTTCAGTAAAAGTGCTTTGGAGGAACCAACAAGTAGAAGAGATAACGTGGGAGGCCGAGGAAGCAATGAGGTCTAAATATCCTTATTTATTTGAAGCTAAATAGGAAGTCCAAGATACATAGTTGAGGGATTAGTAGATAGGTGAATATGAATTCTTATTATGTTTTCAAAAGTCTGTTTACACGTAAGTTCGAACTTGTTTAACCTATTCAATTATGCTTACGGTCGGGGACGAATGTTCCTAAGGGGGGGAGGATGTAACACCCCACATCTTACATGTACTAGTCCAACGCAGATGAAACATGATATGACAGGGTCAAATCCGCACATATTTTTAAAAGTGCGTGAATTTTAGATTAAAGGGTTATATGTACGTCTAACGCTTAAGATGACCGAGTGTAAATAACTTTTAAGTCAAATTAAGGAGAGTGTGACCTTAAATGAAGTAAAATAATTGAGGTGATTGTGGGACTTAGGAAGCTAGTAGGTGAGTCACTTACGTGCTTAGCTTAAATAAGCTCGGTAAACGGAGACAAGGCCCAACACCGAATTTGTTCAAGTCCGATAAAGAATAAACCCCGAGTTAAGAATGCCATTTGGGCCCATGGTTTGGCATCATAAAAGGACAATATTTTCAGCCCAAGATGGATAGGAAAAGGGCCAAATTACAATTACAATCCAATTCAAAACTAGGGCCCAAACTAAGTGGGCTTAGGGGAGAAATGTTTGCAACAAAGCCCATCCCTTATGAAGCCCAATAAGGCCCAAATGAAAGGGCCAAGCTGCTGCCCCATAACCTTAATAAAATAAGGTTGAAAACCCAAAAGAAAGTCGGCCAAAAGTGGCCTATAAAAGGGAGCAACAAGCAGCAACTTTTAGTCATTTTTTCAAGCCAAAATTTCAGATTTCTCTCTAAGTTTCTTCTTGCTCTCTTCTCATTTTCTAAAGCAGCCAAGACACACTTCTAGGGTTCTTGAAGAGAACCTAATCCTTTAGGGTTAAGGTAAGATAAAATACCCATGGTTTGGTGTAATATTTCCATGAAAAACATGAAGAGTATGTTGGTTGTATTGTGCAGGAATTTTGGGACAGCATGTGTTCCAAATATTGTGGTTCACTTTTCTTGTTAAATAAGAGACTTTTATCTTGTTGATTGGCTGGGTTATGAAGTAATATGTATGTTTTTAAGAAGTCTTGGGTCTGGAATGATGTGAGGAGGCTGCTGGACCACTTTTATCTTCCGCAAAAATAAGTTCTTAAATGATGTCTTAATTCCGCTCATTAGTAAGAATTCGTGGACTGTTTTTGGGAATTGTTGTCTCATGTTTTCCATCTACTTAGGGACTATTTTTTGACTGTTTTAGGACTATAATTGTGTGTAAATATGTTGACACAGTTTGGTTGAGGTTGAAATGGATTTGGAATGGTTGACGTCGAAGTGTAGCGGAAGGAAACAATGTTGTGTTGTCTACTTGCATGTTGTGTAGAGTTGTTGTATGATGTACTGTATGAGTTGTTGTAATGCTGTTATGGGACTAAACATAGCTGAATATGGCATGTATATGGGAATGTGTGTTAGAAAATACGATTAGGAGTGGAAATGTTGAAAGAATACTCTTTGGGTGCTAATTCCGAGCTTGCTGCCCGGATATTATTTTTGGGTGAAATTGGATTACTAAGATGTGCTTACTAGCTTCTAACACTAGTTTTATCACCTAATATATTGTAGATAAGTGTTTGGAGGAAAAGGATACTACTCCGAGGTAATAACGACATAGTACAGCGAGGTATGTAAGGCTACTTGATTTCCTATTATTTGGCATGAAATCTATAATCTTCCTTAGCACATAAAGGCAAGTACAAACTCCGACATGGCTGCTAACCGTGTCCCCACTTTTTACCATGTTCATATGTACCCATACATAGTCATTGTCAACCTTCATATGTACCTGAATACTAAATATATATGAGTTTCTTCTTACCAAACAAAGTCTATGTGTTATTTAATCTCCAATACGGTTCATTAGTTGTGTATCTCTCTTTCCATTGTGGTATTACCTTGTATGGTTGTTCATATGTCACATGTCTATATTCCTACAGTTCTAAAGGTTATGACCACCAAAAGAACCATCTCAAAGTAAATAAAAGATAACTTACAGTTGCTTATAAATGGGTGGTAGCCCGAGGGGTGGAAGAATCACCTAGACAGCGTCGATCTCATTTACGGGTGGTAGCCCGAGGGGTGAAGGAATCACCTAGCCAGGGTCGATCCCATTACAGATTTACCACTGATCAGCTGGTCATTTACATGATATATTGTGCACAGATTATACAGTAAAGAAAGATACAGTAATAAAAAAAGACATAAAGTACATGACTCCACAGTATGACTAAAGGTGGTCTTTTCATCCTTACACACCAGTGTGTGATTTCATTTGAGTTCTTATTGCATATACAGTATTTCTTGCCTTACATATTCAGTACATTATCTCGTACTGACGTCCCTTACGGGGGACCTGCATTTCATGCTGCAGGTACAGGAGATACTAGATCTCCCCAGTAAGAGTACAGGACTTTCAGCTACTATTACTAAGCTCCAGGTTGCTTCGGGGCTTGTGTGTTTAGAACTTTTATTTTGTATTGTATGGTTGGTCATGAGGCGGGGCCTGTCCCGACCCATATGGATATTGTTCCTTACTTAGAGGCTTTGTAGACTGTAAATTAAAGTGTGGTCAAATAGTGTATTATAGACATCGTGGCTCCAACGGCCTAGTCTTATGCATTTACTTTTGGTTTGTTAGTACAGTTTACTTTCTTTTGACAGCATACTGAGTATGGAAACCTCTTAAATGTCCATATCAGGGGTATAGTTATATGTTGGTTCTCCCGAGCCTTGTCGGCAATGGGTGCCAGTCCGCCTTAATGGGGCTTAGGGCGTGACACCATAGGCATGGCAGTTATACACCAGACAGAAATAGAGTAGCACCTCAACTGAAGAATAAGGAATATATAAGATGGCGAAGAATTGATGTCTCATCTTGATTAACGCAATCACTATCGAGAACTCAAGATCTACTTTGGTTCCTCACCTCATCATATCCCCCTTTGCTCAAGGGTCGTCTCACTAAGTTTGCGAATCAATTCCTTTTACTAGGCTATAAGTACATATCTCCACACGGTCGGGAATCACTATCCACAAGAATATCTTAAACTCTTCTATTATACTATAGCCGCATATATATATATATCCACTAAGACTCCCTTCAAAGATATGACTCTTAGCTTCTTCATGTATCTACGGAAGTCTTTCTATATTTGCTACTCTTATTGATGTACATAATCACTTTCCATAACTCTTACAATCTAACCTCTTCTTTTTCCTGCTAACGCTCAACTTTTGTGCTTCTATAAATTTAATTTTATAAGGATTAGACTATCATGGAAAACTCATCAACATCTATCCATAAGCCCTGATTGACTTAATTACTAGGGATGACAAAGAATGCTTACATCAGCCTATTCCATGTTGAAAACTTGAATATGCTACGTAGATTCTTATAGCAGTCATATCTTAGAGCTTCGCACATCTTTACACGATCATCGATACACATCTCAGGCCTCTTTTTATCTATTGAGATATTCTCATTCCACTAGTCTTACCTTAGGGGAACTCATACCATGCCCATAGCATCACTTTCCTTACAAATCAACGTCTTCATCTCAAGCATACACTATGGCCAGCCTCTTAGAGCAAATCTCCAACTAAGACTATCACTCTTACGATGCTATCTCCTCTTTCACACTACTCCTCAAAACTCAAGCTTAGGGTTTAGTACTAACATGTGGATCGCACACTTCCCTTATTATACCAACTCATAACTACATTTTAACTTCCCTCATATTTTACTAACCCAAAACTACTAGGTAAAACTACTAGGTAAAAATTAGGGACATAGGCTTACTAAAATCTTATAGTGAATACTCAATCAGCACATCCCCTTCTTCACAACTCAAGTAGCATTCACCTATTCACTATACTTCCTCATTTGGCTAAGCTCATAGCTCTATGAATTCTCATGGGGCTCTTAATTTGGAATCATAAGCCTAGTTTAGATCCATCACTTTTAAAGGACTTTGTTCCCCCTATTCAAAATCTATACTTCGCCCTCACTAATACTATGACACATCAACATAGACCTCTTTCTAGGTTGAGCACATTCCAACTTATCCAACAATAATTCTTTCTCTATACCCCATCATGAAAATCAATTGCTACTTACTACATTTTTGTCAAAATTTATGGGAATCGACTTATCTCCTTATTACTTACCTATTATATACATAACTCTAACTATAAAACTCAATCAGCTATCACTCTTGCTATCTCATCCCTTTATTTCCATCATAGTCCATCTAACTCTGGGATAATTCAATTCAACTCAGGGTTTATAAGACCTCACATCTCACTCTTAGGTAGTAACATTAAACTTTTAGAGATATAACTTTCTCTCTCATGGTTAACATCGGAAGCATGTTTTGGATAAGAGAGTCAGGGGTGCATCTTTATCCCACTCAAATGCACAATTCATATTAATAAAAGTGCATTCTTTTTAATCAATCAAATCAGCACACTAGTTGCTTATAAGGTGTGGTGCACAACACACCCATAAACAAGACTCTACTAGACACGGTTTCATAGACTCCCTAGGACACTTGAACTCTCTGCTTTGATACCAAGTTTGTCATGCCATGCGAGGGTACCCTTGGCATGACTGGCACTCGGAAACCATTGTTGGCTCCCAAGCATACCACTTGGTCTTATCTCAATCATTCAATCAGTGGAAGACTTAAAATAAAAAGAAAATAAGATGAGCAACTCAAATCCTCAATTTGTCTCAGTATATCCATATATAGGCCATAGGCCAACAATCAAACTCCAATTCTCTAACATAAGAATAGTTTTATAGGAAATCAATCAAGAGATAAAGGCCTCAATGTCAACTCATCACTATGTAGTCTATAAAACCTTTAGCTCTACTATCTAGATGGTACCAATGTAGATTTTATTTTCCTTTTACATGTGTAAGGGGAGAGTCTCCGACGTTTATTGCTTTCTTAGATTATATGTAAAGAGAGTAGTACTCTCTTAGGTGTAGTCTAGGTTTGCTTTCTGTTTTAGAATTGGGGCCCAGTTGGCCGACTTTAGAAGGTTGGCCGAATAGTGAACCACCATAGGTCGGAGGTAAGGTTTTACATCCCCTTCCTTTGTACTTTTTGCTTTTGTTATTTATGATAAGGTGTGGGGGTGTGTGTCTCAATCCCTGACTGCCACGAGGGGTGAGATCCTTGGGTAAGGTCTGTTATAAAAAAAAAGATGGTACCAATGACGGGTTCATAACTACCTCAAATCAAATAAAAGAAATCCAAACTCTAGTAGTTAGATGATAGTAACATGGAAATCCTCCAAAAATAAAGAGGTTTCACTGATAAGCTAAATGTGAATAGATCCTTAACAAAGCGCCTGTTGATGATCTATAATGCCTGTCTCTGCATCATAAAATGATGCAATTCAAATAGACGTCAGTACGTGGAATGTACAAGTATGTAAAATGGCTGAATGAAACAGATAAAGGAAGATTTATACACAATAACATCAACTCAGAAGATACTCAATTAGTATGTCAAATGTCTATCTAAAGAAAGAATAAAGAATAGACAATGACCCATCAATACCATCCAATCCAATCAAATCAGAGTATTATCAGTGTAGAACCTATATGAGAGTTTTTCTAACTGACAACCATCACCTATGATCCGGTGATGATAAAATGAAGTGATGTTGTTGCCACATCCATCCAATACCTTGTCAGGGTAAAGGACATTCCATCGGTGGATCCACAATTAAAAACATCAAGTCCTTTGTTGGTACAAAGGAAACATCCGATTTTATAGCTCAATCCTCTCCTACATCACCCAAGTAATTATTGAGTTTGAGTTGTTATCTACTTTTATATTCCATGCTCAATACTCCTCCCAATACTTAACATTCTCATAAAACATCAATCATCTAAATTACTCATCTCACTATTCTCATTGGACATTGTCAACTCAATTCAGTACATCAACCACCAACTCTTGGGTTAGAATCAATATCTTCGAACTAATTTCATGATTTTTAAGACTCCAGAAACATCAATTTCATCAACACTCTCATATAAGGATCATAATCATATTACATGCACATTCATATCTTCAAGGCTCTATACTTATCTTTTAAGTTCATTCTTGCAATCTTTTATGAAAATAACATGTAGGTTTTTCTAAATACCTCATGAATAGTATTTAAACAATAAAATCAAGTTTATAATGATCATCAACATAGGAGACTACATATATATATATATATATATATATATATATATATATATATATATATATATATAATTTACAAGAAAACATTCATAAAAAACATGCATAGAGGTTAACGCTTTCAAAAACTCTCTACTACCATGAATAGGGGCACATAGAATAATATTTCCATGTTTTAGTTTAGCCTTACATACCTATAAAGTCGGTATTACAATCGATATTTGATGAATACTAGTTTTCTTGGAGAAAATTCTTCATCTTGGTAGTTCTTTTAGAATGGAAGAACTTGGAAAGACATTGTTTGAAGGGCTTCTCTTTGATTCTTTAATTCTTTACTTAGAATCTTTATAGGTCGTGATTAAAAACCCCAATTCTTAAGGAAGAAGAAATAAGAAATTCTTTCTTGGAATTCTTGAATTTGTTTTCTTGAAACCCTAGGTTTTGATTTAAGATTCTATTTTAGATTCATAAATAGATGAAGAACTTTAGGTTGGGTAGCTTGAAATTTATGAAGAATAACTTACCTTGATGATAGATCTTGAAAGTTAACCCTAACTTGATCATTTTCTTGATGATTCTTGAGCATTTGTGTTTAGGAGTGAAGGAGAGGGTTTTACTTACGAAGGACTCACGTTGTATACGTTTTGGTCCTTAAGTAGATCCACAATGGCTTTAGGATAAAAGTAACCTCAAAATAAAATTATAGGACATCATTTAGCTTATCCAGAAAAGTTTGCATCAAGTTCGCAATGCGGAGTTATCGTGGACCTTCAGACAGCTCTAGACGTCTTCAATAAAATGATGATAACCTTTTACTCCAATCTCCGATTACGAAAAAATTATATGCATTGGAAAGATAATTCAAAGATCTTTAATATGATATATTATGGTTCACCTAACTCATCATATTTAAGGAGATATGGGCATTTAAAATTAATCCTTCTATCAACTCATACAAAAAGATAGTCAATAGAAAGTTTCAAACTTGTGTTGACCTTGGGTATCCCTTATAACCTCAAACCACATCCAACATACTTCAATCACTTAGAAAAGGACCTTAACATATATGCATAGCTTGAGTGCAAATCCGTGACTTAGACCTAGTTTTGTCAGAAGCCTAGAAAGACTTAGTAATAGGTATTAAAACCCTTTTTATACTCAAAACAACCTAGTTTGATCGTGTTTCAAGTTTAGGAGGGGTTGGAAAAAGTCTGGAATCCTCCTCATGAAAAACTGAAAAAATACACTTCGGGGAAACAAACACGGACTTGGGTGCATTTAAGGATTTTTTGTTCAAAATTTTTCGATCGAATTTTCTAATCCCGTAGAAAATATTAAGATCGCATCTAAGTGTGAATCTGTGATGCAGACATGTTACACTCTTGCTTGAATGCGTTTTTGCATCAAAGAATTATCTTTTGATCCAGTTACTCTAAAAATCAACCAAGACCAATTTCCCACACAATTTTTCATGTTAATAGCATTTTCGGCCTCGGATTCGCCATCAGAGTTTGGGAAAAGATGTTATGCGCACTTCTCTCATCTAGGGGTATTTTTGTAATTTTATTGGGTTTTACACTATGTTTTTTCTTTTTGTCGTGTTTGTGTTGTGTCTGGTGATTAATTTTTATTTTTTCTTTTATCTAGCGTGTATGCCTTTTTTTAGTGTGTTGTGCATTCTGTATTTAATGTTGTGATCAGTATGTTTGTTGTGTGCGAGGGATATAGGAATGTAAAGGAGATAGTGGAGAGGATCATGTGAGAGAGTGGAGGAATGTGTGCATGTATGGTGTCATGAGTGTTGTTAGGGTAGCAGTTTTAGGATTGTTAGTTTCCTTTTATTTCTTTTTTCTTTTTTACTTATTATTTGTTAAGACACAAATATATACTTTGAATAGATTTTCTTTTATATACAAAATATATATATAAGGATGAAAACATTATTTAATTTAAACTAACATAATATAGTAAAAAGTTAAATAGCTAATATAAAATTATAAATTGAAAATTCTAGATTATTTATCAAAACCTCAACTAACTAACTAACTATATATATATAAATATTCATTAATTTTTAAAATAAACTAAAACAAACTTATCTTAAAATGGGACCCTATTTTTACAGTTTTTAAATTATTTTTAAACAAACCTCCTAATATAGGATAAATTAAATAAATTTATAATAAAAATCAAATTTAGCTCTAAATATATACTATATATACACAATAATAATAAAAAGGTATTAAAATCTTAGATTCGGTCAAAAATTACATGTCTACAGTTTGCCCCTCTTTGGCAGAAAACACGAAGAGTTTGGTGACAAAAAAGTAGATGACGTGACAAATTTTGACCGCACTCTTACTTGCGAGGAAAAAGATGCGACCAAGTCTTGATTTTTGATAGCCTTCATATCCCAGGTCATAAGGGAATCAGATCACGTGTAATTCAAGGAGGTGAAATGATGAGTTGGAAGTAAGCTAAGGTGTATCGGGGCTCCAGTTCACAACTCCTATTTTTACACGCAAATGAAAAACAAAAACTAAAAGAAAAACGAGGACAAGATCTTATCTATATAACTTCTCTTGAATCGTCTCGGGCGTTTATGTCATCTCATATGAACTTGAAGGTTAGGTTGTTCCCCAAGCAGGCTTCTGCTACTCAATGTTGGAAACTAGCCTTGTCTTCAAGACTTGCTCCTACTACTTGAATTGAAAATAAGCTTCAAATTGATGATGCTTTGCTTTGTAGACACGATCTTGATCTCGACATGCAAACTGACCTTGTTCTGCAACCAAATTCTTGAAATAAAAACACACAAAAGCAATAGCACAAAATTTTTGCCTCAGTTTATAGCAAAGAAAATTTTGTGAGCATGAATAAAGGAGAAAGCTTAGCTTTAAATCAAGATTTTGGATAACTTGATCTTCGTTTCAATGCGTTCTTCAGATGCTTTTGACTTGTTTAAGTAACTCCAAGGATTGTGAAGATTCACTTAAATTGATTCCTTCTATTCCGATCTTCCAGGAGGAACTTACTAGCCTAAACCCCACTATCCAAGAGGATCCTACTATACTAAGTCCCATATTCCAGGAGGGTCCTGCTAATCTTAATTCCATTATCCAGGAGGGTCCTGCTAATTTAAATCCCATTATCCAGGAAGGTCCTTCTACACTAAGTCCCATTATCCAGGAGGATACTAATGCTAATCTAAATCTCATTATCTAGGAGGGTCCTATACGCTAAACCCCAATCCCATTATTTTGGAGGGTCCTGATGCTAATCTAAATACCATTATCAAGGAGGGTCCTGCTACGCTAAGCCCTATTATCCAGGAGGGTCCTGCTAATCTAAATTCCATTATACAGGAAGGTTCTAATGCTAATCTAAATTTCATTATCCAGGAGGGTCCTACTACACTAAGTCCCATTATCCAGGAAGATCTTGCTAATCTAAATTCGATCATCAAGGAGGGTCCTGCTACACTAAAGACCAACAACACGAACAACTTTTTTTTACCCTAGTTTAGATCAAAAATCTTTGTGAGTGTTGAATGTGGACTATTTCTGAGACATGGAAGGATAGAGAACTTGTTTTTTATGTAATCACGATACTCTATGTTTGAAAAGTTAACCAATTTCATTGCAATTGAGTGAGACAAACCGGTATTGTAGCATTGCCATTTTGCTCTCCACAATCTAGATCGAATATTTAGGATTCTGAACCATCAAATTGAGTACAACGTATATCCTTATTTTAAAGAAAATTTTAAATTCCTAAAGCAGTGGTTGGTTTGCAATTTGCACTTCTAACAATGATCACTTTAATACTCATCATTTTGATCTTTCTCCTGGTTGTTAATGTCCATCATCGGTTGTTTGCTGACTGAATAAAATATGATTACCTTGAGTGACTGTGACTTTAATCCAATACCCACCTTTATTTCATGATATCAATTATTCTAGCCTTCATTGAACCTCTGCACCTCCCTAAAATTCAAAACCTATTGATAGATGACAACTCATCGACATTTCTCCTTAATGAGAATTTTGTCTATTGGCTAGATGCGTTGCTTTGTGCAATTAGAAAGCTAGTTACAAGTCTTGAAATCCTTTATCCTTTATCAACCCCCCCCCCCCCCCCCCCGTTTTTTGCAATGAACCCAACCAAAGGACATAAGGGGGAAAAGAAAGGAAAAAAATGATGAAAACAAAAGAATCAAATAAAGATTTAATGAGAAGGATCACTTTTAGAGCAAAGAAGAAAATAGAGAACTTATCTGAATATAGTAGTTGACTCTATCGATCATGACATGCGCTTTGAATTAATCCATCCAACCTATCCATCCAAACTATTCACTAACCTTTATCGATCATTAAGATTGGATCTTGAGTTCCACATACTTCAATAAACCATAATCAAGCCCGAGATCTCATTTGCCTTATGATGCCCGCTAAGGTTTTCAGCAATAAGACTGTCTCATTTTTAATTTCACTCAATTCATCCTCACCTTATGGTGCCCTTTAAGGTTTTCACCAATAAGACTCTCTCATTTCATGCTCTCAATCTCACCTTCACTTTATGGTGTCCCCTTTAATGCTCGTTAAAATTACCAAAATACCCCTAGAGGGAGGGTATGCGCGTAACGCATCTTCCAAAATGCTCATATAGAAAATTTGATGCCAGATTATTTATTAGCATGAAAAATTGAGTGGGAAGATAGTCTCTGTCAATTTTTAGAGCGACCCGATCAAAAGATAATTTTTTATCTGAAGCAAAAAATAGTGTTGGTGCACGATAGGAGCACGACGTGCCTATGTCGTGGACCAGCATTTATATTTTCTTTTAAAAATTTGACGGGATTGAGAAAACTCGTTCAGAAACGTTTTTGTAAAATACATAGTATGCGATAAATCCACGTCGCGGACCGGGCCTTTTCCCAGCTAAAAATTTCTAAAATTTAGGAGGGGCATTATGGTCTATTCCAAACACTCTTAAACTCTATACACGATCTAATTAGGTCTTTTTGTTGTAAAAAGAGTCCAAAACCCCTATTCTATGTTCTATTCCAATAATATAACAAGGCTAGGCTTAAGGAAAGAGGAGAAGAACCGGAGGTTGAGCAATTCGAGAGGATATCCTTGACATGATTAATTGATAACTTCATCCCAGGTATGTAAGGCTACCTAAAGCATTGGACTATGTTCATCCATGCACCCTTCGTTTCTTGATTCAATATCATGAGAATAAATTGTATGTTTTAAATCTTGTGATTTCTTGAGTTCTAAATTCTTGTACATGCTGGAGTTTTCACAAATATAGTTGAGTCAATTTATGAGTTACATCATTACTATCATAAAATATGAATGTTATTGGAATGTTGATACCCTAGCCCTAAATTTAGTATTTTATTACCTATGTACTGAATTGAGAAGTATGAATTTAAATCTTCTAAGCCAAATGAATTGAACCCGAAAAGTATATTTTCTTGTTTCATATATGTATATAGAGAATACCTATTTTATCTTATGAGTTGAGTCTGGATAATGTGATGTTCTTGACCAAAATCATTGGGGGTCCTGCATGGTATCACTTAGGGTCATGAGTTCCATTGCATAAATAATGGCCCTGAGTAATTGAGTTATTGAGAGACTGAGTTGAGTTACTGAGAAATGAGTTGGCTCATTGAGATGAGTCAAAGAGATAAGTTTGAGTTAATTTCTATGAGCACATTTTAGTCTTGAAAGGAGTATTGAGCACCGAGTTGGGTGATTAAGGAGTACCCCTGAACTACATTGCCCGCATAGGATAGTTGTGCAACATATTCTGGCAACTCATGTCCCAATAGATGGACATTCGCTTTGGATCGAAGAGATAGAGGTAGAGGTAGAGGTTGACATTCTTTTCCTTGGCATGTTTAGGGTGGACGTCGCAACGACGTCTTTTCATTGTACATCACCAAACTTATGGTGGGGTGGATAGTTTTCTGTTAGAAAAATTTCCAAGCAACACTTGAGTGGGGTCAATCATGATTTTCAAACTGAGTTGCATTAAACACCTAGTCAAATTTTAAAGCATGATTTTAAACTTTGAACTTACATGGTTTATTTGAGTTTAGATATGAGATGAGGAAAATCATGATTTTAAACTTTAACCTTGCATCGTTTATTTGAGTTGAGATATGAGATGAGGAAAAGCATGAATTTAAACTTTAAACTTGCATCGTTTATTTGATTTGAGATATGAGATGAGGAAAAACATGATTTTAAACTTTAAACTTGCATTTTTTGTTTGAGATGTGACATGAGATGAGGAGTTGAGTCTTGAGTCGAGTCGGTTGATTGAGTCTAAGCCTTATTTGTTTCTTGAGCCATCTTACAGGCGCACTGCTGAAGTTCAATGTTCCCGAGTTCCAGAATTGGTGGGCCCTCCTTGCTATCTGGAGGAGCCTTTATTTTATTTTATTCTATTTTCTTTGAGTTGGGTAGCAATGGCATGTCATGGTACCATCTCTATGTTAGACGTAGAGGCTTCATAGACATTGAGTCTAACATAAAGACTTGGAAATTCAAACTCTTGTTTATTGGAAATTCCCTTTTTTTTATTGAAGACAGCTTAATTACTTTATAGTCTTTTCTTTGAGTATTTTCCTTCCACTGTCGAGTATGATGTGACAATGAGGACAAGTGGTTCGCTCGGATACTAGCAATAGTCTCTGAATGCAGGCCACGCCAAGGGTGACCTCCCGAGGCATGACAAGCTTGGTATCAGAGCACAAAGTTCAAGTGTCCTAAGGAGTCTATGATGTTATTCTAGTAGAGTCTTTATTATTGGTGTGAGGAGTGCCACATCCATAATAGAGAGGCTATAGAACATTAGGAATTGTTACCCTTTTTTCTTATTCTGATTCGTGCTACAGAGTTAAGCTCTAGAAAATCTCTCACCTGAATCGTGTTTCACATGTTTGCAGACTATGCCTTCCAAATGCTTCGTGAACCCGAGGAATGTCGTCAGCACTGAGGGGCTTGAGCCTATCACTCAGATTGTTGCATATGCTCAATGGTTAGAAGAGGACAAGGAGAATCAGATGGAAGAACCTTGGAGCAAAAAGGCTGAGTCAATAGGACATGAGTGTAGTAAGCATAAGCAAGATAATGGAAATAGGTCCCCCTTTCTGCAGAGACCTTGGAGTTATGCACCACCAACAGTGAGCGTACCCGCATTTAATAGTAGATATAATCTGAGACCGAGGAGAAACCATCCTTTCAGGGTCCGGAATCCTCCTTCCTGAGGAAGTGTGGCTCGAGGCTGCAAAGGAAAGCCACCATATGGAAGGTGTGGCAAACTTTATTTGGAAAATTGTCGAAAGGGTACTGAAGAATGCTATAAGTGTTGCCAGAGGATCACTTTCGGAGGAATTGTCCAAAGTGGGCCACCCAAGCCCAATCCACTACATCTATACCACCAGTTAGAGGAAATTAAAGAGATGCTACTTCTAGCATGAGCAAGGCCATAGACCAGTTGTGTCCCCCGGTAGCCACCCAAATCAGAAAAACACTCCAGGATGTTGTGATGGTTATAAATCAAGTCCTTACTCTTGATTGTTTTATATTGGTAGATCCTAGTGCTATTCCAACAGTTGTGCCCCCTTATTTGGCTAATAATTTGACAGAACTCCCGAGTGTCATCCTGAACCCTTCAGTGTATCTACTCGAGTTGGTGATACTATTCTAGCTGAGAGGGTCTATAGAGATTATTTTGTACCAACCCACCATAGAAATATCATGGCTGACTTAGTTGAGCTAATCGAGATGCACCCTAGGCGCTCTTATCGGAAGCTTGCCTTTGATGTTATCCATGAGAGAGAGAAATTTATGTCTCCTGAAGTTTAATGGTATGTGACAACCCGGGGTTAGGGTCTAGATGTGACACGGCGAATGGAGCCCGAGAGTCTCCAAAAAAGCCTCAGATATTAATATCCACATCATTGGTTTAAGAATAGCCTCTAAAACACATGTAACTATATAGCCAAATCTGATCTCAGGAATCATTCTATTAATAGGTAAACAATACAACAGTCAAAGTAACCATATGAAGAAGAGTTCCCATAGTGTCTAACAATACCTCTAGTCCAGGAACGGGGGCCAGGACAAGTTCTGGGCTCACCCTCAATATCAAGAACATCCATAACAACAATAAGGAAGATAACTGGCTCTCCTTGGAAGACGGGACTCACCATAATAACTTAAAGGTCAGGCTATTCATCAAAAGGCTGGTACTCAAATTGCTCGGCCCCTACATGGTAAAATTATGTAGGCATAGAGTGTGCGTTAGTACGTTTGAATGTACTAATTATGCGGTATGCAATGATTATGACTTATTAAACTGCATTTCAATGTTAGATGACAAGGCATATAATGTAGAAATAATCATATATATCCAAGGAAGAGTAGTATACAAGATGCCGTGAAATCCATGATGCATGCAATGCGATAATTCTCCTATATAGCAGGGATGGACTATAACCGACAAATCAATTCCATGCGAGCTATTACATGAATTAAACTGATTTGGGACCTCCCACTGGTAGGGAGAATATTACTTACCAAAGGTAATCTATATCACACCTTACGGAACTCACAATTTTGGTGGATGGTCACCTTCCTTACGGGAATCACTTTTTCGAAAGGGTTTTCAGAATCATAGATGTATAATGTCCCTATGTTTGCACATAGTTCAAGGAAAGGGAGAGGGCCCTTTGATATAGCCCTAACAACCCCAATCCATAAGTGTTAAGTCAATAACATCCCACTTGGACACTTATACATATACGTGCTTTCAGAAGGTGCAATGTTTGTATCAAACTATTCAACAAACATTTAGGCTCAAATGTCAAATCATAGCTCATACTTGTAATGCTCATGTAGGGAATAGCTTATTCACATAATCAGAATGGTGCAAGCACCCAAAATGCTCAATGAGCCAGAATCATAGACATACCGGTGATCATTTTTTTGTCATAACCAATGCCTTACAAAAATCATATCATAATCGCTTCATAAAACATAATTGAATTTAACCCACTTCATAATTTTCATACACCAATGCTCATGAATTCAATGCAAGGAATGATGTGATGATAGCATGGGTAACATAGATTCAAGTTAAAATCAACATCATAATATAAAATTAAATAAATCCATAATTAAATCAATATCTAAATCATAGTAATAGTTGCTCATGCATAAATCAATTTTAAAGGGGACTTGCATGTTAATAACTTCATAAATCAATATAAATCACCATAATAGTGTTCAAAATAATTTATAATCATAGGTAGAGTGCAGCCCATACACCAAATGGATTTAATAAAATCAAATAATGAAAACCCATATTTAAAGTGACTAAAATTCATAAAATCAATTGAAAGGAATTTTGGGTCTTCTTGATTAAAAGGGATCAAGAATCAATCCCACATACCTTAGTTAAGGAGCAGAGATTTGGCTTGAATTGAAATTCAATTGAGACCCTAACTTAATCCTTGAGAGGGGAGAATCGTGAGGAATAGGGAGGTGATCTTGAGAGGGGTAGAACGACTTAGGTAAATGAATGTGGAGAGGAGGGATTTCAGCTGAATTAGGGGTTTAGAATAGGTAAAAGATCAAAACCCATGTTTAGAACAAACTAAATTTACGTAAATGCCATTAATGAAACGGACCTAACTTAGTCCCATCTGGCTCACACGGCCCGTGAAATGTCATACAGACCGTGAACAGTGGCCGTGATCCCCTACTTAGGCTCTCATGGAGGAAAAATTCTCAAAGCTAAGTTATATCACACGGACGACTACACAGTCCGTGTGATATTGCATGGGTCGTGACATCGACCGTGTAACGATAGGTGAAATCATTTTCGCATGATAAAGTTATGAGACAGTGATTCTATACTTAGAATTATTTCCACGTAGTGAGTCATACGAAGGGCCACACAGACCATGTGAGTGCCCGTGTGCCCTCACTTGGCGAAAATTTCCCTTGTCCCAAAGTTGTCCCCCAACCGTGAATTAGGGCTGGTGCCTCTTCACGGGAGGCAACACGGTCTATGTGGAACTACACGGTTGTGTAGGCTCCTCCATAGAGAGGTGCCTTGCAGTTCACCTGGGAAGATTGTAGTATACTTTGGCAATACCATTTGAAAAATCTGGGTCCTTACATCATCTCCCCCTTGGGAACATTTGTCCCCGAATGTGCAAAACCGAGGCTTGAAAGGCTTGAATTATAGCATGAAACATCCAACAAAATATACAATGAATAATTCGTTACTAAAAATCGTACCAAAGGCATTACTTAAAATCATTGTTCAAGACCTTTAAGCTCATATCAAAATTGTTTTCAAGTCACTCAAAACATTTTAAAAGAAATCCTATTTGTGCACATCTATGCATGTCATGTCATGAGACTCAAGAGGGCAAGAAATGGCAACATTAAGTAAGGAAGAATCCTAATACCTTAGGCTTGAGTAGATTGGAAAAGATAAGGGTATCAATTCACCATGCTAGCTCCGCCTCCCAAGTAGCACTCTCCGCTTGTTGATTTTTCCAAAGCACCTTCACCGAAGAATCCTCCTTGTTACGAAGCCGCTTTACTTGCCTATCCAAGATTTCCATCGGCACCTCCTCATAGGACAAATTTTCTCCAACCTCAATTCCCTCCAAAGGTACAATGGTGCTAGGATCACCAATTAGCTTCCTCAACAAAGACACATGGAAGACCGGATGAATGGAACTTAAATCCGGAGGTAACTCCAACCTATAAGCCACACCTCCAAATCTCTCAACAATCTCATAAGGGACAACATACCGGGGGCTTAGCTTGCCCTTCTTACCAAAACACATTACACCCTTCATAGGCGAAACCTTCACATACATCCAATCACTGACGTGAAATTCAAGGTCCCTCCTCCTAACATCCGAATAAGACTTTTGATGACTTGGGATGGTTTCAACCTCTCCCTAATCACCTTAACCTTCTCCGTGGCCTCCACTACCAAATCTGGACCAACTAGTGCCATCTCTCCCAACTCAAACCACCACACCGATGATCTACACCTGCTCCCATACAAGGCTTCAAACTTTACCATGCTGATGCTAGCATGGAAGCTATTATTATAAGAAAACTCAATGAGTGGAAGATGGTCATCCTAATTTTCCTTAAACTCTAACACACAAGCCCTCAACATATCCTCCAAGGTTTGAATCGTCCTCTCTGCTTGGCCATCGGTTTGAGGGTGAAAAGCGATGCTCAACTTAATCTTAGTCCTAAGTCCCTTCTGAAAAGACCTCCAAAAGTGGGAATTGAATTGGGTACCCCAATCCGATATGATAGACCTAGGTACACCATGCAACCATACCAACTCTTGGATATATAACCTTGCATAATCCTCGGCGCTGAAAGTAGTCTTAACTGGTAGAAAATGAGCTGACTTCGTCATCCGATTCACAACAACCCTGATGGAATCAAATTGCCTTCGGGTTCGAGGCAACCCAACTACAAAATCAATGTTCACATCTTCTCATTTCCATGTCGGAATTTCAATATCTTGGGAAAAACCACTAGGCCTTTGGTGTTCTACCTTCACCTATTGACAACTTGGGCATTCAGATACGAATCTAGTGATGTCTTACTTCATACCCTGCCACCACTACACTTCCTTCAAATCTCGATACATTTTGGTAGACCCTGGATGAATAGAATAATGTGAGTTATGAGCCTAACTCATAATCACCCTTCTAAGATCATCCACATCTGGAACACAAAGACGATTTTGGTACCGGAGCATCTCCCCCTTGGGATAACACCTCGAACTCCTTCTCAGCAACCAATTTCTTTAATTCAAGTAGCGATGGGTCTAAATCTTGCTTGGCCTTTACATCATTTACCACAGAAGATTCTGCCCTCTTTGAACATGAATACCACCATCACTCGAATCTGCCAACCTAACACCCAACCTAGCTAACCGGTGAACATCTCTTGCCAACTCCTTCTTTTATTCCCCAATATGTGCCACACTCCCCATGACAACCTGTTGAGAGCATCAGCTACAATATTAGCCTTGTCGGGATGATATAGAACACTCATTTCGTAGTCCTTTCTCCAACAACCTCCTTTGCTTAAATTGAGATCCCTCTAAGTGAAAACATATTGCAAACTCTTGTGATCGGTGAACCCATCAACGTGCACGCCAAACAAATAATGTCTCCAAATCTTCAAAGCAAAAACCACCGCTGCAAATTCAAGGTCGTACGTGGGATAATTACATTCATGCACCTTCAACTGCCTTAATGTATATGTTGTCACCTTACCATTCTGAATAAGCACACAACGCAAACAAATCCGTGAGGCATCGCAATACACCCCAAATCCCTCCAATCCATTTGGTAAGGTCAACACAGGAGCCGATATAAGCTGATCCTTCAAAGTTTGAAAACTCTTCTCACATTCATCTGACCATACAAACTTAGCCTGCTTTTGGGTCAACTTGGTCAATGGAGATGCAATAGATGAGAATCCTTCAATAAACCTTTTGTAATACCCAGCCAACCCAAGAAAATTACGAATATCCAAAGGAATCAATGGTTTAGGCCAATTTTTCATAGCCTCAATTTTCTTCGGATGCACCTTGATACCATCATCGGACACCACATGACCAAGGATAGCCACTTCGCCCAACCAAAATTCGCACTTGCTAAACTTGGCGTACAATTTCTTTTCCCTCAAAGTTTGGAGCACCATTCTCAAGTAATGCCCGTGCTCCTGCCCACTTCGGGAGTAAATGAGAATATCATCAATGCTGACCACCACAAAACTATCAAGGAATTGCTTAAACACCCGATTTATTAGATCCATAAACATAGCCAGAGCATTGGTTAGGCCAAACGACATCATCACAAACTCAAAATTCCCATACCTTGCCCGAAAAGTGGTTCTGGGAATGTCGCATTCACTAACCTTCAACTAATGATACCCGGAACGAAGATCAATCTTTGAGAAATGAGTAGCCCCTTGAAGTTGATCAAACAAGTCACCAATTCAGGGCAATGGGTACTTGTTCATAACAATCACTTTATTCAATTGCCTATAATCAATGCACATTCGAAAAGAACTGTCCTTCTTTCTTCGAATAACACTGGAGCACCTCACGGCGAAATACTAGGCCAAATGAAACCTTTCTCCAAGAGGTCTTTCAATTGCTTCTTTAACTCTTTCAACTCTGTCGGTGCCATGCGAATAGGCTGAGTATTCGGGAGAAGGTCTATACAGAGGTCTACTTCCCTCTACGGAGGAATACCCAGTAAGTCTTCAGGAAATACATCGAAAAACTCATTCACTACAGGGACAGACTCAAGAGTAAGCACTTCAGACTCTGTATCCTTGACCATCAAAATATGATAACTACACCCCTTAGAAATCATTCTCCATGCCTTGAGGTAGGAAATAAACCAACCTTTAATAGAAAAGTCACCACCCGTCCATTCCAGAATAGGCTCACCTGGAGGTTGGAACTTGACCTTCCAGGTTCTATAATCTATCAAGGCATATGATGCATGCAACCAGTCCATCCAAGATTCACATCAAAGACAAACATCTCAAGCTTCAAAAGATCACACGGGAAACCTTTATGCAACACAGAAATAGGGCAACCATAATAGTCTCTACGTGCAATAACAGATTCACTTACAGGAGTATAGACCGAGAAAAGTTCCCGCAAAATCTAAGGGCTCAAACCAAACTTAACAGCCAACAGAGAAGTCACAAAGGACAAATTTGCACCCGGATCAAGTAAAACATAAGCATCAAAATCAAAGACTTCTAACATACCAGTCACAATGTCCGAAACCTCCTCGACATCCTGGCGAGCATGGAGTGCATAGAAACTGTTGTTCCTTGGGGTGACATCTTGGGAAGCTCTTTGTTGACCTTGTTCACATTGGGCCACCTGACCTTGGCCCCCTACGAACATTCTTAGAGCAATCAGCAACCTTATGATCCTTACCCCCGCATCTGAAGCAAAGGCCCAAATCTCTCCAACAGACTCCCGTATGGGGCTTCCCAAACTTGTCGCACAGAGGATATCCTTGATTTTTACCAGCCCGTGCCCTGGGAGGAGGTACTCGAACATTAGCGACCCAAGCACCCTAACCTTGGCCCTGCTGTAAGTGACCGAAACAAGCATTCTGAGAACCAGAAAATCTACCATCAAAGCAGGCTCTCTTGGGATCATGAACCCTTTTCTCCTTGAGTTTCTCTCCCTCGATCTGTTCAACATACACCATGAGTCTGGTAATATCCATGTATCGTATAAGCATAGCAGTGCGAGATTCCTTCACAAGCAAATCAGAGATACCCAAAACAAATTTGTGCATCCTTTTACGGGGGTCAGCCACAAGTGACATAACATAGAAATCTTCGTGAATTTAAGGGCATTGTTCCTCACACTCATACTCCCTTGCTTAAGATTGATGAACTCAATCATTCTCGCCTCCCTAAGTTCAAGAGGAAAGAAAGGATCAAGGAAAGCAAATTTTAACTCTTCCCAATTGACATCACCACCACAGACCCTTTCCAAAGACCACTGGGTGTACCACACTTGAGCCACGTCCTTAAGCTAGTAAGTGGCCAGTTCAGCTTTCTCCTCAGAAGTGACACCCATAATATTCAGTATCTTTGTGAGCTCATCAATGAACTCTTGAGCATCTTCGTCAACCTTTAGCCCATGGAATTCTGGAGGATTCATTCGGGTGAAATCCCTCACACTAGAAGCAGGTGTAGGATCCCGTGGCAAGTTAGCCTGCCTTGCTTGAGAAGTCACCACTTGAGCAAGCATGGCGAAGGCCGTACGGAATTCCCCATTTGAGATAGGTTCATCTACACGCTCGTGGGGAGCATGTCCTTCATTGGCCGGAGTCGGCCTTGGTAGAGGGGGTCTTTCTCGAGGCATCTTCTGAAATAGATCAACGACACTGTTAAATAAGAAAACTACATACACTAGTCATAGCACGACACAAGACATAAAGAAGTGAGGGAATTCCTAAAACGTCTTTGTGGCCTCCCACTTATAAGCATGGTCCACTCACACCCATGAATAAGACTCTACTGAACGTAGCACATTGGACTCCGAGGATCATTTATAAACCTAGGGCTCTGATACCATCTTTTGTCACGACCTGAGGTTAGGGTCTAGATGTGACACAGCCAATGGAAATCGAAGAGTCCCCAAACAAGCCTCATATATCAAAATCCACATCATCGGTTCAAGAATAGCATCTAAAACACATGTAACTACATAGCCAAATCAGATCTTAAGAAACATTCTATTAATAGGAAAGAAATACGACAAAGTAACCATATTTAAGAAGAGTTCACATAGTGTCTAACAATACCTCTAGTCAAGGAACAGGGACCAAGACAAGGTCCGGGCTCGCCCTCAACAATAAGAACATCCATAACAATAAAAGGAAGAAAACTGGCTTGCCCTCGGAAGACGGGACTCACCACAATAACTTCAAGATCAGGCTATTCATCAAACGGTTGGTACTCAAATTGCTTGGCCCCTACGTGGTAAAATTATGTAGGCATAGAGTATGCATTAGGACGTTTGAATGTACTTAGTATATGGGCATGCAATGCTTATGACTTATTAACCTGCATTTAATGTTAGATGACAAGGCACATAATATAGAAAGAATCATACATATACAAGGAAGAGTATAATACAAGATGCCATGAAATCCATGATCCATGCAATGCGATAATTCTCCTATATAGCGGGGATGGACTATAACCAACAAATCAAATCCATGCGAGCTATTACATGATTTAAACTGATTATGACCTCCCACTAGTAGGGAGAAGATTACTTTCCAAAGGTAATCTACATCACACCTTACGAAACTCACATTTCGGTGGATGGTCACCTTCCTTATGGGATTCACTTTTCGGAAAGGTTTTCAGAATCATAGACGTATAACGTCCCTATGTTGGCACATAGTTCAAGGAAAGGGAGAGGGCCCTTGGGGATAGCCCTAACACCCCTAATCCATCAGTGCTAAGTTAATAACATCCCACTTGGATAATTATACATATACGTGCTTTTAGAAGGTGCAATGTTCGTATAAAACTATTCAACATACGTTTAGGCTCAAATGCCAAATCATAGGTCATACTTGTAATACTCATGCAGAGACTAGCTCATTCACATAATCAGAATGGTGCAAGCACCCAGAATGCTCAATGAGCCAGAATTACAGACATACCGGTGATCATCTTTTTGTCATAACCAATGCCTTACACAAATCATATCATAATCGTTTCATAAAACATAATTGGGCTTAACCCACTTCATAATTTCCATACACCAATGCTCATGAATGCATGCATGATGTGAGGATAGCATGGGTAACATAGATTCAAGTTAAAATCAACATCATAATATAAAATTAAATAAATCCATAATTAAATCAACATCTAAATCATAGTAATAGTCGCTCATGCATAAATTAATTTTAAAAAGGACTTGCATGTTCATAACTTCATAACTCAATGTAAATCACCAAAATAGTGTTCAAAGTAATTTAAAATCATAGGTAGAGTGTAGCCCATACACCAATTGGGTTTAATAAAATCAAATAATGAAAACCCATATTTAGAGTGACTAAAATTCATAAAATCAATTGAAAGGAATTTTGGGTCTTCTTGGTTGAAAGGAACTAAGGATCAATCTCACATACCTTGACTGAGGAGCAGAGATTGGGCTTGAATTGAACTACAATTGAGACCCTAGCTTGATCCTTAAAAGGGGAGAATTAGGAGGAATAAGGAGGTGGTCTAGAGAGAGGTAGAATGACTTAGGTGAATGAATGAGGAGAGGAGGGGTTTCAGCTAAATTAGGGGTTTAGAATAGGTAAAAGCTCAAAAGTCATGTTTAGAACAAACTGAACTTACGTAAATGCCATTAATGAAACAGACCTAACTTAGTCCCTTCAGGCTCACAGGTCTCACTACATGGTCCGTCAAATGTCACACGGACCTTGAACAGTGGCCATGATCCCCTACTTAGGCTCTCCTAGTGGAAAAATTCTCAAAGCTAAGTGATATCACACAGACGACTACATGGTTTGTGTGATACCACACAAGCCATGACATTGACTGTGTAATGGTACTTGAAATAATTTTTGCACGATAAAATTATAAGAAGATGATTTTATACTTAGAATAATTTCCACGTAGTGAGTCATATGGAGGGACACACAGGCCGTGTAGCATCATAGGGACCGTTTGAGTACCCGTGTGCCCTCACTTGGCCGAAATTTCCCTTGTCCCAAAGTTGTCCCCTAACCACCAATTAGGCATGGTGCCTCTTCACGGGAGGCCACACGGTCTGTGTGGCACTACACGGCCCGTGAAGGCTCCTCCGTGGAGGGGTACCTGGTAGTTTACCTGGAAAGATTTCAGGACACTATGGTAATGCCATTTGAAAAATCTGGGTCCATACATGTTTGCACCTAAGTGTGTGATTTGAGGTCTTGTAAACCATAAGTAGAGTTGTTATCCCTGAGCTAGAAGGCGAAGGAGAGGAGGAGACCAAATAGTAAGAGTGGTGGTTGATTAGGGCTTGTAACTAGAGTCATGTGTCCCGCAGGTAAGTAATATAGTAATGATTTTATTCCTCCTAAGTTTTCACGAGAGAGTAGTAAGTACCATTTAATAGGAAACATAGATATTTAATAGGAAAACAGAGTGCTTTTGATGTGATAGATCTAAACAGGACTTATAATTCAAAGGTGAGAGCCCCATGAGATTCATAGAGTTATAAGCTTAGCTAGATAAGGAGGTGTAGTGAATAGGCATATAGTACTTGAGTTGTGAAGAGGGGATGTGTTGATCAAGTATTCACTATGAGACTTTAGTGGGCCTGTGTTCCCAAATTATTACCTAGTAGTGATAGGTTTGGTATGATATGAGGGAAGTGTGTGATGTACATGTTAGCACCAATCCCTAAACTTGAATTTTGGGGAGTGATGTGAAGAGGGAGATAGCATGGTGATAATGATAGTCTTTGTTGGAGATTTGCTCTATGATTCTTGCAGTGGTGTGTGTTCGATGTTAAGATTTCGACTGGCAAGGATCATGATGCTACGGGTATAGTAGAGGTACCCTTTAGAGGGAGATAGTAAATTGGGGAGGAAACGCTAGATAAGAAGAAGCTTAAGATATATATTCGTGATAGTATAAAGCGGTGCGAAGCTCTAAGTCATGACTTGCTATGAGAACCTAGCTAGTATATTTGAGTTGTTGATGTGGGATAAGTGGGTGTAAGAATTCTTTGTCACCCTTAGTAAGTAGGTTGATGGGGATTCATGTATCAATGACAATGGATTTTACTTTGTAATCCAAGACTTCTATAGTCCATTATATGAGAGCTTAGAAGTTCAATGTTAACAGTCTAAAAAAATAGGTTAGATGATAAGGGTTGTAGAAAGTGATTATGCATACCAATAGGAGCATAAAGTATAAAAAGATGCCCATAAGGCTAGGAGGAAGCTGAGAGTAGTACCTCAGATGAAACTTCTAATAGCAACCTTATATCTTAGAGCATAGTATAATAGGAGACTTTAAGATGTTCTTATGGATAGTAATGCCCTAATCGTATGGAGAGCTATACATGTAGCTTAGTAAAGAGGATTGGTTCTTAGACTTAGGGAGTAGACCTTTGAGCTAAAGGGGAGATGAGGAGTTAATAAACTAAAGTGAGTCTTGAGTTTTTTATGGTGACGAGTCTATCAGGATGAGACATTGATGTTTTTCTATCTCTTATACTCCTTACATCTCAGTTAAGATAATTCTTTATTCCTGTCTTGCATATGAGCACCATGCCCATAACTTAGACCCATGCACTCAATGTCGATGCATGTTCATGTTGAGCTTTGAGGATGAGGAGTGACACTTGTACTTTTATATTGCGAAATCTTACAGTTCCCAACCTTATGTCATAGGAGAGGCGAATTAAGTTTCACAACATTTTTTATTCCATAAACTCATGATAGGTCCTATAAGGCTAATGAGAGGGTATCACGTTATGAATTCTCTCATATCGGATTACTTGAATTTATCGTGCTTATGATCTTTTCGCTCTAAACGTTTCCAATGATCCTTCTTTCCTGTCTTGATAGCGATGTTGATATAGTCAATGACTCATTGCTAATGAGTAATGGTGAATGTTTGTTGATATGATGATTATGATTTCCTTCTTTCATTAAGAGGATGAATGTAGAGGAAGAGATAGATGAGACTTTATGATGTGCAATAGATAGGTAAGAGTGAGTTAGAGTGACTCTAGGCAAGAAGTGTGTTAGTGACTCTTTGAGTGAGAGCTCATTCAATGATGGAGGTAGAAGTGTTGAATTGGTTTGATAATTCTTAGATATGGTTAAAGTGGTTAGAGTGATTGGCTTGGATGTTTGGATGTCATTATAGGATTAATTGGAGAAAACTATTGATGACTTTTGAGTGAGTGTTGCCGGTAGATACATTATAGTAGTGACAGAGAGTAGCATTCTCTAAGTGAAAATCCCTGAGAAGGTATAGAGTTTGAGTTGAGGGTTAACATCATAGGAATATGATCATCTTAGGGATAGCACCTTGAGGATCAAAAATAGGGTTGAATGGAAGATGAGGAGGTCGTTAGGTGGAGATTTGAATAAATGCTATGAGCTTGAATTGACGGAGTAGAGTAACATGAAAAGGAGCATAATTAAGATGGGGAATTGAGCTCGAGAGTTTCATAGATCCTTGCATATCACGATGGTCCCATTCTGGAGTAGTGTTGATGACTTCCTTCTTGAGTTCAGACAACTGATTGATGAAGTGCTTAAACAATTCGAATTGATCAATTTTCGATGTTCTACTCGTTCCTGATGATGAGAATGTTGAAGGTAATGTTGTTACCTGTGATTTAATTGATGTTTCTATCCTTGAGTTGATATGTCTATTCTTGAGCCTGAATAGAGTTGATTGAGATTGATGAAGAGCCGAGAGTTTGATTGATGGACATGAGTATTGAGATGAGTCTTGAGTCTATTTGTGCCTTGATGTCCACCTTTATTCATCATTCGAGGAAGAATGATCCCAAGGGGGAGATGATGTAACGCCTGGTAAAATTACAAAAATACCCCTAGAGGGAGGGTATGCGTGTAATGCATCTTTCAATGCTCGTGTGGAAAATCCGAGGCCGGATTTGTGATCAGCACAAAAAATGAGTGGGAAGATGGTCTTGGTCGATTTTTTGAGCGACCCGATCAAAAGATAATTTTTCAATCCGAAGAGTAACATAGTGTTGGTGCACGACAGGAGCGCGTCGCGCCTGTGTCGCGGACCATCACTTACATTTTTTTAAGAATTTTCAACGAGATTAAGAAAACTAATTCAAAAACTTTTTCTGCAAAATACACAGCACGCAACCAGTCTGGTCGCGGACTAGGCCTTTTTCGAACTGAAAATTTCTAAATTTTAGGAAGAGCATTCTGGTGTATTCCCAAACCCTCCTAAACTCTATACATGATCTAATTAGGTCATTTTGATGTAAAAAGGGTCTAAAACCCCCATTCTAAGTCCTATTCCAATAATTTAACAAGGCTAGGGCTTGAGGAAAGAGGAGAAGAATTGGAGGTTGAGTAATTCGAGAGGAGATCCTTGACGTGATTAATTGATAACTTCATCCCAGGTATGTAAGGCTACCTAAAGCGTTGGACTATGTTCATCCACACGACCCTTTGTTTCTTGAGTCAACATCATGAGCATAAATTGCATTTTTAAATCTTGTGATTTCTTGAGTTCTAAATTCTTGTACATGTTGGAGTTTTCGAGAATATACTTGAGTCAATTTATGCGTTGTATCATTGCTATCATGAAATATGAATTTTATTCGAATGTTTATCTACTGTCCTAAATTTAGTATTTTATTACTTATGTGCTGTATTGAGAAGTATGAATTTAAATCTTCTAAACCCAATGAATTGAACCTGAAAAGTATATTTTCTTGTTTCATATATGTATATAGAGAATACCTATTTTATCTTATGTGTTGAGTCTGGATAATGTGTTGTTCTTGACCGAAATCATTGGTAGTCTTGTATAGTATGCGTTAGAGTCATGAGTTGCATTGCATAAATGATAGCCCCGAGTTATTGAGTTATTGAGACACTGAGTTGAGTTATTGAGAAACGAAAGGCTCATTGAGATGAGTCAAAGAGATGAGTTTGAGTTAATTTCTATGCGCACATTTTAATCTTGGAAGGAGTATTGAGCACCGAGATGGGTGATTGAGGAGCACCCCAAAACTACGTTGCTCGCGTAGGATAGTTATGCAACACGTTCTAGCAACTCATGTCCCAATAAATGGACATTCTCTTTGGATCCAAGAGGTAGAGGTAGGGGTAGAGGTTGATGTTCTATTCCATGGCAAGGTTAGGGCGGACATGGCAACGACGTCTTTTCGTTGTACATCACCAAACTTATGGTGGGGTGGAGAGTTTTCGGCTTGAGAAATTTCCATGCAACACTTAAGTTGGGTCTATCATGATTTTCAAACTGAGTTGCATTAAACACTGAGTCAAATTTTAAAGCATGATTTTAAACTTTAAACTTAACTCGTTTATTTGAGTTTAGATATGAGATGAGGAAAAGCATGATTTTAAACTTTAACCTTACATCATTTATTTGAGTTGAGATATGAGATGAGGAAAAGCATGATTTTAAACTTTAAACTTGCATCGTTTATTTGAGTTGAGATATGAGATGAGGAAAAGCATGATTTTAAACTTTAAATGTGCATTATTTATTTGAGATGAGACATGAGATGAGGAGTTGAGTCTTGAGTCGAGTCGGTTGATTAAGTCTGAGCCTTACTTGTTTCTTGAGCCATCTTACATACCGTACATTCCACGTACTGACGCCACTCAGCACTGCAGCATTTCATGATATAGATACAGGTGATAGAGGACTTCAGCAGGTGCACCGTTGAATTTTAGTGTTCCCGAGTTCCAGAGTTGGTGAGCCCTCCTTGCTATCCGTAGGAGCCTTTATTTTATTTGATTAGTTACTTCTATTTTCTTTGAATTGGGTATCCATGGCCTATCATAGTACCATCTAGATGTTATAGGTAGAGGCTTCAAAGACATTGAGTAGAGGATTTTGAGTATTGTTTTTCAAACTCTTTTTATTGGAAATTCCCTTTAATTTTTATTAAAGGTTTGACTTACTTACTTTACAGTCTTTTCTTTGAGTATTTTCCTTCCGCTGTCGAGGATGATGTTACAATGAGGCCAAGTGGTTCGTTCGGGGACTAGCAGTAGTCTTTGAGTGCTGGACACGCTAAGGGTACCCTCCTGGGGCATGGCAGGCCCTTAAGGTTTTCACAAATAAGACTCTCTCATTTTTATTCTGTCAATCTCACCTTCACATTATGGTGCCCCTTAGGGTCTTCACCGATAAAACTCTCTCATTTTTATTTTTTATTTATTTATTTTTTGTATTATGAAGAAGAGTATCACCCCTTGTGCCATTGTTTTATAACCTTAATATGCTTATGCTTGACATTTCAAAGGTTAATTTGAGGGTCTTTCTTTGGTTGTAACGTGACTCTTGGGTAAGGGCGGAAGAAAGGATGTCATGAAGTCTTGAATCCATGGGGTTGAACATCATCCATGGGAATCAGCCCGGTTGAAATAAAGAGAATAAAGCTTTTTCCCAAGTTTTCTAAACATGAAATTTTGAGACTTTTATTTGGTTGAACCGAACCCCAGCAATAGGGCTGACTACGTATCTTGTGAAACAAGAATCAGGTCAAGCGTAGTTCAATGTCAATCAAAAAAATATTTTTTTTGCAAAATAATGTCTTTTGAGAAGAATATCAGATAGAAAGAAACTGATATTTTATTAATCATGTCTTGGTTTTAGATGGTACCAACAATTACTATTATTTATATGAATCGCCTTCAAGTACTTCTAGGCATATTTGAGGTCAAGTTTGAAGTAATTTCTGTAGTCTCAAATGATACCTCAAGCATACTTAAGTATTAACAAGATATATTCATCTTGCATCAAATATGGGGTTAAAATTATTCTTGTCTTCATTTTTCAAGAGCCTTACCAAAATAAAGTCATAATTCACACAAAATAGAAGAGTTGAGATCGTAGGACATTTTAAGAGTCACTCACACTCAGAAAGATGTTCAATGCATGAGATTGAGATACTTTCATCTAAGTATCCATAATGTGTGAACATCGAAAATAAAATCAAGTAGGACTTGTGTTCAGTTTATAATGTGGGCTTAGGATGGGTGAGGTATTCTTTGTATAAAGTAACTATTTTCTCCCCAAGCATTGCCTTATGCACTCAATTTATATCCTTCCTTTTCACATTTGATTTTTATCTACTTGGTTGCTTTTCCTTCTTTTTTTGGACTTTCTGCTCTTTTTGGGGAGTTTTTTCTTCCATGATTGGAAGCTTTTTTTCACATTTTTTACTTTCACTTTGTGCTTCGACTTAAAACTTTGTCAATGCATTCATAGAGATGGGAGAAAAATAGAGTGGTGCATTTTTTTTCATTCAAAAGGATATATGCTAAGATATGATTATCAAAATAAAGATGTTTTAGGCTCAAAAAGAGAACCACTAGGGATCACGTGTTATTTGGTAGGCTTATAAAGCACAATTGGATCAAAGAAAACCTACAATCCTTTTTTAAATAGATATTGCTCAAAATTAAATTTCACCTCAACAAATATTCAGGTCAAGTTCTAGATCAACAAGTCATGCCATTGAACTTTATATCTAAAGCTCACCACATAATGCACATGAAACAATGAGGTCGAATTTTTTTCACCCTTAATTTTGAGCAAGAGAATTTTCTAAGTGTGACATAAGTATAATCAAGAGGTTACAAAAGAATCTATATGGGTCACAACAAAGTTGATCCATTCTATTATACCAAGTAACTAACACTTTTTCATGCACACTTCGAAGTATATTGGTACTAATCAAAACAAGAAGTACCTTTTTATTTTTAGTATTTTTATTTTGAAGAGGGATTTTTTTTAATAAGAATGAAAAAAAATATTTTTTTATTCTACACAGAAATAAGATCTTCCTTTTTTAATTTCTTGAATAATGATCTATTTTTTTAAAAATAAAGAGTAAAATCTTTTATTTTTGGATAAAGCATCATTATAATTGCTTTTTAAAGTAAGAATCACCGAACCCGAAGAGGGTTTCCTACGTATCTCATCAAGGTGAGGATCAGGCGTGCATAGTTCTTAAATCAAAGAAATGGTCATGTTTATTTTTTCTATAAGAAATAAGTATTTTCTTTTGCTTTTATGAATAGGAAAAAAAGTTTGTATTTACTTTTTACATTTAATAAGAAATATATTATTTTTTTTAATAATTTTATCAATAAAGATAACTGATCCCAAGAAGGGTTGCCAACGTATTTCATCGGTATGAGAATTAGGTGTGCATAGTTTGACCATTTTTTTGTAAATATGTTTGACTTTTTGAAGAACATCTTTTATTTGGGACATTTTGCTACAAACATGCGAGGACTGAACTATTTGAGATTTAACCAGCATAAAAAAGAAAATATTTAATGAGAACATTCAAGTAATTTTCTAATTAATGTAACAAGTAACACATAGTCATGAACATGTTGGTGCAAAAGATGGTCCATGTCCCATATGAATCCAATACATGTGTTTAGCCATACAAAGTCAAATGCAAATACGTGTATCCTAAGATGATAATCGTTATCTGAGGCTTGCTCTACTAAGTTTGAAGTCCTTATGGAGGTGGTATCTAGACTGGCTTACTCAAGCTGACACTCGAGCCAGGGAGGGGCAATTTATCGGTAGCAACGCTATTCTGACTTCATTGCTGGTCCAACCTTGCCTAACATGTGCAACTAATAATCCTTCGCTGGGTGCCAAGACACTCTAGCTTTATCTCAACATAAAGTAGGACGCATAACTAAATTCTTGGCTACCCTATGCTTTCAGAGACTCAGAGAGGTTGTGCAAGAGAAGACATTTATATTATAATTCAAATAATATCAATGCAGTAAATAAGCGGACGAATATGACATTAAATCAATGAATACAATACTCAAAATAACAAAGTCATATACAAATCAACATTGATAAGCTCGAATTCTGGTGATCGCCAATGGAATTGTCATCTGTCACACCCCTATTTTTTCGCATGGCTATTAAAAATAGAGTTTTTCTTATTAAAATGACTATTTTTGAAAAGGGACTGTTTATTATTCAAAGTCGCCACTTGGAATTGAGTTTTGTTTTTCCAAGTCACGTTGTTTTATCCTTAATCAAAAGGAAGTTGACTCTTTATTTTATGGTCTGCTAACTCAAATTCAAGTAAGGAATTTTATTGGCTGAGGGGAAGGTGTTAGGCACCCCCTAGTCCCGTGGTTCTAGCACAGTCGTTTTATTTACAAGTTTATGGCTTAACATAATTTTTGATAATTATATTTATAAGTTTTATAAAAATATTATTTACACGCTTTCTTTGATTTATTTTAAAGTAGTTTAAAACTGTCTTATTTTATTAGTGTGCTACATTAGTAGTAGTGCTTTTTAACCTTGTCACAAATTATTATTTTATATGTCACAACTAAATACTTGCATAATGCTCTTTCAATCATAAAATTTGCCTATTATTATTGTCGGCTTAATCATACTCCTAACTATTCAATTTATGAAAAAGAATTACAAAAATTATTTAAAATTTAATTTTGTTTTACTAAGTCACAAGACATCAATTTTTTTGTAAGAATTACTCATTATGACTCACAAAAAAGTTATTCAACAATTCAATATTAATTATATGATTCGACATAAAATTCTTAATTTAGTATTCTAAAAAAATCATTACTCAACTGATGAAAAAGGTTACAAACTTTTCATTTTTATTTTTCGTTTTATGTTTTTTAAGAAAAAGTGAGCACGATATTAGTAAGAACACCCAAATCATTTTTATATAAGCTTTGCACATTCTGCGTGTTAGGAGTTATGAGCTGAAAGGCCTCGGATCCTTGACGCCACTTTGAGGTCCAAAACCTGCCCAGAAATTTTGCCAAGCATCACTTCTCGGAAGGCCTACACAGCCCGTGTGAAATCACATGGTCCGTGTGGCCTCCCGTGGAGTGACGCTTGGGAGAGTAGAGGATAGACGGGCCTCCACACGGTCCGTGTAAGGCTACACGATCCATGTGGCCTCCCGTATGATGAACTGCGTAAGGCCACCTTCACACGAACCAAGTCACGACCCGTGTCACTTTAAACGGTCTGTGTGGTCCTCCGTCTGGTGTGGAGAGTCACCCTTATACGGACGGGGCCACGGTCCGTGTGACCCTAGACGGTCCGTTTACCGGTCCGCGTGGTGACACTTAGTCCGAAAAACTTTGCCTCTGAAAAATTTCAAGTCTAGGACCACGGCACAGTATCCGGTCCGTGTGACCTTAGATGGTCCGTTTACCGGACCGTATGCCCCAGACGCCAATTCCAGGTCTGTTTCATTAATGGCATTTTTGAAATATTGGCTTATTCCAACGAAAATTTGGTCTTTTCCCAACCCTCCTGGGCACCCTATATAAGCTAAACACTCACTCACTTTCTCTCTAAAGTTCACTCCTTCAAGACTTCCTCCTTCTCTCTAGGATCATTCAAGCCAAGGCTCTCAATTTGAGTCCATTTCTTCTCAAGTTTGTCTACAAATCAGGTATGTGGGTTTTGATTCTTGGTTCCTTCCAACCAAGAAAACCCAAGTTCTTCTCAAACTATTTTATAAACTTGTCTACTTGAAATGTGAATTTTACTACTTGATATTGGTACATTTGAACAATGTATGTGTTGTACAATATTCCGAATTTTGAGATATGTTAAGTTCCTTTATGATGAACCATCTTGAATTATGAAACTATGAACATGCATGTCCCTTTGAAGATGTTATTTTGCATGGGTGATCTATACTACATTTTCATAAGAATTTTATTGTCGTTTTCTTAGTCTTTACACTATATTTTTGATTTGGATATACTCTACATTACCTATGCTATTCCTACACCATGCATTGCATCACATTCATGGCATTAATACATGGAAATCTTGGAAATGTGGGATTAAGCCCAATTTTGTCCTAGCAGAGAATTATGATATGATTTTTCGTAAGACATTGGTATGACAAGAAGGTGATTACTATTATGTCTATAATTATGGATCTTTGAGCATCTTGGGTGTTTACACCATCTTGTATCTTGGCTCTTGGAGCATCTTGGGTGCTGCACCACCTTGTATTTGTAGGTGAGCTATTCCTTGCATTGGCACCTTGAATATGATCTTGTAATTTGGCGTTGAGCCTAAATATGTCTTGAACATTATGAACTTGCACTTGACTCTCTTGAACGCATGTGTATATGTATATAAGTATTCTTGTGGGATGTGTAAGACTTAGCACCGATGGATTGGGGGTCCTCTCCCTTTCCTTAAACTATGTGCCAACATAGGGACGACTATTATTCGTCTACTTGTTTATGATATGACATGTCTTTATATGATTCTTGTAAATCCTTCTGAAAAGCGGGTCGTAAGGAAGGTGACCACCCACCGAAAAACGGAGTCGTAAGGTGTGGTGTAGATTACCCTTGGCATGTAATCTTCTCCCTACCGGTGGAAGGTCCCAATCGGTCCAATTCATGTAATAGCTCGCATGGGTTTGGTTTGTCGGTTACAGTCCATCCCCGTTATATAGGATCATTATCGCATTGCACGCATCACGTATCCCAGGAGTCTTGTATATTGAATTCTATTGTTTATATGTTCTTGTATATTATGTGCCCTTGCAATCTAACATGATTATGCAGGTTCGGTAAGTCACGTGCATTGCATACCCGCATACTTAGTACATTCAAACGTACTAACGCATACTCTATGCCTGCATAATTTTACCATGTAGGGACCAAGCAGTTTGAGTAACAGTCGCCGGACGAATAAGTCCTACCTTGAAGTTATCTTGTGGTGAGCCCCGTCTTCCGAGGGCAAGCTTTATTTCTTGTAACCGCTATATATAGTATTTTGTTGAGGGTGAGCCCAGAACTTGTCCTGGCCCCCGCTCCTTGACTAGAGGCATACGTTGGGCACTGTATAAGCTTTCTCGTTTTATTTTTGTTTATAAAAAAAATGAATGGTCTTCCCTTGACTTTTGATTCCGTTATTTAACTATCCGTCTTATATGCCTTGAACCTATTGTACAAAAATTTCGAAATCTTGAGGCTTGTTTAGGGACTCTCGGGTCCCCATTTGGCGTGTCACATCAAGGCCCCGACCCCAAGTCGTGACATGAACACCTAAAATTTTTCTTTTCTTTATTTTAGTCATAAATAGAAGAAAACCCAACACGCTAAAAACAATATTTTACATAATGAATTCTTGTCATTAATTATTTTCATTATTTCAATTTATTAAGCTATCAATACACATGTCATCATAAAAATTAAAATATTAAAATAAGAACAGAAACTTAGACAATATATTTACTTAAACATGAAACAAATATTGATGTGTTTAAACATAAAATAAAGTACATTTTGTTATGATAATTTTACACTATATTAAACAATATAAAAGATATGGATATGAAGTAAAAATGAAAGATTTGAAAATATAACTTCATATTACCACATCAAAAAAATATTAACAGTTAAACACAAATAAAATCCGATAACTCCAATCTATTGTAATCACATTAAACAAGATTAAGTGTTACCTTTTGAGAAAATTGACTTACACAAGATAGGCCACAATAGGAACCAGGAACTCGAAACCGCAAAAATAACCTTAAGCTTTTTATTTTTCCAGTTGTGTGTGTCTATGTTTTTTTCCTTTTGTCGTGTCAGAGATGTGTTTGTGTTGTGTATAGTGAATGATTTTTGTTTTTTTCTTTTGATATGTCGTGTGACTTTTTTTTGAATGTGTTGTGTGTTATGTGTTATGTGTTTAATGTTGTAATCACTATGTTTGTTGTCTGTGAGGGATATAGGAATGTATAGGAGATAGTGGAGACGATCATGTGACGGAGTGGAGCAATGTGTGCAGGTGCGGTGTTGTGAGCATTGTTCGGGTAGCAGTTTTAGGATTGTTAGTTTTCTTCTCTTTCTTTTTTCGTTTGTACTTATTATGTGTTGAGACATAAATATATATACTTTGAATAGATTTTCTTTATATAATATATATAAGGATGAAAATATTATCTAATTTAAACTAACATTATATAGAAAAAGTTAAATAGCTAATCTAAAATTATAAATTAAAAATTCTAGATTATTTATTAAAACCTCAACTAATATATATATATATATATATATATATATATATATATATATATATACACGCACACACACACACATTTTCATTAATTTTTAAATTAAACTAAAACAAACATAGCTTAAAATGGGACTCCATTTTTTATAGTTTTCAAATTATTTTAAACAAACCTACTAATATAGGATAAACGTAAAATAAAATAAAAAAATCAATTTAACTCTAAATATATACTATATATATATATATATACATATATATATATATATATACACACACACACATACACAAAATAATAATAATAAAAGGGTATTAAAATCTTAGTTCAATCAAAAATTACGTGTCTACATCCTATAGTAACAACATACCACAGCGTTTGGCTCAGAACATAGGATAATTTAGACTTAAGTTTCACTTAACTCCTTCATGAATCGGCCAAGAAATCAACGCACAAAATATTTTACACATCCCAAGAAGGTAATAATCTTAAATAGTGAATTTATCTCAAAATATGTGCGAAATCCCGAATCTGACTTCACCACGACATTCCTTGCAAAAGTTCATGTTACGTGGACCTTTGAATCATCGAAAATGGAGCTCCGGATCAAAAGTTATGACCTTGAGAATTTTTCATTGATGGCTACCCGTGACCAACCTTAAATAGGCATCGCACGCACCAACTTGGCCTCCACGAACGCGGGCCTTGACGAATGCAGAGCTTTGGCAGTCTCCTTATCCACGAACGCACCAAACCCTTCGCGAACACAGAGAGGTATTTCACCTAGTGTTGCACAAACAATTTCGTAATTTTACGTGGGACATTCTTGGGGCGTCCGCTGTTTGTTTTACGCAAACAAATAGTGCAACCGCATGAATTATGATGTTTCAGATCCAACAGTGTGGTTGATATTTCCAATGGAGCATCCTATATAAAAATGAGGGGGCCACTTCCCCCTAGTTAATTTTAGTTAAAAGAACTGAGGGGGTAAAAACTCAACCAGATGCCCCTGTAACCTGATGAATGGTTGTTTTATTCTATTTTGGACTTTTCGAAGCTGATCGTGCCATCAGATTTCCATTTCATTCATGTTTTGCTAGATTTTTATAGACACACATTTTAGCTTTTGATTGAATTCATTTTGCAACTTTTGGCTCAAAATCAAACCGGAGGTCTCTGCACTCAGACCAACCACTCTCCAAGCCTATATCGGTCGTACTGGGACTAATGGAATCAGCAGAATCCCATTCTGATGCCCATTTTTTAGGGTTTTATCATAAATCTTACTTTTATAACTGTAACTCCTCATCAACTTGCTAATTTATTCAATTAATAACCGAATCACCCTGTAACTAGTCCAATTGCCCCAATACATCATAAAAGGTCCGAGGTCATCATACAAATGTTAAACAACAGAGTAATTGCAAAATTATAGAAATGGCCTGGAGGGCCATTTTAGTTGCATAGTCCTCGGCACCATAAGAAGTCTTGACAGATAAAAAATAGTTGATTTGGTCATTCTATCCACAAATACACAAATAGAATCATGTTGCTTTCGGGTACGAGGCAAATCGGTTACAAAGTCCATGTTCACATCTTCCCACTTCTAGGTAGGAATTGCAATATCTTGGGCTTGACCTCCCGGCTTTTGTATTCAGCCTTTACTTGTTGGCAGTTTGAGCATTCCGACACAAACCTTGCTATATCCTTTTTCATTCTATTCCACCATTACACTTCCCTTAATTCTATATACCTTTTGGTGGATCCAGGATGAGTGTTATGGGCTCCACTCAATATCATGTCCCTTAGGAAATCAACATATAGAACACATGGCCAGCCTTGGTAATGAAGTACCCCATCTCCTTCTTGAGAAAAAACCTCAACCTTCTTTCAACCACCAACTTCTTCAACTCCACCAAATCTGGATCCATGTCTTGTTGTGCTTTTACATCTTCCTCCATCGAATCTGGATCTTGCTTTTACATCTACCTCTAGAGAAAACTTCGAACCATTATGAACCAAAATACCACTCTCGTTAGAGTCACTCAACCTAACATCCAAATGGGTCAATTGGTGTGCCTCCTTCACCTACTCTTTTTTTCCATTCCTTATATGAGCTATATTATTCATAGACTTCTGACTTAAGGTATCGGCAACCAAGTTTACCTTTTCCAGGTGGTACAACACACTCATGTTATAATTCTTTAGTTTCTGAAGCCACCCTCTTTGCCTAAGGTTCAAGTTCCTTTTGCTAAACACATATTACAAGCTTTTGTGGTCAGTGAATATATCAACATGCATCCCATAAAGATAGAGTCATCAAATCTTCAAGGAAAAAACAACTGCCACCAATTGAAGGTCTTCTTCTCATGCACTTTCGAGTTTTACTTTGCTAGCTTGTCTTTGACACTTAATTATTTTGGTATTAACAATTACTATATTCTCCCTACCGACCCAATGCCCCCAACCCCTACCTCCTGCCACTCAATGAAAAATATTCTCCTTCAAAACAAATGTCAATCGCAAAAATGGCTTTTTTGGAAAAATCTGAGTCAAACTTAATTTATTTATAGAAACCAATTTTTTGAAAAGAAAATAGAGTCATCACTTAATTTTTTAAGAGAACTTATTTTTTAAGCTTTAACAGAAAATCCTAAAAATATCAGAGAAAGGGTAAGAGTTCTAATTACTATTTTAAAAGGGTGTTAGTAGTCAAAATAGCTGCTAACTCGCGGTTATCCGGCGATTAAACTTGATTTGACTAACTATTTTAAAAATAATTTAAGAATTATGACATTTAAGAAATCATTCAAGAAAAAAAAGCTTATTTTAAGTATTTAAATAAGTTTAAAATGAGTTAATCAAAATTCTTAACTTTGAAAATAAAACTAATAAAGTATATTTTGAACTCACAAAATCCTAAACTCTGCCAAAAATGACTAAGCAATGACATATTCAAATTTATTTAAAAAATAAATGAAATTGTAACACCCGGTAAAATTATCAAAATACCCCTAAGGGAGGGTATGTGCTTAACATATCTTCCAATACTCGTATGGAAAATCTGAGACCAAATTTGTGATCAACATGAAAAATTGAGTGGGAAAATGCTCTCGGTCGATTTCTAGAGCGAACAGATCAAAAGATAATTTTTCAATCCAAAAACCTAAACAGTGTCGGTGCACGATGGAGATGCGTCGCGCCACTGTAGAGGACCCACACTTAAATTTTTCAAAAAAAATTGACGAGATTGGGAAAACTTGTTCAGAAACTTTTGGAGAAAAATACACTGTACGCGACTAGTCCACGTTGTGGACTGGGTTATTCCAAAGCTGAAAATTTTCTAAATTTTGTGAGGGGCATTCTGGTAAATTCCCAACCCCTCCTAAACTAATTACACAATCTAATTAGGTCATTTTTGACGTAAAAAAGGTCTAAATCCTATTCTAAGTCCTTTTCTAAAAAGCTAACAAGACTAGGGCTTGAGGAGAGAGGAGAAGAGCTTGAGATTGAGGAATTCAAGAGGAAATCCTTGAAGAGATTGTTGAGAGCTTCATCCCAGGTATATAAGGCTAAACTAAAAGCATGATATTTTTCTCTCATGTGCCTACAGATGGTCATAGAAGAGTTGACGGTCTAAAGAGTTTACATACATGGTTCTTGATGGTTTTTCTTAAAAGTTATATTAATTATACGTGTTTTCCTATGTTGATGATCATCATCAACTTGTTTTCTCGAATTGAATACCTTTTATAAGATATTGTATAACCTGACATGATTATTCTTGAAAGCATGCATGATTGAACCTAAGGATTGAGTCTAGAGCCTTGATGTGAGAATATCGATTGTGATGAGAAAATGATGATGGGTGGATAAAACTTGATAATCCTATGAATCTCCATAAATGAACTCCGATGATTGTCTATTTGATTGTTCCCTAATAATTGTTCTAAGCCTTGAGCCATTGATTGAGATGTTGATTGATGAGATGATTAGAGTCTCTATGAGACTAATTGAATGATTGTGCCTCCACGAGGCTGATCAAATAATCTGATTGGTTTGATTAGATTGTTGTCTTATGAGCATTGAGTTATGGAAGGAGTATCGAGCACTGAAAGAGTAAGCGTTAGTCTAACTCGCACTCGTCAAACTATATAGCCAAAGGTAGGTGAGGATTAGAACTATCACATTACATTGTGGGTTCCCTCTTGAGAGAGTTCCTGAAACAATAGAGGACTAGTTGATTGTAGTTTCCCTAGTGGATTTGATTTGTTCTCTACCTGCAAGTATAGAACGGCTGTGGAAACACCGATGGGATGTTGTACAATTACTGGCTCATAAGTGATTATTCTCAGATAAGAGAAACTCCTAGAAAGTTCCTACCTTAAGTGCTCTGAGTCGAGATGAGATGAGATGAGATGAGTTTTGTTGAGATGAGTCTGATTGATTGATGAGGTTGATTGGTTGATGGGTCACTTTTCTACTCTTTATTATTACTTTAGATAGACGATTGACGTTTTGATTTGACGATTGTTCTGAGTCGATGGTTGTTCCTTATTATTCTACATATTCCTATTTCATTCAGCTATTTTACATACCGTACATTCCACGTACTGATGCCACTCAGTGTTGCATCATTTTATGATGCAGATACATGGATTAGGGATCATCAACAGGCACATCATTGAAGATGCAGGACATTCAACTTATTGGTGAGCCTCCCCTACTCCGGAGGATCCACTATTATTTATTTCATCATGCTTTTGAGTTAGACTAGAATAGTCTTATATTTTGATTTCTCTAGTCATGGGTCTGTCATTGGCACCACTTGATTAGTGATAGAAGCTTCATAGATGATAGTCAGACGTTGATGTTGAGATTGCGAGCTAGTTCGTCCTACTAGCCTTTATTATTTATTTATTGTTATTTGAGACATTAGATGAGATGAGCCCATTTACTTTCATTTACTTCTGCGGATCAGTAGAGTTGTTAGATTGAATAGATATGATGAGGCCAAGTGGTTTGCTTGGGGACAAGCAATAGTCTCTACGTGCCGGCCACGTCTCGGGTACTCTCCCAGGGCATGACAAACATTGTACTAGAGCACCGAGTACAAATGTCTTAGGGAGTCTGTGAAGCCGTATCTAATAGAGTCCTTATTATTGGTGTGAAGAGCTCCACATCCATAATATGGAGGCTATAGGACATTTACGAACTGTTTCACTTCTTTCATGTTCTAAATTGTGCGATAGAGTTATACTCTATGAAAGGTTCTTCTCTAATTCGTGTTGTACGTGGTGAAGAGTTGTGATCATGCTTCCCATAAGAGCCATCAGATGTAAGGGACGTCCCACTAGGCTAAATGCTAACCCACCTGAGCCTCAAGGACATAAGGAACTTGCGGACCAAGCCTTTGCAGTTGAGCATCCCCTAAAAGATGAGGTCTCTAATGTTGAGCTACGTCAGGCTATTCAAACTCTAGCTCAGACTATCACAGAATCTGATGCGAGACAAGGAGCGAGTAGACAGGATTCCGATGACACCTTTAGAGTCTGGGAACTCTTGAGGATGAATCCGCATGAGATCACAGGGTCCGCGTCTACGGAATATCTTGAGAACTATGTGGAAGAGCTCTTAAAAGTGTTCCAAGTGATGCGTGTGGCTGATGCTAACAAGGTTGAACTGGTTTCTTACCAACTCAAGGGTGGGGCCAGACTATGGTTCGACCAATGGAAGAAATGTAGAGGAGATGATGCTCCATTTTTGACTTGGGCAATTTTTGAGGAAGAATTCTTGGGACGCTTCTTCCCAAGAAAACGAAGAAAGGCTAAGGTAAGAGAGTTCTTGAATCTGAAACGGGGCTCTATGACTATGCAAGAGTATGGATTGAAGTTCATGCAACTATTTCTCTATGCTCCGGACATGGTTGCAAATATGAGGAGAAGGATGGGAATGTATATGGATGGGCTGAACAAAGAGACAAAGAGAGATGGGAGGGGAGCAATGCTCGTGAGTGATATGGATATTGGGAGATTGATGATTTTTGTGCAACAGGCTGATGAGGAAAGGCAACACGATAGAGAAGAGTTCATAAATAAAAAGGCTAAGACATCCAGCCATGAGGTTGGAAGGAAAGGGAGTGGTAGCTAATTTCTAGCACCATCCTCTACTAATGCACCTGTGCCTAGAGGTGGGAATGATCAGAGGTTTCAGAATGTTGGAACCTAAGGATCTCAGTCACAAGCTAGTATGGCTCAAGCTTCACAGGGTAAACCACCGTGTGGTAAGTGTGGCAAATTGCACTTGGAAAGATGCTGTGAAGGGGATAATGTATGCTACAAATATGGCCAAGAAGGTCATTACTAGAGAGACTGTCCAAAGTAGGCTGAGCGGGCTCAATCTTCTACACCAGCCTCGCCAGCTAGAGGGAACCAGAGGGATGCTACATCAGGCAGAAGTGGAGCTGCGAACCATTTGTATGCCATGGGTAGTTGCAAAGATCAGGAGACCTCCCCAAATGTGTGATGGGTATGATTCGAGTCTTAACTTTTAATTGTTATATTTCGATAAATTTGGGTACCACATTTTCATTTGTAACTCCTTATGTTGCCAGTAGATTTGATAGAACCCCTGAGAGACTTCTTGAACCCTATGATGTTTCTACTCTAGCGGGTGAGTCTATTCGAGCTGAGAGAATCTATAGAGCTTGTATGGAATCCATCCATTATAGGGATACTCTTGTTGATTTAGTTGAGTTGGAGATGGTTGATTTTGATTTGATCCTTGGCATGGATTGGATTCACGCATGTTATGCATCCGTTGATTATAGATCCTGAACCGTTAAGTTCCAATTTCCAAATGAACCTGTTCTTGAGTGGAAAGGTGATTCTGTTGCACCTAGAGGAAAGTTCATCGCATATCTTAGGGCCAGAAAGTTGATTTCCAAAGGTTATATCTATCACCTCATGCAAGTTAAATCTGATGATGTTGAGTCTCCTACTCTTGAGTCAATGTCGATTGTGAATGAGTTTTCCTAAAGTGTTTCCTGAGGATCTGCCCGGAGTCCCTCATGATTGGGAGATTGACTTTGGAATTGATGTTCTTCCTGATACCCAGCCTATCTCAATTCCACCTTATAGGACAGCCCCCGCTGAGTTGAAAGAGTTGAAAGAACAATTGAAATATTTGCTAGAGAAGGGCTTCATTAGGCCGAGTGTTTCTACTTGGGGTGCCCTTGTCCTATTCATGCGAAAGAAAGATGGATCCCTCAGAATGTGTATTGATTATAGGAAACTGAACAAAGTCATGATAAAGAATAAATATCCTCTTCCAAGGATAGATGATTTGTTTGACCAACTTCAAGGTGTCTCTTGTTTCTCAAAGATAGACCTCAAATCTGGCTACCATCAGTTAAAAGTGCGGGAATGTGATATTACAAAGACAACCTTTGGGACCAGATATGGCCATTTTGAGTTCTTGGTCATGTCTTTTCGATTGACGAATGCACCTGCAGCCTTTATGAAGTTGATGAATAGAGTATTCAGACAATATATTGATATGTTTGTGGTTGTGTTCATCGACAACATTTTGGTGTATTCGAAAAATGAGGAGGAGCATGCTAATCATCTCAGAGTTGTCCTCCAAACACTTAAGGACCATAAGTTGTATGTCAAGTTCTTGAAGTGTGAATTCTGGCTTAAATCAGCAGCTTTTCTAGGCCACGTTGTCTCTGGTGATGGTGTTCAAGCGGATGCCCGAAAGATTAAAGCGATTAAGAACTGGCCAAACTGATCTCTTCGACTGACATAAGAAGTTTCTTGGGGTTAGCAGGCTACTACCGCAAATTTGTTGATGAATTTTCTTCCCTGTCTGCACCATTGACTAAATTGACTCAGAATAAAGTCAAGTTTCAGTGGTTCGACGAATGTGAGAAGAGCTTCCAAGAGCTGAAGACGAGACTGAATACTGTACCAATTCTAACCTTACTCGACGGGATCGAGGACTTTGTAATTTATTTTGATGCTTCGAGGGTTGGATTGGGATGTGCGTTGATGCAGAGGGAGAAAGTGATAGGCTATGCTTCCAGGTAGCTCAAGTTTCGTGAGAAGAACTATCCAACCCATGATCTTGAGTTGGCAGCGGTGGTGTTTGCACTTAAAATCTGGTGCCACTACTTATATGGAGTGCATGTGAATGTGTTCATGGACCACAAGAGCTTGCAGTATGTCTTCAGTTAGAAAGAGCTCAACCTACGACAGAGGAGATGGTTGGAGTTGCGCATGGATTATGACATGAGCATTCTCTACCACCCAGGTAAAGATAATATTGTTTTTTATGCTCTTAGCAGGTTTTCAATGGGTAGCACAGCCCATGTTGAGGAGGGAAAGAAGGAGCTAGCTAAAGAAGTGCATCCATTGGCTCGATTGGGAGTTCAACTTAAGGAGAATAATGAGGGAGGAGTTGATGTTCAGAATAGGTCTGCTTCATCCTTAGTGGCTGAGGTGAAAGAAAAGCAAGACCAAGATCTTTTCATACTCTAATTGAAGGAGGCTATACACAAATAGAAAGTGATTGTTTTCCCCAAAGGGGGAGATGGAGTGTTGAAATACCAAAGTAGATTGTGTGTTCTGGTTGTGGATGGTCTTCGAGATAGAATCATGGATAAAGCCCATAGCACTAGATATTCCATCCCTGGATCCACCAAGATGGACCACGACTTGAGAAAAATCTATTGGTGGAGTAGAATGAAGAGGGATATTGTTGAGTTCGTTTCAAAGTGCCTGAATTGCCAACAAGTGAAAATTGAGCTCAAAGGCCATGTGGATTGGCTTGGGACTTTGAGATTCCTGAATGGAAGTGGGAGAGATTAATATGGACTTCAATACTGGTCTACCAAGGTCTCGGAAGCAACATTATTTGATATTGGTGATTGTAAATAAAATGACTAAGTCGGCTCACTTCTTAGCAGGCAAGACAACCAACACTGCGGAAGAGTATCCCAAGCTATATATCCAGGAGATTGTGAGGTTGCATGGAGTTCCCTTGTCCATCATCTCGGAAAAAGGAGCTCAATTCACCTCCCAATTTTGGAGATCGTTCCAGAAAGGATTGGGGACTAAAGTGAACCTGAGTACAACCTTTCATCCACAGACAGATGGTCGGGTAGAGCGTACAATTCAGACATTAGGGGATATGTTGAGAGCCTGTGTTCTTGATTTCAAGGGAAAGTGGGAGGATCACCTACCATTGATTGAATTTGCATATAATAATAGTTATTATGCAAGCATTCAAATGGCTCCTTAAAAATCCTTGTATGGAAAGAGGTGTAGATCACCAATTAGGTGGTTTGAGGTTAGAGAATAGGAATTGATTAGGCCTGATCTCGTCCAGCAATCGATGGAGAAGGTTAAGGTCATTAGAGAGAGATTGAAGACTGCCTAAAGTCGCCCAAAATCTTATATCGATATGCGGAGAAGAGACTTAGTGTTCGAGGTAAATAATTGGGTGTACTTGAAAGTGTCACCTATGAAGGGTGTCATGAGATTTGTGAAGAAGGAAAAGTTGCATCCACACTATGTGGGACCATATCAGATTGTGAAGAGAATTGGGAAGGTTGCTTATGAGTTAGAGTTGCCTTCCGAGTTAGATGAAATTCATCCGGTATTCCATGTGTCAATGTTGTAAAGGTGCTTTAGGGATCCTACCTTGGTGATCCCTATTGATAGCATTAGAGTGAATGATATCTTATCCTATGAAGAGTCCAAATGCTTGATCATCAGATTCGTAAGTTGAAAAACAAAGAGATAACCTCAGTCAAAGTCCTGTGGAGAAATCAATTCATTGAGGAAGCCACATGGGAAGCTGAGGAAAAGATGAAGGTCAAATATCTGCACCTATTCGTGCCAAATGATGAGATCTTTGAAGTAAAATTCTTACCCTTGACTAAATTGATTGATCTATTCTTGTGTTGATTGTCTATTCTTGAGTCTGAGTAGAGTCGATTGAGGTTGAGGAGGAGTCGAGAGTTTGATTTTTTGTGGTGAGTGTTGAATGAGTCTTGAGTCTATTCATGCCTTGATATCCACATTTATTCATCATTCGAGAACAAATGATCCCAAGGGAGAGATGACGTAACGCCCAGTAAAATTACCAAAATACCCCTAGAGGAGGGGTATGTGCGTAACGCATCTTTCAATGCTCCTATGGAAAATCCAAGACCAGATTTGTTATCATCATAAAACATTGAGTGGAAAAATGGTCTCGGTCAATTTTTTGAGCGACCGAATCAAAAGATAAATTTTTTAATCCAAAAATCGAAATAGTGTCAGTGCACCACAGAGGGGCGTCACGCCTCTGTAGCGGACCCACACTTATATTTTTGCAAAAGTTTTTGACAGGATTAGGAAAACTCATTCAGAAACTTTTCGGAGAAAAATACACTATACGCGACCAGTCCGCGTCGTGGACTGGGTAATTCCGAAGCTGAAAAATATCTACATTTTGTGGGGGGAATTCCGATCAATTTCCAACCTCTTTTAAACTCAATACATGTTCTAATTAGGTTGTTTTGACGTAAAAAGGGTCTAAAACCCCATTCTAAGTCCTTTTCTAACAAGCTAACAAGACTAGGGCTTGAGGACAGAGGAGAAAAAGCTTGAGATTGAAGAATTTATGAGGAAATCCTTAAAGAGATTGTTGAGAGCTTCATCCTAAGTATGTAAGGCTAAACTAAAAGCATGAGATTGTTCTCTTATGTGCCCCGTAGATGGTCATAGAAGAGTTGAAAGTCTAAAGAGTTTACATACATGATTCTTGATGGTTTTTCTTGAAAGTTATATTAATTATACATATTTTTCTATGTTGATGATCATCATAAACTTGTTTTGTCGAATTGAATACCTTTCATGAGATATTGTATAACCCTACATGATTTTTTTTCGAAAGTATGCATGATTGAACCTACGGATTGAGTCTAGAGCCTTGATGTGAGAATGTCGATTGTGATTGTGATAAGAGAATGATGATGAGTTGATAGAACTTGATAATCATATGAGTCTCCATAAATGAACTCCAATGATTGTCTATTTGATTGTTCCCTAACGATTGTTAATAAGCCTTGAGCTATTGATTGAGATGTTGATTGATGAGATAATTAGAGTCTCTATGAGACGGATTGAATGATCGTGCTTCCACGAGGCTGATAGAATGATCTAATAGGTTTGATTGGATCTATTGTGTTATGAGCATTGAGTCATGGGAGGATTATCGAGCACCGAAAGAGTAAGAGTTAGTCGAACTCTCACTCGTTGAACTACGTAGCCAAACGTAGGTAAGGATTAGAACCATCACATTACATTGTGGGTTCCCTCTTGAGAGAGGCCCTGAAACAATATAGGACTTGTTGATTGCAGTTTCCTAGTGGATTCGATTTGTTCTCTACCTGACAAGTATAGAATGATTGTGGATACACCAGCGTGATGTTGTACAATCAATGGCTCATAAGTGATTATTGTCGGACAAAAGAAACTCCCAGAAAGTTCCTACCTTGAGTACTCTAAGTCGAGATGTGATGAGATGAGTTCCGTTGAGACGAGTCTGATTGATTGATGAGGTTTGTTGGTTGATGGATAACTTGTCTACTCTTCATTCTTGCTTTAGATAGACAATTGATGTTTTGATTTGATGATTCTTTTGAGTCGATGGTTCTTCCATATTATTCTACTTGTTCCTGTTTCATTCAACTATTTAACATATCGTACATTCCACGTATTGATGTCACTTGGCGCTGCATCGTTTTATGATGCAGATACATGCATTAGGGATCGTCAATAGGCGCATCGTTGAAAATCTAGGACGTTCAGCTTATTGGTGAGCCTCCCCTACTCCGAATGATCCACTTTAATTATTTCATCATGATTTTGAGTTAGACTAGACTAGTCGTATATTTTGATTTCGCTAGCCATGGGTCTATCATCAGCACAACTAGATTAGTGATAGAGGCTTCATAGATGATAGTCGGATGTTGATGTTGAGATTGTGAGCTAGTTCTTCCTACTAGCCTTTCTTATTAATCTATTATTATTTGAGACATTAGATGAGATGAGCCCATTTATTTTCATTTACTTTCGCTAATTTGTAGAGTTGTTGGATTTAATGGATGTGATGAGGCCAAGTGGTTCGCTTGGGGACTAGCAATAGCTTTTGAGTGCTGGCCACGTCTCGGCTACCCTCTTGGGGCATGACAGAAATATTTTAACGAGCGAAATTTGTGAAAAACTAGAAAAAGACTTGGAAAAACGGAATACTTACAAAAAGGAAAATAAATAACCTAAGTCCTTTAAGTAATTAAGAGAGAGTAAAGTCTAACAGAATTCAAAAAAAAATTATTAAAAGTAAAATCACTATTTTTTTGAAAAGAAATTGACAACCTGACCTCTTTAAATAATGTAAGGGGCTAAATTTGTTAAAAATGACTAAACTATATGTATAAAAATTAAAAGTAAAAACATTTAAAACATAAATTAAAAAGAAACAGTTTGTATTTGGGGATTTAATTAAATTAAATAAGAAAATAAATGTTAGTATTCAAATAAATACAAACAAATAAATAATACAATGTAAAAAAGAGAGAGTTCAGAGTTTGGGCTTTTGGCCTAGTTATCTAAAAGGCTGTTGCGAATTTTTGGGCTTTTTAGCCCTTTTGTCCCTGTATCATTGCACTGTACACACATTGTATAGCAGTGTTAACAATGACTTTTGGGCTCTTAAACTTGTATATCAGCTTCCATAACACATACAAAACATTTCCAGACCTTTGCCAACCCGTGGCTGACCCTAGTTCCAAAGATGGAGTCCAAAATGGACTCGAAAAGTTTCACATGCATCAAAAATACAATATTATTAACAATCTATTCAGTTGAAACTAAGGAAAGAATATGATTTTTAAAACACTTACTTAATAAGCAATCTGTTGTGTAGAGCAAGGGAAGAATCCTACGTCAACTTCAAATATTTAATGATATGGGGAAACATTTGATGATATGGAGAATAGATATAGTTAAGAAGTTTTAAGGGAGATAAGTAATTCCATATGAATAAACACTTTATGGGACTAAACAGAGGTGGCAAATTTCAATAGGCATTAAAGGCATATCTAAGAGTATGTATTCAAACATGTGCTATACTATTAGCCAAATGAGCCAAATATGAAGGAATACCCACACTAAATGAAAATCAATACCAAATTGAGCTTTAAGCCACCTTAACCTTAATCATCTTTTTCAAGAACAAGAGTCCAAAATTGCGGTTTTTAAACATATCCTGAAACTAGATGTTGACCCTTAAACTATGTTATTCTCTAGATACCACATATAAACCATGTGAATCAACAAACATTTGGGAAGAACTAAATAACATATTTTACAACAAGTAGACAACCATGACTTAACATTCTTTATCATTTAACTGTAAGACCAAACTAACCGACTAAAAATCATGAATTGATACTATCAAATATGCCGAATTAGCACTTTAGGACAAAATAAACAATAGTCAACTTAGATTGCTAAAAGTGACCTTAAGCCAAATCAAGGCAGGATATAATAACCTTTGGAGCAGAAAACAAATTACATACAATAGGACTTAGACGACAAGACCATATACACTACATAGAAGCTAGATTTTATATAGAAATCAAAATTTAAACTAATCTGGAGCCCCATATCAGTCAACATCAAATATTAAACGCCCTTGGACCAATCAAGAAAACATAGCAGCATTATTTCATTTTATATCCGAAATGATGTGACGAAAGACAAATATAAACAAGTCAGCAAGCAATCTCAAAAGAAATAGTACCAAAACATCAAGTTGAATGAATTTCTATTTATGAATGTTACAAAGACAATCTAAAGAAGATACCACATGGTCATTCAAAAACCAGACATCAATTAGTTGAAGAATCATCTTCGAAATAGAAGGGACGCAAAAGAAGTAGGTATTACCATTTTGAAGGCAACGAACTGAGACGAAAATGAACCGACCTAGCTTAACTTTTGAAGTGACTCGCCACCACTAATTGAGAGATAGGAAAATGATATTTCACTTTCAATTTTTCGAGCTTAAAATGAGTTGTGCATTTTTGAGAAGAAGGTCAGACTGTATTTTCTTTTTGAATCCCCTGTGTGTGTGTGTGTATATATATATATATATATATATATATATATATATATATATATATATATATATATATATATATATATATATATATATATTCTGGAATTAGAACAAGAGTGGAGAATTGACTCCCAACAAGGTGGATGGAGAAATTTATAGGAAGAAAAAAGGGTAAAATTTAGGGGGGGGGGGGGGGGGGACTAATGAAGATTAAGGTTGATTTGAATTTCAAAATCGAAACATTGAGGAGTACAATTGGGTTTGTCATTTAGGAGGTCAAAGGGTTGCTATCGTTTCGACTTTTGGTGTCAGTGTTGAAGCCTTCACTAGCTTTTCTGTTTTGGAGAAGAAGACGCCTAAGGCATCTAGGTATTCAGAACGCATGAACAAAAAAGTGAAAAAAGGGGGCACATGTGTTTTCTTTGAGGGGATAAGTATGATGTATTGTATGCTAAAATTAAGGGGGTTCGGGCTGGGTTTAAGTTAGCTTGGGCTGAATTTTAGTCCCAAAAATAGATTATAATTGGCCTGAAAAGTAGGTTAAGGGTGGGGGGAAAATATTATTAAAGATTTGGCCATGTTAACATGACAGTTTGGCAAATTTGAAATTTAAAAGGTAGCCGAATTTGATTGATTTTGACTATAAGATGAACTAATATAAATCGATTAAAGAGTTTCTTAAAATTGTCAAAATGAAATAATTCAATTAATTATCCACTAATTGACTTTAAAATAATTTCTAACTAAACTAAGATAACTTAACAAAATAAAATCTTTTGGGAGCAATTTTTAAATAATTATGAAAATTAATAATTAAATACACAATTATATTAAAAATGATAAATAAATAAATAAATAAATAAATAAATAAATAATATTTTAAAATTAACATTAAAAATAATTTAAACATTTTTCTTTTAATTTTAGCAAATTTTCAAAAATAATTATTTCAATCCATTGAAAAATTGAAGAAGCTCAATAATTAATTTATATTGTGGAAAGTCAAAATTAAGTGTCAACAGTTGCCCCATTCTTTGGATAAGGTCGATGAAAGAGACCTTGAAAAAATAAATTTAACAATTTCAATTTTGATCGACCACACTTTCATCTCTTTAAAAGAAAGGCATGGACTTTAAAAATTTATGGTCGGACCCGACATATCTCAGTTTACATGAGAATTCAAACCACTTATAGTTCAAGATGGTAGATTTAACACACGATTAAGAAATAATTCAAAAGTTGTTTCAGAGTTGGATTATGGAGACCAAAAATCTCGGGAGAAGAATGAGGGGATGGTTCGAGTATAGTCGAGTTTTCAACATCGAGCTCGCCTACATATTCTGGACATAGGAATCAGACTGCTTGTAGTTTTGCTCAGTCGGTTGAAAGGGGAATCTCTTATGCTGAGATAACCCTCTGGTTCGGAGGAATGATAAATAAATTGAGAATGAAAAGAGGTTTGCAACCTCTCAGCCATGAATGTGGAGCTCTACATGTCATGCCCATAGCAGGTACCCTTGGCATGGCTGGCACTCAGAGACTATTGCTAGTCCCCAAGCGGACCACTTGGCCTCATCATCACATCATACTCAACAGCGGAAGAAAGTACTCAAGAAAGGAAATCAATTTAATAAATACTAGATCTCTTTCAATAATAGGTTTTCAATAAATATGGATTTGAACATCAATAATAACCAATCAACTCTACTCAATGTCTATGACGCATCTACCTCTAAGCATTTAGATGGTACCATGACAGGCCATGGCTACCCAACTCAAAGGAAATAAACTACTCATCAAAAATAGGGAATAAATGGGCTCCTCCGGAAAACAAGGGAGGGCTTCCCAACTCTAGAAGTGCACTGAACTAGAGCTTAATGATGCGCATGCTGAAGTCCTCTATCAGTTGTATCTGCATCATAAAACTATGTAGTCCAAATGGATGTCAGTACATGGAATATATTGGTATGTGAAATGGCTAGACAGAAAGGACATTGTCAAATATACTCAACTAAGGTAACTCGATCCAAAATCAACTCAACTCAAATCAACTTAGTAAATGCAAACTTAAGAATAAAGACATGCTTTGAAAGTAAACTCAGTAACATGCAACTCGCGCCAAATCGTTCAAATAATATAGTAAAACGATGCTCCTAAAAGAAACTCTAGCATGAAACTCATGTCAAATCAGTTATGCAAAGTTAGGGAGTTTCTCTAACTGACAACCTCCCACCACCCTCGTTGGTGATGCACAACGATCACGGCATCACTGTTGGCCTATCCAATACTTGCAAAGGTAAGGACGCTCACCTGTGCTTTTGGATCCTCAAGCCTTGTCCATCATTTTGGTACAAGAGTCGCCAAAATTAACTGCACGACTACCCTATGTGGGCAACGTTGTTTTGGGGTGTTCTCCTCCTACCCAATTCAGTTCTCACTACTACTTCTAAGAACATGCACTCGTACTCATCAAGTGAATAATTTACAAAGAAACATCTCATCAAGTCTCGTTGGACTTAAATTTGAACATCAACACCATCATCATCTATCAATAAATATATTTTGAAAATCATTTATATCATCATCAAAATACTTCCTCAAAACATCAAATGCTTGCTTTTAAAAATATGCTAAAAAAGGAAATCTTTACAAATCGTCAAGACTCTTACTCAAATCATTATTTATTCTTAAAACTCCTATTCATGCAAACTCGGTAAAATATGCTCAAAAACCATCTATGTTTATCATGCTCAATGTGACTATCAATCTCATTTTGGAATAATACATAAAATCAAACAAAGTCTTCAATTAGGATTGACGTGAATGAAGACATGAACATACGACCAATAAAATACTCAACTTCAAGAACATTATCAAGATATTTTTGTACACAAGGAACTTCATTAAAATAATAGAAATATCAAAAATTTAATTCAGGAATTTCTGTAGAACTTTGTTCAAACTCAATTTCAACAAATCAACATGTGGGGCTTATGGATAAACTCAATCCAACGCTATTTGTAACCTTACATACCTAAGGGACTTAGAATTTTTGAAGAATTTTGAAGAATGGATAAATTATCTTGAAACCCTAGTTTTTCTCCTCTTGGAATCTTGTTCAAAGTCTTGGATTATGTTTTAACATAAACAGACTGAATGGTTATGTCTAGGGACTTATATAGGTGTAAAAATGTCAAGTTTTAGATTTAAAAAGAAGAGAAAAGACCAAAATAACCTTTCTCAAAAAGCTATCAAAAGTTGTCTATGGGCCCATCTACAGCCTATAGAAAGTTCCACGCCCTGTAGGGACCCTTCTGTAAACTTTTGGCCGAATTTTAGGGTCTCAGGTTAACTTTTACAAGCCCATTCTATGGCCCATAGAAGGTTCTATGACCCGAAGATGGGTTCGTAAAGTCTGGGACCAAAAATTAAAGTTTTAACAGATGGGTCATAATTCATTCAATGGCCCGCAAAAGGGGTTTCGTATTATCACTCTGCTCTGGCAGTCTTCAGTAAAAAGGTCATAACTTTTGACTCCGAACTCCAAATGAGGTAAAACTAGTTGTGTTGGGAAGCTAACTCAATGAGCTTGCATTTGTTAGGTCATGAGATATCTAATGCTTTGTGATCTAAGAGTTATGATCATTTAAAATTTACCCTTGCATAATCCAACACTAGAAACTCAATTTTTAGGGAAGTTTTGAACACGACTAAGTACTAGGGGTCTATTATGAACCTAATCCATTTCTAATAGTCTTCAAACATATAGTAATGGGCGTTAAAGTATAGGTACATGTAGGACATCACAAGGTTCAATCTTATATACTTACGATGAAAAACTTCGGGCCCTATGAATATAGTTGTAGGGTATTACACTTCACATCCATAAGTAAGAACTTACATGGACATAATATTTAGAACTCATGGTGTGTTGTCACTTAGATAAGAAAGATTGCCTCCAATGAGAGTTAAAATTTCATTAGATATGAAACTGAAATTAACAGACCCAAAGAAATACCCATACGCCTTTTGATAGGGGTGTAGTTGGATTGTTGTAGAAGTAACTCGTTAGCTCGTGTCGCAAAAGTTTGACATTCCTCTTCAGATTATGTCCCAGTTTGTTGCTAAGAAAAAGTTCCACATTGTACTGCATCCTTTCTGATGTCTTCTGCACCTATGGTTTGTTTGAGAATTCATCCTCTCGGATGCTTTGGACAAAGACTGAGATAAAACTCGTTAGTATAGAATAAAACTCAAGTTGGGAGATAGTGACTTTTACCTCTCTGACACATAGTCATCCCTTTGATCATTTGACGTGAGAATCCTTCAGTTTTGATGTAATAGTTAATAAATTGATATTACGTAATATGATGATGACTCTCTTGGCATGATATTATGATGGTGATTTTTTTAATATTGATATGAATATGTTGCTCCTTTTGACAATGGTGCATAAACATAACGTCCTCTTGGCAATAATATAAGTATTGACATTCTTGGCAATAATATGATGATGGTATGCATATAATATTTCTTTTGGCAACAAAATATAAATCTAACATCACTTTTTATGATGATATACACATGATGCTTCTCTTGGCAATAACATACAATGATAATAGTCCACTATAACAAGGTGAATTTCACGATATCGATCCAACTATAACGAGGTGGATGGCTCGATAATTATTCAACTATAATGAAGTGGATGGCTCGATAATGGTCCAACTGTAATAAGGTGGATGGCTCAATAATTATCCAACTGTAACGAGGTGGATGGATCACTAATGGTCCAACTGTTATGAGGTGGACGGCTCAATAATTATTCAACTATAATGAGGTGGATGGCTCGATAATTGTCCAATTGTAATAAGGTAAATGGCTCGATAATTATTCAACTGTAACAAGTAGATGACTCAATAATTATCCAATTGTAACGAAGTGGACAACTCGGTAATTATCCAATTGTAATGAGGTAGATGGCTCGGTAATTATCAAACTTAGTTTAAGGTAAAGGCCCTGAAATAGAACAAACAAACTATGCAAACCACTTATGGGGTGGTTAACCTATTGAAACTATACATCGAGGCCCTCGAGTAGATAAGTAAAACGTATAAACCACTTATGGGATGGGTAACCCAAAAAATTTAAAATGTTTCCCTCACTTGGTCAATAAACATGTATGCTTATATAGATACGTGATAATTATCCTTATGGAAAAAATATAAACCATATCGACATATATGTTTGTCATGGTTACGACTCTCTCTCTTTCAAGAGACAGAATGATCGAAGTAAAATGGCTAAATTCTTTTATACGAAGATTAAATAATTTCTCGTCTTCTCCTAATAAACTCAATAAATGTTAAGTTTGTTGCATGATATATTTTGTCATTGTTGGAGACTTGAATTGACTTGACAACTTCAATTGTCGTGAGGATATTTCAGCAACATCGATTTGATAGACTTATCATTTTTTCCATGCAACACTTTTGCAATAGCATCATCTTCAGACTTGATGATGATTTTAGGATTCTCCCAACTTTACTAGCATAGCCACCTGTAAAACTTAAGATCAAGCACTAATAGTCATAATAAAGTAAAGTACATACTTAAAGATAAAGTGTTAAGTCATTAGGTCATAGTAAGCTTAATAGTGATTTCAAATTAATGTTTGCTCTTTTGCAATCCTGTAGTTCTTATGCTCACTCTGATCTAGCAATACTGACTTGATTTGTTTGAACACTGAGAGAATCTATCGAGCTTGTATCCAATTACTGCAAAACATAGTGAAAGTCATTGGAAATTGCTTTGTCGTAACACAATAAATTGAAGACAAGATGAGATGAGAAATTATTTGATTGATGATGATGAGGCCACGGTATTTGTAAATGGTACCTTATGTTTGAACATTCTGACATCATCATCTTTGTGATTTCACTGTTCCTACATCCAAAGAAAATTCTTAGTTTGAGAGACTGATTTGTGTTGGCCCTATCCTCATGCTCTTTCGTGCATTTGACTTGCACATTAGTCCGCTCTTTGAAATGCAATCTTCGTGGAATTTTTAAAGACCCTCTTCAAAATTTCTAGCCCAGTTTGCTTGAATGTAGCAAATGATATCTTTGTGAAATATTTTGGACTTTCTCAAAACTCTGCCTCCACTTACACACTTTAACAAAATTCAAAACTTGATTTTTTGGAGAAACATCTTTCTTGGAGAACTTTTTTAGATCCTCTCAAAAATGTTGTCCCAATTGTATATTGTGATCCCTGATCTTGCCAAAGAAACTCATCCTCTAGTGAATTTTGAGATCCTTTCAAAAATTCTGCCCTAATTTTCATTATACAGAGAAATGAAAATTTAATGGGAATATTAACGAGCAGTTGTAGCAACTATGTATCCCATTTGGGCAAGAATCAGATCAAACGTAGTTTATTATACAAGAAAATATGCACCAAAATAGGAAGAAGGGGACTAAATGTGCAATTACTTTATTTTGCGCTCTTTTTTTTGTCCTTTGATGGTGATTGTCTTCAAACAATCCTATTCAAGTCATCTTGTGCTTACTCTGAAGCGTGAAATATTAATATTATTATTTAGGGAAACTTAATCAGTTATTATTAACTTGTTGTCAAGCATGTTTTGAATCTTGTGCTTGAGGGTCGAGCAGTTCTCTGTATCATGTCCAATAGCTCCTGAATAATAAGCACATGTATGGTCTACTCTATAAAACTTTCCCAAATGATTGGCTAGTCTTCCTTTTACATGATGGAGCATACCTACTTTTTTCAACCTTTCATAAAGCTGAGCTTGAGACTCCTCCAATGGCATAAATATTTTGGGAGGCTTTTTGGAGTTTAGATGGGAAAACTTTCCTTGATTGGCATGGTGGTTTTGATATCCCTTTGATGAAATAGGTCTGAAAATACACTCTTCTTCTTCTCCCTTGTTTGACCTTTCACATCACTAGTTCGAATGATTTCCTCATTAACTCATGATGAGATTTATTCAGTTTCGAAGCCATCCTCTAAAGCCTCTCCTACTTTGATGAAATCAATGAATTTTTGTCCTATCATGAACAACATCCTTTCATAGTGTTCAAGCCTTCTAATGCGAATAAATATTTTAGCAATTTCACATTAAGACATGGGAGGATGAACCCTTGCAGCCTATTTTCTCTATCAAAGAGTGTATTCTCTATAGTTTTCTACAGATTTTTGCTTGATCTTCTCCAAATAATAGCGATCAGGGGCAACTTTTATGTTATGTTCAAATCTTTCAATGAAATCCTTTGTGAGTGCCTTGCAACTCAACCATTGGTTTAGCTCTTGTGATGTAAACAATTCCGAGGCTTCTCCCCTTAGGCTTTGACTAAGAGGCGCATTAATAGTGATTCATCCTTTCCAACTCCCATGAGTTGGCTACAATAAGCCTTCAAATGAGTAAGAGGATTTCCAGTTCCATCAAAAGTGTCAAACTTTGATATCTTAAATCCTTTTGGAAGGTCTAAATCCAGATGGATACATAAGTCTTCATAATTTAGCTTTGCAACAGTGAGGTACAGTGAAACTCTTTTATAGCTTTCATAATTCCCTCTATTAGGCTCCATCCATCCATTCTTTCTTTGGTCCTCCACCCCTTATCCTTCTCTTTGTGATGATCAGGTTCGGTGCATGTGGAATGAGGGGGTATGATTTATGACAAGCAATCTTTGAGGGCATGGGTTGAATGATAGGTAGATTTTGGGTATCTTGAATAGGTGTACAATATCCGATAGGTAATGTCTGAGAATCGTTGATATCTGAAGGTAGCATTTGGTACGAAAAACTAACATGGTCCGTGTTAGGGGTAGTTAAGCCAATGATAGGTAATTTTTGAGTGGAATAAAGTGAGGGTTACTTGGGATCTTTTTTGGAAGGTTCATAGAATGAGAATCAAGTGGAGGCCCTCTCTCTTGGAAAGGAAGTACTTGTAGTAATTGCAAGATTCCCCGATTCTCTAGTATGTTGTAACTCGATTCTCATCTCAGCTATCTATTGCATCAGTTGTGCAATCGTCTCATTATGCCCAGCAATAACGAGATCTCTTGTAAATACCTCAGTCAAACAAATATCCTCAATATTTTTAGTCATTTTTTGTGCCCTTTGAAAAAGAAGGTATCTTCAGAGACTCTAGACTTTGTGAAGTTTAAATGTTAGGTCGTCTCTCTCAACACAAATCAGTTCTAATTACCTGATATAGAAAAATAACTCAAAAGATAAATGTGTCAGCCGTTCTTAATAATAATTAATGCAAAATATCTCATAGAAGAGCAAACACATAATAGTTGCTCTTCTTAAAGATATACTAACCCAAAGATATAGAAAAGTGACTAAATAGGCAAAATTTCGCCTATTTGATTTGAGATTTGTAAATCGTGGGGGCATTGATCCATAATTTTCATCGCTCAAAAGAAATTGATGATTCACTTGTAAGGATGAAGGGGAAAAATATATTCTTCAAAAATAAGGGATCGAGCCATAGAAGGCTGTCTATGTATCTCACGAAAAAGAAATCAAGTCTCACATAGTTCGAGCAACTTGAATCTTTTTCAAATTGAAATGGAAGATTCACCTCTTGTTAGATGGGACAGTAAGATTTTTTAGAATTTTAAAGTCTTGTTCAAATTTTGTAAAGAAACTCAAGACTCAAAGAGTGGTTGGACGAATTTTTGATAGTGACTTGATTTTTGTGCCTAAGGACTTTTCAAAATTTCAAAATAAGTAGACTAGAATGTCTTTGAATAAAGCAACATATTCACACAAATATTTACAAAATACAACACTTAAACAGTTATCTTGCGTCCTAAATAGATTTGTGACCTTTTTTATGTCAAGGTAGGCCTAACGATTTGAAGGATATAAAATACGCAATTTAAAACATTCCACTGCCCTCTAAAAATTTATTATACTAACTTTATAAATAAGTTGAATGGGGATACATAATATGGGAGAAGGGGATACGAAAATCAGTCTCACGCAAGGGTACAATCCTAAACTAAACCTTTGTGGAAGATCTCTTCTTCTTGAACTTCTTGTCATCTCTGAATGTATTTGGATGATGTAGTACCTCGTGTAAATCCACCTATAACTATGCTAAGCTTTTAAAATAAAGTAAATTCCCAACCTAGAGGGATAATGGTTCGTGAAATAACATATACATCCTTCAAATATAAACACATAAGAATGATCATCCATTTAGGCTTGAGGCCGTTTTGGACCTCAAGGTGGTCTACTAATGGGCCCTGTACCCCTTTGGTATTTGGTCGGCATAGACAAATGCTCCTAGAGAGTTTTGGTTTCGATATACTCTAGGTAGACTAAGAGTGAATTTTGAAAAGACAATGGACCGTGGCGACAACCCGAGTTGGAAATTATAAAAACCATTGGACGCATCACGAACTAATAAATTGCCACTTTTTTCGAAAAGGGTTAAATATTTAAAAGACTGGCTGCAGGTTCGCAAAATCATTCTTTTAGATACACAAGAAAGTATAGAATATGCCATGAAATGCAATGACAGTTTAATATTCAAATTAAAAAAATAAAGCACAGATAAAGCAAAACATTTTCAAACAGTTAGTCAAATAAGTCAAATCTGTTGGTTAGAACCTAATTAAATCTTCAGCAGAGTCACCATTTCTTTTAAACAAGAAAAATTGCTTTTATGGCAAAAACCAAGTAAAACATAATTTATCTAAGAAAAACATATTTTTCAAAATGAAAATAGAGTCGCCACTTATTTTGTAACGAAGTTAGGAGAACTTAATTTTTTAAGATTTAACAAAAAGATCCTAAAAATTACATAGAAAGGGTAAGGGTTCTAATTACTATTTCAAGAAGGTGTTAGCACTCAAAATAGCCACTAACCCGCGGTTAACTGGCGATCAAACTCAATTTGACTAACTATTAAAAAGAATTAAAGACTTATGACACTTAAAAATCATTCAGGTAAAAAAAAACTTATTTTAAGTATTTAAATAAGTTTAAAAGGAGTTAATCAAAATTCTTAACTTTGAAAATAAAATTAATAAAAATATATTTTGAACTCCCAAAATTTTAGATTCTAAAAAAAATAACTAAGCAATGACATATTCAATTTATTTCAAAAATAACTAAAATATTTTAACGAGCAAAATTTGCGAAAAAGCTAGAAAAAGACTTGGAATAACCGAATACTTTTTCCTATGTCCTTTATATTATTAAAAGAGAGTAAAATTTAATAAAATTCAAACAAATATGATTAAAAGTAAAATCACTATTTTTTTTGGAAAGAAATTGATAACCTGACCTCTTTAAATAATGTAAGGGGCTAAATTTGTCAAAAATGACCAAACTATATATAAGAAAAAAAAAGCATTTAAAACATAAATTAACAAGACATGGGTTTTCTTTGAGATTTAATTAAATCAAATAAGCAAATAAATATTAGTATTCAAATAAATACAAACAAATAAATAATGCAATGTAAAGAGAGAGAGTTAAAATTTTGGGCTTTTAGCCCATTTATCTAAAAAGGATGTTGCAAATTTTTGGGCTTTTTAGCCCTTTTGTCCCTATTTCAGTGCACTATATACACATCATATATCAGTATATACAATGACTTTTGGGCTCTGAAACTTGTACATCAGCTTTCGTAACACGTAAAAAACATTTCCAGTTGTGTAACGACCCAAAGCTGACCCTAGATGCGGATATGGAGTCTAAAATGGACTCAGACAAGTTTCACATACATAAAAAATAGGCTAATATTAGCAATCTATTCATTTGCAAATACAGAAAGAACATGATTTTCAGAAAACACCGACTTAACAAGCAATTTGTTGTGTAGAGCAAGGTAAGTCCTATGCCGACTTCAAATATTTAATGGTATGGGGAAACATTTGATGATATGGTGAATAGATATAGTTAAGAAGTTTTAAGGGAGATAAATAATGCCCTATGAGTAAACACTTTATGGAACTAAACAGAGGCAGAAATTTTCAATAGGAATCAAAGGCATATCTAAGAATACGTATTCAAACATGTGCTATACTGTTAGCCAAACGTGCCAAATATGAAGTAATACCCAAATTAAATGAAAATCAATGCCGAATTGAGCTTTAGGCCACAAACTTCGGGAAGAACTAAATAACATATTTTACAACCATGACTTAACATTCCTTTATCACCTCACTATAAGACAAAACTAACCGACTAAAAATCTTGAATTGACGCTATCAAACATGCCAAATTAGCGCATTAGGATGATATAGACAATAGTCAACTTAGATTGCTAAAAGTGACCATAAGCCAAATCAAGGCAGGATTCAATCAAATTTGAAGGAGAAAACGAATTACATACAATAGGACTCTCATGACAAGACCAAATTACAACTTTGGAGCGAGAATTTGCATAGAAATCAAAATTTAAACTAATCCAAAGCCCCATATCAGTAAACATCCAACATTAAACGCCCTTGGACCAAATCTAGCAAACATAGCGGCAAACGCCCTTTTAATTTATATCCGAAATAATGTGATGAAAGACAAACATAAACAAGCCAACAAGCAATCTCAGAAGAAACAGTACCAAAATTTCAAGTTGAATGAATTTCTATTTATGAATATTATAAAGACAATCTAAAGAAGATACCACATGATCATTCATAAATGCAAAATCAATTATTTGAAGAATCATCATCGAAATTGAAGGGACGTAATACGAAATAGATATTACCATTTTGAAGGCAGTAGACTAAGACGGAAGTGAACTGACGTGGCTTGACTTGTGCAGTGTCTCTCCACCACCGATTGAGAGACAAGAAAATGATATTTCACTTCCAATTCCTCCAAAATTATAATCTTAAAATCAATTGTATTTTTTAGAAGAAGGTCGGATTGTATTTTTATTTTAAATCCTTGTATACATATATTTTTTGGAATTAGAACAAGAGTGGAGAACCGACTCCAAGCCTCTCCCAACAATGAGGTGAATGGGGAAATTTATAGGAAGAAACTAGGGTAAAACTGGGGGGGGGGGGGGATGATACAGGTAAAGGTTAGGGTAATTTGAATTTCAAAATCAGAACATTGAGAAGTACCATTGGGGTTGTCATTTAGGAGGTCAAAGGGTTGTTGTTGTTCCAACTTTTGCTGCCAATGCTGAAGCCTTCACTGGCTTTTCCATTTTGGAGAAGAAGAGGCCTAAAGTGTCTGGGTATTAGGAACGTGTGAAGAAAAAAGGAAAAACAAAAGGAGCGTATGTGTTTTCTTTTAGGAGATAAGTATGATGTAGTGTACAATAAATATAAGGGGGTTGGGCTAGGTTTAAGTTGTTTAGGCTGAAGTTTTGTCCCCAAAAAAGGATTAGAATTGGTCTGAAAATGGGTAAAAGGTTTGGAAAAATATTATTAAAAATTTAAACATGTTAACAAGACAATTTCGCCGATTTGAAATTTAAAAGGTAGCCAAATTGGATTAATTTCGACTATAAAACGAATTAATAAATCAATTAAAGTGCTTCTTAAAATGATCATAATGAAATAGTTCAATTAATTATCAACTAATTGACTCTAAAATAACTTGTAACTAAACTATAATAATTTAACAAAATGAAGTCTTTTTGGTGCAATTTTTAAATAATTATGAAAAGTAATAATTAAATATGCAACTAATGAAAAATAAATATTATATGTGTGTGTGTAGATTACCATTTCGCGAATTTTCAAAAATAATTATTTCAATCCATTGAAAACATAATTAATTTGTGTTGTGAAAGGTCAAAATTGGGTGTCAACAGTTGCCCCTTTCTTTTGATAGGGTCGAAGAAAGAGACTGTGGACAAAGAAATATGACAATTTCAATTTTGATCCACCACACTTTTATCTCTTTAAATGAAAGGCATGGACTTTGGAAAATTATGTTCAGACCCCAATATTGGGTTTCCTACATATCTCAGGTTATATAAGAATTCAGGTCACTTATAGTTCAAGATACTTGATTTAACGCATGATTGTTAAAGAATTCAAAGCTATTTTGGAGTCATATTTTGGATAAACAGAAAAGTTTAGGAAAATAATGAGGGGATGGTTGGAGTATAGTCAAGTTTTCAACATTGATTCTGCCTACATATTCCAGACATGGGAATCAGACTACTTGTAGTTCGACTCAGTCGATTGAAAGGAGAATCCCTTATGCCGAGATAACGCTCTGGTTCGGAGGAATGACAAGTAAATTGAGTATGAAAAGAAGATTTGCACCTCTCAGCCATGAATGTGGATCTCTTCACATCCATAAGTAGGAACTTACATGGACATAATTTTCAAAACTCTTGATGCATTATCACTCGGATTGGAAAGATTATCTCTAATGATAGTTAAAATTTCATTATATGTTAAGCTAAAATCAACAGACCTAAAGAAATACCTATACACCTTCTGATAGGGTGTGGTTGGATTGTGGTGGAAGTCACTCATTAGCTCGCGTCCAAAATGTTAGACATTCCTCTTCAGACTATGTCCCTGTTTGCTGCTAAGAAAAAGTTTCATGTTGTACTGCATCCTTTCTGATGTCGTCCGCACCTGTAGTTTGTTTGAGAATTCATCCTCTCGGATGATCTGGACAAAGACTGAGATAAAACTCGTTAGTGTAGAATGAAACTCAAATTGGGAGATAGTGTCTTTTACCTCCCTAACACATAGTCATCCCTTTAAGCATTTGACATCAATTTAGTCCAGTTTCGACGTAATGGATGATAAATTGATATAACGTAATATGTTGATGGCTCTCATGGCATGATATCGTGATGGTGATTTCTTTAATACTAATATGAATATGTTGCTTGATACGCCCAAATTTACACTCTAGAAGGAATTGTAAAGCGGTCGTTGGTGAAATATAGAACTCAACAAGAGTTGAGATTGATTCCACAGGGAATGTGTGAGAATAAATCTATTAGCACCTTTTTCAGATGTAATTTCTATTCCCAAAATAAACATGCATAAAGTAAATGGGGGTTCTTTTGATGTTTTAAACGAAATTTCTAAAGTATAGTAACTAACGCATACGATGACTATTGGGGTTTCAACAATTGATGAGAAGCTAGGGTTTATTTCCCATGACGTCTAATACGGTAGCCAGATTTGCGTGCTAAACCCATTCATGATTACGTATATAAGATCAAACAAATTAGCTAACACTTAATTCACCACCCGGTCCTTCTTAGATGTATTTTACTCATCACCTTCCGTGTAACGACCTGGCCCAACATTGTGAAGTATTGTCCACTCTTGGACCTAGCTCATCAAGGATTTGTCCCTTTGGGCTCACCCCAAAACGCGTCTCACAGTATTAGGTTCAATCTTTTACTTAAATAGCCGAGAACTCTCCCTGTCTTTTTTGTTGTAGGATTTGCCTAAGTGGGCCAAGCGTTATGTATCATCATCCTTGCACTCACCCCCCATAAGGACTCAACGTCTAGGTTGAGGTTTTCCCCACAACCGTACTAGTCGATAGTCAGCTTTGATACCACCTGTACTAACCTGGCACAACACTGTGAAGTATTGTCCACTCTTGGGCCTAGCCCATCACGGATTTGTCCCTTTTGGCTCACCCCAAAAGGCACCTCATAGTATTAAGTCCAATCCTTTACTTAAATAGCCCAAAACACTTCCTCTTTTTTTTATGTGAGATTTGCCTAAGTGAGTCAGGCATTATGTATCTACGTCCCTGCACTGGGGATGTAACACCCCACATCTTAGGTGTACTAGTCTTATGCATATGGAACATGATATGATTAGGTAGAAGGAGCACCAACTTTAAAAGTGTCTAATTTTTAGACTAGAGGGCTATAATTGCGTCTAATTCTTAAGATGAATGAGTGCATATAAGTTTTAAGCCAAATTGAGGAGATCGCGGCCTTAAAAAAGTGAAAGAAAGTGAGGTGCTTGTAAGACTTAGGAAGCTGACAGGTGAGTCACCTACGTGCTCAGCTTAAATAAGCTAGGTAGACGTAGACGAGGCCCAACACCGGATCTGTTCAAGTCCGAAAATGAATAGAGCCCAAGTTAAGGGTGTGATTTTACCCCATTGTTTAGAATTATAAAGGGATAATGTTTTCAGCCCAATATTAATAGAAAAAATGCCCAAGTACATTTATTTGGGCCCAAACTAAGTGAAGGAAAAAGAGAAAAATGGGCAGCCAAGGCCCATCAAATTGGAGCTCCTTAAGGACCAAGTGAAAGAGCCAAGATGCTGCATCACCACCTTAATAAAATAAGGCTTACAATGAAAAAGAAAGTTGGCCAAGAGTGGCCCTTTAAAATTGAATAAAAACCAGCAACGTCAAGTCATTTAACATAGACCAAAAATCAGATTTTTCAAAGTTTTACTCCTTGCTCTCTCTTGACTTTGCAGAGAAGCTAAAGCACACCTTTAGGGTTCTTGAAGAGGACCTAATGCTTGAAGGCTAAGGTAAGTAGAAAACCCTATGGTTTAGTATAATTTTTCCATGAAAATCATGAGGAGTATGTTGATTATACTTGTGCTAGAATTTTTGACAGCATGTGTTCCACAGATTGTTGTACACTTTTCTTGTTCATTAAGAGGCTTCTTTCTTCTTGGTTGGCTGGATTATATAGTAAGGTTTATGTTTTTAACAAGGTTTAGTTCTGTAGTGATGTGAGAAGGCTGCTGCACCATTTTTATCTTCCACAAAAATGAGTTTTTGCATGATATCTTAATTGTGCTCTTAGTAGGAACTTGCAGACTGGTAATTGGGTGTCAATCCGCCTTAATGGGACTTTGGGTGTGACAAAAGTGGTATCAGAGAGAGTTGTTCTAGGGAGCCTACAAAGTCGTGCCTATGTAGAGTCTTGTTTATGGATGTGTTGTGTTTATAAGTAGGAGGTTACATGGCATTTTAGGGTTGTCACTTTCTTTTTATTCTTTGGATTGTGCCGTAGAGCCAAGTGTTGTAGGTGGATTGTTTCTAACCTCTTAATTGTTTTTCACACTGAGTATACCAGAAACTAGGAAATGTAAAGGCAAAGGGAAGGAAGTGGAAGTGGTAGTTGGTGTACTCAGCCGGGTGGGACAACAAAATGAGGCCCAAGATGAGTCTCTATCACAAACATCTCCAACTCCTCCAGTTCCTGATGAACCAAGAAGTAGTGAAATTCCCCCAGAACCACCTACCGATGCTATCGTGCATGATCTGAGAAATGCAGTCCAACTATTGACCCGTACAGTTGCTGGCCAAGTTCAAAGACAAAAAAGTCCAGTTATAGGTCCAGGTGGTGCGAATAGGGCAGCTAGCACGAGGATACATGGTTTCCTTAATTTGGACCCTCTATCTTTTACCAGGTCAGATCCTAATGAAGATCCACAAGACTTTATCGATCAGATCCAATGCACTTTGAATGTTATGCACGTAAGCGGTACAGAAGCTATGGAGTTGATCGATCCAATGCACTTTGAATGTTATGCCGTAAGCGGTACAGAAGCTATGGAGTTGGTAACATATTGATTGAAGGGTGTAGGTATACTATGGTATGAAGCTTGGAAGCAATCTAAGAGTATAGATGCACCTCTAACTACCTGAAAGGAGTTCAAAGAGGAATTTCTTGACCATTACTTGCCATTAGAGATAGAGGGGCTTGTGCGGATAAGTTTCTGAATCTCCACTAAGGAAATATGAGCGTGGGGGAGTATAGCACTCAAGTTAATTCTCTGGCTAGGTATGCTCCTAATGCAATCGGTACTACGGCATATAGGGTTCATCGCTATGTGGATAGGTTGGATTCATATCTGATCAGAGACTGTACCATTGCTTCATTAAATAAAGACATCGATATAGCAAGGATGCAAGCATTTGCACAAAAATTGGAGGATCAGAGGAAAAGAAGAAGGATACAAGAGATAGAAAGGGGGCACTCCAAGAGGGCCAGATCTACATGGCAATTTATACCGTCCCAAGGTGAGTTTAGGCCTCGGTTTTCTAATAAACCACCTAGGCCATCATCCTCCTCTCTGCAGCTAGTGCTCCACCATAACTTCAAGGGTCTAGAAGTAATTATTTTGGTCAAAGAAGAGAAGGACAAGGTGCACGGACAACAAGATATTCAGAAAGCTAGCAAATGCCTCCTAGGCCGCCTTGCAAATAATGTGGGAGGATTCATTTAGGTACATGTCATGTTGGGGAAGATGCTTGTTATTGGTGTGGTGTGCCAAGGCATACGATGAGAGATTGTCAAAGGAGACGTATGGGTGATATAGCACAATCTACTAGGCTAGTTATTGCATCATCATCATCAGTTTCACCATTATGTAGGGGTCAGCAACCACCTACAGGTCAGGGTAGAGGTGGTAGAGGGGCAGATAGCTCTAGCGGAGCCTAGAATCGCACTTACGCTCTGGGGAGTCGACGAAATTGGGAAACTTCACCCAATGTGGTCACAAGTACATTGTTCATCTTTTCGCATAATGTGCAAGCATTAATTGACCCTAGTTCTATACTATCATATATCACTCCACTAGCCGCTGGGAAGCTTAAGAGAACACCTAAATTTTTGAACAAGACATTTGAAGTGTCTATACCAACCGATGAATCTATTATAGTTAGAAGGGTCTATTATGACTGTGTAGTAACTGTTTGTGACCGTGACACATTTGGTGGAAGTTGATGTTATAATGGGTATGGATTGGTTAGCTTCTTGCTATGCCACTGTGGATTGCCGAACTAAGAGAGTGTATTTCCACTTTCCAAATTAGGCGGTCCTTGAATGGTAACGCAATGTTAGGGCACCAAAGGGTACTTTTTTTTCTTATTTTAAGTCAAGGAAGATGATGTCAAAGGGATATATTTCATCTAGTTAGAGTAAGGGATATAGAAGCAGAATCACCAACTCTTCAATCTGTTCCAATAGTGAATGAATTTGTTGATGTGTTTCCTGAAAATCTTATGGATTTACCTCTAGAACGAGAAGTAGATTTTGATATTGACTTACTTCCAGGCACTCAATTTCTATCCCTCCATATAGAATGGCCCCTACAGAATTACATGAATTAAATGAACAATCAAAAGACCTGCTAGAGAAGGGTTTTATAAGACTTGGTGTATCCCTTGGGGTGCACCAGTAGTATTTGTATGTAAAAAGGATGGAACCTTGAAGGAATAAGGGTTGACTCACAAAATATAGAGGCGGTGAAAGATTGGTCAAGGCCAACTACAACCACGGAAGTTCGAAGCTTCCTAGGGTTGGCAGGTTATTACAGAAAGTGTGTTGAGGATTTTTCTTCTATTTTTGCATCTCTAACAAAGTTCACACATAAGGTGACCAAGTTCCAATGGAATGGTGCATGTGAAAGGAGCTTCCAAGAGTTGAAAAGTAGGCTGACTGTTGCACCTGTGTCAGTGCTTCTAGAGGGCACGGAGAGGTATGTGGCGTATTATAATGATTTAGGAGTTGGCTTAGGGTGTGTACTGACACAACATGGTAGGGTAATTGCTTATGCCTCGAGACAACTTTGACCACATGAGAAAAACTACCCAACACATGACCTTGAGCTAGCGGTTGTTGTGTTTGCCTTGAAAATATGGCGTCACTATTTGTATGGGGTTCACGTTGACATATATACTGATCATAAAAGCATATAGTACACCTTTAAGCAGAGAGACCTAAATTTAAGACAACGGAGATGGTTGGAGCTAATAAAGGATTACAACGTTGATATATTATATCATCCAGGGAAGAAAATGTGGTAGATGATGCTCTAAGTCGTAAAGCAATCATAACTATTGGTGATCAGACCATGGTAAGTCAAGGAGTGGCTAAGGATCTACGTCAACTAGCCAATATAGGAGTTCACCTCCTTGAAACTCCATAAGAAAGGGTTGTTGTGCATAATGTTGTAGGGTGTTCATTGCTAATGGAGGTGAGAGAAAAGCAATTCAAGGATACTGTTCTATGATGACTTAAGGAAAGGTAATTAAGGGTACGAGGAAGGGCTTTGAACGTACACAAAATTGAGTATTTTATTTCTAAAATAAATTATGTGTGCTTGATATTAATGGACTAAGAAGGAGGATAATGGAAGAAGCCTATCATTCAGGATAATCCATCCATCCAGGATCAACTAAGATATATCATGACCTGAAGGGAATCTTTTGGTTGGAAGACATGAAAAAGGACCTTTGCTCAATGTCTGAATTGCCAACAAGTCAAGGTAGAGCACCAAAAGCCGGGAGGTAATATGCAATGTATAGAGTTTCTAATATGGAAGTGGGATATGATTAATATGGATTTTGTTACTAGGTTGTCTCGCTCATTTCAGAAGTTTGACTCCATATGGGTAATAGTCGATAGACTCACAAGGTCAGATTACTTCTTGCCAGTTAAGAGTGATTATACAGCTGAAGAATATGCAAAGTTATACCTCAAAGAGATAGTTAGTCTACATGGGGTCCCAATCTTTATTATATCTGATCGGGGAGCTCAATTCACTGCAAAGTGTTGAAAGTCCTTCCAAAGGACTTTAGGGACACAAGTGAATTTAAGTACAGCTTTCCACCCTCAAATCGACGGTCAAGAAAAATGCACCATTCAAACACTTGAAGATATGTTGGGGCTTGCGCATTGGACTTCAAAGGTAGTTGGGTGGACCATTTGCCACTTATTGGATTTGCCTATTATAAATAGCTACCATTCATATATGTGGATGGCACCTTATGAAGCTTTGTATAGAAGGAAATGTAGGCCGCCAATCGGATGGTTTAAAGTGGGTAAAACCAACTTGCTTGGACCAGAGCTAGTCCAACAAGCCATGGAAAAAGTCAAGTTAATACAACAACGGCTAGAAACAGCCCAAAGTCATCACAATTCATATGCAGATGCTAGAAGGAGAGGATTGGAATTCTTAGTAGAAGATTGGTATTCTTAAAGGTATCCCCAATGAAAGGTGTTATGAGATTTGGTAAGAAAGGAATACTAATCCCACATTACAGAGGGCCATAAAAGATTATTAAAAGGTTTGGACAGGTTGCATATGAATTAGAGCTACCCCAGTAGCTTTCAATGGTTCATCCAAATTTTCATGCCTCAATGCTTCGAAAATGCATAGGTGATCCATCTCGTATCACTCTTATTGAAGATGTGCGAGTTACAGAAGATCTCACCTATGAAGAGGTACCTATTGCTATCCTAGACCATGAAGAGAAGAAGATAAGGAATAAAGAAATATCTTAAGTAAAGGTACTTTGAAGGAACCAATAAGTAGAAGAGATAACATAGGAGGCTGAGGAAGCGATGAGATCTAAGTATCCTTATTTATTTAAAGCTAAATCGTAAGTCCAAGATGCAGAGTTGGGGCATTAATAGGTACGTGTGTTTGAATGCTTAATGTGTTGTCCAAAGTTTGTTTAAGTGAAAGTTTAAACTTGTTTAATCTATCCAATTATGCTAATATTTGGGGACGAATGCTCCTAAGGGGGAAGGATGTAATACCCCACATCTTAGGTGTACTAGTCTTATGCATATGGAACATAATATGATTGGTTAGAAGGAGAACCAACTTTAAAATTTGCCGAACTTTTAGACTGGAGGGCTATAATTGTGTCTAATGCTCAAGACAAGTGAGTCTATATAAGTATTAAGCCAAATTAAGGAGATTGCAGCCTCAAAAAAGGTGAAAGAAAGTGAGGTTCTTGTAAGGCTTAGGAAGCTAACATGTGAGTCACTTACGTACTTAGCTTAAATAGGTTAGGTAGACGGAGACGAGGCCCACAAAATCTGTTCTAGTCCAATAATGAATAAAGCCAAGTTAAAGGTGTAATTTTACCCCCATTGTTTTGCATTATAAGGGACAATGTTTACAGCCCAAGATTAATAGAAAAAAGGCCCAAGTACATTCATAACCCACTTGACGAATTGGGCCCAAACTAAGGGAAGGGAAATGAGGAAAATGGGCAGCCAAAGCCCATCAAATTGGAGCTCATCAAGGCCGAAGTGAAAGGGACAAGCTGCTACATCACCATATTAATAAAATAAGTCTTAAAATGCAAAAGAAATTTGGCCAAGTGTGTCCCTCTAAAAGGGGTTAAAACTAGCAACTTTAAGTCATTTAACATAGACCAAAAATCAGATTTTTCAAAGTTTTTCTCTTCGCTCTCTCTTGACTTTGCAAAGCGTTCAAAGCACACCTTTAGGGTTTTATAAGAGGACCTGATCCTTGAAGGCTAAGATAAGTAGAAATACCTATGGTTTAGTATAAGTTTTCCATGAAAAACATGAGGAGTATGCTGATTATACTTGTGCTGGAATTTTGGACAGCATATGTTCATAATTTTGGACAGCATATGTTCCAAATTCTTCTTGGTTAGATGGATTATGAAGTAGATTTTATGTTCTTAACAATATTTGGTTCTGTAGAGATGTAAGAAGGCTGCTGCACCATTTTTATCTTCCGCAAAAATGAGTTCTTGCATGATATCTTAATTGTGCTCTTAGTAGGAACTTGTGGACTGGTAATTGGGAATTGTTGTTTCACGTCCTCCATCTACTTTGGGACTGTTTTTAGACTGTTTTTATGCATAACTATGTTGGAGAAAGTTTGGTTGAAGTTGAAACATGTTTGGGGTTGTTGACTTTGAAATGTAGCGAGAAGATGTAACGTATGCCGCCTATTTGTGTTATGTGTAGAATTGTTATGTATTGTGCTTTGTGAGTTATTGTAAGACTGTGGTGGGACTAAAAAAAGTTGGATATGACATGTACATGAGAATGTGTATTAGAAAATACGATTAGAAGTTGAGAGGTTGAAAGAATACTCTTGGGTTAATAATTACAAGCTTACTGCCCGAGTGTTATTTTTCTATGAGACCGGACTGACAAGACACGTTTATTAGCTACTAATACTAGTTTATCACCTACTTTGTTGTAGATAATAATTGGGGAAAAAGGAGGTTACTTTGAGGTAATACAAAGTAGTATAACAAGGTATGCAAGTGTCACGGGCCTAGATTCTCAGCGCGCCCGTGCGGCGTCCCGATGCCCAATTGCGGCCACGAGACCCAGCCTTCTCTGCCCTTGGGACGTGCCAACCGGTTTCGCCCTGCCAAAGGCTCATCAGGGAAGCGGCAACAGCTTCCGACCAGTTGTGCCAAGTACATTGCATGATCCCCTTCATTGTTAAGTCCACGACTAGCGACAAGCTCCCCGGACTAAACCGGGTCGGCATGCCTAACTCGGCCAGATACATGCATACGAGGCTACCAACGCCCATATGCTATTGCCGCCACCAATAGGCCAATGGCAGAACTCATAGTCGGCACGCCCACGTCTTCACGGGTCGTGACACTCTCCCCCACCTGATGTTGCGACGCCCTCGGCGCAATGCTGCTGTTGGCACTCCCAGTCTCCACCTTTGGACAGCCACACACTCCCTGCGTCGTCCCTTCTCGTGGTCTCTGCAGAGCCTGCCCTTTCCAGCACCCGAGGCATACGTTCTCGAACTAGGTAGAGGGAATCCGCCCAAGGATCGTTTCATAAGATACTGCTCATATGCCGGCTAGGGAAGACCTTCCGTCCTCTTCTCAATTAGGATGGGGCCGCGTTCCAAATCTCCCGCAAAATGGAACCTTCCTTCTCCCATCTGAGGCGCACGGTGTTCCCCCCTCTCTTGTCAGCAGACGAACAATATGCATACGATCGGCTCTGATACCATCTGTCACGGGCCTAGATTCTCAGCGCGCCCGTGCGGCGTCCCGATGCCCAATTGCGGCCACGAGACCCAGCCTTCTCCGCCCTTGGGACGTGCCAACCGGTTTCGCCCTGCCAAAGGCTCATCAGGGAAGCGGCAACAGCTTCCGACCAGTTGTGCCAAGTACATTGCATGATCCCCTTCATTGTTAAGTCCACGACTAGCGACAAGCTCCCCGGACTAAACCGGGTCGGCATGCATAACTCGGCCAGATACATGCATACGAGGCTACCAACGCCCATATGCTATTGCCGCCACCAATAGGCCAATGGCAGAACTCATAGTCGGCACGCCCACGTCTTCACGGGTCGTGACACAAGGCTACTCATTTTCATCTTATTAGGCATGAAATCTAGGTTCTTCCTTGGAACCTAAAGGCACTTACAAACTTCGACATAATTAATAACCATGCGTTCACTGTTTAACATGTTCATATATTCCCATACATAGCCATTGTGGAAACTATATACCTACTTTGGATACCAAGACGCATGAGTTCCTTTTTGCTAAATAAAGTCCACGTGTTGTTTCATCCCCTACGCATTTCAATATTTGTGTAACCTACTATTTTCATTGTGGTATTGTATTGCCTGACTGTTTATATGCCACATGTTATATCTATTGCCCTACAGCTCCAAAATGTTATGACCACCAAAAGAATCATCTCAAAAGTAAATAAAAGATAAGCCGAAGTTTCTTGTTGTTGGTGGTATCCCAGGGGTGGAAGAATCACCTAGTAAAGGTCGATCCCATATCACGGGGTTTCCCAGGGGTGAAAGGAAAGCCTAGCATGGGTCGATCCCGATATTGATTTACCACTGATCAGCTGGTCATTTATATGATATACTGTACCCAGATTATACAGTAAATAAAGGTAAAGTAATATAAAGGACACAAAGTATATGATCCCTGTGACAGGCCCCGTCTCTATCCACTTGTATGATTTTTGTTACTTTCGATGGTGACTCTTTAACTTCCATCACTTTCACTATGAGGGACACGATCCGTGTCAATTCCCATGCCCCGTGAAAGGGACCATGAGAGTTGCCTTGGTTTCATTGCTCCATCCTCTCTTTAACAAACTAAGTGTGAGGCTATGATGCACCACACAGTCTGTCTAGTAATACACGGGTCGCGTGGATGCCCGTGCTCCTTCACTTAGCTCCATTCTTGACTTCTTTGCTCAGGACAGTCCCACGTGGCCTCTCAGGGTCCATGTAGCGTTGCACAGCCCATGGAATGCTCCGTATGGTGACCCTTGTGCCTTTTTCCTCAATAATTTTCTTGCACCTTGCCCCTTACTCCATGCCTTCACCCTTTTCCTGAAAATAATAAAGACACACACATGAAACTAATACATTTTCTTGAGAACGGGCAAAAATCCCATGTTTAAAGCATCACAAGAGTCGTTTTTACACAACTCATCAACACCCTCAACTTAGAATAATTTCTTGTCCTCAAGCAATGACGACTAAACCAAACAAAGCATAAAGACTCTTGCCTCATCAGAACTATGTATAACCCTTTGATTTCAACACATATGCTCAGAAAACATGCTTGAAATGTGCTTACACCCCAGACAGGCTCACACAGATTAAGGAAACATCATATTTGTACAGTCCGCTCGCACAAGCTCAGGAACAAAGATGAACCAGTCGTATTTGCAACCAATAAAATGCAAGGATGGTTCCCTCACTACAAAGAAGTCTCGCACATATGTATCAATGTAAAACAAAGACTGGAATGCAGAAACTCACTCTCACAAGTGATTTCCAATGGATGCACAAGTTTTGACTTTATGCTTGCCCTTATTTTTGCCACCTCGACTCTCGAACGACCTTTTTACGATCACATTAGGACTTTTGTGGCTTGTAATGTAGGCTCGGGCTAGGTGGAGTATATTTGGGATCAAGTGACTAATTAGCCCCTCCAAGAAACTACTTTAACTCAACCATCTGTTCTTGCCTTTTAGCTCCTATTGCCCCTATTTTCCACTTTCTTTGCTATTGGGAGTACTTTATGTGTTCACTTATTCTCTTCCTATCTTTTCTTTCCGCTCTTTTTTTTTACTCATGGTGACACCCCCAGTTTTTCTTTCCTCTTATCATTTAGCTCTTTTCCTCACTTATTTTTGTGTTTCTCCTATAATAGCCACCCTCAACTTAGGCTATTGGCATAGGCTGAGGTTCACAATGTCTTTTTGGAAGGACCAGGGCCAGTATAAGCCACCCTCAACTTAGGCCTTGGGCCTAGGCTGAGGTTCACAATGTCCTTGGAGAGACCAAGGCCAAAGTAAAAATCCGCAGACAGATAGGGGAGGTGAGTTGGGTGATTACAAAGAAAAGGTCCATTCAGGCTCAACTTTTGGTTCAAGAAGGGTTTTCATTTGTTTAGTAAGCTTTAAGGCTAAGTGACTAGTCAACAAAAATGGCCTAAGATCACATCATAATTCAGTCATTCCACTATTTTGGTGGGACTAACTAGACAACTTCTAGCTTACGAGCGCATCAATTTGGATTAAGAAAATACGCCCGCACACACGTGGCACATCTCCTACATTAATTAGCACTAACCAACATAGTCATGTTTCATTCATCGAGATGCCAACCACATAATGCATACCATGCTTTCCGAAAAGCATAACAGATAGTCAGGATGGGATGCATGCACATACGCTTTTGACCACATTTGTACTTTCAAGGTATTTTTCACAGACAGATCAACACATGGGTTACCCTAGACTTCTATAATCACTTATATCTAGACAAACATCACAGTCTAAACATGCAAGTTCTACTAGATTGTACACTTGAGAGAGAAAAATCTAGCAAGAAAAACTCTCAAGTGGTAGGATGTCCCACCTCCTCCAAAAAGATGATGCAATGCCTTCACTGCACCATAACTAGAAATAAAGCACAACATGGGGATAGAGCATACCTAGGATGTCCTAGGCATCAGTCGGACGGTCGAGGTCAAATTCATCGGTTGAGTCTATGTCATCAAAAGTCGCACCTGGTCCAAAGGTGCCCCTGGAGGCTCCTATCCTTGCTGTCTCTCGTGCCAGCCGCTCCCTTTCTTCTTGTTCGATGGATGCTCAGTGCTGGGCTTACATATCCCTGCACAACCTTTTCTCCTCTACAAGTTGTGGATCTTGCGGGGGGCTGCTGCGGTGGCTGTGTCTCTTTCCTTTGTCCTTTTTCATAGGTACATCTATAGGTTGAACCAGAGCAGCAGTTGGCACGAGTAGAGCACCCCATGTATCATCTAACACTGGTGCCACAGGGCCATTAAAAAGCGACATCCAAATTCTGGAGGTGGGGCCGGTGCAGTGCAGTTATATTGAGTCGTCAACTGTTCGAGGATTGCTATACAGGGGGATGTGCAGACTAGGTTACAAACAAGTCAGATCAGACATTCGCCCCTCATCGGTGATCTTGCCATGTCTGTCAACAAATAGACCATCTGGAGGGGCTCGGTAATTTGGACCATAGAGGAATCTATTGATGGTGGTCTCAAAAATTTCCACCCGTTCCCCACATACCACGACATACTCCCGTGGGGACAATTTAAAGGCTAGCTGCTTCTTCACTTTCTTGGACTAGCTGCCCTATATGGAATCCAATAGACTTACAACGTCGCTGGAATAAAACTCATCAATTAGTTCTGGCCCGTAATAGTTGGATGGTTGTGCCATCCAGCCAAATTAATATGATTCAAACACATCCCTGATATCTAGGACCCCATCTTGTTGATCTGTGATGACTCGAACCTCAGGATGATGGCTCGCCGCTGGTATCTCCCAGAGCCTTTAGTCAGTCCCTGAATATAAATCTCCTTAGCGCTTGGGATTGTCCATTGGCCACGCAAAAACACAATAAGCCACCTTGCAATTTCAAGATCTATCATCCAAGAAACCACATAATATGTGGCTTCATCATCACTGTCTCCGAGGGCAATCTCATCATGCTCAGCATTGATGTGGTGCTGGTCCGCCTCCAGGGTTTGTCCATGTTCCTCTTGCTCCGGGGCATCATCCTTCCCCTCAACTCCTGCCTCAGGAACCCCCTCTTCAGACTGTGGGGCTATAGTTTGGCCTATTGCATGAGCCCTTGTAGTGCGAGAGGAGTTAGGAGAGACATTGCCGGTAAATCGAACCTCGGACCCTCCCAAGGAGTCATCGCCTGAGTCACTCCCATATTGATGATTAGATGATACAGTAAGAGAATCATGGAGACATGACCCAAGCTCCTCCCTAGGTTGGTTTGACTTTTGGCATGGACCTATGGTACCTGCAAGGGTCACGAAGAATAAAATGGTTAGAAATGGTAAAACGAGCAGGTTGACACACTAATGGGTACTTAGACTTCCCCTGTGCTATGAGAGTGATAATAACCCTTTAGAGTGGCATCACCCGGTCTATCATAAGGAAATTGCACTAAAAGAACATGTGGAATCTCAACTAAAATTCATCAATGCAATAAACCACAAAAAGGTAATAAAAGTGACCTTGACGGATGCCCTACATAGGCCGTATAGAATGACATTGTCAATGACATGGCCCTTGGTGGATACTTAGGTTGCTTGGAGGCTAAGTGCTTGCACACGGGCCACTATACGGTCCGTGTAGAAGCACATGGGTCATGCAATGAATCGTGAAGAGCCCCTTCGCCACTATTTAACCCAAGGCATAACACATAAGCACCCATTCATGCAAATCTACATTACCTAAGCCTAGATCCATCAACATACCCGCTTAAGGAACACAAGAACATCACTATTTCACATAAAGAACCCCTAAAATCATAAGACTCCATGTTCACTAATTTATAAGAGTCAACAATGATGGTTAGCACAGCCCAACGCAATACCTACATAAATTTCATATCTTAGGGCATTCTAAACAAAGAAAGAAGCAAGTTTTTAGGCATGGGTTCACACATGCATACAAAAATCTACACTAAAAGATGAAGAATGGGAGGGCTTACTTGATGAGAAATAATGGAGACGATGACTTGCTTTTGGAAAATAGAAACCCACAACAAGATTAATGTTACAGATCGTGAGAGTTACTCACTAGTCGTGCAAAAGAGATGAACTTTATGAAAGTTATGAGGAAGAGAGAAAGTGAAAGGCGTGAGGGTGAGAGAGAAAATTTCAGAGTGGGGTATTTAGGAAAGAGTGGTGGTATAAATACCCTTGCTCAACGGCCCACCTCCACGGTTCTCCACACGGCATGTGTCACATGGCACGGTCCATTTGGACCAACCATCCCACCTTACTTATTTAATTCTAATGCTTACCTAGCCTTCATGTACCTCCATAAACTCCACGATTCATCTCACGACTCGTGATATGTGTCACGGTCCCTTAAGGGCGACCATCTTATCATCCTTGGTTAACTTTAGAGGTGGGCCTAGCACACATATGCACAATGGATAGCCTCACAGGTCATTGCATTTGGCACAGTCCATGTGTACAAGCCGTGTGCTAAGACTTGAGAGCATTCAAACCTACCTGGTTGATACATGCATCACGCGGTCGACACCATTGATCATCTTGTGCTACACGAGCCGTGTAGGCACAAATGTCGCCCTCCTTGGCCGAGCTTTGGCCACTTTACTTCATGTCATGCCTCCCACCATGCGTAAGCTCATGAACTCCAAAACAAATTTACTTACCTGGAAACACACTGAAAAAACAAGAAAATGTGCAACATATGATAATTTTTTTGATGAATGGGTTGCCTTCCATGAAGCACTTGGTTTAACGTCACGGCACGATGCATCTGTGTTGACTACTCAGACTTCATCAAGCTGCATGACTTCAATCGTTAAGGCTTCATCTACAACACCCAAGTATTGCTTCACTTGCTTCCCATTTAGTTTGAATCGATGCCCATTTTTAGTTTCTAACTCAATAGCACCATGTGGGAATACTTGGGCAATTTTATACGGGCTAGACTGCCTCGACTTTAGCTTACTTGGGAATAGCCTCATCAAGGAGTTGTACAGAAAAACCTTATCACCAATACTAAAACTTTGTGGTGCGATATGCTTGCTGTGATGGAACTTCGTTCTATCTTTGTAAAGTGGTGCATTCATATAAGCCTAAAGGAAAAAATCTTCCAACTCATAGAGCTAATCAAGCCTTAAATTTGCAGCCTAGTCCTAATTCATGTTTTGGCTCCTTAGAGCCTAGAGTGCCTTATGCTCCAATCCCATAGGTCGATCGCAGGCCTTACCAAATACCAATTGATATGGAGACATACCAATAGGGGTCTTATAAGCCGTCCTGTAAGCCCACAGAGCATCATCTAGTTTCCAGGCCCAATCAGTCCTGGTCGCATTTACAAACTTGGTCAGGATTTCTTTGATCTCCCTGTTATAAACTTCAACCTGTCCACTCACCTGCGGATGATAGGGTGTGGAGAACTTCTGTAGTTATACACCATACTTAGCTAACATAGCACAGAAGTTTTTGTTGCAGAAATGGGAGCCCCCATCACTAATGATAGTTCTAGGTGTCCAAAACTTGGATAAAATGTTCCGCCTCAAAAATTGGGCCATACTAATGCCTTCGTTATTTGGCAATGCAATTGTATCCACCCATTTGGAGACATAGTCCACTGCTACTAAAATGTACTTCATGCTATAGGAGCTCACGAACGAGCCCATGAAGTCAACACCCCATACGTCAAACAATTCTACTTTAATGATAGTGTCATTGGCAGCATTTGACGCCTAGAGATGTTTCCTTGTCGTTGACACTGACCACAACCTCGTGCCATATAATGGGCATCCTTGGAGATGGTGGGCCAGTAGTATGCACATTTTAAGATCTTCTTTGTTATCCTGGCACCACCATGATGGCCCCCCAATGGGGAAGAATGACAGGCTTCCGTGATGCTCATCATCTCTACTTCTGGTATGCATCACCTAATGACCCAATCTGCACATGTTCTAAATAAGTATGGATTATCCCAAAAGTACCTGGACACATTATGAAGAAACTTTTTTCTCTGGTGAGAGTTAAGGCCCTCAGGCATAATGTCAGTCATGAGAAAGTTAGCGAAATAAGCAAACCAAGGGGTTAGGTCAATAGAAGCTTCCAATACCTGCTCATCGAGAAAGGAATCGTCGATGTTCAACCAATCTTTAGCTCTTGACTCATCTTCTAACCTGGACAAGTGGTCTACCACCTGGTTCTTAGTTCTTTTCCGATCGTGAACCTCAAAGTCGAACTCTTGCAGCAAGACTACCCTTCTAATTAGCCTTGGCTTAGCATCTTTCATCTCCATGAGGTACCTCAATGTCGCATGGTCTATGTGCAGAATTACCTTTATGCCAGGTAGGCCCGGAATTTGTCAAACGCATACACCACAACCAGGATAACCTGCTATGTCACTGTATAATTCCAATGTGTATCTTTTAAGGTCTTGCTGGTATAGTAGATAAGATGAAAAATCTTGTTGTGCTTCTGCCCCAGCACAACACCCATAGTAATCCCACTCGCATCACTCATAACCTCAAAAGGGGTAGCCCAGTCAGGTGCAGCTACAATAGGCGCAGAGATCAACTTTTGCTTCAGGGTCTCAAAGGCATGCCGACAGTTGTCATCAAACTGAAACTTGGCTTCTTTCTCTAATAGTTTTCATAGTAGGTGTGCAATCTTGGAGAAATCATTTATGAATCGGCGGTAGAATCCCACATGCCCTAGAAAATGCCAGACCCCCCTTCATCGATATGAAAGGAGGCAACTTCTCAATAACCTCAATCTTTGCCTTATCCACCTCTATGCCATTATTAAAGATCTTGTGGCCAAGGACTATCTCCTCCTTGACCATAACTATCACACCCCTTTTTTTGGAACACATTGCACTGGTCTAACCCATCTGCGTTCGAAGATGGGGTATACAACCCCAACATCCAGCCACTTGATAATCTTCTTTTTTTACTGCTTCTTGCATGGGCGGATTCAACCTGTGTTGGTGCTAAATACTGAGCACACAGTCATCTTCCAACATAATCTTGTGTGTGCATATCCCTGGAGGAATCCCTATAATATCTGCAATGGTCCAACCAATAGCTCTTTTGAACTTTTAGAGAACTCCCAATAATGCATTCACCTGGTCTTCTTGAAGATCTGCAGCCATAATCATAGGAAAAGTGTTATTAGTGCCCAAAAATGCATACGTTAAGTGTTGGGGTAACTCCTTGAGCTCCACTACAGGATGCTCCTCAATAAAAGGTTTGGTTGGTAGCGTCGGTTTGCTCTCTAAGTTCAAGTCTAGCTTCCTAGGGACAAATGTTCTTGCTACCCTGCCCTATAAGCATACACGGTGTCATTGTACCCATTGACACCATACTCTGGAAAGTTTGTTAATATTGTCGCTAGCGTGTCTATGCTTATCTTTTCTTCGAGTGGAATCCCAGAAAAATAATCATCCTCCACATCCATGATAGACATAATGGCTACCTCTTTGGGTCTCTTAATTGCAGCAGACACACTGAATTTTACCTCCTCAGTGTTCAACCTAAAGGTATGTTCTCTACACTTCACATCTACTAATGCCCTACCAGTTGCCAGAAATGGTCTCCCGAGGATGATGGGGACCTCAAAATCAACTTTAAAGTCCAGAATGACAAAGTATGCAGGAAAGATGAACCTTCCTACATGGAGCAGCACATCACACAAAATCCCCATAGGCTGTTTCACTAATCTGTCCGGCATAAATAGCCGCATAGTAGTAGGTGTGGGGGCTTTTAAACCTAACTGTTGATACACTGCTAGCAACATCAAGTTGATGCTAGCGCCTAGGTCATAGAGGGCTCATGCAAAGTCATAAGCTCCAATAGTGCATGGGATAGTGAAAGCTCCCGGATCACCCTTTTTCACAACCAGGGATCTTGTAGCAATGGTGCTACAGTGATGAAGATTGATTGCCAGCTCGATCGTGGCTGTCCTTTTTTTAGTGACTAAGTCTTTCATGAACTTAGCATAGCCTGGCATCTGCTCGAGTGCTTCCACTAGAGGGATGTTCACTAAAAGCTCCTTCAGCATAGACAAGAATATCTGAAACTCGCCATCTTCAACCTTCTTCCTCAACCTTTATGGGAATGGCGGTGGTGGCTTTGGGATGACTGGCAGGGATGGAGTAGTGGGTTTTGTCCAACTCTGTTTCCTCTTTAGAAACTTTAGGTTCCATTTGTGCTACATCAATCTTGTCACTCACTTCATCATCGTACACATCCACGGGGTGAGCCACCTTGCCATTTTCTTTATCAAGACCTGCATCACGGGCTATAATAGGGTTAGAAAGTACCTTACGCTCCTCGTGGTTACCGCCATGCAGTGGCCATCATTTTTTGGTTATGAACAATATCACTGGGAAGCAACCCAACTTTCCTCTGATTTAATGAAGCTAGCAGTTGCTCATCTGTTGCTCCAGTTACTTGATTGAGGTCGAATGTGAGTCAACCAATTGCCAAACATTGGAAATTTCTCCTTTCATATCTCACACCCCTACCTCGGTGGACTCCACCTTGTCAAGAACCTTTGTCATCATCTCCTCCAGTTTTGAGTTTCCGCCACCCTTATTTTGGCACTCACAATTTCTATAGCCATCTCTATCTTTCCAGTTCCCTTGGTACTTATCACGACCATAGTTCCGACCTTGGTTACCAGAGTTGAATACCTGCTAACCCCCCCCCCCCTACTGCCCAAGAAGTGGGCCTCTTCATTGTAATTATATCATGGATCATCATACTTGGGAAATGTGTCCATAGCTTTTACCTTTTCTAGGCCTCCACCAAGTAGCCTTTTCGACAGCAAGTTGATCTGAGTCTGCATATGGGCTATGTCTTGATCTCGTTCTTTCTCCTTTTTTATTGCTCTGCAATCATCGCAAATATCACCCTAGAGCAGTCTCCATCTCTAGTATACCATGCCCTATTGTTCTTAGCTACCTGATCCAAGATTGCAACGATGTCTGGGAACGTTCTGGACATGTACGACCCTCCACGTGCCGCATTAATGATAGGTTGTCATAAAGTTACAAGACCTATAGAAGACTACTTTCAAGTGCTTATCCGTGAGATGGTGGTTGGGGAATTTCTTGAGTTTCTTCCTGAATCTCTCTAAAGATTGATATAATGCTTCATTTGGCAATTGTTTGTGAGATCCAATCTCATCTTTGATCATCAGCTGCCTTAACATGGGGAAAAACCTCTCCAAGAAGGCTTCTTTTAACTCTCCCCAAGTACAAATGGAATTATGAGGAAGCTCGTTCAGCAACTTTGTCGCCTCACCCAAAAGAGACAATGGGAATAGCCTCAACCTAAGTGTTTACTGACGAAGCCCAAGAATTTCAGATGATTGGCATGTCGCTAAGAAGTTCATTACATGCTGGTTTGCTTCCTCATTTATGGCTCTGCTAAACAACCCTTTTAACAGTAGCATTTGCAGCATAGTGCTAGTGATGGTGAACTTGACACCGGCAGGCAGTGGGGGCAGCACTATTTCCCTAGTGGTCCCAGCACCTTTATCGTCTTTGTTCGCTGCTTGGGGATGCTGGGGCCCATGAGGTCTCAAAACAAGTTGCTACTTCGGTGGTAGCATAAGTGGTACCTGTCAAAGTGGTGCCGCAGGTGGTATCCCATTACCAGCGAGCTCATCTTCACCACAGGCAGCCCCTATCTACAGGATTCACAACTAACTCTCTCAGCCTTATTACTTCGCGGTCATGGGTGTTCATTTTGCTGATCAACTTAGTGAGTTCGAGGCCATAGGGAATAAGTATTTCACCCTTACTTTGGGTGTTTGGCATGCAATGTTGGTTCCCTACAAAGAGTAGAAACAAGAAATAAAAGTAAAATTAGGGACTAGTATTACACACTGAGAGTAGCAACTAATAGACTATTACTTTGTTGTATTCCCCAGCAACAGCATCAAATTTTGATACGCACAAATTTACATTTCAAATAGAATAGTATAACGGTCGTTGATCAAATATAGAAGTCAACAAGAGTTGAGATCGATCCCATAGGAAATGCATGAGAATAAATCTATTAGCACCCTTTTTCAGATGTAATTTCTATTCCTAAAATAAAAATGCATAAAGTAAATGGGGGTTTTTGATGTTTCAAACTAAATTCCTAAAGTAAATTTACTAACGTGTACGATGAATACTGGATTTCCAATGGCTGATTAGAAGCTAGGGTTGTGTTCCCCATGATGTCTAATACGATAGCCAAATTTGTCTGGTAAACCCATCCATGATTACGTATACAACTTATAGAACACCTAGTTCACCTTCCAGTCCTTCTTAGATTTCTTTCACTCATCACCTTCCGGTCTCAGAATGGGTAAAACTTTTAACCCTTGTTCTAGATCTCAGAATACTCTCACATTTCGGTCTCAAGTACTTAGATTAGGTAAAAAATCCCGAATTTCTGTTGTAGAATTCTTTTCCTAATCACTACATCTTTCCTGGGCATGTAACAAATACAGGCTTACCCTAATGTGTCGACTCATTAAGGAAGAAGTTAAGTGAAGAATACAACCATATATACGATAATAAATCCCAAGGTTCACCCCCAAATTTGTTGTCTTACTGATTTGTCATGGTTCTCACACCCCTAGTTATGGGTTTAGCCTAGCATATTCAAAATAAATCACCCACAACAATATAAAGGAATCATGATAAAGAACTTACTATAGATAAGGTAATGAATTGATGTGTTACAATCTCTGAAGAGATATTCAAATCCAAGAACATAATGTAAATTAGTACAAAATATTGTTCTCTTCTTGTTCTCTATCTCTAGTCGTCCAATGATAATGATAAAAGAATAAAAATAATATATATATGAGGAAAAACCTTACCCAACTTAAAATAGGAAAATAGACGTCGGCATGGGTATGGGTCACTACACAGACCGTGAGGGTCCGAACGGACCGTGAAATGGTCATTGAGTCCATAATTGTGTTGCATCCCCACGTGCATTGGCACGACTCGTGTGTGGGTTCACGGTCAATGAAATGGCCCGTGACCCTTACCTTAGTGATTTCCACATAAGCAATTTGGTCCATCAGCTTCACAGCCCATGTCACAGGCCGTGGTTGGTCACATGGCCCATAATGGGTCCCGTCTCTCTCCACTTGTATGATTTTGTTATTTTCGATGGTGACTCTTCAACTTACATCACTTTCAGGATAAGGGACACGGTCCGTGTCAATTCCACATCCTGTGAAAGGGATCGTGAGATTTGCCTTGGCTTCTTTGCTCTATCCGCAATTTAAAAAACTAAGTGTGGGGATATGGTGCACCACATGGGCCGTGTGGACTCTCTTGCTCCTTCACTTAGCTCTGTTCTTGACTCATTCGCTCAGGCCAGTCCCACATGGCCCCTTATGGTCCGTGTACAGTTGCACAGTTCGTGGAGGTCTCCATATGGTGACCCTTGTGCCTTTTTCCTCAATTATTTTCTTGTACTTTGCCCCTTACTCCATACCTTCACCATGTTCCTGAAAAATAATAAAAGCACACACATCAAACTAACAAATTTGCTTGAGAACGCGCAAAAATCCCGTGTTCAAAGTGTTACAAGAGTCAGTTTTCCAAAACTCATCACAATACATGGCACACCCCCACATGATGCCAACAGACACCCTACAACCCACATGCACTTTTTTCATACTACCTCATCGAATATCATTTTACATATTTTCCCAAGCCAACCGACCCCGTTTGAATGAATGAAAATCAAATCACACATTGATTTTCAATTACATAGACAATTTAATCCAAACGACATGTGACAATATGGTTTACATATAACAACATTCAAACATATAGACATGGCCATGCACATAATTTTCTGACTTTCAATACTTATTCAAGTATTGGCAACATATTCAACATGATTCAATATTAATCACAAATAGTAGCACACACTGGTTCATATGAATTCTGTTTGGATTACCATACCCATCAAGTAATTTCAACTTTAATCACAACAAGTTCAGTATTTAAAGGATTTTTAAGGCCAAGAACTTACCAAATTGAGTGAAAAATATGTAAAGATTGAAGGAGGAATCGAAGAGGGTGGAACCTCAGGTGATACTGGAGGCTGCCTGTAACGACCCAAATTTTTCGAGCGGTTGTACCAGACCTCTTGGTACCATCCCGAGCGAAATCGCCAGGCATTGCTCCACTGGAAGGCCCATGCGGGCCGTGTGAAGCCACACAGACCGTGTGGCCTCCCATGGAGGGACACTTGGTCCAGCTTGAGAGGGGGGAGACTTCGGACCAAGTGAGGGCACACGGCCACTCACACGGTCCGTGTGATGTTTCACGGGCCGTGTGGCCCTTCGTGTGGCTCACTATGTGGAATTTTTCTAAGTATGCAAGTATCATCTCGTAACTTTGTCGTGCGGAAATATTTTTAAGTACTATCACATGGTCTATTCCATGACCCCCCATGTAGTTGTCTGTGTGGTATCCCTTAGGCTCGAATAAATTCCTTGTGTTGGCTCTGCGAAATTGTCTAAGTGACGATTCACAATCTCTGTTCACGGAAAAAGTTCGTGTGATGTATCACGGACCGTCTAGGCAACCGTATGGACCTGACGATTCAAATTTTTTCCCATTTCATTAATGGCATTTATGTAATTTTGGCTTATTTTAATTATGAATTATGACCTTTTACCTATCCTAAACCCCTAATTCAGCTGATATCCCTCCCCTCTTAATTCATTCTTCTAAAACCTTCTACCCCTCATAAGATCACCTCTCAAATACTCTCTACTATCCCCTCTCAAGATTCAAGGCTTGGGGAAGTTCAAATTCAAGCTAAGTCATTCCCCAAATTCCGCTCCTCAATCAAGGTATGTGGGATTGATTCTTGGTCCCTTTCAACAAAGAAGACCCAAAAACCCTATCAATTGATTTCATGAATTTTAGTTTACTTAAAATGTGGGTTTTCGTTATTTGATTTTATTAAATGCAATTGATGTATGGGTTGTATTCTACCTATGATTTTAATTCACTTTGATCACTATTATGATGATTTACATTGAGTTATGAAGTTATGAACATGCATGTCCCCTTTAAATATGATTTAAGCATGAGTGATCTATATTACGATTTACATGTGGATGTAATTATGGATTTCCTCAATTTCATTTTTATGGTTGATTTTAACTTGAATCTATGTTACCCATGCTAATCTCACATCATGCATTGCATTTGCATTTATGAGCATTGGTATATGGAAATTATGGAGTGGGTTAAGCCCAATTATGTTTTATAAAATGATTATGATATGATTTTGGTAAAGCATTGGTTCTGACAAGGATTTGATCACATACATGTCTTATGATTATGGCGTTTTGATAATTTCGGATGCTTGCACCATCTTGTATATGTGCATGAGTTATTCCTAGAGCATTATAATTATGACTTATGATTTGGCATTTGAGCCTATATGTGCATTGAAGGGTTTTGTAATGAACATTGTATCTCTTGAAAGCACGTATATGTATAAGTATTCATGTGAGATGTTGTTGACTTAGCACCAACGGATTGGGGGCGTTAGGGTTATCCCCGAGGCCGTCTCCCTTTTCCTGAATTATGTGGCAACATAGGAATATTATCCATTGCCGAAAAAATTGGGACGTAAGGAATAGTTATTCAATTATTTTGTTCATGATATGATATGATATGATTATGGAAAAGCCCTCTGAAAAGTGTGGTTGTAAGGAAGGTGATCATCCACCGAAACGCGTGGTCGTAAGGTGTGATGCAGATTACCTTTGGCAAGTAATCTTCTCCAACCGATGGGACGTCTTTATTGGACTAATTCATGTAATAGCTCGCATGGGTTTGATTTGTCGATTATAGTCCATCCCCACTATATATGAACATCGTTGCATTTCATGCATCATAAATTTCATGGCATATTGTATATATTTCCATTGGATATATGATTCTTTCTATATTGTGTGCCCTTGTTTCCTAACATTGAAATGCAGGTTTGGTAAGTCATATGCATTGCATGCCCGCATACTTAGTATATTCAAACGTACTAATGCATACTCTATTCCTACATGATTTTACCATGTGGGGGCCGAGCACTTCGAGTATCAACCGTTTGACGAGTAGTCCGATATAGAAGAGTATTTGTGGTGAGTCCCATTCTCCAAGGACAAGCCATCTTCCTTTACCTTTACTATCTTCGAGTTCCTTTTTATATGAGGGTGAGCCCCGAACATGTCCTGGCCCCCATTCCATCTCGATTAGAGGCATTCATTGGACAATATGTAGACTCTTTTGAACTCCGCATGTTATGCGTGGTATCTGGCTCATGAATTCATTGGATTGATTTATGGAAATTCGTATTTGGCTATATGCATATTTTTGTGTAGAAATGTGAAAAGTCCCTAACCCTGTATTTCCCCCGAAGCATGAGTCCTATTCTCCTACCCCTTAGAACTATGTGTTACTAATTGTATGTCCTTCTTGAACCGATGATGTAGATTTAGATACTTGAGGCTTGTTTGGGAACTCTTGGATTCTCATTCGCCGTGTTACCTCTAGGCCCTGATCCCGAGTCATAACAAAATATAGCATCAGAGCCTTAGGCTTATAAATGGTCCTCGGAGTCCAACATGTTGCATCAAGTAGAGTCCTATTCATGGGTATGAAGTGCACCATGCCTATTAGTGGGAGGCTACGAAGGCGTTCTTGGAATTGCCTCACTTTTTCATGCCTTATGTTGTACTATGACTAGTATATTTGGTTCCCTTATCTTGACGGTATCGTTGCTCTATTTTAGAAGATGCCTCGAGGAAGGCCCCTCCCACTAGGACCAGCTCCTGTTAATGAGGAACAGGATACTCAAGAGCCTATGGATGAACCCATCTCAAACGGTGAGTTTCGTACAACCTTTGCCATGCTTGCCCAGGTGGTGACCTCTCAAACAAGGCAGGCTAACATGCCACAAGATCCTACGCCTGCTTCTAGGGTGAGGGATTTCACCCAGATGAATCCTCCGGAGTTCCATGGGTCAAAGGCTGATGAGGATGCTCAGGAGTTCATTGATGAGCTTACCAAGATACTGAACATCATGGGAGTCACTTCTAAAGAGAAGGTTGAATTGGCTGCCTACTAACTGAAAGATGTGGTTCAGGTATGGTATATTCAATTGTCTATGGAGAGGGTTTGTGGTGATGTTAATTGGGAAGAGTTCAGATTTGTGTTCCTTGATCGCTGTCACGCCCCAAAAAGAGGGGAGGCGCGACTGGCACCCGATACCGTTATTGGCCGGGTAAGCCACTAAACATACTAGTTAACTAACCTTTGGACCAGAAGAAAATCGGGCAGCATAATGTTTAGAAAAAAACAAGAAACTAAGTCGGGACCATCTAGGTCATGACCTGGTCAACAACAGATTATGTACATTAAGAGAAGTAAACCAAAATAATAAAGTACTAGCTAGCCGGCAAGGCTGCCACAACAGAGGTATAGACACACACTATATATACATGCCAATCTGATGACCGGAGACTGAAGGGTACAAAAGGACCAGCCCATAATAACATGTCCACAATAGCCTCTAAGAGAACTACTAATACTGTCGGGACAGGCCCCGACTATACCCAGCTGTACAACAAAAAGCAAGTATCCTGAGAAAGCTCCAGGAAGAGGTGGAGCTTACCAACTCACAGCTGACCAGGGCTCCTAGTGAAGGGGTCAATCAGAGTCCTTACCTGAACCTGCACGCACGAAATAAAATGCAGCGTCCCCAGGCAAAGGGACGTCAGTACGAATAAACATGTACTGGTATGTAAGGCAGGAAGTAAAATCTTGGATAACCATAGTAAAAATGTTAATAGAAATATTACCTGTAACCAAAACTCAAGTAGTCTAAATGGCCAACAAGCCACCTTCTAGTGATAAAAAAAATGCATGGTATGCTCGAGTATCGCATGTCGTGAATACATATATATAGATGCAAATGCATGACATACCCAACCAAATGCTAGCACTGGTGGTCCTTTCCGGTAGCTAACCGGCATCATATCTGCCAACCTGTGGCCATCTGTACCATATACATATATAGTTGGGCAAATAGGCCCCATACCTTCGATTATAGCTCGAAGTCCATGCATAATGTGCAATGTATGATATGAATGTTTAATGCACATAGTAAGCCATAGCAAGAACTTAGCCAATCTTGGCTCATTGGTACACTTATTCTCATAGCATCATAGTCATTGTCATTTGGCCAATCTTGGCTCATTGGTACACTTATTCTCATAGCATCATAGTCATTGTCATTTGGCCAATCTTGGCTCATTGGTACATTTATTCTCATAAGATCATAATCGTTGTCACAACATATACATATGGCTCGTGGAATTATACATGTCCTTTTTAACAAGTTTTCCCTTGCATTCTACATTTATTTTAGTGACACTACACCAAGAAGAGAAACGCCTCTAACCTATGAATAGGTAGCCGGAAGACCGACAAAATGATATATAGAAATTGAATGTTCGGTTTAAATGAACGAATGGAATTTCAACCTAATACCACCATGAAAATAACTCAGCTGTAATCCCAGTGCCTTTCACAGATGGTCTTTCTAACAACAGAATAGTAAGATATCGCAATTGACATTTTGGGAAACTTCCCAGATTTCGTGCTAAAAGGAGGGACGGAGCTTAGCCTTAACATACCTCTCCAACCAACGTTCGATTGCCAAAAGTTCCTTCACCAAAGTTGTTCCTTACGTCCTAAGCTTCGCAACGACTATAAATACGCAGCTTAAAGAAACCTATAAACAGTCAAAAATTCAGCATTAATGACCAGATTCGGCAAGGAGCATTTACGCGAGGAAATGTCCGTAAAACTTCGTAAAATTAACGGAAAAGAGCTCCACAATTATAACCTAAACACACCAGCTGCAAACCAACAATACCAGCAGGAACAACACATTTTTTACAGCCCAAGAACAGCTCCATAACACAGCTAATATGAGAGAAAAACAATTCCAAAGCGTAAGGCACGCATTTCTAGGCACGGAGACGAATTTTAACGGTAAAAATGCGAAAAACTTACCTCAATTGCTTAGAGAACCCTTGGGAGCTTTATCTTCTGTTTTGAACTTGTTTGGGACGAAAATGGCTCAATTTTGAGCCTTAAAGAGTCAAAATAGCCGACATTTAAGTCGGGTCAACCCGACCCGACACATGACCCAGTTTCCAGCTCGGGCAGTCTCGGTAAAATGGTCATAACTCTTTATTCTGAGGTCGGTTTGATACGCGGTTTTGTGCGTTGCAAACTAGACTCATAGATCTTCAATTTGATAGGTCATGGACCTTCTAACTCTTTATAGTTTGGGAGATATGACCCAATACATTTGACCCAAATTTAAGAAGGATTTCTTAAAGAAAGTTACGGTAACTTTGGCCAACCTTTATCTTGCAACTTTCTTGATTCCAAAACTTAATGTATGACCTTTGTGCTATTAAAATAACTTAAAGAAATCCATAATTAGCAAATTATAAACTTTTAATTCCATCTGAAAAGTGAAACCTAATTTAGACCTTCCGAAAAGGGCGAGGTGCCACTTGGGTCATTTCTTTAATCCCGAATATGCATTTAGGGTATTCCTTTGGCTTAAAACTTTAGGTCCTTGAAATTACCACTTATTGACAACCTTATTATCCTTAGGTTCTATACAAATTCATGTATGTCTTATATGGCACACCACCCTATATATATATATATATAGAAGACGAGGAACACGGGGTTTCACAGTCTCCCCCCCTTAAGAACATTCGACCTCGAATGTATCTAAACAACGGCTTGGTTGCACTATTAACTCTTGAAATGTGAATCTTGAGGATATACTTTTTTTTTCCATTCCATAAATCAACTTTGAAAGAAAAAGAGAATTCTAATTATAAGCTTTGTATAGCTATCTCCTGACGATCCATATAAAGTATGCCCCCAACTCATTTAAAACTTAAGTTACTGTAGAAAGATGACTGCCAACTTTTAAGATATGGCTTACCTTAATTTGTAAATAGCTGGGGGTGCCTCTTCTTCATTTCCTCTTCTGCTTCCCAAGTCATTTCTTCAATATTGTTGTTCCGCCACAATACTTTCACGGAGGCCACTTCTTTATTCCGAAGCTTTCTTACTTGTCGGTCTAAAATAGCCACTGGCACCTCATCATAAGACAAGTCTTCATTAATGTGGACATTTTCAATATTGGTAATACGCGATGGATCTCCAATGCACTTCCGTAACATCGATACATGAAACACCGGATGGACTGCCCCCAATTCTGAAGGCAAATCAAGCTCGTATGCGACCTTGCCAATCTTTCGAATAATCTTATACGGTCCAACATATCTAGGACTGAGTTTTCCTGTCTTCCCGAACCGCATGATTCCCTTCATGGGTGATACCTTCAAGAAAACCCAATCTTCTACATCAAATTCTAAGTCTCGTCGTCGAACATCTGTATAAGACTTTTGTCGACTCTGGGCAGTTTGCAATCGGTCTCTAATAAGTCTCACTTTGTCCATCGCTTGCTGAACTAGATTAGGGCCTAGCAATTTTGCCTCCCCAACCTCAAACCAACCGATCGGCGACCTACATCTTCTCCCATATAGTGCTTCATAAGGCGCCATTTGAATACTAGCTTGGAAGCTATTATTATAAGCAAATTCAATAAGAGGTAGATGGTCATCCCAGCTTCCTTTAAAGTCCAGCACACAAGCACGTAACATATCCTCGACGGTCTGGATGGTACGCTCTGCTTGCCCATCAGTTTGTGGATGAAAAGCGGTGCTGAGATTCACCTGAGTGCCCAGACCCTTCTGAAAAGACTTCCAAAAATGAGCCGTAAATTGAGCCCCTCGATCAGATATAATAGACAATGGAACTCCATGAAGGTGAACAATCTCTTGAATGTAAAGCTTAGCATAATCCTCCGCTGAATATGTCGTTCTTACTGGCAAGAAATGAGCAGATTTTGTCAACCTATCAATGATTACCCAAATAGAATCATACCTACGTGGAGTACGAGGCAAACCCGTGATGAAGTCCATATTTACCATGTCCCATTTCCAGAGCGGAAGCTCAATATACTGAGCTAGGCCTCCGGGTCTCTGATGTTCTGCTTTAACTTGCTGACAATTGGGACATTGGGCTACCATCTCTGCAATGTCCCTTTTCATGCCATTCCACCAATAGATTTGTCGAAGGTCCCGATACATTTTTGTTGCTCCAGGGTGGGTTGAATATCTAGAATAATGGGCCTCAGAAAGAATCCTGGCACGGAGTCCTCCGATATCTGGCACACATAAGCGGCCTTGGTACCTAAGGACTCCCTCTCTGGTCAGCTCAAATGGAGGATGTTGTTGTTGTGAAATGCTCTCCCTCAGTGTCCTAAGCTCAGGATCCTCGTGCTGTCGCTCTTTTACTTCATTAACAATGGAAGATTCTGCTGTATTTTGAACAATTACACCTCCTTCCTCTGTATCTACCAATCGCACCTGCAAACTAGCTAGCTGGCACAGGTCTTTTGTCATTTTAACCTTATCAGCCTCAACATGGCTTAGACTTCCCATGGACTTCCGGCTAAGTGCATCAGCAACAACATTAGCTTTACCAGGATGGTACAAAATGTCCACATCATAATCTTTTAGTAATTCTAGCCATCTCCTTTGTCGTAAGTTCAACTCCTTTTGCTTAAATAAATATTGAAGGCTCTGGTGGTCGGTAAAAATATCAACATGGACTCCATATAGATAATGTCGCCAAATCTTTAGAGCAAATACAACCGCAGCGAGCTCAAGATCGTGGGTGGGATAGTTTTGTTCATGCTTTCGCAACTGTCTAGAAGCATATGCAATAACTCTACCATGCTGCATAAGTACACAACCTAGGCCAATTCTCGAGGCATCACAATATACAACGTAGCCTTCAGCTCCATCTGGAAGAGCCAAGATAGGTGCGGTGGTAAGCCTTTTCTTTAACTCTTGAAAACTCTGCTCACACGCTTCAGTCCATTGAAACTTAGCTGCTTTATGTGTCAATCTCGTTAGCGGTGCAGAGATAGAGGAGAATCCCTCAACAAACCTCCTATAATATCCTGCCAAGCCTAAAAAGCTACGGACCTCGGTCGGATTCAATGGTCTCGGCCAGGCCATTACTGCTTCAATCTTCTGGCCATCGACCTTGATACCATCACCTGTAATAACGTGGCCAAGAAAAGCTACAGAATTTAACCAAAACTCACATTTAGAGAATTTAGCATATAACCTATTGTCTTGGAGAGTCTGTAATATGGTTCGCAAGTGATTTGCATGCTCAGCTTCTGACCGTGAATATATCAGGATGTCGTCAATAAAAACAATCACAAATTCATCCAAGAATGGTTTGAACACTCGATTCATCAGGTCCATAAAAGCTGCTGGGGCATTTGTAAGCCCAAAAGACATGACAAGGAACTCAAAATGTCCATACCTCGTCCTAAATGCTGTCTTTGGAATATCAACATCCCTGACTCGCAACTGGTGGTACCCGGATCTTAAGTCAATTTTTGAAAAACATTTGGCACCCTGCAACTGGTCGAATAAGTCATCAATCCGCGGGAGAGGATACTTATTCTTGATGGTGACTTTATTTAGCTGTCTGTAATCAATACACATCCGTAAGGAGCCATCTTTCTTTCGAACAAAGAGCACTGGAGCACCCCATGGAGATGTACTTGGCCTAATAAAGCCTTTATCAAGTAAATCCTTCAGTTGTTCCTTCAATTCCCTTAGCTCTGCAGGAGCCATTCTGTAGGGAGGAATGGATATAGGCTGCGTGTTCGGGAGCAAATCTATAGCAAAATCAATTTCCCTTTCGGGGGGAATCCCTGGAAGCTCATCAGGGAACACCATCGGAAATTCATTCACAATAGGGACTGACTGAAGGGTCATCGACTCCTTATCAATATCCCTAGTATGAATCAAATGGTATATACAACCTTTAGAGATTAGTTTTCGAGCCCTAAGGTATGAAATAAACTTACCTTTGGGCGAGGCAACATTGCCTTTCCATTCAATGACCGGCTCACCTAGAAAATGGAAGTGGACTAGCTTTGCTCGACAATCAATATTAGCATAACAAGCTGCTAACCAATCCATACCCATAACAACATCAAAATCTAGCATATTCAATTCAATTAAATCAGCAGAGGTTGGACGCTCATTAACTAACACTGTACAACATCGATAGACATGACTAGCTGTAATTGAGTCACCAATTGGCGTAGATACCCTAACTGACCCCGGCAATAATTCAGGTCTCATATCAAGCTTACCAGCAATGAATGGAGTAATATATGAAAATGTAGAGCCAGGATCTATCAGTGCATAAACAGCATGAGAATGTACCATCAATATACCTGTGATCACATCTTGAGATGCCTCTGAATCCTGTCGGCCTGTGAGTGCATAAAAGCGATTCTGTCCACTAGTAGAATCTGAACTGTCTCCTCTACCTCTCCCCCTACCATGGCCCTGAGTAAGCTGTGGATCTGGTCGGGGAGCACGTACTGGGGATGAAGAGGCTGCAGTGGATCTAGAAAGGTGAGTTGTTGTACCTCTACCTAACCCCGGGCACTGGCTAATATAATGTCCTGTCTGTCCACAATGGTAACATGCACCTGAACCCTTTTTACACTGCCCACTATGAAGCTTACCGCATTTTGCACATGGAGGAGTAGGCTGTCTCATTGGTGCAAATCGTTCATGTCGATGGCTCTCAGGCTGGCGTGAACTCTGCCTCGAACCTGACTGAATATAACGATCAAGTCGCTGGTCCTGTATCTGTGGCGGGGAACTACCCACTGACGGAGGTGGATATCGGTGAAAAGGAGGCCTAAAATCACCTTGTGGCTCCCTATAAGACCCCATAGTACGAGCCCTCTTATTCTTCTCCCTATCTCTACGGGTATCCCGAATCCGACGAGAAAGATCCTCTGTAGTCTGAGCAAAAGCCTGAATACGGGAAATATCTACACCATCCTGTAAAGAGGCTATCCTGCAGTCTCTGATCAAATGATCCCCCAAACCACCCACATAACGATGAACTCTGGCACTCATGGTACGTACAATATCTGGTGCATACCTAGCCAAAGAATTAAACCTAAGGCTATACTCCCTTACACTCATATCCCCCTGCCTCAAGCTGATAAACTGGTCAAGACGAGCCTCCCGCACCTCCTGTGTTAAGTAATGGGCTAAAAATACCTCAGAGAAGTCCTCCCATTCTGCTGGCGGAGCATTAGGACCTCTGGATCTCTCCCACGCTTCGTACCACAAGATGGCAACATCACATAGTCGAAAAGAAGCTAACTCTACGGCTTCAGTGACAGAGGCATGCATCACCCTCAATATTCTATGAATATGGTCTATAAAGTCCTGTGGATCCTCTGTGGGGCTGGACCCTGTGAATACTGGAGGAGCCAAGTGAAGAAACTCTCGCACCTTTGAGCTTTCTGTTTGATCTCTTCTGATGTCTGATCTCGCCTCCAGTTGTCTCTCATGAATGGAAACCATCCTAGTCAGTAGCTGAACCGCCTCTCTCATACCGTGCTCCCCAGTCTCTGGTAGGATTGGGGGTACTGGACCTCCTTGGCCCTCAATAGGTGCTGGTGAATCTGGTACTGTAGATACTGGAGGCTCTCTGCGTGCCTCAACAGGGAGTGTATTTGCCTGACCCGGTAAAGAACAACTGGTACCTTCTCTCGGATCCATATCTACCCCACGTTGTGCCATCCCTTGAATATAGACAGCCTGACAAATAAAACAAACCACAAAGCACGATTAAGATTTCATATGACCCTAAAACTTTGCTCTATAGCACGATCTATTAAGTGAAAGAAAAGTAACCAATCCTAAATGCCTTATAGCCTCTTGATTATAAGTGTGGTGCACAACACACCCATAATCAAGACTCTACTCGACACGGCATTGTGGACTCCCTAGGACACGACCTGCTCTGATACCATGTTTGTCACGCCCCAAAAAGAGGGGAGGCGCGACTGGCACCCGATACCGTTATTGGCCGGGTAAGCCACTAAACATACTAGTTAACTAACCTTTGGACCAGAAGAAAATCGGGCAGCATAATGTTTAGAAAAAAACAAGAAACTAAGTCGGGACCATCTAGGTCATGACCTGGTCAACAACAGATTATGTACATTAAGAGAAGTAAACCAAAATAATAAAGTACTAGCTAGCCGGCAAGGCTGCCACAACAGAGGTATAGACACACACTATATATACATGCCAATCTGATGACCGGAGACTGAAGGGTACAAAAGGACCAGCCCATAATAACATGTCCACAATAGCCTCTAAGAGAACTACTAATACTGTCGGGACAGGGCCCCGACTATACCCAGCTGTACAACAAAAAGCAAGTATCCTGAGAAAGCTCCAGGAAGAGGTGGAGCTTACCAACTCACAGCTGACCAGGGCTCCTAGTGAAGGGGTCAATCAGAGTCCTTACCTGAACCTGCACGCACGAAATAAAATGCAGCGTCCCCAGGCAAAGGGACGTCAGTACGAATAAACATGTACTGGTATGTAAGGCAGGAAGTAAAATCTTGGATAACCATAGTAAAAATGTTAATAGAAATATTACCTGTAACCAAAACTCAAGTAGTCTAAATGGCCAACAAGCCACCTTCTAGTGATAAAAAAAATGCATGGTATGCTCGAGTATCGCATGTCGTGAATACATATATATAGATGCAAATGCATGACATACCCAACCAAATGCTAGCACTGGTGGTCCTTTCCGGTAGCTAACCGACATCATATCTGCCAACCTGTGGCCATCTGTACCATATACATATATAGTTGGGCAAATAGGCCCCATACCTTCGATTATAGCTCGAAGTCCATGCATAATGTGCAATGTATGATATGAATGTTTAATGCACATAGTAAGCCATAGCAAGAACTTAGCCAATCTTGGCTCATTGGTACACTTATTCTCATAGCATCATAGTCATTGTCATTTGGACAATCTTGGCTCATTGGTACACTTATTCTCATAGCATCATAGTCATTGTCATTTGGCCAATCTTGGCTCATTGGTACATTTATTCTCATAAGATCATAATCGTTGTCACAACATATACATATGGCTCGTGGAATTATACATGTCCTTTTTAACAAGTTTTCCCTTGCATTCTACATTTATTTTAGTGACACTACACCAAGAAGAGAAACGCCTCTAACCTATGAATAGGTAGCCGGAAGACCGACAAAATGATATATAGAAATTGAATGTTCGGTTTAAATGAACGAATGGAATTTCAACCTAATACCACCATGAAAATAACTCAGCTGTAATCCCAGTGCCTTTCACAGATGGTCTTTCTAACAACAGAATAGTAAGATATCGCAATTGACATTTTGGGAAACTTCCCAGATTTCGTGCTAAAAGGAGGGACGGAGCTTAGCCTTAACATACCTCTCCAACCAACGTTCGATTGCCAAAAGTTCCTTCACCAAAGTTGTTCCTTACGTCCTAAGCTTCGCAACGACTATAAATACGCAGCTTAAAGAAACATATAAACAGTCAAAAATTCAGCATTAATGACCAGATTCGGCAAGGAGCATTTACGCGAGGAAATGTCCGTAAAACTTCGTAAAATTAACGGAAAAGAGCTCCACAATTATAACCTAAACACACCAGCTGCAAACCAACAATACCAGCAGGAACAACACATTTTTTACAGCCCAAGAACAGCTCCAGAACACAGCTAATATGAGAGAAAAACAATTCCAAAGCGTAAGGCACGCATTTCTAGGCACGGAGACGAATTTTAACGGTAAAAATGCGAAAAACTTACCTCAATTGCTTAGAGAACCCTTGGGAGCTTTATCTTCTATTTTGAACTTGTTTGGGACGAAAATGGCTCAATTTTGAGCCTTAAAGAGTCAAAATAGCCGACATTTAAGTCGGGTCAACCCGACCCGACACATGACCCGGTTTCCAGCTCGGGCAGTCTCGGTAAAATGGTCATAACTCTTTATTCTGAGGTCGGTTTGATACGCGGTTTTGTGCGTTGCAAACTAGACTCATAGATCTTCAATTTGATAGGTCATGGACCTTCTAACTCTTTATAGTTTGGGAGATATGACCCAATACATTTGACCCAAATTTAAGAAGGATTTCTTAAAGAAAGTTACGGTAACTTTGGCCAACCTTTATCTTGCAACTTTCTTGATTCCAAAACTTAATGTATGACCTTTGTGCTATTAAAATAACTTAAAGAAATCCATAATTAGCAAATTATAAACTTTTAATTCCATCTGAAAAGTGAAACCTAATTTAGACCTTCCGAAAAGGGCGAGGTGCCACTTGGGTCATTTCTTTAATCCCGAATATGCATTTAGGGTATTCCTTTGGCTTAAAACTTTAGGTCCTTGAAATTACCACTTATTGACAACCTTATTATCCTTAGGTTCTATACAAATTCATGTATGTCTTATATGACACACCACCCTATATATATATATATATAGAAGACGAGGAACACGGGGTTTCACAATCGCTTCTTTCCCTTTGAGCTTAGGGAATCCAGGATGAGTGAGTTTAACAACCTCAAGCAAGGAGGTATGAGTGTGAGGGACTATACCCTCAAATTCACAAAGCTTTCCAAGTATGCTCTGTCACTTGTGGTTGACCCCCGTGAAAGGATGCACAAGTTTATTTCGGGTATCTCTAATTTGCTTGTAAAGGAATGTCGTACTGCTATGCTCATACGAGATATGTATATTCCAAGACTCATGGTGAATGCAGAATAGATCGAGAAGGAGAAACTCAAGTAGAGAAGGGTTCACGATCCCAAGAGGAGTCGTTTTGATAGTGGATTCTCTGGTTCTTGGAATGGTGGTTTCGGTCGCTTCCAACAGGTCCAAGGTTCTGGTACTCGGGTCGCTAATGCTTGGATACCTCCTCCCAGGGCACCAGTTGGTGGCGGTCAGGGGTATCCATTGTGTGACAAGTGCAGAAGGCCTCACACGGGAGTGTGTTGGAGGGAATTGGGTGTTTGCTACAGGTGTGGTGATAAAAATCACAAGGTTACTGACTGTCCTAAGAATGCTCGTTGGGGCCAAGGTCAGGTGAAACAAGGTGGGCAAGGTCAACAAAGAGTTCCCCAAGGTGTTTCCTCAAAGAACAATTGGATCTATGCACTCCATGTCCACCAGGATGTCGAGGAAGCTCCGGATGTCATGACGGGTATAATAAGAGTCTTTGATTTTGATGCTTATGTTTTGCTTGACCCGGGTGCAAATTTGTCTTTTGTGACTCTTTTATTGGCTGTTAAATTTGGTTTGAGTCCCAAGGTTTTGAGGGACCCTTTCTCAGTTTATACTCCTATGGGTGGATTTGTTGTTGCATATAGAGTCTATCATGAATCCCCTGTTTCTGTGTTACGCAAAAATTTTCTGTGTGATCTTGTGGAACTTGAGATGTTCGACTTTTATGTGATTCTTAGGATGGATTGGTTGCATGAATCATATGCCTCTATAGATTGTAGAACCGGGAAGGTCAAGTTTCAACCTCCCGATGAGCCCGTTCTTGAATGGAAGGGTGGTGACTCCTCTATTAAAGGTTGGTTTATTTCCTACCTCAAGGCGCGGAGAATGATTTCCAAGGGGTGTATTTATCATATTGTGAGGATCAAGGATATAGAGTCTGAAGTGCCTACTCTTGAGTCGATCCCTATGGTGAGTGAGTTTTCGAATGTGTTCCCCAAAGACTTGCCCGGTATCGCTCCCGAAAGGGAGATAGACTTCGGCATATATCTTCTTCCAGATGCTCAGCCTATCTCTGTTCCTCTTTAACATATGGCGCCGACGGAGTCGAAATAGTTAAAAGAACAGTTGAAAGATTTGTTGGAGAAGGGTTTCATTTGGCCCGATATATCGTCGTGGGGTGATCTAGTGTTGTTTGTAAGTAAGAAGGACGGTTCTCTTCGGATGTGTATTAATTATAGGCAACTGAATAGGTGACCGTTAAGAATAAGTACTTGTTGCCCAGCATTGATGACTTGTTTGGCCAGCTTCAAGGGGCTACTCATTTCTCAAAGATTTATCTTCATTCTGGGTATCATTAGTTGAAGCTTAGGGAGTGTGACATTCCCAAAACAGCCTTTCGAACAAGGTATAGGCACTTTGAGTTTGTGGTGATGTCGTTTGGCCGCGGCCATGTTCATGGATCTAATGAATCGGATGTTTAAGCCATTCCTTGATAGTTTTGTGGTGGTCTTCATGGATGACATTCTCATCTACTCCCGAAGTGAGCAAGAGCACGGGGAGCACGTGAGGATGGTCCTCCAAACTTTGAGAGAGAAGAAGTTGTATGCCAAGTTTAGCAAATGTGAATTTTGGTTGGGCGAGGTGTCTTTCCTTGGTCATGTGGTGTCCAGTGATGGCATTAAGGTGGACCCGAAGAAGACTAAGGTCGTGAAAGATTGGCCCAAACCGTTGACTCCTTCAGATATTCGAAGTTTTCTTGGGTTGGTCGGGTATTATAGAAGGTTTATTGAGGGGTTCTCATCTATTGAATCTCTATTGACTAAGTTGACCCAAAAGAAGGTTAAGTTTGTGCGGTCGGACGAATGCGAGTGGAGTTTCCAAACATTATAGGACCGGCTTACATCGACTCCCGTCTTGACTTTACCAAACAGCTTGGAGGGATTCGTGGTGTATTGTGATGCCTCACAGATTGGGTTGGGTTGTATGCTTGTGCAATATGGTAAGGTAATAGCGTATGCATCAAGGCAGTTGAAGGTGCATGAATGCAATTACCCAATGCACGACCTTGAGTTGGAGGCGATAGTGTTCGCCTTGAATATTTGGAGACATTATTTCTATGGGGTTCATGTTGATGTGTTCACCGATTACAAGAGTTTGCAATATGTGTTCACTCAAAGGGAAGGATTACGACATGAGGGTTCTATATCATCCCAGCAAGGCCAATGTTGTGACCGATGCTCTCAGTAGGCTATCTATGGGGAGTGTGGCCCATGTTGGGTAGGAAAAAGAAGTTAGCAAGGGATGTTCACTGGTTGGCTAGGTTGGGTGTCAGGTCAACCGATTCGAGCGATAGTGGTATCCGTGTTCAAATTGGGGCAAAATATTTTGTGGCCAAGCAAGATTTAGACCCATTGTTACTTTAATTGAAGAAGTTAGTTGCTAAAAAGGAGATTGACGTGTTCTCCCAAGGGGGAGATAGTGTGCTTTGGTAGCAAGACCAGCTTTGTGTCTCAAATTTGGATGATCTTAGAAGGGTGATTATGAGTGAGCCTCACAATTCACATTATTCTATTCACCTGGTGTCTACTAAAATGTATTGAGATTAGAAAGAAGTGTATTAGTGGCATCGTATGAAGAAAGACATTGCTAAGTTCATATCCGAATATCCGAGTTGTCAACAAGTGATGGTAGAGCACCAAAGGCATGGTGGCTTGGCCCAAGACATTGAGATTCCCACATGGAAATGGGAAGACGTAAACATGGATTTTGTGGTTGGTTTGCCTCAGACTCGAAGGCAATTTGATTCCATTTGGGTTGTCGTTGATCAGATGACGAAGTTGGCTCATTTCCTACCGGTCAAGACTACCTTCGGCACCGAGGATTATGCAAGGTTATATATCCAAGAGTTGGTTAGGTTGCATGGTGTGCCTAGGTCTATTATATCGGATCGTGGTACCTGATTCACTTTCCACTTTTGGCGATCATTTCAGAAGGGACTTGGAACTAAGATTAAGTTGAGCACCGTTTTTCATCCTCAAACTGATGGGCAAGCTGAGAAGACTATTCAAACCTTGGAAGATATGTTGAGCGCTTGTGTGTTGAGTTTAAAGGCAACTGGGATGACTACCTTCGATTCATTGAGTTTGCTTATAATAATAGCTTCCATGCTAGCATTGGTATAGTGTCGTTTGAGGCCTTATATGGGAGAAGGTGTAGGTCGCCGGTGGGGTGGTTTGAGTTGGGAGAGATGGCACTAGTTGGCCCGGATCTAGTGATAGAGGCTATGGAAATAGTGAAATTGATTAGGGAAAGGTTGAAAATGGCCCAAAGTCATCAAGAGTCTTATTCGGATGTTAGGAGGAGGGATTTTAAGTTTCATGTCGGTGATTGGGTATATGTGAAGGTTTCGCCTATGAAGGGCGTGATGCATTTTGGTAAGAAGGGCAAGCTAAGCCCCCGGTATGATGGCCCTTATGAGATTGTTGAGCGGGTTGGAGGTGTGGCTTATAGGTTGGAGTTGCCTTCAAACTTGAGTTCCATTCACCCAGTCTTACATGTGTCTATGCTAAGGAAGTTAGTTGGTGATCCTAGCACCATTGTGCCTTTTGAAGGGATTGAGGTTGAAGAAAACTTGTCTTATGAGTAAATCCTGATGGAAATCTTGGATAGGCAAGTAAACCAGCCTCGTAACAAGGACGTTGCTTCGGTGGAGGTGCTTTGGAGAAATCAACATGTGGAGAGTGCTACTTGGGAGGCGGACCTAGACAAGGTGAAGTGGTACCCTCATCTTTTCCAATCTAGTCAAGCCTAAGGTACTGGGTTCTCCTTTTTTAATGGTCCCATTTCTTTCCCTCTTGAAACTCATGGCATGACAAGCATGCATGTGCACAAAAATGATTTTTGGGATGTGTGAATGACTTGAATATGATTTTAATATGAGTTTAAAGGCTTTATGATTTTTCAAAGAATGAACTATGCATTGTACCATATGTTTGGGTGTTTCATGCTCTAAGTCAAGCCTTGTTCTTGCAAATTCGGGGATGAATGTTCCCCAGAGGGAGATAATGTAAGGACCCAGATGTTTTGATCGATTATATCGGACCTCTTGGTACCGTCCCCAGCAAAATTTCCAGGCATCGCTCCACGGAAGGTCCACACAGGCCGTGTGAATCCACACAGACCGTGTGGCCTCCCATGGAGGGATACTTGGTCCAGCCTGAGACAAGGGAGACTTCAGGCCAAGTGAGGCACACAGCCACTCACACGGTCTGTGTAATGTTTCATGGGCCGTGTGGCCCTCCGTGTGGCTCGCTATGTGGAATTTTTCTAAGTATGGAAGTACCGTCTTGTAACTTTGTCGTGCGGAAATATTTTTAAGCACTAACACACGGTCCATTCTACGACCCGTGTAGCATCACATGGGTCGTGTAGTCATCCAAGTGGTACCCCTTACTCGAATAAATTCCCATTGTTGGCTCTGCGAAATTATTTAAGTAATGGTTCACGGTCCATGTGACATATCACGGATCGTGTAGACAACCGTATGGACCTGACGGTTCTCATTTTTTCCCTTTCCATTAATGGAATTTATGTAATTTCGGCTTAATATAATTATGAATTATGACCTTTTACCTATCCTAAACCCTTAATTCTACTGATATCTTTCCCCTCTTAATTCATTCTCCTCAAACCTTATACCTCTCATAAGATCACCTCCCAAATACTCTCTACTCCCCGCTCTAAAGATTCAAGGCTTAGGTTAATTGAAGTTCGAATTCAAGCTAAGTCCTTCCCTAAATTCAGCTCCTCAATCAAGGTATGTGGGATAGATTCTTGGCCTCAACTATCTCCTCTGGAACATCATCATCATCAACCGGCATAGGAGGATCAATGGTACTCTTACCACCACGAGTAGTGACTGCCATACACTATCTTCATTCTTTGGATTTTAAATTGTGTTCCTAGGTAATGTACCTCTCTATCACTGGTTGAGTTAAATTGACACTTGACCAAACTGTTTCTCCGGTTGTATGATAACAACAGAATGAGATTCGATCTTCTGGTTAATGCTGGAGGTATCAGACTTCATCCTCCTTTAGGTCTCATCCTGGTGTGTTAACCTTCTTCAACATTCGGTCAAATATCTCCTCAAATCTAGAACTACTAGTACCTGCATCATGATTGTGCGGTGGCACGTAAGGACCATTTCTGTAGCCATCTCTGTGGCCCCTATTAGCATCTCTGTCTTGGCCCCTATTCTGTCATAGTAACCACCATGATTGTCTCTAAATGAACAATCTTTGTTAGAGTCCCGACCTTGATTCCCTTGACCTTGGCGCCAATAGTCCTGATTGGATCCTTGGGCATTGGTCCTAAAAACCCCCGTCTGATCAGTAATAAAGCAATTACCCTCTTCATAATAAGTTTCCTCGTACATGGGTGCTCGTGAAGGCTGATAAACCACTGCATTAACTCATTCCTAATTCTGCTTCATCATCACCTCCATGTTGGTACTAATCTGGCCAAGCTCTTGCATTATCTCCTCATCAATTTTAGCTTGCTCCAAACTAATACTGATAGCACACAAGCTCTTGGTAGAGGACCTGTCTCTCGACCCCCATGCACGATTCATCTTGACCACCTTTTCTAGCTTCTCAGCCACCCTTGCAAATGGTTGATCTAAAAACATGCCACCCATGATAGTATCAGCATATGTTTGGCTATTCTGGTCCAGGTCATGGCAGAAAATCTCTACCAAGGCATCATCAACTATCTTCTGGTTAGGGACACTTCACAGACACTTTATGAACCTCTTCCATGTAGTACTGATCGAGTCATCAGGAAGTTTCTCAAAGTTGGTGATCTGATCCTTTAACTTAAGCTTCTTCGATATCAGAAAGAACCTTTCCAAAAAGGCCTTCTAACCTCGCCCAACTGGTGATTGAACTCTACGGGAGCTCGGATAGCCATAGCGTTGCATTGTCTGGTAGAGATAATGGGAAGACACAAAACCCAATAGTATCTATAGATAGATTATGAGTTCCATTACACTCTTATAAACAAATACAACATTGTGTAGATGACTATGCGGATCCTCTAATGGTAGGCCCATGGAAAACTCACGATTTTGCAATATCCGAAACAACCCACTCAAAACCACAAGTGTTGTGTCACCCGGTAGTGGCGGTAAGACAATGACTCCAGTCATATCCATAGCCATAGGATTCAGCTGATATTGATTCCACTAATGATCTTCAGCATTGAAGTCCTGTGGGTGTGGATCAATATCTCAAGAGGAGGTGGGTTGTTGTCATTCTCATTCTCATTTTGGTTCTGATTTAGAGCTACATCCATCATGTTTTTTGAGTTATCTTAGGTCATCCTTCTCAACCTTCTCTGGATCTCTAGGTCAAACAGAGTCAACGGAATGCCTCAACTTCGCGTGTTGGGCATACACTACACCTGCACGCTGAAATAGAACAAAAACAACAAAACGTAAAATAAGAGAAAGAAGGATTAATTCTTGAACTACTCAAATTAAATAGGTCTAGCCGTATTCCTTGTCCTAACCAAGGTTAAGGTTGAACCCACAGGGAATATGGTAGACTTAGAAGAATTTAAAGCAATATGGAAGGATTAACCTACTTATCTCCCCGGGAAAGTGGGGGATAACAACTATAAAAGTAATTCTAAACTAAGACAAGTGTGAAATCTATATGAAGAGTAACTAGGATAATGTGTTCCCCATGATTCCCTAACTTGGTATTACCAGATAATCGAATTCTTTTCCAGTGTGTAGCATGAAGAACGGTAAATAAGTTTACCAAACCCTTTGATTTAGGCGAGATGTAAATTTCACTATGTGATTTGATCCATCCCCATAATGTGAAATTACTAACACTTACCTATTGTTCTAGTACAACATCCCCTTGGCTCAGTTCGATTGATTATACAAGAAACGTGAATTGAATCCTATTAATTAACCTCTTTTCCTATTCATTACTACCTTGATCCAGTCAGTAACACTAAGCGAGTGCTAACGTTGGCCACCACTAAAAAAGCATTCAAAGCGTAGAGAATTAATTAATACATGTATGCACACTTTTCAAGAATTATGAATTATCCAGTTTTACCTTATTAGTTCTTCATGGTTCCCATAATCCTAGTTGTGGGTTTAGCTACATGATTAGTGTGGATGCTAGAATCATGAATTTGAATAATATAATTGATCAGTTAATAATAGAATTAAGAACAATAAATCTAAGCTCTTCACCAAGAATCACAAGATTGAATTAAAAGCACAAAATAATATTTCACAATGCTTCTCTATTGTTCTCTCGTGTTCCCTCTCTCTTCTGTCTGAAAAATAACCTAAAAACCTATTTATAGTATTTAAAATACAAAACCAAAATGAATTAGGATAATTGGGTCGGCAGGCTCTACGAGTCGTATAATGTTCTACAACCCATAGTCGGGGCTTCATGGACTTCATCTTGAATTTTGGGCTGACTTCTATGGCATTTATCTACGGGTCGTATAAAGTTCTATGGTCCGTAAATGGTTTCATCTTCTAACTTTTCAACAACTCTCCACTTTATGATCATCATGGTAGGATACCAAGTCTACGGCTCATAAAGTTTTATATGGCTCGTCTGCATGTTTATAGACTCAACTTCAGAAAATCAACCTTCACTAGAATTGTGTACGAAACCAACTCTACAGTCCATGGAATTTTCCATGGCTCGTAAAAGATTTCGTGAAACCTCAACTTCTGCAAAAACTGCACACTTAGCCCAAAAACCAAGCCAACCCTGTAATCCTTCAAAACAAATATAAAAACATATCAAATCTACTACCATCGCTTTGAGAACATATAGAATTCCAGGTTTTAAGCATCAAAGAGTTATATTTTGACAGCACAACATGGACGACTCAATAATTATCCAACTGTAGCGAGATGGATGGCTCAATAATTATCCCATTTAGTTTAAAATAAAGGCCCTGAAATAGATAAACAAACTATGCAAACCACTAATGGGGTAGTTAACCCAATAAAACTATATGTCGTGGCCCTCGACTAGATAAGTAAAATGCATAAACCACTTATGGGGTGGGTAACCAAAAATTTTTAAAATGTTAACCCTCACATAGTCAACAAATGCGTATGTTTATATAGATACATGATAATTATCCTAATGGACAAAACAAAAACCATATTGACATATGTGTTTGTCATGGTTACGACTCTCTCTCTCTTTCAAGAGATAAAATGACTGAAGTAAAATGGCTAAATTCTTTTATACTAAGATTAAAGCCTTTCTCATCTTCTCCTGATAAACTCAATAAATTTTGATTTTGTTTTGTGATATCTTCAGTCGTTGTTGGAGACTTAAACTGACTTGGCAACTTCAATTGTCGCGAGGATATATCAGCATTGATTGATTTGATAGACTTGTCATTTTGTCCTTGCAACACTTTTGCAATAGCATAATCTTCATATTTGATACTAATTTTAGGATTGTCCCAACTTTGCTAGCATAGCCACCTGTAAAACTTGAGATCAAGCATTAACAGTCATAATAAAGTAAAGTATATACTAAAAGATAAAGTGTTAAATCATCAGGTCATAGAAAGCTTAATAGTGATTTCAATCATGACTTGTCACCAATTAATGTTTGCTCCTTTGCAATCTTGGAGTCACCTGTGCGCTCTGTACCTGGCAATACTGACTTGATTCATTTGAACATTGAGAGAATTTGTCTAGCTTGCATCCAATTACCACAAAACATAGTAAAAGTCATTGGAAATCACTTTGATGTAATAGAATAAATTAAAGACAAGATGAGATGAGACATTAATTGATTGATTATAATGAGGCCATGGTATGTGTAAATGGCGCATTATGCTTGAAGATTTTGACATCGTCATCTTTTTTATTTCATTTTTCCTGCATTCAAAGATGAATTCTTAGTTTGAGAGACTGGTTTGTGTTAGTCATGTCCTCGTGCTCCTTCATGCATTTGACTTTCACATTAGTCTGCTCTTTGAAATACAATCTTAGTGGAATCTTTTAGGACCCTCCTCAAAAATTCTGCCCCAGTTTGCTTGAATGTAGCAAATGACATCTTTGTGAAATTTTTGAGACTCTCTCAAAACTCTGCCTCCAATTACACACTTCAACAAAATTCGAAACTTGATTTGTTGGAGAAATATCTTTTTTGGAGGAACTTTTGAGACCTTCCCTAAAATGCTACCCCAGTTGCATATTGTGATCCCCGATCTTGTTGGAGAAACTCGTCTTATATCTCAAAAATTCACCCTTATCTTTCATTATAAAGAGAAATGAAAATCTAATGGGGAATATGACCGAGCCGTTGTAGCGCCTATGTATCCCATTAGGGCCAGAATCAGGTCAAACGTAGTTTATTATACAAGAAAATATGTACCAAAATAGGAAGAAGGGGACTAAATATGCAATTGCTTTATATGTAGAAGTTTTGTTAATGTTTTGCACTCTTTTTTTTGTCCTTTGATGGTGATTATCTTCAAACGATCCTATTCAAGTCATCTTGTGCTTACTCTGAAGCATGAAATATATTGTCATTTAGGGAAGCTTAATCAATTATGATTAACTTGTTGTCAAGCATGTTTTGAATCATGTGCTTAAGGGTCGAACATTTCTCTGTATCATATCCAAATAGCTCCCAAATGATAAGCACATGTGTGGTCTGAATTATAAAATTTTCCCAAGGGATTGGTTGGTCTTCCTTTTATAAGATGGAGCATACCCACTTCTTTCAACCTTTTATAAAGCTAAGTTTGAGACTCTTTCAATGGCATAAATATTTTGGCAAGCTTTTTGAAGTTTGGATGGGAGAATTTTCCTTGATTGTCATGGTGGTTTTGATATTCCTTTGATGGAATAGCTCTAACAACACACATTTCTTCTTCTCCCTTGTTTGACCTTTCCACCTCACTAGTTTTAATGATTTCCTCATTAACTTGTGATGCAATTTTTCCAGTTTTGAATCCATTCTCTAAAGCCTCTCCTACTTTGATGACATCGATGAATTTTTATCCTATCATACACAGTGTCCATCCATAGTATTCGAGCCTTTGAATGCGAATAAACATTTCAGCAATTCACATTCAGACATGGGAGGTTGAACCTTTCAAGCCTCTTCTTTCTATCAAAGAGCATATTCTCTATAGTTTTCTATAGATTTTTTCTTGATCTTCTCCAAATAATAGCGATCAGGAGAAACTTCTACATTATGTTCAAATCGTTCAATGAAATCCTTTGCAAGTACCTTCCAACTTAGCCATTGTTTTAGATCTTGTGATGCAAACCATTTCCAAGTCTTCTCCCCTTAGGCTTTGACTGGAGAGGCGCATCAACAATGATTCATCCTTTCCAACTCACATAAGTTTACTACAATAAGCCTTCAAATGAGTAAGAAGATTGTCGGTTCTATCAAAAGTATCAAACTTTGGTATCTTAAATCCTTTTGGAAGGTCTAAATCAGGATGGATGCATAAGTCTTCATAATTTAGCCTTGAACCATCTGAGGTACAATGAAACTCTTTTTCAGCTTTCATAATTTCCTCTTTTAGGCTCGTCCAACCATTCCATCTTTGGTCGTCCACTTATTATCCTTATCTTCATGGTGATTAGATTCGGTGCATGTGGGGTGAGGGGGGTATGATTTATGAAAAGCAACCTTTGAGGGCATGGGTTGAATGATAGGTAGATTTTGGATATTTTGAATAGGTGTACGATATGCAACAGGTAATGTCTGAGAATTGTTGATATTTGAAGGTAGTGTTTGGTACAAAAAACTAACATAGTCCTTGTTAGAGGTAGTTAAGTCAATGATAGGTAATTTTTGAGTGGAAATAATGTGAGAGTTACTTGGGATATTTCCTGGAAGGTTCAGAGAATGAGAATCGAGTGGAGGCCCTCTCTCTCTTAGAGAGGAAGTACTGGCAGTAATAGCAAGATTCCTCGACTCTCTAGTATGTTGTGACTCGGTTCTCATCTCAGCTATCTGTTGCATCAATTGTCCAATCATCTCATTATGTTTTGCAATAGCGGGATCTCTTGTAAAAACATCAATCAAACCAATATCCTCAATATTTTTGTTATTTTTCGTGCCCTTTGAAATAGAAGGAATCTTTGGAACTCTAAACTTCGTGAAGTATAAATGTTTGGTCAGCTCTCTCAACACAAATCAGTTCTAATTACCTGATATAGAAAAATAATTCAAAAGATAATGTATCAGTTCATGATAAACAATGCAAAAGATCTCATAAAAGGGTAAACACATAAAAGTTGTTTTGCTCGAAGATATATTAACCCATGGATATAGGAAAGTGACTAAATAGGCGAATTTTGGCCTATTTGATTTGAGATTTTAAATCGAGGGGCATTGATCCATGATTTTCATCACTCAAGTAAAATTGATGATTCTCTTGTAAGGATGAAGGGGAAAATATGTTCTTCAAAAATAAGGGACCAAGCCATAGAAGGTTGCCTATGTATCTCACGAAAGATAAACCAGGTTTCAAGTAGTTCGACCAACTTGAATCTTTTTCAAATTGAAATAGAAAATTCACCTCTTGTCAGATGATAGAGTAAGATTTTAGAATTTTGAGAGTGGAATTCAAATTTTGTTAAGAAACTCAAGACTCAAAGAGTGTTTGGACGAACTTTTTATAGTGACTTGATTTTTGTATAAGGGGTTTTAAAAATTTCAAAAAAAAAGTGGACTAGAATGTCTCCGAATAAAGCAATACATTCACACAAACAATTACAAAAATACAGTACTTAAAAAGTCATACAAACGAAGCAAACCATTTCTCATAAGATAAGAGAAAATCACAAGAAAGATTTGATCAAAAGTGTGCGCGTCCTAAACAGATATGTGACCCTTTTTGTACCAAGGGTAGGCCTAACGATTTGAAGGATATAATACGCAATTTGAAACATTCTATTTCCCCCTAAAAATTTATTATACAAAGTTTATGAATATCATTAAATGGGGATACATAATATGGGAGAAGGGGATACGAAAGTCAGTTACACGTAGGGATACAATCCTAAACGAAACCTTTGTGGAAGGTCTCTTCTTCTTAAACTTCTTGTCTGAACATCTTTGGATGATGTAGTACCTCGTGAAAATCCGCCTATAACTATGCTAAGCTATTAAAATAAAATAAATTTCCAACCTTGACGGATAATGGTTCATCAAACAACATATACATACTTCAAATATAAACACATAAGAATGATCGTCCATTTAGGTACGAGGCCGATTTGGACTCAAGGTGGTCTACTAATGGGTCATGTACTCCTTTGGTATTGGGTTGGCCTAGACAAATGCTCCTATAGGGTTTTGGTTTCGCTTTACTCTAGGTGGAGTAAGAGTGAATTTTGAAAAGATTGGGGACCCAGGCAGACAACCTGAGTTGGAAAGTATGAAAACCATTTGGCGCATCACGAACCAATAATTGCTACTTTTTCGAAAAGGATTAAATATTCAAAAGACTGACAGCGGGTTCGCAAAACCATTCTTTTGTGAACATTCAAATGCAATGATGGTTTAATATTCAAACTGAAACAAATAAAGCAAAACATTTTTGAACAGTTAGTCAAATAAGTCAAATCTAATAGTTAGAACCTAATTAAATCACCAGTAGAGTCGTCATTTCTGTTAAATAGGAAAAATGGCTTTTTTGGAAAAAATCAAATCAACCTTAATTTATTTAAGAAAAACCAATTTTTTGAAAAGAAATAGAGTCGCCACTTAATTTTTTAAGAAAATTAAGAAAACTTAATTTTTAAGATTTAACAAAAAATCCTAAAAAATTAAGAAAAAGGATAAGGGTTTTAATTACTATTTTAAGAAGGTGTTAGCACTTAAAATAGCCGCTAACCCGCGGTTGAACGGCGATCAAACTCAATTAACTAACTATTTTAAAAATAATTTAAGACTAAATACACTTAAAAAATCATTTAGGTAAAAAAAAAAGAAGCTTATTTTAAGTATTTAAATCAATTTAAAAGGAGTTAATCAAAATTTTTAACTTTAAAATAAAACTAATAAGGGATATTTTGAACTCCCAAAATTCTACCAAAAATGACTAAGCAATGACATATTCAATTTATTTCAAAAATAAATGAAATATTTTATTGTGCAAAATTTGTGAAAAGCAAGAAAAAGACTTGGAAAAACGGAATACTTTTCAAAAGAAAAATAAGTAACCTAAGTCCTTTAAATAATTAAGAGAGAGTAAAATCTAATAGAATTAAAAAAAATTGATTAAAAGTAAAATCACTACATTTTTTTCTTTGAAAAGAAATTGACATCCTGCCCTCGTTAATTAATGTAAGGGGCTAAATTTGTCATTTTGACTAAACTATATCTAAAAAATAAAAACCATTTAAAACACAAATTAACATGAAACGGTTTGTCTTTAGAGATTTAATTAAATTAAATAAACAAATAAATGTTAGTATTCAAATAAATACAAACAAATGAATAATACAATGTAAAAAGAGAGAGAGTTAAGGGTTTGGGCTTTTGGCCCACTTGTCTAAAAAGACTGCTGCAAATTTGTTGGCGTTTTGCCCTTTTGTCCCTATATCACTGCATTGTATATATGGTGTATCTCAGTGTATACAGCAACCTTTAGGCTCCAAAACTTGTACATCAGCTTCGTACAAAACATTTCCAGACCTATAACAACCCAAGACTGATCCTAGATGCGGTGATGAAGTCCTAAGTGGACTCAGACAAGTTTCACATACGTCTAAATTAGGCTAATAATATTAGCAATCTATTTATTTGAAACTAAGGAAAGAACATGATTTTTAGAAACACCAACTTAATAAGCAATCTATTGTGTAGAGCAAGGGAAAAATCCTATGTCAACTTCAAATATTTAATGATATGGGGAAACATTTGATGATTTGGAGAATAGACACAGTTAAGAAGTTTTAAGGGAAATAAGTAAATGTCATATGACTAAACACTTTATGGGACTAGATAGAGGGAGTAAAGTTCAATAGGAATCAAAGGCATGTCTAAGAATATATATTCAAACATGTGCTATACTGTTAGCCAAACGTGCCAAGCATAAAGGAATGCTCAAACTAAATAAAAATCAATGGCGAATTGAGCTTTAAACCACCTTATCTTTAATCATCTTTTCCAAGAAGAGAGTCAAAAATTGAGGTTTTTAAACATATCCTGAAACTAGATATTGACCCTTAAACTATGTTATTCTCTAGATACCATATATAAACCATGTGAATCAACAAACTTTCGGGGAAAACTAAATAACATATTTTACAACTTGTAGACAACCATGACTTAACATTCCTTATCATCTCACTGTAAGACCGAACTAACCGACTAGAAATCTTGAATTGACACTATCAAACATGTCAAATTAGGATTTTAGGACGAAATAGACAATAGTCAACTTAGATGGCTATGAGTGACCTTGAGCCAAATCATGGAAGGATTCAATCAACTTTGGAGGAGAAAAGAAATTACATACAACAGGACTCAGACAACAAGACCATAAATGCTACGCAAAAGCGATAATTTGCATAGAAATTAAAATTTAAACTAATCCAGAGCTCCATATCAGTCAACATCCAACATTGAATGCCCTTGGACCAAATCCAGCAAACATAACAACATTATTTCATTTTATATCCGAAACGATGTGACGAAAGACAAACATAAACAAGCCAGCAAACAATCTCAGAAGAAACAATACCAAAACGTCAAGTTGAATGAATTTCTCAAAGACAATCTAAAAAAGGTACCACATGATCATTCAAAAATCAGACAACAATTAGTTAAAGAATCATCATTGAAACAGAAGGGACATGAAACAAAGTAGGTATCACTATTTTGAAGGCAGCAAACTGTAAGGACCCAAATTTTCAAATGACTTTATCGGACCTTATAACGTCGCTCCATGAGAAATTTGACCAAGTGTCGCTTCATGGGAGGCCCACACAACCAGTGTGAGGTTACATGGACCGTGTGGCCTCTAGTGTAGGGTCACTTGGCCATAATTTCAATTTACGGAGATTAGACAAGGAGTTTCGGGCTAAGGCACATCACAACGAAACCCCACATGGGTCGTGTGGTGCTTCACGGACCATGTGGTGGGCCATGTGATGGCCTTGCACCTGAAAAACCAAGAAACAAGGTCAAGTGTGGTCACACGGTCACCCACACGATCAGTGTGGTGTGTCTCGGGCCGTGTGGCCCACCGTGTAGCTTGCGACACGGAATATTTTCTAAGTATGAAATCACCATTTCATAACTTTATCGTGAAGATTTTTCTAAGTATTGTTTCACGGCCCTTAACACGACCCATGTAGTGTCACACGAGCTGTGTGAAGTTTCTTCGCTTCAGAAAATTCTAAGTGTTGAAAATTGTGAATTGTCTAAGTGTCGTCTCATGGGCACTGTTCACGGCCATGAAGTGCCTCACGGACTGTGTCAGTGCCAGTGAAGCCATGATGGCCCAATTTTCATCCGTTTCATTAATGACTTTTACATAAATATGATTTATTTTAAATGTGTTTTATGACCTTTTTACCTATCCTAGACCCCTGAATCAACTGATATCCTTTCACTTTAATTTATTCTCATTAGAAACACTCTTACTCTAAAATCAACTCCTAAAAATCCTCTCTAAATTCTTCTCTCAAGACAAAAGCTAGGATTCAATTAGAGTTTCAATTTCAAGCTAAATTCTCCTCAAGTCCATCTTCCTAATTAAGATATGTGGGATTGATTCTTGGTCCTCTTTCAACCAAGAAGAGCCAAACTCTTTCCAATTGATTTACATGAAATTAAGCTTACTTTAAAGGTGTGTTTTCATCATTTGATTTTATTAAATTCAATTGAAGTATGGGTTGTGCTTTATTGATGATTTTAAGTTGATTTAAGCCCTTATATTATAGTTTACATTGAGATTATGAAATTATGAATGTGCATGTCCCCTTTGAAGCTTGATTTATGCATGAGTGATCTATATTATGATTTAAATGTGAATTTAATTATAGAATTACTTCAGTTTCATATTATATTGTTGATTTTAGATTGAATCGATATTACCCATGTTATTCTCACATTATTCATTGCATTTGCATTCATGAACATTGGTTTTTATGGAAATTATGAAGTGGGTTATGCCCAATTATATTTTATAATATGATTTTGATAAGATTATGGGTTATGGCAAGAATGTGATCATATATATGTATGATTTTGGCTCTTTGAGCATTTTGGATGCTTGCATCATCTTGTATAGGTAGATGAGATATTCTTTGTATGAGTATCATGATTTTGATTTATGATTTGACTTTTGAGCCTAAATATGCATTGAATGATTTTGAAATGAATATTGTATCTCTTGAAAGCACGTACAGGTATAAGTATTCATGTGCGATGTTTTGACTTAGCACCGATGGATTAGGGTTCCTTTCCCTTCCTCGAACTATGTGCCAACATATGAATGGAAGCCATTACTGAAAAGATCAGGTCGTGAGGAATGGTTATTCATTTTTGTACATGATGTCATCTTGGAAATCCTTCCAAAAAGACCGGATCGTAAGGAAGGTGACCATCCACCAAAAAGACCGGGTCGTAAGGTGTGATGTAGATTACCTTTGGCAAGTAATCTTCTCCTACCGATGGGAGGTCTCTATCGGACTAACTCATGTAATAGCTCGCATGGGTTTGATTTGTCGGTTATAGTCCATCCCCACTATATATGAGCATTATTGCATTTCATGCATCATGAATTTCATGGCATATTGTATACTACTCTTCCTTGGATATATGATTCCTCCTATATTATGTGCCCTTGTCATCTAACACTGAAATGTGGGTTGTTAAGTCATATGCATTGCATGCCTGCATACTTAATACATTCAAACGTACTAAAGCATACTTTATGCCTACATGATTTTACCATGTAGGGACTCTGTGTTACGATCATCCACCGCTTGACGGGTAGCTCAAATTCGGAGAGTAGTATATTGTGGTGAGTCTTATTTTTCAAGGACAAACCACCTTCCTTCTACCTATGTTGTTTTCTATTTATCTCCTTAATTGAGGGTGGGCCCGGGACATGTCTTGGCCCCCGTCCCATCTTATGACTAGAGACATTGTTGGACATCTTGTAGACACTCGTAGACTCTACATGTTATGTGTTGAATTTAAGCTTATGACCTCGGTCACCTATTGAATATGGCTATCATGGATTGATTATGGAATTATGTTATGTATGTATGTCTGATGTGGAGATGTGAAAGATCATAAGCCACGTATTGCCCCCATAGAGTGAGTCATACTTACCCGCCCCTTTGTTCTTATGCACTATGTGAATCCATGTCAATCCATTTCCCTTCGATATCCCCATAGCGTGAGTCCTACTTTCCCATCCATTAGAACTATGTGTTTACTATTTGAATGCGCTTCCGAACCGATAATGTGGATTTGGATGCTTTGAGGATTGGTTGGGGACTCTCGGGTTCCCATTTGTCGTGTCACTTCTAGGCCTTAGGCCCTAGGTCCAGGTCATGACACGAACTGAGACAGAAGTGAACCGACGTAGCTTGACTTGTGCAGTGACTCGCCACCACCAATTGAGAGACAAGAAAACGATATTTCACTACCAATTTCTCCAAACTTATGAGCTTAAAGTCAGTTGTGTATTTTTTAGAAGAAGACCAAACTGTATTTTTTTTGTCCCAAAAATGCATTAGAATTGGTCTGAAAAGTGGGTTAAAGGTGGGGAAAATATTAAGATTTGGCCATGTTAACATGAAAATTTGGCCACTTTGAAATTTAAAAGGTAGCCGAAGTGGATTAATTTCGACTATAAGACGAATTAATATAAATTGATTAAAGAGCTTATTAAAATTATCAAAATGAAATGACTCAATTATTTATCAACTAATTAACTCTAAAATAATTTGTAACTATACTAAGATAACTTAACAAAATGAAAAAATTTTGGAGCAATTTTTAAATAATTATGATAAGTAATAATTAAATACGCAATTATATTAAAAACTGAAAAATAAATATTATATATATATTTACTTTTAAAAAATAATTATTTCAATTTATTGAAAAACTAAAAAAACTCGATAATTAATCCATGCGGTGAAAGATCAAAATTCGGCGTTAACAACAAACACATCCTAAGACATAACTTGTTTAAAAATGTCTAGATCAAAATTTATGGACTCGTTTAAAATTGGCTCAAAATAGGAAAGAGCTGTGCAATCCAAAATCATATATAAATGGGCTGATGGAAATTCCCACTTTCCTGAGTTTCTACAAGGCTGTACTGCCACATCATGATATTTGTAATTAGCCATTTGAGGTTTGAGCCTCTCTGGAAGAGCCACGTACGTTTGTGTTTCTTTTGTTTAATAAGTGGAAGATTAGCAACTCTGTTCTTCCCGCAACTTCTCTTCCCCTGTTTAACATTTGTCTGCCTGTGTTTTGTCTCAGTCAATGGCTGGTAGAAATGTTAACACTTTGGATATTTACCCACTGAATCATTACTATTTTGGTTCAAAAGAGGCACTTCCCTTCAAGGAAGAGGAGACCTTGGATCATCGCATTCAACGATTGAAATTCAAGTATATTTTCTCCATTATTCCTCTCTTTATATGTATTTTAGGTATGTATGTTGATTTTTTTTTCCCTAATTTCAGCTATAATACTCATGGAATCAGGACCTGTGTACAAGCTGTGCTTTTGGTGAGTTTCTCTTTATATCTTCCTTTCTCCATCACAAAATTGGAAAAGAGCTAACCATTAAATATACACCTCACCGGAGATCTTAGGGTTTATGGTGTTCCTCAAATCTCAATTCTCGGGAGCCGCAAATCTCAGTCATCATGGATTGTTAAGGGATCATATAGATCAGTCATTACTCATTAGGAACTAATACAGGAGATTCGGAAGTTAGAATAAACTAGAAAAATAAAATCGTAGTTAACCATATGAATCACATATTTAAATTTGTTTGACACCATTTTAACTTTATATAAAATCACCACAACTGGCTTAGCCGGCCAGTTAATTTGTTGAATGGAAGATCCAATAAAATTGGGAAGACACAGTGTACCTGGGTTCCTGCACACAAATAAACAAATGGTCCAAAACTTTCAAAAACTACACTTGTTTCCAGCTCTAGAAGCTGTTCACTTATCCTCTTATCTTGCTTTTCTTTCGCCCAGGTGAGTACGCATAGCTTGAGTTTTTAGGCTCCTCATTTTGGAATAGAATTGCACCAGGGTTCTGCTATTTCACTATGTACTTGTTGGATGCAGACCCTACTGCTTTGATTTTATATCCATGAGTAAACGCCACCAGGTTCTCAGTCTGCAATCTTAACTAATTTCCAGTGTGAATAGTTGAATATCAAAAGAGCAGTAGAGATTTTAGTTCCGACATCTGTTTCAATAGTTCAAGTTATTGTTAAGTGACTGATCTCGATGCTTATTCATGTGAATCCTCATGGATGGTCATAATAAGGGGTGTGATTTCTACTCAAAACAACTCAAGTGTCCAAAAGCCTTTATGTACTCTTCTGTCATTCAAAATGTCAATTGCCCACTGAATTACATACTGCATAAGAAAGGGACAATTTTTGGTTGATATTAGATGATATAGTATACAATGCATTGCATTGCAGGTTGATTTGTTCAAACATCCACATTTATTATTATTGCAAGTACGGCATTCTGTGTTCAAGCTTCCGGGTGGTCGTCTTAGACCTGGTGAATCAGGTACAACGATATCTTCTCTCATCCTGTCCAATTTTCTATCTTGAAGCTTGGAGTGTGTGCGCTAAATAATTGTTCTTGTTGACATACACAGAAATTGATTGTCTTAGACGTAAGCTCTCAAGTAAGCTATCTATGAGCGAAGAAGATAACTGCTGGGAGGTATGTCAATATTTGACATAGTGTTTTTTATTTATCTTTTGGGCTACGCATCTTTCTAATATTTCATTTGATTTGTATGAAGGTGGGTGAATGCCTTGGGATGTGGTGGAGACCTGGCTTTGAATCATTGATTTACCCGTTTATGCCACCTGATATAAAAAGGCCTAAGGTACTCAGTCTTAATATTCTAAGATTTGTCTAATTTGGCATATGGAGTTCTTGAAGCCATGTACTTTCCTTTGTAGCAGTGCACAACACTCAATATATTAATTTTTCTTTGTAGGAGTGCACAAAACTCTTTCTGGTGAGGTTGCCCGAAAGTTGCAAATTCATTGTACCGAAGAACCTCAAGCTTATTGCTGTTCCATTGTGCCAAGTTCATGAAAATTTCAAGGTACTGAACCGCAGGTGCATGATCCGCTCAATGTTATACTTGAACTAATGCAATCAATGCCCTTTTTTGCAGACATATGGGCCAATAATAGCTGGAGTTCCGCAACTGTTATCGAAGTTTTCCTACAACACACCCAATACTGACTGATCGGGGCCATAATACAAGCTCAACTCAATGTTGGGCTCAATGCTGTTTTAAGTAGCAATTTGAGAATACCAATATAGTCTATAGTAACTTTGACATGTAAATATGTGGAGTGTGTGTGTGCAAAGTCAAGACATACAGGTTTCTATTTGTAATGTTTCTGTCTGCAGAGTATGCTTCTATCTGCATATTTGTATAATTGTATTGGCTTGTTGTGAGCAAAAATAATTAAACTGATGACATCCTTGTGGTTTTATTATACTGCAGTTCTGTCATACGAGAATGTTCCTTTCATCATGTTGTTTGGAGCCTCATAATCAAAGGCCATTGCTGCAGTCTCAGATTCAGCATAAATATTTGGTTTTGTCAGTTCATGAGTGGTATACTTGAATGGCTCTATTGTAACCATTAGAAGTTGGTTCTACACATTTGTTTTATCACAAAAGAAACTCTGTTCGTCTTCCATTGCCATCAGAAAATGTTAAAAGGAGAGAATTTTTGATTGATGTTGTAAAGGAGAGAATATTTGATTAATGTTCTAAGAATGTTTGATCACCGTGTACATATGGACTTTCCATCTGTATTTTTTTTTTGGTGACTTGAGTCCTATTTTGAATTGGATTAATACAATATACGATCTTTTTTTTTTCCAGCCGAACTGTTTCTAACGCTGTTGACAACATCCAGTAACAGTTAAACCTTGCACATGACTACGTTCTTCTTATATTTGCTCAAATTTATTGAGTGTGCAGTTCAAAATTCCTTGGACAAAAACTCCCTTTCCTACTTTTGCAGCTGGAAGAAATGGTGAACCCACTAACTTCTCTTGGTATGGAGCGTAGCTTCTCAATTCTCATAATATAAGCCAATGTCATTCTTTTAACTACCTAAAGAATAATTTACAAATTGATAAAACTGGGAGGGTGGATTTTCCATCTCTAAGAAAATGACAGGCAAATAGAGCTTTTGCACATTTTTGTAAATCCAATGTATTCATCTGATCAGAAGCAAGAGGAGAAAAAAAACAAAAAATCGAAATTGATCAATAAATTTCTCGAATCAAATGAAAAGGAAATGAAAGATGACACACCATGCGATCAAACCCTTTTTTCTCAACTTCTCAACTTTTTCGTAGTTACGGCAACCATTCTTAAACGACACCCGACCCTCAAACATCACCTTCTCTCCTTCAAACTCTTCACATATACCTCTTCGTTCAACAGATCTACAACTGATTTTGCAATGTGCTCCATGCTTCTACTGCTTTCTAATTATTCAGCACGCCACCCCAACTAGAAATGATGAAACAGTTGAACAAGCACCTGCAATCACTAAGGATGCCAATGGAGCAATTTGTGACTCCAACAATTCTCTTTACCTCCATCCCTCTGATGCACCAGGAATGACACAGGTGAACACCTCTTTTGATGGAAGGGATTACAAGGGATGAAAAATAAAGTTACCAGGGATGGCGTAGCTCTGTGCTGATAGCACTCTCAGCCAAGAACAAGCTGGGTTTCATCAATGGTGGTTGTGCAGAACCACCTTCAACGGACAAGGAATATTGTTTATGGAGCAGGCGTAATGACATGGTCACCTCTTGGCTCCTTAGTTCACTGTCCACAGATATTCAGCCAAAGATTTGTGGAGAGATCTGGAACAAAGGTTTGGGCAGTCAAATGGAGCAAAATTATATCATCTACAAAAGGAATTAACTGGATTAGTACATGAATCCAATGATGTAGCACGATATTTCACCAAATTAAAAAGGTTATGGGATGAGTTGGACTCTCTCAATTCAGATATTGTTTGTGATTGTGTGTGTGTTTGTCAGGGAAAACATAAGATGATTAAATTCGTGGAAGATCAAACATTAATACAATTTCTCATGGGATTGAATGACTCTTATGCTCAAGCTAGGGAAAACATTTTGATGATGAACCCTCTACCTAAGATCGATCATGCCTATTCTCTTCTTTTGCAAGATGAGAACCAAAGAGAGATCTACATGAATCCACACTTTCCCTCTAATGGCTCATCTTTCATGACAAGAAATCGGGACTTTTCTCAACAGAAGTTTGTAAATCAGCCACAAAAGTTTCTATCAATGTAAAAAATTGAGAATCAATTCCAAGGACAAGGTCAACTTCAAGCACAGAGATCTCAAATAGAAACACTAGGTTCAATCAGTCACAGAAGGAGGTAATGAAAGCAAGGAAGAAGAAGTTTAGCTGTAATGTAACTTGTACCTATTGCTTGAAGCTGACAGAAGATTGTCATAGATTGATTGAATATCCAGAAGATTTCTAGTTCACAAATGAAAAAAATTTCTAGGACAAATTAAAGGGAATGCATTAATAAAAACAGGGGCACCAGAAGCTTATTTTGGAATTATGAACATTGGATGCGAGGATGATGATGCAAATTTCTTCAACGAATTTAGCAAAGAACATATTTCCCAACTTAAGAACATATACAAAAAAAGTCATGGAGGAGGATCAACCAGTAATAGTTCAAAAATTAATGCTAACAGTGTGGCTGGTACAATAATTAAGTATTCTGGTTCTTGATTTTCAGTTCATAATTCTAACTCTTGGATAATAGAACCGGGAGCTTCTGAGCACATGTGTTTTTATCCAAACTTCTTCATTCATCTTACTCCTCTTCCTGTCCCTCTAGACATAAACTTATCAAATTCTTGTAAAATCAAGGTCACTCATGTAGGAAATGTTAGCATTTTTCCTACTCTAACTCTACATAATGTCCTTTATGTTCCTTCTTTCAGATACAACTTGTTGTCTGTCAATAGATTTTGTTCTCAATTCACTTGTTCTCTTAATTTTGACATTGGTAAGTGTGTGGCGTAGGACCATTTAATGATGAGGGGGCAAGCTTTTGGTGAAGTTAGAGAGGGACATTACATCCTAGAATCTATTGTCTGTAAGAATAGTATTTTATGTCAAAGTAATGTTACTTGTTTACCAGAAAGTAATGTTCCCAATCCTGATTCTGTTTCAAGAAGTGTTATCAGTGTAAGCCTTTGGCATGCTAGGCTGGGATATTTACCATATTCAACAATGAGAAAATTAAGTTTCATTTCTTTGCCTTCTGATTCTATTTGTACTTGTGATATTTTCCCTCTTGCAAGACAAACTAGAATTTCTTTCCCAACCAGTCAAATCAGCTCTAATGGAATTTTTGAACTTATTCATGTTGATATTTGGGGACCTTTCAAGGTACCTACTTACAATGGATATAAATATTTTCTGACAATTATGGATGACTTTAGCAGGGGAACATGGACCTTCTTATTAACTGTGAAAGGAAATGTTTTTTCGGTTCTAAAAGATTTTTTATAGATGGTGGAAAGACAATACAATGTTAAGGTAAAGATTATAAGATCTCATAATGTGCTAGAATTGGGGATGACGAATTGAGAAAGCAAAATTTTTCTAGAATAAAGGAATTCTACACCAAACATGTGGGATACTCCTCAACAAAATGGAGTTGTTGAGAGGAAACACAGACATCTATTAGAGATTGCAAGGGTCTATTGTTTCAATCTAAGCTTCCCAAGTCTTATTAGGGTTAATGTGTGTTGACTTCCACTCATCTTTCAAGTGTTCTTAAAGGAATGGGTCCCTATCAGATTTTATTTGATAAACCACCAGATTACACATTTTGAGATCTTTTGGTTGCCTATGCTATGCTTCCACTTTTAAGAATAAAAGAAGTAAGCTTGATCCTAGAGCTACAACTTATATATTTTTAGGTACCCACGGGGATAAAAGGGTTACAAATTTTTTGAGATGGACACGAAGAGGATATTGTTTTTCTAGGGAAGTTCATTTCTTTAAACATATCTTTCCTTTCTCCTTATGTCATCCAGTGTCCTCGCCTATTTTTTCTATTCCATCTTTTTCATCAAATCATGAACCATACATTAGCATCACAACTACTACTCCTTCCTTGTCTATCCCTGATGCCACTACCAGTACTATAAATGATTCTAGCACTGAATCTTCCACTCCTGACAATCTTTCTAGTCATTCTTCTCCTCCTACTTCCTTTGTCCCTCAACCTAGGCAATCTACTAGGGAGCACCACAAGCCATCTTACTTAAATGATTTTGTTTGTTTGGCAGATGTTTCTCGAGCTAGTTTTACTGCTCCTTCTCACCCTTCTACCTTTTCCTTTGGAGCACTTTCTTTGCAAAATCAATATGTGTTAAGTTCTATTTCCACCATTATAGAACCTACAAGTTTCAAATAATCATCTTTGGACCCTGAATGGAGAAAAGCAACAGGTAAAGAAATTTCCACCTTGGAGGAAAACCAAACATGGGAGGTGCTTACTTTACCTTTTGGAAGGAAGGAATTACCCTATAAATGGGTATACAAGGTGAAGCAGTACGCTGATGGATCTGTTGAACGATTAAAGGCAAGACTTGTGATTAGAGGGGACATACAAAAGAAAGGTATGGACTATAATGAAACTTTCTATCCAGTCATGAAAATGACAACAATCTGATGTCTTTCCACTATTGCAGTTAAATAGGGATGGACTATTTCTCAACTTGATGTAAATAATGCCTTTCTTCATAGAAAAAGAGGTTTACATGAAGTTCCTAGCAGGTATGATTACTCCCAATCTCAATCATGTTTGTAGACTCAAAAAGTCTTTATATGGGCTCAAGTAAGCCTCTAGGCAATGGTATGCCAAGCTTGTAGGAGCCCTAACATTCAAAGGTTACACAACTTCATTGAATGACTATTCTTTATTCTTTAAGAAATCAGGGGGTCTCATCTCCATTATTGCAGTTTATGTTGATGACATTCTTATCACTGGGAATGATCCCTCAGAGTTTACAGCTACGAAGCAATTTTTTAACTCCAAGTTTCAAATTAAGGACCTTGGTGATCTGCATTATTTCCTGGGTATGGAAATTTTATGAGAAAAACATGGGATGATTATCAGTCAAAGGAAATTTGCCACGGATCTATTACAGGAGTTTGATTGTAATGACTCACCTGTAGTGTTATCTCCCCTTGATCCTTCTTTGAAGCTTTTTGTAATCTCTGGAAATTTACTTGCCAATCCTACTGTCTATCGTCGTTTGGTTGGGAACTCAATTATCTGACCCATATGAGGCTAGATTTGTCATTGCAATTCTTACCTTAATTCAATACATGCAATACCCCTGAGAAGATCATTTCACTGCTGCACTTCGAGTTTTGAGGTACCTTCGAGCCAAGGTTTGTTCTTACATCAGATCCATCTTTCTCCCTTATCGCCTTTTGCGATACCAACTGGGCTTCCTGCAAAGACACACGAAGATCGTTTAGTGGATTCTTCATAAGTCTAAGAGGTGCTCCAATTTCTTGGAAATCAAAGAAACAAGCCTCCATTTCTTTATCTTCCGCAGAATCTGAATATCGATGGATGCGGAGGGTAACTGCTGAACTTACTTGGTTAGTTCAAATTCTTGAAGATCTGTCTATCATCCTAACTTTGCCAGTACCATTACATTCTGATACTAAGGAAACTATTCACATTGCTCGCAATTTTGTTTTCCATGAAAGAACAAATTACATGGAATTAGACTATCATTTTGTGCGACAACAGTTCCTCTCTAGTTTGATTTCTTTGTCTTTTGTTCCTTTCGCTTCTCAATTAGCAGATCTCTTCGCTAAAGCCCTTTCAGGGACATCTCATTGGTTGATTCTTTTCAAGTTGGGAGTCATTTCTCTCCCCTCCAATTGAAGGGGGATATTGAGACTCATCCTAATGGTGTAACCAATTTTCAGAAAGCAGACACATAAATGAAGATTCAACAGAGTAAAGACGTGACAGAAGTTGAAGTGAATCATTGGTCAAAGCCTCTTATGAATTTACCAGACATTGCAGACAAAAAGAGGACACATGAAAAGATCACAAGATAACTAAAATTAAAAGATAGGTTGAATCACAGCCATAGATCATAGAGTAACAACTGTCAAATACATGTGCAAGTCACATGATGGTTGTTATGGATATTTACTAGCAGACAAATTAATATAGTACAAATATATTCTATTTGATCTTTATTTTTATTTATATAGAAATTACATAAGATACTTGTATATATACATTAGGGCTGTATAGTGTTTAAGGGATGAATATACAGAAAATTTTTCCAAATTTCTTCCACCATAACTCGGGAATTTCGTTTATCCTTTTTTCTAAGATTTTACCCTTTTTCTTTTAAATGATGAAATAAAATGGATTTTGAATTTTTAAGAATCACTTTGATTTTGAACATCTTAATTTGGATTTCATTGCTTCGTTTTTCAAAACCAACAAACACCTTCGTTCGCTTTTCAAAGAACTGGTGAATCGTGAAAATACGACACTCATAATGCTTTAAACATAAGATTTTTGTGAGTTCTCAAGTAATTATATTAGTTTGATATTTGTTTTGTGTTAATTTGCAGGAAAATGAGAAAGACATGAAAAATCAGATGAAATGCTGGAAAAGGAGCGAAACAGAGTTGAAGGGTACTTATACGGCCACTTCCACGGTCCGTGCAACACTTCACGGACCGTGGTAGGTGGCATGGGCTTGCCATGGAGAAGGAGCTAAGAAAAATGTCCAAGTGAGGGTCAACGGACACTCACACAACTCACGGACATTGGCAAAAACCTTGGGGTTCCCTCGTAACCCCATACTTGGACTTGGAACGACGAAGAAGCGAGTCTTGAGGCCAAGGCGGATTCCATGGACTCCTTTACAGATAGTGGAACCTTGCACGGTCCGTATAAGTCCCCGTGGAGAGCTATGCAACTTGGAAAATCCTATTGAAAATTTGAGATTCATGCAAGGGGACGTCTATGTGACCCTCCACGGGCTATGGACCATACCACAGACTCTGAAGAGGGTCATGGAGATGCAAATGGCGGCTGGCAAAGGAGAATTTGCAAGGTAGAGTTCGTGTGCCCTTCCACAGGCCATGAACCCCACTACGGTTCATGAGGGCTATCGTGGAAATGAGACAGATGAAAATCTTCCAAGTGGAGGATCACGAATCGGTTCATGTATAAATAGATTTTTATATTCCATCTTATTACCTATTGACCGCTTGAATGAAGAACACATGAGAGAACACAACATTACGCTTAAAATCATTGAGATTTTTGAGTTTTTATCTTTGTCTTAAGATTTTAGTCCAATAATTTCTTCAATTATCAGTTGTAAGTTCTCAACCATGATTTTGGCATCTTGTTGTGGGTTATTTACATTGAATATGCTACGCTAAACCCACAACTAGGGTTGTGAGAACCATGACAACTCAATAAAGTAGACAAATTAGAATTGGATTTCGGGATTGTTCATCACATATATTGTAATTTTCTTCATCTTAATTTCTTTCTTAATAAGTCGACGCATTAAGGTCTTACTTGTATTTATTTCTGGCCCAGAGGGAGGTAGTGAATAGGAAAAGAATTTCACAACAGAAATTCAAAGGTGACAGCTTTGTCTAAATACTTGAGACTTAAAGGTGATAGTACATTGGGATCCATAACAAGGGTTCGGAAGTTATACAATCTGAGACTGGGAGTTGGGGAATAAAATGTATCTAAGAAGGACAGGGAAGTGAATTAGGTATTAGTTAACTTGCTTGATATTGCATATGTAACTATGAACAAATTCATAAATCTAATTTGGTTATCGAGTTCAACGTCATGGGGAACAGCACCCTAGCATCATAATTAAATGGTTTAAATCTTGCAGTTAGTAAATCATTCTAATGTTTTGCATACTATCTTGTTCTAAAAATCCCCCGTTTACTTTATGCACTTTTGTTTTCTAGAAGTAGACATTACATCTAAAAATGGGTGCTAATAAATATATTCTCATACATTCCCTGTGGAATCGACCTTAACTCTTGTTGAGTTCTATATTTGATCAACAAACACTTTACTCTTTCTTTTGGAGTGTAAATTTGAGCGTATCAAATTTTGGCGCTGTTGTCAAGGAATACAACGTAGTAATAGTCTATTAGTTGTTACTTTCAGTTTATAATTTTATTTCATAATTTTACTTTTATTTTGTATTTTTGCTCTTTGTAGGGACGAAGGTTTTGTATGTCAAACACCCGAAGCAAGGGCGAATCACTTATTCCTTACGGTCCTGAGTTGATAAAGTCGATTCGCAAAATGAATGCCCATGATTGTGAAGTGCAGAGGCATAGAGAGTTAGCTTTGAATGCTGACAATAGGGGTAAGGACAGTCTGGGTCTGAACGATCTTGATAATAATGGGGTGCCACCAGCACCACCTCCTCAACATCAACTAGCACTTAGGTCGCCTGCCCCTCAACAGATGCGAGTAGTGCAAGATGACGATGATGGTGTTGGGGCTACAGGGGTGATAGTCCTTCCCCCTTTGCCCATTGACATCAAGTTCACCATCACCAACATTATGCTTCAAATGCTCACTTTGAAAGGATTGTTCAATGGAGCGGCAAATGACGACATAAATCAGCATCTCATGAACTTTATGGCTACATGTCAATCATCCAAGATTCCTGGTGTTAGTCAACAAGCTATCCATTTAAGATTGTTCTGTTGTCTCTGACTGACGAGGCAACGAAGTGGTTGAATGAACTTCCTCATGATTCTATTATATGGAGAGAGTTGAAAGATGCTTTTCTAGAAAGATTTTTCCCTCAATTTAGGAATTTGAAAATCAAAGACGAGATAGGGTCCCACAAGCAATTGCCTACCGAAGCGCTACATGAGACATAGGACAGGTTCAGAAAGAAGCTTAAGCAATGTCCAAACCATATCCTCACCGATAAACACTTGAAAGAGATCTTCTACAGGTCCTGCAGTTCTGTTACTAAGTCAATTATTGATGAAGCATGCGGAGGATCTTATATGGCCAAAACATTCCCAAACATCATAGTGATTCTAGATCAGGTGGCTAAGAACAATAGGGTGGTACAAAAGAGATGGTGACTGTTCGGGGTATATGTTTGAGATGTCACTTGAACAGTGATGGAGAGAAGAGGAACGAGATCAATACATGGCCCATGTGAGGACACACATGGATTTGTTGACCAAGTGCTTGTTGGGTGGAGGTCCAGAGAAGGTAAAAAGTGTTTAAGCTGTAGTTCGATATAATAAGCCTTTGGATTATGAGGAGGCAAACAAATTTGCGAATGGTCAGGGGGATTTCCGGACTTGCAACTTCGGAAACCAAAGTCAGAATTACTAGAGAGACTACTATAAAGATAGGCCTGACAATCAAGAGTAGGGTAATTGGCAAGCCAGGGACAACTATCAAAATGACTGGGCTGGAGTGTGCGTGCCTCCAATGAACAGAGATCGGCCTACCAATAACTCCAACAACTTGAGGTTAGAGGAAATGATGGTGAAGGTGCTGTAGAAGGTTGAGTTCTACATCAGCTGGTGTTAGAGACTTGAGGAGCGATATGTCAAGCACAAACCAGAAAGTGGATTCACATGCCACTTCGATAAAGCAATTAGAACAGCAGATGGGTCAGTTGTTAAGGGCTGCGATTTAGAGGTGTAATCATATAAAATTTATCGAAATATAAATTTTATAAAATGATTCAAATCATATTAAATTCAAAATATATTAGTCCAAACAAATATTATGGATTAATATAATTAGATTAATTAATTAAATCCAATAAAGTATGGATTCAATTAAAAGACCGAATCAATTATTTGGGCTACAAAAGATAACCCAAAAAATATATTAGTCCAAGCAAATATTATAGATTAATACAATTGGGTTAATTAATTAAGTTCGATAAAGTATAGATTTAATTAAAGGCCCAAATTCAATTATTTGGGCTACAAAAGATAACCCACTTTATTAAGCCCAATATTCTCTCATCCAAGAGGCCCATCTCGATGCCACGTGTCAAATGATGTGGCACGCCAAGTCAAACAAAGAAACGCCCATCGTGGTGCCACGTGTCAAATGATGTGGCACGCCAAGTCAAACAAAGAAACGTCCATCTTGAAACCATGTGCCAAATGATGTGGCACACCAAGTCAAACAAAGAAGCGCCCATCTTGGCGCCACATGTCAAATGATGTGTTACACCAAGTCAAACAAAGAATCCAATAAGATCATGCCATGTGTCAAAATGACAAGCCCATTTCATCAAAGCCCAATATGCCATGTCACTTAAATCTGATTGGCTGAAGGGAAGTCTTTCCTATTATAATTCCTCTATTCTACAATTATAAATAGAGATCTTCATAATTCAAAATAAGAAGGAAGAAATCTAACAAAAAGCTAGAGAGAGTATATGAAAAACCATTCACCAAGGGTCACCCTACATAATTTCCAGCTAAACTGGTTCTGACAAACTTGTAGTTGACAACATCACTATACTGAAAAACTTTTATGTAAGTAGAATATTGTTTCAATTTTATTCGATTTCCAGAGCATAACGCAACAAGCTTTTAGTCCATATTAGTGCTTCGTACATATTGTACGTGAGCAGTGCGAATTCGTTTGGAACAACATGACAAGCAAAAGCAAAGAAACTGGAAAAACAAAAAATAGCACGCCAGGAAATGGCAACGGAAAAGGAGAAGTATTGAACAGCAAGCTCACTCACAGTACTTGTTTCTACTTGTCCAGGAGTTTGTTCAGTGAGAAAGTTCTGGGAAAACAACATTATACTAGGGTGACATAAATGTCTGCTGGAAGTCAGTAGCTGTTCTCTTGTTCTTTGAACCAACCTCGCTGAATTTTTATTGTCAGAATAACTTCCATCATGTACGGTAACTACCTAATTAAAAGGAAGCTAAAATCTGCAATATGAGTGCTATTTGATTTGATTATCATCCTGTACGATAGCTTTCCAATGTTACATCCACAAAATGAAATACAAGCTCTATGTTTTCTTCTTGAATTTCCTCTGTGCCTTCAAGTCGACCACAATCACAGATATATTGTCTCTGCTGCCCCTTTGGAGAGCAAGTCGTGTCAAGTACTCCGCAGCATCCTGAGCAGCAGGATCCACATTTTCACCTCTTTCAGCGCTCAAAGTACCACCATTCTTTTTGTGCCAGAGAAGAATTCGTCTCCGTGCCACATCACAAGCTTCTTCATTTGTCAAGACATCCCATAGGCCATCACTTGCTAAAATTAGACAGTCGTCTTCTTTTGCGCGGGGTACAAACATCATTTCTGGATCTGGAATCACATAAGGCCTCAAGTATCTATCACCTGCAGTAAAATGATAACCTCGTCAAATCAAGAAAGCTCTGATCTCTAGGAAGACAGTCTCCAGATAATAAATGACAACCATGTCCACTGAAGTCAGACATCATTATCCAACATCAGTGGGCTGCTTCAGGGATGAACTTCGACACTATATTATGTATGGTATATCACTTAATATTGATGCATGTGCAGGTCTGGTCCATTGTAGCTTTAAGATTCCGTTTATAGCTTGATGCTGCTATTTCGGTGCAAATTAAGCACAACATAGATGACTCTCTTAACCCTCTCCAATAAAAATACAAAAAGTATAGTGAAACTTGCAGGTGGCGAGTACAATATACGTACCAATTGACCTTGAAACTGCAAGAACGCCAGAAACGCGATGTCCATCCCAATTAATGACCTTTCCTCCCAGTTCTTCTATTCGTGAACACTCATCTTCCCTATTTGGCTGAAAACAATTAACAACGAATATCATACGGTTGCAAAGAATGTTGCACAGTGGTTTAACAACAACACAAGCCTTACCTTATGATCGATGGATAATGGCATGGGCAGTTTTCCTCGACAAAGGACTGCCCTTGAATCGCCACAATTCGCAACAATAATTTGGGTTGGACTAACAACAGCCACTACAGCTGTAGATCCAACTGCTTCAGGAGCAATGGCTGAAAGGTCAGGCTCAATCCCCTCTGTTTCACTATGGAACCCTCCTACTTCATCATCGATTCTACAGAAACAATTCAAGAAAGCCTTTGACCATTGCTCCTTCCAGTTGATAGTTCCATTATGTGAATCCTCTTTCATTATATCAATCTCCTGTGCTAAAGCCATATGAAGACGCTCATGACAATAATTGGCAACCTGCTATGGAACAAACAGTTGGTATTAATATGTATGCATAAATGACAAACAAAATGCACAAGCACATAGATAATGAATTCAAAACATGCAGGCAACAACAGTTCTTGTGTTACTAGAAACCACAAACAAAAGTAGAATGTAATTAAAAAAAAGATAGAAATTCACCTGAGACCCTCCATGTCCATCATAAACCCCAAATAAATGGGCTGTAAGTGTTTGACTTGGGGCACGAGAAACTGGTGCATCCGTCAAAATATGGGAAGGGATTCTCAGAAACCTTGGCAAAGCTATAGCAGTATCTTCCATCTCCGGCCTTTTCCCTTGAATCGTGGTGAGCCCCCAAAGTGGCACAGAATCAAAACAAAGGGCATTTGTCCTACTTATCTTTATTTCTTGTGATGTCTCAAGATTGGACGGTGATAATTTTCTTTTATAATCTTCATCACCCATAACCACACCATTCATTCCAGTGGAAACAAGATCAGTTACAAGTTCTGACTCATTAACCAACTCATTAGCCAAATCACATGAATAAGACATTCTCAGAGTCTGGGATGCACCAACCTTCTTGTCTTCATCTCCCTGAGGTGTTTTCCCAGACTTAACTTCCAAATCTTTACATTCTTGGTTTGGCAAGCTGCGATGTTCATCCACTAGAGAATTAGAACAAGTCATATTGCCTAAAAGCTCATCAGTTGGTAAAATCAAATTGCTGTCCATAGATCTACCATTGTTTACATGAGTGGCAATCAAACAATTCCTGTCAGCTATTACTGTGGAAGAAAAATTGATTCCTTTCCTGATTTCGTGGCAATCGGCAACTGTCATAAGAAGGTTAGCTTTGTCTCTGGGCACTCTATGATTGGACGCCGAAGGAAGTTTGCATTTCTTTGGTTCTGAGAGGAAGCTAGTTGTGTTTGGTATCAGCTCATATCCAGTGAAGTCCATACATGTTGGAAGCACTGATTCATCGTATATCAATTTTCCCTGTTTATACGATACAGCAAGTGTTGGAAACATCTCTTCCATCAGTGATCTTCTTCTAAGCAACCCAAATTCAAATCCCCAAAATTAAGTTTTTAAGGCCAAGAAAAGGCTTGTAAAAAAAAAGAGAATAAGTCACTTGGTTAGCTCTAAATGGATGATCTATGACATATGAGAATATGGATCCAAAGTCCAAACTATAGTTTCAAGGGGAATCACTATCCATAAGACCCTATTCAGCATCTTGTACTCTTCTATTCCAATTCTATTCTTCTTTATCCATTCACCAACACATTAGCAGCAAGCCCCCAAACAAAGAATCACTTTTTATCACCTATTATATACATATGGCCAATTAATTCAAACAACAAATCTAGTGGTCACTGCTTAACAAGACAGGGACAAACTAGGAAGAAGAAAAAAGATTCAAATTTAATTGAAAGAAAGGACTTACAAGCTCAAAGCTGACCAAACATGAAGGTTTTCAGCCAAAAACATGATTTTTTCCCTCTTCTTTTCCCAAACTCAAAGCAACCCAACTTCTTCTTGGTTGCCTAAAGTTAGTTGAATCAAAAAGTTTGTGAAAACCCCATAACTCAAGAGTCATACAAATCAATAAGGTGCATGCAACGATTTGTTTAGACTAATCATTCTATATTTATTGTGGGTTTGTATTATACATACACAAACAAGGTTGATTAGATACACAAATCAATGAATACAATAATCCAATAAAGAAATACTTGTGATAATAATAATAATAAAAGAAGGAAGGTAAGTGAGAAGTTGCTTACCGTTTCAAAACAGTCTGCATTAATGACACTCAAAATTAAAAGAAAGAAAAAATTAAGAAATAATATTGAAAAGAATATGGAAAAACAAATTAGAGAGCATGAGTGTGTGATGTGTCCAAACTTTTCTTTTTTTTGGTTTGGGGGTTTGGGGTGGGCGGATGCGTGGGGGGGTGGGGGTGGGGGTTAAAAATGTGTCCAAACTTTAAGTACTCACTCCTCCTTTTCAATTTATTGTCTATTTTAAATTTGATATATTTTTTACCTTATTTTAGTTAAGAGGCATATTAAAAATAATTTATAATTTAGATAATTAAGAGGAAATTTTTTGTTTTATTAATTTTTTATTTTAGTATTAATTATTTTATAAATAAGAGGCACATATATAAATAAAAAATTAATTATAAAAAATATATAACTTAAACAATATTTTTAATTAATTTTTTCGTAAAGATTGTGCCAAACCTTATCATAAAAGTTAAAATGTGATAGACAAAATACGAAGTTAAAAAAATAAAAAAAATTAAAAAAATTGTTTTTTTAAATAAAAAATAGATAACATGTATTTTATATGTTTTGTTTATTCTATTTCATTTTATTTTGTACAAAAATTAATTAAATGATAATTTGAGTTCAAATATGTCTGATTTATTAATCTTCTCAATTTAACATTTTTCTGTTTTGCACTATATCAATATTTCTTCATACTTATGCATAAAATAAGCCTAATAGTTGAGGGGAATTTTAGTAACTCAGTTGGTTGATTACCTAAATGTTTACATTTTTTTTGTGAGTATTTGATTTCCGACATTGTAATCTCCTTCACATTTCCCCCATCCTCAATTTTTTTTTAAAAAAAAAATCCTAAAGGCCGAAACAAAAAATTAATTATGTGTCATATTTTTTAAAATAATAAATATTATAAATTATTTATTTTTAGTAAAAGTAACAAATAAAATGAAATGAGGAGAATGCCAGAATATTTTCAAAAGTTTATGATTTTTAAATATATTAATTAAAATTCAAAACAAAAACTTTATTTATTATTCTTACTTAAAATTAACTAAAAACAAAGGTGACAAACAAAATCAAAACGAACTATACTAAACAAAACTTCCCTTTATTAAATTCTTAGTCAAGTGGGTCCCACTCAGCGGACATGTGTCCAACCAGTTGGCTTCTTTTCATTCGTTGTGGACCCACTTATTGATTTTTAATGTTTCTTTCGGTGAATAACGGGGATGATCTTTTCAGAGTCTTTGTGAAAAAAATTTAAAAATAATAATTTTGGTGGGTGGACCCCTGACTAACTCTCTGTCCGTGCCACGTTGAGCTCAAGTTTTCATGTACAAAACTTTTTGGGTAGATGAGTCAAGACTCAAGACGGACAAACTGAAGCATAAATTTTATACTTTATAAAATATTAACTTCATAATTTATTTTAGTTATTATATTTATAATAAATTATTTATATATTTTTAAATATACCTAACTCTAAACAAAATCTATTGCCTTTATTTGAGGCTATGCTTGCCCGGTTAATAGTTACTTTAGGTATAAAATATAATAATTCAAGATAAAACATAAAATTATTTTATTTCATGCTCTTTTAATGATATTAGATATTTCATAAATTATATATCCTATTATTTTTTCATGGTAATGAAATAATTATTCAATATAATACAATAAGTTATTGCAAAATAATTTATCTTGCCCCCTTAATGCTATAAATCCATCCTCAATGGTAAGGTAATCTATCGTAATATTAGAGATGTCAAAATTAAACTCAATTCACTTAATTCGTCTAATTCGTCAAAGTTTGGAAGGATTATTAATTTGTTCATTTATTAGCTCAATTCATCTCAACTCAACCCATTTAAAATTGGGTTGAGTGCAACGTAATGCAAATTGACCCTCGAGAGATCTTGTCAAAATATTTTTAGAATGTTTTTTTTATTTCATATGTTTTATATAGCCAACTTAAAAAAAAAATTAATGAAGTATTAAAATATTAAAAAAAAAAAGTAAAACATAGTAAAAATTGAATCGGATTGGATCTTGACCCGTTTCTAACTCATTAATCAGTCCATTTTGACTCAATCCAATTTAACCCAAACAATTTTGGATTAAATTGGATCTTGACCCATTTATTGTCTTGACTTATTATGATTCGTTCAAAACCAACTCACCCAATTATCACCCCTACGTAACGATATACAATTCTAATGTCAATTTTTAATTAATAACGGAGTTTAGTATTGCTAATTTGTTGCCTCCCCCACCAAATTTGGGACAATTGTCGCTACTGTAGCCTTGATTCTAATGTTAGTCCAACTTCCGCATAGATAATCCAAAGACGAGGAAATACTATTTAATTTCTTTTAATTTGTTTGGCTTAATTCGAAACACAAATATCAAATCAATTGATATTATATAAATTTAGCCAAACAACTTTTTATTTGTTTTTAAATTTCATAATAATATAAAAAACATTATAGATCATAATAATTAATATGTTAAATATTTAAAAATATTATGACAAAAAAATTACTCCATCCATGTACTTTGACTTATCATGTTCAATTTGTGTTATCATGTGATTAGTTTAGTTTTGGTATATCTTATTTCGCAATCTTCATTTTTACAAGTTTATTATTCTAGAAAGGAAGTCCACTATGAGCCAAAATCATTATATATCTCCAGAAAAGGAAAACTTATGTTATCGATGATAAAATTTTAGGCATATTGATGTAGTGATGAAACAGTAAATAATCACTTTTTACCAGAAAAGAAAATAAAACCATGCAGTATCTAGATATGGCTGACTTTGGATAGGTCAAGACTTCATCAGGAAGATTAAAAATTCAAATAAGTAGATACATGAATTAATCGGAGGAGATTTGACATATATTATATTTACATAAAAAAATTATTTTAATTATATATAAATAATATAATTTTTCGACAAATTAGATTCAGATAAACCCCCTCATGATACTGATGTTATTATGACTAGTATATATATATTAAAACATTAATAAACTAATGTAGATGCGATTTGATTTTGAAAAAAAAATATTGATAAGTAAATAATTTATGGAGTTATGGATGTATATTAACTCATAAAATTGAATTATCAGTTTGATTATATAAAACATAAGTTTGAGATCGGAAGAGGAATTACTTTACTTATCTAAAAGCGTATGCTCATAAATCTTTCTTCATTCTTTTATTTCTTTTTGTTTTTGGGTACAACTTTTTCATATGTTTTGCAATAAAAAAAACATGTGCTAGTAATATAGTAATTAATAATATTTGCAAAGTAGAGTAGATGGGTGACCAACCTTGAACGTGGCACTCTTGTATGAAAATCTGAAATCTTTTCTTATCGTATTCAACTGCGGACCTCCACCCACTGCAAACTAGCCACCTATTTCTCAATAAAAACAACAACGCACTCAATTCACAAAATATCTCATTTGGCATACCTTTTCTTTGACCAAATACATAAACAGCCACCTAAATTTATCCTCATTTTTTACTTAGACACCTAAACTAAGACAAGTTCCTAATAGACACCTCAACTGCTCAGATTTGATCCCATTAAACACTTTTATCCTACTTGGCACTCTCCGGTACTTTTTTTTTAATTTTTCAGCCAAAAATAAATAGTTGCGGTCCAAAATTTTTTTTTTCCATAAAAGTAGATTCTCAAAATTCTCAGTTAACCATGTGCAAAAATTTTTTATTTAAAATTGTAATAATTTTTTTTTGCATATGGTTAACGGAGAATTTTGAGAACCTACTTTTATGGAAAAAAAATTACATGGTTAACCGAGAATTTTGAGAATCTACTTTTGTGAATTTTTTTTTTTTGGACCGCAACTATTTATTTTTGGCTGAAAGATTAAAAAAAAGTATCGGAGAGTGCCAAGTAGGATAAAAATGTTTAATGGGATCAAATCTTGAGGTGTCTATTAGGAACTTGTCTTAGTTTAGGTGTGTAAGTGAAAAATGAGAACAAATTTAGGTGTTTGTTTATGTATTTGACTTTTTTTTTTATTTTTTATTTATGCCTCTCTCACTCATGAGCGGCTTAATTGAAATAAAATAAAGTGAGTTAAGATAAATTGTTAATACGTTCAACAATTAGTTAAGTTGAAAAAGATTGTCTTGAAAAATAAAACACATAATTTCTTTTAATTAATTTTTAAGTTGCTTTTTAAATAACTTTATAAATATTTATTAAAGAAATTATCTTTATTATGATATATAAAAACAACAAATACAATCACAACATACTCAATTTAATTTAGTAAGTGGTTTTGAAAAGATACAATACATTTAAACCTTATCTCATCTTTATTTTTGTGGAAATAAAGAAAACTATTTTCTAAAAATCTTTAGATTAGAGAAAAAAAGTTGATTATAGCAGAATAAGCTTATAAGAAAAATAATAATAGAAAAACACACAAAATAAATAAAGCGACACATAATAATAAAAGTTAAAGAATAAAATACTATACAAATATTAACGGATACTACCAAACCAGAAAAAATCCTACCTCTCCTACAATAAAAATATAATAACATAACTATCTACTAACATTTTATCCTTAATCTTCGTCGTCTCTATCTATTAATTATCAAAAACTTCAGTCAACAAAAAAACAACACGAATGAGTTCCCAAATAAATACCACACAATCCATTTTAACTGCATAAAAATCACGTCTCTTCCTCCCTGTTTAGAATTGACATACACTTCACATTACCACAAAACCAGTAGGACCAATTTCTTTCATAACTATATGATGAAAAGATAGGATTAAAGTCGAGAAAATTCAATTCAATAAAAGCTTTTTAATTTCTAGCCGAAGATAAATAACCAAGCAAACTTTTCTATTTGGTCCGACACCCTTTTCCCTAATCTAGTGAGTGAATCACGCACAAGACCAAAATTGCCACCAAAAAAAGCAAGCCGACAACTTGTAAACTGCCCAAAAACATACATATAATATATATTACTCTTTCCGTTTCAAGTTATGAATAATCCAATCATATTATCATGCAACTTAGACATTACATGACACGAAGTTGTTCATGTAAAAGACTTACATTGGAAGAAGACTCGTTTATAGTGAAATATTTTGAAGATACATGGAGAATTTATTTGAAAGACCTTAAAATTTCAAGAAGAAAGGTCCTTCAAATATTTAGAGAATTCAAGAATAAGAACGTGTACACAATTGAAATTTGTAACTTGGTGTCCTTGATGTAAGTATAAATATATGAGCATCCATTTGCAAAAGACATCAACCAAGTCTTCCAATGAGCAATATAAAAGCTTATGTCTGCCAGCGTCAGACAAAATGCTATAGAGAGGCATTGGAAAGGGAGAAAGAATTATAAGAAGAATGAAGAACCATTGTCTGATCTTACACCACGTGAAGCACTGAAATTCCATTTATCTTGGCCTTTGAGGTGAGTGTTAATGAACAGGATGAGATGCTCACAGTCGTCACACCTATAATAGTGGATCGTAACAATTAGCACTGAAACTGAAAAGAGGGAGGGAGGAGGTGAATTGAATTTTTCTTTCAAGTCGAGTCCTCAACGATGAGAGTTGACTATCCTGTAGATTAGTATCACAAATAATAAATAATATAAAGAGATGAAAATAAGACAATGTAATACTTCAGAAGTTGAAAGCCAAATAAGAAATGCAAAAAATAGATTTTGGTGCAGATACTACGAGACCTGTTTACGAGTCGTACATCATTCTATGAACCGTAGCCAAAAATTGTGAAAATATCTTGAAAGTACGAAGAAAATTTTGTACTTCAAGTGAATTTTTGATGCAATAATTTTACAAACCGTGAAAGGAAATATGGATCATAGTATAGGCTCATGAAAGATGGTCTTGAAATACCAGCCTCAAAAGTTTTTACATGAAAATGCATGACGAGTTGTAGAACTTTTGATGGATCATAAAAGGAGGCCTCCTGGTTCAGATTCAGAAATTGAGAATTTTTCAGATTCAGAAATTGAGAATTTTAGTACTTGTGGACTATGGAGGTGTTTTACGAGTTGTAGACTTGTTTATGAGCCATAGTTTTAAATTTCACAAATGAGATTTTGCAATTGTCACGATCCGAGCCTTGGTCCTAGAAGTGACATGGCGAATGGGAATCCGAGAGTCCCCAAACAAGCCTCATAGTATCGACATACACATCATCGGTTTGGAAATGCATAATAAGATAGTAAACACATAGTTCTAAGGGACGGGGAAGTATGACTCACGCTATGGGGATGTCATAGGGAAAGGGATTTGCATGGATTTACATGGCACATACACACATAAGGACTAAGGGGCGGGTTAGTATGACTCATGCTATGAGGATAGAAGGGACTTAGGACTACATTTCTCATCTCATCATAAACCTATCATCATATCATCAACATCAACAGAAAGCGATAATCATAATCTCTATAAGCAAATAACATAACTTAACGCAATTTCGTACGTAAACTTTTACATGTTGTCCAACAATGCCTCTAAGTCATAGAATAGGATGGGGTCCAAGACATGTCCTGGGTTCACCCTCAAAGTAAGGACATAAGAGAAAGCATCATAATAGGTAGATAGAAGGTGACTTGTCCTTGAATGATAGGACTCACCACAAGCAACTCTTTACAATCCAAGCTAATCGTCAAGAGGTGGATGAAGATAGTCCCCGGTCCCTACACGGTTAGATCATGTAGGCAAAGAGTATGCGTTAGTACATTTGAATGTACTAAGTGTGCGGACATGCAATGCATATGGACTCATTAAACCTACATTCAATGTTAGATGACAAGGGAACATATATCGAAAGAAGTATATAAGAAAAAAATAGTATAGCAATATACCATGAAATCCTTGATGCATGAATATCAAAATACTTTGTACATAACGGGGATGGGACCTCAAGTGACATAAGACCAAGTAAGCAATAACTTGGAACTCCATCGTCTTCTCCACAACGGATAAAGATATGACCTACTTACCAAAAGGTAGATCCTTAACATATTCATCCCCTAAAAGGGGCATAAACATGAACTATGTTTGACACATAGTTATTGGACTTGAGGATTTATGTAAGAGACCTTGGGGATATCCCTCCTCACATAAGCCCACTCGGTGCTAAAGCATCATCCCACGAGAATACAGTACATGTTTGAAAATGAGACATAGGACTTTCTAATCACTTTCATGCATATTTAGGCTTCAAAGCCAAACATAATTCATAAACATGCATACTTGGGCTAAAAACCAAATCATACTTCAGGTCATACTTTCATACATAGGGAATAGCTCCTTCATACTTGTACATTTGGTGTAAACACTCATAATTTCTCAAAGAGACATATCATAGACATTATGTGATCACATTATTGTCATACCCATACTTGCTTGAAAACATATTCATCATCATAATTGGGACTTAGCCTACATCATAAACTTCATGAAAATCAATGTTCATGTATGCATATGCCATGAATGATGAGAGGATAGCATGGACAATCAATATTCATACTTAAACTAACAATATAATATGAAATTCCAGTAAATTCATGAAGAATTCCACATTTAAATCATACTTGAGATTACCCATGCCTAAATTCAACGTTTAAAGGGACATGCACATTCAAACCTTCATAATATCAATACAATTTACGCTGAAATCACTTTAAAACATCAATTAAATACAACCCATATCTCAATTGAATCAAATCAACATTAATTAAAATAATCCATATTCAAAGTAAGCTTGAAATTCATAAATCAAGGAGTAAAAAGTATTTCGGGTCTTCATAGTTGAAAAGGACCATGAATAAATCCCACATACTTTAGATATCTAGAAGAATTAAGAAGAAATTGATTGGATAAGTAGACCCTTCTTTGAGCTCCAAGTTGAATCTCTTAATGGCACACTTGAGAGGAGTTCTTCGAAGAAAGAATTTGAATATTGTAAGTGTAATGAACGAATTTGAATAAGAATGAAGGAGTATAGGTCTGTTCAGGGGTTTAGGATAGGTTAGAAAGTCACAAAAGACCTTTAGAAATCACCAAAATTATGAGAAAGCCATTAAAGAAACGAGCATTAAAAGAGTCCAATGGCCTGTGAAAGGGCACCACAGCCTGTGCACATGACCACAGACTGTACAAGGGTCCGTGGTAGGGTCTTCAGACACTTAGCCAAATTTTCAAACTAAGGACATTTCCACTGACCATTCACGGTCCATGCACAGGTGTATTGATCGTACAATGGACCATACAAATGATCCAAATTCCGAGATGGTAATTTTATACTTAGAACCACATTTTAGAACGAGGGCTTCATGAAACACTTCATCATGGGTCGTGGTGAGTACCACGAGACCCCACCACGGCTCGTGTTGGGTTGCACAACCCATGTAAGAGCTCTTGGTGGCTGCCTTAGCCAAATTCTTGGCTTAAAGGCTGGGGCTCCTACCAAGGGCCCTTCCACGGCCAGTGGTGAGGACCACGACTCGTGGGAGGTTCCTGGAGGGCCACCAAGCCTAAAATCCTTTCTTAAGCCACACAAAGCCATGCAAAAATATTCCCCATGGGTTACAAACCTTTGAAAACTTGATTTTAAGCATCAATAAAGTCTTACGAGATCTGGGTCCTTACATTATCTCTCCCTTGGGAACATTCGTCCTTGAATGAGAAACAGACTAGTTTGAAAGGCTTGACTTGAACATGAAACATTTTAACATGGGAACACAATGCATAACTCATTTCTTGAAAAATATAAAATCATAAAAGCTCATGTCAAAACATCCTTTAAATTATTTTTATGCACATATATGCATGTCATGTCATAAAACATAATAGTGAATGAATTAGGACCATTTGGAGTAGGAAGAACTTAATACCTTAATCTTGAGTAAATTGGAAAAGATAGGGATATCGCCTCATCATATCCATATTTGCTTCCCATGTAGCACTCTCCATATATTGATTCCTCCAAAGCACTTTAACCGAAGCCACATCCTTGTTATGAAGCCGTTTTACTTGCCTATCGAAAATTCAATTGGAACCTCTTCATAGGACAAGTTCTCTTCAACCTCAACACGTTCCAAAGGCATAATCGAACTAGAGTCACCAATCAACGTCCTCAACATTGGCACATGGAAGATCGGGTGAATAGAACTCTTCTCCAAAGGCATATCCAATCTATAGGCCACTTTGCCAATCCGCTCAACTATCTCATAGGGGCCTACATACCGGTAACTTAACTTGCCTTTCTTACCAAAACTCATTACACCCTTCATAAGAGAAACCTTTACATACACCCAATCATCGACATGGAATTCAAGATCTCTCTTCCTAACAGCCAAATAAGACTTTTGGAAACTTTGAGCCGTCTTCAATCTCTCCCTAATCAACTTCACCTTTTCCATGGCCTCCAATACCAAATCTAGGCCAATCAATGTCATATCTCAAAACTTAAACTATCCTACCAGGGATCTATACTTTCTCCTATATAGAGCCTCAAATGGTGTTATACCAATGCCAACATGAAAACTATTATTGTAGGAAAACTCGATAAGTAATAGATGATCATTTCAATTTCATGTGAACTCCAACACTCAAGCCCTCAACATGTCTTCCAAAGTTTATCCTCTCTGCTTATTCATCGGTTTGAGGATGGAAAGTTGTACTCAACTTCACCTTAGTGCCAAGTCCTTTTTGAGATGATTTCCAAAAATGAGAAGTAAAATGGGTGCCATGATCCAATATGATAGACATAGGCATACCATGCAACCTTACCAACTCTCAGATGTACAACCTCGCTAATCTTCGGCATTGAAGGTAGTCTTGACCGATAAGAAATGAGCCGATTTAGTCATTCTATCGATGATAACTCAAATAGAATCAAACTGCTTGTGAGTACAGGGCAAACCAACCATAAAATCCTTATTCACATCTTCCCACTTCCAAGAAGGAATCTCAATATCTTGATCCAAATCACCAGGCTTTTTATGTTCTATCTTCACTTATTGACAATTAGGGCACTCAAACACAAACTTGGATGTGTCTTTCTTCATACCATTCCACTAATAGACTTCCCTCAAGTCTCAATACATCTTGGTATATCCCGGATGTATAGAATTATAAGAGTTATCGGCTTCATTCACGATCACCTCTCTAAGACAATCAATATCCAAAACACACACCCGATCTTGATACCGAAGCACACCATCCCTCCCCTCTCCCCTCCCCCTCCCCCCCCTCCCGGAGAAAACCTCAACCTTCTTTTCCGCAACCAACCTCTTCAATTCAACCAAAGAAGGGTCCAAGTCTTGTTTTGCCTTGTCTTCAATTGATCCTTCAAATCCTTTAATTTAGCTGGTGCCACACGATAAAGAGGAATGGAAATAGGTTGAGTATTCGGAAGGTGATCTATGCCAAAGTCTACTTCCCTTTTGGGAGGTATACCAGACAAATCATTGGGAAAAACATCTAGAAACTCATTAACCATCGGAACCAACTCAAGAGTAGGTGACTTGGACTACACATCTATAACCCTCACAATATGATAGATACATCCTTTTGAAATCATCTTTCGGGCTTTGAGATAGGAAATAAATCGACCCTTAATAGCGGAATCACTACTCTTCTACTCAAGAATGAGCTCATCTGGAAATTAGAATTTGACTTTTTGGGTTCTACAATCTATAGATGCATATGGAGTATGCAACCAATCCAACCCTAGAATGATATCAAAATTAAACATCTCAAGTTCCACAAGATCACACAAAAGGAATTTATGCAAGACAGAGACAAGACAACCCGATAGATTCTTTAGACAACAATAGACTTACCCACGGGAGTATAAACTGAAAAAGGGCTCCCTTAAAATTTCAGGATTCAATCCAAACTTAACAACCAAAAGAGGAGTCACAAAAGATAAATTTGCACTCGAATCAAGCAATGAATAAGCATCAAAATAAAAAACTTTTAACATACCAGTCACTACATCAGGAGTCTCATCTACTTCCTATCGGGCATGCAAAGCATAGGACCTATTATTTCTGGGGGCACCACGCTACTGGTCCTATTGTTGACCTTGATTAATCGGAGCCACTTGACCTTTCTTGGGTGCCTTTGGGCAATCAATTTGCTTGTAGCCTGTTTTGCCACACCCAAAACAAGCACCGTAACTCCACTAACACCTTCCTGGGTGGCTCTTTCCACACCTGTCACACTTGGGATGAACTAGTCCACCTCCAACAAGGTACCTTATGTGAGACCCGGTGTTTCTCGTCTTTCATTATTTAAATAGTGTGGTGTTATATAAGGCACATGCGATTTTTGCTAGCACCTAAGGATAATAAGGCTGAAAATAAGTGGTAATATCAGGATCCTAAAGTTTTAAGCCAAAGGAATACCCTAAATGCACATTCGGGATTAAAGAAATGACCCAAGTGGCACCTCGCCCTTTTTAGAAGGTTTAAATTAGGTTTCACTTTTCGGATGGGACTAAAAGTTTATAATTTTCTAATAATGGATTTGTTTAAGGTATTTTAATAGAAAAAAGGTCATACATTAAGTTATTGAATCAAGAAATTTGCAAGATAAAGGTTAGCCAAAGTTACCGTAAGTTTCTTTAAGAAATCCTCTTAAATTTGGGTCAAATGTATCAGGCCATATCTACAAAATACAAAGAGTTAGAAGGTTAATGACCTATCAAATTGAAGATCTATGAGTTTAGTTTGCAACGCACAAAACTGAACATCAAATCGACCTCAAAATAAAGAGTTATGACCGTTTTATCGAGACTGCCCGAGCTGGAAATCGGGTCATGGGTCGGGTCGGGTTGACCCAACTTAATGTCAGCTATTTTGACATTTTAAAGCTAAAAAATGAGCCATTTTCATCCCAAACCAGTATGAAACTAAATAGAAAGCTCCCAAAAGTTCTCTAAGTGATTTAGGTAAGTTTTTCGCATTTTTACCATTAAAATTCATCCCCGTGCCTAGAAATGCATGCCTTACGCTTTGCAATTATATTTACCTCATATTAGATGTGTTTGGAGCTATTTTTGGGCTATAATAAAAGTGTTGTTCTTTCTGGTATTGTTGGTTTGTAGCTGGTGTTTTCAGGTAATAATTTTGGGGCTCTTTTACGATCATTTTTACGAAGTTTTACGGACATTTCCTCGCGTAAATGCTCCTTCCCAAATATGGTCATTAATGCAGAATATTTGACTGTATATAGGTGTCTTTAAGTTATGTATATATAGTTGTTGCGAAGTTTAGGACGTAAGGAACAACTTTCGTGAAGAAACGTTTGGCAATCGGACGTTTGTTGGAGAGGTATGTTAAGGCTAAGCTCCATCCCTCTTTTTAGCACGAAATTCGGGAAGTTTCCCAAAACGTCAAATGTGATATATTACTATTCAGTTGCTAGAAAGACCTTCTGTGAAAGGCATTGGGATTGCAGCTGAGTTATATTCAGGATGGTATTAGGTTGAAATTACATTTGTTCGCTTAAACTGGACATTAAATTTTTATATATCATTTTGTCAGTTTCTCAGCTACCTATTCATATGTTTGAGGCGTTTCTCTTCTTGGTGTTGTGCCCTTAAAATAAATGTAGAATGCAAAAGGAATGTAGTATTCAAAATCAGTCCTTCTTCCATACAAAAATATAATTGAAGAATTTAACAAGTAATGCGTTGGTTTCTAATATTCCCAAGTGAAATGCTCCTGTCTAAACTACTAAGGCACTTGATCCTATTTAAATACATTCTTTTACTAATTGACATGGGACCAAATATAATCATCATGTAAAGCACATTTATGAACATTTTCAAAGTTAAGACTTTACTTTAAATGTTGGTTTAAGTTCCCAAACTTGTTAAAAAAGACATATAAGTTCCCACTAGTCATGTGTATATGCTATGGCAATGTCTATGATGCTATGAGAATAAGTGTACCAATGAGCCAAGATTGGCTAAATGGAAATGACTATGATGCTATGAGAATAAGTGTACCAATGAGCCAAGATTAGCTAAATGGCAATGACTATGATGCTATGAGAATAAGTGTACCAATGAGATAAGAATGGTTAAGTTCTTGTTATGGCTTACTATGTGCATTCAACATTCATATCATACATTGCACGTTATGCATGGACTTCGAGCTATAATCGAAGGTATGGGGCCTATTTGCCCAAATATATATGTATATGGTATAGATGGCCACAGGTTGACAGATATGATGCCGGTTAGCTACCGGAAAGGACCACCAGTGCTAGCATTTGGTTGGGTATGTCATGCATTTGCATCTATATATATGTATTCAAGACATGCGATACTCGAGCATACCATACATTTTTTATCACTAGGAGATGGCTTATTGGCCAGTAAGGCTACTTGAGTTTTGGTTACAGGTGGTATTTCTATTAACCTTTTTACTACGGTTATCTATGATTTTACTTCCTGCCTTACATACTAGTACATGTTTATTCGTACTGACGTCCGTTTGCCTTGGGATGCTGCATTATATTTCATGCGTGCAAGTGCAGGTAGGGGTTCTGATTTACCCCTCTACTAGGAGCCCCATTCAGCTCTGAGATGGTAAGCTCCACCTCTTCCTGGAGCTTTCACAAGATGTTTACTTTTTGTTGTACAGTTGGGTATGTCGGGGCCCTGTCCTGACAGTGTTAGTGATTCTCATAGAGGTTATTGTGGACATGTTATTGTGGGTTAGTCCTTTTGTATCTTTCAGTCTCTAGTCATAAGATTGGCATGTGTATATGGTGTGTGCCTGTACCTCTGTGGTGGCAGCCTTGTCGGCTAGCTAGTACTTTATCATTTGGGTTTACTTATCTTGATGTACCTGATTTGCTATTAACTAGGTCATGACCTAAACGGTCCCGATTTAGTTTTTCCTAAACATTATGTTGCTCGATTTCTTCTGGTCCTAGTTTAGTTATCTAGCATGTTTAGTGGCTTACCCGACCAATAACGGTATCGGGTGCCAGTCGCGTCTCCCGTCTCTTTGGGGCGTGACACCTTAGGAGAAGGCACTCTATCATTGGTAGCCCTAGCTTTTGAACCCTGTCCTTATTGGAAGTGACCATATCCACCACCACTCCTAGAGTTGGAGAACCCACTATCAAAACGCGCCCTCTTGGAATCATTCAACCTCTTTTCCTTGAGCTTTTCCCCTTTTGTCTGTTCAGCATAAGTCAAAAGCTTGGATATGTAAGCATAACCATATGACATTGTTTCATAACCAAATCAGAAATCCTAGAAATAAACTTGTGCATTCGTGTATGAGGGTCAACCACTAACATAGGAGGATACTTTGAGAGCTTTGTGAATTTAAGGGCATATTCCTTCACATTCATACTACACTGCTTGTGGTTGATAAATTCTGTCATTTTAGCCTCCCTAAGTTCAAGAGGAAAGAAACGGTCCAGAAAGGCAAACTCAAACTCTTCCCATCTAAATCCATTATCACCAATCCTCTCCATCAACCATTAGGTGTACCACACTTGAGTGATATCCTTCAACTGATAGGCAGCTAAATTAGCTTTCTCTTCTAAAGTCATTGCCATAATAGTCAACACCTTAGAGAGCTTATCAATGAAGTCTTGGGCATGTTCATCAGCTTTTGACCCATAAAAATTTAGAAGATTCATCAGAGTGAAATCTCTTATTCTAGCAGTCAGAAGTTCCGGGAGTTACGAAGGAAGCTTCGAGCTCATATTGGTCATGGGTTGGGAACGGGAATTGAGAGGGAGCATGAGGAGGAGGATTGGCCTGCCTAGCCTGGTTGGTCATCACTTGCGCAAGTATGGTAAAGGAAGTTCGGGATTCATCTTGAGTAGTGGGCTCTCCCATAGGATCTTGAGGGATTTAGTCCTCACTAAACGGGGCCTATCTTGGTAGAGGGGCTCTTCTTGGAAACATCTTTTATAAGACATCAAGAATATCATCGAAGTTAGGAAGTCAGAAGATATGGTCCGAAGCACAACATAAGACATCAAGAAGTGAGACAATTCCTGAAACGCCATCATAGCCTCCTACTCATATGTATGGTGCACTTCACACCCATGAATATAGGACTCTGCTCAACACAACATGTTGGACTCCCAGGATTATTTATAAAGCTAGTGCTCTGATACAAAACTTGTGAAGACCCAAGCCTAGGGCCTAGGACTGACATGGCAAATGTGAACCCGAGAGTCCCCAAATAAGCCTAATAGTATCCACATACATATCATCAGTTTGGAAGCGCATAATAAAACAATAAACACATAGTTGTGAGGGATGGAAAATTATGACTCACACTATGGGAATGTCACAGGGATAGGGATTTGCATGGATTTAGATAGCACATAGCATATAAGGACTAAGGGGCATGTTAGTATGACTCACGCTATGAGGATAGATGAGGCTTAGTACTTTCCATATTTCTCATCTCATCATAAACATATCATCATACTTCAACATCAACATTTATCCATAATCATAATCTCCATAAGCAAATAGCATAACATAGCACCATTTAGTACATAGAGGTTTACATGTTGTCAAACAATGCCTCCAAGTCCTCGAATAGGAAAAGGGCCAAGACATGTCTCTGGCTCACCCTCAAAGTAAAGACATAAGAAATATAGCAATATAGGTAGATAGAAGGTGGCTTTTCCTTGAATGATAGGACTCACCACAAGAAACTCTTCACAATCCAAGCTAATTGTCAAAAGGTGGATAATATAGTCTACGGTCCATACATGGTTAGATCATGTAGAAAATGAGTATGCGTTAGTATGTTTGAATGTACTAAGTATGCGAGCATGCAATGCACATGGACTCATTAAACCTGTATTCAATGTTAGATGACAAGAGCACATATATCGAAAGAAATATATAAGAAAAAATAGTATATCAATATGTCATGAAATCCATGATGTATGAATGTCAAAATACTTTGTATATAATAGGGATGGGACCTCAACCGACATAAGACCAAGTGAGCAATAACTTGGAACTCCATTGTCTTCCCCACAATGGATAAAGAGGTGACCTACTTGCCAAAGGTAGAACCTTAACATAATCATCCCTTAAAAAGGACATAAACCTGAACTAATATTTGGTATATAATTATGGAACTTGAGGATTTATATAAGGGAACTTGGGGGATATCCCCCCTCACACAAACCGACTTGGTGTTAAGTTATCATTCCACGAGAATAAATATACAAATACATGCTTGAAAAGGAGACATAAGACTTTTAAATCACTTTCATGCATACTTAGGCTTCAAAGCTAAACATACTTCATAAACATGCTTACTTCGGCTAAAAAGCCAAATCATACTTTTATGCATATGAATAGCTCCTTCATACTTGTATAGTTGGTGTAAACACCCGTAATTTCTCAAAGAGCCATATCATAGACATTATGTGATCACATTCTTGTCATACCCATACTTGCTTGAATACATAATCATCGTCATAATTGGGACTTAACCCACATCATAAACTTCATGAAAATCAAAGTTCATGTATGCATATACCATGAATGACGAAAGGATAAGATTTAAATCAACAATATAATATGAAATCCAAGTAAATCCATGAAGAATTTAACATTCAAATCATACTTGAGATTACCCATGCCTAAATTCAACTTTTAAAGGGACATGCACATTGAAACCTTCATAATATCGATGCAATTCAATATATTAGGGCTTAGATAACTTCAAAAATATCAATTAAATACAACCCATATCTCAATTGAATCAAATCAACATTAATTTAAAAGACCTATATTCAAAGTAACTTGAAATTCATAAATCAAGGAGTAAAAGGTGTTTGGGGTCTTTATGATTGAAAGGGACCGTGAATCAATCCCACATACCTTAGATATCTAGAAGAAATAAGAAGAAATTGATTGGAGAAGAACACTATTCCCTGAGCTCCAAGTTAAATCTCCAATGACACACTTGAGAGGAGTTCTTAGAAGAGAGAATTTGAATAGTCTAAGTGTAATGAATGAATTTGAATAAGAATGAAAGAGTATAGGTCTTTTCAGGGGTTTAGGATAGGCTAAAAAGTCACAAATGGCCCTTAGGAATCACCAAAATTACGAGAAAGCTATTAATGAAATGAGCATTAATAAAAGTCAAGGTGGCCAGTGAAAGGGCACCACGGCCCATGCACATGAGCACGGACTGTACAAGGGTTCGTGGTAAGGTCTTCAGATACTTAGCCAAATTAGACTAAGGGCATTTCCACTGGTTGTTCACGGTCTATTCAAAGGTGCACTGATCATACGAAGGTCCATACAAATGACCCAAGTTTCGAGACATTAATTTATACTTAGAACTACATTTTGGGATGAGATTCGCAAAACACCTCACCACAGCTCGTGGTGAGCGCCACGAGACCCTACCATGGCTTTTTTTTGGTTGCACGAGACGTGCAAGAGCCCTTGATGGCTGCCTTAGCCAAATTCTTGGCTTGAAGGCTGGGCCTCCTACCAAGGGTCCCTTCAATGTCCAGTGGTAAGGACTATGACTCGTGAGAGGTTCCCTGTACGAATACCACACATAAAATCCTTTATTAAGCCACACAAAGCATGCACAAGCATTCCCAATGGGTTATACCCCTCTAGAAACTTAATTTTAAGCATTAATAAAGTCTCACGAAATTCGGGTCCTTACAGTTATACCCCTAGCATTTTGAAGGTTGGCATATGGTATAATAAGGTAAAATATGAAAAGATAGCCTCATTTTATTTTTAAGACAAGTGGATCGTAAAATAAAATTTTTGAAAGTTTCACTAGCTAGAAGGGTCCGCGACAGGATCGCACCCCATATCTGCTTCATGGTGGTTCAAATTTTTCTTACGTTTGAATCTGGCCAAAATCTAATGAAAATCTAATTCGCTCAAAAGTGACCTGTGTTGAACCCACTCAGCGTCACAGACTTGCTCCAAGATAGTTTAAAATATTTTCGTGCACTAAGTAAGGACACTTTGAACTTTTTCCTTTGCGTCAGTAACTAAATCTGGGTGATTTTTAAGGTTAAATATCATCCTATAAATTAGCTTTTAACCCCCAAATTGACCCTATTCTTCCATAATTTACACATTAAAAATTTCTTTTTCTTTGGATAATTACTCTTAAGGCTTCTTTTTTCTTCAAGCAAGACTCTATTGAAAGCCAAGTCAATTCCTCCATTAATCTTTATGTTTGGTCAAGACAATCACTCAAGGTATGTGAGTTTTCATCCAAGGAATCCTTTATTCTTTGGAGCTCCTCTAATTTCTCAAATTTTCATTTAATTTCAAATATGCATTTCTTGGGGGTCGTCTCAACATCTACCCAATTTCTTCAATTTTGATTTAGATTATGATTATTGACTTATTCTAGTATGAATTTATGGTAATTTCATGAAATTGATGATCTTCTTATGAAATCTCTACAAATTTTTTCTAGCTACATGATCCCACAATAAGTTTTGTTCAACTCTTATCCAATTGCATGAATTATCTTTCTATTATGATCTATTTACTCAATAACGTATGAATTATTATATACTTACATGATTATGACAATTTTCGAGTAATTTCTCAACAATACTTTCTAGTATTGATGATGACTAATGCGGTTATTATAATTATGATTTGATTGATGATTTCTATTACAATTACACACGTATTTCATCAAATTGCATGCTTTTAAGTTGATTTGAGATTAAACTCACACCATGCCCCTAATCTATGATGAATAATGATTATGAATGTTAAGGATTTCTTTCAAATTTTATGAAAATTTATTTGATGATGTTTTATGCAATCCTTCGAATGATAAACGAATGATGAATGAAAGAATGATGAATGAATGTGGGTGAGAGGACAATTCTCACCTAATGATGGGTTCACATGTGATAAGGACATTTCGCAAGTTGATGAATCACTTAAGATTTTTATGAGCTACTCTTATATGGTTGATGGTTTGCAAGGACTTAAAGCTATGATTTATTTGTTATTGATTATGATATCATCATGTACAATTCCGTGGGATTTTATCGAGAAGGCTTGAGGTAGATTTTGATCCAAGATTCGAAGGATCTTTCCCTAGGAAATTCTAGTAGCAACCTATTGTCTAAAATTATGTTGCGATCATAGGTTGCCATTTTAGGTTAGGAGTAGATCCACATTTAGCCCCTTATGAATGAACTAATGAATATTAACAAAGTCTACCTTGGCAAGCATTCTCTCCCGCTCTCATTGCCATAGTTACATTGGATTTTATGTAGTAGCTCACATGGTCTTATTGTCGATTATGAAAATCTTCAACAAAATGATTATGTTACTTTAAGATTCTAAGATTTTGATATTTAGACCACACAACTTATGATTATGTTTTACTTCATGCCTATGCTATTACATCCATGACTCATGTATCATGCTATCCTTATTATATGTACCAATATCTATGTATATCATGCATTGCTTACATACTTAGTATATTCTTAATACCAGTGCATATTTTGCCTACATTATAAAAAATATAGGATCTAGTGTTCTTCCTTCTTACTTGAGGTGATCTAGTGAAGGCGATTGAAGACATTGTGGTGAGTCCTTATGCTTCGAGGAGAAGTAAATTACACTCTATCTTCGTTTGATTGTTTAGTTTTTATTGATATTTTGAGACTATGTCACTTTATTACTTTTTAGGGTAAGATAGTAACACGTTCATAGCCCTTTCCTATGCTATGTTTAAAGGCATGATAGGATGATCTGTAAAGAGTCGATGTGTAACACCCGTACATTGGAAATATGAAAACTGGAAAAGTTGCAGGAAATTTCTTCGGAACAGGTAAGTACAAGTCCCTCTATGGCTCGTGGTTTGATTCACGGGTTATAGGTAGCTATTGTGGATTGTTAGTAGAGTTGGGGAAATCTTTTGAAGTATGGGGATAATGAATGCAGGATGTTTTACAACCCGTGAAAGGACCTACATGTCGTAGACTAGGAAAAGAAACTAAGGACTCTAAAGTGTGAAAGTATCATTGGACAAGGGGTTTTACGGACCGTAGTCTATTTTACAAGTTGTAATTGGACTCGTGGTTTGGGACCTAAGAGGTAAAATCTTTCTAAATTTGGAACGGAATTACAAGGGCCAATCTATAACCCGTAAAAGGAACTACGTGCCGTAGAACTGGATCTGCAGATAAGGATCAGTGGCCAAGCTTGTAGATCAAGCTTGTGAACGGAGCCTGACAGTTTTTAATAAAGATAGCAATCGGTTCTATGCTCTACATGCTAGATAATAGGTTGAGGAGTCTCCCTATGTTGTCACGGGTATGTTAAGCATCTTCGATCTTAATATGTATGCTTTACTTGACCCCGGTGCAAATTTGTCTTTTATTACTCTTTACCTTGCCATAAGTTTGATGTGTCTCCCAAAATTTTTTTAGAGCCTTACTCAGTCTATACTCCAATTGATGAGTATGTTTTGACCAAGAAAGTCTATAGAAATTGTCCTGTGTTGGTCTTGCATAAAGTTCTCCTTGTGATCTTATTGAACTTGACATGACCAATTTTGATAATTATTCTTGGTATGGATTGGTTGCATGCTTCATATGCCTCACAGTGCAGAATTCGACAAAATGATGGACAGTGCATGGAAGTACTATATTGGAGCAGTAATTTGGTCTAATGTTAACACAGTTGAAACAGCGCCAAAAGGGTACATTGCCCTACAACATGGTACAAAATTCAAAATACGATGGGCAATGCATAGCAGTGACTACATGAGATGGTAAGCAAATGATTGACCCACCAATGGCGATATTTGATGATTTGTTTTGTAAGATGACAATAGAGAGCAAGGATGCAAAGACTAGAGATGATAAGGCCAAGGATGCTATAGGTGACGATGTGGTGATATTAAAGAAGTTAAAGCCCACACCAAGGCCTCCATCACCTTTCCCTCAGAGGCTTAAGAGGAAGAATAAAGAGGGGAAGTTTTAGAATTTCATCTCCATATTGAAGCAATTTTCTATTTATCCCCCTCTCGTTGATATATTGGAAAAAATGCTCGGGTATGCTAAGTTCATGAAGGATCTATTGACCAAGTAGAGGACGGTGAGTCAAGAGCGTGCTCATGATCTTCACCATTGTAGAGCTATTACGACAAGGTCCTTAGTGTAGAAGAAGGAGGATTCCAGAGAATTCACCATACGTTGCACCATCAGAGTCTTCAACTATGCAAAGGCATTTTGCGACTTAGGAGCCAGCAAAAACTTAATGCCTCTTACAGTGTTCAAGCAATTGGACTTGGGATCCCCTACATCGACTATAATTCGGTTGTTAACGGTAGACACAATGGTAAAAAAGCCCGTGGGAATGCTTCATGACATTCTAATCAGAGTTGAAAACTTCATATTTCCCACAGACTTCGTGATATACTAGATTGTGAGGTTGACTTCGACATTCCAATCATCTTGGGAAGACCTTTCCTAGTCACTGGACGAGCACTAATCACACCCAAATTACACCTCCCAATTAAGGTATAAGCAGTCACTATTCAAATATAGAACCTAACAATTGTTAGGGTCGATCTGACTAGAAATATGGTCTAGACTTGGAGTAATTAAAGCAATTTAGATGAATTAATTGACTTACTTCCAGATTGGGGGGTTTGACATAAAAACTAGAATTTAAACTTAAAATAAAATCACAGTCAATACATATGTTATTGATTCAGAAGAGAATTAATTATGGTATTGTGTTCCCTACGAATTCCTAATATAGTATAGCCAAATAATTATAACCTTTTCTAATGTGTAGCATACAAAACTGGTAATTTCTATTCACCTATTTTCTTTGGCCGACAACTAGGAAAGTTTCACAATGCAACTTGGGCCATCTACGAGTGTCACCTTTGTAACCCTTACCTTGTCCTAGTAAAACCATCTTGTAGGCCATTCAGGTTGATTAGATGAGTGTGCTCAGGTCGAATCTTATTAATTTATCCCTTTTCCTATTTGTTACCCCTTTGGACGACGAGTAAGAAGAAGCCAAGTTCTAACGTTGGCTATAATTAAAAAGCATTCAAAATGAAGAGATAAATATACATGCATGCACATTTTCCAAAGATTATAAATTATTTGTCTTTTACATTGTTAGTATTTCATAGTTCCCACAACACTAGTTGTGATTTAACTACTCATGTTCATGGTAGATAAAGAAATCACAATATGAATTTGCATAATTAAATATTTACAACGAAGATTTGAAGAACAAGAAATCTAAAAATCTCCACGTAAATCATAATATTGAACTTCAAATATGAGTATTAAGGTAGTCTCCTATAATTATCCAAGAACTAGCCAAAATAAAGAGACAATATTAGTTCTGTACATTAAAATACATAAAAACCCTATTTATAATAAAAGAAAACCAATTCCTAAACTAATTAGAAAAATTAGATTTGGGGCTATCCACGAGCAGAGTCACGGATCGTGATTGCTTTAATGGATCGTGGAAGGGTCTCGTGATCTCTTTCTTCAAAATCTGCCTGCCATGTATGAACTGCATGGACCATAGACTGACTTAAGGACCATAGGTACCTTCATCCTATTAACTTTCAACAACTAGTCAAATTCTCTATCCCTCCAATCATGAACTAATCTATGGGTCGTGAAATAAGCCACGACCCATCATGTTAATTCTTAGTTTCAACTTTAGAGAAACTGGCCATCACTATTTCTGGACTACAAACCCCATCTACAACTCGTGGATCAAACCACGTTCCATAGATAGTCTTGTACATTTCCAAAAGCTGCAACTTGTACAAATCATCACAAAAACTCTCAGAATCCTATAATCAAACAAAATCAGCATAAAAATACATGAAATCTACTAACATTGCTTTGAAAACACATAAAATTCTAAGTTTAAAGCATTAATAGTGACACAATTTGGCGGCACATCAACAACCTCAACTTGAAATTATTGGTTGTCCTTAAGCGATGGACTCAATCTAATATAAGCAGTAAAATAGACATATAGACTTCAATCTCATTGCATATATCATATCCTAGTCAATCACATACACCCTTTTAAACTATCGGTGCATATACAAAATAATTATCAAATAAATCAAGCGGATTAATACGTGACAGAGTAACTTTGACAGACAAGGCAATGTATATAAGCAAAAATCATTAAAATAGTCCATAATTAGCAATGCAATTCAAGTTCTATCACAAAAAGAAATCCCGTTTCTCATTCAAACTGATGTATTTTGATTCGATGCTATGGATTGACAAATATGCTCACACTCACAATTGATATTCAAACACTGTGTACCATACCATAGGCTTGCCCCTATATTCGTAATTTGACTAGTTGAACTAGGATTAGTATAAGACTTTCTTATCTTGTCATGTAGGCTCGAGGGGCTTGGTATGATATTTTTGGACCATAGTGACTCATTTTCCTCCTTGAAACTATGTTATTCTACATCTCACCTTACCAACATTAGTGTTTTAACTCATTGTTCCCTTTTTCTTTTTTCAAACACTTTCGGGTGCACTTATTCTACTTTTTAGCTCATTGCCTTCATTTTTCTCAATTCTTTTTCTTTTCAGCTCATATTTTGGCATTTCTTTCTTTTTCTCACACCCGTTTCATATTTTCCTTTTTTCATTGTACTACTTTGCTTTCCTTTTCATCTTGCTGTGATTTCTTTATAACAATCACCCTCAGCTTAGGCTATCGGCCTGAGTTGAGGTGCACAATATCCGACCTATTAACAAGGATCACTTTGTTAGCTAACCTCAACTTAGGCTTTTAGCCTGAGTCAAGGTGCATAATATTTAAGGAGAGACCAGGGCCAGATTCAAGATTTACACAGACAAAAGGGTTCAGTGACTTGGGTATTTACAAAGAAAAGGTACATTCAAGGCTCAAATATTAGGATAAAGGGATACATACTGCATTTGGTTGGTCATCTTTAGGCTAAGTGAACTATTATAAACAACGGCCTACGATCCTTTCCTTACTAATTAACCTACGGTTTCAGTCAGAGTAACAGGGCAAGTTTTAGATCATGCTTTATAATAAAGTCTGACAGTGTATTCAGTGCAAAGTGTACGTGAGCATTTTTGTGTAATTCTTATACTCTGTTTCAATCTAGAACTTGCTTTGTTACTCTAACTGAGACTGCAAATTAGTTGGTTAGAAAAGGATCATAGGATACTATTTAAATTAGTCCACTTAGCCTAAAATAACAAACCAAATGCAAAGTGTATCCCTTGATCCTAATGTTTGAGCCACACATGTACCCTTTCTTTGTAAATACCTAAATCATTAAAACTTTTTGTCTGTGTAAATCTTGAATTCGGCCCTAGTCTCTCCTTGAATATTATGCACCTCGACTTAGTCTAAAAGCCTAAGTTGAGGGTGGCTACCACAAGTGGCCTTGCTTCATAGGTCGGATATCATGCACCTCAACTAAGGCCAAAAGCCTAAGTTGAGGGTGGCTGCTGTAAAGAAATCATAGCAAGACGGGAAGGGAAGCATAGTAATACAATGAAAAAAGGAGAAATATGAAATGGGTGCGAGAAAAATAAATAAATTCCAAAATTTGAGATGAAAAGAAAAAGAATTGAGAAAAATAAAAGGTAATGAGCTGAAAAGTAGAATAAGTGCACCCAAAAGTGTTTGAAATATGAAAAAGGGAATAATGAGTTAAAATACTAGTGTTTGTAAGGAAAAGTGTAAAATAATGTAGTATCAAGGAGGGAAGTTAGTCACTCTCTTCCAAAGATATAATACCAAGCCAACTGAGCCTGCGATACAAGCTAAGAAAGTCCTACAGTGGTCCTAGTTCAACTAGTCGAATGTCATGGTCATGAATATAGGGGCAAGCCTGTGGTATTGTACAAAGTGTTCGAATATTAGTCGAGAGCATGAGTGTTATTGTCAGTCCCTAGCATTGAACCCAAATACATTAGTTTGAGTGAGAAATGAGACTTCTTTTTGTGAGAGAACTTGAGTTACATTGCTAATTATGGACTATCTTGGTGATTGCTGCTTATATACATTTCCTTCTATGTCAAAGTTACTCTTTCACATATTGATTCGCTTGAGTTTGTTTGATAACTGTCTTGTATATGCACTGATGGTTTAAAGTGTGTCTATGATTGATTTAGATATGATGTATGCTACGATATTGAGGTCTATGTGTCTACGCTTATGTTAGATTGAGTCTGTTGCTTAAGGACAAGCAACAATTTTAAGTTGAGGATATTGATGTGCTTCCAAAACATGACACTTTTAATGTTTCACACTTAGAATTTTGCACGTTCTCTAAGGGATGTTAGTAGATTTGATGTGTTTTTATGTTGATTTTGCAAGATTACAAGATTCGGGGAGCTTTAGTGATGATTTGCACTAGTTGCAACTTTTTGGTGATGTACGAGACCATCTATACTTTGTAGTTTGATCGATGAGACGTAGGTAGGGTTCGTAGTCCTGAACTAGTGAGGTCCAGTTTTTTTGAAGTTGAAACTATGAATTAACATGATGGTTGGTGGTTTATTTCACGACCCGTAGATCAGTTCATGATCGCAATCCCAGAGAATTTAACAAGTTTCCGAAAGTTAATAGGACGAAGGCATTTATAGTTCGTAAGTTATTCTACGACCCATGAAAAATAGTTCTTACATGGGAGGAAAATGTTTAAGAGATAGATTATGAGACCCTTACAAGAGCCGTATGTACAACTGCGACCCACAATTCAGCTCGTGGAGGGTCCCATATCCAGTTTTCCAAATTAGTTTAGGATTTGGCTTTCTTTTATTATAAAGTCTTTAGGTATTTTTTACACGTACAGAACTACAGACTTGATATTATTATTTTATTTTGGCTTGTTCTTGGAGATTTCGAGGAGACTACTTTTGTACTCGTATACGAAGTTCGATATTATGATTTACGTAAAGATTTTGAATTTCTTGTTCTTCAATTCGTCATTGTATGTATTTAATTATGCAAGTTCATATCATAATTTTTTTCATTTACAATGAATATGAGTAGCTAAATCCACAACTAGGGTTGTTGGAACCATAAAGAACTAACAAAGTAAAAATCTAATACTTTGTTATTCTTGGAAAGTGTGAATGTATGTAGCATTTATTTCTTTGTTTTGCATGCTTTTAAATGGTGTCTGACGTTAGAACTTGCCTTATTCTTACTCTCCAGCCCAAGGGGGTAATGAATGAAAAGGGATAAAGTAACAAGTTTCACATTTGCACACTTGTCTAATCAACCAGAAAAGCCGAAGGGATAGTTGTACTGGGACAAAAGCAAGGTTTAGTAATGCGGCACCCATAATGGCCCAAGTTACATAATGAAATTTTACTAGTTGCCGGCCTAAGGAATTAGGTAAACATAACTTACAAGTTCTGAATGCTACAAACTAGAAAAGGTTACATTTATTAGATTATACTGTATTAGGAATTCATAGGGAACACAATACTCTAGTTACTTCTCTTACTAAATTAGTAATACGTGTATCAACTGAGATCTTAGTTTAAATTATTAATTTTACATCAAAACTTTTGGAAGTAAGTTGATTAATTCATCAAAATTACTTTAATTACTCCAAGTTTAGATCATGTTGCTCGTGGGATCGACCCTAACCATCATTAGGTTATATATTTGAACAACAATTACTTATACCTTAATTGAGAGGTGTAATTTGGGCATGATCACACTGATATACCCACTGTTGGACAGGGTTCCAATTTGCTAGTTTTACTATAATTTTCTACATTTGGCATTCTATATTTATAGTATTACACTCGATCGACCGACGATGCCTACTGGATGCCTTTTACCTATGCTCACACCTACATTTCTGCATCTTCCGGTGGTGCAGGTCTAGGTTCTAGCTGCGGTCATTGAGTTAGGGGTTCATGAGCGATTCAGGAGACATTGCTGACTATTAGCAGCTTCGAACATTCTGTAGTCTACTATTTTTGGATGGTCATCTTCTGTATCTAGGCATTGGCCTTGTACATTATAGTTTGGATTGTATATGTAGAGTTCCTCCCAGTTATGTATATATATATATATATGAGTGTGTGCTTGAGTCTATAGTTGCTCTGTGTAGATGACTTCTAGGTTTTGGGTAGATTGTGTTCGGTTCAGTTATATGTTGCTATGGCTAGTAATAGTAAACTATATTTAGTGATTTAAGATAGGTCTTGTTGGTTGAGTTTGCTAGCCTACAGGCGGGATCTAACAGGTGCCACAATGACCTAAAAATCAGGTCATATCAAGTTTATATAGATCCTTAGGTTCTTTAGCCTCATCTATATAGAGTTACCATCTAGGAAAGTCCTACAGATAGGTGCGAAGACGTCCTTGACTTATTTAGAAGGCTATGGGATATTTAGGAAACTCCTTGTGTTGTTGATTCTTTTCATGTGATATTATCATTGGTGCATCAATTTTTGAGAACACAATTGGTTCATTATTTCATAAATATGCTACATAAAAGACAAACTTTTGGCAGGGGTAGGGCTGCATTATCTATCCCGGATAGAGAGCATTCTCCAAAGTCCATCGAGCCAAGATCGGATGTCCTAGTTTCCCCTTAGACGAAGGCATCAGTTCCCCCCAGCTAGCTTTGTGGTCACACCTAAGGTGTAAGTTATTATTAGGTATTTCCTAGTGACAGTCGGAGCTTTGCAGTGGGGTGCTGCACCAGCCCCAGCTTCTCCAGTTCAGGTACCAACAAGACTTGTCACTTTAGAGGCTCTGGCTCAGCTAGAGGGAGCCGTACCCATTCAAGATCAGCGAATGTTGAGGTATTTTCTGAGGGTGACTCTTTTGAGGTTTTTAAGACCAATTAGAGAGGAAGCCGAAGAGTTTCTGACAGCATGTATGGTGCAGTTACAAGCATTGAGACTACTGGAGTCTCGAGGTGCAGAGTTCATGACATATCAATTAGATGGAAGCGCCAGACAGTGGTGACGAACTTATAGAGATACCGGACCAGACGCAACATTAATGGTGACTTGGACAAAGTTATAGAGGCCTTCATGGGTAGGTTTGTACCTAGTTTTTTCAGGAATAAATGTTAGATCTATTTTTTCGACTAGAGTAGGGAAAAATTATAGTGTCACAGTATGAGACTAGATTCCAAGAGCTCTCCTTGTATGCTACAACTATTTTGCCGACTAAGGAGGATCGTATACATTATTTTGTTCGGGGATGAGGCTATAGTTAAGGATAGAGATACATTGACTAGTGATATTAGATGGTCTTATCTTGATATTATTGATCATGCTAATTCTCAAGAGTAGTTCAGTCATGAGGCCCAAGGGGGCAGTGACAAGTGTGCTAGGCACGAGGGAGAGTTCAGTGGGTCCCCATCAAATTTTGGGGTGTCAAATGACAGGCTTCTGAGGAGGTTTCAACAGGGTTATACCCCCATCAAATTTCAGGGTGTCAAGTGACAGGCTTCTGCGGAGGTTTCAATAGGGTCAGAGTAGTCGCCCATACCAAGCATCATTGCAGGCTTATGAAGTAGCCTTCAAGGCCTTAGTACCTCTAGTTGGGGTGGTTCTTCTTATTCTGCCGAGCGTAGACAAACGGATGGTGATGTCGTTACATCAAGGCTGCTTGGGATATCTTTCTTTGGTAGTCAGAGTTCTAGGGATTCTGATTAGGACAACATGATCGTGACAGTTGTGGCATGGCTATCTGAGGTTGTTTTGAGTGTGGGACACTAGACCATTGCTCTGAGATTATCTAGAGCACAGGGCAGTGCATGCAACTTTACAGGTTTCTAGACCAACATCCTTATCGAGTGGTATGGACATGGGCCTATACCAAGGTTGCGAGGATGACTAGTATGGCGGCCGTGAGGACCAATAGAGCTTCCAGTAGGGTTTTAGAGGTTCCGCCAGAGGCGGTAGATCTGGAGTCAGAGATAATGTCCGAGGTAGGGCCATCAAGGCCATTTTTATGCAGCACCATCACAGAAAAGGGCCGAGGATTCTAACAATGCTATTATAGGAATGATTACTGTGTGCCAACATCTAACTTCAACATTATTTGAAGTAGGTTCAACTTTCTCATATGTGTCTGTGTACTTTGCTTCTTCCTTGGGTGTGAGTCCCAAGCTTCTTTCATCTCGGGTTCGTTTACTCACCCTAGTAGGGGATTTGTTATTTTGTTTGGGGATGAGGCTATAATTGAGCATAGAGATACATTCACTAGTGATATTAGCAGGTTTTATCTTGATATTATTGATCATGCTAATTCTCTAGAGTAGTTCAGTCGTGAGGCCCAAGGGGCAGCGACAAGTGTGCTAGGAACGAGGGAGAGTTCAGTGGGTCCCCATCAAATTTCAAGGTTTCAAGTGACAGGCTTCTGAGGAGGTTTCAACAGGGTTAGACTAGTCTCCCATACCAAGCATCATTGCAGGCTTATGAGGTAACCTTCAAGGCCTTAATACCTCTAATTGGGGTGGTTCTTCTTATTCTGCCGAGCGTAGACAAAGGGATGGTGATGCCCTTGCATCAGGGCTGATTGGGTTATCTTTCTCTAGTAGTCAAAGTTCCAGGGATTCTGATTAGGACAACATGATCGTGAGAGCCGTGGCATGGCTGTCTGAGGTTGTTTTAAGTGTGGGACACTGGACCATTACTCTGAGATTATCTAGAGCACAGGGAAGTGCATGCAACTTCATAGGCTGCTAGACCAACATCCTTATCGAGTGGTATGGATATGGGACTATACCAAGGTTGCGAGGATGACTAGTATTTGGGCCATGAGGACCAACAGAGCTTCCAGTAGGGTTTTAGAGGCTCCGCCAGAGGCAGTAGAGCTGGAGGCAGAGGTAATGTCCGAGGTAGGGCCGTCAAGGCCATTTTTATGCAGCACCAACACAAAAAAGGCCCGAGGATTCTAATAAGGCTATTATAGGAATGATTATTGTGTGCTAACAAATAACTTCAACATTATTTGAATTGGGTTCAACTTTCTCATATGTGTCTGTGTACTTTGCTTCTTCCTTGGGTGTGAGTCCCAAGCTTCTTTCATCTCGGGTTCTTTTACTAACCCTAGTAGGGTATCCTCTAGTGGTAGATCAAGTATGCAGAGAATGTATGGTAACTCTTTTGGGGTTTGATACTTGAGTTGATTTGATATGGATTGACATGTTAGATTTTGATATTATTCGTGGTATACATTTGTGGGCCCCACATTATGCCATGTTAAATTGCTACACCAAGACTATTATCTTGGCGATGCTGGTGATGTCCCCAGTTGTGTGGCAGGGGTCTGTGAGTTGGGTATCGACTGGTTTTATATCATATATTTAGTCTTAGAGGTTGACGTCTATAGGGTGTTCGGCATATTTAACTCACGTTCGGGATATGATAGCTGAGACTCTTACTGTGTAGTCAGTGCCTGTAGTTTGTGAGTTTCCTGATATATTTCCTACTAATTTGCTGGGTTACCACCTGAGAGAGATGTTCATTTTGTGATAAAGGTTGAGCTAAGCACTAAACCAGTATATATTCCATCGTACCAAATGGTTCTTGTAGAGTTTAAGGAGCTCAATTCTCAGCTTTATGGTTTGCTAGACTTGAGGTTCATATGATCGAGTGTTTCTCTTAGGGAGCCCCAGTTCTATATATAAAAAAAGAAAGATAGGGACTCTTTGAATATGTATTGACTATCGACAGCTGAATAGGGTGATGGTAAAGAAACATTATCCTTTACCACCTATTAATGATTTATTTGATCAATTACAGGAAGCAACAATATTTTCTAAGATTGATCTCAGGTCAGATTATCACCAGTTTAGGATTCGGGCAGAGGATGTTCCCAAGACTGCATTCCAGACTCGTTATAAGCATTATGAGTTTCTAGTCATGCCTTTTAGGCTAACATTTATATATCTAATGATTGATGATGTTCGAACCTACATCACCAATTGACATAAGGATGATTGTCGTTAGCATAATAACCCAACTTTAGAGGTCAGGATCAAATCCCACAACAAATAATGTTTCGATAATTAAATCGGATAAAGACTACGAGCCACTAGTTTCGATTGAACAAGTGAGTACCAAGAAATTTCTAACTAAATAGGAGAGACTAAACTAATATCTACTCCACATAAGAAAACAAAAAATGGGGTAAGGATTGATCAAGCAAGGGAGCAAGGATAGGGATACAGGAATCAATCAAAGCTCAATCGATCTATCACACTTAGCATTAAATTAACTCAATGGGTAGGCTAGGTTTCTTCTAACCACACCTCAATTACGACAATGTGGTGTTTCAGAAGAGCCTGTTATGGCCTCTCACACGAGCCACTAAAAGTAATACCTGGCTTGAGCACGTCAAAGCAAAACTGCCAAGACCTTAGCCGTTGAGTCCTATTTGAGGACCTCAACACATAAACCCATGACTATCATGAAAACCCTCCACTTTAAATACTCTAATTAAAGCAATAATTGAAGATGTACACTAGATTCAAATCGCAACTTCAAATCATAAGTTAAACATGAAGGTAGGTATGAACCCAAAAAATCAATTTAATCAAATAAAAGCAATTTGAGAGGAACCCACTTGATTTTGAAAGAAAATCATCAACTAAGAATGAAAGCAAGAGGAATAATCAAGACCCATAAACAAATTAATATCCAAACTTAATTAAATCTACAAATTATGCATTCAATAAGAAGCAAAGAAAGAGTGAGTGAAAGATAAATATAAGTGAAGCTCACACTCTTCAATTCACTCAAGAACTTATAGAAACCTTGATCTAAATCCTCACCCTAAGCTAAACTCTACACTAAGGTATGTTTTCTCTCTTCAAAAATGTGTGAAGGAGAGTTCTATATCAAAAGTTTGAAAAGTACATCAGTATCCAAAGTCTGAAGGGCAAGAGCATGGAGTGCGTGTATATGTGATTTGGGACTGAAATGGCAAAATTCCTGAACTGCCTTGACGCTGATCCACCGAAGTACTTCGCGTTCGCGAAGAACAACTTAAGTTCACACCTCCGTGGTTGCGCCTAAGCAATCTATGATTGTGGATGTTTATTTCCTGCTACTCCGCCTACGCGCTAGTATTAGGCGCATTTGTGCCCTTCCCACATCCACTACTCTGTGTTCGAGTGCCTGAAGGCCATATTCACGGAGTATGTTTGCTACCAAGTACACTTATATGCATTTTCAGCTCTGTTTTTCTCCAATTCAGCTTCAACTTCAAGTCTTGCTAGCAAAGCAAAATCTAAACCATATGTATCCGAAACATACACCATTCCAATATAATTAGCCTCAAGTTATGAAATTAACAACACAAAATCTTAAAAAAAGAGCAAGAAATGAGTTGAATTATACACTCATTAACCACCCCAACTTAGGACTTTTCTTGTCCTCAAGCAAAACAAAACCAAACTCAAGAGGCTAGCAATTTAAGCACACAATCCTAATCTCACTTTACACAACTAAATCACGATCATGACAATTATTGGTACCAATAATTAGCACAAGTGAGTGAATGCCTATCAAGTAACCATCTAATTTTTCAAAAGCACATTTTTCAATCTAAAACTAACTTCCAAGGATGACCAAGTGTCAACAAATTCTTAAGAAGTGATTCAAACTCCTAGTAAACTAACAAGTTCCACTTGACTGAAACTTAGAAAAGTATCAATATTACCAATCCATGTTAGTTTGCATGTCATCAAAAAAAGAAAGAAAGTCCCTAAAACGCACAAGAATATAAAGTGAACAAGGGACAATGGCTCAAAAGCTCACTCTTAACAAAAAAACATCTTGTACACACAAATACCACACCATAGGCTTGACTCTATTTTCAATCAATATTGGCTCGATTTCATTTGGTTGAAAATCTCAAAGGGCTTTTTAGGTTTGTAATGTAGGCTTAGGGGTAGGAAAGGATAAAATTTTGGACAATAGTGGCTAATCCTCATTAGGCTCCACACATAACATTCATCTTTTCCAGTTTGTTCCACTTTTCTTTTTGCATAACATACCAATGCACATTTAACCCTTCTTTTTCACTTTAGGTGCCCACTTGTAACCATTTTCAATATTTTGGAGAACTCTTTTCATTCAACCACTTTTTCTGCAATTTCTTTTCATTTTGAAAGCGCTTGTTTTTCTTTTCTTTTCTTTCCTCCATTCATTTTCTTTTCTTTTCTTTTGTTTTGACAAGCCAAGTGGTAGACACCCTTCTCTTACTTCCTACATCAACCCCAACTTAGGCTTAAAGCCTAAAACATCAGAAAATGCAAAGCTCATGGACAGACAAGGGTTCAAGAGAGGGATTTCTTTTTCAAAAAGGTCCAAGGCTTGTAATTTAGGTTGCCAATAGAAAGGATTAGGCTCAAAAAGGAATCTAGGAATAGAATCAATGAATTTGGTGTTTGTTTTGGCTAGGTGGACTCGATTCAAACAAAAGAATGCATAAGATCATTTTTCCAATCAGAGTCCATCAAGACCAACATGTCAAGACCAACTAGGCATGTTCTACATAATATAAATGCACATAAGGAACAAAATAAAAGCTCACAACATATATGGCATGCACATCAAGCTAGAAAGTGTCAATATCAGTCTCAAGTCAAGCACAAGGGACTCATTTTTCAAAATATATCCATCTAGAAAATAAGAGTCACAAAAAGAGTTAGAGTGCTGTCTCAAATTCAAACCAAAACCATTTGTCTTTCAAAAATTAGAGGGGTATGCCCTTTTTACAATCCATAACACTTAAAAAATATATTAGTACCAACAAGTAACAATCCAAATGTGTAGCGCCAACAAGAGTCAATGGCTACTCAGACTTCACTAAAAACCATATTCTACTCACACACTCACACTCCCAATTGATGATTTGCCCTTAAGAATGTTGTCGCTCAATCCATCATGGGGAATAGTTGATTATACATACCATCAAAAAGAAAAATAAGAAGCTATTAAATCTACTAAAACAACTAAACCCAAACACAATATATACAAGCTTGACAAGGGCATACCATAATCTAATTAAATCAAGCCCGACAAGGGAACATTACTACAAAATAGGCAAGAGTCCACAAATACTAACGAATCCAGAATATACAAATATAATCCAAGAGTCATAACCAAAATCAATTTATAGGAGAACTCTCAACTAAATATGGTACCGTGTACTCACAATACAATCACAAAGTAAAAGAGAATACAAGGGACTCCATGAAATGATCACTTAGCTCTCGAGCTTGAAGAGATGGTCAACACATCATCAGGATATGAAGAACTAGACCCACAAAGTTGCCTCAACTTACCCATCATCTTGTTCAAGAATCTTCTCTTCTTCTTCTCATCCTCGCGGAACTTCTTCTACCACCGCTCTTTTCGTGCCTCAGCTTCATATGCTAGAGCCAGTCACTCATACCTTTCCAGGTGGCTACAACTTATGCAAGTGTTGGCTGATTATCTGCTGTACCTCATGGTGGTCCTGGAGGAAGGCCTACATACTTAATATGCTCATCCATCCCATGAATCTAGGAGGACAAGTATCTCATAGTGGGAGGACCAAACTAAAGTGGTCCTGAAGAAATTGAAGGACCTATAGCTCCTGAAGAAGATCCCTCGGTCTTTAATCCTAGCTTTGCAAAATGCCTAAAAGAGGGATCCAATATATCAATCCATCTCTTTTTCTATCCCCCTGGGCCAACTCTCTCTTTCAATGGAGATATGTCCTTGGCCAACTTCTTCTCCTCATCTGTAGTCAGGATAGGCACCACTGCCCAATAGTATAGTTTGGAAATCAATAATGGGTATACCAAGCTCTTGGCTCTCCCTTAGGCCACTTCTGTAATCTGATCAACTATGATCTCTCCCATATTGACTTGAAGACCGTCCAAGATGGCATCCATAACAAGTGCGTAATCTAGAGTCACCTCCTTGTTATATGTAAAGGGAATGACTCGAGCACAAATGATGGAAAGTCAACATCTGGCTTCCACCATGAATTCATATGCGTCAATTCCTCTACGTGAAGTCAACCACTCTGGAGGAACTCTTTTATGTAACTTATCCACTAACCACTGAGTGCCCAACTCTCAGTATCTCTTCTTATACACCCTGTTATCAGCATCTGGCAATCCATAGATGGCATTAACAACGGTCGGGCTGAAGTGGAATCTTATACCTCAAATTATAGTAGCCACCTCTTCTCCAAAATTTGTTTTCATGGCATTGGCATAAAACTTGACTACTATGGTGTAGTTGACCTTGATAGGTTCATCAGCAAAGCATAGACAACCTGGAGTTAGAAGCCAACCAAAGAACTCCAACATCGTTTCCTTTACTTTGTCCAAGAAAACCCCCCTCTTTATCATAGTACAACCTAAGATTCATCATATAATTGGGAACATTTGGCTGAGAGCAATCTGCTTTGGTAAAAAAAAATAGGCTTCTTCACCTCTCTGTAGGATAAGTTCAGCCTCATGAGGTGTGTTGTTAGGATCCATGTATAACCAATCAAACCTAAAAATCAAATCCAACATGACAAAAACAACTTATAGATATTTAAATAATCCAATTGGAAGTATTTAAGCCAAGAGAATTGATTGGAAATTTATTTTGATTAGATAGTGAAATGTTGCTAAGTTTGAACAGTAACCTATTGTTCTCTGCATTCATGGCTACCCTAGCGCGATCGCAGAGTTCCACTAACTCTAGGCTTCCACGTTTGCAAGAGGTTATCCGCGATTGTAATGCGGCATAATATTCTAGAGCACCGTGTTCGCAACACTGTGTCCACGTTTGCAGAGAGCAATGGTCATCAACTTCAAATTTCACAGGGGCATTTTCATAAACAAGTTAGGGGTAAATTGTTGCAGCACAATTTCGACAAGATATTACCTCCCAATCTATCCCCAACGACATATAATCACTCCCCAAACAATAACCATCAAGTTAGCATAATAGTTCAAGCAATATTTCAATAGTCTAGCCCAAGAATCAGCTTCAAAACTGTCTAGAAATAGAACACCACAGTGACAGACATTCAGGCCAAGAACACACACACAAAAAAAGGAAAAGAAATTATAGCTTGGACAATGTAGCAACATGACATGAAAAATTAAACACTTAGCATTCAACACTGTCAAGCTATTTCATGGTTGCACAAGTTTCTATTGGTGAGGAAAAATGAAGGAGTAGGGTGAACATACCTTTGAAATCAGAACCAAACAGGATGAGGAAGGAAACTTGATTTCCCTTGGAATTTTTTGTTGAAAGAAGTTGTTGAACCAAAATCATGATCACAAGTGACTTGTCTTTGCAGTTATGGCACCCGTTCATATTTTCGCCTTTGCGGACAATTAGGCATAATCGTGTCTCTTTGCATTTTGCATTCCACATTTGTGGACATAAGACTACTTTCGTGGAGCTTTACTGGTTACCAAACCTAGGAAAAGTTCCTACAACTTTGGGCAATCCCAGGCCCATTTCAATGATCCACCCATGGCAATGGGCGATGCCTGGGCCAAAAAACACGGTCAAAATAGTGCAATGCCATCCTTTTATAATTTTTGTTGGCGTTTCTACCCAATTATTCAACTCCAATCATCTTGACACTTTCAAACCCGTGCAAGACCATTACCAAAAACTTGAAAATTGTGAGGGTTAGCTAAAAATCAAAAATTAAAATTAAGAAGCTACTCTATAAATCTAAAATGCAAGAATTTATTAAGATATGAGTAAAATTGTATTCACCACCCTTTTGTGTTTCCATTTTGAGGCAATGAATCTCCTCCCCTTTTTCAAGATTATCTTCCATTTGAGCTCATGGAGATGATGACAAGAGACCATCAAGATTTTTCCACTGGTCTCTCCATTATGAGGAATTGAATTGTTCACCCAACTTGACATCAACTTTCCTTTTTGGCTCTTTAGGTAGACATGAGAGTGTAAAGAGGCCTTCTTCAAATTGATCTTCACATTTTGTCACCTCGAAGTAGACATCACTCCCAATATCAAATGAACTAAAGTTTCCATCTGAGATTTCTATTGCTTTTTCTTGCAACTGTAGTATCATTTTCTTAATCTTGTCCTCTTGGATGATTGTTGGCCTTAATGAAATGCATTGGCCCAATGTCTCTTCCACATCAAGCACCACTCCTTCTTCTTGAGACTCCATTTCATGGTTGATCACCCTTGATCTAGGAGCCTTACTTACTCCATTTCTTAGTTTCAAGTCGACCTCCAAAATATCAACTTCCCATTCTAAACGGTCCAACTCATAGCCTCTAGCAACAAGAAAGATTTTGAGTTCATCCCTCATGTTGAGCAATTGATGTCTTTGATCCACTTCTTTGGAAATTCTTAGACTCAAGTCTGTGAGCCAATCTTGACTCACAATACTCTTGACCCCATTCATGTCCTCAATACTACTTTGCTCACCACGAAGTGCAATACTCCGAAGGAGATAGAAAAAGGGCTTATAGTTATCAAACAAGTTTTCATCATAATTAGCTATGGAACAAAAGAAAAAACAAAGAAAACAAAAATAAGCACTCATTAATCAAATAAAAAAGAGTAAACCACAAGTCCTAAATTAACTCAATACACCTATTGTTCCCCAACAATGGTGCCATTTTTGATGACGTTCAAACCTACATCACCAATATACTTAGGGAAGATCCTTATCAACATAATAACCCAACATTAAAGGTTGGGGAGGAATCCCATAAGGAATAGTGTGTCAGAGATTGAATCGGATAAGGGCTACAAACTACTAGTTTCGATTGGACAAGAGAGTACCAAGAAATTTCTAACTAAATGGGGGGGGGGGACTGAACTAATAAATACTCGTAATAAGAAAAAGGAAAATAGGGCAACGACTGATCAAGCAAGTGAGCAAGTATAAGGATATGAGAATCAATCAAAGCTTAATCAATCCGTTACACTTAGCATCAAGTTAACTCTATGGGTAGGCTAGGTTGCTTGTAAACACACCTCAATTATGAAAATATGGTGTTTTTCAAGAGCCTATTACGACATATCACGTGAGCGACTCTAAGACACACTTGGATTGAGCACCTCAAAGAAACGCTCCCAAGACCTTAGCCGTTGAGTTCTATTTGAGGACCTAAACACATAAACTCATGACTATCATGCAAATCCTCCACTTCAACTACTCTAATTAAAGCAATAATTAAAAATCTATGCTGGATTCAAGTTCACAACCTCAAATCATAAGTTAAACATAAAGGTAGGCATGAACATATAAATCTGTTTGATCAAATCAAAGCAATTTGGGAAGAACCCACTTGATTTTGTAAGTAAATCGTTAATTAAGCATGAAAGCAAGAGAAATAATCAAGACCCATAAAAAATTAACATCTAAGGTCAATTAAATATACAAAGTAAACATTCAAAAATAAGGAAAGAAAGAGTGAGTGAAAGATAAATACGAGTGAAGTTCACACTCTTCAATCCACTCAAGAATTTATAGAAAACTTTTTATAAATCCTTACCCTAAGCTAAAATCTATACTAAGGTGTGTTTTCTCTCTTAAAAAATGTATGAAGGAGAGTTCTATATCAAAAGTATGAAAAGTATTATCAGTATCAAAAGTATGAAGAACAGGGGCTAGGAATGCATTATATGTGATTTGGAACTAAAGTGGAGAAATTCATGAACTACTCCGATGCTGATCAATGAAGTACTTCGCGTTCGTGGAGATCAACTTAAGATCATACCGGTCCGTGATGTTGCCCAAACTGCACCTCTTTTATAAGGCTAAAGTGGTCGTTGTCAATATTTATAACCTTAACTAGGTTAGGGTCAAATCCCATAGGGAATATGGTAGACTTAGAATAATTCTATTGCAATTCGGCTTGATTAACCAACTTATCTCCCCAAAAGGGTGGGGGTGGGGTGTTTATAATAGCTATTAAAAGCAATTCTAAGTTAAGACAAGTGTTAAACCAGTATAAAGAGGAACTAGAGTACTGTGTTCCCCATGATTCCTTAAATCATTATTACCAGATAATCGAATTCTTTTCGAATGTCTAGCATGCAGAACAGTAAGTTAAGTTCACCAAAACCTTTGGCCTAGGCGAGAGGTGAATTTCACTACATGATTTGGTCCATCCCCATAGTGTGACATTATTAACCCTTACCTGTTGTCCCAGTAGAACTTTCCTTTGGCCCAGTTCGATTGATTAGACGAAAAACATCAATCGAATCCCATTAAGTAATCTTTTCCTATACATTACTATCTTGATCCAGTCAGTTATACTAGGTGGGTTCTAATGTTGGTCACCATTAGAAAGCATTCAATACGAAGAGAATTAATTTATACATGCATGAACACTTTTCAAGAATTACGAATTATCTGATTTTTCTTGTAAGTTCTTCATGGTTCCCACAATCCTAATTATGGATTTAGCTACCCCTGATCAGTTTAAATGTAAGAATTATGAATTTGAATAACATAATTGAGCACTTACACAAGAGAATTAAGCACAAGAAATCTAACTCATTAATGAGAATCACAAGATTGAAACTGAAAGGTGAAAATAAAGTTTTACAAGTGTTTTTCAAACTCTCTAATGTTCTTCTACTGTTCCCTCTTAATTTTTCTATGAAAAATAACCTAAAAAAATCTATTTATAGTGTTTAAGAGACTAAACCAAAACAAAATAGGGCAACTGGGTCGGTAGGCTCTACGAGGTACTCTATGGGCCGTATAACAGTTTATGGACCGTGATCAGGCTTTCGTGAACTATTTTTTCAATTCTAAACTACAACACCCCTCTATGGCCCATATAAGATTCTACGACCCTATAGGGGGTTTTGTCAGATAGAATTTCAGCAAGTCCCCACCTTCTGATCATCAAGTTACGACACCAAGTCTACGGCTTGTAAAGTCTTCTATGGCTTGTCTGCAGGTTTGTAGACTCAACTTCAGAAATACACCCTTCACTGGATTTCTACACCAAATCCCCTTTACGACTTATATAATACTCCATTGCCCATAAAAGGTCTCGTGGAATATCACTTTCAGCAACTTCCGCATACTTTGCCCCAAATATAGTGCCAACCTTGAAATCCTGTAAAACAAACATAAAAACACATCAAACCTATTAACATCATATTGAGAACACACAAAATCCCAAGTTTTAAACATCTAAAGTGCTATATTTTGATAGCACATCAACACCCTCAACTTAAAATTGTTGCTTGTCCTCAAGCAACAAACTTAATCTCTATAAGCAACACAGTGAAACATATACTTTAATCTGATGGCATACATCACATCAAACTTAAGCACATATACTCACACAACTTTCATAACACAATCAGATAGCTATCCAACAAACCAACACAGATTTATGCAGGTCACTATGCAATTATAATGAGCCAGGTAGCCACCAACAATCAACAATCACTAAATTAATCTAATGTTAACAGTGCAATGCAAGTACCCTCACAGAAAGAAGTCCCATTTCTCACTCACAATGATGTTTTAATGTATAATCTTAGGACTACCTAAACATCAGTGCTATATGCCACAAATATCAGTGCTATATGCTACCAATACTACCTGAATATCCTAAACATGCTGGTTCAAGAGAAAGTAAGTATGCATGCGGAAAAAAGACACATGCAAGAAAACACCTAGGATTCAAAATCTGAGTTCATTATAGGCCAAGGCTATGCAGACTTCATTGAGCCTTATAACTACCCACATCCCATAAAAAAAGGTGCATTATCCCCAATGCACAGTAAAAATGCAAAATAAAGTAACCGAGGTAAAAAAGGACATACCTTGGTGCCTAAGTGCCAGTCTCTACCTTGGGTTGCCTCCCAAGCAACACCTAATTTATTGTCGCGGAAAGACATAGACAACTTGAGTACTCAGATTTCGCCAAGTGTCCATGCTTCCATATTTTTTATTTTCTCCACATTTCCAAGGAATTACTTGACTCTTTGGACATTCACCTTGAATGTCTTACCTTCTCTTTTCTCCAAATTGATTGACCCATGATCAAAAACATGTGTTACCCTGTAGGGTCCTAACCTTCTGGACTTGCGTTTCCCGAGGAACAAATTTAACCTGGAGTTATATAGTTGCACTAAGTCCCCTGGTGCGAATTGGTGATTTTTCGTGCATTAAACATGTTGTAGTTTCATCCTTGGTTTGTATAAGCTAAGCTCTCATATGCCTTCAAAAAAAATTCATCATGTTCATTGAGTTAGTTCAGCGTAGAGTTTGTTGTATCATTCCAGTCCAGATTCAACTTCTTCAGCGTCCACATCGCCTTATACTCAAGCTCCATCGACAAATTACACGGTTTCCAAAAGACAAGTTGGTATAGTGACATGCCTATAGGGGTCTTGAATCCTGTCTGGTATGCCATTATACGTCATCAAGCTTTCACAACCAATATGTTGTCATTTTTTTACTATTTATTTTCATTATTGAATTCATAAATAGCATTAAATATATTAAGTTTGCATTCACAGTCTTGGATAGAATCTGTTTAATGTCACCTCTACTTGTCTGCTTGTCTGAGGATGATAAGGGGTTGCCACCCGATGCTTTACCCTGTATTTTTCAAGTAGGGCCTTGAATAATCTTTTGCAGAAGTGGGAACCTCTATCGCTAATGATCGCCTGAGGGGTAAAAAAACCTTGAGAAGATGTTCCTTTTTAGAAATACTGTGATGCTTTTGCCTTCATTGTTGGGGGAGAGCAACTTCCTCCACCCATTTAGATACATAATAAAATGCTACCAAGATGTATTTTTTTCCATGCAATCTAACAAAGGGGCCAGGAAGTCTATTCCCCACACATCAAATAACTCAATCATCATAATGGGATTTAGATGGAGCTCATGATTGTGGGAAACACCACCTTCTCTCTGGCATCTGTCGCATGCTTTGGCATAGTTGTGACCATCTTGGTGGATGGTAATAGTAACCATAATGCTAGATCTTATGTGTTGGCCTAGACTCCACTATGATTCCCATCTTCTAGGGGCGAGTGACATGCCTCGGGGATACTCATCATCTCGACCTCAGGAACATAGCGATGAATAATCTCATCTACGTATATATGAAACAAGTATGGATCATTCACATCAGGCATGAACTTGTGATGTTGGTGGGTATTCAGGACAGGCGACACAATATCACTAACCAAGTAGTTTGCATAGTCTGCAAACCATGGTATCAAATCATAGGATGCTCCCAACACTCTCTCATCGGGGAATGAGTTGTTGATCTCCAATCCATCATCAGACTTTTCCATGGCCCCATCTTTTAACCTCAAAAGGTGATTCGCAACCTAATTTTTGGTCCCTTTTCTATTGATGACATTTAAATCACATTCTTGTAGGAGTACCCATCTCATCAACCTTGGTTTTGCATCCTAATTTGCCATCAAGTACCACAGTGCTGAGTGGTCCATGTGCACCATGACTTTGGTCTCAAATAGATATGACCTGAATTTTTTAAACGCAAAGACCACTTTAAATAGCTCCTGTTTAGTCATAGTGTAATTCTTTTGGGTTGTATTTAGGGCTTTTCTAGCATAGTATATGGGATGTAATATCTTCTCTTGGCATCGTCCTAATACTATACGTAGTGCAACCCCGCTCACATCACACATAATTTCAAAGGGCTTTGACCAGTCTGGGGCTACAATGGTAGGGGATGAAATTAGTTTCTATTTCAATCCTTCAAAGGCTTTTGGACATGCAACATCAAATACGAATTTAGCATCCTTCTGAAATAGCTTGCACAATGGATGTGCAATTTTAGAGAAGTCTTTTGTGAAATGCCAATAGAACCATGCATGCCCTAGGAAGCTCCTCACATCCTTCACAGAGATGGGTGGGGGAAGCTTCTCAATTACTTCCACTTTAGCTCTATCAACCTCGATTCCCTTGATGGAGATTCTATGCCCCAACACAGTGCCCTCCTTCACCATGTAGTGACACTTTTCCAATTCAACACTAGATGGCATTCCCCACTCCTTAACAGTGCAATTGTTTCAAGCAATCCTCGAATGAATCACCAACCACACTAAATCATCCATGAAGACTTCAATAGTGTCCTCAACCATGTCTATGAAGATTGACATCATGCATTTTTGGAATGTGTCAAGAGCGTTGCACAACCCAAATGACATCCTCTTGAATGTGAAGGTTCCATAGGGACATGTGAACGTTGTTTTTTTCTGATCTTTCGAAGCAATGGTGATCTAGTTGTATCCTGAATACCAATCCATAAAATAGTACCATCCCTTTTTAGCCAATCGGTCTAGCATTTTGTCCATAAATGATATAAGGGAATGGTACTTTTCTATTGACGCATTGAGCTTCCTATAGTCCATGCACACTCTCCATCCAGTGATTGACTATATGGGAATAAACTCGTTGTTAGTCTTTGGGACACAGTGATACCCGTTTTCTTCTGAACACACTAAATCGGGCTCTCCCATTCACTATTGACGATCGGAATGATCAATTCTGCATCCAAGCACTTGATGATTTCTTTGTGCATGACCTCTTGCATAGGGGGGTTTAGATGCCTTTGATGCTTAATACTCAGCTTGTAGTCCTTGACAAACTGGATTTTTGTGTACATATCCTAGAAGAGATACCAATGATATCCGCAATCGTCTACCCAATGAACTTCTTGAACTGTTTAAGTACCATGCCAAGGGCATTCACCTGTTCGTCATTCAGGTCCACAATAACTATGATTGGAAAGGTGTTGTTGGCGCCCAAAAATGCATATATCAAATGAGTTGGAAGAGCCTTCAATTCTAGTACCAATGGTTCCTCTATGAATGGCTTGCTGAGCGATGACTCTCAATTTTGTAAGTCTAGCTCCAATTCAGTTTGGCGCCTAGGGGTGTAGGATGCCCCCTATGCATTCACTGTCTCCTCATAGTGTGGGATGCAATCACTATCAAAGTTCATCAGTAAAGCTTCCAATGTGTGGACTCCTAGTCTCATCTCAAGTGGTACTTTTGGATCAATATCATCGAAATTCACAATAGCTGAGACCACCCTCAAATCATCCTCTTGCTTTGCATGTTAGCAGATGTTGAGCACAACCTCATTCTTTTCCAACCTGAACTTGAGTTGGCCCCTCTTCATGTCTACCAAGGTGCATCCAGTTACTAAGAAGGGCCTCCCCAAGATGATAGGGACTTTAAAGTCAACATCACAATCCATGCTCACAAAGCCTGTGGGGAATATGAATTTATCCACTTTAACAAGCACATCATAAAGTATCCCCATAGGTTTCTTCACCATGTGATCAGCCATAAACAACCTCATGCTCGTCGGAGTAGGGGCTCCCAATCCTAGCTTCTTGAAGACCTCAAGGGGCATTAAATTTATGCTGGCACTGAGATCACATAATGCCCCTGTGAATTCCACATCTTTAATAGTGCAGGGTATTGTAAAAGCACCGAGATCTTCTCACTTTTGCACCAAGGACTTCGTAGAAATTACACTGCAATGTTGAAGCTCTTGGGAGAGTTCTTGACTCATAGTGTACTTTTTTGTAACCAAGTCCTTCATAAACTAGGAATACCTTGGCACCTGGTCCAACGCCTCAATAAGAGGGATGTTCATGGAGAGTTGTTTCAGTATGGAGAGAAAGTGCTTGAACTTGTCCTCCTCCTCCTCCTTCTTTTTGATTCTTTGAGGGAAGAGAGGAAGAGGCCTAGGAATGGGCTTCAACTTCTATGGCACCTCCGCAACATCACTCATCCCATCCTTTCCACGATCATCTCTATTATCCGCATCCTTAACCTCATCTGTCTCCTCTCAAACATCATCCTTATCTACTAGCGATCAGTAGTACTCTTTCTACTTCCCACGTGGCTTTCTCACTGAATTGATTCCTCCATAGGACTTTTACTGAGGCAATCTCTTTGGTTCTCAACTTGCGAACCTGACGATCAAGGATTTGGAATGGAATCTCTTCATGAGACAAACTATCCTTCACTCTAATACTCTCAATAGGGATACCAAGGCAAGATCTCCCAAGCATTTTTTCAACATTGAGACATGAAACACTGGATGAATCGCGTCTGGCTTAGAAGGTAACTCTAACTAATAAGAAACCTTCCCAATTCTCTTCACAACTTGATAGGAGCTAATATAGCAAGGACTTTGGTTTCCCTTCTTCCAAAATCCCATGACACCCATCATGGGCGACACTTTCAAGTATACCCAATCATTCACCTCCAACTCTAAGTCTTTCCTCCTCAAATCTATGTAAGATTTCTAGCGACTCTGTGCAATCTTCAACCTCTCTTTAATGACCTTTATTTTATCACTGATTGATGGACAAGATCTGGTCCAATTTACTCGGCTTCTCCAACCTCAAACCACCCAATTGGTGATCAACATCTTCTCTCATACAAAGCCTCATAGGGGGCCATCTGAATGTTTGCATGATAACTATTGTTATATGTTAATTCGATCAATGGTAAGTGATCATCCCAATTTCCTTTGAAGTCAAGGACACAAGCCCTCAACATATCCTTCAAAGTCAGAATTGTACATACTGTTTGGCCGTCTGTCTAAGGATGAAAGGCAGTACTCATATTCACTTAGTACCCAACCCTTTCTGGAAAGACCTCCAAAATTGGGAGGTGAATTGAGCTCCTCTTTCCGAGATGATAGACAAGGGAAGTCCATGCAACCTCACAATCTCACAAATATAAAACTTGGCATACTCTTCTGTAGTGTTAGTTGTTCGTCGCCTAAGTCACACCTCCTTTTTAGAGGATAAAGTGATCGTTGTCAAGAAATAGAACCTAACCAAGTTTATGTTCGAACCCACATGGAATTACATAGACTCAAGAAAAATTCATCAACATGCAATCCAAGTAGTTAATCAACTCAATTCCCCAAAAGGGGGAGTTTTGCAAAAAACAATGAGAAAAATAAACTAACTATCACGAGAGAAAGATCAAAACGGAGATGAACTAGGTTATTTTGTTCCCCATGATTCCCCGACCTAATTCTTGTCTAGTGTATAGCATGCAGGATGGTAATTTAGTTCACCAAGCCCTTTGGTGAAAGGGGAGAAGCGAATTTCACTATGCGACTTGGCCCATCTCCATAGTGTGCATTACTAACCATTACCTATAAGTCCCAGTACAGCCCCCTTGGCCCAGTTTGGTTGATTAGACGAGAACACATCAATCGGATCATGTTAATTTATCTCTTTTCCTATTCATTATACCTTGGTCCAATCAGTAACACTAGGTGGGTTCTAATGCTGGTCACCATCAGAAAACATGCAAAACAAAGAGAGTTAATTAATACATGCATATACACCTTCCAAAAATCATGAATTATCCAATTTTACTTTGTCAGTTCTTCATGGTTCCCACAACTCTAGTTATGGATTTGGCTACTCATGCTTTTTGTAGATGAAGAGATTATGAACTAAGAAGACATAATTAAACACATACACAACTGAATTAAGAACACGCAAATATAATGTCAATGAAAATCACAAGCTTGAAGATTGGATTATACCACAAGTGTTTTCAAAGACTCTCTCACAATCTTGACTCTAAAAATAATGAGTTCTCTCAACACTAACCTATACTAAGCTCAACTTACTGTACACTGGTCATCCCCCCTTGAAAAATAACCCTAAAAACTTATTTATAATAAGTAAAAATAAATCCTAAACAAATTAGGAAAACTGGTCGACAAACTTCACGAAAGCACTTTACGACTCGTAGTCGGAGTCTCGTAATTAGCTGCTGGAATTTTGGACTTCTCTTCTATGACATCCCTTCATGACTTGTAAAGTGGTTTACGACCCGTAAAGGGTGTTTCGTCTGATAACTTTCCTGCAAGTCCACTTCTCTGATCCTCAGGTCACAAAAATTCTTTTACGACTCGTACAATGATCTATGACTCGTCTGCATGTTCATAAAATTAACTTCTAAAACTTGGACCCTCACTGGAATTCCTAATGAAATACCTTTACGACTCGTAGAAGGTCTCGTACAACAGCAAAAAAAGCAATTTCTACAATTTTTTCCCAAATCAGTGCCAACCTATATTCCTGCAAATCTAAATACAAAAACACATAAAACAACTAAAGTTGCATTGAGAATACACAAAATCCTATGTTTTAAGCATCAAAAGTGTGGTATTTTGGCAGCACATCAACTCAAAATTGTTGTTTGTCCTCAAGCGACGGACTCAATCTATCTAGACAATATAGTCACACACAAACCTCAACTTAATGGCACATATCACATACATCTCAAACTCAGATACCCACACCAACTCTCCAAAACAGGATTAGATAGCTATTTAGCAAACCAATGCAAACTGGTGCATGTGAAAACATAACAATGACACATAAGGCATTATCAACAATCCACAATCACTGAACAAGTCTAATGCTAATAATGCAATGCAAGTGCCCTCACAGAAAGAAGTCTCATATCTAATACTCAATGATATTTCCATGTTTTAGCATTGGGACTGTGCAAACTCACTCACCCTCACAATATACATTCATGCATAATGACTAATACCATAGGCTTACCCCTGCACTCATGACTCATACCTTCAACTAATTGGACTAGGATCACTCTAGGACTTTCTAGGCTTTTAACATAGGCTCAGGGGGCTTTGGTATGATATTTTGAAAAAAAAATAGTGACTAAAGACCCTCCTTGAAACTTTGTTCTTCTACATTTTTGCCCCACCAACTCTATTTTTTCACCTTATTCTCCCTTTTTCTCGTTCAAACTTTTTTGGGTGCTTAATTGTCATTTTTCAGTCTTTTGTTATTTTCATATTTCATTTTGATTTTTAACTCTCAATTAAGTCATCTTTCATTTTTCTTTCACCCAATACATGATTTTAATCCTTTTTCTTTGTATTCCTAACTCACCTCCCTTATTTTTTTGTTTTACCCTTACACTAGCCACCATCAACTTAGGCTTTTGGCCTATGTTGAGGTGCACACTATCCATCCTAACACCCAGGACCAATTTTGGTAGCCACCCTCAACTTAGTCATTTTGCCTCAATCAAGGTACATAATGTTCAAGGAAGGACCAGTGCCAAATTCAGGATTTTTCACTAGACAAGGATGGGTTAGTCAGTTGTTTTGAAAGAATAGGTACTTGTTAGGCTCAAACATTAGGAACAAGGGACATATCATCCATTTGGTTGGTCATTTTTAGGATAAAGTGGACTATTTAAGAACAATGACCCAAGATCTTTTCCTAATCTAACTAATCTACAATCTAACTTAGAGTAGCCGGGCAAGTTCTGAATTAGTACAAAATACATGAATTTACCAAATAAGGCTCACACTCACATGGCATTACATACTTTCAGATCATGCTTCTCATCTCAATCTACCCTCACTTATCAGTGAGATATTTTCAATCACCTAAACATGCATGGTTACGATTCTACTACTATTCAAAAAATTTAGTGGGTACCATTTTTTTCAAACTAAACACAAAAACATGTTATATGCCACAAGTATTGGTACTATATGTTACACATATTATCTAAATATCCTAAACATGTATGTTCAACCAAAATTAATTACCCACAGGGAAAAAGAACACATGCAAGAAAACTCCCAGATCGAAAATTGGGGTAGTTATGGACCATAAGTTACTCGGATTTCACTAAGGCCCATAACTACCCACACCCCATCGAAAAAGATGTGCAATATCCCCAATGCACAAAATCAAAACGAAATACAACATAAGGGGTCAAAAATACATACCTAGGCGCCTAAGCGCCAGTGTTTCTTAGGTTGCCTCCCAAGTTTCAAATTTGGGTACTCAGACTTCCCCTATATCTTCAAAAATAAAATCGACACAAAATAAATAAGAAGTTATACTACTAGGTGAAGACCTTTCACTTCTTCTTTTGTCTTGAACTTATGAATTGTACCCCTAATTTCTTTTCCAATTTTCTATTATGCTAAAAAGGAGGTGGTGTAGAAATAAGGAAAGCAAACAATAGAGATCGCATGTTGTACTTCTTGGCCTTTAAATGAGGAATGTAATTTTTTGATTTATGCCCATTAAATTCAAGAATATAATTATGTTCTTCCTCCTCCTTACATTCGTCTATATGCTCAAATGATTCGATTAATACCTCATCATCTAAACCTAATGAACAAAAATGATTGGAATGAGGTCCAATGCGTCCTAATTCATAAATTATACTATTATTTACATACTCATGTTTATACACACTAGAGTTTTTAAAGATAATATTATTTACTTCTTCACATAACTCTCGTGTACTTTTTTCAACAGTGACAACATCAATAATAGTATGATCAAGAAGTTGACCCTCCAATTTTAGCTTTTCAAGTTGGCTTATAAGCATTTTTTCTTCCTTACACAATTCATAACTAGCTTGTTGAGCATCAAACATATCAACTTATACGCTCAACTCACTACTTAAAATGTGGACATCCAAGCCAAATTGATGAACATCTGACAGAAGCACATAGTTGTCTAAGTCGAGATTTTCCAATATTTTCAAGAAGAACACATTGCGATTCAAAAAATTATGCACAACCCCTCTCATCCCAATACTACAATCATCCCATATTTCTTCAATAGAGGGTGTCATATTAATAATAAAAAATAGAAAAAAACAAAAACAAAACATAAAATTTGAGAAATAAGGATTAACACTCAATTACTAATGAATTCACTAAGTCTATATTCCCTGGCAGTGGCACTAAAATCTTGTTCGTCGTCTAGGTTACACCTCTTTTTTAGAGGATAAAGCGATTTTTGTCAAGAAATAATATCTAACCAAGTTTAGGGTCAAATCCATAAGGAATGCATAGACTCAAGACAAAAAATTCACTAACGTGCAATCCGAGTAGTTAATCAACTCAATTCCCCAAAAAAGGGAGTTTTGCAAAAATCAATGAGAAAAAATAAACTAACTATCACGAGAGAAAAATAAACTATCACGAGAGAAAAATCAATAATGGAGAACAACTAGGGTGTTGTGAATCTCCGTATCACCAGATAACCTAATTTTTGTCTAGTGTATAGCATGCAAGACAGTAATTTAAGTTTAGCAAGCCCTTTGGTCAAAGATGAGAGACGAATTTCACTATGCGAATTGTCCTATCTCTATAGTGTGCATTACTAACCATTACCTATGAGTCCGGTTACAACCTCCCCTTGGCACACATTGGTTGATTAGACGAGAACAAATCAATCGAATCATATTAATTAATGTCTTTTCCTATTCATTACTACCTTGGTGTGTCAATAACACTAGGCGGGTTCTAATGTTGGCCACTATCATAAAACATGCAAAACAAAGAAAGTTAATTAATACATGCATATACACCTTCCAAGAATCGTGAATTATTCTATTTTACTTTGTCAATTCTTCATGGTTCCCATAACCCTAGTTGTGAATTTAGCTACTCATGCTTTGTATAGATGAAGAGATTATGTGTAACACATGGTAAAATTACCAAAATACACCTAGGAGAGAGAAGCACATATAATGCATCTTTTAATGCTCGTATGGTATATTTGATATTGGACTTGTGATCAGCATGAAAAATTGAGTAGGAAAATGGTCTTGATCAAGCAACCGGATCAAAAGATAGTTTTTTGACCCAAAAATGAAAAATTGTGAAGGTGCACGATAGAGGTGCGTCGCGCCTTTGTAGTGGACTCATACTTATGTTTTTCAAAAAAAAATTGATGATATTGGAAAAACTCGTTAAGAAACGTTTTGAAAAAAATACATTGTGTGCGATCAATCCCCATCGCGGACTTGCTATCCCAAAGCTGAAAAATTTCTAAATTTTGTGAGGGGCATTCCGGTTAATTCCCAGCCCCTTCTAAACTCTATACATATCAAATTAGGTCTTTTAAACGTAAAAGGGGTCTAAAACCCCATTCTAAGCCCTTCCTAAACAATTGAACAAGACTAGGGCTTGAGAGCAGAGGAGGAGAATGAAAGATTGAAGGATCCAAGGGGGGAATTATTAAAGGTGATTGTTGATAGCTTTATCCCAGGTATATAAGGCTAAACTAAAACCATGAGATTGTCCTCTCATGTGTCCCAGAGAAGATCATAGATGAGTTGAAAGTCTATTGAGTCTTATGCATATTTCATGATGGTTTTTATTGAAAATCCTATAATGTTATGCATAATTCATGATGGTTTTTATTAAAATCCTATTAAACTCATATATTTTTCTATGTTGATGATCATCATAAACTTGTTTTCTTAAATTGAATATTTGCATGAGATATTGTATAACCTTACATGATTATTTTTGAAAACATGCATGATTAAACCTAAGGGTTGAGTCTAGAGCATTGATGTGAGAATGTCAATTTTGATTGTGAGTGTGATGAGAGAATAATCATGAGTTTATAGAACTTGATAATCCTGTGAGTCTCCATAAATGAACTCCATTGATTTATCTATTCAATTGTTCCCTTACGATTGTTCTAAATCTTGAGTCGTTGATTGGATAGGAGGGTTAGAGACCCTATGAGATTGATTGATGATAGGGTTAAAAGTCCCTATGATTTTATTGGTTTGATTAGATTGATTGTATTATGATCATTGAGTCATGGGAGGAGTATCGAGCACCAAAAGATTAAGAGTCAGTCCGACTTGCACTCGTCAAACTACGTCACCAAACGTAGGTGAGGCATAGAACCATCACATTATATTATGGTTCCCTCTTGATTAGAAGTCTCTGAAAGAAATAAAGGACTTGTTGATTTTTCTATCTCCATTTTGGATTTATCCATTATGGCTTCGATTCATTCCCTAATTGGCAACTTTAGAACGGTTATGGCAACATCAGCTTAACTGTTGTACATTCACTAGCTCATAAGTGATAATTGTTGGATAAGAGAACCTCTCAAAAAGTTCCTACCTTGAGTACTCTGAGTCGGGTTGAGTTGAGTTGATTGGTGAGGTAGATTGGTTGATGGGCCACTTGTTTAATCTTTACTCTTTCTTTAGATAGACATGTGACATTCTAATTTAGTTATTATTCTAGGTTGATGTTATTTTCATATTATTCTACCTGTTTCTGTTTCATTCAGCTATTTTACATATTGTACATTCCACATACTAATGCCACTCAGTGTTGCATCGTTTCATGATGCAGATACAGAGATTAGAGGTGATCAATAGGTGCATCATTGAGGAATTGAGCAGTTTGGCTTATTGGTGAGCCTCCCTACTCCGGAGGATCCCCTATAATTTATTTCATCTTACTTTAGAGTTAGACTTGATTTAGCTTTATTTTGGTTGAGGTAGCCAAGGGTTTGTCATTGGTACCACTTGATTAGTGATAGAGCCTTCATAGATGATAGTTGAACATTGATGTTCAGATTGTTGTGCTAGTTCTATCTACTAGCCTTTTTCTATTATATATATTATTTTAAGAACTAGATAAGATGAGCCCATTTACTTTCTGTTACTTTTACTGATCTATAGAGTTGTTGGATTGAATGGATGTGATGAGGCCAAGTAGTTCGCTTGGGGACTAGAAATAGTCTCTGGGTGCCGATCACGCCCACGCCTAGGGTACCCTCCTAATGCGTGACAAACTTGGTATTAGAGCAAGAGTTCAAGTGTTCTAGGGAGTCTATGAAGTCGTGTCTAGTATAGTCTTCTTTACGGGTATGTTGTCGACCACACTTCATAAGCAGGAGGCTATAGGACATTAGGAATTGTTACACTTCTTTCTTATTCGACATTCGTGTGATAGAGTTAAACTCTAAGAAATCTCTCTTCTGATTCGTGTGTTTCGCATTTACAGAATTGTGACCATGTTTCCAAGAAGAGCCGATGAAGTGAACGGGAGCCTAGCTAGACAGAATGCTAACCAACCCGAGCCCAAAAATCAGGATGGACCTATAGCCCTAGCCTTCCCTACCGTGAAGCTACCCCAGGCTGACATCATCAATGCTAAGCTTTGCCAGGTTGTCCAGACTTTGGCCTAGGCTGTGACAAAACTGGTTGCTAGACTAGGAGCAGGTAGGTAGGGTGTCCTAAATACATCCGGAGTCTGTGAGTCCTTGAGGATGAACCCGCCTGGGTTTAAGAGGTCGAGGAGGAACAGGAAAAGGAGTCATTTTGGAAGCACAGCCTCGTAACTTTAGAACTCAGAAATCTAAGTCACAGGCTAGTGTGGTTCGAGGTCCCCGAGGCAAGCCACCTTGTGGCATGTATGGCAAATTTCACTTGGGAAAATGTCGTGAAGGGAGTGATGGATGTTACCGATGTGTCCAAAAGGTTCATTTCCCACGAAATTATCCTCAGTGGGCCAAAAGAGCCCAAGCTTCTACCCCAGCACCTACAGTTAGAGAAGATCAGGAAAGTTCTCCAGATATCACCCCAGATGTTGTGACAGGTATGATTTGAGCCTTTACTTGCTTTGATGTTATCCATGAGAGAGAAACTTATGTCCCTAAAAAGTCTAATGTTACCACCTAAGAGTAAGATGTGAGGTCTCATACCACCTTTTGTAGAGCTGTCATTCCAGAGCTAGAATGATGACGATGGGAAGGAAAGGACGAGATAGTGAGGGTGATAGTTGATTGGGGCTTGTAATTAGAGTTATGTACCCATTATGTAAGTAAAGAGATGACGAGTCGGTTTCCATAATTTTGATGAAAGAGTGGTGAATACCCTATGATTGTCATGATGAGGTATGGGGGGAGTTAGTGTTAGAATGTGTTAGAGCATGCTCAAAACTAGAAAGAATTCTAAGTTGACGTATCCCGATATTTGTACTATAAGGGTGAGATATAGTTGTTGAATAGAGGGACAGGGTGCTTTCAATGTGATAGATCTACACTAGGCTTATAATTCTGAAGAAAGAGCCCCACGAGATTTATATAATAATGAGCGTAGCCAGGTAAGGGGTATGGTGAGTGGAGGAATGGAACTTAAGTTGTGAAGTGGGGATGTGTTGAGTGAATACCTACTATCAGATTTTAGTAGGCTTATGCTTCGAAATTTGCCTAGTAATTGTAAGATTGGTGTGATGTTGGAGAGGTGTGTGATAGATGCACGTGTTAGAACTAGACTCTGAGCTTGAATGTTGAGGAGTAAAGGTAAAGAGGAGACAGCATCGTGAGAGTGATAGTTTTAGTTGGAGATTTGCCCTAAGAGGTTCACCATAATGTGTTTGAGATTAAGGTGTTGGCCCGCAAGGAGTGTGATGTTATGATTATGGTATAAGTATCGTTAGATGGAAAGAGAAAATTGAGGGTGAAACATTTGATAGGAGAGGTTCGATTGGTTATGTACGCCATTAGAGCAGCAAATATAGAGAGATTTCCCTAATGACAGGAGGAAGCTAAGAGTGGTATCCTTAGAGAGATTCTTAGTGGCTATTCTATTTATGCGACTATAGTATGATAAAAGAAGTATGAGATGCCTATTCTCATAGATAATGATTCCTCGACCATGTGGAGGTGTATGTTTGTAGCTTAGTAGGGGAAATTGATTCGCAAAACTTGAGAGATGACCCTTGAGCTAAGGGGGAGATGAGAGATGATAGGCCTAAGTAAATCTTCAGGTTTCAATAGAGATGGGTTGATCGAGGTGAGACATTAGTTCCTTGCCATATCGTACATGCCTTATTCTTCTATTGAGGTGATACTTTATTCCCATCTGGTATACGACTATCATGTTTATGGCCTAGTCCCATATACCACTTGTTGATTGTCCTTCATGTTGAGCTGTGAGGGTGAAAAGCGATGAATCTATTCATTAATTTTGACCTTACCAAATGGATCTTAGAGTTCCTAATCCTATGTTGAGTGAGATGTGACTTGAGTTTTACACTACGTATAGTTCTGTGAACACAGAATGAGTCTTGATAGACGAGGGAGATTGTACTTCATTTTGAACCTTCTCAAGTAAGATTTCTCGATTGGATCGTGCTAATGATCTTCGTTCCAAGTTCATTGAGTGATCCTGTCTCCCCAGTCTTGATAAAAATGTGGATGAGAATAGAGGAGTGAGGGTTGATGAGAGAGAGTAAGGGTTCTTTATTCTGATGTCGTCTTACGCATGCCCGACCTTCGGTACGTTATGCCGTTATTGATGGTAGGATGTAGAGTATCAAGTTTTAGATATAGAATCGTGCTTATTTAGCATGAGGAGGTAGCAGCTGGGGTTTCCCCAAAGGGAGAGATGACGAGTCCCTCTAGGCCCAAGTAGTGATGCTGATAGTAGTAGATGGAGAATAAGCATTAATGAGGAGGAGTGAAGATATCCTTATTATGACATTGATGTTGTACTTGTGTCATGTAGGGATAGAGATTGGGAGGAGGGGAGAATTGAGACATTATGATATACAATAGATAGTGTCTCTAGATAAGAATATGTTGGTGTATCTTTGAGTAAGAGCTCATTGAATGACGAAGGTAGAAGTGCTTAGCAGGCTTGAAATTTCTTAGATACAATTGAAGTGGTTAGATTGATAGGCTTGAGTGCATGGTTGTTATTATAAGAGTATTGATGATAGATTATTGAAGACTTCTTGACGAGGTTTTCAAGTAAGGACAGTGGGGTAATGAAGAGGACTAGTGATCTTTTAGGGAAAGTCCATGTGAGAGTCTAGGGATTGAGTATTGAGGGTTAGCCTTGTACGGAGATGATCATCTCAACAATAGCACTGTGAGGCCCAGAAGTAGGCTTGAATGAAATAAGATGATGTGGATAGGTAGGGAGTTGAACAGGAGCTATAAGTTTAAGTTAATGGGGTAGAGTGCCATGAAAGGGAGCACAATTGAGGTGGAGAGTGGATCTTAAGAATGTCCATAAAGTCTTGTATATTACGATCGTCCTTTTATTCGATTAGAGTTGATGACTTTCTTCTTGAGTCCAAATAACTTGTTGACGAAGTGTTTAAATGATTCGAATTGATTAAGTTTTGATATTCTATTCCTCCCTAATGATGAAAATGTTGAAGGTAATGTTCTTACCTTTGATTTAGTTGATGTTTCGGTCCTTGAGTTGATATGTCATTCTTGATTCTGAATAGAGTTGATTGAGATTGATGAGGAGTCGAGAGTTTGATTGATGGACATGAGTATTGAGATGAGTCTTGAGTCTATTCGTGCCTTGATATCCGCCTTTGCTCATCATTCGAGGACGAATGATCCCAAGGGGGAGATATTGTAACACCAAGCAAAATTACTAAAGTACCCCTAGGAGAGAGAAGTGTGCATAATGCACCTTCTAATGCTCGTATGGTAAATTTGAGGCCGAATTTGTGATCAGCAAAAAACAATTGAGTGCAAAAATGGTGTCGATCGATTTTTAGAGTGACCAAATCAAAAGATAATTTTTCGACCTGAAAACAAAAAACAGTGAAGGTGCGCCACGCGCCACGCGCCTCTGTAGTGGAGTCACACTTTTGGTTTTCCAAAAAAATTCGATGAGATTAGGAAAACTCGTTCAAAAACGTTTTTAAGAAAATACATTTTGCGCGAGCAGTCCATATCGCAGACTGGCTATCTAGAAGCTAAAAAAATTCTAAATTTTATGAGGAGCATTCCAGTCAATTTCCCACCCCTTCTAAACTCTATATATATCAAATTAGGTCGTGCAAACGTAAAAGGGGTCTAGAACCCCGTTCTAAGCCCTTCCTAAACAATTGAACAATACTAGGGTTAGAGAGGAAAGCAGGAGAACAAAAGATTAAAGGATCCAAGGGGGAATTCTTGAAGGTGATTGTTGATAGCTTTATCTCAGGTATGTAAGGCTAAACTAAAACCATGAGATTGTTCTCTCATATGCCTCGTAGAAGATCATAGATGAGTTGAAAGTGTATTGAGTTAACATGCATGATTCATGATGGTTTTTATTGAAAATCCTATTAAACTCATATATTTTCTATGTTGATGATCATCGCAAACTTATTATATTGAATTGAATATTTTCATGAGATATTGTATAACCCTACATGATTATTTTTTAAAGCGTGTATGATTGAACCTAAGGATTGAGTCTAGAGCATTGATGTAAGAATGTCGTTGTGATTGTGATTGTGATGAGAGAATAATGATGAGTTGTTAGAACTTGATAATCCTATGAGTCTCTATAAATGAACTCCACTAATTTGTCTATTCAATTATTCCTTTACGATTGTTCTAAATCTTGAGTAATTGATTGAAATGTTCCTTGATGGGAGGGTTAAAGCCCCTATGAGATTGGTTGATGATAGGGTTAAAAGTCCCTATGATTTGATTGGTTTGATTAGATTGATTGTCTTATGAGCATTAAGTCATGGGAGAAGTATCGAGCACCAAAAGAGTAAGAGTCAGTCCAACTTGCACTCATCAAACTATGTCGACAAACGTAGGTGAGGCATAGAACCATCACATTATATTGTGGTTCCCTCTTGATTAGAAGTCTCTGAAAGAAATAGAGGACTTGTTGATTTTTCTATCTCCATTTTGGATTTATCCATTATGGTTTCGATTCGTTCCCTACCTGGCAACTTTGGAATGGTTATGGCAATATCAGCTTGATTGTTGTACATTCACTAGCTCATAAGTGATTGTTGTTGGATAAGAGAAACTCCCAAAAAGTTCCTACCTTGAGTACTTTGAGTCGAGTTGAGTTGAGTTGCGTTGAGTTGATTGATGAGGTTGATTGGTTGATGGTCCACTTGTCTAATCTTTACTCTTTCTTTAGATAGGCATGTGACATTCTGATTTGGTTATTATTCTGAGTTGATGTTATTTCCATATTATTCTACATGTTTCTTTGTCATTCAACTATTTTACATACTGTACATTCCACGTACTGACACCACTCGGTGCTGCATTATTTTATGATGTAGATACATGGATTAGAGGTCATCAACAGGCGCATCATTGAGGATCTAAGCAGTTCAGCTTATTAATGAGCCTCCCCTCTCCGGAGGATCCCCTATTATTTATTTCATCTTGCTTTAAAGTTAGACTTGATTTAGCATTATTTTGATTGAGCTAGCCATGGGTCTGTCATTGGCACCACTTGATTAGTTATAGAGGTTTCATAGATAATAATCGAACGTTGATGTTGAGATTGTTGTGCTAGTTCTATCTACTAGCCTTTTCTATTATATACATTATTTTGAGAACTAGAGGAGAAGAGCCCATTTACTTTCTCTTACTTCCGCTGATCTATAGAGTTGTAAGATTCAATGGATGTGATGAGGCCAAGTGGTTCGCTTGGGGACTAGCAATAGTCTTTGGGTGCCGACACACCTAGGGTACCCTACCGGGGTGTGGCATTATGAACTTAGGAGACATAATTAAACACTTACACAACTGAATTAAGAACATGCATATCCAATGTCAATGAAAATCACAAGCTTGAAGATTGAATTATACAACAAGTGTTTTCAAAGACTCTCTCACAATCTTCTCTCTAAGAATAATAAGTTCTCTAAACACTAACCTAAACTAAGCTCAACTTTTCATACATTGGTTGTCCCCCATTGAAAGATAATCATAAAAACCTATTTATAATAAGTAAAATCAAATCCTAAACAAATTAGGAAAACTAGTCGGCAAACTCCACGAAAACACTTTACGACTCGTATTGTCCTCTATGACTCGTAGTCGAGGTCTTGTAATCAGTATATGAAATTTTGGATTTCTCTTCTACGACACCCCTTCACGACTCGTAAAGTGATTTACAACCCGTAAAGGGGGTTTTGTCTTATAATTTTCCTGCAAATCTACTTCTCTGATCCTCAGGGCATGAAATATCTTCTACGACTCGTATAATGATCCACGACTTATTTGCATGTTCGTAGAATTAACTTCTAAAACTTGGCCCCTCAATGGAATTCCTCAAGAAGTTACCTTTATGACTCGTAGAAGGTCTCGTACAGCAGCAAACACTAGCAACTTCTGCAATTTTTCCCCAAATCATGGCCAACATGTATTATTGCAAATCTAAGCACAAAAACACATAAAAAAACAACTAAAATCGCATTGAGAAAATACAAAATCCTAAGTTTTATGCATCAAAAATGTTGTATTTTAGCAGCAAATCATTGGTCGTCTTAACTGCTAAGAAGTGATCTGATTTGGTCATCCTATCCACTATCACCCATATCGAATCATGTTGCTTTCAGGACCTCGGTAGATTGGTAATAAGTCCATGTTGATCATCTCTCATTTCCATTCAAGAATATTAAAGTTCTGAGCCAATCCACGTGGCCGTTGATGCTCAACTTTAACTTATTGACAGTTCGGACACTTGGAAACAAATTCAGCAATATCCCTCTTCAATCCACGCCACCAATAGACTTCCCTCCATTCATGGTACACCTTGGTAGAACCAGGATGAATGGAATATCTAGAGCTATAGGCTTCAGCCATAATTCTATATCGAACACCATCAACATCTGGAATGCACAATCTACTCTGGTATCTCAACATCCATCTCCCCCTTTGGAGAAGACCATCACACTCTGTTTGTGGATAGCTTCTTTCAATTGAAGTAGGATAGGATATTGGTCTTGCTTTTCTTTTACCTCTGCCACTAAAGATGAAGCAGACCCGTTTTGAACATTGACTCCTCCCTTATCATTCTCTTTGAGCTGAACTCCTAATCAGGCCAATCTAAGCACTTCCTTAGCTAACTCCTTCTTTCCTTTCTCAACATGGGTCGTGCTACCCATTGATGACCTGTTAAGAGTGTTAGCAACAATGTTAGCTTTTCCTGGGTGGTAAAGAATGCTCATGTCATAATCTTTGAGCAAGTCCAAACATCTCCTCAGCCGCATGTTAAGCTTTTTCTAACTGAAGACATACTGCAGGCTCTTGTGGTTAGTGAACAATTCCACATGCAATCCATATGGCTCTAAATATTAAGTGTAAACACCACCGCTGCCAACTCAAGATCATGGGTTAGATATTCATGAACTTTAAGTTGTCTAGAAGCATAGGCTATCACTTTTGCTCTTTGCATCAACACATAGCCAATCTAACTCTTGACACATCACATTACACTACAAAGTCTTTTGTCCCATCAAGCCGGGTTAAAATTTGTGTAGTAGTCAGTTCAGTTTTCAATTCTTAGAAGCTCTTCTCACAAACTTGACCTTCTTCTAAGTCAACTTAGTCAATGACGAAGATAGGGAAGAAAATCTCTCAACAAATCTGTGGTAGTGGCCTGCCAACCCCAAGAAACTTCTGATGTCAGTTGGAGAGGTTGGTATGGGCTAATTTTTAATCGCTTCAATCTTTTGGGCATCTACTCGAATATCATCACCTGAAACAATATGTCCTAGGAAAGCCACTGACGTAAGCCAAAATTCACACTCCAAAAACTTTGCATACAACTCATGGTCTTCAAGAGTCTGGAGGACAATTCTGAGGTGATTGGCATACTCCTACACATCTCTCAAATACATCAAAATGTCATCAATGAACACGATAAAAAAACATATCAAGATATTGTTTGAACACCCTATTCATCAAGTCATGAAGGCTACAGGTGCATTGGTCAACCCAAAGGACATGACCAAGAACTCAAAATGGCCATATCTAGTCCTAAAGGCTTTCTTTGGGACATCACGTTCCCTCACTTTCAACTGATGGTAACCAGATCTGAGGTCTATCTTTAAGAAGCAAGAGGCACCCTGAAGTTTGTCGGACAGATCATCTATCCTGGGGAGAGGATATTTATTTTTTATCGTGACCTTGTTCAGTTGCCTATAATCAATGCACATTCTGAGAGACTCATCTTTCTTTCCCACGAATAGGATAGGAGCATCCCAAGGAGAAATACTCGGCCTAATAAAGTCCTTCTCTAACAAATCTCTTGATTGCTTTTTCAACTTTGCATGGGCCATCCTATAAGGTGGAATTGAGATAGATTGAGTATCGGGGAGAACATCAATCCTGAATTCAATCTCCCTGTCAAGAAGGACTCCAGCCAGATCCTCTGGAAACACTTCAGGAAACTTATTCATGATCGGGACTGCCTCTAGAGTAGGAAGCTCAACATCATCAGACTTAACTCGCATGAGGTGATAGATACAGCCTCTAGAGATTAGCTTTTTGGCCCTAAGGTAGGAAATAGACTTACCCTTAGGTGCAACAGAATCACCCTTCCACTTTAAGACTAGTTTATTCGAGAATTAAAATTCAACAGCTCGGGATCTACAATCAATGGATGTATAACAGGTATCAAGCCAATCCATGCCAAGGATCACATCAAAATAAATCATCTCTAACTCAATCAAATCAACAAGAGTATCCTTATGATGGATGGACACTACACAATCTCTATAGATTTTCTCAGCTAGAATAGACTCACCAACTGGAGTAGAAACATCAAAGGGTTCAGAAGACTCTCAAGAGTTCTATCAAATGTACTAGCCACATAAGGAGACACAAATGACAATGTGGCACTAGGATCCATCAAAACATAGCAAGCAAGAGTAAAGACTTAAATCACACCCGTCATAACATCTAGGGAGTTCTTCTGACCTTAGTGACTACCCATCGCATACAAATAGTTTGTAGCTCCGCTTGCGCCTGGCATAGCACCTTTCTTAGTTCCTCTAGCTAGTGAGGCAAGTGCAAAAGATTGAGCCCGATCAGCCCATTTTGGACAATCTCTATGGAAGTGACCCACTTGGCGACACTTAAAAAACATGCATCACTCCCCTTATGGCATCTCCCCAAGTGTAATCTACCACACTTACCACATAGCAGCTTACCCTAAGAACCTTGAGTCATACTATCTTGTGAATGAGATCCCTAGGCTCCTAAATTCTGAGACCTCTGATCATTCCTGATTTAGGGTGCAGGTGCACTAGCAGATGATGGTGCTGGCCTTGACTGAAACCTGTTACCATTCTCATTTCCTCTCTCCCAATGTCATGACTGGATGTCTTGGCCTTCTTATTTCTGAACTCTTCTCTATCTTGTTGTCTCTCTTCGTGAGCTTGTTGTACATAGGTCATCAACCTTCCAATATCTATATCATCCACAAGCATAACTCCCCTTCCATCTTTCTATAGCCCTTTGTTCAACCCATCAACATATAACCCCATTTTCCCTCTCATATCTGCAACCATATCCGGAGCATAGCGAGATAGTTGGGTGAACTTAATCCCATGCTCTTGCACAGTCATAGAGCCATGTTTTAGATTCATAAACTCTCATACCTTGGCCTCTCTTTGTTCTCTTATAAAGAAATGCCCCAAGAAGGCTTCCTCGAATATTGCGCAAGTTAGCATTGGGGCTTCCTCTCCTCTACCCTTCTTCCACTGATCAAACCACAGTTTGGCAATACCCTTGAGCTGGTAGGTAGATAATTTAACTCTATCAACATCAGCCACATGCATCGCCTGAAACACATTCTGAAGCTCATCAACATACTTCTCAGGATCCTCAAGCAGGTTCATCCTCAAGAATTCACAGACTCTAGATGTTTCCTACGCATTTTGTTTACCTACTCCTTATCTAGCAGCAAGTGCTGTCGCATCCTGGGCTAAAGTCTGGATAGCCTTGCGAAGCTCAGCATTCGAGATGTCAGCTTGTGGTGGCTACTCAGCAAGGATAGATGGACCTATGGGTTCATCATGTCCCTGGGGCTAGGGTAGATTAACAATTTTCTTGTGGGATGCCCTTTACATCTGACAGCTCTTCTTGAAGGCATAATCATAATTTTGCAAACATGTAGTGCACGAATTAGAAGAAAGGTTCATAGAGTTTTAACTCTATTGCATGATTCAGATCATGGAAGAAGTGTAACCATTTCTAATGTCCTATGGCCTCTTGCTTATGAAGTGTGGTGCACAACACACCCATAAATAATGACTCTACGAGACACGCTTCATAGACTCCGTAGGACACTTGAACTCTGTGCTCTAATACCAAATTTGTCATGCCCCAGGAGGGTACCCTAGACGTGGCTGACACTCATCACACTCATTCATTCAACATAACTAACCAATCAGCGGAAGACTAAGGATGATAAATGGTGGACAATCTCAGTCTCATATAGTCACATCAAATAAATAGGCTAGTATGAAAGAAACTAGCTCAACATAATCTCAAATTAACAACTCGACTCTAGTCTATGAAGCCTTTATAACTATCAACTGATGTCAATGACAGACCCATGGCTACCTCAACTCAAAAGTAAAGCTAGTCTAAATTTCGACAATAATAGCTAGATGAAAATAAAATGAGGACCCTCCAAAGTAAGGGAGGCTCACTAACTCAGCTGACTACAACAGATCCTCAACGGTGCGCCTGTTGACGATCTCTAGTACTTGCCTCTGCATCATAAAACAATGCAGTCTAAATGCACGTCAGTACGTGGAATGTACAAGTATATAAAATGGCTGAATGAAACAAATATAGGTAGAATAATATAGAATAACATCAACTCAGAAGATACTCATTCAGAATGTCAAATATCTATCTAAAGCAAGAATAAAGAGTAGACAATTACCAATCTACACCAATCCATCCTCACCAAATCAAATCAACTCAGAGTACTATCAGTGTGGGACCTATATGGGAGTTTCTCTTATCCGACAACAATCACTTATGAGCCAGTGATTGTACGAAAATCCCGCTGATGTTGCCACAGCCATTCCGTACTCGCCAAGTAAAGAATGAATTGAATCCACAAAGGATCTAGTCTCTCAAGTCCTCTATTGCTTTTAGGGACTTCAACTCAAGAGGGAACCTCAGATGAAATGGTTCAAACCTCACCCATGCTTGGCGACGTAGTTAATGAGTGCGAGTTGGATTTACTATTACCCATTTTTGTGCTCGATACTCCTCCCAAGACTCAATGCTCATAAGATCATCCATCTCAATGAATCATTTTAATTAGTCTCATAGAGACTCTTATCACCTCATTACCTCTATCTCAATTGGGCCTTCGGGCCTATCATATCAATCATCTCATCAACTCAATTCTCATTCAATACCTTAAGGGCTTAGATCAATCATTAGGAGAAAGTCAATAAGACCAATCTCTAGAGTTCAATTATGATTACTCATAGGACCATCGAGTTGTATCAAGTTATCATCATGCTCACCTTACAATCACAATCAACATTCTCAAATTAAGGATCTAGACTCGATCCTTAGGTTCATTCATGCAATCTTTTATAAAATAACATATAGGATTTATGCAATCACTCATGAAAAGTATTTAATCAATAAAATCAAGTTAATAATGATCATCAACATATGAAAATACATATAATGTATAAATTTCAAGAAACATGCATGGAGACTTAATACACTCACAATCTTTCTATTACCATCAACAGGGGCACATGGAAGAACAATTTTATGTTTTAGTTTAGCCTTACATACCTGGTATGGAGTTTTGATAGTCAACTTCGTAAGAACTCTCATCAAACCTCTTGAATTCTTGGTCCTCCTCTCTTCTCTTTAGCCCTAGTCTTTGTTTGAATTTTAGAAAGACTTACAGATGGGGATTAAAACCCTTTTTACGCTCAAAACGACCTATTTTGATCGTGTTTTAAGTTTAGGAGGGGTTGGAAAAAGTCTGGAATGCCTCTCACGAAACACTAAAAGTAATACACTTCGGGGAACCAAGTCCGCGTCACGGACTTGGGTGCATTTCAGGGTTTTTCGCTAAAAATTTTCCCATCGAGTTTTCTAATCTCGTAGAAAATATTGGGATCACATCTAAGTGTGGATCCGTGACAAGTCCGCATCGCGCACTCTTACTGGAATGCGTTTTTGCATAAAAAATTATTTTTTGATCCAGTTGCTCAAAATATCAACCTAGACCACCCTCTCGCACAATTTTTCATGTTGATCGCATGTCCGGCCTCAGATTTGCCATCGGAGTTTGGAAAGATGCGTTATGCGCATATCTCTCATCTAGGAGTATTTGAATAATTTTACTGGGTGTTACAAAATCAGTAACGTTAATCTGAAGTGAGTCAACCTTAATTCTCGCCTTATTTGTTTCAACTAACAGTGCCCGCCGACCATGTTACGAATCCAACGGTGGTTCCTAATCCCTGTTATGTTAATTTAATCTAAAATGGCACTCCTCTTGTTTTACAGTTATCCTTTACTGCTCCTTTTAAATAAGACAGTTAATAACTATGGATACTCTTTCGACTTTCATTTTATTTCGCATAAAGTCACTATATTATCTTTCGTGAAAAAAGTTGATAAAATTTATCCAAGTATCACAAAAATTTAATAAACTAACTTTGTTGGTAACCAAAAGAAAGTTATCCAATTTTGCTCAAGTATATACGTAAATTATGTAGGAAAAATAAAGGAAACACAGTTATAAGTATGACTTATTTATTTTAAAAAATTATAATTTCTCTAGTTTCAATTTATGTGATCATCTTCAAAATTTGAGAGGCAAGAAAGTTATTTCAACTCAATTTTGATGTCTTCCAAACCATTAAGTCGATGTCCGAGTTGACTTATTTTTAATGATTTTTGGCCTTTAAGTATGGATGGCAATAGGGCGTGTACGGGGCGAGTTGAGTTCAATCCACAAATTTTTTAGACCTCCCCGCCCCACCCCGCATAGACCCCCCCCCCTTCCCTTCACACTTAAATTTTTAAGTTTTTTTATTTTTTAATTGAATTTAATATGAAAAATAAAAATTCATATTTTTTTATCAAATTTTTTGCTAATTAACATCTCAACAACTAATTAACTATTTTTAGTTGACACTTCAACAATTGTTTATTAGTCACTAATTAAAAGTTTCTAATTAACATTTTAACAACTAAAAATTTACCGGACATATCTAGTTTAAATTTTAGAAAAAATAAATTAAAGTCAATGTTTAACATAAAAAATTTATATCTTTGATTTTTACTAATTACAAAAGTTTAATTTTCTTCGAACTTCTGTTTGGTTTTCTAAACCCGCAACCCGTCTCGCGCCGCCCCATTGCCATCCGGCTTTAAGCATTTTTTAGTTTTGAAAGTGTTTGAATAACATAAAAAATATTTTTTCTTTAAAGTTGAAAAAGTATATAATGAAAAAAACCATCAAAAGTTGGGTTTCCCAACTTATAGCTTAAAACCACTTAAAAAATTTCTAACCAAACACCCCCTTACTATTGTAACTTATACTTACTAATTTTCAAATGGGTGAAAATCATTTTCAACCCCAAACTTTATTTTTAAAATCAAACTCTCCCCTTTATAATTACCTTTTTGATATGCCTATTATACCTGTTCATTATTTAGTTATTTATTTATTTGCTTTTTAAAAAAAGTAAAATATTTTTATTTCTATCCATAATATTAAATAACTGCATAAAATAGTAATAGTCAAATTTAAAATTTTAAGGTATTATAAATAATGTTAGTTTAGTTAAATATATCCTAATTAAATTTTTTAAGGGGTGTCATATAAAGAAGGACTAAGTAATATGAAACGCATAGAGCAAGTGAGAGAAGAAAAATAAAAATTATGCGCATACATACATGCAATGCATATTAAATTGAAATAAGATCATAAAATTAACATTAAATTTTGTGACAAATTCATAAAATTATTATTTTGCTTATAATGTTAATGTACTTAAAGAAAAAGTTGTAAATAACTAAGTTAAAAAAATAAATGATATATAACATAAAGAGGTATTAAATATATAAATATAATAAGGGTCAAATAGACAATGTATAGGACGAGGGGAAAGTTTGATTATTGTTAAAAGTTGAAGGGAGAATTCGATGCTTAAAGCAAAATTTGAGGGTGAAAATAATTTTTTATCCTTTTCAAATATATAAATTTTATTTTGACAACCTAAAAAATTCTATAAAATTTTAAAGAGAAAAAATATAAAGTCACCCCATTAAAAGTTATCTCAATTTTCAAAGAGATATCTAAACTGTGGGGCGTTCTATTACTGCAGAAATATTCAATACCTTTGTAAATACCTGAGGTATTTTCTCATATGTGTTTGTGAACCTGCACACTTTGCGCGTGAAGAAGTTTTTTCCTTTCCAAATCCAATTAGAAAGTGACACATTGCATTCCTATTTCTCACATACAAATGATCATCTTCCCCAAATCAAATTAGCTGTTGAAGAATATTTTTTTTAAAAAAAAAGAAATGAATAGAGTAGATGAAATCAACATTAACACTCTCTCTATTGAAATCACTTCAAGGTTTTATTTGTTCTTTAAGAAGAGAAGTATGAAGCTTCACCACTGTAGGCATCTCAGATGGAAAAATCTTAGGTGTAGAGACCAACTTGCAATAATCGCCATCGTTATTCTCCAACACATCCTGTTGCAATGGATATTCCAAGTGCCTTCGCAATTGAAGAAGAATTTGAGTTTCATAGGACCCTAATTGATGAGTGTTTGGAATCAATAGAGCCCACACGATAAAAAAACTATGGCGAATATCTTCAAGCACCCCATTTAACAGAGTGTAGAAAATCTCAAAAAAAATTCATATAATACTCAACAGAAATTTATGAATAAGCTAAAGGGAACAATTTGAGCTTCCAATTGGCGACACAAAACACCTTCTTTTTTTTCTAAAACTAAACGCGGAAAACACCAAATGGGAAAAAATTAAACTATTTCTGCTCCACACCCAAATCTTGACAAGGACCCATCAACAAACAAGGTCTTTTGGACATAAATGAAAATGAATCGGAAGGGAACAAAAATAATCAGCAAACAAGGGGAAAAAATTTGGAAAAAGTAAATGGGTCTTTGAGACAGAAATGAAAATGGAAAGAAAAACTTGAACCTCTTGAATTAATTAATTAAAAGAGGGCGAGTGAGCATCACCCACACAAACACAGTTGAGAAAATAGTTAAAATCACATATTTATAGAGGTATTAAATACTTTTTGTAGGGTAATAGGATGTCTCCAAAATTTAGATTTTTTTGGAAAAAGCGAGACAACTTTAATGTTAACTTTATGTCTTTTCTCGTCTTTAAAAGCAAACTTGTAACAGAAATAATAATAGTTAATACCTTGTTAAGGTAAAAAAAAGAAATTGAGTATCCATCTGTAAAATTAACCCCATTATGCTTAAAAGAAAAAATGAACCCGACTAAAATCTGTGAAATTGAAGACCGGATGAAATGGCAAATGACAGCAGTTTGGGTCTTGATGGTCAAAGGCAAATGTTTTTGCTTAGATTAGTGCCATCCGTTGAAACAAGTATCCACTATCCTTGTACATGAACTAGTGATGTGATTGACTCTTATTAGGGTCTAAAAGTTGACTAACAATAATATATCAAAGCCCTGAACCGCATACATTCTCTCCAATTCCACTTGTGCTAAACTCTTAATTGTTGAGAATTATATATAAACAATTTAAACATACATAATAATCTAACAGCAACGGGACTTCCCATTGGATATCCAAAATTTTGCATCAGAAAGTACAGTATGGTGCTTATTCTATAACATGACATCAAATAGCCATGGAAAAAAAAAAATCTACCGCTCCCTGCCCTCACCTATATTATCTTATAAAGCAAACATAGTATATTGGTCATAGGAAATTGGTGCCTGCATGGTTATGGTGCAAGAGTTTGTGAGCAATCTGGTCCCTAGCCTGCACAGCATTCATTGACCTCACCATATTTTCTGGAAGCATTTCATCATCAAAAAGATCAAATCTCAGCTCTGGATTCAGTTGTTCACCTCTCATCTCACAAATATTATGCAATACACAACAAGCCCCCAAAACCACAGGCAAATCTTGAAGCTTCACCTCTGTTCTCTTCTGCAAGCAGCTCCACCTTGCTTTCATTCGCATAAACGCCTCTTTAGCAACCTTCTGGATTTCCCCAACTTTTTCATTGAAGGCATGCTGAGTCCAAGTAAGATTCTGTCGTGTGTAAGGAGCCAATACCCAATCCATTAATGGGTATCCTGAATTCCCAACAACCCAAGTATCCTTCAACTGTCCCCTGTTTGCTCTCTGATAAAGAGCTGATTTTTCTAACACTTTGTCATCAGACATTGAACCAGGCCAACCGATACAAACATCCGTGAAAACCCCTTTTGGATCAACAACGCCTTGAACTGTAACGGAGTATGAAGTCTTCTGATTCCTCTCTGTGTGCCTTTTGTTGAAATAAGCAGCTACACTTACCTTTGGGGCAATTATTGGAACATGTGTCGTGTAAATGGACCCACCTACATTTGGTATCCCAGATAACATCTGGAATTGTTTTTTGATCTCGTTCATCTTGTTATCATTATTGGGCCATTGCACGAATTTGGGCATGAGAAGCCCTTTAATGGCAGTGCAAACCTCTAGAACAAGCTTATGACAAGTAGATATGCCCAGGCCAAAACGCTTTGAAACTTCACGAAGTGGCTCCCCTGTAGCCAATCTCCAAATGCAGACGGCAACACGTTGGCGAACTGGGATTGCTTGGCGAAGCATTGTGTCCTTTTTAGTGACTACAGACTCCAATTCTTCACAGATCATATCAAAAGTTGCTCTGCTCATCCTAAACGCTTTCTTAAACTCGTCTTCTGGGAAATCAGGGCTATTGCACTGCTCCCACCATGCTTTAGACCTGTCTTTCACCCATAATCTCCTTTGCTGATGAGGCTGAGAATCCTCCTCCGAAGTTGAAATGAATTCAGATGAACTCTGACGACTCCTTTTGTTATTACCCGCCATTGGCTTCACTTTCTCATTGGTCATCAAACCTGGTTGTTGATTTGAAAAATGGAAAATAGACTGATTTGCGCATGGCTCCTGAGACGACCAATCCAGTTTGGGGGTAATTTTCTCTTGTTCGTTATCAAATCCCAAAAATTTGCTCAAAATATCCTCAACAGTCTTCAAAGGGCCCTCTTCAACAATTTGATCGAAATCAAAATCATCAGTTCTCCGCTTCTTGGGAAGTGGTTCGGCAGTAGGATGAGCAGCAGTACAAGTATCAGTAGCAGGCAAGTCAAAATCTTGAAAAAGACTGAAGAAATTTGGAGAAGGATAATCTTCCTGGGTGGGGAATAGGAGAGAAGAAATTTCCATTAAATAAAAATGTGTGAGAAATCAAAAAAATGTGAACGGAGAAGGAATGAATTTGGATAGAATGGAAGCGAAGGGTGTCATGTTCATATATATGTTGCAGACACGGTCATCAGTAAAAGGAAACGTGTGAAGCGACGCGTTGTCAACGAAGTTTCTTGGTATCGGGAGGGATAAAGGGGCGGAGTGGGGTTGGGGGTTTGACGGTGACTACTGCCTTGGACTGAATGGATAAAATAGGAGCAAATGGGAAATTTTAATAAAGAAACGGACTTACGCGGTTGGTGATGTAATAAGGAATAAAATGCATAAACTTAGCCACGTTGGGAAATTACGACGCTAACAAGGAACTTTCCCCTACATATCTCTTTTTCTTTTCACCTTGGAGCTTATTTTTGAGGTGGAGATTTTTTAAAAATAATTTTTTTATCTATATATGATAATAGTATAGTCTGTTTACATTTATCTTTTGCAGATTTTATTTGTGAGATTCAACTAAATATGTTATCATTGTTGTTACGGGTAAAATGATAATTTTAAAGGTTTTAATAGGGTCAGGGACAAAATACGAAAATTAAATTTGGTATTTGTAATTTGGTGTCCGATAGTAAAATTCTAGAATTATAGTATTTGAATTCGGGAAAGCATCTTAAATATCCATGAACTCTAGGATATTTATAAAAAGATCAAAATGTGACTTAAAGATTTCAAAATTATCCTACGTCCAAGAAGTATGTCACTAACAAGTAACAACCTTCAAATAATGGAGAAATCTTAGGAAAGAAGAATCAAGTAAAAAACAGATTTGTATCCATAATTATTATATTAAGAAAATTGTATTTCTTCATATTTTATTTATAATTATGATTTATTTTTTATCAATTTTAAAATTTATTACAAACAATATGAATATGTCCATTACTCATTAGTATAAGTCCAAAATTTAAATACTAAATATATATCCAAATATATATGTCTTTAGGTGCCGTTTGGTAGGAAGTATTAGGATAAATAATCCATGTGTTAGAGCAAGGTATTAGTTAATACTATGTTTGGTAGGATTTTTGGACTCGTGTATAACTAATCCATGTATTTAATATGGTGGTATTAACTAATACCTGGATTTAATATCATGGATTAAATATATAAAGACAAAAATATCCTTCAAATTCTTTTACTTTTTTTTATATTCTTGATTTTATGTTTTATATTTGTAGTTTTGTACTTGTGAATTTATTTAAATAAATTAACTTACAAATTTTATTTATTTGCGGGTTCATATTTCATAATATAAAAATAAATAAATTTATCATGTCAAATTTTTAAATTTATTTATTTGTGGTTTCATATTTACATAATAGACCCAAAAACTTTTGCCATGTCAATTATTTTTATAATTAATTTAGTTGGGTGATTTTATTGATACAGAACAGAGTCCAATGATGTTGGATATATTCTCAAAGTTAAGTGACCTATATAAACACTATATTAAAACTACAACTTTCAAATTTTTATGTGTAAATATAAATTGTTTATCTTACAATTGTTTTCATTTTTTCGATTTTAATAATAAATGGTCTATCTTTATTAAATTAAAAGTTGACATTTTATTAGTGATGAATTTATTAAGATCAGAATTATTTATTCTCAAATGAGAAAATAGCAAACATGATGACTAAATTATTGTTTTCTTAACTAGTTAGAAGTTACAAAAAATAATCTACTTTAGTCTAATTACATGCATGAAATAGAAAATTTCATAACAATTCAAGAGTATAATTGGAAAGAAGTTTTTTTTTTTTTGTAGAATTTTAAACCAAGCACAAGATTAAATATGAACCAATGAACCAAAACCTTGATAAAAAAATAATACTTGCATTACTAATCTCTGCGTTACTAATTCATCCATTATTAATCCCTACATTATTCATTTTTGTGCCAAACGACCCCTTAGTGTATCAATTTGTTTTTCTTGATGTCTTCTTACTTGATCTTCTCCTATATCATGTCTTCCCAAAGAAAAATAGCAATAATTAAAACAATAATATTGACTTTGTAATACAATTGACTAGAACTTCAAGATGATGTAATAAAAAATTGTGCCACATTGATGTTTATTTTACTAATTACCAAATTATAGAATCGAAATTTAAAAAATCAATATTTGATATCTACTTTTAACTATCAATTATCGAATTTAAAATTTAAAAATTTCGAACTGAATATCGAACATCAAACACTAAACACCTATTCTTTGATTTTAAATAAAATATAATATTGCATTATCAAATAAAATAATTGATTATTATCACGTATTGTCATTATTATTGTATCAATAACTTTTTCACTTAATATAGTAACTTATGATACGGTACTTTCTTTGATACAGTCAATTTGGCTTCATCGATTTTACCTATTAAAGTACCTATTATTTGTTATGTAGGAAATATAATGACATTTTAACGTTAATCTGTCTCCCAATCGTTCATGGGTGGAATGGAGTAAACCTGACTCTTTATAGTTTTAATTAACAAAAAATAATTATATGTATTAGAGTATTCTTGAAAATTTTGTACTTTCTTTACTTTAATTTATTTGTCTTATTATTTTAATATGTTATATATTTTTAAAAAATTCATAAAAAGTATTATAAATTATAATAATTAATAATTTAAAATTTTTAAAAGATATTTTGAAAAATTCTGCTAACTCTCGAAATTCTATCAAATGTCACATGAATTGATAGATGAAGTAACATATTTTTATGTGAAATGACGTAAAATATACTATAAACACGACGACTTAAATATCTAAAAGACATATAAAAAATTTAAAGTATTCTTGAAATTCTATGACTATCACAGAAATTGAAAGAAAGAGAGTAATATATATTATTTGAAAATTACGTAAAGAAAAAATACTATTGACCATAGTTAATAATTTTAAATATCTAAAAATTATATTAAATCTTTAAATGTTATTTATTTCACACAAATTGAGATAAAAAAACATATATTAGATTCATGTGAGAACATTCTATCTAATTTCACGAGAAGATACAATTTGATAGCAAGCTTATTTACACAGGCCAAAAATAAAAAGAAGATGGTGCTACTGTAAGAGATTATAGAACAATACGTATAGTGGAATATAGATCGACATATCTCCTGATATTATTAGCACTATTGTCAGAGTAATTGATGTTTAATTTTCACTTATTGTTAAGTCTTCTTGTAATGATTCGACCTAGGGGCCTAGTTGTCACATGACAAATGAGATGCCCGGAGACACCTCACCCAAGTCATCTAAGCATGTCAAGTATTCATTGGCATTATAGAAACATATTGTAGAAAAACGTAAGGAGAAGGGACTATGGGCCATCTTTTGCAATGAAGCAACATTAAAAAGCGGAAAATTTAGAAAATATCATTTGTTGATAAGCATACCACTAATACATACGAACGGAAGCGGTAAGGTCGGTTTCCTTCAAATAGAAATAACATTCATAATAAACAACATAGAAAGTAAAAGCCTCAGAAGGGCCATAAATACATAGTCTGAAAATGAAAATACATAAAGGAGTGAAAAATAGGTGGAGTCCCGAACTAAGGACTCACCACAACAATAAACTAGTCTTCGAACGCCAACTGCTAACCACAAGCCAGTGGAGGAGTACCTGCCCCTACATGGTTAAATCATGCAGGCAAATATGTATTTGTATATTGGAATATACTAAGTACGTAAGATGCAATGCACGGATGAAACTGTAATGTCATCATAATGAAACATAACATATAGGTATACACAAGATTAAAGAGTCATGAAATAAGCTTAAACATGCACAAGGAATATGGTACAGGTCAATATGAGACAATGCACAAGGGGATACGTAAAGTAAAGACATATCATAAGATCATGTAACTTGTGGTACGGACCATAACCGACAGTAAGACTATGTGAGCTACTGTATGGAATCCAATGAACTCCTTCCATTGGAAAAAGACAAATGCACTCCTTTCATTGGGAAAAGGGGAATATATTTGCCAAGGTAGATATCTCAAACTTAGTAACTTTGCAATAGCATCTTTCATAACTTTCAGACCTATGTGGATCCACTAGTGTAGTTTATAAGGCTCCTATGGTGGCACATAGTCAGGGACATCGAGATTTAGTTTCAAGGGATCAAGCCTCAACCAACATGATGAGTCCCAATCTCTAGTTCTCTCGGTGCTAAGTTATCCCACGAAATTATTTAAAGTATACTCTTAGAATCATAAGTAGCAATCATTAGAGTAGCTTAAACTTAAGAATCATTCTTAAAAATCTTTAGGTCAAAAATCATCATACATATATCTTCGGTAACTTTAACTTGAAGCTCTTTATAAATGCCTTATTCATTGTCATAATTCATGGGAAAATATTCATTGAAAATAAGGTGGGTTTTAATTGATGCATGGAATAACTATAAATCATATAAGTCTTAAGAAATTCCTTTAAAAACGAACACTGAAATCACTTAATCTTAATCATATCAAGACCCATCATATAATCAACATCATACTTTAAACATATACATATTTTTACTTAGCAAAGAAGTCATTGAACTTTATGAATATCATATAGTAACTTATAAATCATGAAATCATCAAAAGCATGCATTAGAATTAAGGGACTTAAAGTAAAGGTAAAATGCCTAGTAGGGAATTCTATAGGTGAAAGGATACTCATAAATCAACTCACATACCTGGGAACTAGAAAGAATTGAAACTGAAGCCTTGGGAAAGAAACTTGAAAAACCTAGCCTTGTTCTTGGGAGTTCTTGAGGACCTCTTTTGCCTTAAGGAATTTGAGAGTGTAGAATGAAGGCAGCTAGGGCTTGAAAGCTATTATAGGTTCCTTTACCGTCCCCAAAACGGCATAGTTTTGGAATAAAATTGATGGAAATAGCTGAATTACCCCATATTTAAAAACTATCAAAAGCCATCTATGAGACCCCGACCACGGGTCATAGATTGCCTATTTGCTGTAAGTCCTTTCGTCTGATGGCACACCTATGAATCTTGAAATCTGACTTTCGCTGAATCGAAAACCATGACAAACAGAATAAGCCGTTCAATTATTTATGGGTTGTGGTTGGATTCGTAGAGTCATTCCATACTTAGACAAATTCTCACCTTATTACTGACTTCTTTCAACAAAACCTTATACGGGTCGTATGCCATTTCACGAGCCATCTGATAACTCGTAAATCATCTGTCACGCCCCGGGAGGGTACCCTAGGCGTGGCCGGCACTCAGAGACTATTGCTAGCCCCCAAGCGAACCACTTAGCCTCATCACATCGTTCGTCTTAAACATAGCGGAAGGAAATTAGTAAACAACACTTTTAAAGTAGTGGGCCAATGGCCAAACCTCAAGCTGATCATCAAAACCAAACAAAGAAATATTGCTCAGTTATCAAAACATTCACCTTGACTACATCATTATGTCTACGAAGCCTCTAACATTATCTAAACCGTCTAAGGAGGGGACCATGACATGCCATGGCTACCCGACTCAATGAAATAATAGGATAGCATCAAATAAAAGTTTCCTCCGAAAACAGGGAGGCTCACCACAGTCAGAACTTGCAAACACTTGGCTTCAACGGGGCGGCTGCTGAAGTCCTCTAGCTCTTGTATCTGCATCATAAAACGATGCAGCGCCAAATGGCGTTAGTACGTGGAATGTACTGGCATGTAAAATAGTTGAATCACATCATTAGAATCATCCGAACATAACGTACATCATCATGACACTTTAACGTTTATATCAGGGAAACAATAACATTGACTTGTACATTAACATTGACCTTTACATTAACATTGACCTTTGCATTAACATTGGCCTTTACATTAACATTGACCTTTGCATTAACATTGGCCTTTACATTAACATTAACCTTTGCATTAACATTGACCTTTACATTAACATTTACATTAGAGTACTATTAGGGAAACCTTTTCTGAGAGGCCTAACTGGGAGTTTCTTTAACCGACAACCATCACTTATGAGCCAGTGATGATACAACGAAGCGATGTCGTTGCCACATCCATCCATTACCCTGCCCAAGGTAAAGGACATAACATTAGTGGATCCACAAAACATAACATTAGTCCTCATTTGGGACAAGATAGGAGCCATCTGCATTGCGGTTCAATCCTCTCTTCCTACGCGGGCCACGTAGTTAATGGACTCAAGTGGGACTCACTTTTATCCATTTCGGTGCTCAATACTCCTCCCAGAACTCGACATGCTCATAAAACATTAACATCATTAGTCCCATAGGGACACATTACATCATCATTAGTCCTCATAGGGACACATTACATCATCATTAGCATCTCATTTACATTGATATCATTGTCATCTCATTGCATTAACATGAACATCATCATCATCACCTCATTAGCAGTTACTTCAACATCATAGACTTTAGGAATACTAGTTTAGAAACTATGACTCTCAACTTAGAGACATCAACATCAGTCATCATCTCACCTTATTAACATTAACATCAACACCCTCTCATTCATAACCTTAGCATCATCATCATCATAGACTCTAGGAACACTAGAGTAGGAGCTTTAACTCTCAACCTAAAGACAATTACAAATTCTCATGCTCATCATTCATCATTCATTATTATATCATTACTCTAGACTTCACACACACACCCATGTTCATCATGCATGCTTTTCTAGAATACAATAGATATAAGGTTTTCAACTAAATGTTTTTCATGAAAATAGTTTAAAAACACATGAGGGTTTTTATGACGATCATCATCAATGCATGAAATATATATGTATATGCATACAACAATGCCAATTACTCTCTACATCGTATTAACTAATTCATACTTCAATTTGTTACCCTATCATCATCACATTAGGACATCCATACCTACATCATAGGGGCACATGGGAGGACATTCCCATGTTTTTAGAGTAGCCTTACATACCTGGAAATTTGATATCACAATCAAAATTTGATGAATAATCATTTCTTGGAGAAAATCCTCAACCTCGATAGTTCTTTTAGAATGGAAGAACTTGGAAAGATATTGTTGAAGAACTTCTTTTTGATTCTTGACTTCTTGACTCAAAATCTTTAGAGTTTCTTGATAAAGAACCCTAATCCATGGAAAGAAGAATCAAGGAATCCTTTCTTGGGATTCTTGAATTTGCTTTCTTGAAACCCTAGGTTAGGATTTAAGATTCTATTAGGGATTTCATGAATAGAAAGAGAAATTAGCTTAAAGCTTATGAAGAATAACTCACCTTGATGAAGAATCTTGAAAGTTAATCCTAACTTGATGACTTTCTTGATGATTCTTGAGCGTTTTATGTTTAGGAGTGAAAGAGAGGGTTTTGACTTATGAAACTGACGTATTATGTGTTTTGGGACCTTAAATAGACCCCCAAAGGCTTTAGGGTAAAAGTACCCTCAAAATAAAATAAAGGAATGTCGGTTAGCTTATCCAGAAAGGGTTCGCGATAGGTCCGCGTCGCGGAGCCGTCGCGGTCCTTCAGACAGCTCTGCAGGTCTCCAGTAAAATAGTCATAACTCTCTACTCCGAACTCCATTTAATGCGAAATAAGATGCGTTGGAAAGATAATTCAAAGATATTTAATTTGATATATTAGGGGTCACCTAACTCATTATACTTTAGGAGATATGGTCATTTGAAGTTGACCCTTCCATCAACTCATATGAAAACTTAGTCACTAGAAATTCTTTGGACTTGGCTTGATGTAAAAGATCAATTATAACTCTAAATCACATCTAATATACTTTAAATACTTATGAATTGATCCTATAATATGAAGGATGACTCAACCTTAGTTAAAAAAAATTTGGGGTGTTACGTTATCTCCCCCTTGGGATCATTCATCCTCGAATGATGAGTAAGGTAGACATCAAGGCACGAATAAGAATCAGAACTCTTCTCAAAGCTCACTCAATCAACCAAACTCCAACTCGTCATCAATCTCAAATCATCTCCATTCAGACTCAGGAATGGACACATTAACTCAAATAGACAACTCAATTTAAATCAAGAGTAAGGGAATTATATCTTACATTCTCTTCATCAGGCACGAATGGAACGTCGAAAGTCAATCAACTCTAATCATTTAGAAACCTCGTCAATCTGTCCATCGAACTTAGGAAGGAAGCCATCAACTCAAATCGAGAATAGAAACATCGTATAAATAAGATTCCAAGGACACTCTCATGCTCAAGTCCCCAACTCAATTGTGCCCCTTCTTTTTTCATGGCACTTTACCCCATCAATGCAAACTCATAGCTCTTATTCAAACCTCTACTTAACCACCTCTTCTTCTTTCATTCAGGCCCAGTTTCTAAGCCCCAAGGTGTTATTCTTAAGGTGATCATATTCATACAAAACTAATCCTCAATACTCAACCCTATACTCGAAACACTTATTATGAGGTCTTCAATAGTCTATTATGCATACTCGCACAATAACAACCACTTTGATTATGTCTTAGAATTTTTCAAGCCTACTTATCACCTCTACCTCCACCATTCAATGAACTCTCACTCAAAGTCACATCAACATACTCTTACCTATCAATTGCGCATCACATGATCCCATCTCTTTCCTCATCCCTATCTCTATCCCCTCATGACACAAGTTTAATACCGATATCACAATGAGGATACATTCACTCCTTCTCATCCACCCTCTCTCTCAGTCTACTATCATCAACATCACTATTTGGACATGGAGAAATTCATCATCTCCCCCTTTGAAGAAACTCCCAAACTACTACCTCTCCATGAAGAATAACCATGATTATACCTCTAAAAATTTACACTCTACATCATACCATCAACAATGGCATAACAAGCCGAAGGTCAGTGCATGCGTAAGATGACATCAGAATCAAGAACTTTCACTCCATAGTAACTTGTACTTTGAGAATACTGCTCATCCTCATCACTCTAATACACTCTCATAATAACATTCACATATTTAAGCCTACCATAGCAGCTTACACCCTCGATCGCATGAACTCTTTCCACGGTGGGTACTAATATGGTTTTACCTATCTATTAGACTCCTCATGACTTCTCTAACTCCTCCTCCTCATCTGTAACCTTAAAAGAAAATGACATCGCATCATCATCAGAATTGAGAACTCTCATTCTTTCTTGAATTCTTCCACCTCAAGATTTTTAACGTCTTCTCTCAAGCCCTAATCTTGTTTAATTATTAGAAAAGGACTTAGAATGGGATATTAGACCCTTTTCATGTTAAAATGACTTATATTAGTCGTATAGGGAGTTTATAAGGTGTTAGGAATGGACCAGAATACCCCTCAATAATTTTTTGAAATTTCCAACCTCAAAGTGACTCAGTCCGCGACGCGGACTGGTCGCGAACGGTACATTTTCTGCAAATATTTTCTGAACGAGTTTTCTCAATCCCGTCGAAAAGTTTTGAAAAAATGCAAGTGTCACTCCGCTACAGGCGCGCGACGCGCCTCTGTCGCGCACCGACACTGTTTTGGTGTTCGGATCGAAAAATTATCTTTTCACTCGGTCACTCTAAAAATCGACCGAGGCCCTTCCCCCACTCAAATGTTTGTGCTGATCACAAATTCGGCCTCGAATTCGCCATCCGAGCATCGGAAGACGTGTTATACGCACATCTCTCCTCTAGGGGTACTTTGATAATTTTACTGGGCCTTACATCAACTCTTCCTTAGCTCTCAAGGTCATTACTCTAAGTTTATAAATCGATTTCCTCTACTAGGCTATAAGCATATACCTCCACATGGTCAAGGAATCACTATCCACAAGAATATCTTAAACTCTTCTGTTATGCTATAGTCGCATACATATAGCTAGCCACTCAGACTCTTTTTAACACTATTACTCTTAGCTCCTTCCAGTCTCTATGGTAATCTCTCTATGTTTGCTATTCTTATGGCGTACATAACCACTGCCCACAACTCTCACAATCTAATCTCTTCTTCTGCCTGCTGGCGCTCAACTTCTGTGCTCCTATAAATTTAATTGCATAAGAATTAGTCTATCATGGAAACTCGTCATCATCTATTGATAAGCCCCAAATCAACTTAGTTACTCATGATGATTAAGATTACTTACATCAGCCTACTCCACATCGATAACTCAAATATACTATTTAGATTCTTATAGCAGTCATAACTTAGAGCTTCACACATCTTTACACAATTATGGATACATATCTCAAGCCTCTTCTTATCTGTCTAACCTCATAACTCGATGAGTCTCATGAACTCACAATTAAAATCATAAGCCTAATTTAGATCTATCACATTGAAAGCACTTTTTCCCTCTATTCAACATCTACACTTCACCCTCAATAGTAGAATACTACAACACATCAACATAACTTCATTCTAGTTTGAGCACGCTCTACCACATTCTAACAACAACTCTTCCTTTATACCTCATCATGATAATCACTAGAGTACTTATGATTCTTTTATCAAACTTATTCAATTGACTCACTACCTCATTATTTACCTAATAAATATGTAACTCGAACTACGAGCCTAAATCAACCATCACTCTTGTCATCTCATCCCTTTCTTTCCATCATCATCCTTCTAGCTCTGGGATAATTAGATTCTACTCAGGGTTCATAAGAATTCACATCTCACTCTAAGGTGGTAACATCAAACTCTTTAGAGACATAAGTTTCTCTCTCATGGGTCACCTCGGAATATAGTTTTGAAAAACAAATGGGTTTAGGTACATATAGAGATAACTCAAATGCACGATTCATATGATTAATAGTGCACTTTTTCTAGTCAATCAACTTCGCATCTCAGTCGGCTTCTCCTAAGCCTAGACAGTCTCTATACCATTCCGATTACTTTATCTCAAAGGATCCCATCTGTAAGAGTTCGAAAATTACTGTCTCTATCACCTCGTGGACGAGGCATAGTCGAACGGCTTAGAGCAACGCACGAATCATCGCAGATTTCTTAGGAAATAGCTCTATCGCACGATCAGAATCAGAAAGAAGGGAAACTTATCCTAAATGTCCTATAGCCTCCCCATTATGGATGTGGCGCGCTTCACACCAATAATAAGGACTCTACTAGACACGACTTCATAGACTCCCTTGGACACTTGAACTCTATGCTCTGATACCAAGTTTGTCACGCCCCGGGAGGGTACCCTAAGCGTGGCCGGCACTTAGAGACTATTGCTAGCCCCCAAGCGAACCACTTAGCCTCATCACATCGTTCGTCTTAAACATAGGGGAAGAAAATTAGTAAACAACACTTTTAAAGTAGTGGGCCAATGGCCAAACCTCAAGCTGATCATCAAAACCAAACAAAGAAATATTGCTCAGTTATCAAAACATTCACCTTGACTATATCATTATGTCTACGAAGCCTCTAACATTATCTAAACCGTCTAAGGAGGGGTCCATGACATGCCATGGCCACCCGACTCAATGAAATAACAGGATAGCATCAAATAAAAGTTTTCTACGAAAACAGGAGGCTCACCACAGTCAGAACTTGCAAACACTTGGCTTCAACCGGGCAGCTGCTGAAGTCCTCTAGCTCTAGTATCTGCATCATAAAACGATGCAGCGCCAAATGGCGTCAGTACGTGGAATGTACTGGCATGTAAAATAGTTGAATCACATCATTAGAATCATCCGAACATAACGTACATCATCATGACACTTTAACGTTTATATCAGGGAAACAATAACATTGACCTGTACATTAACATTGACCTTTAAATTAACATTGACCTTTGCATTAACATTGGCCTTTACATTAACGTTGACCTTTGCATTAACATTGGCCTTTACATTAACATTGACCTTTGCATTAACATTGGCCTTTACATTAACATTTACATTAGAGTACTATTAGGGAAACCTTTTCTAAGAGGCCTAACTGGGAGTTTCTTTAACCGAAAACCATCACTTATGAGCCAGTGATGATACAACGAAGCGATGCCGTTGCCACATCCATCCATTACCCTGCCCAGGGTAAAGGACATAACATTAGAGGATCCACAAAACATAACATTAGTCCTCATTTGGGACAAGATAGGAGCCATCCGCATTGCGGTTCAATCCTCTCTTCCTACGCGGGCCACGTAGTTAATGGACTCAAGTGGGACTCACTTTTATCCATTTCGGTGCTCAATACTCCTCCCAGAACTCGACATGCTCATAAATCATTAACATCATTAGTCTCATAGGGACACATTACATCATCATTAGTCCCCATAGGGACACATTACATCATCATTAGCATCTCATTTATATTGATATCATTGTAGATCATTGCATTATCATTAACATCATCATCACCTCATTAGCAGTTACTTCAACTTCATAGACTTTAGGAATACTAGTTTAAAAACTTTGACTCTCAACTTAGAGACATCAACATCAGTCATCATCTCACCTTATTAACATTAACATCAACATCCTCCCATTCATAACCTTAGCATCATCATCATCATAGACTCTACGGACACTAGACTAGGAGCTTTAACTCTCAAGCTAAAGACAATTACACATTCTCATGCTCATCATTCATCATTCATTATTTTATCATTACTCTAGACTCCACACACACACCCATGTTCATCATGCATGCTTTTCTAGAATACAATAGATATAAGGTTTTCAACTAAATGCTTTTCATGAAAATAGTTTAAAAACATATGAGGGTTTTTATGACGATCATCATCAATGCATGAAATATATATGTATATGCATACAACAATGCCAATTACTCTCTACATCGTATTAACTAATTCATACTTCAATTTGTTACCCTATCATCATCACATTAGGACATCCATACCTACATCATATGGGCACATGGGAGGACATTCCCATGTTTTCAGAGTAGCCTTACATACCTGGAAATTTGATATCACAATCAAAATTTGATGAATAATCGTTTCTTGGAGAAAATCCTCAACCTCGATAGTTCTTTTAGAATGGAAGAACTTGGAAAGACATTGTTGAAGAACTTCTTTTTGATTCTTGACTTCTTGACTCAAAATCTTTAGAGTTTCTTGATAAAGAACCCTAATCCATGGAAAGAAGAATCAAGGAATCCTTTCTTGGGATTCTTGAATTTGCTTTCTTGACACCCTAGGTTAGGATTTAAGATTATATTAGGGATTTCATGAATAGATAGAGAAATTAGCTTAAAGCTTATGAAGAATAACTCACCTTGATGAAGAATCTTGAAAGTTAATCCTAACTTGATGACTTTCTTGATGATTCTTGAGCGTTTTATGTTTAGGAGTGAAAGAGAGGGTTTTGACTTATAAAACTGACGTATTATGCGTTTTGGGACCTTAAATAGACCCCCAAAGGCTTTAGGGTAAAATTACCCTCAAAATAAAATAAAGGAATGTCGGTTAGCTTATCCAGAAAGGGTTCACGATAGGTCCGCGTCGCGGAGCCGTCGCGGTCCTTCAGACAGCTCTGCAGGTCTCCACTAAAATAGTCATAACTCTCTACTCCGAACTCCATTTAACGCGAAATAAGATGCGTTGGAAAGATAATTCAAAGATCTATTATTTGATATATTAGGGGTCACCTAACTCATTATACTTTAGGAGATATGGTCATTTGAAGTTGACCCTTCCATCAACTCATATGAAAACTTAGTCACTAGAAATTCTTTGGACTTGGCTTGATGTAAAAGATCAATTATAACTCTAAATCACATCTAATATACTTTAAATACTTATGAATTGATCCTATAATATGAAGGATGACTCAACCTTAGTGAAAAAAAGGTTGGGGTGTTACGTTATCTCCCCCTTGGGATAATTCGTCCTCGAATGATGAGTAAGGTAGACATCAAGGCACGAATAAGAATCAGAACTCTTCTCAAAGCTCACTCAATCAACCAAACTCTAACTCGTCATCAATCTCAAATCATCTTCATTCAGACTCAGGAATGGACACATTAACTCAAATAGACAACTCAATTTAAATCAAGAGTAAGGGAATTACATCTTACATTCTCTTCATCAGGCACGAATGGAACGTCGAAAGTCAATCAACTCTAATCATTTAGAAACCTCGTCAATCTGTCCATCGAACTTAGGAAGGAAGCCATCAACTCAAATCGAGAATAGAAACATCGTATAAATAAGATTCTGAGGACACTCTCAAGTTCAAGTCCCCACCTCAATTGTGCCCCTTTTTTTTCATGGCACTTTACCCCATCAATGCAAACTCATAGCTCTTATTCAAACCTCTATTTAACCACCTCTTCTTCTTTCATTCAGGCCCAGTTTCTAAGCCTCAAGGTGTTATTCTTAAGGTGATTATATTCATACAAAACTAATCCTCAATACTCAACCCTATACTCGAAACACTTATTCTGAGGTCTTCAATAGTCTATTATGCATACTCGCACAATAACAACCACATTGGTTATGTCTTAGAATTTTTCAAGCCTACTTATCACCTCTACCTCCACCATTCAATGAACTCTCACTCAAAGTCACATTAACATATTCTTACCTATCAATTGCGCATAACATGATCCCATCTCTTTCCTCATCCCTATCTCTATCCCTTCATGACATAAGTTTAATACCGATATCACAATGAGGATACATTCACTCCTTCTCATCCACCCTCACTCTCAGTCTACTATCATCAACATCACTATTTGGACATGGAGAAATTCATCATCTCCCCCTTTGAAGAAACCCCCAAACTACTACCTCTCCATGCAGAATAAGCATGATTATACCTCTAAATGTTTACACTCTACATCATACTATCAACAATGGCATAACAAGCCGAAGGTCAGTGCATGCGTAAGATGACATCAGAATCAAGAACTTTCACTCCGTAGTAACTTGTACTTTGAGAATACTGCTCATCCTCATCACTCTAATACACTCTCATAATAACATTCACATATTTAAGCCTACTATAACAGCTTACACCCTCGATCGCATGAACTCTTTCCACGGTGGGTACTAATATGGTTTTACCTATCTATTGGACTCCTCATGACTTCTCTAACTCCTCCTCCTCATCTGTAACCTTAAAAGAAAATGACATCGCATCATCATCAGAATTGAGAACTCTCATTCTTTCTTGAATTCTTCCACCTCAAGATTTTTAACGTCTTCTCTCAAGCCCTAATCTTGTTTAATTATTAGAAAAGGACTTAGAATGGGATTTTAGACCCTTTTCATGTTAAAACGACTTATATTAGTCGTATAGAGAGTTTATAAGGTGTTAGGAATGGACCAGAATACCCCTCAATAAGTTTTTGAAATTTCCAACCTCAAAGTGACTCAGTCCGCGACGCGGACTGGTCGCGAACAGTACATTTTCTGCAAAAAATTTTAGAACGAGTTTTCTCAATCCCGTCAAAAAGTTTTGAAAAAATGCAAGTGTCACTCCGCTACAGGTGCGCGACGCGCCTCTGTCGCGCACCGACACTGTTTTGGTGTTCGGATCGAAAAATTATTTTTCACTCGGTCACTCTAAAAATCGACCGAGGCCCTTCCCCCACTCAAATTTTTGTGCTGATTACAAATCCGGCCTCGAATTCGCCATCCGAGCATCGGAAGACGTGTTATGCGCACATCTCTCCTTTAGGGGTACTTTGGTAATTTTACCGGGCCTTACATCAACTCTTCCTTAGCTCTCAAGGTCATTATTATAAGTTTATAAATCGATTTCCTCTACTAGGCTATAAGCATATACCTCCACATGGTCAAGGAATCACTATCCACAAGAATATCTTAAACTCTTCTGTTATGCTATAGTCGGATACATATAGCTAGCCACTCAGACTCTTTTTAACGCTATTACTCTTAGCTCCTTCCAGTCTCTATGGAAATCTCTCTATGTTTGCTATTCTTATGGCGTACATAACCACTGCCCACAACTCTCACAATCTAATCTCTTCTTTTGCCTGCTGGCGCTCAACTTCTGTGCTCCCATAAATTTAATTGCATAAGAATTAGTCTATCATGGAAACTCATCATCATCTATTGATAAGCCCCAAATCAACTTAGTTACTCATGATGATTAAGATTACTTACATCAGCCTACTCCACATCGATAACTCAAATATACTATTTAGATTCTTATAGCAGTCATAACTTAGAGCTTCGCACATCTTTACACAATTATGGATACATATCTCAAGCCTCTTCTTATCTGTCTAACCTCATAACTCGATGAGTCTCATGAACTCACAATTAAAATCATAAGCCTAATTTAGATCTATCACATTGAAAGCACTTTTTCCCTCTATTCAACATCTACACTTCACCCTCAATAGTAGAATACTACAACACATCAACATAACTTCCTTCTAGTTTGAGCATGCTCTACCACATTCTAACAACAACTCTTCCTTTATACCTCATCATGATAATCACTAGAGTACTTATGACTCTTTCATCAAACTTATTCAATTGACTCACTACCTCATTATTTACCTAATAAATATATAACTCGAACTACGAGCCTAAATCAGCCATCACTCTTGTCATTTCATCCCTTTCTTTCCATCATCATCCTTCTAGCTCTGGGATAATTAGATTCTACTCAAGGTTCATAAGAATTCACATCTCACTCTAAGGTGGTAACATCAAACTCTTTAGAGACATAAGTTTCTCTCTCATGGGTCACCTCGGAAGATAGTTTTGAAAAACAAATGGGTTTAGGTACCTCTAGAGATAACTCAAATGCACGATTCAAATGATTAATAGTGCACTTTTTCTAGTCAATCAACTTCACATCTCAGTCGGCTTCTCCTAAGCCTAGACAGTCTCTATACCATTCCGATTACTTTATCTCAAAGGATCCCATCTGTAAGAGTTTGAAAATTACTGTCTCTATCACCTCGTGGACGAGGTATAGTCGAACGGCTTAGAGCAACGCACGAATCATCGCAGATTTCTTAGGAAATAGCTCTATCGCACGATCAGAATCAGAAAGAAGGGAAACTTATCCTAAATGTCCTATAGCCTCCCCATTGTGGATGTGGCGCGCTTCACACCAATAATAAGGACTCTACTAGATACGGCTTCATAGACTCCCTAGGACACTTGAACTCTGTGCTCTGATACCAAGTTTGTCACGCCCCGGGAGGGTACCCTAGGCATGGCCGGCACTCAGAGACTATTGCTAGCCCCCAAGCGAACCACTTAGCCTCATCACATCGTTCGTCTTAAACATACAACAACAACATACCCAGTGAAATCCCACAAGTGGGGTCTGGGGAGGGTAAGATGTACGCAGACCTTACCACTACCACATAGGTAGAGAGGCTGTTCGTCTTAAACATAGCGGAAGGAAATTAGTAAACAACACTTTTAAAGTAGTGGGCCAATGGCCAAACCTCAAGCTGATCATCAAAACCAAACAAAGAAATATTGCTCCGTTATCAAAACATTCACCTTGACTACATCATTATGTCTACGAAGCCTCTAACATTATCTAAACCGTCTAAGGAGGGGACCATGACATGCCATGGCTACCCGACTCAATGAAATAATAGGATAGCATTAAATAAAAGTTTCCTCCGAAAACAGGGAGGCTCACCACAGTCAGAACTTGCAAACACTTGGCTTCAACGGGGCGGCTGCTGAAGTCCTCTAGCTCCTGTATCTGCATCATAAAACGATGCAGCGCCAAATGGCGTCAGTACGTGGAATGTACTGGCATGTAAAATAGCTGAATCACATCATTAGAATCATCCGAACATAACGTACATCATCATGACACTTTAACGTTTATATCAGGGAAACAATAACATTGACCTGTACATTAACATTGACCTTTAAATTAACATTGACCTTTGCATTAACATTGGCCTTTACATTAACATTGACCTTTGCATTAACATTGGCCTTTACATTAACATTGACCTTTGCATTAACATTGGCCTTTACATTAACATTTACATTAGAGTACTATTAGGGAAACCTTTTCTGAGAGGCCTAACTGGGAGTTTCTTTAACCGACAACCATCACTTATGAGCCAGTGATGATACAACGAAGCGATGTCGTTGCCACATCCATCCATTACCCTGCCCAGGGTAAAGGACATAACATTAGTGGATCCACAAAACATAACATTAGTCCTCATTTGGGACAAGATAGGAGCCATCCGCATTGCGGTTCAATCCTCTCTTCCTACGCGGGCCACGTAGTTAATGGACTCAAGTGGGACTCACTTTTATCCATTTCGGTGCTCAATACTCCTCCCAGAACTCGACATGCTCATAAATCATTAACATCATTAGTCTCATAGGGACACATTACATCATCATTAGTCCCCATAGGGACACATTACATCATCATTAGCATCTCATTTATATTGATATCATTGTAGATCATTGCATTAACATTAACATCATCATCACCTCATTAGCAGTTACTTCAACATCATAGACTTTAGGAATACTAGTTTAAAAACTTTGACTCTCAACTTAGAGACATCAACATCAGTCATCATCTCACCTTATTAACATTAACATCAACATCCTCTCATTCATAACCTTAGCATCATCATCATCATAGACTCTAAGGACACTCGACTAGGAGCTTTAACTCTCAAGCTAAAGACAATTACACATTCTCATGCTCATCATTCATCATTCATTATTTTATCATTACTCTAGACTCCACACACACACCCATGTTCATCATGCATGCTTTTCTAGAATACAATAGATATAAGGTTTTCAACTAAATGCTTTTCATGAAAATAGTTTAAAAACATATGAGGGTTTTTATGACGATCATCATCAATGCATGAAATATATATGTATATGCATACAACAATGCCAATTACTCTCTACATCGTATTAACTAATTCATACTTCAATTTGTTACCCTATCATCATCACATTAGGACATCCATACCTACATCATATGGGCACATGGGAGGACATTCCCATGTTTTCAGAGTAGCCTTACATACCTGGAAATTTGATATCACAATCAAAATTTGATGAATAATCGTTTCTTGGAGAAAATCCTCAACCTCGATAGTTCTTTTAAAATGGAAGAACTTGGAAAGACATTGTTGAAGAACTTCTTTTTGATTCTTGACTTCTTGACTCAAAATCTTTAGAGTTTCTTGATAAAGAACCCTAATCCATGGAAAGAAGAATCAAGGAATCCTTTCTTAGGATTCTTGAATTTGCTTTCTTGACACCCTAGGTTAGGATTTAAGATTATATTAGGGATTTCATGAATAGATAGAGAAATTAGCTTAAAGCTTATGAAGAATAACTCACCTTGATGAAGAATCTTGAAAGTTAATCCTAACTTGATGACTTTCTTGATGATTCTTGAGCGTTTTATGTTTAGGAGTGAAAGAGAGGGTTTTGACTTATGAAACTGACGTATTATGCGTTTTGGGACCTTAAATAGACCCCCAAAGGCTTTAGGGTAAAAGTACCCTCAAAATAAAATAAAGGAATGTCGGTTAGCTTATCCAGAAAGGGTTCGCGATAGATCCGCGTCGCGGAGCCGTCGCGGTCCTTCAGACAGCTCTGCAGGTCTCCAGTAAAATAGTCATAACTCTCTACTCCGAACTCCATTTAACGCGAAATAAGATGCGTTGGAAAGATAATTCAAAGATCTATTATTTGATATATTATGGGTCACCTAACTCATTATACTTTAGGAGATATGGTCATTTGAAGTTGACCTTTCCATCAACTCATATGAAAACTTAGTCACTTGAAATTCTTTGGACTTGGCTTGATGTAAAAGATCAATTATAACTCTAAATCACATCTAATATACTTTAAATACTTATGAATTGATCCTATAATATGAAGGATGACTCAACCTTAGTAAAAAAAAAGTTGGGGTGTTACGTTATCTCCCCCTTGGGATAATTCGTCCTCGAATGATGAGTAAGGTAGACATCAAGGCACGAATAAGAATCAGAACTCTTCTCAAAGCTCACTCAATCAACCAAACTCTAACTCGTCATCAATCTCAAATCATCTCCATTCAGACTCAGGAATGGACACATTAACTCAAATAGACAACTCAATTTAAATCAAGAGTAAGGGAATTACATCTTACATTCTCTTCATCAGGCACGAATGGAACGTCGAAAGTCAATCAACTCTAATCATTTAGAAACCTCGTCAATCTGTCCATCGAACTTAGGAAGGAAGCCATCAACTCAAATCGAGAATAGAAACATCGTATAAATAAGATTCTGAGGACACTCTCAAGTTCAAGTCCCCACCTCAATTGTGCCCCTTTTTTTTTCATGGCACTTTACCCCATCAATGCAAACTCATAGCTCTTATTCAAACCTCTACTTAACCACCTCTTCTTCTTTCATTCAGGCCCAGTTTCTAAGCCTCAAGGTGTTATTCTTAAGGTGATTATATTCATACAAAACTAATCCTCAATACTCAACCCTATACTCGAAACACTTATTCTGAGGTCTTCAATAGTCTATTATGCATACTCGCACAATAACAACCACATTGGTTATGTCTTAGAATTTTTCAAGCCTACTTATCACCTCTACCTCCACCATTCAATGAACTCTCACTCAAAGTCACATTAACATATTCTTACCTATCAATTGCGCATAACATGATCCCATCTCTTTCCTCATCCCTATCTCTATCCCTTCATGACACAAGTTTAATACCGATATCACAATGAGGATACATTCACTCCTTCTCATCCACCCTCACTCTCAGTCTACTATCATCAACATCACTATTTGGACATGGAGAAATTCATCATCTCCCCCTTTGAAGAAACCCCCAAACTACTACCTCTCCATGCAGAATAAGCATGATTATACCTCTAAATATTTACACTCTACATCATACCATCAACAATGGCATAACAAGCCGAAGGTCAGTGCATGCGTAAGATGACATCAGAATCAAGAACTTTCACTCCATAGTAACTTGTACTTTGAGAATACTGCTCATCCTCATCACTCTAATACACTCTCATAATAACATTCACATATTTAAGCCTACTATAACAGCTTACACCCTCGATCGCATGAACTCTTTCCACGGTGGGTACTAATATGGTTTTACCTATCTATTAGACTCCTCATGACTTCTCTAACTCCTCCTCCTCATCTGTAACCTTAAAACAAAATGACATCGCATCATCATCAGAATTGAGAACTCTCATTCTTTCTTGAATTCTTCCACCTCAAGATTTTTAACGTCTTCTCTCAAGCCCTAATCTTGTTTAATTATTAGAAAAGGACTTAGAATGAGATTTTACACCCTTTTCATGTTAAAACGACTTATATTAGTCGTATAGGGAGTTTATAAGGTGTTAGGAATGGACCAGAATACCCCTCAATAAGTTTTTGAAATTTCCAACCTCAAAGTGACTCAGTCCGCGACGCGGACTGGTTGCGAACAGTACATTTTCTGCAAAAAATTTTAGAACGAGTTTTCTCAATCCCGTCGAAAAGTTTTGAAAAAATGCAAGTGTCACTCCGCTACAGGTGCGCGACGCGCCTCTGTCGCGCACCGACACTGTTTTGGTGTTCGGATCGAAAAATTATTTTTTCACTCGGTCACTCTAAAAATCGACCGAGGCCCTTCCCCCACTCAAATTTTTGTGCTGATCACAAATCCGGCCTCGAATTCGCCATCCGAGCATCGGAAGACGTGTTATGCGCACATCTCTCCTTTAGGGGTACTTTGGTAATTTTACCGGGCCTTACATCAACTCTTCCTTAGCTCTCAAGGTCATTACTCTAAGTTTATAAATCGATTTCCTCTACTAGGCTATAAGCATATACCTCCACATGGTCAAGGAATCACTATCCACAAGAATATCTTAAACTCTTCTGTTATGCTATAGTCGGATACATATAGCTAGCCACTCAGACTCTTTTTAACGCTATTACTCTTAGCTCCTTCCAGTCTCTATGGAAATCTCTCTATGTTTGCTATTCTTATGGCGTACATAACCACTGCCCACAACTCTCACAATCTAATCTCTTCTTTTGCCTGCTGGCGCTCAACTTCTGTGCTCCCATAAATTTAATTGCATAAGAATTAGTCTATCATGGAAACTCGTCATCATCTATTGATAAGCCCCAAATCAACTTAGTTACTCATGATGATTAAGATTACTTACATCAGCCTACTCCACATCGATAACTCAAATATACTATTTAGATTCTTATAGCAGTCATAACTTAGAGCTTCGCACATCTTTACACAATTATGGATACATATCTCAAGCCTCTTCTTATCTGTCTAACCTCATAACTCGATGAGTCTCATGAACTCACAATTAAAATCATAAGCCTAATTTAGATCTATCATATTGAAAGCACTTTTTCCCTCTATTCAACATCTACACTTCACCCTCAATAGTAGAATACTACAACACATCAACATAACTTCCTTCTAGTTTGAGCATGCTCTACCACATTCTAACAACAACTCTTCCTTTATACCTCATCATGATAATCACTAGAGTACTCATGACTCTTTCATCAAACTTATTCAATTGACTCACTACCTCATTATTTACCTAATAAATATATAACTCGAACTACGAGCCTAAATCAGCCATCACTCTTGTCATCTCATCCCTTTCTTTCCATCATCATCCTTCTAGCTCTGGGATAATTAGATTCTACTCAAGGTTCATAAGAATTCACATCTCACTCTAAGGTGGTAACATCAAACTCTTTAGAGACATAAGTTTCTCTCTCATGGGTCACCTCGGAAGATAGTTTTGAAAAACAAATGGGTTTAGGTACCTCTAGAGATAACTCAAATGCACGATTCAAATGATTAATAGTGCACTTTTTCTAGTCAATCAACTTCACATCTCAGTCGGCTTCTCCTAAGCCTAGACAGTCTCTATACCGTTCCGATTACTTTATCTCAAAGGATCCCATCTGTAAGAGTTTGAAAATTACTGTCTCTATCACCTCGTGGACGAGGCATAGTCGAACGGCTTAGAGCAACGCACGAATCATTGCAGATTTCTTAAGAAATAGCTCTATCGCACGATCAGAATCAGAAAGAAGGGAAACTTATCCTAAATGTCCTATAGCCTCCCTATTGTGGATGTGGCGCGCTTCACACCAATAATAAGGACTCTACTAGACACGGCTTCATAGACTCCCTAGGACACTTGAACTCTGTGCTCTGATACCAAGTTTGTCACGCCCCGGGAGGGTACCCTAGGCATGGCCGGCACTCAGAGACTATTGCTAGCCCCCAAGCGAACCACTTAGCCTCATCACATCGTTCGTCTTAAACATAGCGGAAGGAAATTAGTAAACAACACTTTTAAAGTAGTGGGCCAATGGCCAAACCTCAAGCCGATCATCAAAACCAAACAAAGAAATATTGCTCCGTTATCAAAACATTCACCTTGACTACATCATTATGTCTACGAAGCCTCTAACATTATCTAAACCGTCTAAGGAGGGGACCATGACATGCCATGGCTACCCGACTCAATGAAATAATAGGATAGCATTAAATAAAAGTTTCCTCCGAAAACAGGGAGGCTCACCACAGTCAGAACTTGCAAACACTGAACACACTAGCTGCAAACTTTGAATAACCGGCAAGAACACCATTTTTTTATAGTCCAAAAACGACCCCAAACTCAACTAACAAGAGGGGAAAATAATTGCAAAGCGTAAGACACACATTTCTAGGCACGGGGACGAATTTTAACAGTAAAAACGCGAAAAACTTACCTAAATCACCGAGAGAACTTTTGGAAGCTTTCTCTTTAGTTTCTTACTGTTTTGGGACGAAAATGGTTTATTTTTGAGCTTTAAAATGTCAAAATAGTGGACTTATAGTTGGGCTTGACCCGAGCTTCTGTCACACCACGGGAGGGTACCCTTGGTATGGCCGGCACTTAGAGACTATTGCTATTCCCCAAGTAAACCACTTAGCCTCATCACATCATTAAATTAAATTAACTCTACTGAACAACGGAAAATATAAGTAAGTAATAGACACATCTCAGCTAAAGTCTCAAAGAATATATATATAATAATGAAGGCTAGTAGAAAGAACTAACTCACAAACTCAACATCAACGCTCAACCATCTTCTATGAAGCGTATATCACTAATCATGTGGTGCCAATGACACACCCATGGCTACCCAAATCAAAATAAAAGAATAGTCCAAAATCTAACTCTAAAGCAAGATGAAATAATAGTGGTGGGTCCTCCGGAGGAGAGGAGGCTTACCAAATCAGTTGCGAATCTCCGATCTTCAACGGAGCGCCTGTTGATGATCTCTAGTACCTGCCTCTGCATTATAAACAATGCAGTCCAAAATGGACATCAGTACTTGGAATCTACTGGCATGTAAAATAGCTGAGTGAAACAGAAACGGGTACAATAATATGGAGACAACATCAACTCAAAGTAATCATCAAATAACATCAAATCGTCAAATGTCTATCTATGCAAGAATAAAGAATAGACAAGTGAACCATCAATAACTCAAACTCATCAATCATCACAGACTCATCTCAAAGGAGCTCACCTCCTCTCATCTCATCTCAGAGGAGCTCACCTTCTCTCATCTCATCTCATTTCGACTCGCAGTACTCAAGATAGGAAATTTATGGGAGTTTCTCTTATCCGACAACAACCACTTATGAGCCAGTGAATGTACAACAATCTCACTGATGTTGCCATAGCCGTTCCAAACTTGCCAGGTAGGGAATGCTCCGAAACTATATCAGCTCACCCAATATGAAGTTAATACTCAACAGGTCCGCTATTGCTTTCAGGAGCTGTTACCCTCGAGGGAACCATAACATATGTGATGGTTTTATGCCTCATATACGTTTGGCGACGTAGTTAATGAGTTCAAGTGGGACTCACTCTTACCCATTTCGGTGCTCGATACTTTTTCCGTGACTCAATGCTCATAAAACCTCCAGCTCAACCAATCTCATAGGGACTCAAACTCTGTCAACAATCGGTATCTCATAGGGACTCGAACCCCATCATCATTCAACTCAGATGGACTTTTAAACCTCTCATCAATCATTGACTCAAGATTCAGAACAATCATTAGGAATCAATTGAATAAACACATTGTTAGAGTTCATTTATTAAGACTCAAAAGATAATCAAATTCTATCAAGTCATCATCATTCTCTCATCACAATCAACAATCTCAACTCAAGACTCTAACTCAATTTTCAAGTTCATTATGCATGATTTTCAAATTAGTTATATAGGGTTATCCAAATCACATGAAAGATGTTCAATTCAAGAAAAGAAATAGTATGATGATCATCAACATAGAAAAACATGTAATTTGAAATAAAATTTTATGAAAATCCATCAAGGATTCATGTATGTAGACTATTGAACCATCAACTCATCTATGACCATCTACGGAGAACATACGAGAACAATCTCATGTTTTTAGTTTAGCCTACATACCTAGGATGCAGCTATCAATCCGTCACGTCAAAGATTTCTTCTCGTTTCTCTTAAACTCAAGCTCCTCTCCTCTTTCCTCAAGCCCAGCCTATTAGCGTATTGGAATAGGACTTAGAATAGGGATTTTATATCCTTTTTACGTCAAAATTACCTTATTAGATCATGTATGGAGTTTAGGAGGGGTTGAGAATTGACCAGAATGCCCCTCGTAATAATATAAAAAATTTCAATTCGGAGAAGACCCAATCCGTGACGCAGACTGATCGCGCATAGTGTATTTGTTTAGAAAAAATTTCTGAACAAGTTTTCTAAATCTCGTCAAAAATTCCCTGAAAAACATAAGTGCTGGTCCGCGATGGAGGCGCGACGTGCTCCTGTCGCGCACCAACATTGTTTTGCGCTTCAAATCGAAAAATTTTCTTTTGATCGGGTCGTTTTAAAAATAGATCGAGACCATTTTTTCACTCAATATTTTGTGCCGATCACAAGTCTGGCCTTGGATTTACCATACGAGTATTGAAAGATGCATTACACGTATACCATCCCTTTAGGAATATTTTGGTAATTTTACTGGCCATTACAACTTCACTTGGTGAACAATTTTTTATTTAAAACCTCTCTAAAATTTTATTGATATAGAATTTTTAAGATAGGCCTAATATACTTTTATGTCTATCTCGATGAATCTTAAAGCCTATAACATAAGATGCATCACCCATGTCTTTCATATCAAAATTTTTAGAGAAATTATTTCACTTCATGTATCATTCCTTTACGTTAGATGCAAGTAAGATATTATCTATATATATTTCATGCTCTGAGAAGATACCCTAGGTGTGGATGATACTTAGAAACTATTGTTTGTTCCCAAGCAAACTACTTGGATCAATCACTCATTGAATTAGTGGAAGACCTAGTGAAATCAAAGAAATACTCAAGTGGGAATCATCATGATCTACAGCCAGATTAGCTTTCAAAAGTAACTCAAAATATGGCTCAAATCATAACTCTATCAATAAGAATGGTTTTTTAAATAGACTCAAATCTAACATCGTTTGACTTAGTTTAAGAAGCCCCTATCATAAGAAAGTACAAAAATAATCCCAAGCCTATGTCAAATTGATTAAAAAAATAAACTAAAACGAAAAAACTTCCTCCAAATTCAAGGAGGTCTCACCACTTCTCTAAAATAATTGGATCTTTAACGAATTATCTACTAAGAAACTCTAGTACATGTATCTGCATCATAAAATGGTAAAGTGCTTAGTAGAATCAATATGTGAAATGTACAACATGTAAGATAGATAATTGGAACAACACATCAAGGGTACTCAAAAATAAGAATGAACTCAACTCAACATCAATATATTATGCAGGTTTTAAAATAAACAATGCTTTCATTAGTCTTAATCATGAATATGCAACTGAGTAAAATAATATATTTTTACTGTTGAAAAGCTTCTCTAACTAACAACCATCACCTATCAACTAGTGTTGATACAACGAAGTGATGTCATTTCCACATCCATCCAATACCTTGCCAAGTTAAAAGACAACAAGTCAATGCATCCAATATAAAAGGGTAAATTACACTCACAACCTATTTTATCATAATTTCTAATAATCATTATTGTTTGAAAAAATTACAGAAATCCCCTATGTTTACTCTCTCTCTCTCTCTCTCTCTCTCTCTCTCTCTTTCTCTCTCTCTCCATCTTTGAGATACATAGTCTATACTTTCACACTCCTCCTTAATTTGTCTTAAAATTCACTCCTAATTCTAAGTAGTCTAATCAGTATGATCCTAATCAACCTATTTTTCAGTTGTCTAATAAAATCTTTTCTCAACTAATCTCAAATTCAAATTTTTATCATTATTTTAAAATCAAACTAAAAGGAAAAGAACTTAAACGTTTTCAATTCTTTTATCATCATTCTTATCAAGTTTGATTTTTTATATCAATTTTTTCATTGAACAAGTTTCATTGTATCAAATTGCAAATTTTCAGATTCTATAGTGTTGAGACATGATCCTAAACTTATGCATATCATGCTAAAATTTCAATCGAGTGTAAGTTAATAAAAACACAACCTTTGTTATTTTATATTAAAAATAAGGTATCAAGAGTCTTATTTGCAAGTGCCGAAGGTATTATACGTAAATACCATCAAACTAAATACATGTTTTTACATGTATCATAACTTGTGTTTGATATGTATCACTAAATACATATTATTAAATATCATTAAAGTTAAAAATGGCAAAAAATCTTATCCAATCACACAATCTCACAATTCACGCAATTTTAAATGTCATTCAAACTCTTTTCATTTGATCCTAATTGATTCGCTTAAAAAAATTTCAAATTCAAATTGTTCTCCTAAAACGATTTACTGAAGGAAAATAAAAAGAATGAAAACTGACGGTTCGTTCGTGAATCAAAATCGAAAATCAGAAGCAAATTTTAATATGATACTTGATTCTTTTCAAAAAAGAAGAGATTGCAACTGATTCTTTTCAAAAAAGTTTCAAAAATCCAAATTATACTCCAAAAACACTTGATATCAGCCAAATGATACCATCGAAAATATAAAAGATCATTTGATAAATATATTTTAAAACATATGACTTGATACGTAGAAATTTACATATAAGATAACTTGAAACAACTATATTTTTTATACCCTGGTTAATTTGATAATAAGAATCTTGATATTGGATACAAAGGAATTTAAGAAAATGCAAGTATAAGATGTAAAAAAAAGAAGATAAATATTGATTTGATACAAGACATAGATATAACAACAAAACTTGATACAATCAAGTTAAAACTATGTTATTGAACTTGATTCAACAAATAACCTTTTCAATATGAATAACATCCAACTTGATACAAGAAGTTTTTTGAATTATAGTTGATACAATAAAATTCCAAGAGTAATGAAATACGAAATCCTTCCTCTTCGTAGTCAAAATCATGTCTCAGATTAAAAACAAGGAAAATTTCTTTGATTTATTGGACTGGAGAGAATATCTAGTTGTACAAGACTTATATTAAAAGAAGGATTAAAATCCATACAAACACAAAAATATAACGATGAAGAAGAATAAATTCAACAAGGACCAAAAATTCTAAAAAAATAAGGAAAGGAAGATGAGAATATCCATTGATACTACTCCTATGATGTATTACATTTTGATTTTTTTTACTCATGTCGTCGATCTCTAACCATGTGGCAATGGCCTTTTTGAGATTGACAAACGAAATCATTTTTGTTTCTCAAAATGCTTTTGTTCCTGTATTCTTTGTTGGTGGAGGTTTTTTGTGATATAAGTTGAAGTTTGAAACTGAATTGAAAAAGAATCAATAACGATCTTATGAGTGAAAATTCGAATGGATATTTAATTCCATGATTTTTGCATGAGAGTTTGAATGACAATTTGATTCCCTGATTTTTGGATTAGAGTTTAAATGAGAATTTGATTCCCTGATTTTTAGAATTCCTTAATTGATTTTTGATTTCATTTTCCTTTTTTAAAACCAACCAATCACATTTTTATATATCAATCGGGTGATGGCTATGTATCCCATATGAGACAATTTAGGGATTTTTTTTGTAATATTGAAAATGGTAGGGATAAATTGGAATTCGTCTCTTACCGTATGTGCTTTCTAAAATTTATGCATATAAAAGTCCTCTTTTGGGACAAGAGAGGCATGACCTCTATACTACATTGTGTAATGACTCTAGGTCATTTTTGAGAAATTTTAAAAAGTTATCATTTTATCCCTTTCAATAGTTGTTCCAAGTCATGTTTGATCTGTTTATAAATCAAGTTTAAAAATTTATTGAAAAAGTTGTAAAATATTGAAGTTTTGAGTTTTTGAAGGCTTAAGTTGCTAAAAAATAAATTTTGATACCAATCGGAGTTGCGAGTCTCAAAATAGAATTTCATTAGTTTCACCAACTTCGAAATATTGAATTTGGTCTGCACTACAAGAAAAACAATCTATAAGGAAGGGAAATCTGGTCCTTGGTTATGTCCAAATTACACTTCCTAATTAAGGTATAAGCGATCGTTGTTCAAATATAGAACTTAACAATGGTTAGGATCGATCCCACGAGAAATATGGTCTAGACTTTGTGTAATTAAAGCAATTTGAATGAATTAATCCTTATTTCTAGAATGGGGGTTTTGATGTAAAAGAACAATTATTCAAACCTAAACTAAGAACAATTTTTGATTGCAAGTATTACTAATTCAGTGAGAGAATTAACTAAGGTATGGTGTTCCCCATGAATTCCCAATGCAGTATAACCTAATAATTATAACCTTATCTAGTGTGTAGCATGCAGAATTGGTATGTTATGTTAACCTAATTTCTTGGGCCGACAACTAGGCAAATTTCACCACACAACATGGGCCATCTACGAGTATTGCGTTACTAACTCTTACCTTTATCCCAGTAAAACCATCACTTGGGCCATTTAAGTTGATTAGACGAGTGTGTTCATGTTGAATCCTATTATTTGTCCCTTTTTCCATTCATTACCCACTTGTGCCGGCGAGTATGAATAAGGTGAGTTCTAATGTTGGTCACCGTTAAAAAGCATTCAAAACGAAGAAATGTATAATACATGCATACACACTTTCCAAAGATTACAAATTATTTAGTGTTTACATTGTTAGTTTTTCATGGTTCCCACAATCGTAGCTGTTGGTTTTAGCTACTCAAGTTCGTTTTAGATGAAGAAATCATGTCATGAGTTGCATAATTAAACACTAACAACAAATAATTGAAGAATAAGAAATCTGAAATCTCCATATAAAGCACAATGTCAAACTTCAAATATAAGTACAAAAGTTATCCACTCACAATCTCCAAGAAGAAGCTAAAAGAAAGTAAGAACATGAGTTCTATATTTTAGTACGTCTAAAAAAATCTAAAAACCCTATTTGTAATATAAGAAAATCAAATCCTAAATTAATTAGAAAAATTGGATTCGGGGCCTTCCAGGACCTGAGTTACTGGTTGTGATTGTGTTTACGACTTGCAGAAGGATCTCGTAATCTATCTCTTTAAAATTTGCATCTCATGTATGGACTGCTTCTTACGACCCATAGATAGAACTATGGTCGTAGGTTCCTTCGTCCTATTAACTTTCAGAAACTATGTAAATCTTTGGGCCCCCAATCATGAACTGATCTATGGGTCATGGAATAAACCATGACCCGTCCTATTAATTCATAAATTCAACTTCAGCAAAACTGGCCCTCACTAGTTTAGGACTACGAACCCCACCTATGGCTCATGGATCAAACCACAAGTCATAGATGGTCTCGTACATCATAAAAAAGTTGCAACTTAAGCAAATCTTCACAAAAACTTTCCCAATCCTACAATCTTGCAAAATCAGCATGAAAACATATCAAATCTACTTACATCTGTCACGCCCTGGGAGGGTACCCATGGCGTGGCTGACACTCAAAAACTATTGCTGGTCCTCAAGCGAACCACTTGTCTCAATCACCCATTCATCAATAGCAAAAGATTCAGTTTATGTACAAGGAACATTCTAGTGAGCTCATTAATTAAAGACTCAGTAAAATAATAATTAAGACTGACAATCCACATCAGTTCAAAATTGTGAAAACAGTTTGAAAAGTATAAGTCTTAAAAAAATGAAACATCAACTCTAATCCATCATTGTTTATGAAGCCTCTATCTCTAAGCATCTCGATTGTGCCAATGATAGGTTCATGGCTACCTCGAATCAAAAATAAAAATACAAAACTCAAAGCAAGAAAGATAAGTGGGGTATCCTCCGAATGTAAGGGAGGACTCACCAATCAACTGAATGCAAAAAGATCTTCAACGAAACGTCTATTAATGACCTCTAATACCTATCTTTGCATCATAAAATGATGCAGTCCAAATGGACGTTAGTACATGGAATATACTGGTATGTTTATTGGCCGGAAAGGAAAGAACATAATCAAATATACTCAACTCAAGTAACTCAACTCAGTAAAACATGCAAGTTTAAGAACATAGTCATGCTTTGAAAATAAACTCAATAATATGCAACTCATGCCAAAAAGATCCGATTAGTAAGTGGGAGTTTCTCTTATGCTCAATTGGTGTTTGCTTAAGAGTTTCTCTTAACCGACATCCAATTCCACCACCTTTAGTTGGGCGATGCACAACAAAGGCGACGTCGTTGTCACACCCATCTTAAACTTGTCAAGGTAAAAGATGATCAACTCTCTCTTGGATCCATAATAATTGTCCATCTTTTGGGACAAGAGTCGCCAGAACGTGTTGTACAACTATCCTATGCTGGCAACGTAATTCTGTGGGTTAAAGTAGTCTTTACTCGCTCCCAACTAGTGCTCGATACTCCTCCCACGAATAAAATATGTTCAACTCAAATCTCAACCTTATTGGGTTATCTTAATTCAACTCATCTCAAAACATCATCTTCCATCAATAAATATAATTTAAAAATTATTTACATCATTATCAAAATTTTTACTCAAACATCATTTAAAACTCGATGCTCAATTTCATCAAAACTCATTAAATCGTGCATCATCTCATCAAAACATGTTCCTCAAAATATAACTCTTTGGACTCAATAAAATACATATATAATACTAGTTTGAATTACTCTTTCATCAATGCGTAGAGAAGTCATCATCTTTACTAGAACATGCAAAACCTTTATTGAAAATGCTTGTTTAATGCATGAAAAATCATCAATCTCAATATTAAAGAATGCATAGAAAATCCATGATCATCGTCAAAAGAAAGGGGCACGAACAGCCTTAAAGTACTGTTCCATGTCCCAGAGGTCTTCGAGCCTTGGCATTTCGAATCCCGTTGAATGGCTGTGATTCCGGGACTCAAGTCTGGAGTCGCTAGGTGAGACATTCGGTTCACGAACCGAAAACCTATCTCCACAGCAAGCTCCTCAATTTGACCCGATCCGTCACGCTTTGGACATCGCCACCTTCATTATGGTTCATGGGAAAGTATCCACGAACGACAATTTCAACAATATAAGATATACAAACAATTATAATCTCAGTGCATAAATATATCTAACTTAATGGAAGAGGAATTAACTTATTTAGAATTCAAGAATTAGGGTAAAACTCTACATGAACTCAATTATGGAGAATTAACATGTGGGACGCGTGGATGAACTCAATGCAGTGCTATGAGTAGCCTTACATACCTGAAAATTGATATTATAATTAAAATTTGATGAATACTAGCTTTCTTGGAAAAAATCTTTGATCTTGGAACATTGATGCTTGTTCTTGAGAAAAGAAATTCTCTTTGTAGTTCCCTTAGACTAGAGGAACTTGAAAAAAATATTGGTTGAAGGACTTCTCTTTGGTTCTTGAATTCTTGACTTAGAATCTTTAAAGTTCTAGAATAAAAACCCTAATTCTTGAAAAAAAAAAAGAGTCAAGAAATTCTTTCTTGAAATTCTTGAATTCGTTCTTGAAACCCTAGGTTATGATTTAAGATTTTCTTAGAGATTCATGAATAGATGAAGAAATTTGGGTTGGGTAGCTTGAAATATATGGAGAATAACTTACCTTGATGATGGATCTTGAAAGCTAACCCTAACTTTGATGATTTTCTTAAGCGTTTATGTTTGGGAGTGAAGTAGAGGGTTCTATTTATGAAAAAGTTATTTTTATGTATTTTAGGACACTAAAATAAACCCCCAAAGGTTATAGGATTAAAATACCCTCATAAAATAAAAAAAACAAAACGCCATTAACTTGTCCAGAAGAGTTCGCGTCCAGTAGTCGACGTGAAGTTGTCACAGACTTCAGACAGCTCTGCACGTCTAATGGTCATAACATTTTATGTTGGACTCCGATTAAGGCAAAATTGGATGCGTTGGAAAGCTATTTAAATGATCTATAATCTGGTATATTATGGGTCACCTAATTAATTATATTTCAGGAGATACGGTCATTTGAAGTTGACCCTTCTATCAAATCATACGAAAACTTAGTCGGTAGAAATTCTTTGAATTTGACTTGATGTAAAGGATTCCCTATGACTCTAAATCACATTTAATATACTTTATATACTTAATAATTAATCCTAGAATGTATACAACCTAAAATTCATTGGTCCACCTAACTTATATAAAATCTTATATCAGAACTCAAACACTAAGAAAGTTTTTAGCTTAACTTCGTACTAGAGGGTTTGTGTGACCTTAGATCATCTCCAATTCTATTCCCACGCTAAGAAATTGACTTAAACACCTATGCTTAATTAAGAAGCATCAATTAAAATCCTATATTATATGAAGAATAACTAAGTTTTAGCTTAAAAAAAATTGGGGTGTTACATTATCTTCCCCTTGGATTATTCGTCCTCGAATGATGATTAAACTAGGAGACCCATCAAGCATGAATACCATCAAGCATGCAAATACTCAAATACTCGAATACTTATTTTCAAGAACAAACTTCAAACTCAATATCTAAAATTTAAATTTTATCTCCAACATCATTATTAGGCACGAATACCATCAAGGACTTACATACTCAAGTATGCAGAGAGTCAAAGAGGAACATCAACTCAAAGATAGAAACTCAACTCCGTTATCACAATTCAGGAACATTCACTGTCTCCCATCACCCATAACTCATCTACTATCATCAACATTATCATCAAGAGTGGAAAGGAGAATTATTGAAAGGGCTTCGAACGAAAAATCGTTAGTATGATCCAATCAAGAAATTTGATCTGAGAACATTCATAACCTAATATGATCTCCCTCGTCTTTCAAGGCTCATTCTGAGTTCATAGAACTATATAGTGTAAAACTCAAGTCATATCTTGTTCAACATAGGGCTGGAAACTCTTAGATCTGTGAGATAAGATCACTTCTCATCTCGAAACTCAATATGAACGGGAATCCACATGATGTACATGGGACTAGGCCATGGGCATGACACTCATACTCAAGACAGGAATGGAATATCACCTCAACTGAAGTATAAGAAACACATGAGATGGAAAAACATTGATGTCTCATCTAATCAGCTCATCACTATCAAAAGCTCAAGAACTACCTTGGTTCATTACCTCCTCATCTCCCACTTAGCACAAAGGTCATCTCTCAAAGTTTGTGAATTGATTCTCTTTACTAAGCTATAAGTATAACTCTTCACACGGTCAGGGCATTACTATCCCCAAGAATATCTTAAACTCTTCTGTTATACTATACTCTATATATACAAAATCACTACTAAGACTTTCTTCTAAGAGACCACTCTTAGCTTCCTTCTATCTCTGTTGACATCTTTCTATACTTGTTGCTCTTATTGGCATACATAACCGCTTTCTACACTCCTTATGACATAACCTCTTCCTTTAGTCTTCTAAAACTCAACTTCTATGCTTCTATACGATTGACTATAGACAGCTTGGATTATTATGGAAAAGTCATCATCATCTATTCATAAGTCCCCATCGACCTAATTACTAAGGGTTACAAAGACAGCTTACATTAGCCTACTCCACATCATAACTCAATTATACTATCTAGGTTCCATAGGAAGTCATAACTTAGAGCTTCACATAATTTACATTATCATAGATACACATCTTAAGTCTCTTCTTATCTAATAATTTATCCAATATTTACTATTTCCATCTAAGGGGTACCGACACTATACTCATAGCATCACATTCCTTGCAAGTCAACATCTTAATCTCAAACATACACTATGGCAAGCCTCTTAGCTTCCCGATCTAGTAATGAATATGCCTTAAAATTATAAACTTTCAAAATACCGATAACAATACTTGGGGCCTCTTCAACTTCTTGTCGCCCATGCAAAGCATAGAAATGGTTGGTCCTTAGGGCACCTTGAACTTGCCCACCTTGGCTTAGGGGCCTTGCACCTCCACTCCTACAATCCTTGGCATGGTGTCTATACTTCTCATACTTGAAGCATGCATTCAAACCGTCCTAGCACTCTTCCTTGTGGAGCCTTCCACACTTGGGGTAATTTGGGCTTTGACGCTTTGGAGCTACCCCCTTGTCTTTAGTGGACCGGAGAAAAGGAGTGTTGGTAGACCCTAGTCCACCTTGGTTTTGGCCACTTTGGAACTTGTGACCTCCACTCCCTTAGTGAGAATATCCCCTACCATCAACTCGAGTCATCTTGGACTCCCTTTCTCTCTCTCTCAACTTCTCCTTAATTTGCTCAGCGTAGGTCATCAACCGAGAGATGTCCATCTCCTTCACAAGCATCGTTGTCTTGCACTCCTTTGACACCAAGTCAGATACACTAGAGATGAATTTGCTTATGCGGGATCTTGGATCCGCTACCATGAAAAGGGCATACTTGGAGAGTTTGTGAACTTGAGGACATACTCTCTCACGCTCATGTGCCCTTGCTTGAGGTTGATAAACTCTTACACTTTGGCCTCCCTCAACTCTATCGGAAAGAACCAACCCAAGAAGGCACCCTTGAACTCTTCCCATTCAATTGGACCCGCTCCTTAAACCCTCTCCTCCGCCCATTGTTCATACCATATCTTAGCCACCCCTTTTAGTTGATAGGCCACCAACTCAGCTTTCTCTTCCAATGGGACTCCCATGACTGCAACAATCCAGTAAGCCTCATTTATGAAGTTGACAGGGTCCTCTTCCATCTTAGAGCCGTAGAACTCCAAAGGACTCATCCTCATAAAGTCTCTAATCTGTGTAGCCGGAGTAGGCACTTGGGAAGGAATAGAAATCTCCCTATTGGCTTGATTAGCCGAGACTTGAGCTAGCATAGTGAACGCGGCTCTAAACTCTGCGTGGACACTTCATCATCTTGTTGTCGTGGAGGGACTTGTTGCTCGGGAGTGTTCCTTTGTTGTGGAGCTCTTCTTGGCGGCATGATCTAGAAATATGAAAGAGATCATCATTAGTTATAGGAGAAACTTAGTCAATTGTAAAGGCACGACATGAATAAGAAAGAAGGGAAGACTTTCCTAAACGTATCATAGCCTCTCATTCAAGATAGTGGCGCGCTTCACAACCTTGGATGAGACTATACTTGACGTGGTATGTTTGGACATCCGAGAAACATTTAAACCCTCATGCTCTAATACCAAGTTTGTAACGATCTGACCTAAGGTCTAGCCGTCACACGACGAATGAGACACTTGAAGGCACCTCACCCAAGTCATCTCAATATATCAAGCATTCATTGGCATAAAAAAATTCATACATTTGCATAATAAAACGAGGTAGGGTCTATGGTACAACATTAAAAAATAACTTTATCCAAATATCACACCGACAAAACCATAGATGGATGGAACCAGTATCAATCGGTTTCCATCAAATAGAAAAGACTCCAAACATTAACAACATAGAATGTAAAAGCCTCTAAACGCCAACATATACATATCAAGAAGGAAAATGGTAGAAACCCGAAATAAAAGCTCATCACAAAAACACTAGTCTCGAATGTCAAAGAACTAACTAGGAGCCGATAAAGGAGCACTTGTCCCTACATGGTAAAATCATGCACGCAAAATATGCGTTAGTACTTTTGAAATGTACGATGTATGTGAGAGGCAATGCAAATATGAAATTGTAATGCTGTAATTCATAAATAAAAACATAGACATATAGAACGGTAAAGGTAACATAAACATGAGCTTAAGCATGCACAAGGAATAACGTTCAATATAGACAAGAAACGTGCATAAATGGAACACATGTAATGGAACCAAGACATGGATCATAAACATTGTGAGAATGGACCATAACCAACATATAAGACCATGTGAGCTACTACATGAAATCCAACATAACCCCCTATGTTGGCATGGGGAGACCACTTGCCGGGTGGAACTCTGTCACTTCACATGCATCATTATATAACATATTTATCCTACGTGGATCCACTAGCCTAGCCTACAAGGGCTCCTATGGTGGTGCATAGTTAATAGGGCAAAGAGTTGCTTCTAGGGTTCCCTTACCTCACCTCACCTCAATGCCTCATTCATTGCTAAGTCATCCCACGGGATCTTTTAAAACATAAGCTTGGTCAAATTATGACACTTAGAATCATAAGTAGTAACTCAAGAGTAGCTCGAACTTAAGTACCACTAAGTGAGAATTTTCGTTTCATCTTAGGGACTATCATAAATATCTTTTAGGACACCTTTAACATGCTTATAACTTTGACAATCACCACTTTAAAACCTTTCTTTTATGCCCTTATCTTTATCATAAATTATGCAAGACTTAACTTAAGACTTAGTGGGCTAGTTCACAAATGAAACATTCATAAATCATGAAATCATGCATAATCATGAAAGATACGCTTCGAAACATGGTAAAACAGCCCACACTTCATCATTCAAACCCACATCATTGGGGTCATCACTATCAACTTATAATACATGAAAATACTTAGTAGAACATCATATGGTAACATTGGAAACTTATTATATCATAAAACATCATGAAATCATCATTATCATGTATGGTAATGTTGAAGAAACTTAAGGAAAAGGTAAAAACATTATGTAGGACTTTGTGGATAAAAGGAGACTAAAAGATCAACTCACATACCTTGGGTGAAGTCTAAGGGAACTTGTTGTTATGGAAGAGACCCTCATGAAACCCTAGCCTCCTTAACTTGTTCTTGCCTCCTAGAGAGAATATTTTTGCCCTTTGAATTTTAGAAGTGGGAGAATGAAAGGAATGGGAAATCCTTAGGGTTTAGGATCTGATTTAGGCCCTTGAAGTCCCAAAAACAATGGCTTAGGCTTAGATTGGTAGAAAGGACAAAATTACCCTTCATTAAAACTGTCGGACAAGAACCACGAGGCTCCGATTATGGGCCGTGGATGGAACCACCGTCCGTGGTCCTTCTCAATGTGTTCTCCTTTACCTATCATTAGAAACTGGTTACCAAACCCAAACCACAAAACACTAACCACGGGTCGTGGATGGCCCCGTGGAATTCTTCCACACTTAGCAAAATTCTCACTTTCCTAGACCTCATCTACGAAGGCTTTCCATGGGTCGTGGAATGGATTATGATCCGTCCTGTTAATCGTGGTCCTCCTTCTAGAAACTCAAAATTTCCTTCATGTCCGAAACTCACACCTACGACACTTTCTATGAGCCGTGAAACATTCTACGAGTCGTTAATGGCTTCGTGAACCACTTAACACTTAGAAAAATTTTCAACTTTCTGGGGTTCCCGTCGACGAGCCTAGTCTATGGCTCGTGGTTCAAATCATGGGATGTAAACTGTGCTTCATGGACTGACCCTGAGCACTTCCGGTCCAATTTTTTTTTGCACTTTCTAGGCTCCTAACTTGAGGATCGTTACACACAACCTTTCTTTATAGTGGCCCATTTTTGACATATCACTTCTTAGCTCTTTGACACCAGCTTCGGCCGATTCTGCCTTTTGAAGCATCCTTGTCAGCATCTCTTTCATCCTTGAGTTGCTTGAGTAAGTGCTAATTTTGTGAAAGTTAGTAAGTGCTAATTTTACTATAGAAAAAGGGTGTGACATTATACTCCACATTGTCATTTGTGGGACAATACGGCGAATGAGGGATCCATAAGCACTTCATTCAAGCCATCTTAACATACATCAAGCATTCATAGGTAACATTAACATAATGCGGAATAAAATGGGAAAGGGACTAAGGAAGATAATCTAAAGCTCAAAAGGAACATTTCAACATACATTATTATCCAAAAACACCATCTACACGACTTAACGAGAACCGGTGCACAATTTTGATTTTCCTCAAATAGAAAAGACGTGAAAATAAGATAGAAAGTAAATGCATCCAAAATTATATGTCACAGTTACTTCAAAAGGCAGAATCGACTGAAGCTGGTGATGTGTCTAGGTCTTACTGTTTTTACACAGTTTTTAGTACTGTTTTATCATCACTCTAAATTACTGAAGGATTAATTTATTTAGTTAAACAGTCTTTTTTAAATGAAACATAAATAGTTTAGGTCAAGTGAAAAAGTCATTAACTAGATGAATCTTGTTTTATCATCACTTTCCCTACCATCAAACAAGCAACTAAAAAGTACAATCACAAATTACGCAATAAAATTAGCGTGAGTCAATTAGTGTCATCACAAAGTCACAAGTATGCCAGGCCTTAAGAAGACTGCTAATAATTCTCAGAACCTTTTTATTCATTCGAACTACTAAAACTCCAGATGCTCCTCCAGACCAATCAACCCCTAAATTTATTTTAGTTGATACCAACAAATGTGAATCAGCAGTGTTACAACTCAAAAACAAGCATCAAAACAAAGACTACAATTGAAAGTAGATGCTTGAGTTGCAGAAAGAAATTCTATGAGATCAGGGACAAAAAGGCAATCAAATCAAAACGAGTAACCCATAGAAACAACACAAAGCTGTTGTTACCATTTGCAGATGGTGAAAGTATCATCTCTATTTATTACGCTTTTTAGCCTGCTTGCCTTGACCCTTCTTAGGAGGTCCCTTTCCGCGACGTTTAAGCATTTCAAGCTTGCTCAGGCGCTCTTGCTCTTGACGTGCCATCACAAGAGGATCATCTTTCATGATATCATGTGGGTACCATTGTGTCACCTTCTCACCGATGAGCTTCTTGCGTAAAACCTTGTGGGATGATCTCTGCCCGGTTGGATTAAGCACATGACCAAATATCCTGGCCCTTGCCTCAGCCACCCCTTCGATTGCTGCAGCAGCTACCACATTCTTCAGTCTCCCAAAGTTCATCTCTTAGTTCCAAAAGCAGCTCAGTACACGGATAATCTGCACAGAAAAGCAGTGTCAAGTTGCAACTAATATATTTTAACTTCTTGTATCATGTAAGTTCCTGCTTTATTTCCCGTTATTACAATTCTCACTTTCTATGTATGATTACTTATGATTACTTGTGGTTCTGTTTCAGTGACTAAAAGTATAAAAATTCTATTACATTACCAGCATAAAGAAAACATCAATTAGGAATAAGTAAAGCCTTAGAATTGTGACAACTAAAAATCTGTGCAAGCCACTATCAACAAGGGTTCAGTGAGAAGTCTAATACAATTGCAAATATATCCAACTGCCTGAGAAAAAAGCAACAAGACATCAGGAGTCAGAAGACAAAGTCATTGGTATCACTTTATAGCAAAGTCCATTAGTTCAGCATCTTTCATAAGGACTTCTAGCTTATCCAGAACACCCTAATCAACAAGGGTGAACTTTTCTCTCCCTACTTTTCTTTTGGTACAGCCATACAGCTTTATGAAATGCATAGCATCCATGAAATTGGATTAATAATAATGATTCAGTGGGGCCTTCTAAATTCTCTTTTACACTCAAGAAGGATGATAACTAACAGGTTTGAACACCACAATCGCCTTCCCCATCTCCAACCTATTGCGCCTTAATGATTGCATGCTTCAACTATGAACCGTTTACTATATGTGTGCCGAATGAAGAAAAGAATTTGACAACCAAGTAGCTAATACTATTTTGCGGCTAACATGATTATAGTGTTAGCTTAGAGCGACAGCACTTGCAGCAAAATATTGGTATCTTCAACAAGATAGTCCACAACTAAATATACTACATAGAGCACAATTGAATCTCAGTGAGCCTGGCATTACAAAGGTGTTCTATAAATTCTAGGATGGAGATGGACCCATCACCGTAATACTAGTAGCAATTTTGACAAGAAGAAAATAAGATTGAATCCATATACTAGTTCAAATTCTCTATTTTTATACTGATGTACAAATTTCGTGAACATCTATTCTTCATTCTAGAAATGTGAGTTATCTGCCCTTCGAAGCAAGCCTTGTTCCACTCCAGCCATATTGATACACACACCAGAAAAGAAAACAAACTCATGAAACCAAGTAAAATATGTACCAAAAACTTTCACACTACTGAATTAGTAATCTAGAACCTTAAGGGTACATCTAAACCTACTATGATAAGAATTACGGCCTCAAAAGTCAACTCCAAAAGAACATCCAAAGGTAAACTCCTCCAAACATCTAGAGAACTACTGCACCAGTTAGAGATTTGGACCAAGTACACTAAGGAAAAAACATAATTAAAGGATTATAACTTGTTCCTGTTATACCAAAATCTTTTGTTCTATAAGAGTAGAAATCAGCTTCAAAGTGAAATTTAGTGGTGGAATATAATGTCACATGCTAACAATGTGACATTACATCCTTCATCACCTATATCTTTTACGGATCAACCCTAATACCCCAACAAAAAAACAGTATGACCTAGAAACGCCACCTATCTCAACCAAAATTAGCACTTACTAAATTTCGCAAAATTAGCACTAACTCAAGCAACTCAAGGATGGAAGAGATGCTGACAAGGATGCTTCAAACGGCGGATTCGAGTGATTAGCCCTCCTAAAAGACAACCCTCTTTCTTTTCTTTTTCAACACTTTTTCTTTCTCTATAACTTTTCTTTCCTCCACTTTTCAATTTCTCTCAATTTTTTAATAAGCTCTCATGTGATAGACATCCTTCCTCATTCTCCCATATCAACCCCAACTTAGGTGTTTGGCCTCTATTTTCATGCATCCGAGTTCAAGGAGGGAAAGAGGATTCAAAAAAGGGTTGTCTTTTCAAATGGTCAAGGCTTGTAACAAGTTTGCCAACAAAAGTTTTAAGCTCAATGGTGACCACTAAGGATATATTTACTACAAAGGTGGGATATTTAAGCAAAGTGGACTTTCAAAAACAAACCAAAAAATACCTAAGGTCATGTTTCCAACCAAACTCAGTCAAGATCAATGTTTCAAGACCAACCGAGCAAGTTCTAGGTGATACAAGAGGACATAACGGATCATCAACCCTACAAAAAACACTTAGCCTTACAAAAACAAACACTCACTCAAAAAAAAAAAAGAAACATAATGTACACAAATATCACACCATAAGCTTGCCCATATTTTCAATCCACATTGACTCAACTTCATTTGATTAATCCCAAAGGACTTTGTTGGGCTTGTAATGCAGGTTTTGGAGAAGGGTAGGATACAATTTTCAATTTGGATAATCGCAAGCAACTATGTCTTTTCTATTAGCACTGTTCAGTAAGACAAAAAGTGAGTTGTGTGTTAAGTTTCTATTAAAACTTTGGTCCAATTTTACTATCAAGAAAGGGTCAAAAATACATTTAATGAATAATATATGACTCGAAATATCCCCATTCCTCTAATATTAAAACAAATTTGTCATCCCTTTTATATATTCAATTAACAATGACTCAAACATTCTCTCTTTTCACATATTGGAACAAATTTGAAAATTATCCCTTTATTAATATTTAATAGTATATTCTATGATATTTAATTATATTATTTAAACACATGACTTTTATTTATTGGATCCACTAATCTTAGAATGGAGGGAGCATCATTCACAACTAACATCGTTAACCTTGATCATTTTCCGTTAGTTTTAATGTGTTTGTCTTCATGTGGACCAAAAGTGTCACTAATTTCAAACTTAATAGACCTATTATTTTCAAAGTAATACATAAGGAACCAAAATAAACTTAACCCTTCAAACAAGGGACTCTTTTTGGATTTGTCTCTAAGGGTTTTACATCCACCAACATTAATGCTACTTTTTACGACTACTGTGGAAAGTTAAAACTAATACCGCTGACCGCCCGACGCCGGTTTCTTTTATTTTGATTCCAGACTCGGCGAAGCCTTTCACAATATTGGAAACTGCTCACTTATTACATCATCTACAGATCTACTTAGCTCTTGTTTTGAGGTTATTTTTCTATTCAGTCTCGTTTTTTTTACTTGGCTTAATTGTGAAGGCATGATCAAATTTTAAGGTTATTTTGGTTTGAAAAACCTATCTGTATATCAGTTTCTTTGAAATAGGAAAAAATGTATGTTTCTAGCAATCTCTCATTGTCTTGCGAGTATTGAATATTGTGTTATTTGAGTTGCAAGTCGCAAGGTTAAATATTTTTTCTTACACTTTTATTTTATGTATCTTTTTGCTTTAATCATCATATCATATTATATTATAAATGGGAAGCCTTTAAATTAAAAGATGGATTACAAAAATGTCCCTTAACATAAACGATCATTTTTGCCTTTACAAATAAATTATCCCCTCAATGTTAATTACAATAACAACAATATACCCAGTGAAATCCCACAACTGGGGTCTGGGGAGGGTAAAATGTACGGAGACCTTACCACTACCTCATAGACATAGTGAGATTGTTTTTTCGAAAGACCCTCATCTCAAAAATATCATCCTCAACAACATACCCAGTGAAATCCCACAAGTGGGGTCTGGAAAAATATCATCCTCAAAAGTAGAAAATACTAGATATAAACAAAACGACTAGAATGGAAGGCAAATGATAATTTATAAAGACAATAAAAGTAACAAAATAAATGACAAACTCAATGTTAATTACAAAAATGTAAAAATATTATATAATAAATTGAGTCATAAATTATGATCTTTTATACATTAGAACTTGTAGTGTGCCCTTTTGTATTTCCTACTATATCAACGACTGTTTTATTTATTTTTTTATTTATTGCTCATTTCCGTTGGCTGTGGTGATTGTTCATAAATTAATTTTTAATTTCATACATTTATGGATACCCTGTTGAGTTGCTAGAGTGTTAATTATAAGCTCATTTTTTCCATTTTGCATATTCTTGGAAAATCAATAAGGAAGTTTGTAACATTCTATTGACCCTACGCCACCTTGATACTTGTAGGACCTTTTTTTCTTACGGTAAATATATCTTCAAGCGATATGTTCTCTTTACTATCTTTTAACATTTTCAACTAGGGATATATATCATTTGTTTGTTTCAGCATCATTTATTTCTTTGCTGAGACCAGTGAGTACATAAACACCAGAGAGTTGTAAAATAAATGCTAGATAAAGATCTGTCTGTTGACAATTTTTGCTTCATACACTTGCAACAACAATTTTCTGTGGTGAAAAAAAAGCTCTTTTTCTGTATCTATTATAATTTATTTCACATCTTCCCAAAAATTCTGCTCTATTTCCTATTATTATTTTAATTTGCTACCTTATGTTTATGAAGCAGTAAGGTTCTGCAGAGATGTTGTTTTGGTTCTGTAGTTTATTTATGTTTGCTTCCTTTTCTAACTTGGAGGTGGATTTCACTTTGATTGAATTAATGAATACTATTCATTTACATATTTGATGAACTTCATATTAGTAGAGTGTTTTCTTTTTTTCACTGCTACTTCATATTTATCCTTCTGTTCTTCTGCCTGCACTTGATCAAGCCACATCCTTGGATACTACAAACAAATAATGAATATCATTGTGACCTACCTTTAAAGAAACTCTCATTTGTCATTATTTCAATATTTGTAACTTATAATTTGGCCATAATCTTTCTCAAAGTTCTGGAACTTTTTTAGAGCCAAATGATGTTCAATCTTTCAATACAGTCAATGCTCCACAAAGTAGACTAACTTTTGTAAAAATAAAAAGGACGAAAAGATTAATGGTTAATTGAGTAAAAATATAAAACTGTTAATAATAGAATTAATTACTTTCAAATCATATCTTGAACCAAAAATCTTGATTATCTATATATCTCATCAAATCTATTATGAAAGGGGATAATCTAATCCTCAATTTGATCTTGAACTCGTGCTTCCCGTTGTTCATAATTATTTATTTATTTACCTTGAAAGTAGATCTAAAAGATGGTTTATAATATATTTTATATACTTTCAACAATTATTATGTATTTTTCAAAGATTATTCATTTTCATAAGAGATACCACGTGCAACGTGCGTGCCCAACAACTAGTTAAATAAATAAGTGAAAAGGCACTTAGGGTGTGGCGTAGTGGTCAATCGAGTGTCTTGAGAGTCTCAAGGTTCAAATCCCAGCACAAATAAAAAAAACATTAGGTGATTTCTTTTCATCTGTTCTATTCTACACGGACAAAATTACCTAGTATTTGTTGTTGAAGGGAGTATTTGTTGTTGTTCGGTAGTGACATTTTGTGAATAAGTGAAAAGGCACTTAGGGTGTGGCGTAGTGGTCAATCGAGTGTCTTGAGAGTCTCAAGGTTCAAATCCCAGCACAAATAAAAAAAACATTAGGTGATTTCTTTTCATCTGTTCTATTCTACACGGACAAAATTACCTAGTATTTGTTGTTGAAGGGAGTATTTGTTGTTGAAGGGAGTGACATTTTGTGAATAAGTGAAAAGGCACTTAGGGTGTGGCGTAGTGGTCAATCGAGTGTCTTGAGAGTCTCAAGGTTCAAATCCCAGCACAAATAAAAAAAACATTAGGTGATTTCTTTTCATCTGTTCTATTCTACACGGACAAAATTACCTAGTATTTGTTGTTGAAGGGAGTATTTGTTGTTGAAGGGAGTGACATTTTGTGAATAAGTGAAAAGGCACTTAGGGTGTGGCGTAGTGGTCAATCGAGTGTCTTGAGAGTCTCAAGGTTCAAATCCCAGCACAAATAAAAAAAACATTAGGTGATTTCTTTTCATCTGTTCTATTCTACACGGACAAAATTACCTAGTATTTGTTGTTGATGGGAGTATTTGTTGTTGTTCGGTAGTGACATTTTGTGAATAAGATTTTATCAATAGATTATTCTTGATAGACTGGCATGTATTCTTCCTAGATTGATTCCTTCTAATCAGTCTAGACTCGTCAAAGGAAGAAGCATAATTGAAAATGTCTGCTTACCCAAGAGTTGGTGACTGATATCTCTAAAAGAAGGGAACCTTTAAACATCGCTACTAAGCTAGACATGGCTAAACCATATGATAGCATTTCATGGTTCTTCTTAATGAAAGTTTTGAAGGAGGGTTTTGATCATAGATTTGTTGATACGGTGTGGAGATTAACCTCTAATAATTATTATTCTGTGTTACTAAATGGTCCTTCATATGAAATCTTTCATTCTACAAGGGGAGTTAAACAGGGAGATCCTCTATCTCCCGCTCTGTTTATCTTATCATCTGCAATACTATCTAGGGCTTTGAATTCTTTGTTTGATGATCCTCATTATGTGGGATATGGTATGCCTAAGTGAAGCTAACCTCAATCACTTAGCCTATGCTGATGACACTATAATCTTTGCTTCAACTCATGTGGATTCTTTGAGGAAAATCATGACAGTTTTACAGGAGTATGAAAAACAATCAGGCCAAATGGTGAACAAAGAAAGGAGTTTATTTTATTTACATCAGAATGTGGCAGCAGGTATTCTTTTGCAAGTTGAACAATGTACAGGGATGAATAGGGGTTCTTTCTCTATGAAATATTTAGGATGCCTTATTACTCATAAAGAAAAAGGAAAGAGCACTATGCAGAGTTGATAGACAGTCAAAGGAAAGCTTCAAGTTTCGAAAGCTAAACTGTTATCTTATGGAGGCAAAGAAATACCATTAAAAAGTGTTCTTCGGAGTATTCCTTTATATGGGTTATCAGCAATTACTCCTATTGTCTGATTAAAGAATTGCACAGGATCTTTGCCAAGTTCTTTTGGAGTAATAAAGAGTCGGGGAGAAGTAAACATTGATCTGAATTGGTTAACATGTGCATCCCTAAGCAGGAAGGGAGTCTAGATCCATGTTTGATGTTTCTAAGGCTTTGTATGCAAAATTATGATGGAGGTTTAGGACACAAAATAATTTGTGGTCTAATTTTTTATGGGTAAAGATTGCAAATAGCAAATTCCATCTTTAGAGAAGGAATTTGCTATTTTTTGTTCTCAAAATAGCAAATTCCTTCTCTAGTTCTATGGAAAGGAGGGTCCCAAATCTGGAAACATATACTTGAGAATCAACTTCTTATTGAGAATCACCCATGGTGGAATCTAAAAATGGATCTTCTACGATTTGGTATGATAATTGGTCTAACCTGGGTCCATTACATTTGCATCAGTCGGATAATCTCACTTGTTACCCTATGAGGGACACAATTGATGTTTCAACTGAACATGGATGGAATTTTTTAGGTCTTGAGAATGTGGTTCGTGATTATGTGGTGCAGTACATTAGAAACAACATGAGGTATATTCAACTACAAAATCAAACTGATAAACCATGGTGAACAAAGACTAGTACCAGAGAGTTCAGTGTTAGTAGTGCTTGGGAGTAATTGAGGCAAAGGGAGGATATTAATGAAGATTTTAAGAAGTTATCGATAACAGGTTTGCCTCTTAAATTCTCTTTCTTGCCTTGGAGAATTTGGTAAGGTCAAGTTCCGGTGGCAGCTCTAATGCATTCTTGGAACCCATCCACCTCTCTTAATTGCAATTGTTGTACTATTCCAGGGATTGAGACTATTGATCATTTATTTTCAAGGGAGATACAGCTTCTACAGTACCGTCTCATTTTTCTTAAGGTGCAGGATTATTGGGAAATCTGCAATTTTACATGGGGATCCTTATTCTATTGGAAAGGTGATCTGCAATGTGAATGATATCCTGTTGAAGGTGATCAAAATCAGATTTAAGGGTAAATATGAGGTAAATAATTGGTCTTATATCTTAAATGAGTTGAATAATTACAGAATCTGATACAGTTTCAAGATTGTAAAGTGGATCCATCCCCCCAACAATTGGCTAAAGTGTAATAGCGATGGTGCTTCCCCGGGCAATCCCAGATTCGGGATCAGAAGGTAATCTGGTTGTGGCCAAGGGCTTCAGGCTTCCTGACACTACTAATATGATTGCAGAAGCAAGAGCAATTAGAGAGAGTTTGCAGTATTGTAAGGAGAGTGAATTGAAGCAGATAATTATGGAGTCGGATTCCTTGGCTCTGATACAATTTTTGGAAGGAAATTGAGCAATCCCCTGGAGTATAGTTATGGATATTAACTATATTCAAAGGTAATGCTTTCTCAGCCTAGTAGACACTGCTCAGATATTTATGCAGGCAGGAAGAATACCAAAAGAAGTGGGACAAAGTAGCGGTGGTAGTGCAACAGGGTACCAAGATCCTCTTAACCCCTGATGAATATTTGTTTGAGAATGGTAACTTTTCTATTATGCATATATCCACAGGTATACCACATCAAAGTAGTCCCCTAGCAAAAACAATTACAAGCTGAAAATACACTATCAGTGCTTTTGTCACATATAGTCTAATACATCAAATAAATCTTCTGCCTAACCTAAGACTTCTTGCTTACACCAAAATAATACAGGGCTAAACAATTCATTTTAAAGGTCTGTACGTTGCTTTTTTTGGTCCTCAAAACACCTCTGGTTCCTTTCTTTCCATATGGTCCACCATATGCAGGCTGGGAGAATCTTCCATCTCTCCTCCTTTGTTGTAGCATTTCCCACATTGATCCAGCAGCTGAGGAGTTGTTCTATGTCTTTCGGATTCACCGAAGTGATCTTCCTGAGGCTGTTGAACATTCTCCAAAGCTGATTTGCCCACTTGCAATGCAAAAAAAGATGATTGACTGTCCCTGCCGGTTCCTCACACATGTAGCATCTTGAACACATCTGGAACTTCTTCTTCTTCATATCTTCTTGTGTCAGAATCACCTCCCTCGCCAGTAACCATGTAAAGCAGTTACCTTGTAAGGGATTTTTGTTTTCCAAATCATCTTCCATGGCCAGGGTTTCAAACTATCTGTATGATTGAGACTCCTGTAAGCTGCTTTAACACCGAATATCCCTTTGTTTCCAGACTTCTATATTACCTTATCCTCACCAGCAGTCAGGTTGTTGAATTCAGCCATTGTGGTGTGAAAAAACTCTATATCCCCCAACCCCCAATCATTTAGATTTCTTCTGAGGTGCAAGTTCCAGCTCTGACCTGTCCATAACTCACAGACAGTAGCATTTGGCCGTAGACTTAGAGCATGCAGTTCTGGGAATAATAGTTTCAAGGGCCTCTGTGCTATCCATTTCTCCTCCCAAAAAAGCACCTTCATTCCATTGCCCACTTTGAATCTGATTCTAGAGAGTAGCAAGGGTCATAGGTTCCTTACTGATCTCCATATGCCACACCCGTAAGGGGTTGAAACCATCTTTGTCATCCAGTTGTTCTCCATTTCATATGTTGCCCTGATCACTTCCTTCCATAGCATTCCATCTCCTGACATGAATTTCCAAAGCCATTTTAACACAAGGCTTTTCTTCTGTTTTTTCATGTTCCTGACCCCCATTCCCCCTTCTTTCCTGCTCTTCATGACCTCTTCCCATTTGATTAAGTGGAACTTCTTTTTGTCTTCAGTGCCTTGCCATCAGAATTTTCTTTTCAAAGCATCAATCCTCTGGATGACATTATCTAGTGCAAGGAATACTAACGTCATGTAGGTAGGTATTGCATCAAGTACACTGTTAATCAGTGTTAATCTACCTCCTCTGGACAGATATTGGCTCTTCTAGTTGGTCCACTTCTCACATTTTTCTATCACTCTGTTTCAGATCCCCTTGGACTTGCTCTTTGCACCCAATGGCATGCCTAGGTATATAGTAGGCAAATTACCTACTTTACCTCTAAAGGTTCTAGCTAACCTATCCAACTCCCCACTACATTAATTGGGAAAATGAAGCTCTTATCCCAATTGATATGCAATCCAAAAACAGCCTCAAATATGGTGAAAATAGCTCGCAGGTACAGCATTTGCTCCCTCACTACCTCACAAAAGATGAGAGTATCATCAGCATATTGCAGATGAGTAATCTCCAAATCATTTACATTAGTGTTGTCCACCTGGAAGCCCATACCCCTTCATTTTTGTTGTCCGCATTAGGTTATTTAAACCTTCCCTGGCAAGTATAAAAAGGAAAGGTGATAAGGGATCCCTGTCTCAGGCCTCTTTGTGATGGAAAGAAACCACAGGGGCTTCTATTGACTCTGAGAAATATGAGAGAAAAATATATTATTGACTTGTGTATTTACATTGTTACATAAAGACCCTATTTATACATACTACAACCTAATCCAAATCCAACTAGGAAACAACATACTATTTCTATTCCAATTCTAAATAGGACTATGTAATCCTATTCCTATTCTAACACTCCCCCTCAAGCTGGTGCATACAAATCATAAGCACCTAGCTTGTCACAGATATAATTAATACGAGGACTAGTGAGGGACTTGGTGAAGATATCTACAAGCTGATCACTTAACTTCACAAACTTTGTAACCATATCTTTTGAGAGTATTTTTTCTCTGACAAAGTGACAATCAATCTCAATGTGCTTGGTCCTTTCATGAAACACTGGATTTGATGCAATATGAAGGGCCGCTTGATTATCACACACAAGTTCCATTTCATCAACCTCACCAAATTTTAGCTCCCTCAATAACTGTTTGACCCAGATAAGCTCGCAAGTTGCTGTAGCCATTGCTCGATATTCTGCCTCTGCACTCAACCGAGCAACCACACTTTGTTTCTTGCTCTTCCACGACACCAAATTACCTCCTACTAATACACAATATCCGGATATAGACCGTCTATCAGAGGGTGATCCTGCCCAATCATCTGTATATCCCGTGATATGTTCATGTCCTCGATCTTCAAAGAGTAGTCCTTTTCCAGGCGCTGACTTTATATATCGCAGAATACGAACAACTGCATCCCAATGACTATCACAAGGGGAAGTCATAAATTGACTTACAACACTCACAGGGAACGAAATGTCAGGTCTAGTCATTGTGAGATAATTTAACTATCCCACTAATCGTCTATACCTTTCAGGATTACTGAGTGGCTCCCCCTGTCCTGGAAGCAGTTTAACATTCGGATCCATAAGAGTGTCAATGGGTGTACACCCCATCATCCCTGTCTCCTCAAGAATGTCTAAGGTATACTTGCATTGACAAATAACAATACCTGATCCAGGCTGAGCAACCTCAATACCTAGAAAATACTTTAGTCTGCCAAGGTCTTTAGTTTGGAAATGCTTAAAGAGATGTTGCTTCAAACTAGTGATACCATCTTCGTCACTGCCAGTGATAACAATATCATCAACATAAACAACCAAATAAATACATAAATTTGCTGCAGAATGCCGATAAAATACAGAATGATTAGCTTCACCGCGAGTCATGCCAAACCCCTGAATTACTGTGCTGAACTTTCCAAACCAGGCTCGAGGAGACTGTTTTAGACCATAGAGTGACTTGCACAATCGGCATACAAGTCTACTAGACTTCCCCTGAGCAACAAAACCAGGTGGTTGCACCATATAGACTTCTTCCGCAAGATCACCATGTAGAAAAGCATTCTTAACGTCCAACTGATGAAGAGGCCAATGACGAATGGCAGCCATAGATAGAAGAATACAGACATATGCCATTTTAGCTACAGGAGCAATCGTATCACTAAAATCGAGCCCAAATATCTGAGTATATCCTTTGGCACAAGGCGTGCCTTAAGTCGATCAACCTGACCATCCAGACCTACTTTTACTGCATAAACCCAACGGCAACCAACGGTGGATTTACCTGCAGGAAGGGGGACAAGTTCCCAAGTACCACTCATATGTAAAGCAGACATCTCATCAACCATAGCCTGCCTCCATCCCGAATGAGAGTGTTTCACTGGTAGTCTTAGGAATGGAAATAGAGGACAAAGACGATACAAAAGCATAATAGGATGATGTGAGACTATGATAACTCAAGAAAGTATAATGTGTGTTAGCATTTCGAGTGGACCGTATACCTTTTTTAAGTGCACTCGATTGGCTAGGAGTAGGCAAGTCCGCAATAGGTGCAGGGTCTGGCGCATGACATGAATCCTTTGGAACTGGTACTGGACGTGGACAACGATGATAGGTCAAGAGAGGTGGAGGTTTGGTGGGTTTTGTTAGAGGTGGCACTATAATTGGAGATTCCTCAAAAGTCGGTATAGGTAGGACCTGAGGAAGAGTTAAGACCTCAGAGATATCAGGACGATCAGATGATGTATAGTAAGGTTGAGATTCAAAGAATGTGACATCAATGGACATAAGATATCGATTAAGGTCAGGGGAATAACAACGATACCCTTTTTGAACGCGAGAGTAACCAAGAAAGACACATTTGAGAGCATGAGGGGCTAATTTATCTTTTCCTGGAGCTAAGTTATGAACAAAGCATGTACTCCCAAAGACACGAAGAGGTATAGGATGGAGATGTGACAAAGAAAACAAAACGGAATGTGGAACCTGATTCTGAATAGAAGATGAGGGCATTCTATTAATTAAATAACAAGAGGCAAGGACAGCATCCCCCCAAAAACGCAGCTGAACATGGGACTCAATGAGAAGAGCGCGAGCAGTTTCAATAAGATGCCTATTTTTTCGTTCTGCTACACCATTCTACTGAGGAGTGTATGGACAAGATGTCTGGTGAATAATTCCTTGGTGAGTCACAAACTCCTGAAATTGAGAGGACATGTATTCTAATGCATTATCACTACGAAGAGTACAAATGGAAACACCAAAGTGGTTTTGTATTTCAGCAAAAAAACTATAGAAAATAACTCTGAACGATCTTTCATTAAGAAAACCCAAGTACATCTTGAATAGTCATCAATGAAACTAACAAAATAACAAAATCCTAAGGTTGAACTAACTCGACTAGGACCCCAAATATCAGAATGAACTAAAGAAAAAATAGACTCCGAATGACTCTCAATACTACGTGAAAATGTAGCACGAGTGTGTTTCCCAAGTTGACACAACTCACAATCTAAGAGGATAAATTAGACAAACTAGGCATCATCCTTTGCAGTTTAGATAGACTAGCAAGAAGATGACAATTTTAACTATCCTAACAGGTATTAACCAAGAAGGAAACATAGACGGTAGAAATACGGTGTTAAACATGAAAGCAGAAAGTAACCATAACTCGCAATCAGAGAGCTTTATACTTCAATCATATACTAAAAAGACATGTTTTATACATAAACGACTAAAATATACCAAGTTAAACCAAAACACCCACTTACTGGACATTAATAATAAGCACAATAGCTGAAACAAACAAAGGCATTTGAGAAGGAAAAAAATTCACCAAAAGTTCAAAAAAGGAGATTGAAAACTTCATCCAATTCACGAACATAACGATTTCGATTCAAGAAGTAAAGTTTACCTTTTTGTGAGCAATGAATTGAGATTAACGAGCCTGAAAACGGAACATCCACACAACGATTTCGATTCAAGAAGTAGGAAACTCCGAACAAAATTTTCGACGGTAGATTCTAGTCTTCTGAAATAGGAATTACGAGAGTATTGTAAATAGTGTATTCTTGAGGATACAAAAAAAAAAATCGTCCCAATAGTGAGGGGGAAACGGGGTTTACATAGAAGGAATGAGGATTCAATTGGATAATCAGGAATTAGGATTCAAAATCATCACGTGAAAGAGACGTCGGGACGGAGTATACGGAAGAGACGTTGTTTGGGGGGTTTTCGTTGGGGTTAGTCAGGTGTGGGAATTGAAACACAAGATTGTATTTCGCTGAACATTTGGTTGGTTCGGTTCGATTTGTGAAATTTGGTTTGGTTTTTTTACTTTTGATTTAAAAAAATATAAATCAAAATGGAACTGAAATAAATTCTATTCAGTTTGGTTTTTGTAATTTTGATTCGGATTATTTTGATTTAATTTTTCAATTTGAATATTATTTCTGACTTTTTTTTCGATGAAAAGTAACTGATTACATACAAGAAAACATTACTACAACTCTATAAAGATAAGCTATTCTATATTAGTAACAAATTAATGAGATCATTATTTAAAAATATAAACAGTTACATGTATTAAATTACTATTTGAAGTGTCATAATCTATAAATCAAAAGTCTATCATTTGATTCCTTCATGACATATATGTTCCAAGTTAGCAATTGAGATTTAGGAATCTTATTTTTCACTAAAGTAAAGAAATATTATTTGAAACTGAAATTGGTCGTTCAGTAAAGTATATGTTGCCCAGTTGGGCTTGGGAAATTATCATTTCATGTTGGGCCTATACTATATGTATTATAATTTAGTAAAAATTTGACAAATACCAAACTCAAAGAAGAAAATGCCTAAAAATCCCGACTTTTATCAAAATTACTAATAATACCAATTATTTTGAGACATTTGATACACAGTTATAGAAGGCCGATACCCAAAAAAACAACGTGTGATACCTAATAATTACCTTTTTAAATTGGAATCAGTTTCGCTAATTAAGGAATCCTAACAGATCCTTTAATGAGATTCCTTAATTAGCGGCGATTGAGCAATCCCAGCCAAATCTCAACAGATTCTTGTTACCGTATTTTTTTTATATAGAAAATTTACAAAATAACAGTCGTTCTGCCATTGTTGAATCCATCCCTAACGGAAATGAATATTTCAATTTTGATTCGTCATTCAGGAAGATGGGAAAATGATAATGTGGCTGATTTTGATGTATCAAAAGTGATTACGAATGTGAGTATCAGTGTAATGTACTAATTAAACATGTATCATTGATATGTGTCAACAAAAATTGTATAAACAGTGCAAAAAAGGCAGGTATCACTGCATACCTGATACAATTTAATGGTACATATTACAAAATATATTTTAGCAGTTAAATGATGTGAAAACGTAAATGAAGGGTTGCTAAATTCACGGATCAGAATAAATAAAGGTATCACACACTGTGTACACATGTGAGTATTAAAGTAATGTACTAATTAAACATGTATCATTGATATATGTCAACAATAATTGTATAAACAGTGCAAAAAAAGATAAGTATCATTGCATACGTGATACATTTTAATGGTACATATTACATAGATTTCACATATTAAGAGAGGTATCAAATATATCCATTAACAATAACGGGTTCAACTTTTTTCCTCTTCTTTGCATGCTTTTTTTGATGGATGGCTTAGAACTTGAACCCGTATCCTTCATCACACCCATTTCTTCTTCGGCTTCTTTATCAACCGCATTATCCATGGTTTTAGGATCAACTTCTTCCAATGCAACAACAACAACAACAACATACCCAGTGAAATCCCACAAGTGGGGTCTGGGGAGGGTAAGATGTACGCAGACCTTACCACTACCACATAGGTAGAGAGGCTGTTTCCTAGAAACCCTCGTCACAAAAACCCATCAGCAGAACACGCTAGATACGATACACAAGCAAAAAGAGAAGAGCACATAATAATACCTAGATACAAGATAGTAAACATATAAAGGCAGATAAATAACATATAAAAGACAGACAATTACCACTCCTTCCTATCCTCCCTATTAGCCTGCTACTCTAATTCTCGACCTCCACTCCTTCCTATCTAAGGTCATGTCCTTGGTGAGATCAAGTTTCACCATATCGTTTCTAATCACCTCCCCCCAATACTTTTTTGGTCTACCTCTACCCCTACGTATAGCTCCCAAATCTAATCTCTCACACCTTCTAACAGGGGCATCAGTACTCCTTCTCTGTACATGTCCAAACCATCGCAGTCTCGCTTCCCTCATCTTGTCAGCTACAGGGGCCACCTCTAGCTTCTCCCGAATGACCTCGTTCCTAATCTTGTCGCTCCTGGTGTGACCACACATCCATCGTAACATCCTCATTTCTGCGACCTGCATTTTCTGAACATGTACATTCTTTATTGGCCAACACTCCACCCCATACAACAAAGCCGGTCTAACCACCATTTTGTAGAACTTACCTTTGAGTTTAGATGGTATCTTCTTATCACACAATACTCCAGAGGCCAACCTCCATTTTGTCCAAGCCGCCCCAATACGATGTGTGACATCATCGTCGATATCCCCACTACTCTGGATGATAGACCCCAGATACTTCTTCCAATGCAACTGGTGAAAATGAAGGGACATTGATATTATCACCAAGGGATTGGGTTAAACCAAGACTAAAGGAAGGAGAATCCATAAAAAAAAAAGCTCGGCGGAAAATGGAGAAGAAAGAGGGGGAAAGTGATGAAAACAGAGAAGAAAGAGGGAAAGTGACGGAAAAATTGAAGAAGAGGGAAAAAAGGTTGTGAAAAAAGGAGTTACAGGTTTGGCTTCCCAATGTTATTTCAAAAATGGTAACTGAATGCAAATAAATCGGGGATGGAAAGTAATTAATTAAGTGATTGACTTTGATTGGACTGTTACAAAAAAAAAAGCATAAAAAAAGAAGTGGAAAAGTCTTATGTTTAGGTATAAAAAAAATGAGAAAAACAAAAAAAGAGATTTTAGTAATTAATTTAAATGGTAGGAAATATTGGAAATTTAGATAAAATAAGTCGTGTATTTATGTAATAATACCTATAATTTATAAGTTATAACATATGTAGGCAGCCAAAATTAATAGGTAGTCGAGCAGATGCGAGTTCTCTGGAGCTCCTGTAATATTCTCAGTGAACTTAACCACAATATCATCTCATTTCTGGCCAAGAAGGTATGGCAAGAATCTATACATATACATACATACATACATACATATATATATATATATATATGTATGTATGTATGTATGTATGTATGTATGTATTCATATTTTTCGGACTTGTCGAGAAATATTAGCTATTTTGCCATTGTGGCAGTGATGTTTCTAAGACATATTATCTTAGGATGTCTGTATATCCTTTATATATACAAGGGCATTCTTCCAAAGGTTGTACTATAACATTTTTATTTTTTCATCAAAGAAGAAGTTTATCTGGACTTAAAAAAAATTAATTTTTCTGTTAACCGAAATTAAAAAATTAAAATCGATAACCGAACCGAATTATCAATATTTTAAAATTTAAAATCGAAACCGACTGAATAAACCGATTAACCGAAACCGAAATTTTAAAAAATTTGGTTCGGTCGATTTTTTCAGTTCGAACCAAATAATGCCCAGCCCTACATAGAAGGAATTAGGATTCAATTGGACAATTAGGAATCAGGATTCAAAATCATCACGTGAAAGAGATGTCCGAACGAAGGAGAATACGGGAAGAGACGTTGTTTTGGGGGGTTTTCGTTAGGGTTAGTCAGGTGTGGGAGTTGAAACACAAGACTGTATTGTATGTACCATGTTGTATATTGGAACCGGTTTCAATATACCGCACCGTAAAAAATCAAAATCGAACACAAAAAATTAAACTGAACCGATTTTGTGCGGTTTCGGTTTCAGTTTTGGTCTTCTAAAATCGAACCGAATCGTCAAAAATCGATTTTGCTATACTACATCGTTTATACTTTATAGGCTACATGGCTTAGAAGGAAAATTTTTCTTGTTGCAGGAAAGAGACATAGATTTGAAGCTTCCAAGGAGAAGTCTTTTGGCTACTGTCACTTGCAACTAATTGATACTTCAAGGAGTATTTGATAATTGTTTGATAATTTCTTTTGGCTACACACAATTGACTTGAACCTTTCAAGGAGTATTTGATATTTCTTTTTCTAGAACGTATGTTTGCAATTTTCTTGGTGATACTTGTAGTTCTTATATTGTGATAATTGTACTAATCCAAATTTTACTCTTTACCAATTGTTTAGCATATCTATACAATGATATGTCTCTACCCAACATATTATTTTACTTTAAAAAAATATTTTTAAAAACCGAACAAAAACCGAAGATTACCCCGAAAAAAACCGAACCAAAAAACCACTGGTTTACTTTTTTTTGGCAAAACCGAACCAAACCGCCAAATTACCTATCGTTCTGTATTTGATTTTAGGGAAAATCGAACCGCAAAAATCGAACTCACTCCTACCGATTTCAGTCCAATAATACCGGTTTATTTAAAAAAATTAATTGTTAAAATTTTGAACCGTTGGAAGGGCCCAATGGCTCCATTTTGCTAAGCCCAAATGAGCCGTTGCAACGGGTCTTTCCTTTTTTTTTAATTGTTTTTTATTTATTTTTTTCAAAATTACCTCCTAAAATTCAACTATAAATAACCCCAACCCATTAACAATTTTTCATACAAATTCTCTCAATATATTCTTCAATTCTCTCAACTTTTTCAATTCTCTCATTTCTCAATTCTCTCTACTATTATAAATTTATAATTATACAATATTAGTATACTACTATCAAATTAATTATCAATATTTATTATTTACTCTCTCAAGTCTCAATTAGTATTAATTAGTGTGTCAATTTGGGTGGACTATTTGGAATTTGGACCAAATTTTGGTAGATCAATTTGGAGCATATTCAAGCTTCAAGTTTCATCAGCTTTGGCTTCTATGTCTGTTTTTACACACACGTTTGGTACATTCGTTTCAACTTATAAATTTCATTTTATTAGGTTTTATTCTTTAATCTTTACTAGTTGAATACTTGAATTATTTTTTTATATTCATAATTTGATTAATTTCATATGATCCTTACCTGTATCATTTTATTTAACATGGATTCCAGTAGAAAAGGAAAGGGAAAAAACACTTTTTTTTTATGGAATTGCTAAAGCTTTAATCGGTGAAAAATCAATTGGTAGTTCTTCTAAATCTACAAGACAACCGCTAGAATTAATACGGAAGATTTTACACATATTGACGATACTTGTTTTAATATCGAATCTAATACGGAATTAGATCAAGAATTTCTTGAACAAAGATTTGGTTTTAATGAAGATTTAGATGAAGATGATAATGAAATTAATGAAGATTATGATATTTTTGATGATGATAAAACGCAACCACCATATAATGCTACTACTCCCCCCCCCTACTCCCGCTCCCACTCCCACTCCCCCTGTACATCCATCGGTATTTAGTAGGCCTAAGACGGAACGTGTAAAAAATTATTGTTTGGTAATTTTTAAAACAAAATGAAGATAAAACAAAAGCAATTTGTAGTGAATGCAAGCATGTTTTAAACCATAAAACTTCGGGAAAGGAGGGTGGGATGGGTCATTTAAACAATCATTAATGCATTGTTGTACATAAGAATTTTTGCAAGTTCAAGCCATTGAGATGCGAAAAAATATGGAACCCCCTTCCCGAAGAATCTGTAGGAGTAGGAGGTTCAAGTATGGTTCAATCACAATTAAATCCTTCTAATGTTTCTGGTCCTAGTACACATCCCCCTTGTAGTAGACAACGAGATTTAAAGGAACTTGCAAAAATGATTGTTGTTACTGGTTTGCCTTTTAGTTTTGATGAAAATTCGGATTTTATTCACTATATTCAAATTGTTTATAACCCATCATTTGATGGTTTTACAAGAAATACAATTAAAAAAGCAGTTTTTGATTATCAAGCACGACATGGATAAAATTTTCGTTGTTTATTTGCTTATAATACTTGTAGATTAGCAATTACTTCTGATATAGTCGTAGTATAACCGGTAATGATTATTTTACAATTACCGGACATTGATTGATGAAAATTGGATTATGCAAAAAAGAATTTTAGGATATAAAAGTTGTGAAATGTGTAAAACTTGTTCTTATATTGCACAAACAATTCTTGATGTTTTACAATTTATGGCTTTTCTAGTAAAATAATTAGTGTAACTTTAGATAATGCTTTTAACAATAAACGTGTTGTTGATTATTTAAACTCGGTTCTTACTCCTATTTATGAAGATGGTTTTCATATTAAATATGCTGCACATATTTATAATTTTAATTGTTAGAGATGATGTTTCATTATTTGAAAATGGTTGTAATAAAGTTGAAATTGCATGTCATTTTATTTTTAAATGACAAGTAAAGGCTAGATGTAAAGAATTTGAAAATCGGTGTATTGAATGCAATTTTTCTGTTAGAAAAATTTCAAAAACTGTAGCTACTAGGTGGAATTTGTTATATGAAATAATAAAGTAGCTTATGAATATAGGAGACCCATTACAATGGTTTGGAATGCCAATAATGCTGATATGACTTACCGACATAATGAAAAATGATTGGAATGATATTAGAGATCTAATTGAATTTTTAAGAGTTTTTTATTTAGCTACCAAACAAATTTCTAATCTTTATTATCCTACTATTTGTTCTATTTTACCAAATATTTATGTTATTTCTACTAAATTGCTCAGTTTAAAAATAATCCAAAATTTAGAGAATCGGTTAAAAAATGATTGAAAAATTAAAAAAATATTTTTTCCCATTTCCTCAAATTTATTTAACTACTTGTTTATTTAACCCGACTTACAAAGAAGTAGGTGCATCTCGAATGATAGATAGCATATATTCAAATTTAGAAATTGAAGACGACGAGGATAATCAATCACATAATTTGGCTATACTTAAAAGTAGCATTAGAATAGAAGTTAGGAAATTGTATGATTTGGAAGCATATAATGTAGTAGAAAATGAACAATATCAAAAATGAACAATATCAAGAACCACAACCATCTAGGTGTAGATATGAGGACGACATTGATGACATGTTAGAAAATTATCTTGGACTTAGTACTAACGAAAACAATGATTTTGATGAATACATTAACCAGGTTACAGAAAGTATTAAGTATGCCAAGGGAAAACATCAACTTTTGGAATGGTGGAAGAATCGGGCTAAAGCTTTTCCAAGACTTCAACAGGTGGTTCGTGATATCCTAGCTATTCAAACATTGTCGGAAGGTTCAAAAGGCGCTTTTAGTGCGGCAAGATTCCAATTTGGAGACCATAGACATTCACTAGCGGCAGATAGTTTGAAAGTTTCAGTTTTATTTAGAGATTGGATCAATGCAGAGCGGAGAAATTTAGGGCGTACAACTTTGTCATCTCAATTTGAAGCCGATATAGATAATATTTAATCGGAATCAAGTGAAGACATTGGTGATTTTATGGAGGAATAAGCTCAAGAACCAATTCCAGAAAATGTAACATTAAAAATACTTAGGCAAGATTTTTAAAGTGGTATAAGATATTAGTATATTACGATAAATAAGGCCTAGTTGAAACAGAACCCTTCCTAGAAGGTGACTGCGTAAATTAGGTTATTTTTTAATATTTGTACAATTTGAAGTAACATAGTAAAATTATAGGCTATTCGCCTTATTTTTTTAAAAGTTATTATCTTGAATTTACTTTTACTTTAAGTTTAGATTTTTTTTGAATATACATTTTCCCCCTGTTTCCTAAATCTTTATTAACTTTAAAATATAAAATGAAACATTCAAAAATTTAAACTTTAAAATTAAAAGTTTATATTTAAAGATTTTGAAATTTAAACTTTTGAAATCAAAAGTTTTAAAGTTTATATTTAAATTTGAAAACTTAAAAAATTCAAAATTTAAACTTTTAAACTCAAAAGTTTAAATTTTATATGTAGGATAACTTTAAAACTTTTAAAACCTTTAAAAATCAAACTTCAAAGTTCAAAACTTTAAAAAATTTATATAATGATAATATGATAGCTTTAAACTTAAAAACTTAATTTTTGATTATGTATGATTGTATGTTAAAGGAATAAACTTTAAAACGTATAAAAATTTTAAAGTTTAAAGTTTAAACACTTTAAATTTCTATACTTGAGACTTGAGAATTGAGAATTTCAAATTGAACTTTCAAAAATACAACTTTACGAATCATTCAAAGTTCTTGTCCCCAACGAATCGTTCAAAGTTCTAACAATTAATCAATTATTAAAAAAATGGGAATTCTAGAATACCGGTCCGGTTAGTACCGGACCGATAAGGTAAGTGGGATTTTTACCAGTTTATTCGGTACTGGTCCAATTTTGGAGATAAATTCTTCTACATTTTATTGGTACCCGTAATTACCAATCCGGTGGTGCCGGTACCGATTCCCCTACCACCCTTAGTGGAGGGTCAGAATTGGGTATCAACAACACCGGGTGCACCGATGACAAATTTGATGGTAAATCTAACTCATAGGCCACTCTGCTAGTATGTCATAAAATCTAATATGAGCCCACATATCGGGGACGATGTTTCTCCTTCTTATCAAAATGCATTGATCTTTCATAACTGAAATTTTCAAGTAGAACCAATTATCAACAACAAATTCAAGCTCTTTTTTCATTGCATTTGGATAAGACTTTTGACGACTTTGGGTAGCCTTTAACCTTTCTGCAACGAGTTTCACCTTTTGCATAGTCTTAAATACCAATACAGGTCCTATCAAAGCCATTTCGTCTGCTTCATACTATCCCATGGGAGACCTATATCTCCTACCATATAAGACTTCGAAAGGAGCCATTTGGATGCTAGCATGATAATTATTATTGTAAGAAAACTCTATCTACTATGAGTGATTATCCCAAATACCTTTGAGATCAAGCACACATGTTCTTAACGCATCTTTGAAAGTTTGGCTTGTTCTCTTTGCTTATTCATCAATTTGAGGGTGAACGACGATACTTAGCTTAACTTTTGTACCAAGACTTCTTTGAAAAACTTTAAAAAATGTAAAGTAATTATGTACCATGATATGAAATAATAGACAAAGACATACCATGAAGCTTTACCCAATTCTCGAATGTAGTTGATTTGGTTATTTTGTTCACTATTACCCAAATAGAATATGTTGTCTATGGGTATGAGTCAATCCAGTTATAAAGTCTATATTCACATCCTCCCACTTTCAAGTAGGTATCTCAATATCTTGGGCTAGATCTCTCAATCTATGATGCTTTATTTTCACTCGTTGACAATTTGGATATCCCGCCACAAACCTTCCTATGTCCTTCATATCGTTCCACCAATACACCTCCCTCAAATTATTATACATTTAGGTGGATCAAATGAATAGAATACCTAGAATTATGGACTTTATGTCACGCCCCGACAGGGTACCCTTGGCGTGACTGACACTCAGAGACTATTGCTAGTTCCCAAGCGAACCACTTAGCCTCATCACATCATTCAATCGATAAACTCTACTAAACAATGAAAAGTATAAGTAAGTAAATGAGCACATCTCGTCTAAAGTCTCATAATAAATAAATAATACTAAAGGCTAATAGAAAGAACTAGCTCACAAGTCTCGACATCAACACTCAACATCGTCTATGAAATTTCTATTACTACTCATGTGGTGCCAATGACAGACCCATGGCTACCCAAATAAAAAATAAAGGAAATAGTTCAATCTAACTCTAAAGCATGATAAAATAAATGTAGGGGATCCTCTGGAGTAGGGGAGGTTCACCAATTCAGCTTCAAATCTCAAATCTTTAACGAAGCGCTTGTTGACGATCTCTAGTACCTGCCCCTACATCATAAAATGATGCAGCCTAGAGTAGACACTAGTACTTGGAATGTACTTGTATGTAAAATAGCTGAGTGAAACCGAAATAGGCAGAATATTATGGAGACAACATCAACTCAAAATAAACATCAAATAACATCAAATCGTCAAATGTCTATCTATGCAAGAATAAAGAGTAGACAAGTGCACATCAACAACTCAAACTCATCAATCATCTCAGTCTCATCTCAAAGGAGCTCACCTCCTCTCATCTCATCTCGTCACATCTCATTTTAGAGGATCTCACCTCCTCTCATCTCATTTCAACTCGGGGTACTCAAGGTAGGGAATTTATGGGAGTTTCTCTTATTCAACAACAATCACATATGAGCCGGTGAATGTACAACAGTCAAGCTGATGTTGCCACAACCGTTCTAAACTTGCTAGGTAGGGAACGAGTCAAAACCATATCAGCTCACCAAATATGAAGTCAATCATCAATAAGTCCGCTATTATTTCAGGGACTTCTAATCAAGAGGGAACCACAAAGTATGTGATGGTTCTAAGCCTCACCTACGTATGGCGACATAGTTAATGAGTTCAAGTGGGACTCACTCTTACCCATTTCGATGCTCGATACTCCTCCCATGACTCAATGCTCATGAAACCATCAATCTAATCAAACCAATCAACATATAGGGTTATTGGCCCTATCATCAATCAACATCTCATAGGGGTTTTAACCCTCTCATCAATCAACATCTCATAGGGACTTTATCCCTCTCATCAATCAACATCTCATAGGGACTTTATCCCTCTCATCAATCAACATCTCATAGGGACTTTATCCCCCTCATCAATCAACATTTCGAACAAAGACTCAAGATTTAGAACAATCATTGGGAATCAATAGTATAGACACATCAGTAGAGTTCATTTATAGAGACTCATAAGACAATCAAATTCTATCAACTCATCATCATCCTCTCATCACAATCAACAACCTCAACTCAAGGCTCTAGACTCAATTCTTAAGTTCAGTATGCATGCTTTTCAGATTAGTCATGTAGGGTTATGCAAATTCTCATGAAAAATGTTCAATTAAAAAAAAAACAATTAGTATGATGATCAATCACATAGGAAAACATGTAATTTCAAATAAAATTTTAGGAAAAACCATCAAGGATTCATGCATGTAGACTCTTCAACCATCAACTCATCTATGACCATCTATGGGGCACATGGGAGAACAATCCCATGCTTTTAGTTTTGCCTTACAATACCTGGGATGCAAATATCAACCAAGCACATCAAGGATCTCTTCTCAAATCTCTCAACTCAAGCTCTTCTCTTCTCTCCTCAGGCCCTAACCTTAGTAAAGTATTGGATTAGTTTAGACCCTTTTTACGTCAAAACGACCTTATTAGATTGTGTATACAGTTTAGGAGAGGTGGAGAATTGACCGGAATGCCCCTCATAACAATTTAAAAATTTTCAACTCGAAAAAGACCCAGTCTGTCACACGGACTGGTCGTGCACAGTGCATTTTCAAAAAAGTTTCTGAATGAGTTTTCTCAGTCTCGTAAAAAATTTTCAAAAAAATATAAGTGCTGGTCCGCGACACGGGCTCCTGTCATGCACTGACACTGTTTTGCGCTTCAGATAAAAAAATTATCTTTTGATCAGGTCGCTCTAAAAATCGACCGAGACCATTTTCCCACTCAAATGTTTGTGCTGATCATGAATCCGACCTCAGATTTGCTATACGGGCATTAGAAGATGCATTACGTGCATACTATCCCTCTAGGGGTATTTTGGTAATTTTACCGAGCATTACATTATCTCCCCCTTAGGATCATTCGTCCTCGAATGATGAGTAAAGGTGGATATCAAGGCACGAATAGAACATCGGAACCCAATCTATTCGAATCATTTAAACACTTCGTCAATCAATTGTTTGAACTCAAGAAGGAAGTTATCAACCTTATTCGAGAAAGTGGACCATCGCGATATATAGGACTCTATGGATAACTCTCAAGCTCAGCCCCTCATCTCAATTGTGCCCCTTTCATGGCACTCTACGCCATCAACTTAAACTTATAGTTCCTATACAACTCCCTACCTATCCATATCTTCTTATTTCATTCAAGCCCACTTTCGAGCCTCACGATGCTATTGTTAAGATGATCATATCCCTACAAGGTTACCCGTCAATACTCAAGCCTTATACTCTCACAGGGACTTTCCTCAAAAGATCACTAGTCCTCTTCACTACCCTACTATCCTTACTTGAAACCCTCATCACGAAGTCTTTAATAATCTATCACTAATACTCGCATAATAACAACCACACATTCAAGCCTATCAATCTAACCACTTCAACTGCATTTAAGAAATATCAAGCCTACTCAGCACTTCTACCTTCGCCATTTAATGAGCTCTCACTCAAAGACACTCCAACATACTCTTACCTATCCGTTGCATATCATAATGTCTCCTCTCTCCCGTCCTTCCTCTCTCTGTACCTACATGACACAAGTGCAACACCAATGCCATAATAAGGATACATTCACTCCTCCTCATTCTCCGTCTACTATTTTGAGCATCACTACTAAGGCCTAGAGGGACTTGTCATCTCCCCCTTTGGCGCAACCCTAACTACTACCTCGCCATGCCAAATAAGCATGATTCTACATCTAAAACATGATACTCTTTATCCTACCACCGATAATGGCATAACGTACCGAAGGTCGGGCATGGGTAAGACGATGTCAGAATAGAGAACCCTTACTCTCTCTCATCAACCGTCACTCCTCTATTCTCATCAATATTTTCATTAAGACTAGGAAGATAGGATCACTCAAAGAACTTGGAACGAAGATCATTAGCACAATTAAACTGAGAAACCTTATTTGAGAGCATTCATAACGAAGCACAATCTCCCTCGTCTATCGAGACTCATTTTGGGTTCATAGAACTATCCACTGTATAAAACTCAGGTCACATCTTATTTAACATAGGAGTGGAAACTCTTAAATCCATGGGATAGATCAAAATTAATGAATGAATCCATTGCTTTTCATCCTCACAACTCAACATGAATAACAATCAACAAGTGGTATATGGGACTAGGCCATAGGTATGGCAGTTGTATACCATACGAGAATAGGGCATCACCTCAGTGGAAGAATAAAACAGATACGATATGGCAAGGAACTGATGTCTCGTCTCGATCAACCCATCTCTATCAAAACCCCGAGATTTACTTAGGTCTATCATCTCATCATCTCCCCCTTAGCTCAAGGGTCATCTCTCAAGTTTTGTGAATTAATTTCCTCTACTAGGCTATAAACATATACCTCCACATGGTCGAGGAAATACTATCCCCTCTTCGCAACTCAAGTACCATTCCTCTACTCGCTATACCCCCTTACCTGACTAAGCTCATAACTATATACATCTCGTGGGGCTTTTCCTTTAGGATTATAAGCCTAGTGTAGATCTATCACATTGAAAGCACTCCATCCCTCTATTAGACATCTATGTCTCACCCTCACGGTACAATATCAAAATATATTAACATAGATCTCTTTCTAGCTTTGGGCATGCCTTAACACATTCCGACACCAACTACCTCAGCATGACACTCATAGGGGACTTACGACTCTTTCATCAAACTTATGGCAATCGACTCGTTATCCCATTACTTACCTAATGGGTATATAACTCTAATTACAAGCTTCATCCATAATCACTCTCACTATCCCATCCTTTCCTTTCTATCGTCATCATTCTAGCTCTGGAATAACAACTCTACTCAGGGTGGTCTGAGACCTCACATCTTACTCTTAGGTGGCAATGATAAGTCATGAAAATACGACTTTTACGATGCCTAAAACATAGAACTATTGGGTGTTCTCGAGCGGTGTTATTGGTTTAATAGGTATGTTTTGATATTGTGCAGGAAAATGACTAAGGCATGGGAAATGGCGGAAAGTGCAAGGAATGGGTGAAAAACGAAGCCAAGTGTCGGACCACGGAAGGCCCACATGGGCCGTCTCACGCCAGACGGTCCGTGTGACCGACCGTGGCACGACACGAGTCACACGGTCAGGCCACACGGCTCGTCTGACGCCAGACGGACCGTGTGACGGACCGTGTACTTGACGAAGCTCGGAAGACAACCCGTTAAAAATATCAAAATTCGTGCAAGTGGATCGACACGGAAGAGCCACACGGCTCGTCTCACGCCACACGGGCCGTGTCGCAAACCGTGTGGGCACAGTCAGTCGCCAGACGGTCCGTTCACACGGACCATCTCAGCTCAGACGGTCCGTGTAACGGACCGTGCCCCGTGCCGAAATTATTTTCCTAAATTATATCAACTTAGTTTTACTTTGTATAAATAGGATGTTATTTTATTTTATTAAGGGACTTCGTTTTGACGACAGAAACTAGAGAGAACAAGGAGAAAAACATTAGTTTGGCTTTTGTAATTCGGAGAATCACGTTTGTGATCATTGTTCAAAGCTTGTAACACGGATTCTTGCTCTTCAATCGTAAGTCCATCTTTATGTTTTCTTCTACTCGTTGTGGGCAAATTATCAATAGTATGCTAGGCTAAACCCACAACTAGGGTTGTGGGAACCATGACGACCTAATTAAGATAACGCTAACTGAGGGTAATTCGTTCAAATAAATAGCGCATGCATTGTTAAATTCTTCGTTTTAACTTCTCCTTAATGAGTCGACGCATTAGGATAAGCCTGTATTCGTTGCATGCCCGAGAGGGGTGTAGTGATTGGGAAAAGAGTCTAACAACAGAGATTCGGGGTCATGAACCTAGTCTAAGTGCCTGAGACCGAAAGGTGAGGGTATTCTGAGATCAGAAACAACGGTTAGAATTGCATACACTCGGAGACCGAAAAGAGAGGAGCGAGATATGCCTAGGAAGGACCGAAAGGTGATCTAGGTGTTAATTAAGTTGTAGATTTTGCATGCATCATTAAGAACGAATTTACAAATCCAGTTTAGTTGTCATAATTGTATGTCATGGGGAACACAACCCTAGCCTCTCTCTATCTGTCTAAGAATCGGAACGTCTCTATTAATTACTTTACGAAATTAGTTAAACTAAATAACGCAACCCCCATTTATTTTATGTACGTTTATCTTGGGAATAACATTTACAACTGAAAGCTGGTACTAATAGAATAATTCTTACGTGTTCCCTGTGGGATCGACCTCAACTCTGGTTGAGTTCTATATTTGACCAACGACCGCTTTACTCTTCTATTTGGAGTGTAATTTGGGCGTATCAAATTTTGGCGCCATTGCCGGGGAACGCGGCAAGGAACTAGTCTATTAGTTGCTACTTTCAGCTTGTAAGTCTAGTCCCTGAGTTTACTTTGTTTCTTGTTTTTGTCCTCGTAGGGGTTCAGCATTGTATGCCAAGTACCCGAAGCAAGGGTGCAACACTTATTCCCTACGATCCAGAGTTTACCAAGTCAATTCGCAGAATGAACGCTCAAGATCGTGAAGCAGCAAGGCAGAGGGAGTTGGCAGTGAATCCTGCAGCTGGAGTTCAGGATGGGTTGGGTATGGATGATCTTGCTGATAATGTGGTACCACCAGCAGCGCCACTTCGCCAGGTACCACTTGTACCACCTCAGCAACACCAACCCCCGGTGAGACCTCAAGGCCCTCAGTACCCGCCAGCTGTGCAAGATGATGATGATGATGCCGGGTCTACTGGGGCGATAGTGCTCCCACCACTGCCTGCTGGGATCAAATTCACGATCACTAGCACCATGCTGCAGATGTTGCAGTTGAAGGGGATGTTTACTGGAGCGGCCACAGAGGATGCAAATCAACACTTGATTAATTTCTTAGCTACCTGTCAGTCCTCCGAAATTCCAGGAGTTAGCCAACAAGCGTTGAGGCTGAGGTTATTTCCATTGTCTCTGTCTGGTGAGGCAATAAGGTGGCTAAACGAGCTCCCCCACGATTTCATCCGCACATGGGGGGAACTAAAGGAGGCCTTTCTGGAACGATTCTTCCCTGCTTCACGGCAACTGAAACTCAAAGATGAGATCGGATCCCATAAACAAATGCCGAATGAAGCGCTGTATCAGTCTTGGGAGAGATTCAGGCAAAAGCTCAAACAGTGCCCAAATCACCATCTCACTGATGAACACTTGAAGGCAGTCTTCTACAGGTCCTGCAACTTCGTTACCAAGCCTATCATTGATGCAGCTTGTGGAGGGTCATATATGTCCAGGACTTTCCCGGACATAGTGGTCATCTTAGACCAAGTGGCAAAGAACAACAGGGCATGGTATACTAGAGAGGCAGACTGCTCAGGGATGGTATTTGAGATGAGTGAGGCACAGCGCAAGAAGGAGGAAGAACGGGACCAGGACATGGCCCATATGTGGACTCAAATTGATTTGCTGTCGAAGAAGTTCCTTGGTGGGGGCACTGAGAAAGTCAAAGCAATGGAAGCACTACCCAGGTATGACGATCAAGGCAGCGAATATGATGAGGAAGCACAGTTCCTTGGTAGTCAGGGGGGTTACCGAGGTTTCAACTCCGGTAACCAAGGTCGGAACTTCAATCGGGAGAATTACCAAGGGAACTGGCAGAACAGGGATGGCTACAGAAACCGTGATCGCCAGAACGAGGGTGGCAGCAACTCCAAGCTAGAGGATATGATGACAAAAGTCCTAAGCAAAGTGGAAGCCACTGAGGCAGGGGTGCGAGATGTCAAGAGCGAAATTTCCAATGTCAGGCAGCTGGTAGATTCGCACTCCACCTCAATCAAGCAGTTAGAGCAGCAGATGAGGCAGCTTTCGGCGGCGTTTAATCAGAGGAAAGCTGGGTCACTCCCGAGTGACACAGTGCAAAACCCGAAGAACGATGGCCACTGTATGGCGATCACCACGAGAAGTGGTCAGGTACTTGCTAACCCAGTTGCTGTTCCTAATGCAGGTCAGGTGAAAGTCGATGACAACATGCCTGGCCCTATGGAGGGTCAGGTTGACATTGAGATTAATGAACCTGAGGCGGTGGTAGCAGAGCCCGAGTCGACCAAAAAGGCAGTAGTGACAGACACCCCCAGTGGCCCAAGTCTGCCAGCCATCCCAAAACCAAGGCCGCCATTTCCCTAAAGGCTACAAAAGAAGGCGGAGGATGGCAAATTCCAGAAGTTCCTATCCATGTTGAAGGAGCTGTCTGTGAACATACCTCTGGTGGAAGCACTTGAACAAATGCCTGGCTATGCTAAGTTCATAAAGGACTTAATCACTAAGAAGAGGACAGCCACAATCGAGCCAGTCGATAATTTACACCATTGTAGTGCCATCGCTACGAGATCTTTGGTAGAAAAGAAGGGAGATCCGGGGGCGTTCACCATCCCATGCACCATTGGTGCTTATGACTTTGCACGGGCTCTTTGTGACCTTGGTGCCAGCATTAATTTGATGCCGTTGGCAGTTTACCAGCAGTTGGGCTTGGGAGCCCCCACACCCAAGACCATGCGGCTGTTGATGGCAGATAGATCAGTAAAGAGGCCCGTGGGAATCCTGTATGATGTCCTTGTTCGGGTGGGAAGGTTCATCTTCCCTGTCGACTTTGTCATCCTTGACTGTAAAGTGGACTTTGAGGTACCAATCATCCTTGGAAGGCCATTTTTGGCAACTGGCAGGGCACTGGTGGACGTCGAGCGAGGTGAACTCACATTCCGGTTAAACACCGAAGAGGCGAAATTCAGTGTGTGTGCTGCCATGAAAAGGCCTAAGGAGTTAGCTGTGATGTCCATCCTGGATATTGATGACGAAAATGTTTCTGAAGCCTCGTTGGAGGAAAAGATGACTGTTGACACACTGGCAGCAGTGCTGATGAACTTCCCAAAAGATGGTGTTGAGGGGTACAACGACACCATCTATGCCTTGCAGGGCATGGGGACCAGACCGTTCGTGCCAAGAAAGTTGGACTTGGATTTGCAAAATAGGCCAACACCTCCGGCGAAACCCTCTATCGAGGAACCGCCCGTTCTGGAGCCCAAGGAGTTGCCGCAACACCTCAGGTATGCATTTTTAGGTACTAACAACACTCTTCCTGTGATTGTGGCTGCAGATCTTCAGGAACATCAGGTGGAGGCATTGTTGGGGGTCCTACAGAAGTTCAAGCGCGCCATTGGATGGACCATTGCTGACATAATTGGCATCCCTCCAGGCATCTGCACTCATAAAATCAAGCTCGAGGATGACTGTGTGCCTAGCATTGAGCATCAGCGAAGGCTTAACCCACCCATGCAGGAGGTGGTGAAGAAGGAGATCATTAAGTGGCTGGATGCTGGGGTGGTGTATCAAATCTCGGACAGCAAGTGGGTGAGCCCAGTACAGTGCGTCCCCAAAAAGGGGGGCATGACGGTGGTCGTCAATGACAAGAACGAGCTCGTCTCACTAAGACCTGTCACCGGATGGCGAGTGTGCGTGGACTACAGGAAGTTGAACAAATGGACTCTAAAGGACCACTTCCCCATGCCGTTCATGGATCAGATGCTAGACAGGCTAGGAGGGCGAGGATGGTATTGCTTCCTCGACGGATATTCGGGGTACAACCAGATCTCAATAGCCCCAGAAGATCAGGAGAAGACCACCTTCACGTGTCCGTATGGGACGTTTGCTTTCAGGAGGATGCCGTTTGGGCTCTGCAATGCCCCAGCCACTTTTCAGCGCTGCATGATGTCCATCTTTTCAGACATGGTCGAAGACACCCTTGAGGTATTTATGGACGATTTTTCAGTAGTGGGTGATTCTTTTGATGATTGTTTGCAGAACCTAAGCAAGGCACTGCAGCGCTGTGAAGCGGCCCAGTTGGTTCTAAATTGGGAGAAGTGTCACTTCATGGTCAAGGAGGGCATAGTCCTTGGTCATAAGGTGTCAGAAAAGGGGATAGAGGTGGACAAGGCAAAGATTGAGGTCATTGAGAAATTGCCGCCTCCTATCTCGGTCAAAGGGGTCCGGAGTTTCCTTGGGCATGCTGGATTCTATCGCCGGTTTATTAAAGATTTCTCTAAGATTGCACATCCATTGTGCAAACTGTTGGAGAAGGATGTCAAGTTCCACTTTGACGATGCGTGTCGACAAGCATTTGAGACCTTAAAACTGAAGCTCATCTCAGCGCCTGTCGTGGTTGCTCCTGACTGGGACGCTCCGTTTGAGGTTATGTGTGACGCAAGCGGAGTTGCTGTGGGTGTTGTGCTGGGGCAGAAGCGGAACAAAATTTTCCATCCTATCTACTACGCCAGTAAGACGCTGAATGAGGCTCAAAGGAATTACACTGTCACAGAGCAGGAATTGCTAGCCGTGGTGTATGCCTTTGACAAGTTTCGAGCATATTTACTGGGCACGAGGGTGATCGTCCACACTGACCATGCCGCACTCCGGTACCTCATGGCCAAGAAGGACGCTAAGCCTCGCTTAATCAGATGGGTGCTCTTGCTACAGGAGTTCGACTTCGAAGTCCAGGATCGTAAAGGCACGGAGAATCAAGTGGCCGATCATCTCTCCAGGTTAGAGGACGCAGCCCGGGCCAATGAGTGGGTGGACATCGATGACTCGTTTCCCGATGAGCAGGTATTAGCCGCTTCTGCGGACCTAGTCCCTTGGTATGCTGATTTTGCTAACTTCCTGGTGAGCGATATTATGCCGGAAGGCCTTAACCCTCACCAGAAAAAAAAGTTTTTTCATGATGTGCGCAGGTACTTTTGGGATGATCCATATCTATTCAGAACATGCGCAGATGGGGTCATCCGACGATGTGTCCCTGAGGCAGAAATGTTGAGCATCCTGGAAGCCTGCCACTCCTCTCCAGTGGGGGGGCATCATGGTGGTGCCAGAACTGCCAAGAAGATCCTGCAGTGTGGGTACTACTGGCCCACCATCTATAAAGATGCCCATGACTTGGTGCAGGGGTGCGACCAGTGTCAGCGCCAAGGGAACATTTCAAGGCGTCAAGAGTTGCCCATGACCCCCATTTTGGAGGTGGAACTGTTTGATGTGTGGGGCATCGACTTCATGGGCCCGTTCGTGAGCTCTTATGGGATGAAGTATATCTTGGTGGCTGTGGACTACGTCTCCAAATGGGTGGAGGCAATAACGCTGCCTAACAACGAAAGTAAGAGTGTGGTACAGTTCCTGAGGCGGAACATCTTTGCTAGATTTGGGACACCCCGAACTATCATTAGTGATGGGGGCTCCCACTTCTGCAACACGTCCTTTCGGGCTGTACTGGCGAAATATGGGGTATGCCAACACAAGGTGGCCACGCCCTATCATCCGCAGACAAGTGGACAGGTCGAAGTATCCAACAGGGAAATTAAGGAGATCCTGACCAAGTCTGTGAACGCCACAAGAACGGACTGGGCTAGGAAGTTAGATGATGCATTGCGGGCCTATAGGACAGCTTATAAGACACCCATTGGTATGTCTCCATATCAGCTAGTGTTCGGTAAAGCCTGTCATCTACCAATTGAGTTGGAGCACAAGGCACTGTGGGCCCTCAAGGCCTTGAATATGAATTGGAAGGAGGCAGCCAACATGAGGTTGGACCAGATGAATGAGCTGGATGAGTTTCGTCTACAGGCTTACGAGAGTGCTGCTCTGTACAAGAATAAGATGAAGGCTTACCATGATAAGCTCATTGCCCCTCGAAGCTTTGATGTTGGTGATAGAGTGCTACTCTACAACTCCAGATTGAGGCTATTTCCAGGGAAGCTGAAATCAAGGTGATCTGGCCCGTACAAGATCACACTAGTGCTGACTAATGGAGCAGTTGAGTTAGAGACGGATGAGGGGCACCGCTTCAAGGTTAATGGGCAGCGCGTGAAAAAGTACTTGGGCGCTGCAGAGGAATCCTCGGTGATAAAGGTTCTCCATCTTGACGAAGTCTGAGTAGTCAAGACCTTCACGTCGAGCCGTGACGTTAAACCAAGCGCTAAATGGGAGGCAACCCATCAATCAAAAAAAAAAAAAAAAAGTAAAGTACACTGACTTCTGCTTTTTCTTGGCTTATATTTTGTCTCAGGGAAGGATGCACATGGTGACAAGGAAAGCCAATTAGGTGTACGGGCAAAGGAAGGACAAAATTCCCCAAAGGGGTGTCGCACGTCCCGTTTACACGGATCGTCTGATCCCAGACGGACCGTGTAACGGCCCGTTGGGGCGTCCCCCTCCAGGTAAGTGAAATTCCCCAAGGCAACTCACACGGCCAAATAACACGGTCCGTGTGAGCTTAAACGAACCGTCCGACAAGCCGTGTGGGAGCATGCGGCGTCAAACGCCACGCGTGTCGCCACACGGCCCACACCACGGGCCGTCCTACTTGAAACGGTCCGTCTAACGGACCGTTTGGGCGTGCACCTCGGGACCATGCGTCCGCCGCCCACGGAACGCGATACGAATCGTGCCACGTGGCACGGCCCGTTTTCCCACACGTCTTGGGTCACGAAAATTTGGGTAGTTATACCCTCTTTTCATATTTTGCCTTCCCCTCACAATCACTTTCTCTCTCTAAACAAACACCCCACACGCCTCACTCTCTTCCTCACAACACCACAACCTCCATCTCTTCTCACACGGTTTGTGCACTCTACTCACGATCCGTCACACCATCCTTAGGCAAATTTTTCAAGTCTCAAGTCTACTTCCCTCATTCAAGTAAGTTTCTTTGATGTAGTTTGCTTTTAAGTCTAGATTGGTTGTTCTTTAGTTTGTCCTTGACATTTTGTTTTTAGTTTTGTTCTTGTGAGTGAGTTTATGCATATACCTAGTGATTGTGACGTCTATAACTCTCTAGGGGCATGGTTCCTTGAAGCTTTGTTAATGGGTAGTCGTAGCCACCATTGTTGCTTTCTTGAACTCTTGAAACATAGGGTATTTGTGATTTTTGGTTGGTTAAAAATTGGGTTTGTGTTGTAGAACGTAGTCTTGCTTAGTGTGAGTACCCGATCCGGCGTTTTTAATGACTTATTGCGCGTGTGAACTTCAAAATCCGTTACGGGGCTGACTGGGGACGATGACCGTGTCACGGTACGTTACACGGACCGTGTGACATCACACGGGCCGTGTCACGGACCGTCCGTGTCGCATTCCCCGCTGTACGTAAAGGCACGCCACACGGTCCGTTCGCACGGACCGTCTGACCGTACACGGTCCGTGTGTCGGCCCGTCTCGTGTCCCTTGGACGCCTGCGACCCATTAGGCCTTCACACGGGCCTCTACACGGCCCGTGCCCCCTTTACACGGCCCGTGCATGGCCCCCGTCCTATGCCCCCTTATTTTTTTAGACGTCATTGTATTTACTTTCCTCGAGTCTCATCGGCCTCTTTAGTGCGAAATTCCCTATGATAGACCGGGTGACGCCACTCTTAAGGGTTTTTGTCACTTCATTTCCACAGGGGAAGTCTGAGTACCCGGTAGTATGTCGTCCCAAACACCCTGGCATTACTAATATTTTCTTTATTCTTTGTGTTGTTTGCAGGACTATTATGGCCCCACGTCTACGACCTCGCCCACGACAAGACGAGCAGGAGTCACGTCTCCGGGATTCGATCACCGAATCCTCTAGTCACACTCGGGGAGTGACTCAGGCAATGACTCCGAAGGCGGGTCAGCTGTGCCTTCCCCACCCCCTCGCACTGCCCGTTCCCGTCCAGTGAGGCGCTACATCGCTTTAGATTCTGAGGAGGAAACTCCCGAAGCGGGGGTGGCAGGGGAAGCTGCGGTCCCAGAGCAGGAGGAGGAGGCTGGCACTCCAGTCACCGCCGAGCACGATGTTGGAGGTGAGGAGGATATTTTGCTCCTCCGCGACAGTGATGATGAGGCCACCCAGCAGGCGGTTGCCCGGACTTCTGACCCGGAAACCGCCAAGTGGCTCCTGATCTTTTTACGGAGGAGATGGTCAGTCCCCGGGGCTAAGGAGATATACGTAAATGGCATCACCAAAGGTACTGGAGGCTATCAGGGGAGGCCAATTATCCCGGAAATGCGGGTCCTAGTGGACAAGTTGCACTCTATTCAGGAAATACGAAATACCTTTGAAGCATATCAGTTTGGATGGATGGCCAGCCCTCCTGGATACTATGGCCCAGATATGATCGCAGAATTTACTCCAGCTATGCCGCCAGCCTTCTTGCATCCATAGAAGGCAACCTGCCCAGACGTGCGAAGAAGCAGCTTGCTGCCAAATTATCTCATCGGGATTATGTCACCATCCGGGGGGCACAGGTTGACATCTCGGCAGAGACGATCAACCGCTTTTTATTTGGTCCAGACTACCGTGCTCCACCGGATGGGATATTCATTTCTCACTATGTGACTGTCACTGATGAGGTTAGGATCTCGGACCCGTCTACCCGGACTAGGGAGTTACAGTGGATGGCGGAGCATATTGCACTTCAGGGAGTGGAGGCACCTTGGGTGACTAACCCCAAGATTCCTATTACAAAAGCCTCCCTTACATTTGTCGCCAAGTTTTGGTGGTCGGTGGTGCGAGCCCGACTTCGACCCACTGTAAACGACAACACGCTCCAACTCTCCCATGCTGTGTTGGTCGCGAGTTTGGTGGCCCGCCTTGGTATTAATGTGGGTCTCGTGATTGCTATGGAGATAAAGGATCATGCCCTCTCCGAACGCGCAGGTATGTCCTTTCCATGCCTGATTCGGGCACTTTGCAGGCAGGCTCGTGTTCCCACCATGCACTTCTTGGACCGGAAGATAGCTCCGAAGGGTGTTGTCAACATTGCAATGATTAAGGATATCGACAACCCATTGTACCACAGTCGATCCCGGCGGCATGGGATTCCGACACAGCTCCCCGGGCTCCCCCACAGCAGCCTTTGGCTTTTGAGGAGCCCCCCACAGCCCCCCAGACGGGTACAGATACTGAGCAGCCCGGGGGCAGTGGCGCAGCACCTCAGACGCATCGGGGCTACACTTATGTCCCCTACGACCTCCTCGCCCGCATGGTTACAGAGCAGAGGCAGACGCGGGCGATTGTTGACCAGATGGTGGTCCGGGTGCCTCAGGTGGTGCAGACTCACGTGCAGTTGGCTGAGGATCGGCTTCGCGCTGAACTACTTGGCCAGATCCACAGTTTGCAGGAGCAGTTTAACCAGTGGGAGGCCTACCTTCGCCGCATGTTTGGCAGCATGACCGGTGATGAAGTGACTCAGATGATGCAGGAGATGCAGGTCATGAAGGACAAAATTGACGATTTGTATGCACGGTACAACAGCACGGGGCCCGCTCCGGCTCCACCACCCGATTCGTTTGCATCATCGTTTAGTGCCCCGGTGGAGCCGAGCCTGACTGAGGGTTGGGGGGTACCGATCATACCTCCTGCTGCCCAGGCACCCCTTCCTGCGGCGTCGGGTCATACGGACAAAGGTAAGCGCCGCAGTCAGCGCACTAGCCCACCTGAGGACCCACAGCGTGAGGAGGCACGGAGGCTGCGAAAAGCTTTAAGGGCCCAGAGGCGTGAGGCTGCTGCACGGGAAGAACAGGCGTGCCTCGCATATGAGGCTGCCCGGACAGGCGCATCCGGAAGTACTATGGCGCCAGCTGATGATGTTGCCTGTCTGGACCCGCCAGTTGGTTCGGGCCATGATGACCCACCTAACGCCTAAGGCGTCCCAGGTATGTCCCTCTCCCATTTTTGCTTTATTGGTTATTCTGGTGCTATGAGGACATTGCACTGCATTTTGTTGGGGGTGGGGCATCTTATCTTTACCCTGAAGAGTTTTTCTTGCCATGTTTCTTTTCTCTGAAGGTGTATTATCTAGTAGAACTGGCATGTTTAGGTTTATTATGTTTGTTTTGTGTGGTAAAGACAAGTGGTTATAAGAGTTTATAGTAACCTCACCAATTTGAAAAATGAAAATCCACAAAACTTGTAGGTGTGTATCCCATACGGACTGATTCTGTGATCCTCTGAAAACACAATGTACATTGTTTAGTTGGCATATTAATGATTGAAGTCTGACCGTGTTGTGTAGTGCTGAATAGTGGGGGATATGTGCCATGTGTGTGGGAGTGTATTTGCTTGAATTTAACTAACACACTTGTAAGCTAGAACTTGCCTGGGTGGTCCCCCTAAAACGATTGAATGAGTGGATTAGGAAAGGATCTTAGGCCATTGTTGTTAAGAAGTCAGTAAGCCTAAAATGAATGCACCAAATGAAGTTTATCCCTTTGAACCAAATAATTGAGCCTTAATAGACCGTTTCTTTCTTATTACCCAATCCATGTTTCCAATCTATCTGTAGACCATACTCAGGCCCTGGTCGCTTTAAGGACATTGTGAACCTCAACCTAGGCCAAAGGCCTAAGTTGAGGGTGGCTTATATTTGGCCCTGATCCTTGAAAAGACATTGTGCACCTCAACTTGGGCTAAAATCCTAAGTTGAGGGTGGCTAGTGTAAGAGAAGCAGAAGAATAGGGATGGAAATGATCCAAGTGGTGAGAAGAAAAGTTGAAAAACAAAAGAAAGAATTTTTTGGGGGCGTGAATAAAATTATAAAAAAAAAAAAAAAAAGAGAAGTACACGCCCCTCTGTAGAGCAAAGTGGTAAAATAGGGAAAACAAAGATTTTGGGAAGCCAAAAGTAGTGGCTGAGTCAAAGCAGGGTTTTGGAACAAAACGCTAGTCACTTTGATCCTAAATATATCTCACCCAAGCCCGAGCCTATGTTACAAGCCTTAGAAGTCCTAAAGTGATCCTAAAAAGGTCATTCAAGAGTTAAGGTGGTGAAAATAAAGGCAAGCATATGGTCTATACTCGTGTGTCAGTTGAAAATTCTTTCTGAGCGTGAGTGTTTACATTCCAGTCTCTGTGTGCTACATTATTTCATGGTGTGAGACTTCTTTGTAGTAAGGGGCACTATCACCGCACTATTTGGGTGCTATACATAACTGGTTTATCTTTATTTGAGAACTTAATAGGAGCCAACGAGATATAGTATCGTGTTTAGGTCGATCTAATCAGAGTCTGTTGGAATATGCACACATTACAAGTATACGTGTTGAGCATGAGTTTAATGAACAAAGGGGTTGCTATTTATTTCTTTTTAATTACTTGTCTTTTGTGTGTCGTAAGGTGTTTCTGGTTCTAAGTTGAGGGTGTTGATGAGTCATGAAAATACGACTTTTACGATGCCTAAAACATAGAACTATTGGGTGTTCTCGAGCGGTGTTATTGGTTTAATAGGTATGTTTTGATATTGTGCAGGAAAATGACTAAGGCATGGGAAATGGCGGAAAGTGCAAGGAACGGGTGAAAAACGAAGCCAAGTGTCGGACCACGGAAGGCCCACACGGGCCGTCTCACGCCAGACGGTCCGTGTGACCGGCCGTGGCACGACACGAGTCACACGGTCAGGCCACACGGCTCGTCTGACGCCAGACGGACCGTGTGACGGACCGTGTACTTGACGAAGCTCGGAAGACAACCCGTCGAAAATATCAGAATTCGTGCAGGTGGATCGACACGGAAGAGCCACACGGCTCGTCTCACGCCACACGGGCTGTGTCGCAAACCGTGTGGGCACAGTCAGTCGCCAGACGGTCCGTTCACACGGACCATCTCACCTCAGACGGTCCGTGTAACGGACCGTGCCCCGTGCCGAAATTATTTTCCTAAATTATATCAACTTAGTTTTACTTTGTATAAATAGGATGTTATTTTATTTTATTAAGGGACTTCGTTTTGACGACAGAAACTAGAGAGAACAAGGAGAAAAACATTAGTTTGGCTTTTGTAATTCGGGAGAATCACGTTTGTGATCATTGTTCAAAGCTTGTAACACGGATTCTTGCTCTTCAATCGTAAGTCCATCTTTATGTTTTCTTCTACTCGTTGTGGGCAAATTATCAATAGTATGCTAGGCTAAACCCACAACTAGGGTTGTGGGAACCATGACGACCCAATTAAGATAACGCTAACTGAGGGTAATTCGTTCAAATAAATAGCGCATGCATTGTTAAATTCTTCGTTTTAACTTCTCCTTAATGAGTCGACGCATTAGGGTAAGCCTGTATTCGTTGCATGCCCGAGAGGGGTGTAGTGATTGGGAAAAGAGTCTAACAACAGAGATTCGGGGTCATGAACCTAGTCTAAGTGCCTGAGACCGAAAGGTGAGGGTATTCTGAGATCAGAAACAACGGTTAGAATTGCATACACTCGGAGACCGAAAAGAGAGGAGTGAGATATGCCTAGGAAGGACCGAAAGGTGATCTAGGTGTTAATTAAGTTGTAGATTTTGCATGCATCATTAAGAACGAATTTACAAATCCAGTTTAGTTGTCATAATTGTATGTCATGGGGAACACAACCCTAGCCTCTCTCTATCTGTCTAAGAATCGGAACGTCTCTATTAATTACTTTACGAAATTAGTTAAACTAAATAACGCAACCCCCATTTATTTTATGTACGTTTATCTTGGGAATAGCATTTACAACTGAAAGCTGGTACTAATAGAATAATTCTTACGTGTTCCCTGTGGGATCGACCTCAACTCTGGTTGAGTTCTATATTTGACCAACGACCGCTTTACTCTTCTATTTGGAGTGTAATTTGGGCGTATCAGGCAACACTAAATCCTTTAGAGACATAAGTTTCTCTCTCATGAACAACATCCAAAAGTAGTAAGGACTCAAATCATACCCGTCACAACATCTGGGGAGACATTTGGAGAACTTTCCTGATTTTCTCTAACTGTGGGTGCTGGGGCAGAAGCTTTGGCCCTCTTGGCCCACTTAGGACAATTCCTCTGGAAGTGACCCATTTGGCCGTACTTGTAACATCCATCACCTCCCTTATGATATTATCCCAGGTACCTTTGCCACACGTGCCACAAGGTGGCTTGCCTCGAGAACTTTGAACCACACTAGCCTGTGACTTAGATTTTTGAGCTCTAAAGTTATGAGGCTCTGCTTGAAAGTGACTCCTGTTCCTATTCCTCCTCGACCACTTAAACTCGGGTGGGTTCACCCTCAAGAATTCACGATCTCCAAATGTATTTGGAACACCCCGCCTGCCTACTCCGTGTCTATCAACCAACGCCGTTACGGCCTGGGCCAAAGTCTGGAGGGCCTTGCAAAGCTCAGCATTACTGATGTCAAACTGTGGTAACTATACGGTAGGGATGAATGGGCCTATGGGTTCATCCTAATCCTGGGGCTCGGGTTGGTTAGCATTCCTTTTGGCTGGGCTCCCATTCACTTCATTAGCTCTTCTTCGAAACATGGTCACAATTCTAAAAATGCGTAATGCACGAATCAGAAGAGAGATTTCTTAGAGTTTCAACGCTATCACATGAATTGGAATGAGAAGAAAAGGGAATCAATTTCCTAATGTCCTATAGCCTCCTGCTTATGAAATGTGGTCGACAACACACCCATAAACAAGACTCTACTAGACACGGCTTCATAGACTCCCTAAGTCACTTGAACTCTGTGCTCTTATACCAAGTTTGTCACGCTCCGGCAGGGTACCCTTGGCGTGACTGGCACTTAGAGACTATTGCTAGTCCCCAAGCGAACCACGTAGCCTCATCACATCATTCAATTGATGAACTCTACTAAACAATGGAAAGTATAAGTAAGTAAATGGGCACATCTCGTCTAAAGTATCATAATAAATAGATAATACTAAAGGCTAGTAGAAAGAACTAGCTCACAAGTTTCAACATCAATGCTCAACCATCATCTATGAAATCTCTGTTACTACTCCTGCGGTGCCAATGACAGACCTATGGCTACCCAAATAAAAAATAAAGGAAAAAGTTCAATCTAACTCTAAAGCATGATGAAATAAATGTAGGGGATCCTCCGGAGTAATGGAGGTTCACTAATTCAGCTTCAAATCTCAAATATTCAACGGAGCGCTTGTTGACGATCTCTAGTACTTGCCCCTGCATAAAATGATGCAATCCAGAGTATACATCAGTACTTGGAATGTACCTGCATGTAAAATAGCTGAGTGAAACCGAAACAGGTAGAATATTATGGAGACAACATCAACTCAAAATAAACATCAGATAATATCAAATCGTCAAATGTCTATCTATGCAAGAATAAAGAGTAGACAAGTGCACATTAACAACTCAAACTCATCAATTATCTCAGTCTCATCTCAAAGGAGCTCACCTCCTCTCATCTCATCTCATCTCGACTAGGAGTACTCAAGGTAGGAAATTTATGGGAGTTTCTCTTATTCGACAATAATCACTTTTGAGCCAGTGAATGTACAACAGTCAAGCTTATGTTGCCATAACCATTCCAAATATGCCAGGTAGGCAACGAATCGAAACCATATCAACTCACCCAATATGAAGTTAGTCGTCAACGAAACCATATCAACTCACCCAATATGAAGTTAGTCATCAATAAGTCCGCTATTGTTTCAGGGACTTCTAATCAAGAGGGAACCACAAAGTATGTGATGGTTCTAAGCCTCATCTACGTTTGGCGACATAGTTAATGAGTTCCAGTGGGACTTACTCTTACCCATTTCGGTGCTCGATACTCCTCTTGTGATTCAATGCTCATAAAACTATCAATCCAATCAAACCATTCAACTCATAGGGTCATTGGCCCTATCATCAATCAACATCTCATAGGGGTTTTAACCCTCTCATCAATCAACATCTCATAGGGACTTTATCCCTCTCATCAATCAACATCTCGACCAAAGACTCAAGATTTAGAAAAATCATTAGGAATCAATCGTATAGACACATCGGTAGAGTTCATTTATAGAGACTCATAAGACAATCAAATTCTATCAACTCATCATCATCCTCTCATGACAATCAACAACCTCAACTCAAGGCTCTAGACTCAATTCTCAAGTTCAATATGCATGCTTTTCAGATTAGTCATGTAGGGTTATGTAAATTCTCATGAAAAATTGTTCAATTCAAGAAAACAATTAGTATGATGATAATCAACATAGGAAAACATGTAATTTAAAATAAAATTTTAGGAAAAACCATCAAGGATTCATGCATGTAGACTCTTCAACCATCAACTCATCTAAGACCATCTATGGGGCACATGGGAGAATAATCCCGTGCTTTTTAGTTTAGCCTTACAATACCTGGGATGAAGCTATCAACCAAGCACGTCAAGGATCTCTTCTTGAATCTCTCAACTCAAGCTCTTCACTTCTCTCCTCAAGCCCTAACCTTAGTAAAGTATTGGATTAGTTTTAGACCCTTTTTACGTCAAAATGACCTTATTAGACCGTGTATAGAGTTTAGGAGGGGTGGAGAATTGATCGGAATGCTCCTCATAATAATTTAAAAATTTTCATCTTGAAAAAGACCCAGTCTGTGACACGGACTGGTCGTGCACAATGCATTTTCAAAAAAGTTTCTAAACGAGTTTTCTCAATCCCGTCGAAATTTTTAAAAAATATATAAGTGCTGGTCCGCGACATGGACGCGATGTGCTCCCGTCACGCACCAATACTATTTTGTGCTTTAGATAAAAAATATCTTTTGATCGGGTCAGTCTAGAATTCGACCGAGACCATTTTCCCACTCAATGTTTCATGCTGATCACAAATCCAACCTTGGATTTGCCATATGGGCATTAGAAGATGTGTTATGCGCCTACCATCCTTCTAGGGGTATTTTGATAATTTTATCGGGCGTTACACTTCACTTAATATCACCTCCCTTAGGCCATCAACATCAGGGACACATAGATGACCTTGGTAATGAAGTACCTCATTTCTCTCTTGAGAAAAACTTCTATCTTCTCTTTTGGCAACTATCTTCTTTAACTCCACTAAAATTGGGTCCATGTCTTGCTTTTCCTTTAGATCTGCCACTAGAGAGGATTTTGAACTATTATGGACAAGTACACCACCCTTATTTGAGTTAACCAACCGAACACCCAGAGAGCCAACCTATGCATATCTTTAACTAATTGATTCTCAATCTTTAACTTGAGAAATGTTATTCATAAATATTCGCCTTAGAGCATCGGCAACCACATTTTCCTTACTTGGATGGCACAACACACTTATGTCGTAATCCTTTAGTAGTTAAAACCACCTTCTTTGCTAAAGGTTCAATGCTTTTGGTCAAACACATATTATAGGCTTTTGTGATCATTAAATATGTCAACCACACTATAAAGATAGTGATGTCAAATCTTTAAGCCAAAAATAATCGCCACTACTTCCAGATCATTGATGGGGTAATTCCATTCATACATTTTAAGTTGTCTAGAGGCATATGCTATAACCTTACCATGTTGTATCTGTATACACCCAAATCTAACCTGTGAGGCATCATAGTATACAGGAAACCATTTGATCCTTTCCGTAATATCAATATAGGGGCTGAGGTAAGATGGTCCTTTAATGTTTGGAAACATTGTTGAAGATGAAAATCCCTCTATAGATCTTTTATCACACCTGGCCAAACCTAGAAAACTCTGAATATTTGATGGAGACAAAGGTCTAGGCCAATTCTTAACTGCCTCTGCTTTTTAGGATTTACCATTATACCATTATCAGAGATAATAGGACCAAGAAATTCCACTAACCTTAGCCAAAATTCACATTTACTAAACTTAGCAAATAACTTTCAATCCCTCAAAGTTTGCAATACAATTCTCAAGTGACCCATATGCTCTCCCTCACTTCGAAAGTAAACCAATATATTATCAATGAAGATCACCACAAACATATTCAAGTACGATTTGAATATCCAAGTCATTAAGTCTAGAAGGCTGCAGGAGCACTCATCAACCCAAACAATCAAAAACTCAAATGACCATACTTGTCCTAAAAGGCATTTTGGCTATCACACTTCATTAACCTCAATCAATGATAATCAGGCCATAGATCGATCTTAGAAAAATAGCTTGCACCTTAAAGTTGATAAAAAAATCATCAATTTGTTGAATAGGGTATTTATTCTTAATAATGACCTTATGTAATTGTCGATAATCAATAAACATTTATAGTGACCCATTTCTTTTTTCTAACAAATAATACAGTAGCATCCCACGATAAATCTCGGCCTTATAAACTCTTATCAAACAAGTCCTTGATTGATCATTTAACTCTTTAAGTTCCGCTAGGGCCATATGGTAAGGAGGAATGTAGATAGGTTGGGTATCGAGAAGGATATCTATACCAAAATAAATTTCTCTTTCAAAGGAATACTAAGTCAATCATTAGGGAACACATCTGGAAACTTATATGCGATGGTGATTGAATGAATAGTAGCTTTAGAATTAGTATCCCTAACCCACACAAGATGATATATGCAACCCTTAAAAATCATTTTTTGAGGTTTAAGGCATGATATGAATTGACTTTTGAACACAAAGTTACTATCCTTCCATTCCAAGACTGGCTCATTAAGGAAGTGGAACTTAACTATTTGGGTTCTACAATTAATAGGAGCATAACATGCATGAAGCCAATCCACGCCAAGGATTACATCAAAATCAATCATTTTAAGCTTAACAAGATCACATAAGTTAACATTGCGATACATTAAAACTGATCACTTTCAATAGACTCTTTCCAATACCGATTTATCAAAAGGGGTATAAACTAAAAAAGACTTTAATAAGACCTTGGGACTTATATAAAATCTCATAGAAAGGTGAGAGGTTTTGGCTCTTGGATCAAGCAAAGCATACACATCAAAGTGAAAGACTCGTAAGATATAAGTAATGTAAGGCCCTACATATTGAAAAGTATGAAAATATAGAAGAAAGGGAAATATGAAAATCTACAAGGTAGAGTATGAGCCGAATATATGGCTCATTCAGTTCACAAGTCATAGACTAGGCTTGTGGTCTGGATATACAAGGTTAAAATTTTGCCAAGTACAGGTGGGGTTTACGAGTGGGTTTTACAGTTCGTAAAAGAAACTATGGACTGTATTATGTGTTCATGGTCCCTAGGGGCAATATCTGGTAGCCTAAGTTTGGGGGACCTTTCGTGTACAAAGGGAGATCTATGAGTTATAATTGGGTGTAAAGGTCGTAGTTAGTGATCATGAAATCATGTCCTAAGTTCATGAAAAAGGGTTTCTAAAGTTCAAAGCATGAACAACAGGATGAGTCATCAACTTGTTTATGAGTTACAAATGGGATCGTGGATAGAGTTTTAGAGATGACTTCAGAGGGTCTAAAACTCAATAGGATGAAACCTTATTTTATGGATCATAATTCAATCTACGTCCCATTGATAGGTCTCAAAGATGGTCAAGACTAGATTTTATAAGGGGTATTTCCTATCATTTTGTGCCTAAAGCAACATTGTTTAGGCTCTAAATTTACCCCTCTCTAGCTTTGTATTCCCCAAAACCTTACATCCAACTCATTCTCAAATTATTCTAGGTGTAAGCCCTCCAAAACTCTCTCAAGCTCCTTCAAGCTTCATCTTCCGTTCAGATTCTCTTCACCAAATCACAACAAGGTCTGTGGGTTTGATTTATGGGGTCCTTCCCTCCACAAATCTCAAGTTTTCTCTCTACTTTACTTGGTTCCAAGACTTAAAAATGTTATGAAGTTTCATGAAATTACTATATATCATGGATTTTATGATGCATTCCTAACTATATGAAGTGTATTAATATCATTTCATGATTTATGATGATTATTGAGTTGATATTTTTCCTAACTCGGGTTTTTCTAAGATTATGGTAGGTTGCTTTGAATGGTTTCAAATGATCATAATCTAACTTTTTTTATGCATCTTACACTTAAATTGCATGATTTCAATCCCTTATCCATGAACCCACCAAGTTTTGGAACTAAGACTATATGATGATATAACTTATGCATGATTATAGGTTTCAATCTATGATATGCAAGTTCATGAATATTATGAATAATAAGGGCTAACAAGTAACTTATGAATTCATGAAAATCCTATGAAATTTATGCAAGATTATAAAGCCCGTTTTATGATGTTATGAGACACCCTCTTGTGAAAGGAAAATGCTCACTTGAAGGGTTTACGATTTTTAATGAGCTACTCTTATCATGAGGTTATGATTTACAAGTTTATGCATGTTATTATTATGCTTATGTTTATGTATTCCGTGGGATTAGACTTAGCACCGAATGGGATTTAAAGTAGGGGACTAACTCTAAGGGTCCTTATATAAAGCCTTGCTTTCTATAACTACATGCCACCATAGGATTGTGTATTAGGTAGTGGATCCACATATAGCTCCATCTTCATAGAACACCCATTGAAAAGGCAAGGGTTTAAGGTGAGGGTAGACCTTGGCAAGTGTACTACTCCTTCTCCAGTATGGAGGCAACATCAGGATTCTATATAGCTTGCATGGTCTTAGTGTTGGTTAAGGTCTCCTCTAACATATGTATGTTATGAAACTTATGACTCTTTCACGCATGTATTATAAGGCATTGATCATTCATTACATATTGAGCTTGTTGCCTTTTATATGCTTATGCATCTTGACTATATTGACGTACGATTTCCTTGTTGCATTGCATCCCACATAGTTAGTACATTCCACAGTATGAACGAATGTTTTGTCTACATGATGTCACCATGTAGGGCGTAGTGATTATCCTCCTCCTACTCACAATTGATATTGGACTTGAAGACTTTTGCTTGTAGTGAGTCATCTAGATTTGAGGATGATAACCCCTTATCTATCTAGTTTGTCATTTTGATACTTTAATACTTCATTCCACTTATTTATTTTATGTTTGAGGGTGAGCTTGGAACATGTCTAAGCCTTCTGCTCTTATTTTGTGTTTAAATGTAATATTGGATGTATGTGATTATTTATGTATGGATTCAAAATTTATTCCTCATATTTAGTTGATTGTCCCTTAGTCCCTATCCCCTAGTTTCTGATTATTTAACTTAATCACCGATGATTTGCTTATGTATGCTATGAGGCTTGTTTGAGGTACCTTCAGGCTCCCCAGTTGTTGTGTCACTCCTAGGCCATAGGCTTGGATCATGACAAGCTTGGTATCAGAGCACTAAGTTTGTAAATGGTCCTCAGAAAACTAACATACTGCGTCAAATAGAGTCTTGTTCATGGTTGTGAAGTGTGCTACAACTAGAATAGGAGGTTATAAGTCATTTAGGAAATGATTCACTTTTTTTATGATATATGTCATTCCTTATAACATCTCCTACTAATTCTGATTTCTAATGACTTCTTCTTTGCATTTCTAGACATTGCTACCAAGAAAAGTGCCACTACAAAGGGTCCCTATTCTGGAAGAGAACCCAACCCCTTTGGCCCCACAAGCTTCCCAAGAGAAAGAGTTTACATATGCCAAGAACCTAAACGTCATCACATTATTAGCACAATCCATGGCCAACCAAATGAACCACGGGGCCCAAGCTCCGCATGTCCCCAATCTGGCTTGAAGGGTACAAGACTTTGCTAGGATGAACATTCCAGAATTATGGCTCTAAAGTGGAGGAAGACCTCAAAGAATTCATTAACAATGTGTACAAGATATGGGGGTGAGTTAGGAGGAATATACAGAACTATTAGCCAACCAACTCAAAGGGTTAACCCTAATATGGTTCAACTAGTGGAAGATGGAGAGAATGGATGATAAACCTATCACTTGGGAGGGATTCAAAGCCGCCTTCCTTGACCTCTTCTTTCTTATTGAGCTAAGGGAAGTAAAGATGATGAAATTTATGAACCTTAAACAAGGCTCAATGATTGTGAGAGAGTGTCTAACTTGATCGATGAAGAGTGAGCACCACTATGTTTATACAAGAGATGGACATATCTTGGCTCATGATATATACCAAGCAACTTGAGCGAGAAAAACATAGGAAGAGGAAGATGGGGAGTCCAAGAGGGCTCGCTATGAAGGTGGGTTCCAAGGTACTTAGGGTAGAGGAAGTGGCCACTTTCAACAAGGACACAAATTTCAAGGCCAAGGGTCGTCAAATGCTCCAAACCAAAGGTTCACCGATAAAGCTTAATGAGGTAATAGTGGACTAAATTTTCCAAGGTGCCTAAAGTATGAAAGGATCCATGGCGGCAATTGCTTGAGAGACTCGAGTGCATGCTACGAGTGTGGCAAGCTAGGCCACAAACTTGCCAATTGTCCAAGTTCTCCAAACAAGGGTAAGGATGTTTGTCCTTAAGGACTTGGTCGTGCTCATGGAAGTCAACGGGCACAATGGACTCAACAAGGAGGTGCTCCACATTATAATCATTTCTATGCTCTTCAAGGGAGGTAAGCGGTGGATGAGGCACCCAATGCTGTCAGTGGTATATTAAAAGTTTATGATTATGATGTGTATGCTTTATTAGATCCGGGTGCCACATTATCTTTCATTGCCTCATTCATTGCTAGTAGATTTGACATATGTTTAGAGATGTTATGTGAATAATTTTTGGTGTCTATTTCCATAGGTGAGTCCGTTGTTGCTAGAAGGGTGTATAGCAGTTGTTCCGTGTCCATTTTGCATTAAGCTCTGCCTTACGATTTTATTGAACTTGACATGGTAGATTTTGATATTATCCTTGGGATGGATTGGTTGCATGCATATCATGCTTCTATTGATTGTAGGTCTGGTAAGGCTAGGTTTTGATTTCCTAATGAAACTATCCTTGAGTGGGAAGGTCATGATTTGATAGTTAAGGGTAGATTCATCTCTTGTCTTAAAGCTTGGGAATTGATCGCTAAGGGTTGCATTTACCATCTTGTAAGGTTTAGGGATGTTGAGTCCAAAGTTCCTTCGATTGAGTCAGCTTCGGTGATTAATGAATTTCTCGATATCTTTCCAAACGAGCTTCTTCGTGTTCCTTCCAAGATGAAAATAGATTTTTGTATAGAATGCCTCCCTAATAACCTATTTTTATTCCTCCCTATATTATGACACTGGTGGGATTGAAGGAGTTAAAGGATCAATTGAGGGACTTGTTGGAGAAGGACGTTATTAGGTCTAGCAAATAACCGTGGGGTGCACTGGTGTTGTTTGTGAAGAAGAATGATGGCTCACTTAGAATGTGTATCGACTACCAACAATTCAACAAATTCACTATAAAAGAACTAATATCTCCTACCGAGGATAGATGACTTATTTGCTCAATTGCAAGGGGCTAGTCACTTCTCAAAGATCGATCTCCAATCTGGATACCATTAATTTGAGGGTAAGGGAGTATGACATTCCAAAAATGGCTTTCTAGACAAGGTATCAACATTTTGAATTTATGGTGATGTCTTTTGGTTTAACAAATGCATCAATAACATTTATGGATCTCATGAATAGAGTATTCAAACCATTAATTTGAGGGTAAGGGAGTATGACATTCCAAAAATGGCTTTCTAGACAAGGTATCAACATTTTGAATTTATGGTGATGTCTTTTGGTTTAACAAATGCATCAATAACATTTATGGATCTCATGAATAGAGTATTCAAACCCTTCCTTGACATGTTTGTTGTGGTGTTCATTGATGATATTTTGATCTACTCCTAGAGTGAGGTAAAGCACATGAGACATTTCAGGATGATATTGCAAACTATAACGGATGAAAGGTGGTTTGCAAAATTTGACAAATATGAATTCCGGTTGAAGAAGTTGCATTCCTTTGGCGTGCGTGTCGGGTGATGGAATTAATATGGATATTAAGAAAATGAAGGTTGTGAGGAATTGAAAATTTTGAGGGTATCAAAAATTTCATTTAATTATCAGCTTATTTAGTTAATTTTGAGATTTCCTTCTGTTTTACTTCTGCTTTACTTGTGTAATCGAGATTTGGGTTGACTTATCTTAATAGGTTAAGGTAAACATCATCACACTCATATTTGGATCATTATATAGTGCTATAATAATTTGCATATTGAAAATACGTAAACTGAAAGAGATCATTTATTCTATACCATTTACTTATTGTATCTAATATGATTGGAAATTTTTTTAATTAAAAAATAATACTTTTGTATTCGATATAAAAATGATAAGAAAAAAAGAAACCATTTTGTTGCATTTTCACAAATAAAATTGGTCTCACAAAATATATTGAATCAAAATAAATATGAATAATTCATAATATTTGAAACAAGTACTTGCACATCAATCCTTATGTTTGTATGACAAGTTTTGAAAATGTATATCTAACACATTATTCTCAATAAATTAAAAATCTATTATATTTTTTACCCTAAAAAATGAAAAAGACTTATGTATTTTATATTTTAGCCTTTAATTTAGATAAAAAGGAAAAAATGATTAAAATAGAAGAATAACTCACACACACAGTTCGCAGGATTATTATATTCTATTTCACTAGTCAAACAATGTAATCACTTTCAAAGACTTGGCAAACTTCTTGTAATACAAAGAGGCCCTAAAGTTCCTCTCTTCCCAATCCTAATGAAAAGTTTTATGATGCTTCTACTCATCATTTTAAACATGTATTGCTATTCATATCTTGTCATTATTCTATTAATTATGATTATGCATATTGATATTATGATATAATGTTCCATGATGCATGGTATACCTATTGTCGCAACCCGACTTTTCAGGTCATGATGGCGCCTGTTAGATCTTGCCTACTGGCAAGCCAACCCAATATCTAAGGTACTTGTCCAATAACTATGCGCAATGATAACTAACAACATACAACATAAGCCAAGGATAAGCTAATCTGGAATCTAGAAGTAACCCGTACAAAGCTACTATAGAGTCAAAATAAAAATATATACAGAACCAGTATGATACAGTACAAATACAAGCCAAAACTATTTATATACAAGGTCAGTGTCTAAATACAAAGATGGCTATATAGACAGGAGGAGATTATAGAAGATCCCAAAAGCCTCCCAGTGCTCATCAAAAGTCTTCTGAGGTGCTACAATATCCTCGGATTAGCGTGCACTGCTTATGCTGAAATCTACACCACGACCATATGTAGAAAAGTAAGGTGAGTATCAGCGGAAGGTACCAAGTAGGCATCATCGGTCGACTAAGTGAAATATAGTAAATACTGTAAGCATAACTGCAATGAAATGCTATAACACTAGCTATCTGAACTAGGTTCAAGTGACAATTATGTTTGTAAAACCATAAAAAAACCCAATTGAACGGAACCAGGCAATGCACAACAATACGAACTAACGAAACCCAAAATGGAATGATGCCACAATCATCACACAGTAGAGGTGTGGTGTTTACGTGGGTGTAAGACTCTAGTGTCTATGCTTGTACACCAACTGGGCCCCCATAAGCCCAAAAGGTACACCCGCACACAATGATAAAGTATATAGGTGTATGAATACAAGAATCAGTAAAAGATGGTACGAGATCTTAACTAATGTAGAACACAACATCATATGGATTATTGAACTCCTAACTGTCAGACAAGGCCTCAAATCCTCCCAACATGTCAAATAGGACCTCGAAACTATGCCTAGCGTTTACTAGACATTCTCTTGACCGGGCCTCCAACTGGGGAAATCAGCCAGGGCCAAGTGATCTGACAATCAACTGAGCCTCGAACCTAGAAACAATCAACTAAGCCTCTAACTCAGGAATAATCAATTGAGCCTCTAACTCAAAGCTATCAGACTCAAGTATGCTAAGTTGGTCTACAAGGATCTACGCCTCTCAGGTCACACCATGTGTGTAGGTAATAATACCGATTCTGAACATCGCAAGTCTAGGGCATCACTAGCTTAAGCCTAGGCTAATGTCACGACTCAAAATTGGATTAAGACTAAAGGGAAGTAAAGTAAAGCGGAAACAATTACAACCTATCATAAAAAATCCCAAAACCTGGAGTGATGAGTACAAGAGCATCTAAGGTAGTGCGAAAGAGTAAATACTGTAGAACGTAATTTTTGACCAAACCTAAGATTTTAATACCTTATATATACTTAGAGCTAAATTAAATTTTTAATTTTTTTATCCTATATTAGTAGGGTTGTTTAAAATATTTGGAAATTACAAAAAATGGAGTCACATTTTTAAGTATAAGTGTTGTTTTAAGGAAAATTTCTGCAAAAATTATAATTTTTTTATTGTTATTTTAATTAAACTAGTACTTATAAATTTTAATTTTAATTTTATTTTTATTTTTTCTTTTCAACTTTTAACGTTTATGGTATTTTGTGTGTTCAAAATTGTTAGCATCATATTTGTTTATTCATCTTTTTTATGAAAGGAAACCTAACTATCCTAAAACTAATCTAATTAAACTGAACCTAACCACACCTTTACATTCTGAATTACGTAGAAACCCATGACACACACGCCACACACTAACTAAAAAACCTAAAAGCACTCCCCATCCCCACCTGCACACACATGCACGTTAAAATTCTTTTTAAATCTCTCAACTCTCTGTACTTTTCTCAAATCCCACACACCAGACTCCCACTAAAACACAACTTTCTCACCCACTCTTATATATAGTAAAAGATTATAATTAAAGGAGACAGTTTTTCAAGTCAAGTTTAAGGATTAAGATATAAGAGAAGTGAAAAGAAAAAAGAAAAGAGCGTACACAATGAGTGAAAAAAAAGAGCGCACGTACAAAAAAGAACAGAAATTTTTCTGGAACCTTGGAGAATTGAGTTTGGTTTTTGTTCGAGGTTTCCTGGTTTCTCCTTTAGTTAGTTCATCACATAGGTTTTTGCTCGACTCTTGACTATTTATTCTCTATAACTCTTATTGTCAATCAAATTATGCACAAAGTTATTTAAATGGTTTCTTACATTATTTATAAGCCAAGTCGATTATTACGTGAAATACATTCCTTATTGCATTTGGTATGTTCTTGAATATTGTTGATGTATTTTCTTGTAGTTTGTTTAATAATATAGGTATGATGTACATAAAAAGAAAGACTATATTATATATGAATGAAGGCCATAGGTGAACTTTTTTTTTTAAAAAGGCAAAACAACCAAGAGTAGTTGATTAAAAATAATTTTTTAAAAAAGAATTTTTTTAATGAAAACAATTCATTCCACTTGGTGTTTCTGGGATATAATCATATCCTTTAAATTTGCAATTAGATAATGGAAATAATTTTTGTTTAGTACTCTAGCATGGTTATGATGCATCTTTACATAGTGCATGTGGCTTGAATTTTGCTTTCTAGATTTACATTTATTCGGGAAGATTGACTTAATTTGAAGAGAATTTTTTTTCATAAATATGATACTTTTGTGATAAAAATAGGGCATAAGTATAGCTAGGTGATAGTGTTTTATTAATAGGGACTAGGGAGTTTGTGTTCACCTTATCGTTCTTAATATCAACTGTTTGTTAGTGAAATATTTTGTCATCCTCATTTTTACTATTAAAATTCTAATTGGCATGATACCAATTTGTTCTATCAAATAATCTAGCAGAATTTAACTTTTTTTTCAAGGTTTCATTTTTCAATATATATACATATGTATATATATATATATGTATGTATGCATGCATGCATGCATATATCCTAATTAATAATAAAAATAATATATTTGTTCTCACTAAAAAAATGTGGTTGCACATCTTTGTGGAGACGCTAAAAAAATTTAAAAAAAACAAGGATGCGGTGATGTAAAATGACTAAACGAGGTTAATAGTTTTTCTTTTTTTAACCTAAAATTAAAATTTGCTAACAGAAATTATTAAGATGCCAAGATGGCAATCGTGCTTCTAATGTCTAGACAAAGAATGCGATGACACATCTGAGTTGAGACTCATAAAATCAATAATTATATATAAAAAATGAACAAATTAAGGTTCATAGATACAATTTATCTCAAAATAATTTAAGACAAGTATAGGTTGATAAAAGCAACTGTGCTAGGACCACGGGACTCGAGGGGGCCTAATACCTTCCTCTCGGTAAACAGATTTCCTTACCTGCTCTTTTATTTCCCGCAGACTAAAAAATGCAAGAGTCATTTCCTTTTGATTAGGGATCCGAAAAAGTGCTTGGAACACCAAAACTCAATTTCAAGTGGTGACTCTGAATAAAATATAATCCCTTTTCAATAACGTCTCTTAAAGTGGAAAAACCCTGTTCTCATGCCGAAAAAGGGTGCGACATCTCTGGCCACTCTGCTGGGGATTAACTAGAATTCGAGCTTTGTTATATTGATTGATACTTACTTTAATTATTTGGATATATTGTGTTCGTTGGCTTAATGTGGTATTTGCTCACTTTTATTATAGTGATATTGTTGAATGACTTATAAACTGTCTTCTCTCTCACACTCTCTCCGAGTCTCCGAAAACATAGGGTAGCCAAGTATACAGTTATGCATTCTACTTTCTGTTGAGATAAAACTGGAGTGTATTGGCACCCACTGAAGGATTATTAGTTGCATATGTTAGGCAGGGTTAGACCAGAAACGAAGATGGAATAAACCTACTACCGATAAATTGCCCCTCCCTGGCTTGAGTGTCCTCTCGAGTAAACTAGTCTAGATACCTATTTCCATTAGTTTAGACCTAGTTGAACTGAAGCACAACTGTGGGTATCCTTATTAGGTTTTGCCTATTTGCATCACACATTTGACTTAGTGGAACTTGACACAGGGGTCAGGTCCGTCTAGGGTAGGTGTCCCTTTTACTTAATCTATATGTTCATCCTGTGTGTCATTTGCAATATTCTTGGGAAGACCTAGGTTGTTGACTGACTTTAGGTGACCTCATCAAAATTAATAAAATAATTTCTTTTGATATAATTTATCTTTGCAAAATCAATGATTTGAGGAGCTCGGTATTTTCATATTCAAATTAAAATATATTGCCATTTTTACAAATTTATTTTTTCAAATAATTATAAAACAATAAAAATGGGGTGGGGGGTGGGGGGGTTATAACAATATTCAATACCTTCCTAAATTTATCTATGTGTAAAAGTTTATAATAGAAATTATTTCAAATAATCTTCTTTCACATAATCTTAACATTAAAAATGCGTCTGACATTTAAACACGCCATTAATTTTTTTAACGGGCAACTTTCAAATGAGAGCATCTGGCACACAATTATTTTCAGAGTAGAAAGGGAAAAAATGTTGCCATGAAAATTACAATACCGCGTATAAATTATTTTTATTCTTAGTCAAAGTGTACTCTAAGTTAAGTTATTCAAGACAAGTAGAGACATTACAAAAGATTCACCCTATAAGAATGAATCCTTACCTCTTTCTCTCCACATCCTTATCCCTAAGAAAAATATTTTTGTTATCGTGTTCCACACCTACCTGAGTAGTAGTTTGAGTGATCGGTAAGTTAGGCGTCTTGCAGGTTTAGATGTTCCCCGATCTTTCCCTCTTTTCCCATAGGTACAATATGTCTCAATTGATTCAAGGAAAGTGCCAGAAGAGGGAAAGGGATACAAATGTACCACTTTAGGTTGTGGATTGTACTCCTGGGCAACTCTTAACATGGTGGAATAACATGGGACTGATAGAGCAAGGCAAAATATTCAAGTATTTGGGTTTTGTTGACTAGAATCATGCACGTGAACCCTATGAGGGATATGATTGAAGCGTTGCTATCCTATTGGGATCCCGCAAACAATGTCTTCCGTTTCTCAAATTCCAAAATAACCCCAACCTTGGAGGAAGTAGCGGGATTTACTAGATTTGGGGTAAAATTGCACCATAAAAAACTTGTGGCTCCAAGGAACATCTCCATCAACAAATTCTTTCAACATATGAACATTTGCAAAACCAAGGTAGAATCCTTAGACAAAGGTTGGATTTTATTACAATTTTTATATAATAGGTAAAGAAAGGAGGAGGGGTTCCAACAATTTGGGAAACAACTTAGCAACAAAGGAAGCTTTGAAACATGGAAGACACATCAGCATTGTACTTTTATGGTGGCTTTGTTGGGAACAATGGTCTTCCCAAGGAGAGATAGGAAGATTAATGTCACGCCTCGAGAGGGTATCCTTGGCATGGCCAATACTCAGAGACTATTGCTAGTCCCCAAGCGAACCACTTAGCCTCATCACATTGTTCAATCAAATAAACTCTACTAAACAACAGAAAATATAACACATCTCATCTAAAGTCTCAAAAGAATATATAAAATAATGAAGGCTAGTAGAAAGAACTAGCTCACAATCTCAACATCAACATTCAACCATCGTATATAAAACCTCTATCACTAATCATGTGGTGCCAATGATAGACCCATGGCTACCCAAATCAAAATAAAAGAATAGTCCAATCTAACTCTAAAGCAAGATGAAATAATAATAGTGGATCCTCCGGAGTAGGGGAGGCTCACCAATTAGCTACGAATCTTGGATCTTCAACGGAGCGCCTGTTGACGATCTCTAGTACCTACCTCTGCATCATAAAATGATGCAATCCAAAAGGGACATCAGTATATGGAATGCACTGGTATGTAAAATGGCTGAGTGAAAATGAAACAGGTAGAATAATATGGAAACAACATCAACTCAAAGTAATCATCAAATAACATCAAATCGTCAAATGTCTATTTATGCAAGAATAAAGAGTAGACAAGTGACCCATCAACAACTCAACCTCATCAATCATCTCAGACTCATCTCAAAGGAGCTCACCTCCTCTCCTCTCCTCTCCTCTCATCTCATCTCATCTCGACTCAGAGTACTCAAGATAGGAAATTTATGGGAGTTTCTCTTATCCGACAACAATCACTTATGAGCCAGTGAATGTACAACAATCTCACTGATGTTTCCACAACCATTCTGAACTTGCTAGGTAGGAACCAATCGAAACCATATCAGCGTACCCAACATGGAGTTAGTCATCAACAAGTCCGCTATTATTTCAGGGACTTCTAATCAAGAGGGAACCACACTATATGTTATGGTTCTAAGCCTCACTTAGGTTTGGTGACGTAGTTTGACGAGTTCAATTCAGACTAACTCTCATTCTTTCGGCACTCGATACTCCTCCCATGACTGAATGCTCATGAAACCTCCATCTTAACTAATCTCATAGGGACTCAAACCCCGTCATCGATTAGTATCTTATAGGGACTCGAACCCCATCTTCATTATACTCATAGGGACTCTAACCCTTTCATCAATCAGCTCATAGGGACTCTAGTCCTTTCATCAATCAACTCATAGGGACTCTAACCCTTTCATCAATCAACTCATAGGGACTCTAACCCTTTCATCAATCAATCCCATCAATGACTCAGGATTTAGAACAATCATTAGGAACAACGAATAGACACATCGGTGGAGTTCATTTATAAAGACTCATAAGACAAATCAATTTCTATCAACTCATCATCATCCTCTTATCACAATCAACAATCTCAATTCAAGGGTCTAGACACAATTCTCAAGTTCATTATGCATGCTTTTCAAATAGTCATGTAGGGTTATGTAAATTCTCATGAAAATGTTCAATTCAAGAAAAAAAAGTTTATGATGATCATAAACATAGAAAAACATGTAAATTCAAATAAAATTTTAAGAAAAAACCCATCAAGGATTCATGCATAGAGACTCTTGAACCATCAATTCATCTATTCATCTATGGGGAACAGGAGAGAAAAATCCCATGCTTTTAGTTTAACCTTACATACCTTGAAAGTTGATATTACAATCAAAATTTGATGAATACTAGCCTTCTTGGAGAAAATCCTCGATCTCGGTAGTTCTTTTAGAGTGGAAGAACTTGGAAAGACATTGCTTGAAGGGATTATCTGTGATTCATGCATTCTTGACTTAGAATATTTAGAGTTCTTGATGAAGAACCTTAATTCTTGAAAAAGAAGAATCAAGGAATCTTTTCTTAGAATTCTTGAATTTGTTTTCTTAAAACCCTAGGTTATGATTAAGACTCTATTAGAGATTCATGAATAGATGAAGAAATTTGGGTTGGGTAGATTGGAATTTATGAAGAATAACTTACCTTGATGATAAATCTTGAAAGCTAACCCTAACTTAATGATTTTCTTGATGATTCTTGAGCGTTTATGTTTAGGAGTGACGGAGAGGGTTTTAATTATGAAAACTCACGTTTTATGCGTTTTCGGATCTTAAAAGGTTTTAGGATAAAAGTACCCTTAAAATAAAATAAAAGGACGTCATTTAGCTTATCCAAAAAGGTTTTGCGATAGGTCCGCGACGTAGAGCTGTTGCGGATCTTCCTACAACTCTACAGGTCTTTAGTAAAATAGTCATAACTTTCTACTCCTAACGTTGATTAAGGCAAAATAAGATGCGTTAGAAAGATAATTCAAAGATATTTAATTTGATATATTATAGGTCACCTAATGCATTGTACTTTAGGAGATATGGTCATTTGAAGTTGACCCTTTTATCAACTCATACGAAAATTTAGTCTGTAGAAATTCTTTGGACTTGATTTGATGTAAAAGATCCCTTATGACTCTAAATCACATCTAATATACTTTAAGTACTTAGGAATTGATCCTAGCATGTATATACAACCTAAAAGTCATTGGTCCATATAACTTTTATAAACTTTTACATTAGAACTGCGACCTTTTATCATCTCCAATTCTATTCCCACACTAAGACATTGCCTTTTAACATCTGTGCTCAATTAGAAGTCGCCAATTAAATCCTTTATCATATGAAGGATGACTCGGTCTTAGCTTAGAAAAAAATTAGGGTGTTACAATTAGCATCCGCTTAGCTGGGGTAGTGAATGTATTGATTAAGGAAAAGGACTATACCACTGTCCCGATGATTTTGGCTGACATTTACATGCCTTAACTCTGCCAAAGGGATAAGGGTTTCTTTGAAGGGTGAAACATATTATTGCAACTATGGATAATAGAACATCTCCACCAACCTCGTACTATGGCAAGGTTTATTCCAGATCGCAGCGATTACATCACAAGCCATGCCAAAAGGGTAGAAAAGTAAGAGTGTTTGTAAGGGGTTAATGCTTGGATCGAGCGTTTGCACTCACTTACTAACTAACTTTAGATAAGATCACATGGAATTTTCCTAGGTTCCTTTAGAAAAAGGTCATAAACATTTCATCTTTTTTAACTTTCTTACTGTTGATGGGTGTTAGGGGTGTCCAACCATATATGCCGTTATGTGTTCTACGTTAGTTGGGTAGGCGAAAAATAATACCTATCACTGCGGACATAAAAGACTTTGTGTCTGAAGTTAGATCAAGGACTTTCCCTCCTGAAGCATTAGTCCAGAAGATTTGGGATGGTAGTCTTGTCATAGGATTCGAAACTATGGTTAAGGAGCATAATAGGGGAGAGGGTTCACCTAAGATACTCTAATTGGTTAAAAAAGAAACCACTTTTGCAAGTTCGACCAGAGAGATCCCTAAAAAGGATGATTGGTCACGAGGAAGAGATAAAACTAAGGGTCGAGATGGCCATACATGATTACCTTGCTGTCAATCAAGTATTAAGAGCAGATTTGGAGCATGCTAAAGTTGCTTTGACTCAGAAACAAGCAGAACTCGAAAAAGAAAGGATTAAGGTGACACAGAGAGAAGTTTTACTTCAAGGGAAGATTAAGTTAGCGACTATTAGGGAAACACAAGTTGTAGAATTTGCGGCATCTCGACAACTACAACTAAGGGATTGTGATCAGAAAAGTCAAACTGACTTTGACCAATAGAGTTCCCAATGGATCCGTGAGAGGGGAAAGCTGCGAGAAGAACTAGAGTTAGCCTCAACTCGAGAAAGATATTCTAGAGAATTCCTCTTGTGACCAGTAGATACGAGGATGGGATCAAGTCTGCAAGCCACTTTGTGCAAAGGTCCATCATCTGGCTAATTAACACTGCTCAAATGGTCTTAGATTACCAAGAGATAAATCGTGCACAATTTTTGGCAAGAGTGCCTGATTTTGCTAAGTACCTCACAACTTCATTACAGGATATATATTTAGGGGTAGGAGAATGTTTGACACCATATGCTCCGTGAGTAAGCATGTTGAGGGTGTGTGCGTGGATGGTTCCTTAGGTATAGGTCTAATAACCTTTGTTTCATTCTTGTTACAGTCTTTTAGTTTAAGTCTTTTCATTTCATTTATTGTTCTACCTTTTATTTAGTTGAGTCTCTTTAAATTCTAGTTTCTATTCAATCATCAATTCACAAAACCCTTAGTTTAGTAATGTTTCTTGTGTCTCAAAATTGGTTGAAAGACATTTTAAGTTATGTTTATTTAATGTCTTATTTTCTTTAAAAATGCGTCTTTAAGTAAATCATAAAATAAAATAATAAAATAAAATATAAAAAATAAAAAAAGAAAAGAAGTTTCACCTCGAACTACGCAAAGATCTGATTCATGCACTGACATGATATGTAGGCAATCCAATGGATTCGATCAAAACCTTTCAAAATATATTTATATATATGATTACAATGATAACAATTATAATAGCAAAGAGGACAAAATGCTCCTAGATATGCCGGGATGAAACGTAAGGCCTCCTAGGATAAGTATGGAAAATATATATGGGTGTATGATATACAATATATGATTGTAATCTACAAAACTTTTATTGCTAATACATTTGCTACTTCATTCTGTGAGAGAAAGAGAGAGAGAGAGAGAGAGAGAATTAATTTAAAGGTGATTGGTTCGTGGTTAAGCTGACATCACATCCATACTATACAAGGTCAAAAAGGAAAGAGAAAACACCCCACCAAGATGGAAAAGAGATGGACCATGATGAAAATCAGATGGTTTCATCAGAATTGGTGTCAGTAGAGGAAGTACGAATATTGAGACAATAAATGGATGAAATGTACGAAGCTTGGAAGAATGAGCACGCCCTGCCATTTTCAATCCATGAATATCGAGTTCGAATATGCCATCCCTTATCCAAGTCCCAACAAATAATCCACTTTATCCAACTGGATTTGGCCAACAGGTGAGCACTTCCAACTCTACTGGAACTTCCACTGTATGCACCATGGCTATGCCAATGATAAGCAATCCTCTTTTCATGCAAACTACACAAACTACTACAGTTCTTCAACCAACACTTGCCAAACTCCAACGACATTCCCCCATCCAAAGTTCAAAATGATCAGGGCTATGCCTTTGAGCTGACTCTTAAAATTCCAAGCTCTTATCATCATGCCCATTAATATAGTTCCCCTATTGAGGTTGCTAAATCCACTAAAAGCGAGGAACATGAAGAAATGGCTAGAAAAATGAAAAGCTTGGAACAAAGTGTTAGAGACATGCAGGGATTAGGAGGCCATAAAGGCATCTCATTTAGCGATTTGTGCATGCTTTCCATGTCCATTTACCTACCAGGTTTAAAATCCCAAAGTTTGAGAAATATAATGATCATAGAGACCCTGTAGCCCATTGAAAAGGTATTGCAATCAACTAAGGGGTGCTAGAGGCAAAGAAGAATTACTCATGGCTTATTTTGGGGGAAGTCTAGTAGGAATTGCAATGGAATGGTTTATAGATAAAGACATTGCCAACTGGTATGCCTGGGATGATTTGGCTTGGTGTTTCACGCAACAATTTCAGTATAATGTTGACATCGTTCCAGACCGTATCTCACTTGCAAACATAAGAAAATGGACCACTAAAAATCTTCATGAATACGCGATTAGATAGAGGGAGCAAGCTACTAGGGTTAAACCCCTAATGAAGGAGTCAGAGATGATCGATGTCTTTCTCCAAACACAAGAACTTGACTACTTCCATTACTTTCTTTCTATTGTTGGGGAAACATTTGCTGAGGTTATTAAAGTGGGGAAATGGTATAAAGTGGCATTAAATCAGGGAAGATTGTAAGTCAAGCTGCCTTAAAAGCCATGACAGAAGTGCTTCAGATCGGCTCAAGAAATCATGGAGGGAAGATAAGGAAGGAAGATGTAGCTACCATTGTATCAGGGCCTAGGACCTATGTTCATGATCTATATAACCATCCACAACACTATTTTTCCTTCTCAAATCCTACCATATCCCACTCCACATCCACAGTATACCATTTACAATTCACAACCATATGTTCAACCCCCTGCTTGTCCATAATGGCCTGCACCAACTCCTCAGATTCAATCGCCACCCCCAAAAAGTTACCAAAATACTGCTAAAGTCAATTTTTGTTCTAGACAAGAGTACGAAAAGGGGAAGGTATATAAGGATGTCTTCATTCATATTGGAGAATCAAATGCCAGCTTATTCCAAAAATTAAAGAAATTGAACGTTCTAAGCTGTATTGAGAGAAAAGTTCCGAATCCTCCTCCCAAAAACCTGGATTATTCCCAAAGATGTGCATATTGTTCTGATGCACCAGGGCATGATATAGAAAAATGCTATTATTTGAAAAGGTCAATCCAACATTTGATTGATACACATCAAAGTATAAGGCAGAGTCTAGAGGGTCCAAACATCAATCAAAATCCATTACCTATGCATAATGAAACCAACATGTTGGAGGTGATCCATGGTAACGAGGAAATGAAAATCCTATACAGGCCTATCCTTAGGGTCAAAGCTGGTGTAGAAAGTGCAAAAAATTGTTATTTATTTGACAAAGATTGTCATGACCCGAGACTAGGACCTAGATGTGACACGACGAATGGAAACCCGAGAGTCCCCAAAAAGGCCTCAAGTATCCAAATTCACATCATCAATTCGGAAAGAACTTTCAAATAGTAACACATAGTTTCTAAGGGACAGGAGAATAAGACTCACGCTATGGGGGCAATATGAGGCTTAGGACTTTCCACATTTCCACACCAAATATGCATATAACCGAATACAACATTTTCATAAATCAATCCATATGAATATATAAACCAAATACCACGCATAACATAAAGATTTTAGAGAGTCTGCATGTTGTCCAACAAATGCCTCAAATCAAGATGGAACTGGGGCCAGGACATGTTTCGGGCTCACCCTCAAATAAGAAAGGAAATCTAAGATAGCATAAGTAGAGAGAAAATACTTGTCCTTGGAGGACGGGACTCACCACAAGTAATCTTTTGAATCAGACTACTCGTCGAATGATTGGTAGACGAAATGCTCAGGCCCTACATGGTAAAATCATATAGGCATAGAGTATGCGTTAGTACGTTTGAATGTACTAAGTATGCGGGCATGCAATGAATATGTCTTGTTAAACCTGCACTTAAATGTTAGATGACAAGGGCATATAGTATAGAAAGAATCATATAATCAAGGGAGAAATATACAAGATGCCATGAAATTCATGATACATGAATGAAATGATGCTCATATGTAACGGGGACGTGACCTCAACCGAAATGAGTAAGACCAAGCGAGCTATAACTTGAAATCCCGATTAATACCACTCACAAGTATATAGGTGGTCTATTTGCCAAAGGTAAACAATACTTCACCTTACGGGAACATATCCTATTTCGTATGAAGCAACCTTTTTATGGGAACATATACCATTTCGGTAAGGATTTTTCATCTTATATCATAATAGTGCTTCACCTTACGAGAACATATCCCATTTCATATGAACCAACCTTCCTTATAGGAACATATCCTATTTAAAAGAGCATTCTCATAACATATGCTAGGCATATAATTCGAAGAAAGGGAGAGGGCTCTTAGGGAAAGCCCTAATGCCCCCAATCCATCGGTGCTAAGTTGGCATCCCACGAGAATACTTATACATATACGTGCTTTCATGAGATACAATATTCAATTTAAAATCGTAATTCATTTTAAAACCGTTCAATGCACATTTAGGCTCAAATGCCAAATCATAAATCATAATCATGATACTCATGCAAGGAATAGCTTATTCTCATACACAAGATGGTACAAGCACTCGAGATGCTCAAAGAGCCATAATCATAAGACATGTATGTGACCACATTCTTGTTATAACCAATGCCTTATCATAATCATATCAAAATCATTTCATAAAACATAGTTGGACTTAACCCACTTCATACTTTCCATAATACCAATATTCATGAACGCAAATGTGATGCATGATGAAAGGATAGCATGGCTAACATAGATTCAAATTAAAATCGACATCATACTAAGAAATTGAATAAATCCATAATTAAATCAACTTGTAAATCATAATGTAAATAACTCATGCGTAAACCAACTTTAAAAAGGGGACATACATGTTCATAACTTCATTTATCAATGTAAATCAATAATAGTGATCAAAGTAGATTAAAATCCTAAGTAAAGTATAGCCCATGCACCCGATGGATATAATAAAATCAAATATTGAAAACCCACATTTTAAAGTGAATTAAAATCCATGAAATTAATTGAAAGGAATTTTAGGTCTTCTTGGTTGAAAGGAACCAAGAATCAATCCCACATACCTTGATTGAGGAGCTGGAATTTGGGGAAGAACTTAGCTTGAAGTTGAACTCCAATTAAGCCCTAGCTTTGAGTCTTGAGAGGGAGAGTAGAGAGTATTTGGGAGTTTATCTTAGGGTGAGAAGGTTTAAAGAGAATGAACTAAGAGGGGAGGGATATCAGCTGAGTTTAGGGGTTTTGGATAGGTAAAAGGTCACAATTCATAATTAAAATAAACCATAACACATAGACGCCATTACTGACACGGGTAATATTTGAACCGTCAGGTCCATACGGCCCCATACACGGTCCGTGAGTCTTTACATGGACCGTGAACAGTGCCTGTAAACATGCATTTAGACAAATTTCATGGTGCCAACACTTGGAGTCTATCCGAAGATAAGGGGTACCGCACGGACAATTACATGGCTTGTGTGACGCTACACGGGTCTTGTCAAGGGATGTGACATATCACTTAGAAAATTTCCCCATGAAAATGATACGAGACGGTAATTTCATACTTAAAATATTTTACATAGCGAGCCTTATGGAGGGCCACACGACACACAGATCGTGTGTGTGGCCGTGTGCGCTCACTTTGTTTGAAATCCTCTGTCGCATTCCACTTTGTCGAAATCTTGGCCAAGCACCTCTCCACGGGAGACCACACGGTCTGTGTGGCTTCACATGGCCCGTGTGGTCCTTTAATGGAGAGATGCTGGGCAAATGTTTCCCTCGGGGCGATACTAAGGGGTCCGACAAAGCTGCTCAAAAATTCTGGTCCTTACATCATCTCCCCCTTGGGTACATTCGTCCCCGAATGTGCAACAACAAGACTTGAAAGCTTGACTTGGGACATGAAACATCCGAACATAAGCTATAATGCATAGTTCATTAAATCATAAAGTCTTTAAAATCCATTTCAAATGTATTCAAATCATTCAAACATCATAAAAATCATTTTCGTGTCCATGTATGCATGCCATGTCATGAGACTCAAGAGTGAAAGAATTAGGACTACTTAGAAGAGGATCGACCTAGTACCTTAGGCTTGAGGAGATTGGAAAGGATGGGGATATCGCTTCATCATGTCCAGCTCCGCCTCCCATGTAGCACTCTCCACATGTTGATTCCTCCAAAGACCCTTCACCAAAGCCACGTCCTTGTAGCGAAGCCGCTTCACTTGTCTATCCAAGATCTCCACTAGGGTTTTCCCATAAGACAAGTTTTCCTCAACCTCAATTCCTTCCAAAGGCACAATGGTGCTAGGATTACCAACTAGCTTCCTCAACATAGACACATGAAAAACCGGGTGGATGGAACTCAAGTCCGGAGGCAACTCTAACCTATTAGCCACTTCCCCAATCCGCTTAATAATCTCATAAGGGCCAATATACCAGGGGCTTAGCTTTCCCTTCTTACCAAACACATCACAACTTTCATAGGAGAAACCTTCACATATGCCTAATCACCAACGTGAAACTCAAGATCCCTCCTCCTAACATCCGAATAGGACTTTTGGCGACTCTATGCCGTTTTCAACCTTTCTCTAATTACTTTCACTTTTTCCATAGCCTCTATCACTAAATCGGGGCCAATCAGTGTCACCTCTCCTAACTCAAACCATCCCACCAGTGATCTACACCTTCTTCCATACAAGGCCTCAAACGGTGCCATACCAATGCTAACATGGAAGCTATTATTTTAAGCAAATTCAATGAGTGGAATGTGATCATCCCAGTTACTCTTAAACTCCAACACACAAGCCCTCAACATATCCTCTAAGTTTTAAATAGTCCTCTCCGCTTGTCCATTGGTTTGAGGATGAAAAACGATGCTCAACTTAATCCTAGTTCCAAGTCCTTTCTGAAATGACCTCCAAAAGTGGGAGGTGAATTGCACGCCACGATATGATATGATAGATCTAGGCACACCATGCAGTCTCACCAACTCTTGGATGTACAACCTTACATACCCCTTGGCCCTATAGGTAGCCTTGACTAGTAGAAAATGAGCCAACTTTGTCATCCAGTCAATGATGACCCAAATAGAGTCGTATTGACTCTGGGTCCGAGGCAATCCAACCACAAAGTCTATATTCACATCTTCCCACTTCCATGTAGGAATATCAGTATCTTGAGTCAAGCCACCGGGCCTTTGGTGCTCTACCTTCACTTGTTGACAACTCGGACATTCAGATACGAACTTAGCAATGTCCTTCTGCATACCATGCCACCAATACACTTCTTTCAAATCTCGATACATTTTAGTAGACCCTACGTGAATTGAATAATGAGAGTTGTGAGCCTCACTCATGATCACCTTTCTAAGATCACCACATTCGGAACACGAAGCCAGTCTTGGTACCGGAGCACACCATCTCCCCCTTGGGAGAACACCTCAATCTCCTTTTCGGCAACCAACCTCTTCAATTCAAGTAACAATGGGTCTAAATCTTACTTATCTTTTAAATCAACCACCACAGAAGATTCTACCTCGCTTTAAACATGGATACCACCATCGCTCAAATCAGCCAAACCTGACACCCAACCTAGCCAACCGGTGAAAATCCTTTGCTTACTCCTTCATTTCTTATTCCAACATGTGCCACACTTCCCATAGATAGCCTACTAAGAGCATCGGCCACCACATTGGACTTGCTGGGATGATATTGAACACTCATGTCGTAATCCTTTAGGAGTTCCAACTATCTCATTTGCCTCAGATTGAGATCTCTTTGAGTGAATACATATTGCAAACTCTTGTGATCGGTGAACACATCAACATGAACCCCATACAAATAGTGTCTCCAAATCTTCAAGGCAAAGACTACCGCCGCCAACTCAAGATCATGAGTTGGGTAATTTTGTTCATGCACCTTCAACTGCCTTGATGCATATGCTATTACCATACAAACTTAGCCTTCTTTAGGGGCAATTTAGTCAATGGAGAAGAAATAGATGAGAACCCTTCAATGAACCTTCTATAATATCCAGCCAACCTAGAAAGCTTCGAATATCTGAAGGAGTCAACGGTCTGGGCCAATTGTTCACTTCTTCGGTCTTCTTTGGATCCACCTTGATACCATCACCGGACACCACATGCCCTAGGAAAGCCACTTCACCCAACCAAAATTCACATTTGTTAAAGTTGGCATACAATTACTTCTCCCTCAAGGTTTGGAGAACCATTCTCAAATGATCCCTATGCTCCTACTCACTTCGGGAATAAATGAGGATGTCGTCAATGAAGACCACCACAAAACTGTCAAGGAATGGCTTAAACACCCGATTCATCAGATCCATGAACATGGTCGGAGAATTGGTCAAGCCGAACGACATTACCATAAACTCAAAGTGCCCATACCTTGTCCGAAAAGCCGTCTTAAGAATATCACACTCCCTAACCTTCAACTGATGTTACCCAGAATGAAGATCAATCTTTGAGAAATGAGTAGCCCCTTAAAGCTGGTCAAACAAGTCATCAATCTTGGGCAACAGATACTTATTCTTAATGGACACCTTATTCAATTGCCTATAATCAATACACATCCGAAGAGATTCATCCTTCTTTCTTACAAATAACACTGGAGCACCCTACTACGATATACTGGGCCTAATGAAGCCTTTCTCCAACAAATCCTTCAATTGCTCCTTTAACTCTTTCAACACCGCCGGCGCCTAACAATAAGGAGGAATAAAGATAGGCTGAGTACCTAGAAGAAGATCTATGCCAAAGTCTACCTCCCTTTTAAGAGGGATACCGAGCAAGTCTTTGGGGAACACATCAGAAAACTCATTCACCAGAGGAACCGACTCAAGAGTAGGTACTTTGGACTCCATATCCTTGACCTTCACAATATGATAAATGCACCCTTCACTACCCTTCCATTCAAGAACGGGCTTGCCGGGAATTTGAAACTTAAAATTCCGTGTTCTACTCTCTATAGAGGCGTATGATGCATGCAACTAATCCATCCCAAGAATCACCTCAAAGTCAAACATCTCAAGTTCCACAAGGTCACACGGGAAAACCCTGTGCAACACAAAAATAGGATAACCATGATAGACCCTATGTGCAATAATAGATTCACCTACGGGGGTATAAACTGAGAAAGGATCCTTCAAAATCTTGGGACTCAGACCAAATTTAATAGCTAACAGAGGAGTTACAAAATACAAATTTTCACTCGGGTTAAGCAAAAGATAAGCATCAAAATCAAAGACTTTTAACATACCATTGACGACACCCTGAGCTTCCTCAACATCCTGGCAGGCATGGAGGGCATAAAACCTGTTGTTCCTTGGGAAAACACCTTGGGGAGCTCTTTGTTGGCCTTGCCCGCCTTGAGCTACCTGACCTTGACCTCTATGGGCATTCCTAGGACAATCAGCAACCTTGTGATTATTATCACCACACCAATAGCAAACACCCAAATCCCTCCAACAAACTCCCGTGTAGGGTCCCACATTTGTTACACAGAGGATACACCTATTGATTACTAACCGGTGCCCTAGGAGGAGGTACCCGAGCATTAGTGACCTGAGCACAAGAACCTTGGCCCTTCTGGAAGCGACCGAAGCTAGCACTTTGAGAACCAGAGAATCCACTATCAAAACGGGCCCTCTTAGGATCGTGTACCCTTCTCTCCTTGAGTTTCTCCCCTTCAATCTATTCAGAATACACCATGAGTCTAGAAATATCCATATCCTATATAAGCATAGCAATACGACATTCCTTTACAAGCGAATCAGAAATACTAGAAACAAACTTGTGTATCCTTGCACGGGGGTCAACCACAAGTGACGGAGTACACTTGGAGAGGCTTATGAATTTGAGGGAATAGTCCCTCACACTCATACCTCCTTTTTTGAGGTTGATAAATTTAGTCATCTTGGCCTCCCTAAGCTCAAGTGGAAAGAAGAGATCCAGGAACACAAATCTTAACTCTTTCTAGTTGACATCACCACCGCAAACCCTCTCCATAGACCATTCAGTATACCACACTTGAGCTACATTTTTCAGTTGGTAAGCAACCAATTTAGCCTTCTCCTCAGAAGCAACACCCATAATGTCCAATATCTTAGTAAGCTCATCAATGAACTCCTGAGCATCCTCATCAGCTTTTGACCCACGGAACACCGGGGGGTTCATCCGAATGAAATCCCTCACCCTAGAAGCTGGCGTAGTATCGTGGTAGATTAGCCTGCCTTGTCTGAGATTTCACCACCAGGGGAAGCATGGCAAAGGCTGTACGAAATTTGCCATTTTAGATGGGTTCATTCATAGGCTCTTGAGGTGCCTGCTCCTCATTAGCCGAAGCCGGCCTTAGGTAGGGTCTTTCTTGAGGCATCTTCTGATATGGAGCAACGACGCCGTCAAGATATGAATACCGATTTCATAAGTCTTAGCACAACATAGGACATGAAGAAGTGAGGCAATTCCTAGAACATCCCCGTAGCCTCCCACTCATAGCTATGGTGCACTTTACACCCATGAATAGGACTCTACTTGATGCAGCATGTTGGACTCCGATGACCATTTATAAACCTAGTGCTCTGACACCACCTTTTGTCATGACCCGGGATTAGGGCATAGATGTGACATGGCGAATGGGAACCCGAGAGTCTCCAAATACGCCTCAAGTATCCAAATTTACATCATCGGTTTGGAAAGAACATTCGAATAGTAACATATAGTTTCTAAAGGACAGGAGAATATGACTCACGCTATAGGGGCACGGGGCTTGGGACTTTCCACATTTCCACACCAAATATGCATATAACCAAATATAACATTTCCATAAATCAATCCATATGAATACATAAACCAAATACCACGCATAGCATAAAGATTTTAGAGCGTCTGCATGTTGTCCAACAAATGCCTCAAATCAAGATGGAACATGGGCCAAGACATGTTCCGGGCTCACCCTTAAATAAGAAAGGAAATCTAAGATAGCATAAGTAGATGGAAGATGGCTTGTTCTTGGAGGATGGGACTCACCACAAGTACTCTTCTGAATCGGACTACTCGTTGAATGGTTGGTAATCGCAATGCTCGGCCCTTACATGGTAAAATCATATAGGCATAGAGTATGCATTAGTATGTTTGAATGTACTATGTATGCGGGCATGCAATGCATATGTCTTGTTAAACCTGCACTCAAATGTTAGATGACAAGAGCACATGGTATAGAAAGAATCACATGATCAAGGGAGAAATATACAAGATGCCATGAATATCATAATACATGAATGAAATGATGCTCATATATAATGGGGATGTGACCTCAACCGACATGAGTAAGACCAAGCGAGCTTAACTTGGAATCCCGATGAATACCCCTCACTGGTATAGAGGTGGTCTACTTGCCAAAGGTAAACCATACTTCACCTTATGGGAACATATCCCATTTTGTATAAAGCAACCCCCTTACGGGAACATATCCCATTTCGGGTTGGATTTTTCATGTCATATCATAATAGTACTTCACCTTACGGGAACATATCTCATTTCTTATGAAACAACCTTCTTTATGGGAACATATCCCATTTTGAATAGGATTCTCATAACATATGATATGCATATAGTTCGAGAAAAGGGAGAGGTCCCTTGGGGATAGCCCTGACTCCCCCAATCTATCGGTGCTAAGTTGGCATCCCACGAAAATACTAATACATATACATGCTTTTATGAGATACACCATTTATTTTCAAAATCGTAATTCATTATAAAACCGTTCAATGCACATTTAGGCTCAAATGCCTAATCATAAATCTTAATCATGATACTCATACAAGGAATAACACATTCTCATATACAAGATGGTGCAAGCACCCTAGATGCTCAAAGAGCCATAATCATAAGACATATATGTGACAATATTCTTGTCATAATCAATGCCTTATCATGATCATATCAAAATCATTTCATAAAACATAATTGGACTTAACCCACTTCATACTTTCCATATACCAATGTTCATGAATGCAAATGCAATGCATGATGTAAGGATAGCATGGGTAACATAGATTCAAGTTAAAATCAACATCATAATAAGAAATTGAATAAATCCATCATTAAATCAACATCTAAATCATAATGTAAAACACCCATGCATAAACCAACTTTAAAAAGGGGACATGCATGTTCATAACTTCATATCTCAATGTAAATCATCATAATAGTGATCAAAGTAGATTAAAAACATAGGTGAAGTATAGCCCATACATCAATTGGATATAATAAAATCAAATAATGAAAACCCATATTTAAAGTGAATTAAAATCCATGAAATTAATTGAAAGGAATTTTGAGTCTTCTTGGTTGAAAGGGACCAAGAATCACTCCCACATAGATTGATTGGGGAGCTGGAATTTGGGGAAGAACTTAGCTTGAAGTTGAACTCCAATTAAGCCCTAGCTTGAGCCCTAGTTTATCTTAAGGTGAGAGGGTTTAACGAGAACGAATTAAGAGGGGAGGGATATCAGCTGAGTTTAGGGGTTTTGGATAGGTAAAAGGTCACAATTCATAATTAAAATAAACCGTAATCATATAAACGTCATTAATGACATGGGTAAAATTCGAACAGTCAGGTCCATACGGCCCCATACACGGTCCATGAGTCATCACATGGACCGTGAATAGTGCCTGTGAACATGCACCCTTCCATGGGAGGCCACACAATCCGTGTGTATTCACACGGCTCGTGTGGGCCTTCCATGGAGCGATGTTGGGCAAATGTTTCGCTCGGGGCAATACTATGAAGTCTGGCAAAGCCGTTTAAAAATCCGAGTCCTTACAAAGATAGTGCCTTCAAATGTGAAAGAGATGCCGGAAAGGCTAAGTTAATGTCACCCAAGTTACACCTTTTTTTTGAGGATAAAGAGGCCATTATCAAGAAATTGAATCTAACCAAGGTTAGGGTAGCACCCAAGAGAATACGTAGACTCAAGAGAATTCAATGACTGTAATTTGAGTAGTTAACCGACTTACTTTCCCAAAGGAGGGGGGGAAGGGTTTTGCAATAATCAATGGAGAAATAAAACCAACTAACAGATGAGTGAAATCAATATGAAGAGAAACTAGGGTACTGTGTTCCCCATGATTCCCTAACTTAGTATCACCGGATAACCTAATTCCCTTCTAGTGTGTTGCATGCAGGATAGTAAGTTAAGATCACCAAGCCTTTTGGTGAAAGGTGAGAGGCGAATTTCACTATATGACTTGGACCATCTCCATAGTGTGCATTACTAATTCTTACCTATTAGTCTGGTTATAACCTCCCCTTGCCCCAATTTGGTTGATTAGACGAGAACACATCAATCGAATTCTATTAATTATTTTTTTCTATTCATTACTACCTTGGTCTAATCAGTAATACTAGGCGGGTTCTGATGTTGGCCACCACTAGAAAACATGCAAAATAAAGAGAGCCAATTAATACATGTATGCATACTTTTCAATAAGTATGAATTATCTGGTTTTATCTTGTTAGTGCTTCATGGTTCCCACAACCATAGTTATGGATTTAGCTACTCATACTTTGCGTAAATGCAAGACTTATGAATTGGAACAACATAATAGAGTATTTACACAATTGAATTAAGAACAAGCAAATCCAACTTTAAAGAAAATCACTATATCAAAGATGAAATCAAAGTACAAGTTTTCTCAATAGTCTCCAATTTAATCTCATTACTTTCTCTCTCTAATTACTGAGTTTTCTGTGTACTATCAAAAAATATTTTTGAAAAATAATTTAAGAAAAACCTGTTTATAATATTTAAAATACTTGTCCTAAACAAAATAAGATAGCTGGGTCGGCATGCCTCACGACTTGGTTTACGGGTCGTATTGCATTCCACGGCTGGGTCTCATACGGGGCTTCTGGAGTTCTGGACTTCAAGTCTACAACACACCCTTTACGACCCGTAGGGGGTTTCGTATGATGAATCTTCATAAAGTCCCAATCACTGATCTTCAGGGTACGAACCATATTCTACGACTCGTAAATCATTCCACGACATGTCTGCATGTTAGTAAAACCAACTTCAAAAAACTAGTCCCTCACTGGAATTATCCACAAAACCACTCTACAACCCATAGATTGACCTACGGCCCGTAAAGGTCTCGTGCTGCACAAAAAATCAGCAACTTCTGTATTTCTTCCCAAAATCAAGGCCAACCCTGGAGTCCTGCAAATATAACACAAAACACATAAAACTAACATAACATTGAGAACATATAAAATTCCATGTTTTAAGTGACGAACTCAATCTACATAGGTAATAAAATAACATACAGACCTTAACCCAATGTCGTACATCACATTAATCTCAAACTTAGATAACCCCGCCACTTTTTCAAAACAGAATCAGATAGCCATCTAGCAAACCAGTACAGACTAGTGCAAGTGAGGTGCTATCAACAATCCACAGTCACTGAATAAGTCTAATGCTAACAATGCAATACAAGTGCCCTTATAGAAAAAAGTCCTATGTTTGTCACTCAATGATGTGTTCATATATAATCTTGGGACTATGCAAAGTCACTCACTCTCACAAAAAATATTCATGCATCATGCCTAATACCATAGGCTTGCCCCTATACTCATGACTAAGACCTTCAACTACTCAGACTAAAATCACTTTAGGACTTTCTAGGCTTGTACTGTAGGTTCAGGGGGCTTTGATATGGTACTTTGGGAACACAGTGACTAATGACCCTCCTTGACACAATGTTTTCCGACATTTTAACCCTACTAACTCTGTTATTTTCATCTCATCCTCCCTATATCCTATTTCAAGCTTTTCTGGGTGCTTTCTTTTCATTCTTTCAGCTCTTTGCCTTGATTTTGTAATTCCTTTTTTTAAACTCACAACTAAGGAATCACTTATTTTTCTTTCACCCAATACATGATTTTCCCTTTTTCTCTGTATTAGTAACTCTCCCCCTCACTTTTGTGTTTCATCCTTACATCAACCACCCTCAATTTAGGCTTTTGGCCTGAGATGAGGTGCACAATATCATCCTCCAAACCAGGGCCACTTTTGGTAGTCACCCTCAACTTAGGATTTTTGCCTCAGTCAAGATGCACTATTTCAAGGAAAGACTAGGGCCAATTTTAGGATTTTACAACTAACAAGGCTAGGTTAAGCAGGTGTTTGCAAAGAATAGGTACATGTTAGGCTCAAACATTAGGAACAAGGGATATATTGCAATTTTGGTTGGTCATTTAGGCTAAGTGGGCTTTTAAGAACAATGACCTAAGATTCTTTCCTAATCCAATTAATTTACAGTCTAACTTAGAGTAACAAGGCAAGTTCTGAATTAGCACATAACACATGAATTTCACAATTGAAAGCTCACAGTCACATGACACTGACTACATTATTAACAAAAGACTCTTAGATCATGCTTTTTTATCTCAATTTCTCCTTACTTATTAGAACACACATTGTCAACACACCTAAACATGCATGGTTGCTAGCTAAACTACTAATCAAACTTTTTGATAGGTATCATTTTACAAACAAAACACAAAAACATGATACATACCACATGTGTTAGTACTATATGCTACAAATATTACCTAAACATCCTAAACGTGCCGGTTTAACAGAAAGTAAATACCCATGGGGAAAAAGAACACAAGCAAGAAAACCCTAGGATAAAAAATTGGGGTAGTTATGGACCCAAGCTACTCAGACTTCATTGAGACCCTTAACTTCCCACACCTCTTTGGAAAAGATGTCCATTGTCCCCAATGCACGCAATCAAAGCAAAACCAAAAGGGGTCAAAATTTATATCTGGGCGTCTAAGCGCCAGTATCCATCTTGGGTTGCCTCCCAACCAACATTTGATTTATTGTCGTCACACGACTTGGATAAATTGGTTACTCAACTTCACCAATTGCCCAGACACCATTTTTTAAATCATCTGGCCGCTTCATGGCCTGGCAATATTAAAGAAAACTTCTTCGTCGTCCAATCTGAACTTTAGTTGACTGGCTTCTATATCCACTAGTGCTCACCCAGTGGCTAGAAACAGCTTTCCCAAGATGATTGGGATGTCAAAATCGACTTCACAATCTAGGATCACAAAGTTTGTAGGGAATATTAACTTTTAAACTTTGACCAACACATCATATAGTATCCCCATAGGCTTCTTCATAGTGTGATCGACAATCAAGAAACACATCTCATTGGAGCAGGGGCTCCCAATCCTAGCTTTTTGTAGACTGCAAAGGGCATCAAGTTAATACTGGCACCTAGATCACATAATGCCCTTGAAAGCTCCACATCTCCAATAGTGCAGGGTATGGTGAAAGCACCAGGATCTTCTTACTTCTGAACCAAGGACCTTGTAACAATAACACTCAATGCTAAAGCTCTTGGGAGAGCTCCTGATTTATAGTGCGCTTTTTAGTAACCAAGTCCTTCATGCACTTCTCATACCCTAGAATCTTTTCCAATGCTTCAATGAGAAGGATGTTGATGGAGAGTTGTTTCAGCATGGAGAGAAAGTGCTTGCACTTGCCTTCCTCCTCCCTCTTTTTAATTCTTTGAGGGAAGGGAGGAGGAGGCCTAGGAATGGGCTTCACCGTCTATGGCGCATCAATAACTTCACTCACCCCATCCTTTGCATGATTATCTCTTGTATCATCCTTGGCTGCAACTATCTCCTCTCGAGCACCATCCTCATCAACTGGCATAGGAGGCTCAATGGCGCTCTTTCCATACCTAGTAAGTTTTAAGCCAAATCGCGGAGATTGCGGCCTTAAAAAAAGTGATAGAAAGTGAGGTGCTTGTAAGACTTAGAAAGCTAATAGGTGAGCCACCTACGTGCTTAGCTTAAATAGGCTAAGTTAACGGAAACGAGGCCCAACACCGAATCTGTTCAAGTTTGATAATGAATAAAACCCAAGTTAAGGGTGTATTTTTAGGCCATTGTTTAGCTTTATAAGGGGACAATATTTTTAGCCCAAGATGTATAGAAAAAAGGCCTAAGTACATTCACAATCCACTTGATGATTTGGGCCAAACTAAGTGAAGAGAAAAGAAAATAGTGGGCAGCCAAAACCTATGACATTGGATCCCAATAAGGCCCAAGTGAAAGGGCCAAGCAGGTGCATCACCACCTTAATAAAGTAAGTCTTAAAATGCGACAGAAAGTTGGCCAAGAGGTCCCTTTTGAAAAGATTAAAAGCAACTCCTTTAAGCCATTTCAACTTGGACAAAAAAATCTGATTTTCTAGGTTCCTTTTTGCTCTCTTCTAACTCCTACAAAGCAGCCCTCACAACCTTACTAGGGTTCCTAAAGAAGCCCTCAACCTTGAAGGTAACGGTAAGTAAATATACTTGTGTATTTAGTATGATTTTGTCATGAAAAACAAGAGAAATAGGCTGGTTATACTTGTGCTGGAATTTTAGACAACATGTATTCAAAAGATTGTTGTACACTTTTCTTGTTTATTAAGAGGCATTTCCCTTCTTGATTGGATGGATTATGAAGTAAGGTTTATGTTTTTTAACAAGTTTTAGTTTTGTAGTGATGTAATAAGGCTGCTGCACCATTGTTATCTTCCGCAAGAATAAGTTCTTAAAACATCTTAATTGCCCTCTTAGTAGGAACTTATGGACTGGTAATTGGGAATTTGTTGCACATCCTCCATCTACTTTGGGACTGTTTTATGTGTAAATATGCTGGATATAGTTTGGTTGAAACAGGTTTCAGATCGTTGACTCTGAAATGTGGCGAAAGGACGTAATGTTATGCTGCCTACTTGTGTGTTGTGTAGAATTGTTATGTGTTGTGCTTTGTAGTTATTGTAAAACTGTTATGGGACTAAAACAATCTATGTATGACATGTACATGAGAATGTGCACTAGAAAAATATGATTAGAATTGGAAAGGTTGAAAGAATACTCTTGGGTTAATAATTACTAGCTTACCGCTCGAGTGTTTTTTTATGAGATTGGACTGCCATGACGTGTTTATTAGCTGCTAATACTAGTTTTATTACCTAACTTACTTTAGAAAAACATTTGGGGGAAAAAGAGGTTACTTCGAGGTAATAACGACATAGTATAACGGGGTATGTAAGACTATTCAATTTCCTATTATTTGGCATGAAATCTAGGTTCTTCCTTAGCACATAAAGGTACTTACAAACTCCAACATAACTAATAACCATGTATTCACTCCTCAACATGCTCATATGCTCCCATACATAGCCATTGTCAAATCGGCATATACACTTGGATACCAAAGGTACATGAGTTCCTTTTTGCTAAGTAAAGTCCATGTGTTGTTTCATCTCCTATGCATTCTATTAGTTGTTTAACTTACTCTTTTCACTATGGTATTATCTTGCATGATTGTTTATATGCCACATGTTATATATATAGTCCTATAACTTCAAAATGTTATGACCACCAGAAGAATCATCTCAAAAGTAAATAAGAGATAAGTCGAACTTGCTTGTTGATGGGTGGTATCCTTGGGGTGGAAGAATCACCTAGCATGGGTGCCTAGCATGGGTTGATCCCGATATTGATATACTACTGATTAGCTGGTCATTTATATGATATACTGCACTTAGATTATATAGTAAAGAAAGGTAAAGTAATAAAAAGGACATAAAGTGCATGATCCCACAGTATGACTAAAGGTGGCCTCTCATCCTTACACACCAGTGTATGATTTCATTTGAATTCTTATTTCATATGCAGTACTTCCTGCCTTACATATTTGGTATATTATCTCGTACTGGCATCCTTTACAGGGGACCTGCATTTCATACTGCAGGTACAGAAGCTAGTAGATCTCCCCAATAGGAATACAATTTATCTAACTACTGTTACTGAGCTCCAGGTTGCTTTGGGGCTTTGTGTGTCTGGAGCTTATATTTTTGTATTGTATAGTTGGTCATGAGGCGGGTCCTGTCCCGACCCTTAATAGATATTATTCCTTATCTAGAGGCTTTGTAGACTATGTAGAGTAAAGTGTGGTCATGTATCATACTTTAGACATCGTGGCTCCAACGACCTAGTCATATGCATTTTCTTTTGGCTTGTTATTACTATCTACTTTCTTGAAAACATGTTGAATGTGGAAACCCCTTATAATGCTTATAGAAAGTGCATGGTTATATGTTGGTTCTCCCGAGCCTTGTCGGCAACGAGTTCCAGTCCACCTCAATGGGACTTTAGGCGTGACAAAAATGGTATCAGAGCGGGTCATTCTAAGGAGTCTACAAACCCGTGCTTATGTAGAGTCTTATATATGGATGTGTTGTGCACCATATTTATAAGCAGGAGGCTACGTGGCATTTAAGAGTTGTCACTTTTTTTCATTCTTTAGATCGTGCCATAGAGCCAAGTGTTAGGTGGATTGTTTTTAACCTATAAATTTTGTGCAGCGAGTATGTGTGAAAAAAGGAAAAGTGAAGGCAAGTGGAAGGAAGAACAAGTGGTAGTTGGTGCACCCAGTGGGGTGGGACAATGAAATGAGGCCTAAGATGAGTCTCTGTCACAAACATCTCCAACTCCTCCAGCTCCTGATGAACCAGGAAATAATGAAATTCCCCTAGAACCACCTACCGATTCTACCGTGCAAGATTTGAGAAAAGCAGTCCAACTATTGATTCGTATAGTTGCTGGCCAAGTTCAAACCCAGTTATAGGTGCAGATGGTACGAATAGGGCAGCTAGCACGAGATATGTAATTTTCTTAATTTGGACCCTCCATCTTTTATCGGGTTAGATCCTAATGAAGATCCACAAGACTTCATCGATTAGATCCAACGCACTTTGGATGTTATGCACGTAAGCAGTATAGAAGCTGTAGAGATGGCAACACATAGATTGAAGGGTGTGGCTATACTATAGTATGAAGCTTGGAAGCAATATAAGGGTATAGATGAGAGATTGTCCGAGGAGATGTATGATTGATATAGTACAACCTACTGGGCCAGCTTTTGCATCATCATCATAAGTGCCTTCATTAGGTAGGGGGAAGCAAGTTCCTATAGGTCATAGTAGAGGTGTTAGAGGGGTAGCTAGCTCTAGCGGAGCCTAGAATCACACTTATGCTTTGGGGAGTCAACAAAATTTGGAAGCTTTACCTGGTGTGGTCACAGGTATATTGTTCATCTTTTCACATAATGTGTATGCATTAATCGACCCTGGTTCTACACTATCATATATCACACTACTAGTTGCTGGGAAGCTTAAAAGAACACCTAAATTATTAAACAAGCCATTTGAAGTGTCTACACTAACCGGTGAATCTATTATAGCTAGAAAGGTCTATTATGACTGTGTAGTAAATATTTGTGACCGTGACACATTAACTGACCTTGTTGAGCTAGAAATGGTGGAATTTGATGTTATAATGGGTATGGATTGGTTAGCTTCTTGCTATGCCACTGTGGATTGCCAAACTAAGAGAGTGTATTTCCACTTTTCAAATAAGGCGGTCCTTGAATGGGAAGGCAATGTTGGGGCACCAAAGGGTAAGTTTGTTTCTTATTTTAAGGCAAGGAAGGTGATGTCAAGGGATATATATGTCATCTAGTTAGAGTAAGGGATATGGAGGTAGAATCACCAACTCTTCAATCTATTCCCGTAGTGAATGAATTTGTTGATGTGTTTCCTGAAGATCTTCTGGAATTACCTCTAGAACGAGAGTAGATTTTGGTATTGACTTACTTCCAAGAACTCAACTTATTTCTATCCCTCCATATAGAATGGCCCGGCAGAATTACGTGAATTAAAGAAGCAATTAAAAGACTTGCTAGAGAAGGTTTTTATAAGACCTAGTGTGTCCCCTTGGAGTGCACCAGTGTTATTTGTAAGTAAAAAAGACAACACCTTGAGAATGTGTATGACTACCGACAATTTAATAGGGTGACAATTATGAACAAATACCCCCTCCCCAGGATTGATGATTTATTTGATCAGTTACAAGGTGCCGAATGCTTTTCAAAAATTGATTTGAGATCAGGTTATCACTAAATTATGGTGAAGGAGAAAGATATACCCAAGGTAGCCTTTAGGACACACTACCGTCACTTTGAATTTCTTATTATGCCCTTTGGGCTGACAAATGCACAAGTAAATTTTATGGATTTAATGAAAAGGGTATTTAAGCCATTCTTGGATGTATTTGTGATAGTATTTATAGATGATATTTTGGTATATTCAAGATCATAAGAGGACCACGCAAATCACTTACGATAGGTATTACAAGTTCTTCGTGATCGGCAATCGTACGCCAAGTTTTTCAAATGTGAATTTTGTTTAAAATCAGTGGCATTCTTGGGTCACATTGTATCCGATGAAGGAATAAGGATTGATTCACAGAAGATAGAGGTAGTGAAAGATTGGCCAAGGACAACAACACCCATGGAAGTTCAAAGCTTCCTAGGGTTGGCAGGTTATTACAGAAGGTCTGTTGAGGGTTTTTCTTCTATACCTGCACCTCTAACAAATTTGACATATAAGGTAACCAAGTTCCAATGGAATGATGCATGTGAAAGGAGCTTCCAAGTGTTGAAAAACAGGCTTTCTACACCTGTGCTAGTGATTCCAGAGGGCACGGAGGGGTATGCGGTGTATTGTCATACTTCAAAAGTTGTCTTAGGGTGTCTACTGACACAACATGGTAAGGTAATTGCTTATGCCTCAAGACAACTGCGACCGCATGAGAGAAACTACCCAACACATGACCTTGAGCTAGCGGCTATTGTGTGTGCCTTGAAAATATGGCGCCACTATTTGTATGGGGTTTATGTTGACATATATATTGATCATAAGAGCCTACAGTACTTCATTAACCAGAAAGACCTAAATTTAAGACAACGGAGATGACTAGAGCTAATAAAGGATTACGACGTTGATATACTATACCATCCACGGAAAGCAAATGTGGTTAACGGTGCTTTGAATTGTAAGGCAATCATGAATATTGGTGATCAATCCATGGTAAGTCAAGGAATGGCTAAGGATCTACGTCAACTAGACAATTTGGGAGTTCGCCTCCTTGAAACTCAAACGGAAGGGGTCGTTGTGCATAATGCTGCAGAGTCTTCATTGGTAATGGAAGTGAGAGAAAAACATTTCAAGGATCTTGTTCTATAATGACTTAAGGAAAGGGTGAGTCAGGGTACGATGAAGGGCTTTGAACATACACAAAATAGACTTCTTTATTGCCCAAATAGATTATGTGTGTTTGATATTGATAGACTAAGAAAGAGGATAATGGAAGAAGCCCATCATTCAAGATATTCCATCCATCAAGGATCAACTAAGATGTATCATGACCTGAAGGGAATGTTTTAGTGGGGAGGCATAAAAAAGACCTTGCAGAATTTTTGGCTCAATGCCCAAATCGCTAACAAGTCAAGGTAAAGCACCAAAGGCCGGGAGGTTATATGCAATGTATAGAGCTTCCAATGTGGAAATGGGATATGATTAATATGGATATTTTTACTGTGTTGCCTAGCTCATTTCGGAAGTTTGACTCCGTATGGGTAGTAGTTGATAGATTCACAAAGTCAGCACACTTCTTGCTAGTGAAGAGTGATTATACAGTTGAAGAATATACAAAGTTATACCTCAAAGAGATATTTAGGTTAAGTGGGGTCCCAATCTCCATTATATCTGATCGGGAAGCTCAATTCAATGCAAAGTTTTGAAAGTTCTTCCAAAGGGGTTTAGGGACACAAGTGACTTTGAGTATAGCTTTCCACCCTCAAACCGATGGTCAAGCATAACACACCATTCGAACACTTGAAAATATGTTTCGGGCTTGTGCATTGGACTTTAAAGGTAGTTGGGTGGACCATTTGCCACTTATTGAATTTTCCTATAGTAATAGCTACCATTCAAACATCAAGATGACACCTTATGAAGCTTTCTATGGAAGGAAATGTAGGTCGCCAATCGTATTGTTTAAAGTGGGTGAAACCACCTTGCTTGGACCAGATCTAGTCCAACAAGCCATGTTAAAAGTCAAGGTAATATAACAGTGGCTAGAAACAGCCCAAAGTCGTAACAAATCATATGCAGATGCGAGAAGGAAAGGACTAGAATTCTTAGTAAGAGATTGTGTATTCTTAAAGGTGTCCTCAATGGAAGGTGTTATGAGATTTGGTAAGATATGAAAACTAAGCCCACGTTACACAGGGTCATATAAGATTATTAAAAGGTTTGGACAGGTTACGTACCAATTAGAGCTACCCCAGGAGCTCTCAATGGTTCATCCAATTTTTTTATGTCTCAATGCTTCAAAAATGCATAGGTGACCCATCTCGCATCACTCCTATTGAAGATGTGCATATTGCAGAAGATCTCACCTATGAAGAGGTACTTATTGCTATCCCAGATCATCAAGTTAAGAAGCTAAGGAATAAAGAAATAGCTTCAGTAAAGGTACTATGGAGGAACCAATAAGTAGGAGAGATAACATTGAGGAAGCGATGAGATCTAAGTACCATTATTTATTTGAAGCTAAAGAGGAACTCCAAGATGCAGAGTTGGGGCAGTAAGAGGTACTTGTGTTTGAATTATATTGTCCAAAGTTTATTAAAATGAAGGTTTAAACTTGTTTAATCTATATAATTATGCTAACATTTAGGGACGAATGTTTCGGGGTGGGTGGGGGGAGGGGAGGATGTACCACCCCACATCTTCGGTGTACTAGTCCTATGCATACGGAACATGATATGATTTAGTAGAAGGAGCACCAACTTTAAAAGTGCCTAACTTTTAGACTGATGGGCGATAATTGCGTCTAATACTTAAGATGAGTGAGTGTATATGAGTTTTAAGCCAAATTGAAGAGATCACAGCCTTAAAAAAAGTGAAAGAAAGTAAGGTGCTTGTAAGACTTAGGAAGCTAACAGGTGAGTCACCTACGTGCTTAGCTTAAATAGGCTAAGACGAGGCCCAACACCAAATCTGTTCAAGTCCGATAATGAATAAATCTCAAGTTAAGGGTGTAAGTTTAGAACATTGTTTAGCATTATAAAGGGACAATATTTTCATCTCAAGATGTATATAAAAAAGGCCCAAGTACATTCACAACCCACTTCACGCTTTGGGCTTAAACTCAGTGAAGGGAAAAGAGAAAGGTGGGTAGCCAAAGCTCGTAATATTGGAGCCAAATAAGGCCCAAGTGAAAGGGACAAGAAGGTGCATCAACACTTTAATAAAGTAAGTCTTAAAATGCAAAATAATTTTGGCCAAAAGGCCCCTTCAAAAAGGATTAAAAGCAGCTCTTTTAAGCCATTTCAACTTGGACAAAAAAATCTAATTTTCTAGGTTCCTTTTTGCTCTCTTTCAACTCCTACAAAGCCGCCCTCAGGATCTTACTAGGGTTCCTAATGAAGCCGTCAACCTTGAAGGTAAAGCTAAGTAAAGATACTTGTGTATTTAGTATGATTTGTTCATGAGAAACAAGACAAATAGTCTGGTTATACTTGTGCTGGAATTTTGGACAACATCTGTTCAAAAGATTGTTGTACACTTTTCTTGTTTATTAAAAGGATTTTCTCTTCTTGGTTGGCTGGATTATGAAGTAAGGTATGTGTTTTTAACAAGTTTTAGTTTTGTAGTGATGTAACAAGGCTGCTGCACCATTGTTATCTTCCGCAAGAATGAGGTCCTATAACATCTTAATTGCGCTCTTAGTAGGAAGTTGTGGACTGGTAATTGGGAATTGTTGTTGCACGTCCTCCATATACTTTGGGATTGTTTTAGGACTTTTTTTATGTGTAAATATGTTGGAGATAGTTTGGTTGAAGTTGAAATAGGTTTGAGATTGTTGACTTCGAAATGTAGCGAGAAGACGTAATGTTATGCTGCCTACTTGTGTGTTGTGTAGATGTTATGTGTTGTGCTTTGTGAGGTATTGTAACACTGTTATGGGACTAAAACAAGCTGTGTATGACATGTATATGAGAATGTGTACTAGAAAATACGATTAAAAGTGGAAAGGCAGAAAGAATACTCTTTGTTAATAATTACAAGCTTACCGCCCGAGTGTTGTTTTTCTTATGAGATTGGACTGCCAAGACGTGTTTATTAGCTGCTAATACTAGTTTTATTACCTACCTTACTGTAGATAAATATTTGGGGTAAAAGGATGTTACTTCGAGGTAATAACGACGTAGTGTAATGAGGTATGTAAGGCTCTTTGATTTCCTATTATTTTGCATTAAATCTAGGTTCTTCCTTGGCACATAAAGGCACTTACAAACTCCAGCGTAACTAATAACCATGTCTTCACTCCTCAACATGTTCATATGCTCCCATACAATGCCATTGTCAAATCTGATACTTAGATACCAAAGATACACGAGTTCCTTTTTGCTAAGTAAAGTCCATGTGTTGTTTCATCTCCTATGCATTTTATTAGTTGTGTAACTTACTTTTTTCATTTTGGTATTGTCTTGCATGATTGTTTATATGCCACATGTTATATATATAGTCCTTTAACTTCAAAATGTTATGACCACCAAAAGAATCATCTCAAAAGTAAATAAAAGATAAGTCGAAGTTACTTGTTGATGAGTGGTATCCCAGGGGTAGAAGAATCACCTAGTATGGGTCGATCCCATATTACGAGGGGTATCCAGGGGTGAAAGGAAATCTTAGCATGGGTCGATCCTGATATTGATTTACCATTAATCAGCTAATCATTTACATGATATACTGCGTGCAGATTATACAGTAAAGATAGGTAAAGTAATAAACATGACATAAAGTACATGATCTTACAGTATGACTAAATGTGGCCTCTTATCCTTACACACCAGTGTATGATTTAATTTTAGTTCTTATCATATATACAATATTTCCTGCCTTACATATTTAGTACATTATCTCATACTGACATCCCTTATGGGGGACCTGCATTTCATACTGCAGGTATAGGAGATAGTAGATCTCCCTAGTAGGAGTACAGGATATCCAGTTGCTGTTACCGAGCTCCATGTTGCTTCGGGGCTTTGTGTGTCTTGAGCTTATATTTTTGTATTGTATAGTTAGTCATGAGGTGAAATAGCCTCTCTACTTCTATGAGGTAGTGGTAAGGTCTACGTACATTCTACCCTCTCCAGACCCCACTTGTGGGATTCCACTGGGTATGTTGTTGTATAGTTAGTCATGAGGTGGGGCCTGTCCCAACCTTTAATAGATATTGTTCCTTATCTAGAAGCTTTGTAGACTGTGTAGAGTAAAGTGTGGTCATGTATCTTACTTTAAACATCGTGGCTCCAACGGTATAGTCATATGCATTTCCTTTTGTCTTGTTATTATTGTCTATTTTCTTGAAAGCATGTTGAATATGGAAACCCCTTATAATGTTCATAGAAAGTGCATGGTTATATGTTGGTTCTCCCGAGTCTTGTTAGCTATGGGTGCCAGTCCGCCTCAACGGGACTTTGGGCGTGACATTAGGATTCTGAATTGTGTTGCTAGGCAGTGTACCCCTCTGATGCTGATTTAGTTGAGTCGACACTAGGCCAAACTATTGTTCCAGCTATTTAATAGCCACAGGATAAGACTCAATTTTCTAATTAACGCTTGAAAACTCAGATATCATACCCCTCACAATCTTATCTTGTTTCTCAACTTTCTTTAATAGGCGATCAAACATCTCCTCAATCCTTGAACTACTTGCACCTACATTGCGGCTATATAGAGGCACATAGGGACCATTTTTGAAGCCTTCTCTGCGACCCCAATTTGTATCTTTCTCTGGACATGTGTTTCAATCATAGTATCCTCTATGGTTGTCCCTGAAGTTCCAATCTTGGTTTCCTCGACCTTGGCGCCAATAGTCTTAGTTGGACCCTTGGGTGTTTGTCCAAAAACCCCCTGTTTGATCAGCAACAAAGCATATGTCCTTCTCACAATAAGGCCCATCATACATAGGTGCACGTGGAGGTTGATGAACCACTGCATTGACTTACTCCATGTTCTGCTTCATCATCACCTCCATACCTGTACAGATTCGGGCAAGCTCTTGCATAATTTCTCCATTATTCTTTGCTCACTTCGGAGCAACACTGATAGCATATGAACTTTTGGTAGATGCTCTGTCTCTCTACCCCCATGCATGATTAATTTTGACCACTCTCTCCATCCGTTCTACTATCTTTACGAATGGTTGATCTAAGAACATGCCCCCATGATAGTGTCAGCACAAGCGTGACTGTTCTCATCAAGGGCATGGTAGAAGATCTCAACCAAGGCATTATCAACTATTTTGTGGTCTGAGACACTCCTTAAGCATTTGGTGAACAGCTCCCAAGTAGTGCCGATTGTATCACCAAGAAGTTGCTCAAAGTTGTTGATCTGGCCCTTCAACTAGAGCTTCTTTGATCTGGAGAAGTACCTCTCCAAAAAGGCTTTTTGCAATTCTACTTAACTGATGATCGAAATCTGCGAGAGCTCAGATAGCCATAATATTGCATTGCTAGTAAGAGACAATGTGAAGACACAAAGTTCTATAGCATCTATAGATAGATTTTGTGTTCCCATCACACTTTCATAGACAAATGAAACATTGCGTAGATGGCTATGAGGATCCTTCGATGGTAATCCCACTAGTAGCCCATGGTTTTGCAGCATCTAAAGCAACCCACTCGAGACTACAAACTTTGTGTCTCCCGGTAGAGATGACATTACTATAGCTCCAGTCACCTCCATAGCTATAGGATTTAGCCTATATTGGTTATAGTGATAAGTGTTGCCATTAATGTCCTATGGCTGTGCAGCAATGTCCTCAAGAGGAGGTGGGTTTTCATGATCAACATTTTCATTCTCATTCCTGTTCAGAGTTGTATTGGCTAAGTGATTGGCATTATCTTTGGCCATTCTTCTCAACATTCTGTAGATCTCTGGGTCAAATGGAGTCAAGGGTCTACATCGACTTCGTGTATTGGGAATACACCTGTAAAGGAAAAAAAAAACAAAAAACATAAAATGTGGGAAATAAGGATTAACAACCAAATCATTATGACTTAACTAAGTCTAGCCGTATTCCCCGACAACGGTGCCAAAATTTTGATGTCGCCTATGTTACACCTTCTTTTTAAGGATAAAGCAGCCGTTGTCAAGAAATTGAACCTAACCAAGGTTAGGGTCGAACCCAAGGGAATACGTAGACTCAAGAGAATTTAATGACTGCAATTTGAGTAGTTAACTAACTTACTTCCCTAAAGGGGGGGAGGGTTGCAATAATCAATGGAGAAATAAAACTAACACAAGAGTGAAATAAACATGGAGAGAAACTAGGGTATTGTATTTCCTATGATTCCCTAACTTAGTATCACCAGATAACCTAATTCTGTTCTAGTATGTAGCATGCAGGCCGGTAAGTTAAGTTCACCAAACCCTTTGGTCAAAGGTGAGAAGCGAATTCCATTATGTGACTTGGCCCATCTCCATAGTGTGCATTATTAACCCTTACCTATTACTCCCAGTACAACCTCCCCTTGGCCCAGTTTGGTTGATTAGATGAGAATACATCAATTAAATCCTGTTAATTAATCTCTTTTCCTATTCATTACTACCTTGGTCCACTTAGTAACACTAGGCAGATTCTAATGTTGGCCACTACTAATAACATGCAAAACGAAGAGAGTTAATTAATGCATTCATGCACACTTTTCAAGAATTATGAATTATCCAGTTTTACCTTGTTAGTTCTTCATGGTACCAAAATCCTAGTTGTGGATTTATCTGCTCATACTTTGCGTAGATGCAAGACTTAAATATAGGAACATCATAATATAGCACTTACATAATTTAATTAAGAACAAGCAAATCCAACTTCAAAGAGAATCACAAGATTAAAGATGAAATCAAAGTACAAGTGTTCTCAATACTCTCTAATTTAATCTCACAATTTTCTCTCTCTAATTACTGGGTTTTCTGTGTACTATCCAAAAACATTTTTGAAAAATAATCTAAAAAACCTATTTTTAATATTTAAAATATATGTCCTAAACAAAATAGGATAGCTGGGTCGACACACCTCATGAACTGGTTTTTGGGCTGTATCGGGGTCTCGTACAAAGCTACTGGAACTCTAGAATTCAAGTCTATGACACACCCTTTACGACCCGTAAAGTGGTTTACGACCTGTAAGGGGGTTTCGTTTGATGAATCTTCAAAAAGTCTCAATCTGTGATCCTCAAGGTACAAACCATGTTCTATGACTCGTAAATCATTCCACGACTCATCTGCAGATTCATGGAACCAACTTCGAAAAATTAGCTCCTCACTGGAATTGTCCACGAAAGCACTCTACAACCTGCAGAATAACCTACGGCCCGTAAAAGGTCTTGTGCTGTATCAAAAATCAGCAACTTCTGTATTTTTTCCTAAAATCAAGGCCAACCCTGGAATCCTGCAAATATAACACAAAAACGCATAAAACCAACTAACATCGTATTTAGAACACAGAAAATTCCAAGTTTTTAGCATCTGAAGTGCTGTATTGATAGCACATTATAACTCCATCCTACACACCATCCTAGTTATGAAAGGACCTGCTGATGTTGCTTGGGAAAGCAAGAAAGAACCAAAGGTAATTGCTCCCAAAGGGACAAGCAAGCCTATCTTAGTTGCACAGGGGGGCCCTATCTTACCTATGATCATTAAGTCGATGTCTCAAATTGCAATGACTAACCCTAATGTTGTCCTTTGAAATTATTAGCATACCATTGTGACATACAAGGGGAAAGAAATCAATGAAGAAGTTGATGAAATAGGAGGGTTGACCTGTTCAGGGAGATGCTATGCCCCAACAAAATAAAGAAAGACTAAACAAGTAAGAAATGCCCCAATGCAAGTTAAGAGCCCAGTTTCTGAGGAAGAAGCAGAAGAATTCTTAAAAATGATGAAACTGCTAGACTATGCCATCATGGAACAACTAAAGAAAACACCAGTACAAATATCTTTGCTATCTTTGTTATTACACTCAGATAAACATTGTAAGGCTATAATGAAGATTTTGAATGAGGCACATGTTCCTAGAGAGGTTACTAGGAAGAACTTACTAGGAGAATCTTTGTGGTAAATAGGATCACATTTTCAGATGATGAGCTACCTGTGGAAGGAATCAGACATAACCAAGGCCTTTATATCACTGTAAAGTGGGAACATTCCTATGTCACTTGAGCCCTAATTGATGGAGGTTCTAGTGCCAATATCTACCCTCTGTCAACTCTACAAAAACTGAATATCAATACTCAAAGGGTGCGATCTAATAATGTATCTGTAGAGCTTTTGATAGGGCTAAAAGTTGCCATGGGAGATATTGGGCTCATACTAACAATAGGTCCTAATGATTTTACCATAGATTTTAAAGTGTTGAACATCAATGCATCCTATAACTTATTGTTAGGAAGACCATAGGTACATAAGGCTGGGGCAGTCGAATCTACATTGCATCAAATGTTTGAGTTCAAACATGACAGACAAGAAGTAATTGTTAATGGTGAAGGAGACCTATCTATCCATAAAGATTCTTCCATTCCCTTTATCGAACCCAATAATGAGACTAATACACTCAGTTATCAAGTTTGTGAGGTTGCGGATATTGAGTATATCCTTGAGGGGAATCTCATTCTGAAGCCGCAATTGCTCGCTGCATTTATTATCGTGATAAATGAAATGTCAAGGCATGAGTTGGAACCTAGAAAAGGCTTAGGAGCGTTTTTTCAAGGCAGAGCTCATCCCGTGAGCCCATGCAAAAGCCTTATTACTTTTGGCTTGGGGTATAAGCCCACAATTGGAGATATAAAGAGGGCCAAACATGAGAAAAGGGGATCATGGTCATTTGCTAGGACAATACCGCCCATCCATGATTCCTTTGTAAAAATCCACGCTGTTGGGTCTTCCAAGCCACCACCGCCAAAGTTAGTATCGAATGTAGACGCAAAACTAAGAAGCTATTTTAAGAACTTATTTGTGGAAGTTGATATGGTTGATGATGGGGAGGGACCTAGTAATAAAGATGTATAGTTCACCGGCCCTAATGTCCAGCTCAATGATTGGGAGGCTACTCCTCTTCTGACTAAGGAGTCTTGGTAGTCTATCTTGTTTTTCATTATGTTATTTGACTTAGCCAAGAGTTGTAGTTTCAATTTTTATCTTATTATTCAATCCCTGTTATTCTACTTTTCAATGTAATGTAGGTTTTATTTTCCATTTCTACCTAATATATTTATTTTTCTTTTATACAATTTTTCCTATACAAACTCTAGTGAAATGGCATGCACGCAGAATTCTCTGTCGGACCTTAAAATCCAATCTAATCCTTAAACAATAAATCAAGAAGTCAAATATGATGAAGATGAAGTATTTAGGGAAGTAAGGAAGGATTTTGAACATTTTGAGAATAAATCAAATCCTAAAATTAGCAAAATGGAGGTAATCAATTTAAAAGATCGTGAAAATGTCAAGGGGACTAGGATAAGTGTGCATGCTCAACCACAACAAAATAAAGAGATAACCCAAGCTTTACTTGACTACAAGGACATTTTTGCATGGTCATATGATGATATGCCTGGGTTGAGCACAAACATGGTTGTTCACAAGCTCCCAACTGACCCTACAATTCCTTCGGTTAAATAAAGTTGAGAAAGCTTAAAACCGACATGAGTGTAATAGTTAAAGAGGGTTACCAAGCAACTTGAGGCAAAAGTCATTCAGGTTGCTCAATATCCTTCTTTGTTAGCCAATATTGTCCTTGTCCCCAAGAAGGAAGACAAAGTTCGAATGTGCATTGATTATCACAATTTGAACAAAGCAAGTCCAAAAGATGACTTTCCATTGCCCACATTCACATTTTGTTGGACAATTGTGCTAAGCTTGAATTAACATCTTTTGTGGATTTCTATGCAGGGTACCAATAAATTATTATCGACGATGGAGATGCTGAAAAGATATCTTTTATCACATCATGGGTTATATATTGTTATTGAGTCATGCCATTTAGGTTAACGAATGCAGGAGCAACTTACATGAGGGAAATGACCACCATGTTTCATGATATTATGCATAGAGAAATAGAGTTTTATGTCGATGATGTGATTATTAAATCAAAAAACAGTCAGACCATGTCGAAGACCTATGAAATTCTTTGAAAGGCTATGCATGTATAATCTCAAGCTTAATCTCGCAAAATATGTTTGTAGTAATATCAGGGAAGCTTTTGCGGTTCTTAGTTAGCCGACAAGGTATTGAATCAGGCCCTTCGAAGAGAAAACCTATTCAGGAACTACCGCTACCAAGAAACAAAACTGAGATAATGAGCCTTCTAGGGCAGTTAAACTATATCAATAGATTCATCGCTCAACTCATAATAACTTGTGAGCCTATCTTTAAGTTATAAAACAAAATGCTATGGTCAAATGGACTAAAGAATGTCAAGAAGCATTTGATAAAATCAAGAGATACTTATCAAATCTGCCCGTATTGGTCCCTTCCGAGCCGACTAGGCCTTTGATATTATATATGTCAATGTTGGATAATTCTTTTGGCTGTGTACTTGGTCAACATGATGTTACTAGTAAAAAAGAGCAAGACATCTATTACCTCAGCAAGAAGTACACTACTTACGAGTCTAAGTACACTTTTCTTGAAAGGACATGTTGCGCCCTGACTTGGGTGGCCCAGAAGTTGAAGCATTACCTTTTTTCTTACACTACTTACCTCATTTCTCGCATGGATTCCTTGAAATACATCTTTCAAAATCCAATGCCCACGAGCAGGCTTACAAAATGGCAAATATTAATCACTAAATTTAACATTATTTATGTGACACAAACATCAATAAAAGCCCAAGCCTATGCAGATCATTTGGCAGAAAACCCTATTAATGACAAATATAAACCCATTAAGACTTATTTTCCTGATGAGGAGGTATTATACGCCGATGAGGTTATTCTCGATAGCAACTTTGGGTGGAAGTTGTTCTTTGATGGAGCCTCTAACAAAAAAGGAGTTGGGATAAGAGTCGTTCTTATATCCGAGTTAGGGGAATATTATACTATAACAACCTAACCTAGATTCTATTGTACTAATAATATGGGAGAGTATGAAGCTTGTATTATAGTTTTGAGGTTAGCTATTGATATGGGAGTCCAAGAATTATTAGTATTGGGAGACTCCGACTTGCTAGTCCATCAGATTTAAGGAGAACGGCAAAGTCGTGACACAAAGCTCATCCTATATCATTTTTCTTACAAGAGCTTTGTCGATAGTGTTTTTTAGTGAAGTTCAGACACATTCCTAGAGCTCATAAAGAGATTGTTGATGCCTTGGCCACGCTGTCCTCGATGCTCCAGCATCCGGATAAAGCTTACATTGACCCATTGTACATACAAATTCATTACCAACATGCTTATTGCAATGTGGTCGAGGAAGAACTTGACAAAAAATCTTTGTTCCATGATATCAAGGTATACCTTCAATCTAGAGATTATCCGATAGATCTTACTAGTAATCAAAAGAGAACTACTAGCTAGCAGTTTCTTCTTAAGTGCAGGGATCTTGTATAAGAATGTCACGCTCCGGGAGGGTACCCTAGGCATGGCTGGCACCCAGAGACTATTGCTAGTCCACAAGCGAACACTCAATCTCAAGGAAGCGTCCAACATCAAGCATAGCGGAAGCAATTAAAATAAGGAAGTGAGCTACATCAATAAAAAGGTCCAATGGCCAACAGATTCCGTCTCAACATCGACGATAAGTAAATAGTGTTACTAGCTTAACTCTAAGAGGGAAAGACCTCACATCAAATCTCAACTCATGTCTATGAAGCCTTTAACTCAACTGCACAGTCTAAGATGGTACCATGACAGGCCATGGCTACCCCGCTCAATAAACAGAATAACGGATAATGAACAAGGGCTCCTCCGAATAGCAAGGAGGCTAACCAGTGACTGATCTCAGAATCTCTGAACCTCAACGATGCGTCTGCTGAACTCCTCTAACTCCTTATGATGCAGCGCCGAGTGGCGTCAGTACGTGGAATGTACGGTATGTAAGATGGCTGAATGTAATAGTACAAGTATAACAGTATAGGGATAACATCAACTCAACATCATACTCCATCAAAATGTAAAATGTCTATCTAAAGCAAGAATATAGAGTAGACAAATGACTCATCAACGTCTCACCTCAACATCATCAATGCATCAGACGCATCTCAAGGAAACTCGACTTAACTCAAAGGACTCATGTATGTTTAGGACAAGGATAAAGAGTAGATAGTAGAACATCAACATCCATCAAGACTCATAACTAGGAGTTTCCATAACCAACAACCATCACCTATGAGCCGGTAATGATACAACAAAGCGATGCCGTTTCCATATCCATCCGATACCCTGACCGGGGTAAAGGACATCAACATCAGTGGATACACAAGAAAAAACATCAGTCCTCTTTTGGGACAAGGAGCCATCCGCATTGTGGTTCAATCCTCTCTCTTATGCGGGCCACGTAGTTAATGAGATCGACTGAGACTCACTCTCACCCATTTCGGTGCTCAATACTCCCCCAGAACATGACATGCTCATAAAACATCATCATCATCAATCCCATAGGGACGTAGTACATCAACACCAACATCATCCTCCTCGGTCCCATATGGATATAGTACATCAACATCAACATCATGGACTCGAAACATTCTTTTAGAAAATTAGTTTCAAGTTTTTAAGACTCATGAACATCACTCTCATCAACATCATCATCAATACTTTTATAAGTTTGGACCACAATCACAATATCATTATCGTCAAGGCTCTAAACGCATCCCCTAAGTTCATTCTTTCATTCTTGGATAAAATAGATATAGAATTTTTTGAAAATCATTCATGAAAACAACTTATTCAATAAATTAAGTTTATGATGATCATCAATTTAAGAAAAATACATGAATTAAGAAGAATCTCAGTAACATACTCAAGGATTTTCACATATAACTCATCATCTTCAGTCATAGACTCAATTTACACAAAAGGGGCATATGGAAGAACAATCCCATGCTTTAGGATAGCCTTACATACCTGGGATGATTTCTATCAATACAATTCCCTTGGGGCTTCCTCTGTTTTCCTCAATCTCGTCTCTCCTCTACTCTCCACAAGCACTAGCATATTAGCATTATTAGGAAGAGGATTTAGAATGGGGGTTTAGACCCTTTCTTTGTGAAAACGACTTATATTGGTCGTGTATGGTTTTTAGAAGATGCTAGGAATGGACTAGAATGCCCCTTTAATTTTAGAATTTTTCTAGCCGCGAAATAACTCATTCTGCGACGCGGATTGGTCGCGTATAGCTCATTTTTTGGCAAAAATCCTCCCGATCGAGTTTTCTCAACCTCATCAAAAAATTTAGGAAAAACATAAGTCACCCTTCTCGATGGGTCCGCGACGCGACTGTGTCGCGAACTCTTACTATTTCTCATTGTTGGATCGAAAAATTATCTTTTGACTTGGTCGCTCTAAAGATCGATCGAAACCTCTCCCGCACTCAAGTTTTCGTGCTGATCATGAATCCGGCCTTAGATTTTCCATCCGAGCATCAGAAGATGCACTAAACACACATCTTTCTTATAGGGGTACTTTGGTAATTTTATTAGGTGTTACATCATTTCCACCTTGGTAATTTCTTGGTAGGAACGGTGTATGGCACGAATAGACTCAAGACTCATATCGATACTCACTCAACAACTCAACTTCTCAACTTTTCATCGACCTCAATACATCTACTCAGAACATCAAAATATACACATTAACTCAGGATAAAAACTTCTAGTTAAGGTAAGAATAGCAATATTACCTTCGATGTTATCGTTATCAAGCACAAATAGATACGGGTATTTCGTTCTTATCTCTTCCATAGCTTCCCACGTGGCTTCCTCAACAAATTGGTTCCTCCACGAAACTTTAACGGAGGCTATCTCCTTGTTTCTCAATCTATGAACCTGTCGATCCAGGATCTGGACTGGAACTTCCTCATAGGACAAGCTATATTTGACTCCAGTGCCCTCAACATGGATCACCAAGGAAGGATCTCCCAAGCATTTCTTCAACATAGAAAGGTGGAACGCCGGATGAATTTCGTCTAACTCAAAAGGTAACACTAGCTCATAGGCAACGTTCCCAATTCTCCTCACAATCTGATAAGGGCCAATATAGCGAGGACTTAATTCCCCCTTCTTCCCAAACCTCATGACACCGTTCGTAGGTGTACCTTCAAGTATACCCAATCACTCACCTCGAACTCTAGATCTCTTCTTATTAAATCAGTGTAAGACTTCTGACGGCTTTGCGCAGTTTTTAACCTCTCTCTAATAATCTTCACCTTCTCCATGAACTGGTGGACAAGGTTAGGTCCAATCAACTAGGCTTCTCCCACCTCAAACCACTCAATGGGTCATCTACACATCCTCCTATACAAGGCCTCATAGGGGGCTATTTGAATACTCACATGATAACTATTGTTATATGCAAATTCAATCAGTGGTAGATGGTCATCCAAATTCCCTTTGAAGTCAAGGACGCAAGCTCTCAACATATTCTCTATCGTCTAAATATTGTGCTCCGCCTGACCATCTGTTTGTGGATGAAAGACTGTACTCAGATTTACCTTGGTACCCAATCCCTTCTGGAAAGACCTCCAGAAGTGGGAAGTAAACTTGGCCCCTCTGTTCGAAATGATGGACAAGGGAACTCCATGCAACCTCACAATCTCTTGGATGTACATCTTGGCATACTCCTCCATAGTATTAGTTGTCTTAACTGTCAAAAAGCGCTGATTTAGTCATCCTGTCCACAATCACCCATACGATGTCAAGCTGTCTCCGGGACCTCGGTAAGCTGGTGATGAAGTCCATGTAAACCATCTCCCACTTCCACTCTGGGATCTCAAAGTTTTGAGCCAAGCCACTTCGCCGTTGATGCTCAACCTTTACTTGCTCGCAGTTCGGGCATTTTGAAACAAACTCAGCAATGTCCCTCTTCATTCTACTCCACCAATAGACTTCTCTCAGGTCATGGTACATCTTGGTAGAGCCTAGATGAAAGGAGTATCTAGTGTTGTGGGCTTCAACCATGATCCTCACTCAGACACCATCAGTATCAGGAACACATAGCTTACTCTAGTATCTCAACACCCCATCTGTCCCTTTGGAGAAGACCATCACTTTTTGTTTGTGGACAACCTCCTTTAATTGGAGTATGATAGTATCTCGATCGTGCTTCTTTTTTACTTCTGCTACTAGGGATGGTACAGACCTACTCTGAACATTGATCCTTCCCTCGTCATTCTCCTCGAGTTGAACTCCTAATCGAGCCAACCAATGCACTTTCTTCACTAGCTTTCTCTTATCTTCCTCAACATGGGTTGTGCTACCCATTAATAACCTGCTAAGAGCATCAACAACAACGTTAGGTTTACCTGGGTGGTATAGGATGCTCATATCATAATCTTTGAGCAACTCCAACCATCTGCTCTATCGCAGGTTGAGCTCTCTCTGACTGAAGACACACTACAGGCTCTTGTGTTCAGTGAACATGTTCACATACACTCCATATAAGTAGTGGCACAAGATTTTAAGTGCGCACACTACCGCCGCCAACTCAAGATCATGGGTCGGGTAATTCCTCTCATGAACTTTAAACTGCCTGGAAGCATAGGATATCACCTTCCCTCTTTGTATCAATACACAACCCAGCCCAACCCTGGATGCGTCACAATATATCACAAAATCCTCCGTTCCATTGGGCAACATCAAAACAGGTGCGGTGGTCAATCTAGTCTTCTCTTGGAAGCTTTTCTCACACTTCTCAAACCACTGAAACGTGAGCTATTTCTGAGTTAGCTTGGTCAAGGGTGCGGATAAAGAAGAGAATCCATCAACAAATCTGTTGTAGTAGCCTGCCAACCCCAAGAAACTCCTTATATTAGTTGGAGAGGTCGTTCTTAGCTAGTTCTTAACCGCTTTAATCTTCTGGGCATATACTCGAATTCCATCACCGGAAACAACATGGCCTAGGAAAGCCACTGACTTTAGCCAAAACTCGCACTTTGAAAACTTCACATACAATTCATGGTCCTTAAGAGTCTGAAGGACAATTCTAAGGTATTTGGCATGCTCCTCCTCAGCCTTCAAATACACCAGAATATCATCAATGAACACAATTACAAATATGTCAAGGTAGGGTCTGAACACCCTATTCATCAAGTCTATGAAAGCTGTAGGGGCGTTCGTCAACCCAAAGGACATGACCAAAGACTCAAAGTGGCCATATCTAGTCTTGGAAGGTGTCTTTGGAACGTCACATTCTCTCCCTTTCAACTGGTGGTAACCTGATCTGAGGTCTATCTTTGAAAAGCATGAGGCATCCTGAAGTTTGTTAAATAGATCATCTACCTGGGAAGGGGATATTTATTCTTGATCATGACCTTGTTCAGTTGCCTATAGTCTATGCACATTCTAAGAGACCCATTCTTCTTCCGTACAAATAGAATGGGAGCACCCCCAAGGAAAATCACTTGGCATAATACAGTCATTCTCTAACAAATCCTTCAGCTGCTCTTTCAACTCCTTCAACTCAGCGGGGGCCATCCTATATTGGGGAATTAAAATAGGTTGTATCTCGGGAAGAACATCAATCCCGAAGTCGAGCTCCCTATCAGGAGGGACTCCATGTAAATCCTCAGGGGATACCTCGAGGAACTCATTCATAACCGAAACTAACTCAATAGTAGAGGACTCAATATCATCAGATTTAACTCAAACGAGGTGGTAAATACATCCCTTAGAAATTAGCTTTCTATCCCTCAAGTAGGAAATAAATTTACCCTTGGGTGCAACAAAACTTCCATTCCACTCTAGGAATGGTTCATTTGGAAATTGGAATTTGACAACTCGGGTCCTACAACCTATGGAGGCATAGCAGGAATGAAACCAAACCATACCAAGAATTACATCAAAGTCAACCATCTCCAATTCTATCAAATCAGCGAAAGTATCCCTATGATAGATGGATACTATACAATCTCTATAGACCCTCTCAGCTAGGATAGACTCACCAATGGGAGTGGAAATAGTATAAGGCTCAAGCAAGCACTCTGGAAAAACCTCAAACTTATTGGCCACATAGGGTGTCACAAAAGACAAAGTGGCACCTGGGTCAAGCAATGCATAACAATTAAACGAAAGGACTCAGAGCATACCTGTAACAGCATCGGGTGCAACCTCTTGGTCCTATCGATTACCCATCACATACAGGTACTTCGTCCCACCTCCTGCACTTGCAGTAGTAGCCATCTGATAACTGCCCGGAGGGGGCGCTATAGAAGACTGAGCCTTTTCACTCCCATCACCCCATCTCCTCGTCGGACACTCACCCTGAAAATGGCCATGCTGTCCGTATGAATAACAAGTATTTGTGCCCTCATGGCACACGCCAAGGTGAAGTGCACATCTACCGTAAGGTAGCTTTCCTCTCGGGCCTTGGGTCACAATAGCTTGGGATTGAGGACCCTGAGCTCTGAAATTATGGTGACCATAAGATTTCTGCTCATACTTGTTTTGCTGAACAAATGCACTTGCCACCAAGGGTGCATATTTAGAAGATCTCTTTTGAGAATAGGTTCTATCACCCCTATTTTGCTTTTGTTGGCTAGGCTCATGCCTTACCGATTTGGCCCTCTTACTCTGCTACTCTTCCCTGTCCTTCTTCTTATCCTCCTCAAGGGCATAGCCCATATGTCTAGAATTTTCCATTCCTGGGATTAACCATACTGCCTTAAACTCCCTCTTTACCTGTTTGCCCAATCTAGACACAAACTTCCTTATTCTCACCCTCATATCAAGTACCATCTGTGGGACATATTGAGACAGCTAAATGAATTTGAGGTTGTACTCTTTGACAGTCAATCCCTCTTGTTTCAAGTTCACGAACTCCCCAACCTTTGCCTCCCTCAACTCTTGGCAAAGGAAATGGTTAAGGAAAGCACTCTCAAACTACTCCCACTTAGCAGGTTCAACCTCCTAACCTCTACTATCTTCCTACTAGTTATACCAGACATTAGCAACATCCTTAAGTTGATAGGAGACCAGCTCAACTCCCTCAACCTCATTAGCGTGCATAACCCTCAAAATTTTGCACATCTTATCAATAAAGTTTTGTGGGTCCTCCTCAACTTTAGACCCCATATATACTGGCGGGTTTATCCTCAGGAAATCTCTGAGCCTGACTGCAGTGGTAGGCTCTTGAGAGCTGGAGCTAGGGGCCTGGGGCCCTCGGCTATTGCTCATAGGAGGCCACTAACTGAGTGAGCATGGCAATGGCTCCCTTGAAGTCTGCTTCCAAAGAAAAGGCAGATTGAGCAGGTGGTGCGTGTGGAACCTCAGTATTTCTGGCAGGTCGAACCCCTCTCCTTGCCTCAGTCTAGGTAAGGGCCTCTGGTGGGGAGTTCTCAGCGTTTGGGGCTAAAGAATCTCTTTGGACAGCAGTGCGTTTAGATCGCATGATCTGCAAGCGCGTAACACATGAATTAGAAGGGAGATTCATAGAGTCAAACTCTATCGCACGAACTCAAAATATCAAAGAAGTGTGACCGTTCCTAATGTCCTATAGCCTCCTGTTTATGAAGTGTGGTGCACAACACACACATAAACAAGACTCTACTAGACACGGCTTCATAGACTCCCTAGGACTCTTGAACTCTGTGCTCTAATACCAAATTTGTCATGCCCCGGGAGGGTACCCTAGGCGTGGCTGGCACCCAGAGACTATTGCTAGTCCCAAAGAGAACCACTCAATCTCAAGGTAGTCGTCCAACATCAAGCATAGCGGAAGCAATTAAAATAAGGAAGTGAGCTACATCAATAAAAAAGGGCCAATGGATAATAAACTCTATCTCAACATTGATGGTAAGTAAATAGTGTTACTAGCTCAACTCTAAGAGGGAAAGACCTCACATTAGATCTCAACTCATGTCTATGAAGCCTCTAACTCAACTAGACAGTCTAAGAGGGTACCATAAAAGGCCATGTCTACCCAGCGCAATAAATAGAATAACAAATAATGAAGAAGGGAACCTCCGAATAGCAAGGAGGCTCACCAATGACCGAACTCAGAATCTCTGAACCTCAACAATGCGTTTGCTAAAGTCCATTAACTTCTATATTTGCATCACGAAACAACGCAGCGCCGAGTGGCGTTAGTACGTGGAATGTATGGTATGTAAGATGGCTGAATGTAGTAGTACAAGTATAACAGTTTAGGGATAATATCAACTCAACATCATACTCCATCAGAATATCAAATGTCTATCTAAAGCAAGAATATAGATTAGACAAATGACTCATCAACGTCTTACCTCAACATCATCAATACATCAGACTCATCTCAAGGAAACTCGACTAACCTCAAAGGGCTCATGCTCGTTTAGGACAAGGATAAAGAGTAGAAAGTAGAACATCAACATCCATCATGACTCATACCATCACATCAATATCATAGTTCTATCAGTGGAACCTAACTGGAAGTTTCTCTAACCAACAACCATCACCAATGAGCCGGTGATGATACAACGAAGCGATGTTGTTGCCACATCCATCCAGTACCCTGCCTGGGGTGAAGGACATCAACATCAGTGGATCCACAAGAAAAAACATCATTCCTCTTTTGGGATAAGGATCCATCCGCATTGCGGTTCAGTCCTCTCTCCTACGCGGGCCATGTAGTTAATTAGTTTGAGCGGGACTCACTCTCACCCATTTCAGTACTCAATACTCCTCCTAGAACTTGACATGCTCATAAAACATCATCATCATCAGTCCCATAGGGACGTAGTACATCAACATCATCGTCATTGGTCCCATAGGGACTTAGTACATCAACATCAACATCATGGACTCAAAATATTCTTTTAGAACTTTAGTTTCAAGTTTTAAGACTCATGAATATCACCCTCATCAACATCATCATCAAGACTCTCATCAATTTGGACCACAATCACAACATCACAAACGTCATCATCGTCAAGGCTCCAGACTCATCTCCTAAGTTCATTCTTTCATTCTTGGGTAAAATAGACAGGAAATTTTATGAAAATCATTCATGAAAACAACTTATGCAGTAAATCAAGTTTATGTTGATCATCAATTTAAGAAAAATACATGAACTATGAAGAATCTCAGTAACATACTCAAGGAATTCCACATATAACTCACCATCTTCAATCATAGACTCAATTTACTCAAAGGGGGCACATGGAAGAACAATGCCATGCTTTAGGATAGCCTTACATACCTGGGATGATTGCTATAAATACAATTCCCTTGGAGCTTCCTCTGTTTTCCTCAATTTTGTCTCTCCTTTACTATCCTCAGGCCCTAGCATATTAGTGTTGTTAGGAAGTGGATTTAGAATGGGGTTTCAGACCCTTTCTTCATGAAAACAACTTATATTGCTCGTATATGGGTTTTAGAAGATGCCAGGAATAGACTAGAATGCCCTTCAAAATTTTAGAATTTTTTCAGTCATGAAATAACCCAATCCGCGATGCAGACTAGTCGCGAATGGCTCATTTTTTCGCAAAAATCCTCCTGATCGAGTTTTCTCAATGTCGTCGAAAAATTTAGTAAAAACATAAGTCATCCTTTGTGATGGGTCCGGGATGCGGCTCTATCGCGAACTCTCACTATTTCTCGTTGTTGTAATTAAAAATTATCTTTTGACTTGGTTGCTCTAAAAATTGATCAAGACCTCTCCACCCACTCAATTTTTCGTGCTGATCATGAATTCGGCCTTGAATTTTCCATCCGAGCATTAGAAGACGCACTAAGTGCACATCTTTTCTCTATGGGTATTTTAGTAATTTTACCAGGTGTTACAAAAAAGACCCCCAATTTAGGTCTTCTAAGGTGTGTAAATTCTAAAGAAACTTCAACCATCATGATTGAAGTGCATTCACGAGTTTGTGGACCACACATGAATAGGTACGTCCTCGCAAAGAGGATACTTCAAATGGGTTATTGTTGGCTTTCCGTGGAGTGAGATTCTGTACAATTCGTTCGTAAGTGCCATGAATGCCAAATACATGATGATTTGATACATTCTCCGCCCTTAGAGTTACATATAATGTCTTATTCATGACCTTATGTGACTTGGGGAATAGATGCGATTGGGACGATTGAACCTAAAGCATCAAATGGACAGGTTCGTTTTGGTAGCCATTGATTATTTCACAAATTGGATAGAAATAATGACATTCAAGTCTGTGACCAAAAAGGTTGTAGTGGATTTCATTCGTTGTAACTTTATATGTCAGTTTGGTATCCCAAGACAATTATTACGGATAATGCTGCCAATCTTAATAGTAACTTAATGAGAGAGGTATGTTGTCAATTTAAGATTGAACATCAAAATTCAATGCCATATCACCCAATGACAAATGGGGCTGTAGAAGTTGCTAACTAGATTATAAAAGAGATACTCCACAAATTGGTGCAAGGCTCTCGTCAATGGCATGAAAAGCTACCTTTTGCATTATTGGTTTATTGCACTATAGTTTGTACATCAATAAGTGCTACTCCTTATTTTCTAATATACGGGATCGAAATGGTTATACCTGCAAAAATTAAGATTCCATCCCTCTGAACTATTGTGGAGGCCGAAATCGATGATGATGAATGGGTCAAAACATAATTGGAGCAACTAAGCTTGATTGATGAGAAGCAATTGATATTAGTATGTCATGGTCATCTGTACCAGAAGAGAATAACACGAGCATATAACAAAAAGGTGCGCCCTAGGCATTTCAAAGTGGGGAAATTCATATTGAGGTGTGTCTTACTAGACCAAGCTGAGATTAAGGGAAACGTATCTCTAAATTGGCAAGGACCATACATTATACTGAAGATATTATCCAATAGTGCTTTGTATTTAACAGATATAGAAAGCAAAATGACAGAAATAGCCGTCAATGCCGATAGCTGTAAAGATATATTATGTATGATTTTATTTCTTTACATTAAATATCTCAAGTTGTATTTGACATTTCAAAGGTTGATATGATGAAAGCCAAACATTCTGAATTCAAATATTAGCTCACACAGTACTGCCCATGCTGATATTTAGTTTGCTCCTTTTACCCTTACATGGAAGATAGAAAAAACATGAGAGAAAAAATAAAAATAAGAGGGAAAAAAACAAAAAAGGAGAAGAAAAAAGGAGAACCATCTCACTAGACTACGTTTGACCTAATTCTTATTTCACCAAATACATAGGCAGCCCTATTGATGGGGTTCAGTCTAACCAAATAAAAATTCCATGCTTAGAAAACTGGGGCAAAAGTTTTATTCTCTTTCTTTCTACCGGGTCAATTCCCAGAGTTGAGGGTCAACCCCATGCATTCGAGCCTTCGTGACATGATTCCTTTCCACCCTTATCCTAAAGTCACGTTATAACCAAAGAAAAACCCTCAAATCAACCTTTGAAATATCAAGCATAAGCATATTAAGGTTATAATTATGGCACAAGGGGTGACACTCTTCTTCAACAATATAAAAATAAATAAATAAATGAGAGAGTCTTATTGATGAAGACCCTAAGAGGCACCATAAGGTGAAGGCCAGATTGAGAGAATAAAAATGAGAGACTCTTATTGGTGAAAACCCTAAGGGCACCATAAGGCAAAGGTGAGATTGAGATGACAAAATGAGAGTCTTATTGGTGAAAACCTTAAAGAGCACCATAAGGCGAGGGTGAGTTGAGAGAAATTAAAAATAAGAGAATATTATTGGTGAAAATCCTAGAGGGCATCATAAGGCGAATGAGATCTCGGACTTAATTATGGTTTATTGAGGTATCTGGAACTCAAAGTCAAATCTTGATGATCGATAAAGGTCGATGAATAGTTTGGATGGATTAATTCAAAATGCATGTCATGATTGATAGAGTCAGCTATAGTACTCAGATAAGTTCTCCATTTCCTTCCTTGCTCTAAAAGTGATCCTTCTCGTTGAATCCTTCTATTCCATTTTTTTCTCTCTCATTCATCATTTTTTCCTTTTCTTTTCTATCTTTTTTATTCCTTATGTACTTTGGTTGGGTTCATGCAAAAAAGGAAAAAATAGAGAGGGGGAGGGTGAGAAAGGATTTCAAGACTTGCTACCATCTTTCTAATTGCACAAAGCGAAGCATCTGCCCAATCGGCAAAATTCAGATTAAGAAAAAATGCCGATGAGTTGTCATCTACCAATAGATATTGAATTTAGGGAGATGCAGAGGTTTAATAAAGGTAGGAATAATTGATATCATGAAATAAAGGTAGGTATAGGATTAAAGTCACATTCACTCTGGGTAATAGGATTTGGTTCAATCAACAACCAACCAATGATGGGCATCAACAACTGGGAGGAAAGATCAAAATGACGACTATTAAAAAAATCTTTATCAGAAGTCAAGACTGCAAACCAATCACCATGCTTTTGGAATTTGAAAATTTTCTTTAAAATAAGAATAAAGGTTGTACTCAATTTGATAGTTCGGAATCCTAAATACTTGATTTAGATTATGGAGAATAAAATGACAATGTTGCAATACTGATTTATTTCACTCAATTGCAATGAAGTTGGTTAACTTTTCAAAACATTGAGGATCATGATTACATAGAAAACAAGATTCTCCATCCTTCTCTATCTCAGAAATAGTTTATGTTTAACACTCACAAATGTTTCAAATCTAAACTGGGCCAATTGTTTTTCGTGTTGTTGGTCATTAGATTAGCAGGCCCTCCTGAATAATGGGACTTAGTGTAGCAGGACCCTCCTGGATAATGGGATCTAGATTAGCAGGACCCTCTTGGATAGTGGGACTTAGTGTAGCTGGACCCTCCTGGATAATGGGGTTTAGATTAGCAAAAACCTCTTGGATAATGAGATTCAGGCTAGTACGATCCTCCTTGATAATGAGACTTAGTGTAGCAAGACCCTCCTCAATAATGGGATTAAGATTAGCAGGATCCTCCTGGATCATGAGACATAGTGTAGCAGGACCCTCCTGAATACTGGGGTTTAGAATAACAGGACCCTCCTGGATAATGGGATTTAGGCTAGTAAGACCCTCCTGGATGATCAGACGAGAAGGAATCAATTTAAGTGAATCTTTGCAATCAATGGAGTTACTTAAACAAGTCAAAAGCATATGAAGAATGCGCTCAAGTCATCCATAATCTTGATTCAGAGCTAAGCGTTATCCTTCATTCATGCTCACAAAATTTTCTTTGCTATAAGTTGGGGCAAAAATTTTGTGCTATTGCTTTTGTGTGTTTTTATATCAGGAATCTATTTGCAGGACAAGGTCAATTCATATGTCAAGCTCAAGATCGTGTCCATAAAGCAAAGTATCGTCAACTTTGAAGCTCATTTTCAATTCAAGTAGTAGGAGCTAGTCTTGAAGACAAGGCTAGTTTCCAACATGGAGTAGCAGAAGCCTGCCTAGGGAACAAGCTAACCTTCAAGTTTATATGAGATGACATCTTAGCACTTAAGAAGACATAAAATTCCAAGGCGATTTAAGAGAAGCTATTATAGATAGGATCTTGTTCTTGCTTTTCTTTTAGTTTTTGTCTTTTATTTGTGTGTAAAATTAGAAGCTGTGAACTAGAGCCTCGGTGGACCTCATCTTACTTCCAACTCATCGTTTCACCTCCTTGAATTACACATGACCTAATTTCCTTATGACTCGGGATATATAGGTTGTGCAAAATCAAGACTCGGTTGCATTTTTTTCCTAGCAAGTTAGAGTCTGGTCAAAACTTTTCACGTTGTCTACTTCTTTGTTTGTAAACTCTTCGTGTTTTCAGTCAAAGCGGGGCAAACTGTAGACACGTAAATTTTGACCAGACCTAAGATTTTAATACCTTTTGTTATTTCATTATATATATATATACACACAAACACAGATATACAACTAAATTGATTTTTTGTTTTTTTATTCTATATTAGTAGGTTTGTTTAAAATATTTAGAAATTACAAAACAATGGAGTCACATTTTAAGTATAAGAGTTGTTTTAAGGAAAATTTCAACAAAAACTATAATTTTATTATTATTATTATCATTTTAATTAACCTAGTATGTATAAACTTTATTTTTATTTTTTCTTTTTAACTTTTAACGTTTATGGTATTTGTTAGTTAAAAATTGTTAGCATCACATTTGTTTATTTATCTTTTTATGAAAAGAAACCTAACTATCCTAAAACTAACCTAATTAAAGTGAACCTAACCACACCTTTACATTCTAAATTACCTGAAAACCCATGACACACACGCAACACACTAACTAAAAAAGCTAAAATCACTCCCCATCCCCATCTGCACACACATGCACGTTATTTTTTTTTAAAAAATCTCTCAACTCTCCTTCTTTTTCTCAACACCCACACACCACACTCCAACTAAAACAAAACTTCATCACCCACTCTTTAAACATAGTAAAAAATTATAATTCTTAACCAAAAAAAATTATACTTAAAGGAGGCAGTTTTTCATGTCTAAGTTTAAGGATTAAGATAAAAGAGAAGTGAAAATAAAAAAGAAAAGAGCATACAAAGAGAGTGAAAAAAGAGAGCACGTCCAAAAAATAAAAAAAATGCAGGAGAAGAAATTTTTTAGAACATCGAAGAATTGAGTTTGGTTCTTGTTCGAGATTTTCGGGTTTCTCCTTTAGCTATTTCATCACACAATCTTGTTTGACTCTTGATACTTATTCTGTATAACTCTTATTGTCAATCAAATTATGCACAAATTATTCAAATGGTTTCTTACATTATTTAGTATGCCAAGTCGATTATTACATGAAATACATTCTTTATTGAATTTGGTATGTTCCTGAATATTGTTGATATGTTTTCTTGTTACTTTGTTCAATAATATAGGTATGATATACATAAATAGAAATACTATATTATACATGAATGAAAGCCATGGATGAATTTTTATAAAAAAAAGAGGTAGAACAGCCAAGAGAAGTTGATTAAAAATAATAAAAAGAAGATCTTTTTTAATTGAAAACAAATTCATTCCACTTGGTGTTTCTTGGATTTAATCATATCCTTTAAATTTGCTATTAGATAATGGAAATAATTTTTCTTTTATACCCTGGCATGACTATGATGCATCCTTACATAGTGCATGTGCCTTGAATTTTGCTTCTTGATTGACATTTATTCAGGAAGACTTAAATTTAAGAGAAAAATCCTTTCGTAAATATGATACTTTTGTGATAAAAATAGGGTGTGAGTATTGCTAGGGGACAGTGTTTGATTAGTTGAGAGTTTGTCTTCACCTTATTGGTCTTAACATCAACTAGTTGTTAGTGAAATATTTTGTCATCCTCATCTTTACTATTAAAATTCTAATTTGCATGATACCAATTTTTGTTCTATCTAATAATCTAGCAGAATTTAATTTTTTTAAAGGTTTCATTTTTAAATATATATATATACACACTAATTAATTATTGAAATAATACATTTGTTCTCAATAAAGAATGTGGTTGCACATCTTTTGGAGACACTCAAAACAATTTAAAAAATAATCAATGACGCACCATGACTAAATGAGTTTAATAATTTTTCTTTCTTTAACCCAAATTAAAATTTGCTTACAGAAATTATTAAGATGCCACGAAGGTAATCATACTTCTAACGTCTAGATGAAAAATGCGATGATGCTTCTGAGTTGAGACTCATAAAATCAATAATTATATATAAAAAAATGAACAACTTAAGGTTTATAGATACAATTTATCCCAAAATAATTCAAGACAAGTATAGGTCAATAAAATCGACCATGCTAGGACCACGAGACTTGAGGAGTGCCTAATACTTTCCCCCTGGTCAACAGAATTCCTTACTTGATGTTTCGTTTCTGCAGACCCAATAATAAAAGAGTCATTTCCGTTTGATTAGAGACTAAAAAAAGGTGACTTGAAATACCAAAACTTAATTCCAAGTGGCGACTGTGAATAAAATATAATACCTTTTCAATAACGTCACTTAAAGTAGAAAAACCCTATCCCCATGCTAAAAAGGGGCGTGACAAATACATCTATCTCAAATGAAAGATACAACACTTCTGATAATATCTAATATAAAGTCTTAAATAGAAGCAACATAAAGAAATATCAAAGATCCATGGTGATTCAACGTCTGAGCCACACTGATAAGATTTAGATAGATAGACGATAAATCTGCTAGAATGATTTAACTACCCTATTCGGGTCCTTGTGCTCGATCTATAGGGAGAAAATAAAGTAGGGAAGAGTATACCAAAATGTACCCAGTAGGTTCAACCTACTGGGTAGGAGAAATCGAACAAGTAAGCAATAATACAGAATCCTTTCAACTGCATTAAAAGGTTAGTGCACAATTAAAATATATATGTGGATAAAATGAGATATCGATAATAACCATTGACACAATACGATGAGAGATGTGAATACAACGCATGGAATTCATCAGACCATGTACCAAGTGTCTCACAATCTTGCTACCTGCGTATGATCGAGGAATATCACAATGTCTCAACCTTGCCACCTGCCCATGGTCAAGGAATATCACAATGTCACAACCTCACCACCTGCCCGTGGTCGAGGGGTTTCATAATATCTCAGCCTTGCCACCTGCTCATAGTCAAGAGGTGTCATAATATCTCAACCTTGCCACTTACTCGGATCAAGGGATGGTACAATGAAATGTGGGATAAATTCATGTCAATGATACAGTCCAGATACATATAATGGCATCATGATATACATACCGATACATAAGTTTCATATAGTCATGGAGAATTCTATCATGTGTCACAACTAATGCCTCAACTATCAACTATGTCTCAAATCATCAAAATCACATCGATAACCAAGGGCACCATCAATACTGGACCTCACTCGTCCCAAAATATGCAAGTATACCAACAATACCGAGCCTTACTCGTCTCGAAATATACACATAATCCTTAAAAGTATCTCAAAAGCCATCAAATTACCACAAATTACCCAAAAATAGTATTACAAGTTTCATATTATCACATTAATATCCCAAATTATCTCAATTCACAAAATTTCATCTCAATTTATCAATAGGACCATAATTTACTCAATATTTGGCACAACCAGAAGCACAACTTCATCAAAATTCTACCATATCAGTCCATCAACTCAAGAATTAGTCTAGATCTTACAATTATCACATAAACAAGTTCAATACTCATATCCAATCTCAAAAAGGTTAGCTGAATATACCTTGATGTTGAAACCACACTCGGACAAGGTTTCAATCAACTCAAACCTCCAAATGATCCCCAAATCGATCAATCGCTATCAAAAATAGATACTACGCATCATGAGATGTGTTTTGACGCCCATGTTGGCACGATTAGGCTTAGGGGAAAAATGGTCAAAATTCGGGCTAAAATTCAAAATTCTCAAATTTGAAAATTGTCTTTAAAATCAAGTTCTACACAAAAATGGAGTCTGTGGGTGGAAATCCCACTAAAATCGAGTTTAAATTGAAGGAGAAATCACCCTTTAATGTTTTGAAATCATAGACTAAAATCCTCAATTTTGGACATTCAAAATCATGAAATTCAAGATAAAATCAAGACATATTCTCCAAACACTCTCCTTCAACAATCGCCTAAAATCTTAATAAGTTCGAAAATGGAATAAAAATAATGACTTATGGATTTAACACTGTTCAGTTACAAAATATACTACACAAATGCGAGTGGGTCCCGCGAAATGAAGAAGGAGTTGACTAATGACCTCTGTGAATGTAGGGACCAATTCGTGAATTTAGAGAAGAAACAAGGGGGTCACCAGCATGTACTCCGTGAATGCGGAGCCTATCCCATGAACGCGGAGAAGAGAAGTCCTACTATACCTTCATGAATGCGGATCGAACATCCGTGAACGCGGAGCCTATCCAACAAATACAGAGAAAGAAGTCTCATTATATCTTCATGAACGCGGATCGAATCTCCTCGAACATATAGTGCAAAGTTATCCGGATCTTTGCAAACACAGAGAAAAAATGTGACTGCATTAGATACCTTGCTTCAGTCCAATTCCCAACTCAAAATGGAACCTCGAAACTCACCTAAAACTAGAATTTCAGAAACCATATATGTATCCGTACCAAAAACAGTAATCCTGACTCAACGGAATCATTAGAAATCGATTTCAAGGCCTCCTCGCCACAATTACCCATGCAACTCGTATAAACTAGTTTAAAACTCAAAATATCAAAACTGCCCTTGGTAACTCTAGAAATTATTACGAGACCATTTCTAGTGTTAGTTTCACCATTCGGGACTACTAGAATTGTCAGAATTTCGTTTTGAGATTTTGAACTCAGAATGTTGACCAAAGTTGAACTTTTGTTCCAAAAATAACTAAAAACACAATTTTGGGCCTAAAACCCTTATTTTTACTCCGAGTTCAGTTCTATAACTTCTCACAGACTAGTTTTGACGCCTTGGAACTAATGGAATCAAGGATCTCCGACCCGACACCCGAAACTCAGAACGGTACTAAAACTCACTTTTTCAACAACTTAAGCTTCAAAATTGCCAAAACTCATATTTTCAACTTTTACAACTCAGGATTTCAATTCCAACAATATAGATAGTTCAAAATAGTCCCAAAGCAACTTATGAAAGGGTAAAATAGTAATCTTAACAGATAATGCAAAAAATGACCAACTAGGTCATTACATTATTTACCACTAAAAATAATGTTCACCTCGAACATAAAAGAGAAAAAGTACTCGAAGCCTTAAAAAGGCTGGGATATCTGGCCCACATGTCAGACTCCAACTCCTAAGTAATTTCATCAACAGAAGTCGCCACTGAATCTTCACATAAGGTATATCTTTGGATCTCAATCCTCAATGCTGCCTGTCTAATATAGCTATTGGCTTCTCCTCATAAGGCAAGTTTGAGCGTAACTCAAATAAATTATAAGAGATCACATGGGACACATCTAGAATGTACCGGTGGAGTATGGAAATATGAAATACATGATGAACTGCTGATAATCTACGTTGGTAAGGCCAACTCATTGGCCACGCCACCAACTCACTTCAAAATCTCAAATGGGACAATGAATCAGTGATTGAGCTAGCCCGTATTCCAGAATCTCCTCACACCCTTCATGGTGAAACTTTCATCCAAACACTACCACCAACAGAAAACATAAAAGGCCTAGTCCTCTGATCAATATAACTCTTCTAGCAGCTCTGAGCTGTTAATATTCTACCCTGAATCAAATGAACCCGATCCATGGTACCTTTGAGTAAATCAACACCCAACACTTAAGCTGAACCTGAATAAAACCATCCAATGGAGATCTATATCTACAAGCATACAAAGCCTCAAATGGTGCCATCTAGATGCTAAAATAGTAACTATTGTTATATGTAAACTGCCAATAGTAAGTGTTGGTCTCATCGTGCCCCAAAATCAATCACACATATCCTAAGCATGTCCTCCAACACCTTAATGGCGCACTCGGACTAACTGTCAGTCTGGGGTGAAAGCTAAACTCAAATCCACTCTAGTACCCAAAGTATGTTGTAGAGCCTACTAAAAATGGGAGGAAAACACAAACCCTCTGTCTGCTACTATAGACACTGGCACACCATGCAATCTGATCACATCCTGGATATACAACCTAGCCAACTACTCCACATTGTAGCTAGTCTTCACTGATAAAAAGTGAGCCGACTTAGTCAAATGATCAACAGCCACCCAAACTGAATTGAACTTGCTCAATGCCATGGGCAAACTTGTAACAAAATCCATAGTCACTCTCTCCTACTTCCACTCGGAATGGGCATTTTGCATCAATCCACTGGGCCTTTGGTGCTCATACTTGACCTGTTGGCAATTCAAAAACTTTGCAACAAACTCAGCTATGTCTCTTCTCATCTCAAACCACCAATAATGTTATTTTAGATCATGGTACATCTTGGCCACACTCAAATAGATGGAGTATCTAGCACAATAGGCCTTCTCTAATATCAAGCTCACTAAATCTCCCACCTTAGGCACACACTCTCTACCATTTATCCTTAAAGCACCATAAAAATTAAAAATATTCACCTTGTCTTTACCTCTCATCACTTTGTTATGAATCAAGCATAACCTGGGATCTTCAAACTGATGAGCACATATCTGATCAAGCAAAGAAGATCTAGCCTCAACAAAGGCCAATATACTTAAAGGACGAGAATATCTAAATGAATGATCTATCTAGCAAGTGACTAAACCTCCAAAGCTAAGATCGTCTCCATAGCCCTCAAGAATGCCAAATTCACCGTACTAGTAGCCTTCCGGTTCAAAGCATCTGCCACCACATTGGTCTTCTGGGGTGATATAGAATAAAGATATCATAGTCATTAAGCAACTCCAACCACCTACGTTGTCTTATATTTAGATTAGGTCGAGAAAAGATGTATTTGAGACTTAGTGATAGGTAAAGATCCCACAATGCACCCCATAAAGATAATTTTGCCACAACTTCAACACAAACACGACCACAACCAATTCTAAGTCATGGGTAGGGTATTTTCTCTCATGCACTTTTAGTCGTCTAAAAGCATAGGCTATCATCTTCCCCTTTGTATTAATACACCATCCAAACCCACACACAAACATCACAAAATACCACGAATGGTTCTCCCTCTTTGGGTAAAGCAAAAATCAGTTGCTGAAGTTAACAAATCCTTGAGCTTTTGGAAGCTCGTACCACACTTTTTAGACCACTGAAATGTCACATCCTTCTGAGCTAATCTAGTCAATGGGGCTGCTATAGAGGAGAATCCTTGAACAAATCGTTCATAGTACCCTGCTAAACCAATGAAACTCCAAATTGCAGTTACCTAAGTAGGCCTAGAACACACACGAACAACTGCCACCTTGGCTGGATCAACCATAATGCGCTGTTTTGACACTGCATGCCCAAGAAATGCAACTGACTCAAGCCTAAACTCATACTAAGAAAACTTGGCATATAACTTCTCTTCTATCAATCTATGAAGTACAGTCCTCAAGTGCTGAACATGATCAGCCTTACTTTTGGAATAAACCAAGATATCATCTATAAACATAATCATGAATATCTCCAAAAAAGGTTTGTTCACTTGATTGATCAACTCCATAAAAGCAGTTGGGTTATTAGTCAACCCGGATGACATAACCATGAACTCATAATACCAATAACGGGTGTTGAAAGCTATCTTCAAGATATTAGACTCCCAAACTCTCAACTGATGATAGCTGGACCTCAAACCAATCTTGGAGAATACCGGTGCACCCTGCAACTGGTTAAAAAGATCATCAATGTGAGGCAAAAGATATTTATTTTTGATGGTCATATGGTTCAGCTGGTGATAGCCAATACACATACACATTGTGCCATCCTTCTTCTATACAAACAATACAAGATCACCCTAGAGAGATACACTTGGATGAATGAACCCTTTCTTTAACATATCCTCTAATTGCTTTTTTCAAATCAACTAGAGCCATCCGATAGAGAGTAATAGAAATGGGCTTAGTGATCGGCTCCACATCAATAACAAAGTAAATATCATAATTCAGAGGGATAATAGGCAAATCATTTTAGAATACATCCATAAACTCTCTAGCAACCTTGGTGGTTTCCAATGATGGGGACTCCCGGAAACAGCCCGAACATGAGCTAAATAAGACAAATAACCCTTGTCCATCAACTGTTATACGTGGATATAAGAAATATCTCCCTTACGATAGGATCTAGGTGCTCTAGACCACACCAAATGAGGTAACTTTGGGCAAGATAAGGTCACAATTTTCACATGATAGTCAAGAATAACATGATGAGACGATAACCAATCCATACCCAATATCACTTCAAAAGTCTATCATATCTACCAATATCGAGTTAGCAACAATATCTCTCCTTATAAAAGTCACAAAACAACTTCAATACACCTAATTCACCAATAATGATTTGCATACTAGGGTGAAAACACAAGTGGGCTCGGCAAGCGGCTCACACATAATACAATATTCGAATCAAATTAGTTGGCACATATGAATACGTAGAGTATGGATCAAATAAAACTAAAGTTGAATGGTGGCACACTAGATCCATACCTATGACGACTTCTTTAGGTGCCTCTGCCTCTGCTCTATCTGGGATAACATAGCAAACTCTGCGACCACCACTAGCTTGTGGGCCTCCATGGGATCTACCTCTCACTATGCCATGACCTCCTCTAGTACCTTCCCTCATGTCTTGAGAGGTGTCTCTACCTACTAGTGTTGGGGCTGGATGGGCTAGCTGAGGTCCTAAAGTCTAAAGAAATGCACGATATGGACAATGGTTGGTAAAGTACCTAACCTCATCACAAATATAACAAGACTTAGGTTGTCGCCCTTGAGATAAGCGTGTCAAAGAACTACCATGTTTTGTTGAACCAAGAGAGCTATCAAGACCTGTTTGAGTGGGCCTACACCTATCAACACTATCAGATGCTGGAAGGGATGCCTAAACTGCCCGACCCTAGTGGCCCTGCCTATGAAACTCTCGATCCTATGGCAGGTGTCAACTAAATTGACCATATTAACGGAACCTCTTCCCGCCACCATATCTATCATGCTTGATGCACTCTATCATATGAGCATGATACACAACACTCTAAAATGTGCCTCCAGCTAGAACCAAGGAAGCTGTAGCCTACTGAAGATACTCTGAGAATCCCTTGGAAAAGAGCCAAATCCTCTCAAACTCATTAGGGATGCTAGACAAGGCATATTTGGACAATGTATGAAATTTGGCCTCGTAGTCAGAAATGGACATAAAAACCTGCTGAAGCCTATCAAACTCATCCTTGCAATTGTCCCGAAGGATATATGACATGAATCTCTCCAGAGATAACCCTATAAACTGCTCCATGTCATAGTTGGAGAACCTATAGGTCGACGAGCCAAAACTGACCTCCACCACTCCTTGCCTAGGCCAATGAACTAGTAAGATGTGTAAGCAATTCCATGCTACTCCAAAATGGCCAAATTACATAGTCAGTCCTGACAGTATGAGAAGATATCATAAGCTCTATCACCAAGGATGTCATCAAATCTCGAGGACCTAAGTGTACAAATTGCTTAAAACTTTTGTTCTCAGCTATGGACATGGCTAGAGTGGCAGAAGATGGTGGCACTATAAATAAGGATGGTGCAATAGATAGAGAAATAGTCAAACTCTAAAATTGAGAACCCAAACTCAGCTAAGATGTTTGAGGTGGAATCATAACAGTCATAAGAGGATTTTCTGGGCTAATGTAGGACCCACATGAATCACAGATGGCTCAATTAGAACTATAGAAGGGCTAATCGAAACTATAGAAACCGATGCATCAGTAACAACTGGAGCTCGAGGAGCTCCCTCCAATATAGCCAATAATCTCTATAGAAACTCCTAGATGGAGGGTGTAGCATCTGGGGCTGAGGATGGTCGAATAGGATCTGTAGGCCCCCCATGTTCATAAGCAGGCTCTGGAGAAGCCGATCTAGTCTGTGGTCTAGGCGGAGCTGCCCCTTTAGTATATTTGTGGCCCTATCACGAACTCTGCTTCAACCTCGAGTGGGAGCCACATCAGCTGACTCAAGCTCTTCCACTGATCGTCGGGATCTAGTAATTGGCATCTGCATAGAAGGAGTAGATTAGACACTTTCAAAGCATGCGATATGAAGAAATGCACGAATGGAAGCAAGACACGAAAGTCTTATCTATTTAGTGCCCCGTAGCATCTCGAAGATAGGAATGAATGTCAACATAATGATCCCTGAGACTCTAGTAGACACCTTTCTCTTGACTCACGAGCCCAACGAACCTAGAGCTCTAATACCAAATTTGTCATGACCCAAAATTTGATCATGACTAAAGGGAAGTAAAGTAAATTAGAAACAATCACAACGTATCATACAAAATCCCAAAACTCGGTGTCATACATATCTGCCTCAAATGAAAGATACAATACTCTCTGATAATATATGATACAAAGTCTGAAATGTCGGAGAAATTGAACAAGTATACTTTGAGATCCCATCTTTCTCAACTTCTATTATTTAAATAGTGTGGCGTTATATAAGGCACATGAGATTTTTGCTAGCACCTAAGGATAATAAGGCTGTAAATAAGTGGTAATTTCAAGGACCTAAAATTTTTAAGCCAAAGGAATACCCTAAATGCACATTCGGGATTAAAGAAATGACCCGAGTGGCACCTCTCCCTTTTTGGAAGGTTTAAACTAGGTTTCACTTTTTGATGGGACTAAAAGTGTAAAATTTGATAATAATAGATTTTTAAAAAGTTATTATAATAGCACAAAGGTCATACATTAAGTTTTGGAATTAAGGAAGTTGCAAGATAAAGGTTGGCCAAAGTTACCGTAAGTTTCTTTATGAAATCCATCTTAAATTTGGGTCAAATGTATCAGCTCATATCTCCCAAACTATAAGAAGTTAGAAGGTCCATAACCTATAAAATTGAAGATCCATGAGTCTAGTTTGCAACGCACAAAACTACACATCCAACCATCCTCAGAATAAAGAGTTATGACCTTTTTACCGAGACTGCCCGAGCTGGAAACCGGGTCATGGGTTGGATCGGGTTGACCCAACTTAATGTCGGCTATTTTGACATTTTAAAGCTCAAAGATAAGCCATTTTCGTCCCAAACTAGTGTTAAATTGAAGATAAAGCTCCCAAGGGTTCTCCAAGTGATTTAGGTAAGTTTTTCATATTTTTACTGTTAAAATTCGTCCCCGTGCCTAGAAATGCGTGCCTGACGCTTTGCAATTATTATTCCCTCATATTAGCTATGTTTGGAGCTATTTTTGGGCTGTAAAAAAGTGATGTTCTCGCTGGTATTGTTGGTTGGCAGCCGGTATGTTTAGGTAATAATTTTGGAGCTCTTTTACGGACATTTTTACAAAGTTTTACGGACATTTCCTCGCGTAAATGCTACTTGCCGAATCTGGTCATTAATGCTGAATTTTTGACTGTTTATAGGTGTCTTTAAGCTGCGTATATATACGTTGCGAAGCTTAGGGCGTAAGGAACAACGTTCGTGAAGAAACTTTTGGAAATTGGATGTTCGTTGGAGAGGTATGTTAAGGCTAAGCTCCGCTCCTCCTTTTAGTACGAAATCCGGGAAGTTTCCCAAAATGTCAAATGTGATATCCTACTATTCCGTTGCTAGGAAGACCTTCTGTGAAAGGCATTGGGAATGCAGCTGAGTTATATTCACTATGGTATTAGGTTGAAATTTCATTCATTAACTTAAACTGGATATTTAATTTCTATATATCATTTTGTTGGTTTCCCGGTTACCTATTCATATGTTCGAGGCGTTTCTCTTCTTGGTGTAGTGCCATTAAAATAAATGTAGAATTCAAAGGGAAGGTAGTATTCAAAATCAGTCCTTCTTCTATACAAAAATATAATTGAAGAATTTAACAAGTGACGCGTTGGTTTCCAATATTCTCAAGTGAAATGCTCCTGTCTAAACTACTAAGGCACTTGATCCTGTTTAAATACATTCTTTTACTAATTGACATGTGACCAAGTATAAGCATTATGTAAAGCACCTTTATGAACATTTTCAAAGTTAAGGCTTCACGCTAAATGTTAGGTTAAGTTCCCAAACTTGTTAAAAAGACATGTATGATCCCACAAGCCATATGTATATGCTATGACAATGATTATGATGTTATGAGAATAAGTGTACCAATGAGACAAGATTGGCTAAATGACAATGATTATGATGCTATGAGAATAAGTGTACCAATGAGCCAAGATTGGCTCTATGAAAATGATTATGATGCTATGAAAATAAGTGTATCGATGAGCCAAGATTGGCTAAGTTCTTGCTATGGTTTACTATGTGCATTCAACATTCATATCATACATTGCACGTTATGTATGGACTTCTAGCTATAATCGAAGGTATGGGGCCTATTTGTCTCAAATATATATATGTATATGGTACAGATGGCCACAGGTTGGCACATATGATGCCAGTTAGCTACCAGAAAGGACCACCAGTGCTAGCATTTGGTTGGATATGTCATTCATTTGCATCTATATATATGTATTCACGACATGCGATACTCGAGCATACCATGCAGGTTTTTATCACTAGGAGGTGGCTTATTGGCCATTAAGGCTACTTGAGTTTTGGTAACAGGTGGTATTTCTATTAACCTTTTTACATCGGTTATCTATAATTTTTCTTCCTACTTTACATACCAGTGCATGTTTATTCGTACTGACGTCCCTTTGCCTGGGGATACTGCATTTTATTTCGTGCGTGTAGGTTCAGGTAGGGGTTCTGATTTACCCCTCCACTAGGAGCCCCATTCAGCTATGAGTTAGTAAGCTCCACCTCTTCCTGGAGTTTTCACAAGATGCTTAATTTTTTTATTGTATAGTTAGGTATAGTCGGGGCCCTGTCCCGACAGTGTTAGTGACTTTCTTAGAGGCTATTGTGGACATATTATTGTAGGTTGGTCCTTTTGTGTCTCTCAATCTCCAGTCATAAGATTGGCATGTATATATGGTGTGTGCCTGTACCTCTATGGTGGCAGCCTTGTCGGCTAGCTAGTACTTTATCATTCTGGTTTATCTATCGTAATGCACATGATTTACTATTGACCAGGTCATAACCTAAAATGTTCAGGCTTAGTCTTTCAGACATTATGCTGCCCGATTTTCTTCTGGTCCCTAGTTAGTTCACTAGCATATTTAGTGGCTTACCCCGCCAATAGCGGTATCGGGTGCCAGTTGCGCCTCCCCTCTCTTTGGGGCATGACATATACAGTAAGGAAGAATCATTTCACTTGCATCCAAAAAGTTAGTGCATAATTAAAATATACAAGAGGATAACAAAAAATATCCATAATAACCGTTGGCACAATTCGATGAGAGATGTGAATATAACGCATGGAATTCATCAGGTCATATACTAAGTGTCTCACAATCTTGCCACCTCCCCGAGGTCAAGGAATATCATAATATCTCAACCTTGCCACCTACCAGTGGTCAAGGAATATCATAATGTCTCAACCTTGCCACCTGCCCATGGTTAAGGAATATCACAATGTCTCAACCTTGCCACCTGCTCGTGGTCAAGGGGTTTCATAATATCTTAGCCTTGCCAGCTGCCCATGGTCAAGGGATGTCACAATATCTCAACTTTCCACCTACCCAAGTCAAGGGATGGTACAATGCAATGTGTGATAAATGCATATCAATGATACAATCCAGATAGATATAATGGAATCATGATATAAATATCGATACATAAGTTTCATATAATCATGGAGAATTCTATCAACTCTCACAACTTATGCCCCAAACTATCAACATATCTCAGATCATCACAATTACATCGATAACCAAGGGAACCATCAATACTGGACCTCACTATTCCAAAAATGTACAAGTATACCAACAATACCAGGCCTCACTTGCCCGAAAATACACACATAATCCTCAAAAGTATCTCAAAAGCCATCAAATTACCACAAATTGCCCAAAATAGTATCACAAGTTTCATATTATCACATTAATATTTGAAATAATCTCAATTCACAAGATTTGATCCCAATTTATCAATAGGATCATAATTTACTCAATTTTTGGCACAATTGGAATCACAACTTCATCAAAATTTTACCATATCCGTCTATCTACTCATGAATTATTCTAGATCTTATAATTATCACACAAACAAGTTCAATAACTCATATCCGGTCCCAAAAAGGTTAGCCGAATCTACTTCGATGCCAGAACTGCACTCAGACAAGCTTTCAATCAACTCAAATCTCCAAACGATCCCCAAATCGATCAAACACTATTAAAAATAGATACTACACATCATGAGATATATTTTGATATCCATATTGGCACAAATTAGTTTTAAGGACAAAATAGTCAAAATTAGGGATAAAATTCAAAGTTCTTAAATTTGAAAATTGACTTAAAATAAGGTTCTACACTAAAAATAAAGTCTGTGAGTGGATATTCATTTTAACTATTTTCCAAGGTTTATATCTTGATTTTGTCTTGATTTTGAATGTTCGAAAATTAAGATTTTTTTAGTTTATGATTTCAAAACTTTAAAGGGTAATTTACCCAAAATAATTCTTCAAAAAATCTCCTTCAACAATCGACCCAAAAGCCTAATAAGTTTGAAAATGGAATAAAAATGGTGACTTATGAATTTAACACTAGTCAGTTACAAAATATACTCCGCAGACACGGAGAAGGAGCTGATTAATGACCTCCACGAATGTGGAGAATAAGCATGGGGGTCACGAGCATGTACTCCGTGAATGTGGAGCGCATCTCGCAAACGCGGAGATGAGAACTCCCAGTATGCCTCCTCGAACGCAAATTGAACCTCTGTGAAGTGGAATGGAAAGTAATATAGACCTCCGTGAACGCGGAGAAGAAATATGACTGCATTGGATACCTTGCACTAGCAATGCCTAGTCCAATTCCCAACTCAGAATGAACTCTCGAAGATCACCCAGAACCAGAATTTCACAAACCATATATGTATTCATACTAGGAATAACAATCCGGACTCAATGGAATAATCATAAATCGATTTCAAGGACTCCTAGCGACAATTACACATGCAACTCGCATGAACTAGTTTAAAACTCAAAATACCAAAACTACCCTTGACAACTCAAAAAATTTTTATAAGACCATTTCTAATGTTAGTTTCACCATTTAGAACTACTAGAATTTTCGAAATTTTGATCTGAGCTTCCAAACACCGAATGTTGGCCAAAGTCAAACTTTGAATCCAAAAACAACTAAAGACACAACTTTGGGCCTAAAAACCTAATTTTAACTCTGAATTAAGTTTTGTAACATCTTACAGACCAGTTTCAACTTCCTAGAGCTAATAGAATCAACATATCTCCCATCTGACATCCAAAACTCAAATTGGTATAAAAACTCACTTTTTCAACAACTTAAGCTTCCAAAAATACAAAAACACATATTTTCAACTTTTAAAACTTAGGATTTCAGTTCCAAGGCCCAAAGCAACTTACTAAAGGATAAAATAGTAATTTTCATAGATAATGCCGAAAATGACCAATCAGGTCATTATAGCTAAGTCCCCAATCGGAAGCGGATAATCTGAAGTATAACAAATATCCAGAACAACAATAGACAATCTAACTAATTAGGGTATAGCATGCATATCACAAATATAGTCATAGTGTAGTCACTACATAGTCAAGAGCACAGTATATCAACCAAAACATAACAAAAAAATCTTAAGGTGTAGTCAGGAGTACAACAGAAAACCAATGTCCTAAAATAGAACATGTTTACCAGTACCAGACAACCCAACCAGCAACCAAGTATCCATATAGTCATATATATCATCTAAAGTGGTACAAGTTTCCATTTAGCCTTTAACAGAATTATTACCCAAGTTATATCCTTTAACGTAGTTACTTCTGAAACTACTTCCATTAACAGATTCATTTACAACCCAAACAGTAGTAAACCAACTATTACAATGGATAGAGCTATTATAGAGTCCGAAAAATTTATCACAGTCTCAAACCATTAAGTATAACCTTTAACTCGATAAATCCCAATAATATCAACATACACAACACATGTTTCACCTCAGTCTAGGAGAAGGAGAAGCCTAGCCGACCTAAAAGGCGTATCAATATGCTCTGAGTAAGTTTATGTGAGCCTTTCTCCTCCTAATCTCCTCCAAATATAGCTCAACCATCAAAATATGAAACACAATGTTAATACAGTTGTGTTGACTATAATAAACCAAGAAACGGGGAAAATATGCTAATCACGAGTTAAATGGGGCGTGCATCCGAAATACCAAATCAACTCTTGTGAAACAACCTATACACTTCCCTGTGTCTATAGCAAGAAATTGAGCTCCAAACAAAGCTTAGAACAATAAGAAACAACCCAAAAATCAATTTATATTTCTTATCAAAAACATATATACTCAATAGTTCCTTTATCAATTTTCTGAAAATACAATAAAACTAGTAAAAATCCAAACCTACCACGACATAAATCTCAGAAAACACTATAGTTTAGATCCTAATTTCACTAAATTCTGATAAGAAATGGTAAGATATCTTAATTTGATGTTTTTGGCATTTTATGACGTTATATACAACAAAAGTAGTAAATTTTACATTTAATGACATGTCAAAAGTAATTTCAATCACTTCCATGATGTTTCGCAAAAAAAATACACAAGTTAGATTTTTGAATCACCCTTATCGAATGAAAAATGACCTTGAAAATGCGGTGTAAAGTTGATATATATATATATATATATATATATATATATATATATATATATATATATATATATATAGTGGGGTGCCACCTCAACACACTACGTGGCACCATGAGGTATAGCCACGTTGCCACCCATGCAAGAGCAATATATTGGCATGTGCCAGTGCCATAATGTGCCATGTCGTCACCAACCTTTAGCAACCATCCAATCCCTTTTTTCAATGTTTTGGGCTCGTTCAGACTTTGACTTTTGCAAACAAACTATGTAACCCTACTTTCAGTCTAATGAGGCAGAAGAAATTCCCACCAGAGGTTGTTACAATTTGATATGGGTCCCACTTCCTTATATGTAACTTTTAATGGAAAGAACTGAGGGCGTCAAATCGCATTCGAAAGTACCTGATAACAAACGAGGAGTCCTTCTAGACCAAATTTGATATTTTTGAGCTAACTGCACTTTTAAAATTCTCCTCTGGGAATGCTTCCCAAGGGTCTTAACTAAAGTTAATTATTGACCTATTCCGAAGACTAAATTTGCAAAACTTGATATAACTACACCGAAGATGCTCCTAGCCTAATTTGGTCATTGTAAGCTGATGAAACTATCAGAATTTCGCTCCGAGGCCATTTACTAGGACTTTACTTGAAATTTCAATTTACAGTGATAATTATCCTTTTGAATGCATATTAACTAAATGATTCAACCATCAATCGAATGTTTAGCTTTGGCAAGTCAAAAATGGCTCTAGGTCGCTATGCAAATGCTCAAACTGATAAAATATTCAAAAAAACACAGAGGTAACTTGGAGGGTCATTACAACATCCACTACTAAAGAACTTTCATCTATGAAAATAAGCATAAAAGAATACTTGAGGAACCAAATAGGTTGGGGTACTGCTGCAACGACCCAAGCCTAGGGCCTAATCGTAAGACAGTAAATGATACACTCGTAGGCACCTCATCCAAGCCATCATAGCATTACACGCTTTCGTAGGCTTAGATTCATTCATTTTGCAAAAATAAATATGATAGGGTCTATCGGATATCACTTGAAATAAAAACAAAATCTTAAAATATATATAGTGTCCATAAATATACCAACTAGAGCATGGATAAATGGGAACAGTAAAGGTTCAATTTCCTCAAATAGAAAAGATTTCAAATTTGAACGTGGAAAGTAAAATCCTCTAGTTTAAAACCAAAATTCACATCGATGTCCAAATTACATTGCAAGAAAGGAAAATAGCTGGAGACTCAAACTAAGGGCTTACCACAATAGTACTAATCTTAGCACATTGGAAGACCTAGCCACGAGCTGGGGGAGGAGTGCCTATCCCTACATGGCGAAATCATGTAGGAAAAATATGTGGTATGTGCGATGCAATGCAAATATGAAATTATAATGCTATCATCCATAAGTTTAAATACTTTTACGAATGGAATGGTAAAGGTGACACTAACATGAGCTTAAGCATTCACAAGAAATATCGATCAATATGAATGCAAGTAAGCGTAAGTGAAAAACATGTGATGGAACAAAGACATCAATATCATAATTTTGTGAGAATGGACCATAACCAATAAAGTATATAAGATCATGTGAGCTACTCTATGGAATCCAATATAACCCCCTATGTTGGCACAAGGAGACCACTCATCGGGTGGAATTCCATCACATAATATGCATCATCATATATCACAATTGGCCTATGTGGATCTAGTAGCCTAGATTACAAAGGCTCCTATGATGACGCATAGTTAATAGGGCAAAGGAATGCTTCTAGGGTTACCTTATCGAACCCGACCTCGATGCCTCATTCGGTGCTAAGTCATCCCACAAAATTCTTTTGAACATAGACTTAGTTATATAATGACCCTTAGAATCATGAGTAGAAATCTCAACAGTGGCTCGAAACTCAAGGAACCACTAAGTGAGAATTGTCCTTTCATCATGGGAACCATCATAAACATCATTTAGGGAATTATTGAGACCTTATATCTTTGAAAAATCATCCACTTAAAGCCTTTCTTTCATGCCCACCTTATCATCATATAACATGTAAGGATTTGATTACAGACTTAGTGGGCCAACTCATAAGTTGGGCCAACTCATAAGTTAGGACAACTCATAAACCATAAGAAACATGCATGACCATGGGAGTAATATCTTTATACAAAACATGCATTGATAACCCACTAATTCCATTCAAAAACCCACATCATTAAGGTCATCACCATCAACTCAAAACACATGAAAATACTTTGTAAAACATCATATGATAACATTGAAGGCATATTATAACATAAAACATTATGAAATCATTATTAGCATGCATGGTAGTATTTAAGGAACTTAAAGAAAAGGTAAAAGCTTTTAATGTAGGACTTTCTGGGTTAAAGGAGACCCAAAAATCAACTCACATACCTTCGATAAGCCTATGTAGAAGGAATTTGTTATTATAGAAGAGAGTCTTGAAAGCCCTAGCCTTCTTTGCCTTTCCTTTGGAGAGAATGAATGCCTTAGAAAATTTGAGAAAGTGGAAGAATGAGAATTTAGGGATTTGAGATCTATTTTGGGGCCTAAAGAGTAAATAATGCCTAGTTTAGGTTACAAATTGATGAAAAGGACAAAATTATCCTTTATTAAAACTACCTAACAAGAACCATGAGACTCTAATTACGGGTCGCGGATGGAACTACAAGTCATGATTGTCATTATCCTATTCTCTGTTTCCGATCTCCATAGATAGGTTACCGATGTGCCGCAAAAATATGTCACTTTTGATGCTTTAAACTTAGAATTTTGTGTGTTCTCAAAGTGATATTAGTGGATTTTATGTGTTTTTATATTGATTTTGTAGGATTACAAGAGTAGAGAAGTTTTTAGGCTAAGTTGTGCAGGTTGTAGGTTTTCGGGTTTGCATGACACCTTTTAAAGTTTGTGGTTCATTCCATGAGCTGTAGATGGGCTTTATAGGTCTGATCTAGTGAAAGGACATTTTTCAGAAGTTGGAACCTGTGTTACTAGGATAGGTCATAGATTATTTAATGGCCCATACATTAGTTCATACCTTGAAGATCATAGATTTTGTAGAATTGCTGAAGCGTTACCAGATAAAACCTTCTAGGGGCCATAAGTTAGAAGACGGTCCATTGGAAGGGTTCGTACTTTGAAGACAGTTTATGAAGAATTCAATCCACGAAGCCAGTCTACGGGTCATGAATGCAACTACAACCCATAACTATGTCAGAGATCCCGATTCTAGTTTTTCTATTTCATTTAGGATTTGATTTTCTTCAATTATAAATAGGTTTTTTACATAGAGATAGTAGTTAGAATGTCCAGAGCTTGATATTGGAGAATTTTACTTGGTTGTTGATTATGAATTACTCATGAGTCTAGCTTCAAATTATAATCTTGCGATTTTACAAAGATTTTGAATTTCATGTTCTTCAATTCCTTGTTGTAAGTGTCTAATTATGAAAATTCATAACATGATTCTATCATCTACAATGAACATGAGTAGCTAAATTCACAACTAGAGTTGTGAGAATTATGAAGAACTAACAAAGTAGAACCAAATAATTCATAATACTTGGAAAGTGTGAATGCATGTATTTTTTATCTCTTTATTTTTAATGTTTTTAATGGTTGCAAACATTAGAACTCGCATTATTCTTACTTATTGGATCAAGGGGGTAATGAATGGGAAAGGAGATAAAATAATAGGACTCGATGTGATTACACTCGTTTAATCAACCTGAACAGATCAAGGGATGGTTGTACTGGGACAAGGTAAGGGTTGGTAATGCAACACCCGTAGATAGATCAAGTCACATGGTGAAATTTTCCTAGTGCCCCAATCAAGGGGTTAGGTGAACATAACTTACTAATTCTACATGCTGCGCACTAGAAAAGATTACAATTATGAGGTTATAATGTGTTAGAAGTTCATGGGGAACACAATACCCTAGCTACTTCTCTCACTGAATTCACAACATTGCATTGATTCTGTGATCATAGTTTAGGTTAAATTATTGCTTTTACATTAAAACCCTCCTCTTTGGGAAATAAGTCAATTAATTCATCTTAATTTCTTTAATTACTCCAAGTCTAGACCATATTCCTCGTGGGATTGACCCTAACCATTGTTAGTTCTATATTTGAATAACGATAACTTAAACCTTAAGTGGGAGGTGTAGTTTAGGATTGATCAGTTACCAACCACCAACCACGGAACACCTATCCACGAGCCTTACTTTATTCCACGAGTCGTGGATGGCCTTGTGGAGTCCTTCCACACTTAGTAAAATTCCTATACTCAAAGACCTGATTTATGAAGGCTAATCACAGGTCATGAAAAGGACCACAAATCGTCCTTTTAATCATAGGTTACCTTCCAGAAAGTCCAAATTTCTTTCATGTCTGCAACCCACACCTACAACCCTATCAAAGGTCCGTGTTTCCTTCCACGACCCATGAATGACTTTCGTGGATCACTCTACACTTAGAAAAAATTTAGCTTTCTGAGGCTCTCATCTACGATTTTGGTCTACAACTTGTGGTCTGGACCATAGGCCATGAACACAACTTCATGGAATGAGCCCTCTACATTTAAAACCCAATTGTTCTATACTCACTAGGCTCCTAACTTGAGGGTCCTTGCAATATCTCCCCCTTGGGAACATTCATCCTCGAGTGTACTTAAACATAGGCTCTGAGGAGTTAAACAACAGCTAACAACCCAGCATGCATGCGCAAATGTGGTTTAAAACTCTATACTTACCATTTGTCTCAAAATAGTCCATAAACACAGAAATGAGTGTATGTATCATGAAAAACCTGAAATGCAAGGAATTGGAGATTTTGGGCAAGAATAACTAAATACATTAGGCTTGAGTAGAGTGGAATAGATATGGATAACATTCCATATATCTGCTTTCACTTCCCCTATTGCACCCTCAACTTGTTGTTTCCTCTAAAGTACTTTACTGGATACAACTTCCTTGTTCCTTAGCTTCTTTACTGTTGGTGTAAAATTTCAACTGGTACTTCTTCATAACTCAAGTTCTCTTGAATGTTCACATCTTCCAAGGGAACTATGGAGGTTGCATCACCTATGTACTTTCTCAACATTGACACATGAAAGATCAAATGAATAAAATTCATTTCCTTAGGTAGGTCCAACTCATATGCCACCTTACCCATTCGTCTCACCACTTTTTAAGGCCCTACAATACCTAGCTACTTCTCTCACTGAATTCACAACATTGCATTGATTGTGTGATCATAGTTTAGGTTAAATTATTGCTTTTACATTAAAACCCTCCTCTTTGGGAAATAAGTCAATTAATTCATCTTAATTTCTTTAATTACTCCAAGTTTAGACCATATTCCTCGTGAGATTGACCCTAACCATTGTTAGTTCTATATTTGAATAACGATCACTTAAACCTTAAGTGGGAGGTGTAGTTTAGGATTGATTAGTTACCAACCACCAACCACAGAATACCTATCCACGAGCCTTACTTTATTCCACGAGTCGTGGATGGCCTTGTGGAGTCCTTCCACACTTAGTAAAATTCCTATACTCAAAGACCTAATTTATGAAGGCTAATCACAGGTCATGAAAAGGACCACAAATCGTCCTTTTAATCATAGGTTACCTTCCAGAAAGTCCATATTTCTTTCATGTCTGCAACCCACACCTACAACCCTATCTAAGGTCTGTGTTTCCTTCCACGACCCATGAATGACTTTCGTGGATCACTCTACACTTAGAAAAAATTTAGCTTTCTGAGGCTCTCATCTACGATCTTGGTCTACAATTTGTGGTCTGGACCATAAGCCATGAACACAACTTCATGGAATGAGCCCTCTACATTTAAAACCCAACTTTTCTATACTCGCTAGGCTCCTAACTTGAGGGGCCTTGCAATATCTCCCCCTTGGGAACATTCATCCTCGAGTGTACTTAAACATAGGCTCTGAGGAGTTAAACATTAGCTAACAACCCAGCATGCATGCACAAATGTGATTTAAAACTCTATACTTACCATTTGTCTCAAAACAGTCCATAAACACAGAAATGAGTGTATGTATCATGAAAAACCTGAAATGTAAGGAATTGGAGATTTTGCGCAAGAATAACTTAATACATTAGGCTTGCGTAGAGTGGAACAGATATGGATAACACTTCCCCATGTCTGCTTTCACTTCCCCTGTTGCACTCTCAACTTGTTGTTTCCTCCAAAGTACTTTATTGGATACAACTTCCTTGTTCCTTAGCTTCTTTACTGTTGGTGTAAAATTTCAACTGGTACTTCTTCATAACTCAAGTTCTCTTGAATGTTCACATCTTCCAAGGGAACTATGGAGTTTGCATCACCTATGTACTTTCTCAACATTGACACATGAAAGATCAAATGAATCAAATTCATTTCCTTAGGTAGGTCCAACTCATATGCCACCTTACCCATTCTTCTCACCACTTTTTAAGGCCCTACATACTTAGGGCTTGATTTACTATTTTTACCAAATCGAATCATACCTTTCATAGGAGACACTAATAGACCCAATGACTAATGTTGAACTCAAGATCCCTCCTCCTCACATTGGAGTAGGACTTTTGGAAACTTTGGGCTATTTTCAACTTTTCCCTTACTAGTCTCACCTTTTCCATTGCATCCATGATTAATCACGGTCCTAGCAAGGCGACCTCACCAACTTCAAACCACCCAATAGGTGATCCACACTGTCTACCATAGAAGGATTCAAATGGTGCCATCTCGATGCGTACATGAAAGCTATTATCATAGGAAAACTTGATGAGAGGAAAATGTTCATCCCAACTCCCCTTAAAATCCAACATGTAATCTCTCAACGTATCTTCCAATATTTCAATGGTTTTGACATCTTGTCCATTGGTTTGGGGATGGAAGGCAGTACATATTTCACCTTAGTATCAAGACCCTCTAGAAAGATTTCAAAAAATAAAAGGTAAATTTGACACCACGATCCAATATTGTGGATAATGAAATCCCATGCAACCTCACCAACTCTCGAATATACAAGTGAGCATAGTCTTTGGCACTAAATATTTCTTTAATCGGTAAGAAGTTAGTTGATTTTGTCATTCGATCCACTATCACCCATATGAAGTCAAAGATCTTCTTGGCCTTAGTTAACCCCACTACAAAGACTATATTGAATTCTTTCCACTTCTAAGTAGGAATATCAATATCCTAAACTAGGCCACGCAACCTTTAATGCTCAACTTTGACTTGTTGGAAATTGACACACTCGAAAGTGAACTTGGAAATGTCCCTCTTCATTCCATTCCACCAATATATCTCTCTTAAAACACTAGAGATTTTTATAGAACCGGGGTGAATAGAATAGGAAGAGTTATGAGCCTCTTGCAATATCAACTTCTTCAACTCATTATCATTTGACACACACAACCTCCCCTGATATTGGAGTACACCATCTCCCCCTTGTGAGAAAACTTATATATTCTCCTCTTTTATTAGGGATTTCAATTCAACTAAGGCAGGATCAAGGTCTAACATCCTCAATCGAAGAAGATTTAGACCTGTGTAGCACAATCACACCACCACTACTGGATTCATTCAATTTTATTCCCAATCTTTCCAACCTATAGACTTCTTTAGCTAACTCTTTTTTTGCATAATCTTGTATGTGAGACACACTATCCATAGAAATTCTACTAAGGGTGCCTACTACCATATTGGCTTTTTCGGGGTGGTACTTCACGCTCATGTCATAGTCCTTGAGAATATCTAACCACCTCAATTGCCTTAAGTTGAGATCTTTTTGGGTGACCACATATTTAAGGCTTTTATAAACAGTGAAGCCATCTATATGAATCCCATATAAGTAGTGATACCAAAATTTTAAAGCAAATACTACGACCGCAAATTCAAGATCATGAGTTGGATAGTTCTTCTCATGTACCTACAATTCTTGAGGCATAGAAAATCATGTTACCATGTTGCATCAACACACGCCCAAACCCAATCCTTGAAGAATCATATTAGACAACTAACCTATAATTTCCCTCCGGCAAGGTCAAGATTGGAGCTGAAGTTAGTTGAAAGTTGACCTTTCAAGGTTTGGAAACTATTCTCACACTCATCCGTCCACACAAACTTTGCCTTCATTTAAGTCAACTTGATTAACGGGGGTGAGATAGAGGAAAAACCTTCCACAAATCTCCTATATACCCAACTAGGCCCAAGCAACTCCTAATTTTCATAGGAGTCAATTGCCTTAGCCAATTTCTCACCGCTTCCATCTTTTCAGGATCAACTTTGATGTCATCTCTTGACACGACATGCCCAAGAAAGGCAACCTCACTTAGCCAAAATTTACACTTGCCAAATTTTGCAAGAGACTTTGCTCCTACAAAGTTTGTAACACCACTCTCAAGTGTTCCATGTGTTCTTCCTCATTCCGAAAGTAGATTAGGATATTGCCAATGAACACACTACAAAGATGTCAAGGTAAGGCTTAAACACCTTATTTATAAGGTCCATGAATATAGTAGGTGAATTCATGTGACCAAAGGACATTACCACAAATTCAAATTGACCGTACCTAGTCCGAAAAGTCATCTAGGAATATCACTATCTCTCACCCTTAGTTAGTGATACTAAGATTTCATATCAATCTTGGAGAAATGTGTAGCCCTTTATAATTGGTCAAACAAATAATTTATACTTAGAAGCAGACATTTATTCTTAATAGTGGCCTTGTTGAGTTATCGGTAGTCTATGCACATGAGAAGTGACCAATCTTTCTTTATTACAAACAAAATAGGGACACCCCATGGAGACCCATTTGGTCTAATGAAACCCCTTTCTAACAAATCTTTCAATTATTCCTTTAATTCTTTCAACTCCGTGGGAGCCATTCTATAGGGAGGAATTGAGATAGACTGAGTGTCGGGTAGGAGGTCTACACTGAAATCTATTTCCCTTTTGGGAGGAAAACTCGATAAATCTTCTATAAATACATCAGGGAATTTATTGACCATAGGGATCGGGTCAAAAGAAAAGAATATAGAAGTGACTTCTTTGATCCTTACTAGATGATATATATATCCCTTTGAGATCATTTTTCGAGACTTTAGGAAGGAAACAAATTGACCTCACTACATGAAGAATTTCTACCCTTACACTCTAGTGTGTACTCATTTGGGAATCGGAACTTGACTCTACGAATCCGACAATATGAGACATAAGAAGCATATAACCAATCCATCCCAAGTATAACATCAAAGTCAACCATGGAGACTTCTACTTAGTCTCAAGGGAAAACTTTATGCAAAATAGAAATGGGACAGTTTCTATACACCCTTAGTGCAACAATAAACTCTCCTATGGGGGTGCACACTTCATAAGGCTCATTAGGAATTTTGAAGCATGCATGGAATCTGTTTCCAAGGAAATGAGTTAGAAATGACGATTTTTCCCTCGGATTTAACAATGCATAAGCATCAAAATTGTGTACTTTCAACATACCAGTAACAACATCGGGGGCCTGTTCAACTTCCTAACAACCATGAAGAGCATAGAACCAGTTGGTCCTCGAGGAACCTTGAAATTTCCCACTTTAGCCTTCGGGTCTTGTGGCTCCCTTCCTACAATCCTTTATGTGCTGCCCAGGCTTTCCATACTTGAAGCATGCATTTGAACTGGCCAAGCACTCTCCCTTGTGGGACTTTCCATACTTGGGGAAATTTTGACATTGTGGCTTTGGGGCTACCCCCTTGTCTTTGGTGGATCGGGGGGAGGAGTGTTGGTGGGCCTTTGCCTATCTTTCTTTTTGGCCACCTTGGAACTTGTGTGGCCTCCACTCCTTTGGTGAGAATATCCCCCACCATCAAACCGAGTCCTCTTGACTCTCTTGCTTTACCCCTCAACTTCTCCTCTCTCGACGTATTCATCATAAGTCATCAACTTGGAGATGTCCATTCCTTCACAAGCATGGCCATTTTGCACTCCTTTAACACCAAGTCCTACACACCAAATAAACTTGCTCATCTGGGCTCTTGGATCTGCTACCATGAAAGTGGCACATTTGAAAAGCTTAGTAAACTTGAGAGAATACTCTCTCATGCTCATGTTCCCTTGCTTGAGGTTGATGAATTTTTTTACCTTAGCCTCCCTCAACTCTATTGGAAAGAATTGGTCAAAAAAAGAACCCTTAAACTCTTCCCATCCAATTCAACCCACTCCTTCTCCCCTTTCCTCCACCCATTGTTCATACCATATCTTTGCCACTTCTTTTAGTTGGTAGGCCACCAACACGGCCTTCTATTTTGAGGGAACTCCCATTACGAGAACAATCCAGTAAGCTTCATCAATGAAGGCGTTGGTCTTCTGTCTAAGAGCCATATAACTATGAAGGACTCATCCTTATGAAATCTCTAAACCATGTAGATAGAGTAAGCACTTGGGGAGGAATGAAAATCTCCCTATTGGTTGAGTAGCCGAATCTTGGGCTAGCATGGTAAATGCAACTCTAAACTCCACGTGAGACACCCTGTCATCTTGTTGTAGTGGAGGGGCTTGTTGCTCGGGTGTGTTCCTTGGTTATAGAGCTCTTCTTGGCATCATGATTTAGAAATAACAAGGACATCATCGTTAGTTATAGGAGAACCTTAGACAACTCTAAAGGAACAATATGAATAATGAAGAAGGGAAGACTTTCCTAAACATCTCATAGCCTCTCATTCATGGTCAACCACTTCACAACCTTGAACAAGACTCTACTTGACACGGTATGTTTGTACATCCAAGTAACATTTCAAAACCACATTCTCTAATACCAAGTTTTTCATGACTCAATCCTAGGGCCTAGTCATAACACAGCGAACGAGACATCGGTAGGTACTTCATCAAAGCCATCTTAGCATGACAAACATTCATAGGTTTAGATTCATTCATTCTATACAAAAAAAGGGATAGGGTCTATGGTATACCGTTTTAAATAAAACCAACAACATCTTATAACATACATAGCTTCCATAAACATACCAACTAGAACATGGATAAATGAGAATCGATAAACGACTGGCTTCCCTCAGATAGAAAAGATTCAAAATTTGAACATAGAAAGTAAAAGCCTCTAGTTTAAAACCAAAATATACATCTTGTCCTAAATTACATAGCAATAAAGAAAAATAGGTGGAGACCCAAACTAAGGTCTTACCACAACAATACTAGTCTCAAAATGTCGGAAGAACTAGCACGAGCCGAGGGAGGAGCCCCTGTCCTTACATGATGATATCATGTAGGAAAAATATGCATTTGTACTTTTGGAATACACTAAGTATGTTAGATGCAACGCAAATATGAAATTGTGATTCCATCATTCATAAGCTAAAGACTTTCATGCATGGAACGGTAAAGGTGACATTTACATGAGCTTAAGCATGCGCAAGGAATATCGATCCATATGAATGCAAGTAATGTGTAAATGAAACACATGTCATGGAATGAAGAGATAAATACCATCCTTTTGTGGGAATGTATTGTAATCGACAAATAAGACCATGTGTGCTACTACATAAAATCCAATATAACCCTCTATGTTAGCACGGGGGCACCACTTTTCCGATGGAACTCTGTCACATAGCATACATAATCATATATCATAATTGGCCTGTGTGGTTCCATGGGCCATGAATGACTTTCGTGGATTATTGTACACTTATATAACTTAAGCTTTTTCAGGCTCTCATCCTCGAGCCTAGTCTACGGCTTGTGGTTTAGACCATGGGCCTATGAACTTAGCTTCATGGAATGAGCCTTGTGAATTTCCAGCCCAACTTTTCTACACTCACTAGGCTCCTAACTTGAGAGTCCTTACAACTGCTATCATATGTCCTTCTCTACTCCGAAGTAGCCATTGCAATCGGTCGGTGGTGCTACTAAACTTTATCTACAAGTATAGTCCTGGAAAGCAACTGCTTGACATCTCTGGCCAAAATGGCTACTGGCTTCTTAAGAAATTTCAGACGATCATCTAACTCAATGGGATCATACTAAAGCACACGTGACTCATCTAGAAAATAACGGCGTACCATCAACACATGAAAGTCTGGGTGTATAGCAGAATATACTGGAGGCAAAGCTAACTCATATGTAACTGACCTAATTTACCTCAAAATCTCAAATGTCCTAATATATCTGGGACTAACCTTACCTCGTCTGCCAAACCTCATTACCCCATTTAAGGGAGACACTCTCAAGAACACCCTATCTCTGCCTCAAAACTAAAATATCGACATCTGCGGTCGACATGGCTCTGGTGTCGACTTTGAGCTACCCTTAACCTATCTTGAATAGCCCAAACCCAGACGAAAGCATCTTGTAACAAATCTGTGCAATATAGACTAGGTTTGTGAACTCAAACCACACAATAGGAGTATGACAACGCCTACCATACACAACCTCGAATGCTACCATCATGATACTAGTATGGTAATTATTAATATATGCAAACTCAGATAAAGACAAAAACTGATCCCATCAAACTCTAATATATATGCCTGCAACATATCCTCGAGGACCTGGAAAGTACACTTTGACAGACCATCAGTCTGGTGATGAAATGATGTACTTAAATCAACCCGGGTCCCTATTCTCTATGAAATGCTCTCCAAAAACCGGAGGTAAAATATGAACCTTGATCAGATATAATAAATACTAGCACCTTGTGCAAATGACCTATCTCTTAAATATAAATACGAGCCAACCACATAACACTGAAGATAGATTGGATAGGGAGGAAATGGGTCAACTTAGCCAGTCGATCAACAATAACCTAGATGCTGTTAAAACCTCTCGAAGTATGAGGTAAACCTAATAAGAAATCTATTTTCACCCGCTCCTTTTTCCACTTAAGAATGGGTAGCCCATGGAGCACCACGAGGCTTGTGATTCTCAGCCATTACCTGTTGATAGCTAAGACAATGTGACATATAAGCAGTTATGTTTCTCTTCATGCCATCCCACTAGTAATGCTGCCTCAAGTCTTGTTACATCTTTATTGTACCTAGGTGAATAGAGTGCTTGGAGTCATGAGCCTCATGTAGAATCTACTGTATCGAACCCTTGACTCTGGGAACATACATCCTGCCATCAAATCTAAGACCCCATCTGAATAAACTATAGCCTGACCACCAACACCCTGAGAAACTCTTTCTATGGGGGTCACCAATGACTCATCCTTAAGCTGTCTAGCACAAATTTTGTCAACTATTGAAGACTGGGCCCCAATGAAGGCTAATATCCATCTCGAATCTGAAATATTCAATCTGACTTAGCTATGAACTAAGGACTGTTTGTCTAAGGCTAAAGTTCACTCCTCTAAATAAATATGCTAAGCTACTCATACTCACTGACTTTTGACTCAAGGCTTCCTCTACCATGTTTGCCTTGCCTGGATGATCGAGAATGGAAAGGTTGTAGTCTTCTAGTAGCCCAATCAATCTCCTTTGTCTAGAATTCAGGTCCCTTTGAGTCTTGATATATTATAAGCTCTAATGATTTGTATATATGTCACAATCATATAAGTGATGCCTCCAGAGCTTGAGCACAAATACTACGACTAATAACTCTAGATCATAAGTGAGGTAGTTATGCTCGTGAGCGCTTAGCTATTGGGACGCGTAAGCAATAACTCGGCCTCTCTGCATCAGAACACAACCTAAGCCAACATGGGATGAATCACGGTAAATCATAAAACTCCCACCCTCAATAAGAAGGGTAAGAACTGGAGCAGAAATCAATAGCACATTTAATCTAAAAAAGCTAGCCTCACACTTCTCAAACCAGACATATGGCACACCCTAGTGAGTTAAATAAGTCAATGGTGCTGCATAGTGAGAAGCCCCTCAATGAACTGTCTTTAACACCCTGCTAAGCCAACAAAACTCCTAACTTCTATCATCAAAGTGGGCCTAGGCTAATCACGAATAGCCTCAATCTTTACAGATCTACCATGGTGCCATCTTTGGATATCACGTGCCTTAGGAATGTCACAATCTCAAGCCAAAACTCAAATATAGAAAATTTAGCATATAACCTGTGATCCCTGAGTGTTTGTAGCACAATCCAGAGATATTGGGCATGCTACTCGAGACTCTCTGTGTGTACCAAAATATCATTAATGAAGAATATGACAAAAGAATCTAAGTACAACCTGAACACGCGAATCATCAGATCCATAAAGACAGTAGGGGCATCAGTCAGCCCAAATGACATAATCAGGAAATCATAGCGGCCATAACAGGTCTAAAATGCAATCTTAGAAAACACTGCAGCTCTCTATAACTGGTTAAATATATCATAAATACAAGGCAGAGGATAAAAAAATTTCACTGTCACCTTGTTTAGCTGCCTTAATCAATGCATATCCGGAGAGTCCCATCTTTCTTTTTCATGAACGGAATGGGGGCTCCCCGAGGAGAAACATTCGGCCAAATATAAGCATAGTCCAAAAGACCCCAAAGCTAAGTACTAAGCTCCTTAATCTCTATAGGAGCCATCTGGTTAAGGGGAATAGATATGGGCTTAGTGCCCATCTCAACCTCTATAGCAAAATCAACATTCCTCTCTAGTGGTAACCTCGATAAATCAGTAGGAAATATATCTGGAAATTCATAGACCACTGGTACTAACTCTACAGTTGGAACCTCAACTATCATATCATGAACATGAGACTGGTATGCTAAAAAACTAGTGGATATCAACCTTTGAGCCTAAATATATGAAATAATACCAATTGATGCACGGTTAACATATCCCTGCAGCACTACTGGAGAAAAAGCAAGTATAGCCAAGGTAAAACTCTTGGCATAACAATCTAACATGATTGATGAGGAGCTAACCAGTCTATACCCGGGATAACATCAAAATCAAGCATGTGTAGCATTATCAAGTTTGCCCAAAGTATGAAAACCTTAAAGAATAACCACACATGACCAGCATACCTGATCCACTACTAATGAGTCTACCACGGGAGTCAATACATGGATTCGAGATGAAAGAAGCTACTTAAGACTCATACCTAAAAGAAAGGCAAAATAAATAGACACATATGAAAATGTAGAACTGGGAACAAATAAAGTTGAATTCGGCTTGTAGCACAAAGCAATAGTATCTGTAATAGCCTCATCTAAAACATCGATCTCTAATCAACCTGGAGCTACATAGAAGTAGCCCTGACGACCTCCACCTCTAATGTCATGTTACCCCTTCCACTAGCCCTATCGCTTATAATGAAGGCTCTAAAACCCTACTAAAAACTCTACTGATAATCCCAGAGTTCATATTTGTCGTCTCTATGACCCTGGTCCTGCCCTCCACCTGTAACAATAGGTGGGGGAGCTAATAGGGCAACTCATGAAGCTATACATATTTTCCTATGCTTAGGACAATCTCTAGACCAATAGTCTAGTGCCCCACAATCAAAACAACCCTAAGCAGCTTGATCTCTGCTAGCTCAGCCACCTTGACTTGACTCAGAATCCTCTAGAACTTTGACCGACAAAACAAAATGGCCCGATCTGTCGTAATGTCATACAATCACTGTCTTCCTATTTGCATTTGAGAGGAGAGAAAGAACCACCCTGGTTAGAAGTATCTAGCCCCGACGGCCACCCTCAGAACCCTATAAAGATGCTTGATACGAATGGCTAGACTGACCCTACTAAAACCTCGGCGGTGGTCTATCATTTTGTACTCTGAATCCCGATCGAGATCAACTGAAACCTCCCTCACACCAAGCACATTTTTTGCTGCCCTCTTAGTCCTCACAACTGAGCTACTTGATGGAACGAGCGTGATTAATAATATTATCAGCTCTACTAGTGAATAAGTGCCAATCTTTAGCTATGGTCTTCAGGCAAATACTAAGCAAAAAATATGCTCATCTTTTGTCCATAAAATAGTTGTGGCATGCTTGGAGAGATCTTGAAATGTTGCCTTGTATTGGGACACGGTAATTGCACCTACTCTAGATGAGTGAACTAGTCACGAGTCTTGTCTCTGAGGCTCTTGGGAATAAATCTGGTCAAGAATGCATCAGAAAACTAAGCCCAAGTCATGGGCGGTGCATCGGCTAGCCTAGTATCTCTGAAAGTCCATCACCACTACCCTGTAGGCCCGTCTAACTAAGAGGCAATAAACTCTGCACGTCTAGACTCCAACAGTCTTAATGTATGCAACCTCTCTATGTAAGCTGTCAAAAAGTCATGGGCATCCTCTCCAATTGCCCTTGAATACCTCGATGGAGCCAATATAAGAAAGTACCTAAGCATCCACTGATCTTGAAAAGGTATGGTTCCCTCTAGCTGTGCAACCGGAGGGTCTAAAGTGCAGTGCTCTTTGGGGCCTGTAATGAAAGTTATACTAGTGGAATTGGGGTCAATGCTAGGCCCTGTTGAATGCCCCTAAGTACAATTAACAATTGTCGGATAGCCGCCTGTACCTTAGGTGTAACCACAAAAGGGCTGACGGCTGTGGTGGAACTGGCACCTCCTATTATGAGGGAATTGGTGCCTCTAGCTCCTAGGGGCACTGAGGCATCCTATCATTGTTCAATAGGATCTAGGGATGCTCCCTATTGGGAACTGATAACACACCTTCACCTCTACTCGTAGTTCGACCCTTACATGACATACATGCAAAAGAGTGAAACAATAAGATTCTAAGAAGTCAACAAGCAATAATGCACAAATAGAATCAACAACAAAGAGTTTTCTAAATATTCCATAGCCTCTTGAAGATAAGTCACAGACATTTTGGCATCCATTTGCAGGACTCTACTAGATGGTAGTTTTGTACAGATGAGACCAGTGAACCTAAGGCTCTGATACTAACTTGTCATGACTCCACTATTTAGGTCATGATGGCACCTATCTGATCCCACTTACAAGCAAGCCAACCCAATACCCAAGGTACCTGTTCAATAACTATGCACAATGGCCGCTGACAACATACAACATAAGCCAAGGATAACCTAACCTAGAACCTAGAAGTCCCCGGTATAGAACTACTATAGAATCAAAATAAAAATATATACAAAATGAGAATAATACAATACAAATGCAAGCTTATATATTATTTATTCACTATTTTGTTTTTTTCATGGCAGTTCAAGCAGGCAGCAGGTCAACGTGCCTACTTGAGCAGCTTGAGGGTACATCTATATTTATCGATAGTTATTCTATTTTAATTAGTAATTTAACATAGTTTTATAAATATGTTACATAGGAGCATAAAAAAAATCATAAATTGTAATTATTGAGAACATAAAATGTTTTAAAAAAATTTAAAAAGTTGTAAATCACAGAAAAATTAACAACTTGACATATCTAAAAACATATAAAAAGTTTAAAAAATTTTGACTCTCAAAATTTTAGTAGTCCCACATAAATTGGGACATGAAAAGTAAAATAAAATGTTCTATAGGTCTCAGTAATCAACAACTTAAATTTTTTAAAAATATAAAAAAAAATTGATTAGGGCCACATAAATCGAGATTAAAAAATAAATTATATTTGCATGGGCTTTCACAATTAGTACTTATAAGAAGTATATAAAATGATAGCCACCTATTCAAGCTCTTTTGCTTTTTGTGGACATAACCAAACCCCACCATAATATGAAAAGGAAAGTGAAACAAAGGGCCACCTTATAATAAAATACTACTCCTACTTATCAATTTACAAAAAAATAAAAAAAATAATAGTTAATTTTTTATTCGATATCTGATATTTATATTAAAACTTGATTAATTTCATATTTGCATTCAAAATGTAAGTCTTGAAAAGTAAAACGATTTCTAATAAAGACGACTTTGTATTCAGAAGTCAAAAAGGATTTATTTTAAAAATAAAAAAAATTCATTCGATATCTAATATTCAGTAATTAGTTTAGGATTGGATTAATTTGAATAATTTTATTCTTGTGATTGCTTTGTTTTGAAGACTCAAAGTTGATACAAGTAATTTAAGATGAAGAGGTATTATGACCCACAACGACATGTGTTTGATTAGCAGAATTTATTAGTTTCCCAATCTGAAGATTTGATTATAAATCAATTATGTATGTTTATGAAATTTGCTTAAAATTTCAATTTCTACGGAATGTAGCATTTTAAATTGTGATTTCACCTGTAAAATTTGATCCTTGAGTTTATATTTTGAAAGATAAGTTTAGAGATTCATGTTCGACATGAGTAAATAATTTATATTATGTAGAAAGATTATACTAAAAGTGTTAATCTTGTATTCAACAGTAATCCAGAAAACAAAAAACTTATAAAACCATACTCTACAGAATTCACTGTGTGTCCTTAAGGAATTTAATCTCCTCACTATAACTGAGTTTGTGGATTTTTTTCTTTCAAGACAAAATAGATAAAGTACTATACAATTAGTGGTACCTCAAATTCTTATAACTTCAATGAACACAAAAATAGTAACCAATTCACACCACTCAATCTGTATAAAAAAAGGTATGTAAAAGAGGAGGAAAATCAATGTCAAAATTTAGAGGAAGCCTTTCTATTTATAGCCAAATAATGGGTGCATATTCACCTATTCAGAAAAGTCCCATTTGTTTCAAATAGGCATGACATTTTGGGAAAGAGGGTATCTGTTCAGAATTTAGTTATGTTTTTTACACGTATACTATAGAGATTATGAAATATGTATATTCAAAATTAATATAATAAAAAATACCTTTGTTGAGAATCTTAAATCCTGATGAATTATTATAACATAAATCAGAAAAATTTGAATCATATCTATTTTTTATAAATACAACAAATCCAATGAAATCGCTCTATAACAACATGTTGATTCTGAGAACTTTTGGATATTACAATGAAATTGATATTTAAATAATATTTGACTGTTCTAAGTAAAAATAATGTAAACTTATTTAAATTTTAAACTTAATCACCGTTTATATAAAGAAGAAAAAAGCTTTCAATGATAATATAATGAATATAATATTCTTTGTCATAAATAGTGGAGATACTTTAATGTTAAATTCTAAGCTTAGCCACACTTTATATAAAGAAGGAAATATTTTTAATGAACATTATATATATATATATATGTGTGTGTGATATTCTTTGTCAAAAATAGTGCAAACAATTTAACGTTAATTAATATATTAACCCCCCAAAAAAAGATAGCTAGAGAACATTTCTTTATTTCATAAAACATTTAGTCATTATCACTGCTTCTTAGATTTTTGTATTTTATAAACAAACTACCATAAATTGAATCTTAGAATATTTATATTGTTTTTTTTAGTTTTATATATTTAGATACTTTTTTTTATCTATAGTTGCATTATGACTCTCTTTAACTATGCATGTTAAATTTTCAGCTAGTAATAATGAAGAATAAAATAAGTGTGGTATATCAAAATGAGTTTTTTTTTGGTAACAAAAGGATATAATATATTATTAATATATAATATGCATCATTACACAGGAGCAGCAGTAACTGTCGTTAGTTCCAGGAGGGGGTTGGTAAATTTAAAAAATCTGAGTTAGGTGTGGACTTTGTCGTCCTAACAAAAAAAGTTTCCCCTTTGTCTGCTTCTAGCATAGTTGTAACATACACTGGTGGAACTTCCATCGACAAAAAGATATTTACCTTTACAAGTTTTGATCCCTCCTTCACTAGTGTATCTGCCACTGTGTTAGTTTCCCTGAAACTATGCTGAATGGGAGGATTCCCCAGCTACCTGAAGAGTAGCATGCAGTCATGAACAAAATTTGTGTAAGAGGGATGATCTGTTCAAATAATTTCTATGATTTCTTTACAATCCATAGTGATTTCGTGTGGAGTCAGCTTTTTTGTTAAAGCTATATGAAGACCATGGATAAGTGTCGAGAGCTCAATGATTATATGGTTCCCCATATATATTTTTCCTCGTATCCTATTATCCATTCCCTATTTTGATTCCATATAACTCCTCCCATTCAGTTTTTGTATTGTTACCATGGGATGAGTCGTCGCTATTTAGCTTATAGCCCTTTAGTGGTGGCGTCCATCTTATGTGTTGCATGATAGGATAGGTTTTGCAGGGGGTATATCTTGTGAGGGTGAGAAATATGATTGCATGGTTTGTGGTGGATTTAAGGCATACCCTATCACATTTATTTTGGTAAAGATTCTCGTTTCTTTTGAGCCAAATGCTCCATAAGGGTAAGGACTCGGATTTTCAAACGACTTTATCAATCTTTATAATGTCGCTCCGTGAGAAAAATTGATCAAGTGTCACATCATGGGAGGCCCACATGGCTCGTGTGAGGCCACATAGACCGTGTGGCCTCCAGTGAAGGGTTACTTGGCCATAATTTCGATTACGGGGAATAAACAGGGAGTTTCAGGCTAAGGCACGTCATACCAGAACCCCACACGGGCCGTGTGGTACTTTATGGACGGTGTGGTGAGCCATGTGATGGCCTTGCACCTGGAAAACCAAGAAACAAGGCCAAGTGTGGTCGCACAGTCACCCATACGGTCAGTGTGGTATGTCACGGACCGTGTGGCCGACCGTATAGCTCGCGACACATAACTAAATCGCGAGAAATTTTCTAAGTGTTGGGACGCGGCCATGTCACGGGCATGTGACATCACACGGGCCGTGTAGCCCTCCAGTGAGGCCATGACGACTCAATTTTCATCCGTTTCATTAATGACTTTTACGTAATTATGGTTTATTTTAAAAGTATTTTATGGCTTTATCACCTATCCTAAGCACCTAAATCAGTTGATGCTACTTCATTTTAATTCATTCTCATTAGAAACACTCATACTCTAAAATCAATTCCTAAAAATACTCTCTAAGTTCTTCTCTCAAGACTCAAGCTAGGATTCAATTAGGATTTCAACTTCAAGCTAAATTCTTCTCAAATTCACCTTCCTAATCAAGGTATGTGGGATTGATTCTTGGTCCATTCCAACCAAGAAGACCTAAACTCTTTTCAATTGATTTTCCTGAAATTATGCTTACTTTAAATATGGGTTTTGAGAATTATTGTTTAATAATTCAATTGAAGTATGGGTTGTACTTTATTTATGATTTCAAGTTATTTTAAACCTTGTACGATGGTTTGCATGGAGATTATGAAGTTATGAAAGTGCATGTCCCCTTAAAGACTTGTTTTGTGCATGAGTGATTTATATTATGATTTAAATGTTGATTTAATTATGGATTTACTTCAATTTTATATTATAATGTTGATTTTCTCTTGAAGCTATATTACCCATGCTATTCTTACATCACTCATGGAAAGTGCATTCATGGACATTGGTTTTTATGGAAATCATGAAGTGGGTTAAGCTCAATTATGTTTTATGAAATGATTTTGGTATCATTTTGTTAAGGTATTGGTTATGACAATAATATGATCACATATATGTCAATGATTATGGCTTTTTGAGCATTTTGGGTGCTTGCACCATCTTGTATATGTAAATGAGCTATTCCCTAGCATGAGTATTATGATTAGGAAATTATGGTTTGACATTTGAGCCTAAATGTGCATGGAACAGATTTGAAATGACTATTGCCTCTTTGAAAGTGTGTATACACTTACGTAATTGTATTCTTGTGGGATGCCAACTTAGCACCAATGGATTAAGGGTCCTCTCTCTTTCCTTGAATTATATGCCTAACCTAGGTTATGAGAATCCTATCCGAAATGGGTGATGTTTCGTAAGGAAGGTTGCTTCATACGAAATGGGTGATGTTCCCGTAAGATGAAGTATTATGCTATATGATATGAAAATCCTGTTCGAAATGGGTGATGTTTCCATAAGTTGGTTACTTCATACGAAATGGGTGATGTTCCCGTAAGGTGAAGTATAATTTACCTTTAACAAGTAGTCTACCTCTGACCGTTTAGGGGATTTCATCAGGATTTTAAGTAATAGCTCGCTTGGTCTTACTCATGTTGGTTGAGGTCACATTCCCACTATATTTGAGCACTATCGCATTTCATGCATCATGAATTTAATAGCATACAGTATACTACTCTTCATTGGATATATGATTCTTTCTATATTATGTGCCCTTGTCATCTAACATTGAAATGCAGGATTGATAAGTCGTATGCATTGCATGCCCGCATACTTAGTATATTCAAACGTACTAATAAATACTTTTGCCTACACGATATCACCATGTAGGGACCGAGGAGTACACCAATCCACCGCACAACATTTAGCTCAGATCTCAAGTTTTTCTTGCTGTGGTGAGTCCTATATCCCGAGGACAAGCCACCGATTCTCTACCTATGGCACTTTTATTTAGGATATTTATATTTGAGGGTGAGCCCGGGGTATGTCATGGCCCGTGTCCTATCTTATGACTAGAGGCATTGTTGGACACCTTGTAAACTCCTTTACGTTTTTATGCTAAGTGCTTTGTTGGGGATTTTGTTGTGGCTTGATTACCCGTTGAATATTGTTATGTGCTTGGGCTATGAGTCTTATGACTTGGTGGTATATTATGATGTGAAAGATCTTAAGTCCCGAATTGCCCCCATAGTGTGAGTCATACTTACCTGCTCCTTAGTCTTTATGTGCTACGTGCTATATGAATCCATGTGTCCCCTTTCCTTAGGATATCCCATAGCGTGAGTCCTACTTTCCGTCCCTTAGAACTATGTGTTTATCATTTGCATGCACTTCCGAACCGATATTGTGAATTTTGATGCTTTGAGGCTTGTTTAGGGACTCTCGGGTTCCCATTCTCCATGTCACTCCTAACCCTAAGTTCGGATCATGACGGAGTTGGTATGAAAGCCCTAGGTTTGTAAATGATCCGCGAGTCCAACATGCTGCGTCAAGTAGAGTCCTATTCATGGGTGTGAAGTGCACCATGCCTATAAGTATGAGGCTACGAAGGCATTCTAGGAATATTTTCACTTCTTCATACCTTGTGTCGTGCTATGGATCATATATTTGGTTTCCTTATCATGATGGTGTCATTGCTCCATTTCAGAAGATGCCTCAAGGAAGACCCTACCTACCAAGGCCAGCCCCAGCTGATGGGGATCAGGCGCCTTAAGGGCCTATGGATGAGCCTATCTCTAACAGTGAATTCCGTACAGCCTTTGCTATGCTTTCCCAAGTGGTGACATCTCAGACTAGGCAGGCTAATCTTCCACGGGATCCCACACCAGCTTTTAGGGTGAGGAATTTCACCCGGATGAATCCTCCTGAGTTTTATGGGTCAAAGGCCGATAAGGATGCTTAAGAGTTCATTGATGAGCTCACCAAGGTGTTGAATGTTATGGGTCTCACTTCTAAGGAGAAGGATGAATTGGTTGCCTATCAACTGAAGGATGTGGCTCAGGTGTGGTACACCCAATGGTCTATGGAGAGGGTTTGCGGTGATGCTGTCAATTAGGAGGAGTTCAAACTTGCATATCTGGACCATTTCTTTCCGCTTGAGCTTATGGAGGCAAAGCTGACTAAATTTATCAACCTCAAGCAAGGGGGTATGAGTGTGAGGACTATGCCCTCAAGTTCACTAAGCTCTCTATGTATGCATCGACACTTGTGGCTGATCCTCGTGCAAGGATGCATAAGTTCATTTTGGGTATCTCTGACTCACTACTGAAAGAATGTCGCACTGCCATGCTTATATGGGACATGGATATTTCTAGACTCATGCTATATACCAAGAAGATCGAAGGGGAGAAACTCAAGGAGGGGAGGATACATGATCCTAAGAGGGCCCGTTTTGATGGTGCATTCACCAGTTCTCGGGTTGGTAGTTTTGGTCATTTCCAGTAGCACCAAGGTTCTGGTGCTTGGGTTGCTAAGGCTAGTGTGTCTCATCCTAGGGCATCGGTCGGTGGTGGACAGGGGTATCCTCTGTATGGAAAGTGTGGGAAGCCCCACACAAGTATTTGCTGGAAGGATTTGGGTGCTTGCTTTGGGTGTGGTGATAAGAACCACAAGGTTGCTGATTTTCCTAAAAATGTTCATAGAGGTCAAGGTCAGGCGGCTCAAGGTGGGAAAGGCCAATTCACTACTAGAAATATGGCCTATGGCAACGGTTGATTTTCTGTTGCCATAGATAGAAATACCGTTGCAAAAAACCTATTGCAACGGTTTCCATAACCCTCCCAACACGCTAGCTCTATAGCAACGGAAATTTGCAACAGTTCTCAAAACCATTGCAATAGAAACTTCTACAGCAACGGTTTGGACGTCTAACATATAGTGACGGTTCTAGCCACCTATTGGGACGGTTTCCAAACTATTCCCATAACGTTTTGCAACAGTTCTCAGAACCGTTGCAATAGAAACTTCTACAGCAACGGTTTAAACCTCTAACATATAGTGACGGGTCTAGCCCCCTATTGGGACGGTTTCCAAACTGTTCCCATAACGTTTTTTCAATACTTATTTTAGCAACGGTTTTATATCCTATTGGGACGGTTTGCATCTTTAACATAGCGACGGTTCTTACCCCTATTGGGTCGGTTTCCAAACTATTCCTATTAAGTTTTTACAACACTTAATTTACTATTGCAACAGTTTTTCTCTTGTCTATTGCAATGGTTTTATTGGACCTTTGGGGCAATTTTCTTCTCTATATATATTGTCATTTATAAGCAAAATATTGCACAAGTATAAAACATATTAATTTAGATATACCTATAAATTTCAATCACAAGAAGAAACTATTTATAATCAAATGCAAGATTCAAGGTCAAGCAAAATATATAATATTTTTTCACAACCAAGAATACACAAGTTTTTCAAGTTCAAAAACAAAAGAAACTTTCAAAATACATGATATCAACTCAATCCTCCTAAGTAGCACCTCCTCCTAAGTAGCACCTTCATTGTTTCCATCTCTTTGTTCACCTACACTACCTGCAAATGAAAATGATGAATTAACACAGACTAAGGAAGGCATATGCCTTAATAACAAGCTACAATAAGTCATAATGTGGAGCATTACGAAGAGAACAACCATCTGTACAGACAATTAAGTTGTAAGTTGCTGGTCAGCGTGGAAAAAAACTAAAAAAAACAATTAAAACAATTAAACCATACAAACCATCATCCAAAAAAACCATTTTAAGTTAAAACAAACGCAATTCTTTCACTAATCACACTATACTATACCATAAAAACCATCATCCAAATTAAACAAGCTGCTGTCAGTTGCTGGTCATTACCAGTGTGGAAAAAACATACAAACTGGATATATATTTTCCCATGTGGCAAAACAATACCTTTATCATGACCTGAGTTGTGTTGATCATCTGATTTATACTTGTACCAAGAGGCCCAACAAATATAATTTATAAAATTTAAGCAACTTAGAATAGCCAAAAACCAATAGAAAAGTTGTAAATTATTCTGGTCATGAAAGCAACTCTAGATTCTTTATTCAGAGTTGCCTTTGGAGTTGAGCTAGACTGCATGAGTGGTCCAAATGATGAAGGCAAAAAATTTATGAACGCATTTGATGATGCAAGTGCAATGACACTTTGGAGATATGTCGATGTCTTATGGAAGATTAAAAGAGTTTTCAATATCGGATCAGAAGCCAAGTTAAAAGAAAATATAAGAACTATTGATGAATTCATTTATAAGCTGATCCATAGAAAAACTGAGCAGATGAGTACTCCAGAAGCTGATTTATCTGTAAGTGAATTGCTTCGAAGCTATTACTTTTATTAATGCAGATAGATGCTTATACACAATAATCTTTTGGCAGTTGCGGTGGAAGAAAGAAGACATTTTTTCAAGGTTTCTACAAACTGGTACAAATCCAAAGTATTTTCATGATATAATATTGAACTTCATAATAGCTGGCAAAGATACAACAGCAGTCACCCTTTCTTGGTTCATATATATCTAGCATATAACTCTTAATTATTTCAAATCACTCTTAAAATAGCAAACAAACAACATGTACTCCTTATATGTATTCACTATTGACTGTAACCAAACATAACATATAACTATGTCCAACTAGGCTCAAATTTAACAAGTCAATGAATCACCAATTTAATAACATTTACAATGCAGACACCATGTAATAATAAAGAAAAACTGCAGACACCATGTAATAACTTTCTTCACTGATGCTGATTTTACACCTATCCACACCTAACTTTCTTTAAAAATCAGATGAAGAAGAATCAGAAAATAAAACCAGACGAAGAAGAATCAGATTTGCTGCAAATGGTTGAATAAAGGGAATTCAGAAAATAAAGGTTTGCATCAGAAAATCTGACTCCTGAGTGGCATCAGATTTGCATCAGAAATGGTTGAATAAAGGGAATTCAGAAAATAAAACCAGACGAAGAAGAATCAGATTTGCTGCTGGATGTTTAAACTTAAATATAAGTCAGATACATACTAATTAAAAGTCAATACCAACAGCTATAAGAAAAAGTCCAACATATTTGCTGCTGGATCTTTCAGAAGAAAGAGGAGAAAAAGAATGAAGAAGAATCAGATGAAGAAGAATCAGAAGAATCATTGAAAGAAGTGACACTAACCTTGATTACTGTTGCTTGTAGATGGCCGACAGATTTGCTGATTATTAGTATGTACTGCAGAGGTATTTTCTCCAGGCGAAGGAACACATAGTGCTGTCAGTATGTCCACATTAATCAATCCAGCACGTTGAAGTTGCGCAATTATATTAGCAGTAACATCTTGTTGAATTGTTCTCCTTTGTTCCTCCATTTGTTCCTCCATTTTTTGTATCTTTTCTTGCATTTGCTTCACTGCATCAGTTGTGGTATTCCAAATTTGTTCAGAATTGGTTGCTTTTCTTTTTAAAGAAGTCTTTGTAACCCCGCGTACATATAATCTTAGACGTCCTGGATGTTCAGGACCCATGACAGAAGAAAATGCATCAACAGAATCACTACCATCTGCACTTTGTTCTTTTTCAATTTCCTCCATTTGAGCCTAACAAAGACAATTCAATAGTAAGATTTATATATCTAATTATGAACAAATAACTTATTTAAAATAAGAATACAGTTACATCATGTTCGTACGATTTTACTAATTGTGTCTTCATTCGAGTCTTTATACGAACGCTCGGGGTGTCTTTCTCTTGTGACAACAAAGAGCTCCTTCATGGATACATGACTTTCTTTTTCTTTCTCCTTATCACACGAAAAAAAACTGTTATAAAAAAATCAATTTAAAATAACAAGTTAAGATTTGATAAAGATCTAGTAGAATACATACCAAATCATTGCGGACTAAAGCAAAACTTATTTTGCCACGTGTGTGTGGATTCTTTGACTTTTTTCGATTCCTAGTATTGGTTTCTGCCATTTTCTGCAAATAAATAAATTAATAAAATAGAGGTGGCAGCAACATCATCAATATAACAATAGAAAAGATAGAAAAATAAGCTTCAATAGCCATATCGCAATACAGAACAAAAATTGAGATTCCAAAATCAACATTACCTTGAATTTATCCGAGTCCCAATATTTGAAGAGTTCCTTCAATTGACATTCTGGAACATAAGGAGGCTTTTTTTCCATTAGATCTTCTTCATGACTGGAACTTGACTTGTAACATAATTTCTTCAACTCATATTTATGCCTTCTCCAAGCAGATCCAATTACTTCTAAAGCCCATTCTCTCGCAGAATCAGGTATATCATATTTCTCCTATATTTTGATTTCATTAGGCTAGTAAAATATGAAAAATAATTTTAATAAGTAATCAACATTAGTAACTGCAAACCTGAGTATATGCCCATAAATCATCTTTTGTGTCCATATACCTCCAATTTAATATGTCTAGAGGGCAAAGAGTTGCATTTCTCGCCAATGTGCCAAGAAAGCTGCTTAACTCTAGAACAACATCTCTAGTCGGACCAACAGGTTGATTGTTGTCGTTTAGTAGGATTAGCTTACGCTCAATTCTAGCATGTACCTCTGGCATTTGTGTGGTACCTCTTGTATTTTTCTGATTGGGAGGGTCGGAAGCTATAGACAAAATAAATTATTATAAGTCATAATTGAATTTAATAAGCTTAAAGCTATATGTACCTTGTTCTTTGGATTGTGCATTTGTTTGAAGAGTTCCTGTAGAATCCATTTCCACCTGCTCCCCCACAATTTGTTGCTCCTGATCTACAGTTGGTTGTGGTTGCTGCTCCACAGTTGGTTGCTCCTGCACAGTTGGTTGCTCCTCTACACATTTTTCATTTGCTTTAGGATGTGGTGCTCCTCCTTGATTTTCAGTTGGAAGTTCTTTCTCAATTAACCTTAGTAGGTTCTTTTTTTCCGATCGCACAGCTTGTAAAGTTTCTTGTGTTGTTGAAAATGACCGTCTTTGTTGTACCAAGGAAGATAATGTTCCAGGTTTAGCATATGACCTTTTTTTTTGTTATTTTGGTTCTTCTTGAATGCCCTTGTTGACTCATGACTATCAAAATCTATATAACATTAGGAGTGGATAAGTTAGAAATACCACCGCTAAAAAAATAAGTTATCAAATCAGCCCATACCATTGTAATTTTTCTCACAGGAAGAAAATGAGAGTAGAAGCCATGGAGTTACCTTTAATCTTTGCTGAAGAATGGAGATGCTCTGGTCCTTGGAATAAGAACGAAATGTAACAGCTGATGGCTTGCCTGAAAAATAATGTACTAGTCAGATTAAACACTGTCGACATATTTAGACAACTCTTTGGTGCAGCCATTAAACAGGGACAGGACTGCACACAATATGAAGACTTTAATCAAGTCATTCACACAATATAATCTTCTGCACACCACTTGACATTTAGTATAGTTTCTTGTCCTTTCCATGTAGCTGTGAGTCTTTTTGACTTGTTAATTGTGTCTGTTCCAAATATGGTGGGTCAGAACATCATAGATTTGGTCAACAAAATTTTGGTCAATAATATCTAATTTAGACAAATAATATTGTAAGCTGCAATTTTGATGGAAGTTCTATGGGTTAGACATAAACAGTTCCTTAAAAGTAAATCAAGACTGTAAAATGTAATTTTGACAAGTGAAAACATAAACATAAATTGTCTAGTACAATAAGCTTTGCAACTATACTTTTGGTCACAATTATATAATGTTTCATGTTTTTGTTTTTTCAAGTAAAAGATTTCATCTATGATACAAGGCCATACGTTGCCATGTACATATATTTCAGGTTATTATACATACATGCAGCCTCTTTTAGGCCAAACTTTAACTTCGTGTGGAACTTACCAACTTGACGTACCTCTGTTTTAGTGCTGTCTACCTTGTCAACTTGTCTGCAGCAATATGAGAGAAAGGGTTGGAAAACATTAGATGAATATGCTGAAAGAAATAGAGAAAAAATGGTGCTGAATTTGCAAATACAATGCAATAACTTTGACAAAGTCCAAATGACAGCACCAACTATGTTGAAGTACCTTGTCACATGAAGAAACTGTTTAATCTTCAGCTGATGCACACAATGATTCCACTACCAGCAAAAACAAGATAAAATATTCAAAAAAAAAAAAGGATTGGTCATTTAGCAAGTCTCAACAACAACATAATCCAACAAGCAAAAAAATGGGAAAAAAAAACAGATTTAAAATTAACCAACCATCACCTAATTAATCTTAATAACTTAGTTAGTTAGCTACTAAACTTTCATCTTATTCACAAAGATTCAATTACCTTAACTAGTAATCCCCTTTCCTAAACACAAAGGGTAGGATCATTGTAAAATGAACTATGATTTAAAACTAGAGAAAAACTAACCAAAAATTCAATAAACAAAGAGATAAGAGTGAAAAAGGCACCTGATTTTTGGTACGTAGCTCCACAGTAAATTGAAAGATTCTTCGAAGGAATAGCAGAAAGATGGTGATGAATGCTGAAAAATTTTCAAAAGAAATACTTAGTAAGTATCTCACCAGTACAACGCTAATCTTAAAATGAATATGAGAAGGAAATATAAGGAAATATTTCTCAGAGAAGGACATTTATTACTCACTAACAATCAAATATATAGTATAAATGTGAACAAGTTTAAAAGTTCATCAATCATCAGCCTCTATCCAATCCCAATCGGTATCATCAAAATCATCCTCCTCTGCTGAAATTTCCATGGTTATATCTTCTGAAAATTTTGCAGAGGAGGGAATATCAACAATATCAACTGGTAGATCTTCTCTCGACCATCTGACATCAACATCAAACAACCTATGTGGTGAAGTAATGTCATCACTCGGTTCCCTCCAAAATGTTTGATCAATATTAGGACAGTTCTCTTCCTCCAAATCATATAAATCCACAGGGACTTTTTTTATTGCATAATAAACATCTTTCTCAATTGGGTCTTCCACATAAAAAACTTGATGCACTTGAGATGCTAGTACAAAAGGATCATCTGTGCTGCATAATTTGTTAAAGTATGTCCGAGTCAATCCATATTCATCAACTTCATTATGAAACCAATCATATCTAAATAGCACAACACTAAAACAACCATAATAATCAATCTCAATGATATCCTGAATAACACCATAATAGGTAACCATTCCATTAACAGGATTTTGGTCTCTTGCACTAGCAAAACTATCGGTTGTTGCTGACAAAGTTACACCACTATTTTGAGTCTTGTATGGGGCATCTCGTGTCACCGTATGGAATCGATATCCATTGATAAAATATCCTGTATGTCTTTTAGCCACTTTATTAGGACCTCTAGCTAACCATCTCAAATGACTAGACACTTCAACATGTTTAACTTTATCTTGCAACCAACCGGAAAATTCTCGACTATGAATCTGTGCTTTTGCCCATGCATTTCCTCTGGCACTATTATCAATTAAACTCTTATGTTCTCTGTAAGCAAGCATGTCAAATTTAAGTATTATGTATTTTAAATGAAATTTAAAATATATCATTATAAAAATAAATAAAGTTAAAAATATAAATAATTATTTTATCTTACTTGATAAATGCCTCTACTTGTTCATCTCCAGTATTGAACAAAGTGTAGCGATGAGCTTCAGTCCACTGATGAATATCCATCTCAAAAGGCTTTCCTTTTCGTCTCTTCTCGCTTCCAATTGGATGACCTGTCCTAGGAAACATATGTGAGAAATCATCTCCCTGTGTTTGAGTGTCCTCCTCCTCATCAATCTGGTACCTACTGAATCTTGTCTTCACACCAATAGGTAGGTACCTTGAACAGAAAATCAAACAATCATCAGCCTCGGAGCCCTCTGCTATGCATCCTTCTGAATTTGATCGATTACGAACCAATCCCTTGAACTGGCACATTTTTCTCTCGGAAGAATACATCCAACGTAAATGAGTTGGACCCCCAAGCTTAATTTCATTTACCAAATGAACCGTCAAATGTATCATTATATCAAAAAAACTTGGAGGAAAAATCTTTTCAAGAACACATAGTATTTCTACAATTTCATCCTGCAATTTATCAAGGTCACTTCTTCTTATAACCTTACTACATATGGCTCTAAAAAAGTTTCCCAACCTAATCAAGGTCAATGATACTTCCTTGGGTAACACTTTTCTAACTGCAACCTGGGGCAAGTACTCCATTATCACATGAGCATCATGGCTCTTATATCCTGATACTTTCATCTCTTCCACATGTACACGACTGGATATATTTGAGGCAAATCCTTTTGGCAATTTAGCATTTTTTAAAACGATGCAAAATAATCTTTTTTCCTCAGGATTCATCGAGAAACAAGCTTTAGCCAAATGAGCTTTTCCATTATTATCTTCTTTTGGGTGAAGCTCTTTGCGTATTCCCATCTCATGCAAGTCATATCGAGAATTTACATGATCTTTGGACTTCCCAAGTATGTCCAACAAAGTTCCAAGCAAACTATCACATACATTCTTCTCTATGTGCATCAAATCAAGATTATGCCTCAATTTGTTATGTTGCCAATAAGGCAATTCAAAAAATATGGATCTTTTCTTCCATGGACCATCATTCTTTCGAGGTCTTTTTTTTTACCCTTTCCAAATACATTATTAAATTCACGCAACTCTTCAAGAATTTCTATGCCAGATAATGAAGTAGGTGCACTTTTATGATCCTCTTTACCATCAAATGATTTCTTATCTCTTCGAAAAGGATGGTTTGGAGGCAAAAATGCTCGATGACCCATATAACACATCTTACGACTATGTTTGAGATATTGAGAGCAAGTACCATAGTTACAAGTAGGGCATGCCCATCTCCCCTTGGTGCTCCATCCAGAAAGCATTACTAATGCTGGACTAATTGTCCACAATAAAGCTGCACGTAATGAAAAAGTTTGGTTAGTCACAACATCATATGTTTTCACTCCCACTTCCCACAATTCAATCAACTCCGCAATTAGTGGTTGAAGGTACACATCTATATCCTTTCCTGGAGAAGAAGGGCCCGAAATGATCATTGACAACATTATATATTCTGACTTCATGCAAATCCATGGAGATATATTATAGTTGATTAACATAACTGGCCATGTGCTATGACAGATGCTCATACTTCGAAATGGGTTAAAACCATCACTTGAAAGACCCAATCTAACATTGCGAGGATCATTAGAGAAGTCTGGATATAAGGAATCAAAATGCTTCCAAGCTTCTCCATCAGCAACATGTCTTATATACTCATCATTTGGTCGTTCAGTAGCATGCCATCTCATAGCTACAGATGTCTCGGAACACATAAATATCCTCTGAAGCTTAGGCTTTAAAGGAAAGTACCTTAAAACCTTAGCTGGAATTTTAGTATTCTTATTGGTTAAATCATTACGAACATTTTTCCATCTAGATGTCCCACAATGAGAGCAATTCTCTAGCTTGGCATTATCTTTCCAGAATAACATGCAATCGTTAGGACAAGCATGAATTTTTTCATAATTAAGACCCAAATTAGTTATCACCTTTTTAGCCTTATTAAAAGACTCGGGTATCTGAGCAAATGGAAATGCCTCTTTTAACAAGTCTAACAAGTCTGAAAAGGCTACATTACTCAACCCATGGATGCATTTAAACAAGAACAGCCGAATGGTGAAACTCAGCTTTGAAAAATTCTTACACTCCGGATACAACTCTGTTTTCCCTTCCTCTACTAATTTAAAAAATCTCTTTGCATCTTCTGATGGTCCCTCTCTTACTCCTTCATGCCTCTGGTCACCTTCTATATTTTTAAAAACATCATGAAGTAGTCTATCTATGTCATCATGCATGTCGGATCTTTCATCATCAGTATTTTGGACTTATTATTTGACAGTCCTTCTCCATGAAATATCCAATTGGTGTATCCACCACGAGCAAATCCAAAAGCAATCAAGTGATTCTCCACCACAGTTCGATAATGCCAATAACGATTAAAGCATTTTTTGCAAGGGCATAATATTTCATTTCCTAGGGAAGCTTTTTCAAATGCTTTATCAAGAAAAGTATTCACCCCACGTTCATACGCATCGGTGGATCTTGGAAGATTCATCCAAATTTTATCACTAATATCCATTGGATATCCTATGTGACATAAATAAAATATAAAAATTAGAATTCAAGTAGCGAATTTCACAGGATTAGAACAATTCGATTCCAACTATGACTTACAACTATAATGTCAAACTCCAAAGTAGAACCTTAAAAGTAGAAAAAATGTGCATATGTGAAGTAATGATGTTCACAACTATATTTTTTGGCTTAGAAACTGACTGCAGATTATGAGAGGAAGATTGTAGCATTTCATTTTAATGACATAAGTTGACAAGAAAAAGTATGAGTATTTAAAAAAAGTAAATCATACTCATCTATAAAAACAGTTAACAAGATACAGTTAATATCTATTTTCACATACGTAAAATAAGAGTTTACCTATGCTAAAAGTAAGAGGCTAACTTCCAGCAACAATTGTTACAATAGTTGACTGCACAGGACCTGCAACAGTAAAAAGCATCAATATACATCAATAAGTCATTTGTGAGATAAAATTTAGTAGGCCACAATTAGTACTCCAATTATAGAAATAATAATGTGCAGTTATGCATTTGTACAGGTCAACATGCCAAGAACTCAAAACCAGCAGCAACTAAAACCAGCAGAGTTCAAGTTGAAAAGTAAAACATACAATTAGAATAGATTAGTGAAGAAGAAATGATGACATACAATTAGAATAGATTAGTGAAGAGCAAAATGCCACACTTCTTTTTTTCTATATAAAGGGAAACCAAGAAAGAAGAACAAAAAGAGAAGAGATTTCACACAAATGACAATAAGCATGACCACAAAAGCTTTTGAAATTATGGCTAAATTGGAAAAGAGTACGTGTTTTGCAAAGTGAATTCTTAATATACAGTAATTCACGAATTATACATTGATTCATATGCAGGGGAAGACGAAACCATAATCATCTAAAAGACCTAAAAACACCTAAAACTGAAATCATAATCATCTATGAGATTTATGGATACGGCCGATAAGATCTCTTAGATTGACCAGCCAGCTGGGTTGAGTCATATTTCATAGTAATTTGTTTTTATGAGATTCCACTTATCAATGTCAATTAACTGCTACAGGAGCTAGTTCTGATAATAACTTTTTCACATTTACTAATGCGTTGACTATTTTTGTTATCTCCTTTTGCAGCAAGGTGATGAAGGTTTATTAAGTGCAGCTTATGCAACAGAAGTCCAAAAGCTGTCAAGTGTGAGGTAACTGACTCTCGTAAGCCTTTATCTATCTAAGGGAGGTTGTAGGATCATTTCCATCCCATAGTTCCATAGTGACTGAAGTTAGAAGGTACAGAGAGAACTGGAGAATATGGTAGTCATCATCAAAGTCGGTAAACATCTAGTTGAAAGATTGTCCCATCGTTCATTTTGATTTAAAGATAGAACTGGAATAGTATGAATGGTTTCTACTGTTAGCGATTATGTGTGCCTACTGCACTGCATTGAAAAACTGAGGTGTTGCCTACTCAAATTCAAGACTAATTTATTGATTCTATTTGTATTGTCTCAGATATGTGTCCTTCGACTTTCATCACTGTTGTGGGGGCTCAAACTTTGACAAGATACAACTTCTATATGATGAAATTTCCGAGGACTTTGAAAAAAATGGGTAAGAATAAAACTAGAATAACAATGGCATTGCTTGCCAAGAAAAGAAGCTTGGCAATGTGTAATCTCCATAATACTGTTTTTTCTTGCTAAAATTCACTAATCAAGCTAAGCAGATACTTTCTCATAGACACAAAAGACAAGATTCTATTAGAGCAGAGAGGAGTTATTAGATCCAACTGCATTGACTGCCTAGATCGAACAAATGTTACTCAGGTTGGAGGAACCATGTCTATTCTTTATTTCAAGAACAAGTCATTGAAATGCTTCAAACACACATAAGTCAGAGAGAGCAAGACCAGAACAGGGGAAAACGAAACCTTAATCATCTAAAACACCTAAAAACACCTAAAAACGAAACCATAATCATCTAAAACAGAGAGAGCAAGAGCAGAACAGGGGAAGACGAAACCATAATCATCTAAAACACCTAAAAACAAAACCATAATCATCTAAAATAGAGAGCAAGAGCGGAACAGGGGAAGACGAACACATTCATTGATTCATATGCAGCTTTGGATCCAAAAAAACCCTAACCCATCATTTTTGGAATAACCATTTTCAAATTTGAGGTACAAACTTTAAAATACAAATAAATTAAATAAAAAAATAACATCTAATATTTCATAGAAACCCACATTGGTAACAACAACTACTGTACGCAGAAAATAATGTGTATTACTCCATCAATCATAAAAAAAATACACGAAATTGCAGAAAACAACATCTATTTCATAGCAACCCACTTGTGTATTTCAAAAACCCTTTCCTAGATTTATAATTTCAAAATCTCTTTTAAAAACCTTTCACAGAATGACAAAGAAAACTAAAATAGAATGCCATACCTTTTGTAGAGATAAAACCACAAACAAAGACAACAAATGAACCTTTAAACTTCTGCTACTGGAGACAAAAATCTTGGAGACGAAGATAGTTCTAACGGGAGATGAAGCTTTGTTGAGAAAAATCCTCTTGCATGTCTATGATCTTTGAGAAAACCCTAGCTAATTTCAGACGAAGCGGAGAAGAAGAAGAAGCGAGCGTATATAGAATGGTGGGAAATATTTTTGGCAATGGGTTTTAGAAGAAGAAAACCCTACCGCAGCTGATTTCAGATGAATGGGTTTCTCGCGGGAATAAAAAATATATTTGGTGGGAAATATTTTTGGGAAGTGGGATTATAATATTTTTTAATAGTAACCGTTGCTATAGAGTTTGATGTTGCAACGGTTTAAATAATTGTTGCAACAAGTACCTCTATGGATACGGTTTTGAACTATTGCAACGATTTATTTTAATAAGTGTTGTAATAGGCCGAAGGTTCTATGGCAACGGTTAAAATCGTTGCTATAAAGTATTTATTGCAACGTTGTTTAACCGTTGCAAAATTGTTGTTGCCATAGGCCATATTGCTAGTAGTGCAACAAAGAGCTCCCCAATGTTTTTCCCCAAGGAACAATAGATTCTATGCTCTTTATGCATGTCAGGGAGTTGAGGAAGCTCTGAATGTCGTGACTGATATGTTAAAAGTCTTTGATTTTGATGCTTATATTTTGCTTGACCCGGGTGCAAATTTGTCTTTTGGGACTCCTCTGTTGGCTGTTAAGTTTGGTTTGAGTCCCAAAATTTTGAAGAATCCTTTCTCAGTTTAGACTCCTATGGGTGAATCTGTTGTTGCACATAAAGTCTATCATGGTTGTCCTGTTTTTGTGTTGCGCGAAGTCTTCCCGTGTGATCTTGTGGAACTTGAGATGTTTGATTTTGACATGATTCTTGGGATGGATTGGTTGCATGCATCATATGCCTCTATAGGTTCTAGAACCCGGAAGGTCAAGTTCCAACCTCCCGGTGAGCCCGTTTTTGAATGGAAGGGTAGTGACTCCACTATTAAGGGTCGATTTATTTCATACCTCAAGGCCCAGAAGATGATCTCCAAGGGGTGCATTTATCATATTGTGATGGTCAAGGATATGGAGTCCGAATCACCTACTCTTGAGTCGGTTCCGATGGTGAATGAGTTTCTGGATGTGTTTCCCAAGGACTTGCCTGATATTCCTCCCGAAAGGAAAGTAGACTTTGGCATGGATCTACTCCCGGATACTCAACCTATCTCTATTCCTCCCTATCATATGGCACCGATTGAGTTGAAAGAGTTGAAGGGTCAATCGAAAGACTTGTTGGAGAAGGGATTCATTAGGGCAAATATATCGCCATGGGGTGATCCCGTACTATTTGTAAGGAAGAAAGATGGATCTTTTAGGATGTGTATTGATTATAGGCAACTGAATAAGGAGACCATTAAAAATAAGTATCTGTTGCCTAGGATCGATGACTTGTTAGACCAACTTCAATGGGCTACCCACTTCTCAAAGATAGATCTCTGTTTTTGATATCATCAGTTAAAGGTTAGAGAATGTGATATTCCCAAGACGGCTTTTCGAACAAGGTATGGGCACTTTGAGTTTTTGGTGATGTCGTTTGGCTTAACTGATGCTCCGTCTATGTTCATGGATCCCATGAATCGAGTGTTCAAGCCATTCCTTGATAGTTTTGTTGTCGTCTTCATTGATGATATCCTCATTTATTCTTGTAGTGAGCAGGAGCATAGGGATTATTTGAGGTTGGTTTTACAAACCTTGAGAGAGAAGAAGTTGTATGCCAAGTTTAGAAAATGTGAGTTTTGGTTGCACGAAGTAGATTTTCTTGGCCATGTGGTATCTGGGGATGGTAAAAAGGTGGAACCAAAGAAGACCAAGGCTGTGAAGAATTGGACTAGACCATTGACTCCATCAGATATTCGAAGTTTTCTTAGGTTGGCCGGCTATTATAGGAGGTTCGTTGAGGGGTTCTCATCTATCGCGTCTCCATTGACTAAATTAACACAAAAGAAGACTAACTTTGTGTGGTCAGATGAATGCAAAAAGAATTTTCAAACCTTAAAGGAATGCCTTACATCGGCACCTGTCTTGACCTTACCTAATGGCTTGAAGGGATTTGTGATGTATTACGATGCCTTACGGATCGGGTTGGGTTGTGTACTTATGCAACATGGTAAGGTAATAGCCTATGCATCAAGGCAATTGAAGGTGCATGAGAGCAATTACCCGACACATGATCTTGAGCTAGCGACGGTGGTTTTTGCCTTGATGATTTGGAGGAACTAGTTGTGTGTGTTTCATGTTGATGTATTCACCAATCACAAGAGTTTGCAATAGGTGTTCAATAAAAGGGATCTCAACTTGAGGCAAAGAAGATGGTTAGAACTCCTAACGGACTACGACATGAGTGTTCAATATCATCCTGACAGGGCCAATATGGTAGCTGATGCTCTTAGTAGGCTATCTATGAGTAGTGTGACTCATGTTGGAGAGGAAAGGAGGGAGTTAGCAAAGGATGTTCACAAGTTGGCTAGGTTGGGCTTCATGTTTGCCGACTCTAATGATGGTGGTATCCATTAAAAAATCCGAATCTTCAGTGGTTGTTAATGTGAAAGCTAAGCAAGATTTAGATCAATCATTGGTTGAATTGAAGAAATTGGTTGCCAAAAAGGAAATTGAGGTGTTCTCCCAAGGGGGAGATAGTGTACTTCAGTACCAAGACCGATTATGTGTTATGGATGTGGATAGCCTTCGAAGGGTGATCATGATTGAAGCTCACAACTCTCATTACTCTATCCATCCGGGATCTATTAAGATGTACTGGGATTTGAAGGAGGTGTATTGGTGGCATGGTATGAAGAAGGACATAGCCAAGTTCTTATTCGAATGTCCAAGTTATCAACAAGTGAAGGTGGAGCACCAAAGGCCCGGTGGCTTGACCCAAGAAAACTTGAGATTCCTACTTGGTAGTGGGAAGATGTGAACATGTACTTTGTGGTTGGTTTGCCTTGGACCCAAAGGCAATTTGACTCCTTTTAGGTTATCATTGATCGGATAACTAAGTTAGCTCACTTTCTACTAGTCAAGATTACCTTTAGTGCTGAGGATTATGCAAGGTTGTACAACCAAGAATTGGTGAGATTGTATAGTTTGCCTAAGTCTATCATATCAGATCGTAGAACCCAATTCACGTCTCACTTTTGGAGGTCGTTTCAAAAGGGACTTGGTACTAAGATTAAGTTAAGCACCGCTTTTCATCCTCAAATTGACGGCAAGCTGAGAGGACAATTCAAACCTTGGAGGATATGTTAAGGGCTTGTGTGTTGGAGTTCAAGGGTAATAGGGATGACCACCTTCCACTCATTGAGTTTGCCTATAATAATAGCTTCCATGCTCACATTGGTATGGCACTGTTTGAGGCCTTGTATGGGAAGAAGTGTAGGTCACTGGTCAGATGGTTTAACTTGGGGGAAGTGGCATTGATTGGCCTGGACTTAGTATTGGAAGCTATGGAGAAGGCGAGGTTGATTAGGGAAAGGTTGAAGATGGCCCAAAGTCGCCAAAAGTCCTATTCGGATGTTAGGAGGAGGGATCTTGAATTTCATGTTGGTGATTGGGTGTATATAAAGGTTTCACCTATGAAGGGTGTGATGCTCTTTGGTAAGAACCTTCAAGCTAAGCCCCCGATATATTCGCCCCGATGAGATTATTGAGCGGATTGGGAATGTGGTTTATAGGTTGGAGTTGCCTTTGGACTTGAGTTCCATTCACCCGATCTTCCATGTGTCTATGTTGAGGAAGTTAGTTGGTGATCCTAGCACTATTATGCCTTTGAAAGGAATCGAGCTTGAGAAAAACTTGTCCTATGAGGAAGTCCTGGTGGAGATTTTAGATAGACAAGTGAAGGGGCTCCGTAACAAGGATGTGGCCTCAGTAAAAGTACTTTGGAGGAATCAAGGCATGGAGAGTGCTACGTGGGAGGCGGAACTAGATATGATGAGGCGATATCCCTATCTTTTCCAATCTACTCAAGACTAAGGTATTAGGTTCTTCCTCATCTAAGTGGTACTAATTCTTCTATTCTTGTCTCATGACATGACATGCATACATGTGCATTAAAAAGATTTTTAGGATGTTTAGAATAATTTTAATATGCTTTGGATGAGTTTTAATGACTTTATAATTTTAAAGGGGTGAGTTGTGTGTTGCATCATATGTTTAGGTGATTTATATTCTAAGTCAAGCCTGTCACGTCCTGGGAGGGTACCTTTAGCGTGGCCGCCACTCAGAGACTATTCCTAGTCCACAAGCGAACCGCTTAGCCTCATCACATCATTCAATCAAATAAACTCTACTGAACAGCAGAAAGTATAAGCAAGTAAATGGGGACATATCATCTAAAGTCTCAAAATAAATATATATAAAAATAAATGCTAGTAAAAAGAACTAGCTCACAAGTCTCAACATCATTGCTCAATCATCGCCTATGAAGCCTCAATTACTACTCATGTAGAGCCAATGACAGACCCATGGCTACCCAAAATCAAAATAAGGAAATAGTCCAATCTCTAACTCTAAAGCAAGATGAATAAATCATGGTGGATCCTTTGAAGGCGGGGAGGCTCACCAAATCAGCTGCAAGTCTCAGATCTTCAACGGAGCGCCTGTTGGCGATCTCTAGTACCTACCTCTGCATCATAAAACGATGCAGTCCAGAGTGGACATCTGTACTTAAAATGTACTGGTATGTAAAATAGGTGAATGAAACAGAAACCAGTAGAATAGTATGGAAACAACATCAACTCAAAATAAACATCAAATCACATCAAATAATCAAATGTCTATCTAGGAAAAAATACAGAGCAGACAAATGACACATCAATAACTCAAACCCATCAATAGTCTCAAACTCATCTCAAAACTCATCTTGGAGGAACTCAGCTCCTCACATCTCATCTCAAAACTCATCTCAGAGGAGCTAACCTCCTCTTATTTCATCTCAAAACTCATCTCAGAGTCGGAGTACTCAAGCTAGGAAATTTATGGGAGTTTCTCTTATCCGACAACAATCACTTATGATCTAGTGAATGTAAAACCATCAGGCTGATGTTGCCAAAGCCGTTCCAAACTTTCCAGGTAGGGAACACTCAAAAACCATATCAGCTCACCCAATATGGAGTCAAACTCAATAGGTCCTCTATTGCTTTCAGGGAATGTTACTCTCGAGGGAACCATAATATATCTGATGGTTCTATGCCTCTGTAATGTTTGGAGACGTAGTTCGACTAGTTCGATAATCCTCACTCTTTTGGTGCTCGATACTCTTCCCATGACTCATAAAACCTCCATCTCAACCAATCTCATAGGGACTCACTCCCCGTCAACAACCGGTATCTTATAGGGACTTTAACCCTTTCATCAATCATCTCATAGGGACTTTAACGTTTTCATCAACCAATCTCATGAATGACTCAAGATTTAAAACAATCATTAGGAAGCAATGGAATAGACACATCGGTAGAGTTTATTTGTAGAGACTCATAAGGCAATAAAATGCTATCAACTCATCATCATTCTCTTGTCAGACTCAATAATCTTAACTCAAGGCTCTAGACTCAATTCTCAAGTTCATTATGCATGCTTTTCAATTTACTCATGTAGGGTTATGCAAGTTCTTCTATGAAAAATGTTCAACTCAAGAAAACAAACAGTATGATGATCATCAACATAAGAAAACATGGAATTTAAATCAATTTTTCAAGAAGCATCATCAAGAAATCATGCATGTAGACTCTTTAACCATCAACTAATCTATGACCTCTATGGGGCACATAAAAGAACAATCACATGTTTTAGGTTTAGCCTTACATACCTAAGATGTAGCTATCAATCAAGCACGTCAAGGATCTCTTCTCGAATCTCTCAACTCAAGCTTTTCTCCTCTCTCCTCAAGCCCTAGCCTTGTTAGATTATGGAATGAGACTTAGAATGGGGTTTTAGACCCTATTTACATTAAAACGACCTTATTAAATCGTGTACAGAGTTTAGGAGGGGTGGCAAATTGACAAGAATGCCCCTCATAATAATTTAGAAATTCTCAACTCGAAAAAGACACAGTCCGCGACGCGAACTGCTTGGGAACAATGTATTTCAAGAAAACGTTTTTGAACGAGTTTTCTCCATCCCGTCAAAAATTTTCAAAAGAATATAAGTGCTGGTCTGCGATAGGTGTACGACACGCCCCTGTCGCATATTAACACTGTTTTGTGCTTCGGATCGAAAAAATATCTTTTGATCGGGTAGCTCTAAAAATTGACCGACACCATTTTCTCACTCAATTTTGTGTGCTGATCATAAATCCGGCCTCGGATTTTCCATACGAGTATCTAAAGATGTTTTACGCGCATACCCTTTCTCTAGGGGTATTTTGAAAATTTTATCGGGCGTTACATCATCTCCCCCTTGTGATCATTCCTCCTCGAATGATGAGTAAAGGTGGATGTTATGGCACGAATAGACTCAAAACTCATCTCAACACTTAAACCCATCAATCAGACTCTCGACTCGTTTTTGATCTCAATCAATATCACTCTAACTTACGAATAGGAAGTCACGTCAAGAATAGATATATCAATTTAGCGAAGGGTAAGAAATTTACCTTCAAAACACTAATCATTTGGCACGAATAGGTGCAGATATTTGGCCTTCATCTCTTCCTCAGCTTCCCATGTGGCTTCCTCAATGAATTGATTTCTCCACAGGATTTTGACTAGGGCTATCTCTTTGTTCCTCAAATACGAATCTGGCAATCAAGGATTTGAATCGAAACCTCTTCGTAAGATAGGCTACCTTTCACTCCGATTCGACTACCAAGGCAGGATCTCCTAAGCTTTTCTTCTACATCGACACATGGAATACTAGATGCGCTCCATCTAACTCGAAAGGCAGCTCTAACTCATAAGCAACCTTCCCAATCCTCTTTACAATCTGATATGGTCCAACTTAGCGTGGACTCAACTTTCCCTTCTTCCCAAATCTTAGGACACCCTTCATAGGCGTCACTTTCAAATACACCCAATCATCTACCTCGAACTCTAAGCCTCATCTCCTCAGGTCGGTATACGATTTTTGGTAACTCTGGGAAATCTTTAACCTTTCTCTAATGACCTTGACCTTCTCCATCGATTGGTAGATGAGATCAGGCCCAATCATCTCCGCTTCTCCAACCTCAAACCACCCAATCGGTGATCTATATCTCCTCCCAAACAAGGCTTCGTACGGAGCCATTTGGATGCTTGCATGATAACTGTTGTTATTTGCAAATTCAATCAATGGTAGGTGATCAACCCAATTTCCCTTGAATTCAAGAACATAAGCTCTCAACATGTCCTCAAATGTTTGAATAGTACGCTCTGCCTGACCATCTGTTTGCGGATGAAAGGTTATGCTTAGATTCACCTTATTACCCAATCCTTTTTAGAATGATCTCCAAAACTGGGAGGTAAATTGAGCTCCTCTATCCGAGATAATGGACAAGGGAACCTCATGCAACCTCACAATCTCCTAGATGTACAACTTGGTGTACTTCTCCGCAGTGTTCGTTGTCTTAACTGCCAAGAACTGAGCCGATTTAGTCATTCTATCCACGATCACCAATATCAAATCATGTTGCTTTCGAGACTTTGGTAGGCCAGTAGTAAAATCCATATTAATCATCTCCCACTTCCATTCCGAAATCTTAATGAGCAAATCCACATGGCCTTTGATGCTCAACCTTCACCTGTTGGCAATTCGGGCATTTTGAAATGAACTCATTAATATCCCTCTACATTCCACTCCACCAATAGACATCTCTCAAGTCATGGTACATCTTGGTAGAGCCTGGATGAATGGAATATCTAGTGTTGTGGGCTTCCATCATGATTCTGTCTCGAATGCCATCATTGTTTGGAACACACAACCTACTTTGATACCTCAACACTCCATCTACCCCTTTGGAGAAGACCATCACTTTCTGTTTGTGGACAACCTCCTTCAGTTGGAGTATCACAAGGTCTTGGTCTTGCTTTTCTTTCACCTCTACAACTAAGGATGAAGCAGACCCATCCTAAATATTAACTCCTCCTTCATCATTCTCCTCAAGTTGAACTCCTAATCAAGCTAATCGATGCACTTCCTTGGCTAGCTCCTTCCTTCCTTCCTCCACATGGGTTGTACTACCCATTGACAACCTTCTAAGAGCATTAGCAACAACGTTTGCTTTACCTGGGTTGTAGTGAATGCTCATGTCATAATCCTTGAGCAATTCCAACCATCTCCTCTGTCCAGGTTGAGCTCTTTCTGACTGAAAATATACTGCAAGCTCTTGTGGTCACATGCACTTTATATAAGTAGTGGTGCCAAATTTTAAGCGCAAACACCACTGCTGCCAAATCGAGATCATGGATTGGATAGTTCCTTTCATAAACGTTGAGTTGTCTAGAAGCATAGGCTATCACCTTCCCTCTCTGCATCAGATCACATCCTATTCCAACCCTCGAAGCATCGCAGTAAATCATAAAGTCCTCTGTCCCCTCAGACAAGGTAAGGACCAGCGCAGTAGTCAACCTTGTCTTCAATTCTTGGAAAGTCATCTCACATTCCTCAAACCACTGAAACTTGACCTTTTTTTTAGTCAACTTAGTCAATGGCACGGATAGAGAAAAAAACCCCTTAACAAATCTGCGGTAGTAGCCCGCCAACCCCAAGAAAGTTCTTATGTCAGTCAGAGTGGCGGTCTGGGCCAGTTCTTAACCACTTCAATCTTTTGGGCATCCACTCGAATACCATCACCGGAAACAACATGACCTAAAAAAGCCGCTGACTTAAGCCAGAACTCAAACTTTGAAAATTTTGCATACAACTCATGGTCCTTAAGTGTTTGAAGGAAAACTCTGAGGTGGTTAGAATGCTCCTCCTCACTTCTCGAATACACCAAAATGTCATTAATGAAAACAATCAAAAACATATTGAGATATTGTCTGGATATATCTATTCATCAAGTCCATAAAAACGACAGGTGCATTCGTCAACCCAAAGGACATGACCAAGAACTGAAAATGGCCATACCTAGTCCTAAAGGCTGTCTTTAGAATGTCACATTCCCTTACCTTCAACTGGTTGTATCAAGATCTAAGGTCTATCTTGAAGAAACAAGAGGCGCCCTGAAGTTGGTCAAACAAATCATCTATCCTTGGGAGAGGATATTTATTCTTTATCGTGACCTTGTTCAGTTACATATAATCAATACACATTTTGAAGGACCTATCTTTCTTTTGGATAAATAGGACAGGAGCACCCTAAGATGAAACGTTTGGCCTAATGAAGCCCTTCTTTAGCAAATCTTTCAATTGCTCTTTCAACTCTTTAAATTCAACGCGGGGCCATCCTATAAGGTGGAATTGAAATAGGATGGGTATTGGGAAGAACATCATTACCAAAGATGATCTCCCTATAAGGAGGGACTCCAAGTAGATCATCAAGAAACACTTCCGGAAACTCTCTAACAATCGGGACTAACTCAAGAGGTAGGGACTCAACATCATCAGATTTCACTCGAACGAGGTGATAGATACAACCTTTGGAAATCAACTTTCTAGCTCTAAGATATGAGATAAACTTCCCTCTAGGTGCAACAGAATCACCCTTCCACTCTAAAACCGGTTCATTACGAAATTGAAACTTAACGGTTCAGGATCTACAATCAACAAAGGCATAACAGGCGTGAAACTAATCCATGCCAAGGATCAACTTGAAATCAACCATCTCCAACTCAATCAAACCAACGAGAGTATCCCTATGATTGATGGACAGTACACAAATCCTATAGATCCTCTCAGCTTGAATAGACTCACCCACTGGAGTAGAAACATCAAAGGGTTCAAGAAGACTCTTTGGGGTTTTATCAAATCTATTGGCCACATAAGGAGTTATAAATGGCAATGTGTCACCTGGATCAATCAAAGCATAACAATCAAAAGTAATGACTCGAATCATACCTGTCACAACATCTGGGGAGTTAATCTAATCTTGGCAACTACCCATGGCATATAGGCGGTTTGTTGCTCCGCCTGCACCTGACGTAGTGGCCCTCTGGTTTCCTCTAACCGGTGGGGCTGGTGTAGTAGACTGAGCCTAGTCAGCCCGCTTTGGACAATCCTTCTTGTAGTGAGCCAATTGGCCACATCCATAGCACATATCATTCCCGTCATGACATCTCCCCAAGTGCATTTTCCACACTTATCACACGGTGGCTTACCCTACGAACCTTGAGCCACACTAGCTTGCGACTGGGACCCATGGGTTCCAACATTCTAAAACCTTTGATCATACCTTCCTCTATGCATAGGTGCACTAGAAGATGATGGTGCTGGAAATCGATTACCATTGCCTTTCCTTTCAACCTCATGGCTGGATGTCTTAAGTCTCTTACACTCGAACTCTTCCTTGTCATGTTGTCTCTCCTTATCAGCTTGTTGCACAAATGTCATCAGTCGCCCGATGTCCATATCACTCACAAGCATGGCTCACCTACCATCTCTCTTGGGTCCTCTATTCAACCCATTGACATACATTCACATCCTTCCCCTCATGTCAGCCACCATGTCCGAAGCATAGCGAGAGAGCTGCGTGAACTTCAAACCATACTCTTGCATAGTTGTAGAGCCTATTTTAGATTTAGGAACTCTCTCACTTTAGCTTCTCTTTTCTCTCTTGGGAAAAAATGTCACAAAAAGGCTTCCTCAAACACTGCCCAAGTCAAACATGAGGCATCATCCCTTCTTCCTTTCTTCCACTGGTCGAACCACAGTCTGGCCACACCCTTGAGTTGGTGAGCAACCAGTTCAACCCTATCAACATCAGCTACATACATCACTTAGAAAACCTTCTCAAGTTCCTCCATAGAGTTATCAGGATCTTCATTGGATGCAGACCCCATGAACTCAGGCGGATTCATCCTAAAAAATTGTCAGACTCTAGAGGTGTCATGAGAATTTGGTTTTCTTGCTCCTTGTCTCGTAGTAGGTGATGTAATAGCCTAGTCTGGAGCTTGAATAGCTCAGCGTAGTTCAGCATTGGAGACCTCATCTTGAGGGGGTTGATGGGTTGATCAACAGGGACAACTTGATCCATGGGCTCCTCATGTACTTAAGGCTCGGGTGGATTAACAGCTTGCCTGGCAGGACGTCTCCTTCCTCTGACAGGTCTTCTGGGAAGTATATTATCACTTCTGCACGTGTAGAGCATGAAGTAGAAGAGTGTTTTCATAGAGTTTAACTCTATCACACGAATTTGAATGAGAAAGAAGTGTAAGCATTCCTAATGTCCTATAGCCTCCTGCTCATGAAATGTGGTCAACAATACACCCATAAATAGGACTCTACTGGACACAGCTTTATAGACTCCCTAAGATACTTGAACTCTGTGCTTTGATACCAAGTTTGTCACGCCCTGGGAGGGTACCCTTGGCGTGGCCGGCACCTAGAGACTATTGCTAATCCCCAAGCGAACCACTTAGCATCATCACATCATTCAATCAATTGAACTCTACTGAAAAACGGAAATAATAGTAAATAAATGTGTACATCCCATCTAATGTCTCATAATGATATCGGTAACAATAAAGGTTAGTAGAAAGAACTAGCTTACAATCTCATCATCAATGCTCGACCATTTTCTATGAAGCCTCTATCACTTATCATATCGTGCCAATGACAGATCCTTGGCTACCCAAATCAAAATATAAGAATAGTCAAATTTAACTCTAAAGCATGATAAAGTAAAAATAGTGTATCCTCCGAAATAAGGGAGGCTCACCAATCAGCTAAGAATCTTGGAATCTTTAACGGAGCGCCTGTGACGATCTCTAGTACCTTTCTCTGCATCATAAAATGATTCAATCCAGAGTGGACATGAGTACTTGGAATGTACTGTATGTAAAATAGCTGAGTGAACAGAAACCGGTAGAAGAATATGGAAAATAACATTGACTTAAAATAAACATCAAATCACATCAAATAATCAAATGTCTATCTATGCAAGCATAAAGAGTAGACAAGTGACCTATCAATAACTCAAACTCATCAATCATCTCAAACTCATCTCAAAGGAGCTCACCTCCTCTCATCTCATCTCATCTCATCTCAGAGGATCTCACCCTCTCTCATCTCATCTAGACTCGGAGTACTCAAGGAGGGAAATTTATGAGAGTTTCTCTTATCCGACAACACTCACTTATAAGCCAATGAATGTACAACAATAACCCTAATGTTGCCACAGTGGTTCCAAACTTTCTAGGTAGGGAACACTCAAAAACCATATTAGCTTACCCAATATGGAGTCAAACTCAATAGGTCCTCTATTGCTTTCGAGGACCGTTACTCTCGAGGGAACCATAATATATGTGATGGTTCTATGCCTCTCCTATGTTTGGCGACGTAATTTGATGAGTTCGTGTTGGACTAACTTTTACTATTTCGGTGCTCGATACTCCTCCCAGGACTCAATGCTCATAAAACCTCTACCTCAACTAATCTTGTAGGGACTCACTCCCCGTCAACGACCGGTATCTAATAGGGGCTTTAACTCTCTCATCAACCAATCTCATCAATAACTTAATATTTGAAACAATCATTAGGAAGCAACTAAATAGACACATCGGTAGAGTTCATTTATAGAGACTCATGAGACAATCAAATGCTATCAACTCATCATCATTCTCTCGTCATGCTCAACAATCTCAACTCAAGGCTCTATACTCAATTCTTAAGTTCATTACACATGATTTTCAAATTACTCATGTAGGGTTATGCAAGTTCTTCATAAAAACATTCAATTAAAGAAAACAAATAGTATGATGATCATCAACATAGAAAAAATGTAAATTAAATAAGTTTTTTAGGAAACACCATAAAAATTTCATACATGTAGACTCTTGAACAATCAACTCCTATATGACCTCTATGGGGCACATGAGAGAACAATCTCATGCTTTTAGTTTAGCCTTACATACTTGGGATGCAGCTATCAACCAAGCACGCCAAGAATTGCTTCTCGAATCTCTCAAACTCAAGTTCTTCTCCTCTCTCCTCAAGCCCTAGCCTTGTTAGACTATGGAAAAGGACTTAAAATGGGGGTTTTAGACCCTTTTTACGTCAAAATAACCTTAATAGATTGTGTAGAGAGTTTAGGAGGGGTGAGGAATCGACTGGAATGCCCCTCATAATATCTTAGAAATTTCCAACTTGGAAAAGACCCAGTCCGCGATGCGGACTGGTCGCGCATAATGTATTTTCAGAAAAAAAAAGTTTTTGAACGAGTTTTCTCAATCTCGTCAAAAATTTTCAAAAGAATATAAGTGCTGGTCCGCGACAAAGGCGTAACGCGCTCCCATCGCACACCAACACTATTTTGTGCTTCGGATAAAAAGATTATCTTTTGATCGGGTCGCTCTAAAAATCGATCGAGACCATTTTCCCACTTAATTTTGCATGCTGATCACAAATCTAGCCTCAGATATTTCATATGAGCATCGGAAGATGAGTTACGTGCATACCCTCTCTCCAGGGGTATTTTAATAATTTTACTAAGCATTATAATGAGCTTCATAATTTTTACTAAATTATATTGTATAGTCAGTATATACTTTATATTATTTTTGGCTATTTTTTATGTACATAAAACTTGGTTAGATTTATTCTAAACTGATATATATATACAGAATATAATATATACTACACTACCCTTGGTAATATTTCTATCACTCTCGATAGAGTACATATATATATAAACATGTAAGAATGCCTCCCTTTTAACTAAGTTTACCCAAAAGAAGGTGAAATTGAAATGGTCTGATATATGTGAGAAACGTTTTCAAACATTGAAGGATCTCCTTACTCCATCCCCTATTTTGACATTGCTTGAAGGTTCAAACTATTTTTGTTTTTCTTGTGATGCCTCACATTTATGGTTGAGTTGTGTTTTGATGCAACATAGGAAGGTCATTACCTATGCCTTAAGGAAATTAAAAGTGCATGAGAGAAACTACCCAACTCATGACCTTGAGCTAACAGCCATTGTATTTGCACTAAAAATTTGGTATCAATATCTGTGTAAGGCACATGTTGACGTATTCCTCAACCACAAGAGTTTGCAATACGTGTTTAGCCAAAGGGATTTCAACCTAAGGCAAAGAAGGTAGTTGGAACTTCAATGGATTATGACATGAGTGTGATGTATCACCCCTCCGCCCCCCCCCCCAAAGATAATGTTATGGTCAATGCCCTTAGTTGAGTACCTATGGGCAACATTGTACATGTTGAGGATGGAAAGAAAAAGTTAATTAAAGAAGTGCACCGATTGGATCGTTTGAGTGTGAGGTTGAATGATTCAAGCAATGATGGTGTACTTGTGCATAGTGGGGCTAAATCATTTTTGATGGCAAAGGTTAAAGCAAAGCAAGACATGAATCCTACCTTGGTTGAGCTGAAGAAGATGGTAGTTGATAAAAAGCTAGTGGTTTTCTCACAAGGGGGAGACAAAGTACATCATTACATGGGTGGTTGTGTGTTCCTAATGTAGATGATCTAAGCGAGAAGATGCTAGAGGAAGCTCATAATACTCGGTATTCTATTCAACCGGGATCCACAAAAATGTATAGAGATTTGAGAAAAGTGCATTGGTGGAATGACATGAAGAGAGACATAGGAAGGTGTATGGGAAGGTGTGCAAATTATTAATAAGTGAAAGTTGAACACCAAAGACTAGGTTGTTTAGTCCAAGATATTGAGATTCCTACTTGGAAAAGAGAGGAGGTATATGGACTTCATCACGTGTTTTCTAAAGACTCAAAAATAATATGACTCAATATGGGTGGCTGTGGGTCGAATACTTTCTGCAATTGAAGACTTCTTATGGAGCCGTCAATTATGCTAAGGTTTACATACATGAGTTCGTAAGGCTGCATGGAGTTCCATTGTCAATCATATCATACTGTGGTACTCAATTTGTTTCTTATTTTTTGTAGCCATGTCAAGAGGGCCTTGGTACAAAAGTGAAGCTAAGAATCGCGTTTCATCCTCGAATCGATGGGCAAGCTGAAAAAATAATCCAAATATTGGAAGATATGCTAAGAGCATGTGTTCTTAATTTTAAAGGAGGATGGTACGATCATCTACCTCTTATTAGATTTGCTTAAAACAATATTTTCCATTCAAGTATTGAGATGACACTGTTTGAAGCTTTATATGATAGATGATGTAGGTCACCGATAGGATGGTTCAATGTTGGATAAATGTCATTGATTGGGCCGAATTTGGTACTTGATCCTATGGAAAAGGTGAGGTTTATAAGAGAAAAGTTGAAGTTCTAGTTAAGGAAAACACTCATTATTCAAGTATTTAAATGAAAATCATGAAAACCCATAAAATTCATGCTGGAAATTGAGGAAAAAGTAAAGTTTGATTTGGGCTTTATGGATGGAATAGGTCCATAAATGAAGAACATAATAAGGAAATTTCCCAAGACATACAATAGTGGTTGAACAATTCTAAGGAAACCACTTGAGTTTTTAGGCTAAAACCACTTAATATTTCAGGTTGATCACCATAAGAGTTATCCTTCTTAGTTTTGGAAAGGGTGCTCTATCTAGAATTTAATACTTAATTATGCCATTATCAATACCAAAATAAACTGAGAATGAAAAAACGTATCCGCCAAATTATCCAATTACTCTTTTCAAAATTCCCTCAAAATTGACAAACTAAAATTTGAAGAAGTCAATCTTTATTAAACTCAAATTAGCATATGTTTAGAATAAGGCAATCAAGTAATGTCCTTTTATCATACCCATTCAGAATATACTTTATAATTCTGGCAAAATATACACTTTATTGTATACCCTTTTGGCAAATAATATTGTATAGTCTGTATATAGTTCATTTGATTTTTAACCTTTTTACGTAAATAAAACTTGACTATATTTATTCTAAATAATTTACTTTATTGTGTATTTATATATTTGAAATGGATTTAGCATGATTGCTTTCCTTAATAGAAAGTGTGCTAGCCCTCATACGTGTTCCAAGTGTGAGAGGAATCATGTTGGTGATTGTTTGAGGGGCACAAGCGCTTATTTTAGATGTGGAAAATTGGGCCACAAGATTTCTGAGGAAAGTGTATACATTATAATGCCCACCAGGGAGTATAGTTTTTGAAATCTTGTAAACTAATTAAAGCCCTAATTTAGTTTTTGTAAAGGTATTGTAGTACGAATGATCTTGGATTTGAAATTAGGGAAATTTGAATTGTGCGTCAACTTCCTCTCTTCCCAATCATGAATGTTTGACCTTATGGTGCTATGTTCTGCTTGCTTACTCTTGTGATTTCTTATTTATGTTATGTATGTTTATGAAATGAACAAGAGGCTTGGATGGGGTGCCTTTAGGTGTTACATTCTCCCTATCCCGACTAGGCCCTACATTTGGATCGTGAAAAAAATTCTCTATCCTTTGGAGTTTTAGGTTCCCATCCCACAACTCTTATTTTTCAAATCTATAGTTCTATTGCCACCAAGCATTGCAATGCTCAAATCGTTTCAATCATGTTTTTACTGCTAATGATCTTCCTAAGTCTTTTGTGACAATGTCAGTTGGTGAAACAAATGATGCTACTTGGTATCTTGACTCGACTTCTTCTGCTTATATGACCCCATCTGAAGGCAATATTTTTTATGTACATCCTCTTACAATAGTTGCTGTCGTGTTTTAGTTGGCAATGGAGCTTTGCTTGATATTACAAAATTAGATATTGTCAGATACCTACAACATATCGTCTTTTACATTTGCACTCCACCTTTTATGTACCTAATCTTAGTCATAATTTAATCTTTGTTAAAAGGTCATGTGCTGATAATAATTGTTTTGTAAATTTTGACTCTTCTTCGATCTTTGTTAATGACAAAATCACGGGCCAACCTCTCCTACAAGCTTCCAGTAAAGGCGATGCTTATCCTGTGTCCTCTTTATCTGCACATTTCTTTCCTCGTGCATCTATTACTCTGCGTCAACAAAAAGATACTCGGAACTGTCAACTAGGCTATTGTGGTGCTCATGTCCTAGACAGTCTTAGGAAGAATAATTTAATTACTTTACAGAGTTATTTTAGCAATAGTTGTGTATCTTGTTGTCTTGGAAAATCTCAATGTTAACCTTTTAATTTATTTGATCACTCTTTCACCTTTAGAAATTATTCACTTGATATGGTAATAGCCTGTATTAGCTAATTTAGGCTTCTAATACTATGTCATATTTGTGAATGAAGTTTTTCGTTTTATGTGGATCTATCCTATGAAAAATAAGTCTGAGGTCTTTACACACTTCTGTGCTTATCAAAAGTTGATTGAAAATCTTCTTAATAGTAAAATGAAAATATTTCAAAGTGATGGGGGTGGAGAATTTGATAATAAATCCATGCTTTTGCACTTTTCTAACTCAGGCATTTCCTTTCACAAATCATGTCCAGATACTCCACAACAAAATGGGATTGTTGAATGGAAACACAAACACATAATTGAAATTGTGTGAACTATTATCTCTGAGTCAAAACGTCCTTCTCAATTTTGGGCAGATGCTGCTTTCTATGTTGTTTACACTATTGACAGGCCACCCACTCCTATTTTTAATGGCCTTTGAAAAACTTTTCAAAAAACCTTAAGGTTATTCCTTTCTTAAAGTATTTGGATGTGAGTGTTTTCTGACTATGTTTGCTCGTGTTTCTCATAAGCTTACCCCACAGTCTATACAATGTGTGTTTTTAGGACATGCATCTAATTATAAAGGGAATCGTCGTCTAGATCCTAAAATTAGTTGTGTTTATGTTAGTCTGCATGTACTCTTTCATGAATTAACATTTCTATATTTGGAGCTTTTTACCCCAACTACTGCTTCTATCTTTCCTCCTGCTTCCTCTAACTCACTTGTTATCATAATACCTTTAAATTTTATCCCTACCATCATATCTTTCATCTCCTACAAATTCTTCCTCTCCAATTGTCTTGTCTACATTCGCCAGTCCTTCCAGTGGATCAAATTCTATTATTCCTCATACTCCTTTCAGTCTTCCTATTTAATCCACTAGTGCTGCTCATATTTCATCCTCCTCACCTAGTGCGTTGCCTTTAATTAGTGATTTGTCCTCAACTTCCTCTCTTCCCAATAATCAAATGCAAACTCGATTGAAATATGAAATATCTAATCCTCATCAATTTGTGTTCGTTTAAGTACGGTCAATTCTTTGCTTTCTTCTAAGCTTTTTCCTCAAGGTATGTAGGGCTTCATCCATGGACCTATTCTATCCATGGAGCCCATATGAAACTCAGATTTTTCCTCAATTTCAAGCATGAATTTTATGGGTTTTCATGATTTCTATTTAAATACTTGAATTATGATTGCTTTTCTTAAATAGTTATTAAAAAGATGATTTTGCAGGGATGCATATATTATGTTGTCCAAGTTAGGGATATTGATTCCAAGGCTCCTACTATTGATTCGATTCCTATAGTTAATGGATTCCCTAATGTCTTTCCCAGTGATTTACTCGGTATTCCCCCCAAAAGAAAAATTGACTTTAGTATTGATCTTCTACTGGATACTCAACCTATATCTATTCATCCATACCGAATAGCCCCGCCAAAGTTGAAGGAATTAAAGGAACAATTGAGATATTCGCTTGACAAGGAGTATGTAAGGACTAGCGTATCTCCATGGGGGTGCATGTTGGCATATTTACCGACCATAAGAGCTTGCAATATGTGTTCTTACCAAATGAACTTGAACCTTAGGCAAAGAAGATAGCTAGAATTATTTAAGGACTAGGGCATGGGTGTATTGTATCACTCGAACAAGGAAAATATTTTGGCTGATGCTCTAAGTAGAGTGTGTATGGGCAATGCACTCCATTTTGAAAATGACAGAAAGGTGTTAGTCAAGGAAGTACACCAATTGTCCTGTTTTATAGAATTGAACTTCAGATTTTATGGGTTTCGTAATACTGGAATGGCTCCCACAATCCCTACCCAAGTGATACAATACACTCATCTCCTATTTTAAGGGTTTCATAATACTTGCATCTTCTAGTGTTCTATGTTTGAAATCGGAGAAATCTTCGAGCTCATATTGATCAAAAATCGGGAACGAAAATTGTCATAAATTTATTTATCAAAAATTAAAGGCTGTAATAATATAAGTGATACCAAATTTATAATACTTCACCATAAATGCATTGCAGTTAAATGATTCAAATTTGTCCATCTCGAACTTTAAATCCTATTGGATTGCACTTCTCAAGAATGGACAAATTTAATTTGATCGTGCTCGGAGAACAACCAAAAATAATTATGTACTACTATTTCATAACCTCGAGGGGTGAATTTTACTTTTCACATGCTTTTCACATGACATCATATAAGACATGAAGGAATACTGAGTAAATCCCAATACTTGATCTCACTAAGAGGAAAACACAAATTCACACCAAACAAGATAAAAGGATGATGATCATAGTTGTACAAGAGCAAAAATATCCAAAAAGGTTGGTGAAAAAAGTTTAATTTTTTTTTTGGGTATTCTCAAATTGTATAAAGCTTCCAACTTATATTTTTCTAAATGGAAATCAAAATTTATAAGCACATAAGGTAAAGAAAATGGTGATGAAAAAAGAACTAAGCGTCATATCCCCTATATCATGTTCTCAATTTTGTTTTTTAAAAAAAGATTGTTTAATGCAATTTATTGATTGCTTTGGTAATTTTACTAGTTGAGTATATTTGAAAATGCTCAACTTTTTCTTTTCTTAATTTATTTTTTATTGTTTAATAAAAATCTTTGTGAAGAATCATGTTGCCTTTGAGTTTAATTTTGCTATTTTCTTTTTCCTTTTTTTGTTAACTTTGTGGAGTTAATTTTTTTACAATTTTATGTAAAACTTTGTGGAGTTAATTTTTTATACAATTTTATGTAAGTTGTAAAGAGAAAGAAAATAACTCGTAGCAAATAAATTTATTCTTTATTGATTACTGTGTTGACCCTTATATAGCCAGTGTGTTAAATATAAAGCTGAGAATAAATAATAACATAGATAAATCTATGTAGTAATATGCCTAAAGATTAGAAAATTGATAAGTACGATTTAATTTACAATATTGAATTAAAACAGTCCTATAAGTAATGAGAGTCCTAGAAAAAATCTACTAGCCATTGTTACGCCCCCGCAAGTTGGCATCGAGGTATACTCGACCTAACTTGGGAAAAAGATTACTGAAAAGTTCAAGTGAAAGAGGCTTTGTAAGGAGATCAGCAATTTGATAAGCAGCATGTAAATGGACAACTTCAAGCTGTTTGCACTCAACCTGCTCAAGGAAAAAATGAAAATCAATGGCCATTACTTCATGGGGCTATGGAAAATAGGATTTGCGCAAATATAAGTAGTGCTAATATTGTCTCAGAGAATAATTGGAGCAGTAATCAGGGGAAATCGAGGCTCCTAAAGAAGATGGGTAAGCTAGTTAGCTCCGAAAGCAATAGTAGCAACTGCCTGATGTTCTACCTTTGTAGAAGAATGAGAAATATAATGCTCCTTCTTTAAAGACCATGAAATAGGAGAATGACCAAGATAAATAACATAAGAAGATCTGGATGTTCGATCTTGAGGCTTCCCTGCCCAGTCTGAATCACAGTATTCAAGCAACCTACATCTGGTTCCTTGGAATGAGTACACCAACAAAGGTGGTTGAACAGAGATAGAAGAATAGTCATTTAAGAGTAACCCGATGAGACATATATGGCTAATACATAGCTTGTGAAAACTTTCTAACAACAAAGCTACTTTCGGACAGGTGAAGGAAATGTAATGAAGTTTACAAATAATTTCCACCAATATAAAGAGCAACCAACTGGATGATCATCAGAGGAGGGATAAAAATAATAGAAGATGTTATAGGTGTGGAAACACTTTTGTAGTTATCCATAGCTACCTCATGTAGGAGATCCATTGTGTACTTATATTAGGGAAGAAGAAGACCAGTAGAAGAACGAATTACCTCAGCACCAATAATGTAATTGAAAGGCCTTAAGCCCTTCAATGAAAATTGATGAGAAAGATTCTTAATGATATAATGAACACCTTTATGGTGATTACCATTCACTATGATCTCATCCACATAAACTAAAATGCACATAGCAAATCCAACTTTATGCATAATGAAAAAGAAGGAATTAGAAAGTGATTTAACAAAATCTAAAGTAAGGAGATACTTTTTCGATGTGCCAAGCATGAGGGGCCTATTTGAGACCATAAATTGCCTTCTGAAGACGACATACATGGGTAGTATTCCAGAGTTTTCAAATTTTGATGGTTGTCGCATGTATACTACTTCAGTAAGACAACTTTGCAAGAAGACATTGTTAATATCTAGTCGATGAACAAGCCAATCAAGTTGAGTGGTGATAGTCAAGACAAGACGGACAGTGGCATGCTTGATAAGTGGACTGAAAATGGAATGATAATCAAGTCCAGGATTCTACGTAAATCCCTTAGCCATAAAACAAGCTTTGTATTTATCAACAAAACCATTAGATTTATTGTAACGACCTGGCCCAACACTGTGAAGCATTGTCCACTCTTGGGCTTAGCCCATCACGGATTTGCCCCATTGGGCTCACCCCAAAAGGCGCTTCATAGTAAGTAGACCAGTCCTTTACTTATATACCCAACATCTCTCCTGTGTTTTGCTGATGTGGGACATCTCATCTCAAGATGGGTTGTTACATACCCCCTCTATGGACTCAACGTCATCGCTGAGGTTTGCCCCACCACATGGGATTTGCCTAGACTCAACACTGAAGTTTGCCCCGTCCATCGAGATTCGCATAAACTCAATTGAACTCTAGACACACATCGACAAGGCTGACATAGGAGTGACTCTGATACCACCTATAACGACCTGGCCAACACTGTGAAGTATTTTCCGCTCTTGGGCATAGCCCATCACAGATTTGTCCCTTTGGGCTCACCGCAAAAGGCGCCTCACAGTATATAGACCAGACCATTACTTATATACCCAACATCTCTTTTGTGTTTTGCCGATGTGGACATCTAATCTCAAGATGGGTTGTTACATCTATATTTAACACGAAAAAACCACTTATAATCCTCCATATTTTTTAAAGAGACACATGGAACCAAATCCCAAGAATGGTTACAAATAAGAGCATCAAATTTGGCTTATATTGCTACTTTCCATTGGGGAATTATCTTGGCTTTCTTATGAGTGGTGGAGATCTATAAAGAAAGTGTAGAGGTTGGGAGAAACTAACAAGGTTTAAGGCTATGAGTTTGTGATTTGGTAGTCAATGGGTGTACTTTGGTGGCTAGCTAGTCTGGCTGGGTTTGGGTTGGTGGGTCATGTTGAATAGGAGATGTCGATATAGGTGAGAAGAAATCCATATATGGCTCATTTTGTGCCAAATCATATGAAGTTGAAGGACATAGAGTTTGGCTAGGAATAGATGTTCTTTCTTGTCTATGATATGTGATAAGTGGCAATGAGCGAAATGGTTGAGGTGTTGGTGAATGATTTGTTCTTTGATTTTGTGGAACTTGTGTAGAGGGAGAAGATGTAGAGTTGAGACATGATAAGGACTGTTACCTGATTGTGAAGATAGCCATTTGGAGCGAAGGAGATAGCTTGTGGGCATTGAGAGACTGTTGGCAATGTAGTCACTGGTAGAGGGAGTTGATAAGAGGAATGTGAAATTGAATTACTATCAAACTAGAATTCAAGTAATGTACTTTACTTTCACCCATTTGAGCCTGTTTTTTAATAAGTGCTCATGAGATTTTACGAGTTTTTAAATTAATAAAAATGGACCTGCAGTAATCACAACTAGTCGTAAAACATACTCACAAAATAGATGAACTCCACAATTTGTCCTAAGAAGATGCATTAAATTTTCCCTTTTGTAAATCTTAAATGTCATATTAATATGCAAAAGTGTTGTTCTTCCAACACTATAGCGATATATTTATACATTATTGTATATGATCTTTATGAATAGACCAAATTCAGTAGCCATTTTCGATAGAAAATACATATTCAATATTTCGCATTAGAAAGTAGCTATAAAGGTACTAGGGGTTTCGAGAAGGACCTTTGGGGATGTCAAGGCGATTGGTGGTGGAATGATGAAGTCCAAGTCAAAGTGAAAGCTAAGAAGGTTGCTTATACGAAGTAGTTGGAATGTAGGGATGAGGATAAAAAGCGAAGGCTTAAGGAGTTCTATAAGAAGACAAAGACAGAAGCGAAGATGGCAGTGATGAGTGCTATGATATCTTCTTTTGTGCGCTTATATGTGGAGCTAAGTGATAAAGGCAGGAACAAGAGATTGTATAGGCTCACCAAAGAGAGAGAAAGGAAAGCTCGCAACTTGGACCAAGTGAAGTGCATCAAAGATGAGGAGGGTGAGGTGTTGGTGGATAAGACTTCCATTAAGTTAAGGTGGCAAGCTTACTTTCATAAACTCTTAAACGAAAAAGGAGATAGAGATATTAAGCTGGATGAGTTGGCACACTACGAAAGGCAGTGAGATTTCAGTTACTGTAGGTGGTTCAGAGTTGAGGAGGTTAGACATGTTATTAGTAGGATGAATAGAGGTAGGGCGATCCGACCCGATGAGATTCTGGTAGATTTTTTGAAAAACAGGGTCAAGGATAACATAGAGGGTTGACTAGATTTTTCAATGCTATTATGAGGACTACCAGGATGCTCAGATGAATGGAGGAGGAGTACAATGGTTCCACTGCACAAGAACAAGGGTGATATTCAAAACTGTAACAATTACAGGGGCATCAAGTAGTTAAGGCTTTATATGAAGGTCTGGGAGAGAGTGATGGACATGAGGGTAACAAAAGTAGTGTCTATTCCAGAAAAGAAGGACCTTTATAGGTGTTCATTGACCGGAAAAGGCGTATGACAAAGTTCCGATGGATGCTTTATGGAGATGCCTAGAGGCGAAAGTTGTTCCAATCGTGTATATTAGAAAGATAAAGGATATGTATGACGAAGCAAGAACTCGGGTAAGAACGATAGGAGGAGACTCAGAGTACTTTCCTATTGAGATGCGGCTCTATCAAGGATCTATATTGTTCCCTTTTCATTTTGCTTTTGTAATGGATGAGCTAGCACGATATATCCAAGAGGGGATGCCATTATGTATGCTATTTGCAAATGACATAGTACTGATTGATGAGACTCTGTCCAAAGTTAATGATAGATTGGAAGTTTGGAGAGTTACTTTGGAATCTAAAGGTTTAGATTGAGGAGAACCAAAATAGAATACTTGGAGTGTAAATTTAGTGTTGCTAGAGATAAAGCAGACATTGAAGTGAAGCTTGCCACTCAACCTATCCCTAAGCGAGAAAGCTTTAAGTATCTTAGATCTATCATCTAGAGTAATGGAAATATCGACGATGATGTTACACATCGTATTGGGGTAGCATGGATGAAATGGAGGATTGCCTCAGGAGTACTGTGTGATCAAAGATACCACATCAGCTTAAAGGCATGTTTTAAGAATGGTGGTCAGACCATGTTTGTTATATGGGGTGGAGTGTTGGCCACTTAAAAATTCACATGTACAGAAGATGCAGGTTGTAGAGATGAGGATGTTGAGATAGACGTGTGGACATTAAGAGTGATAGGATTAGGAATAAGATCATTCGGGAGAAGCTAGAGGTGGCCCCTGTGGCTAGCAAGATGAGGGAAGCGAGACTGCATTAGTTTGGACATGTGTAGAGAAGGAGTATCAAGGCTCCTATTAGGAGGTGCCAGAGGTATGATTTAGAGGATACACAAAAGGATAGAGATAGACCAAAGAAGTATTGGGGGGAGGTGATCAGACAAGATATGGCAAAATTTCATCTCATCGAGGACATGACCTTAGATAAAAAAGAGTGGAGGTTGTATATTAGAGTAGAGGGTTAATAGGTTAGTAGGGGTAGGTCGTTAAATGACATGGTGATATAGTTGGTTAGTAGGAGCAGTGATGCCTTCACATTGTATGTTTACTTTTAGCGTATTTACATTGTCTTATACCTTGTGTTGTCATTTCCCATCTTGATATGTTAATTTTGTCGTATTTGCATACTATGATGTGTTTTCCTTATTAGTCACTCTTTCTGTCCCCTTTCTTTTCCTTTCCTTTTCCCATATCTAGTTTATTCTACTTATGGGTTTTGAGATGAGAGTTTCCTAGAAACAATCTCTCTACCTCTATGAGGTAGTGGTAAGGTCTACATACATTCTACCCTTCCCGGACCTTACTTATGGGTTCCACTGGGTATGTTGTTGTTGTTGTTGTTGTTTAAAGATGTACTAGAATTAGAATACATACTTCATCTTTCTTAATACTTTTATACTCCCTTCGTCCCCATATCAATTCTTTGTTTTTCTCTTTGCACATTATCATGACCCTAAAATTGAGTGTGATGACACTCACCTAACCCACTAAGGCAACTCAACCCAAACTTTAAGCAACTTCAACATAATAAATAAAGCAGAAGGTAAATAGTCTAATACAATAGAAATGCATAGGAATTCAAAATTGCAACCTTACCAAAGCTGGTGTCACATGTACAAGCCTTTAAATATAGAATACTCAAGAGAAATACAAATTTCAAATTTCTAGTTCTCAAATAGAACAAAACATAAAGATGGAATCCTTGAAGGCTCGCTGGAGATATAGACATCTACCTCATGAATGATTCGGAAGCTCGATCCAACAAAACGAAGTCTAGCAGGGTGGACTGGGCTCACAACCTACAAAATGTAGCTAGGGGGTGAGCACCAAACAACAGGGTACTCAACAAATGGAACTAACCTAGAGTAAAGTAACGAAGAACACTAGTACTCCTTAACACCCAACCACATACTGTATATATTTACACACACACATACACAATATAAACAAATCACATGGATGTAAAGTAGATTCACCATATAGCATCATATCCCAGAATATACAACTGATACTTTAGTAAGAGGGAACAATAGACATCTAGTCTCATCAACAACTCATGAAATAACATCAAAATGAGAATTATGTGTGATGATGTGAATGCCATGACATGTAGACAATGCAATGCCATATCAAATAATTGTGATGCATGTTTGTCCTATGATACACATCAGTTGATCTAAGGCTTTGGCTTATATATATATAGGCATCAGAACAAAATCCATGGGGATCTCACATAGACCATATATTCGTGAACAGTGCCGGCAGAGATCTCGACCAATGCTCACCCATCTGAAAAAGACTTCGCACTCATTCAAAATATGACCTCAAGCTCAATATCTACCGAAATACCACCTAGCTCGTCGGTAGAAACCTTGAGATAACATCTACTGGTAGAGACCTTGGACACCAATCCACATGTTACCTTAATCATCTCTCGACTGTATCCATCACATGTATTAATGCATAAGTACTAATAGGCACAGTGTGCATGATCACAACTATATCACAGTGTTAACATCATAATAATTTTCAATACTATCATAGTATCAATGTCATCAATGCCTTAATATATCAAATATGTCAATATCATCGATGTCTTAACATCATTGATAGATCAATATCATCAGTGTCTCAGTTTCATTATTAATATTATCAGTGTCTCAATATCATCAATGTCTCAATATATAAATATCATGCTCATCTCAATGTAGACATCATGTCAATATCAGTATCAATCATTCACAAGATCATAACTCTTATAATTCACAAGTCAACATTTCAATGCAAGAACAACTACTCAACCCGAAAACCTCAAAATCAAAGCCTATATGATACAATTCTACCCCAAAGTACTCAATTTATACACATAGGAGAATAAAAGGTTCAATCATACTTAACAAAAGGTTAGAAATCTACTTGCCTCAGATAAAGTCTCAAATCAAGTCAAATCTAACGCGTTCCGTTTTCTACAGTACTCAAAATCACCAAATCTATTCAAATATAGAATCAAAATCACACAACGAATCTAATGGCACTAAAATCAATCAATTCGAAGAAAAAGGGTAAGATGATAAAAAATTCCAAGCTAGAAAAGTGATACATGAAAATGTTCCGCAAGTAATAAGGAGTTCAATGGCGAAACCTATTTTGAAAACAAAGTTAAAATGAGGTGGAATCATTAATTAAAGTTTAGAAATCAAAGTTCAAAAAGTCTCCACATTCCACCATTAAAATAAAAAGTTATAAGTTAAAAACACAAATTAATTAATGGAAATTATTTAAAAAGGTTAGAAAATAGTTACCCAATCGATTTGCCCTGAAAACCCTCAAAATTCCTCTCTAAAAGGTAGTTTGAAGTGTTGAAAATGGTGGAAAATAAATAAAATACGTCTTTTAAAGACTGAAACTATGCAGGTCAACATAATGCTTCACGAACACGGAGCCACATCCGCGAATGCAGAAGCTAAGATGACCCAACATTCCGCAAATGCGAAGGCTAAGCTGCCATAGCTCCACGAATACGAACCCTCATTTCGTGAAACTGGCGGTCTGGACACCCTAACCTCTGGAAACATGAAGAATGAGGCGTGATTGCGGAGTATAAGGGGTAATTGCACCAGAACAACTAAACAACAACAACACAACATACAAAATTAGACGTGGACCCTCAAAGATTCATTTAGAACCTCGCTAACACAGACCAAACATGGAACCCTACCAGAAATAACGTTCTCGACTCAATAGAACCATCAAAGTTTGAACTCAGAACTTCCTTGGCCTAAAACTTGAGAAAGATCGTTTAAACTAGTTTTGGACTCAAACCTGAAAATATTCACAAAAGCTCTAAAAATTGCAATGAAGTCATTTCTAGTGTTAGTTTAACCATCTAGAACCACTGGAACTGATAGAATTCTGATCCGAACCTCTGAACTTTGAATGTTGACCAAAGTCAAACTTATGATCCAAAATGAATTGAAAATGCAAGTTTTAGCCTAAAATCTCTATTTTAACTCCAAATTTAGTTCTACAAATTCCCCTACACTAGATTTGGCTTTCAAGAGCTAATGGAATCGAAAACCGATGTACAAAACTCAAAATGACCTCAAAACTCAATCTCCTACTTTAAGCCTTTAAAAACTCATTCTTTAGCAAAACTCCAATTTTCATAAGTTTTTCAAAATCTAACTTTTAGACTTGACCAAAACTGACTCAAGATAACTTTCGAGAAGGGAAAAATAATAATTTGATCGAAATACCAAAAATTACTTTCGAGGTCATTACATACATGTCACGGCCTGTTCCTGGTCATGATGGCTCCTGCTGGTCCCACCTACAAGCAAGCCAATTCCAAACCCAAGGGTACCTTTCCTTGCTCTCTAGTTCAAACCGAATCAATACATCAATAATATATACACGAAACCTACCTAGAACCTAGAAGTCAACTTAAAGAACTACAATAGACACAAGGATATCTCATATACATATATCAATAATCATAATAATATAGAAAACAAGGAGTGCACCTACAAATACAAAATTCTACTGTACAAGGCCGAAGTCTAGATGCAAAAGACTGCCTTCAATAGGAAGGAGACTACGATAAAACCCAGAGCTATTGGTGCTCACCAAAAGTCTCCTAAGCACTCCCAAAGATCCCCAACTCAGCTATCATGGCCTATACCTGGACCTCCACCATGGGAAGCTGCAAAAGTGGGGGTAAGTATTAGAAAAGCCACCCAGTAGGCATCATCGGGCGATCGAGTGAAATAGTAAATATATATAAAGCCCAAATATAAAGAGAACTGCAGCAGTGTAGCAAAACAAACTTAGATCAAGCCAGAGGGATGGCTGAAAAACTCCAAACCACCACTGAGCCAACAAAAGAGATGAACAATGATAACTAAACTAACCCTAGTGATAAACATCGATACCAATGACAAAATCCATGTAGGCTCATACCACAAGGACCCCTAACTAAGGCATAGTGTTGTACGTGAGTGCAATGCCCTAGTATCTATGACTATACACCAATTAGGTGCACATTAGCTGGAAGGTACACCCGCGCACAATAATAATGTCGATAGAAAATCACAGAATCCCATAGAACAATCAAAGAATACCAACTCTCCACATCATTAGAACAAGGGTCAACTATACTAGGTGTAAGGCCCTCATGTCTAAGCCTGAATGCCCCTTGAGCTACCATAAGCCCAAGAGGTACACCTACGCATAATTAGGGTGTGAATAGGTAAGTAGAACCACGGGTAAACATTCGGGCCTTAGACCCTCAATATTACAACAGTAATTGGATCCCGACCCATCGGAAGCAGTGTCACACAGGGACTCAAACCCCTAGTATCACCAAGAGATTCTAACCCCTAGGTCTTTCGACCTAGCCTCTAGTCGAGCATTCCGCCAGGGCCAAGTGGTCTGATGATAAACGTAAAGGTGGGACGTGTCACCTACGGGAGAAAGAATCCCCCAACATACTAGCAGTGTATCTTGATTAGAGTATCAATCACGGGGCCCAAACCAATAGACCATCAATCACAGGGTCCTCGACCAACACTCAGTCGGTGCTCAGTCCTTAAAATCTGCATCTGTCACTTGGCTTCACAATCGCGGCCATTGAGACACAAGTCCATGGGAAGTGTCAACCAGGACCCGAACTCTACAAACGTGACCACCGGTTCTCAACGGTGAAACAGAGCGTCATTTGGGATGAGATGTCAATAGTCACTTACTCAACCAGTATATCCAGATCTAGAAATCCAAAGTCATGTCGTGCCTAGAGTGAACATAGGGGACGACAAACATATCGTGCCCAGAATTGATGTACGCGATGAATTCACAATCCAGGTATCTCACAATCTCAATCCAACCCACACAACAGTAACTACCACCTCTCTTAGGAATAAAAGATACCTCGGCATCAGATGGAGAGAACCAATATATAACAACTATTAGTAGTACGTCAGGGTGTATAGATACATACATACATATCGCATATCACCATAGAGTAATGCCAAATGAAGGCCAAGTATACCATAACCTCATCAATTCCAAATACCCAAATAAAACATGGACAATTATGTTACATCTTAAGTACTCAAGATGACCTAAACCGTAGAATCATATCTATACCAGAATCAAGTCACCGTATGGCATATAACCAATGAACAGCCCTCTGGTCAGCATCTCTATAGCAACACGCTATACACACCCATACAGTTACAGGTCAAGTTAATATGCATGCCTTCCCCAGGCACTAGCTCATATATAACACTTATTAGGCCTTTTTCTATGTAAAGCAACTTATAGGGCAGCGTTGGTATAACCAAAGCTAAGGCCCAAGAGGCTAGATAATTAGAAAATGACACCCACCTGGATCATATCGTAACTCAACAACCACAAAGGGTATTGCCTAAGGCAACTATTTCCCAGCCCACTGAAAATGTGCCCCTCTCAACTAGATGCAAGTCCCAAAGACAAACCCATATAACTAGTGTCTCATTGCAGATCACTTAGAATGCCCGTAGGATATATCCTATACCTCTCTAACAGGGCCGCACTCCCATCTCTAACCCGCTAGTGGATCAGTGTCAATGCATCTCGTATTACAGGTCACAAGGATCCTTTAGGGGCACAACTATGACCATCCCTAGAACATAGTGTATCTCTAGTCACTTACCAATGGCACCAGTACATAAATAGATAACAACAGTATACAGGATTATATAAACCACAGCGTAACATAGAATCATTTTTAATTAGGGAATTCTACAAAAAGTACTCAGTAAAGATATAGATAACCACAACCACATCGTGCATATATATACCAACTAGATATATATACTAACTTCAACGCACAAGATAACAGGTAATCATAGGTCCACCTCAATAGCTAGTATATTTTGGTACCCACAGACCACACACACATACAAGAGTCAAGATCCGTGTACATGCCTGTCATATGTTCACAGCTCCAACCAACTCCTTTTAGGACCTTTGGTAACCATATAATGTGAACATTCAGGTAATACAGAAATTACAGCCAACATAGCCCTTAATATAAGAAATACCGTCCCATAAGATTATATACAAAAAACGTAGATCACATCCAGCCATATACAACATATACTTCGCAACTCAATCCATAAATAGTACACTCCTACACATTCCAGCTCAAATATGCAAACATTTCAGCTCAGTATAGGGCTTAGGTAAAGCATAGCGTACCTGGCATCCAACGTCTGTTGGTCAGAGTCAATCCAACTAAGACTTTCCCCTTTGATTCGCTTCTCAATGCTGCTCCACTGTCCAAACATAAGTCACAAGATCATTCCGACTTATTTGGCTATAACATCTCAAGAAACAAGTGAAATTACATCAATTATGACTGAAATGAGAATAATTGAGGACCACACATGAAAAACCAAAACAATCCCCATAAAATAATTAGCCATATCGCCCCAAGTCCATACCCAAATATTTGACCCAAAATAGACCCCAGAAGACCAAGAAAAAGCCCGAAACAAAGTAATAAAACTTTACTAGAAAAAAATTCTCTTTAAAACTTTTTCAGTCAAAATTCTCAAAAATCGAACAACATTAGAAAAGCCAACATACTACAACGTCCCTCTTGGAACGTAGAACAATTGAGACATAAATTTCACTTAATTCCATAAAGAAATGACCGAGAGATTATAATGTAAAGTTTTCACTCATTCTCGATATATCAACGAAGAAAATGTAGAGATTTACCTTGAAATACATGTCAAATCCTGAATACGACTTCATGTCGATATTCTTTGCAAAAAACGGAGCCACGGAGCCTTTCAAATCACTCAAATTAGATGAAAAATGAGCTCGAAAGCGCGATACAAAGTAACAAAAGGAAAACATAATATATATATATATATATATATATATATATATATATATATATAATATATATATATATATATATATATATATATATATATATATATATATATATATATATATATATATATATATATAGATATATCACTAATTTCTTGCAAGAGGTGCATTTATATATACATATATATATATATATATATATATATATATATATATATATATATATATATATATATATATATATAGTACACTGTTGTAAGCATACTACCACGTGGAGCATCAGATCGATCCACGTGGTGCCCCCCAAAAGTGCTTTGTCATCTCTATTTTCATTAATCCTTCAATCACTTTTTCGTCGTTTCGGACTCATCCAAACTACGATATTGCAAACGAATTATGTAACCCAATGAATTTCAATGTTCTGGACCCAATGGTGTAATCAAAATTTCCAACATAGCTTCCTTATGATAAAGTGAGGGTCTCACTTCTCTACATGCAACTTTTAACAAAAAGGTCCCCGAGGGGTCAAATCACATATGGACATCCCTAGTTTCAAATGAAGGATCTCTCTTGACCAAAATCAACATTCTAGAGCTAATCACACTATCAAAATTCTAATCAGGGGCATGGTTCCTGAGAGTATTAACTAGTTCAACTACTAATCGGTTCCAGCGGCCAAATTTGGAATCCATGATATCATTGTACCGGACATGCTCCTAGCCTAATTTTACCATTTTGGAGCTAATGAAATCATCAAAATTCCATTTCGGGGTCATTTACTAGGACTTTACTCAAAAAATTATTTTACGGATATAACTTTCCAATTAACTCATAATTCCACATAATTCTCGAATGACCCGACCAATGATCACCCCAATATCCCAAGGTCACTATACACATGCCTAAATCAAGATAATGAAAACAAAACCAAAAAATGACCCAAAGGGTCATTATAACATCCCCTACTGATAAGACTTTCATCTGCGAAAGTACGAACATAGGCATACCTGTAGGCTCCAGTCCCACCACGAATATATAAGTCAAATACATGTTCCATATTCTAAAATAATTCATTACAACCCTCACTGTCTAGAAGTCCCACCACCTGTCTGTATATGACAGCGAGCAGGTGTGGTGCTTCAACAAGGAAGTCTAAAGAATCCACTATTTGTTCCCTGTGCTTAATCTGCTGACAAGTCACGGGGATCAATCGGCTAGGCATACCTATCCTTACTACCTCACTGAATGTTTGGATAAACATGGTTGTTCATAACTATACTCGTGGTTTACATATAGAACTTTTACTCCATTCTTTGTTTCCTTATACAAGCGATTCCCACATTCAACCACAAATGGCCTACTGGCTAACCAAATAATTGGGGACAATGGCTAATATGCTCTCATTCACATGAAGGGACAAAACCCCCTTCCCTTGCTGTCCAATCCACGTGGCATCGCCACCAAACACTCACCAATACAACAAATACCCAAAAGGCTACCCACTCAAAAGGCTCTATATACTTCCCTTCGTACCCAGATATTCATACCTCAGTTCTCAGACATGGTCCTCAGTTGTTATTACCATTCAACCCTCATTTTTTAGTGTTTGACAATCAACCCGTGGCAAGAACCACAGTAGCAGCCACCGGTGCTTACTAGTCACCAGATTCATGCTATGATGTACTGTAATCAGCCAACAATTATAATTAGCCACTTACAATGGCCAAACTATATCAAGGTACAACCCCCTGAATTTCCCCCACCATAATATCCTTTAACAATATCCAGCCACGTAACTCATCTGGAATACACTGATACACAATCAATACGCATAAATTAGGATGTGTAGCAGAACAAGAAAGAGGTAGGACCAACTTAGATACAATCAGTCCAGCCCACTTTGAAACCTCAATAGGGCTGATATATCAAGCCCATGCTGACCTCACCTTCCAACCCCTCAGAGGTGATATCCTTAAAATTGTTTTGTCCTAAATCTCAAACTATACAAATCAACATCCATGGTCAGCATAACCCCGAGTGATGGCTTAGAGTTGTCCTCAATCTATCTCGCACACTCTAGACCTTGGCTAAGGCATCCTGAAACAAGTCTATACCATGCAGGCCTTGTGTTGTAGGCTCAAACCAGCCAATTGGAGTATGACATCAGAAACCACAAAATAGAAACAAGCCAATCTTCCCCTAGGGCAATATCAAAACAGAGGCCATCCAATAATAGCACTCAACCCGTGTATCACAATTCTGAAGAATCATCACACCTAATCCCCCATAAATAAAAGGGACTTTCCACTACCTTAATATCTAACCTGAGATAAAAAAAAACTCGGAACTCATGCTCAAACAAGCGATGGGTGGAGAAACGCACCTAACACTATATAACCATAACCGAAGTACCAAACAATCTTCTAACGCCCGGTAAAATTACCAAAATACCCCTAGAGAAGAGAGGTGCGCATAATGGATCTTCTAATGCTCGGATGGAAATTCTGAGGCTGAATATGTGATCAGCACAAAACATTGAGTGGGGAAAAGATCTCGGTAGATTTTTAGAGCAACCGAATCAAAAGATAATTTTTCCTTCTAAGACGCAAAACAATGAGGATAAGCGACAGAGCTACGTCATAGACCCATTGTGGAGGGTAACTTATGTTTTTCCATAATTTTTCAATGGGATTGAGAAAACTTGTTTAGGAAAAGTTTCGCGACTGAAAAAATTTCTAAAAATTTAAGGTGCATTCTGGTCCATTCCTAACACCTACTAAAACCCATATATGACTAACATATGTTGTTTCCACAAAGAAAAGGTTCCAAAAACCATCTTACAATCCCCTTCCTAGAAAATCATCAAGTTAGGGCTTGAGAAGAGTTGAAATTGAAGAGTCAAGAGGATGTTCCAAGGGATTTGTGTTGTTAGCAATCGTACCAAGTATGTAAAGCTAAACTAAAGCATGGTATTGTTCTTCCTTGTGCCCCCTTTCAATAAATTGAGTCTATGATTGAAGATGATGAGTTATGTGTGACAATCCCTGAGTTTTCTACTAAGATTCTTCTTAATTTATGTATTTTTCTTAAATTGATGATCATCATAAATTTGATTTGCTGCATAAGTTGTTTTCATGAATGATTTTACAAAATTCTATGTCTATTTTACTAAAGAATGCAAGAATGAACTTAGGGGATGAGTCTAGAGCCTTGACGATGATGATGTCTCTAATGTTGTAATTGTGGTCCAAAATTGTTGAGAGTCTTGATGATGATGTTGATGAGAATGATTTTCATGAGTCTTAAAAACTTGAAACTAAATTCTAAAAGAATGTATCGAATCCATGATGTTGATGAGATGAGTTAATGTTGATGATACAAGTTGATATTGATATGCTATGTCCCTATGGGACCGATGCTGAGAAACCTTGATAATGATATTTTATGAGAATGTCGAGTTCTAGGAGGAGTATTGAGCATCGAAATGGGTGAGAGTGAGTCCCACTAGAACTTATTAACTATGTGGCCCGTGTAGGAGAGGATCGAATCGTAATACGGATGTTTTCTTTGTCTCAAAAGAGGACAAATGTTATTTCTTGTGGATCCACTAATGGTGATGTCATTTACCCCGGGAAGGGTACTGGATAGATATGTCAATGACATTGCTACATTATATTATCACCCACTCATAGGTGATGGTTGTCGATTAGAGAAACTCCTAGCTAGGTTCCTTACTAATAGAACTCTGATGTTGATATGATGGTATGAGTCTTGATAGATGTTGATGTTTTATTATCTACCCTTTATTGTTGTCCTAGACGGGCGTCCTTCAATTTGAGTTGAATTGAGTCGAGTTTTCTTGAAATGAGTCAGAGGTATTAATGATGTATTGATGAGAGGTTGATGGGTCATATGTCTACTCTTTATTCTTACTTTAGATTGACATTCTGACGGAGTATGATGTTGAATTGATGTTATCCCTATATAGTTCTATCTGTCCTATTATATTTAGCCATCTTACACAATGCACATTCCACGTACTAATGCCACTCGACGCTGTATCATTTCATGATGCAAATACAGGAGGTAGAGGACTTCAGCAGATGCATCATTGAGGTTCAAGATTCTGATTTCAGTCACTAGTGAGCCCTCCTTGCTATCTGGCGGAGCCCTTTTTCCTTTACCTATTATTTTATTATTTGAGTTGGGTAGCCATGGCCTATCATGGTACCATCTTAGATTGTATAGTAAAGTTAGAGGATTCATAGTCATTAGTTGAGGTTTGATGTTAAAATGTTTTTCCCTTTTGAGTTGAGTTAGCATTTACATTTGCTTACCATTGATGTTGAGACTGAGTGTTGGCCATTGGCCCTCCTTATTGATGTAGACTGATTAATGTAGCTCACTTCTTTTATCTTATTAATCTTCTATGCTTGATATTGAGTGACTGTCGTGAGATCGAGTGGTTCGCTTGGGAACTAGAAATAGTCTCTAGGTGTCGGCCACGCCTAAGGTACCCTCCCCGGGCGTGACAAACTTGGTATCAGAGCACAAAGTTCAAGCGTCCTTAGGAGTGTATGATGTCGTGTCTAGTATAGTCTTGTTTATGTGTGTGTTATGCACCACCCTTCATAAATAGAAGGCTATATCGGCCTTTATCAGATTGTGAGGAGAATTAGGAAGGTTGCTTATGAGCTAGAGTTACCTTCTGAGTTAGACAGAATCTATCCGGTGTTCCACATTTCTATATTGAGGAAGTGTTTAGGAGATCCCACATTGGTGATCCCTGTTGAGTGCACTGGAGTCAAAGATAGCTTGTCCTATGTGGAAATTCCATTCCAATTCCTTGATCGACAGGTTCACCGACTGAAAAACAAAGAGATAGCCTCCGTTACAGTTTTGTGGAGGAATCAATTTGTTGAGAAAGCCACGTGGGAAGCTTAGGAAGAGATGAGAGCTAAGTACCCGCACCTATTCGTGCCTAATGATGAGAATATCAAGGTAATATTCCTATTCTCAACTTAAATTGATGCTTCTATTTGGAGTTGATGTGTCTATTCTTGATGTTCTGAGTAGAGTTATTGAGGTCGATGAAGAGTTGAGAAGTTGAGTGAGTAGCGAGTTGAGTCTTGAGTCTATTCGTGCCAGAATACCGCTCCTTCTTATCATTCGAGGATGAATGATCGAAGGGGGAGATGATGTAATATTCGGTAAGATTACCAAAATACCCCTAATGGAGAGAGGTGCGCATAACATGTCTTTCGATGCTCAGATGGCAAACCCAAGTCTGAATATGTGATCAGCGCGGAAAATTGAGTGCGGAAAAGCTCTCGTTCGATTTTTAGAGTGACCGAGTCAAAAGATGATTTTTTGTTCCAAGATGTATAATTGTGAGGATCCGCAGCAGAGCCGCGTCGTGGACCCATCACGGAGGGTGACTTATGTTTTTCCATAATTATTTTACGGGATTGAGAAAACTCATTCAGGACATTTTTTGCCAAAAATAAACTTTTTGCGACATGTCTGCATCGCGGACTAGGTTATTTCGTGGCTAAAAAAATCCTAAAAATTCGAGGGGCATTCTGTTCCATTCCTAACACCTTCGAAAACCCATATATGACTAATATTGATGTCTTTTTCACAAAGAAAAGGTTCCAAAACCCATCTTACAATCCCTTTCCTAGCAAATCATCAAGTTAGGGCTTGAGAAGAGTTGAGATTGAAGAGTCAAGAGGAAGTTCCAAGGGATTTGTGTTGTTAGCAATCATCTCAGGTATGTAAGGCTAACCTAAAGCATGTGATTGTTCTTCCATGTACCCCCTTTGAGTAAATTAAGTCTATCATTGAAGATGATGAGTTATATGTGAAAATCCTTGAGTATTCTTCTAAGATTCTTCTTAATTCATGTATTTTTCTTAAATTGATGATCATCATAAGCTTGATTTACTGCATAAGTTGTTATCATGAATGATTTTAAAAAATTCTATGTCTATTTTACTAAAGAATAAAAGAATGAACTCTGGGGATAAGTCTAGAGTCTTGACGATGATGATATTTGTGATATTGTCATTATGGTTCAAATTATTGAGAGTCTTGATGATGATGTTGGTGAGAATGATGTTCATGACTCTGAAAAACTTGAAACTAAACTCTAAAAGAATGTTTCGAGTACATGATATTGGTGTTGATGAGATGAGTTGATGTTGATGTACTATGTCCCTATGAGACCGATGATGAGAAATCTTGATAATGATTTTTTATGACCATGTCGAGTTTTAGGAGTATTAAGCACCAAAATAGGTGAGAGTGAGTCCCACAAGAACTTATTAACTACGTGGCCTCCATAGGAGAGGATGAAACTCTGATACGAATGTTCCTTGGTCCTAAAAGAGGATTGATATTATTTCTTGTGGATCCACTGATAGTGATATCATCAACGGCTCAGAGGTGATGGTTGTCGGTTATAGAAACTCTCAGCTAGGTTCCTTACTGATAGAAATACAGATGTTCCTTGGTCCTAAAAGAGGACCAATATTATTTCTTATGGATCTACTGATAGTGATTTCATCAACGGCTCATAGGTGATGGTTGTCGGTTATAAAAACTCCTAGTTAGGTTCCTTACTGATAGAACTCTGATGTTGATATGATGGTAGGAGTTTTGATAGATGCAAATGTTTTATTATCTACCCTTTATCCTTGTCCAAGACGGGCATGAGTCCTTCGGGTTGAGTTGCGTTTTCTTGAGTTGAGTCTAAGGTATTGATGAGATGTTGATAGGCCATTACTCTACTTTATATTCTTGCTTTAGATAGACATTTTACATTCTGATGGAGTATGATGTTGAGTTGATGTTATCCCTATACTATTCTATCTGTACTGTTATATTCAGCTATCTTACATGATGTATATTCCACGTACTAACACCACTCAGTGCTGCATCATTTCATGATGCAGATACTAGAGGTAGAGGACTTCAGCAAACACATCATTGAGGTTCGAAGATTCTGATTTCGATGATTGGTGAGCCCTCCTTGCTATCCGGAGGAATCTTTTTTACTTTACTTATTATTTTATTTATTGAGTTGGGTAGCCATGGCCAGTCATGGTGCCTCTTAGACTATCTGGTTGAGTTAGAGGCTTCATAGACATGAGTTGAGGTTTGATGTTGAGGTCTTTTCCCCTTTTGAGTTGAGTTAGCATTTATATTTTCATACCATTGATGTTGAGACTGAGTGTTGTCCATTGGCTCTCCTTATTGATGTAGATTAATTGATGTAGCTCACTTCTTTTATCTTGGTATTCCACTATGCTTGATGTTGAGTGACTGTCCTGAGATCAAGTGGTTCGCTTGGGGACTAGCAATAGTCTCTGGGTGCCGGCCACGCCTAAGGTACCTCTCGGGGTGTGACAAATCTGGCAAAATGATCAATATTCCCACTGACAAGCATAGTAAGGAATCCAAACAATACAGCCTCCATCGATAACAATCATAACAAGTCCCCAGGGCGGAGTGGCCAAAAGCCCAGCAGATAATGCAACAATACCTGATACGATAATGGAAAGCCCAACTAAGACTTCAAAGATAGCGTCCATTTAAAAATCCAATGACCACAGAACTAGAAAACTCATATATCAACAAGACCACCACAGGAAATATTGGCCACAGAGGCACAAGGTGTAGCTAAGGGAATATGTGATAGCAGGCTTCTCAAATACTATATACGCCAGTATCAGACTACCTATCTCTATAAGTAAGCATCAAAACAATCATAGGGGTAAATCACTATGTTTGACTTACATTCAGCCACCAATAGGGTATTATTGATGAGTTGTGGAAATGCGACTCTTGTAAAGCTTTAAACATAGGATTATTGCATGTTCTCAAGCAAATCTGTTTGTTTGATGTGTTTTTTTTATTATTTTTCAAGAAAATGATTAAGGCATGAAAAAATGGGTGAAGTGCGAGAAAAGGAATGAAAAAGAGCTTGAGTGTTGGCATATGGAGGCCTCCACAGCCCGTGTAGCATCACACGGACTGTGGGAGGGCACATGGATTGGCCTAGATGAATGAAGCAATGAATTGAACCAAGTGAAGGACCACGGGAACCTTTATGGCCCATGTGTCACTCAATGGACCGTGAGGCCCGCCGTGGCCTCACACTTGGCTTGACAAGGGTGGAAGTGTACCAAGGGAGCTGGAACGAAGGAACTAAGGCACGTCCTACGAGGCCTTTCAAGGGTCGTGTCACGTGCCATAAACTTCACATAAATTTTAAGTATTACCATCAAAGAATGCAAAAATTGTACAAGCGTGGAGAGATGGGACCGTGAAGATGGAGGACCAGAGCGCTGCGTTGAAATCGCTAAGGCAATGGTCTCAAGCCGTTTCACGGTCATGAACCCCTACATGGATTGTACCGACGAACGTGGGGGACGCAATGCAGTAAATACCCAAGGACTATTTCACAGTCCATACAGTGACCCGTACCCATGCCGAAATCTATTTTCCTATTTTAAGTTGGATTAGATTTTTCCTTGTATACATATGTTAGTTTTATTCTGTTTTTATTATTATTGGACAACTGGAGATAGAGAACATGAGAAGAACACTATTGTACACGATTTTACATTGAATTTTGGGATTTCAGTCATTTTTAGAGATAGTAACATGTGGATTCATTACATTATCAACAGTAAGTTCTTTATCATGATTCTGTTTTATTGTTGTGGGAAATTTTTGTTGAATATGATAGGCTAAACCCATAACTAGAGTTGTAGGAACCATAAAAAATCAAAAAGATAACAAATTTGAGGGTGAAGCAGTGGGATTGATCATCATATACATTGTAGTATTCTACGCTTAAACCTCTTCCTTAATGAGTCGACGCGTTAGGGTAAGCCGGCGTTTGCTACATGCCCAAGAGGGATGTAGTGATTAGGAAAAGAATTCTACAATAGAAATTCAGGATTTTTAATCAACTCTAAGTACTTGAGACCGGAATATGAGAGTATTCTGAGATCTAGAACAAAGGTTAAAATTGTATACATTGTGAGACTGAAAGGTGATGAGTGAAATACATCTAGGAAGGACCGGAAGGTGAACTAAGTGTTATATAAATTGTTTGATCTTGTATACACAATCATGAATGGGTTTATCGCACAAATTTGGTTATCATATTGGAAGTTATGGGGAACACAACCCTAGATTCTCATTAATGGCTGGAAGTTCAATAGTCATCGTACGCATTAGTTACTTTACTTTAGAGATTTAGTTTAAAACCTCAAAAAAAACCATTTACTTTATGCGTGTTTATTATGAGAATAGAAATTACATTTGGACAAGGGTGCTAATAGATATATTCTCACGTATTCCTTGTGGTATCAACCTAAACTCTTGCTGAGTAATATATTTTATCAACGACTTCTTTACTATTCCCTTTGGAGTGTAATTTTGGGCGTATCAAATTTTGGCGTCGTTGTCGGGGACTGCAGCGAAGCAATAGTCTATTAGTTGCCACTTTTAGTATGTAATTTTAGTCCCTAATTTTTCTTGTATATCTTGTTTTTTCTAAATGTAGGGAACCAGCATTGCATGTCGAACACCCGAAGCAAGGGCAAAGAACTTATTCCCTACGACCCCGAACTCACCAAGTTGATTTGCAAAATGAATGGTCAAGACTGCAAAGCAGCAAGGCAGCGAGAGTTAGCCGTGAATCCTGCAGATAGGGGAAATGATGGTTTGGGTAATGATGACCTTGCCAATAATGGGGTTCCAACAGTGGTACCACTTCGACAGGTGCCACTTGTGCTACCACTGTAGCAGCAACCTGTTTTGAGGCCTCAAGGGCCTTAGTATCCCCAAGCAATGAATGATAATGATGAAGGTACTGGGACCACTAGAGCAATAGTGCTTCCACCACTGCCTGTAGGTGTCAAATTTACTATCACTAGCACTGTATATCAAATATTGCAGTTGAAAGGGTAGTTCAGTGGAGCTGTAACTGGGGATGCAAATTAGCATGTTATGAATTTCTTGGCGACATGCCAATTGTCTGAAATCCTAGGGGTCAGTCAGTAAGCACTTAGGTTAAGGCTATTCCTGTTGTCTCTTTCATGTGAGGTGACAAAGTAGCTAAATGAGCTTCTCCATGATTTTATCCATACATGGGGAGAGTTAAAAGAAGCTTTCTTAGAGAGGTTCTTCCCTCCGTTGAGGAAACTAAAGATTAAAGACGAGATTAGATCTCATAAACAACTGCCAAATGAAGCATTATATCAATCTTGGGAGAGATTCAGGCAGAAACCCAAGCAATTCCTCAACAATAATCTTACAGATGAACACTTGAAAGCAATCTTCTACAGGTCCTACAACTTTGTGACTAAACCTATCATTGATGCAGCATGTGAAGGGTCGTACATGTCTAGAACGTTCCTAGACATCATTATGATCTTGGATCAAGTAGCTAGGAACAACAAGGCATTGTACACTAGAGATGGAGATTGCTCTGGGGTCCTCTTCAAGATGACTACGGAGCAACAAAAAAAAGGAGGAAGAACGGGATCAAGACATGCCCCATATGCGTACCCAAATTGACTTGTTGTCGAAGAGGCTACTTGGTGGAGGCCTAGAAAAGGTAAAAGATATGGACACACTGCCCAGGTATGATGATCAAGTCTATAATTATGATGAAGAGGCTTACTTCTTATGTAGTCAAGGGGGTTACCGGACATTCAACTCCGGTAACCAAGGTCGAAATTATGGTCATGATAACTACCAAGGGAACTAGCAAAATAGAGATAGCTATAGAAATCGTAAGCACCAAAATGAGGGTGGTGGAAACTCGAAACTGAAAGAGATGATAGCAAAGGTTCTTAACAAGGTGGAGTCCACTGAGGCAAGGGTGCGAGATATGAAAGGAGAAATGTCCAATATTCGACAACCGGTTGACTCGCATTCGACCTCGATCAAGCAACTGGAGATATAGATGGGGCGACTGTCAACTTTATCAAATCAGAGGAAAGCTGGGTTACTTCCCATCGATACTATTCAGAACCTAAAAAATGAAGGCCACTGTATGGTAGTAACCACAAGGAGCAATAAGATATTTTTTGACCCCGTTGTAGTCTGTGATGCACGTATTGATAAAGCTAATGGCAAGGTACCCTACCCCGTGGAGGTGCATGATGGTGATGGGAATAATGAGATTGACACCATACTAGTAGCACTAGAAGTTGCTAAAGAGGCCAAAGAATTAGGAAATCTCGCTATTTAGTGTCTGCCCGTTATTCCAAAGCCACCACCACCATTCCCACAGAGGTTGAAGAACAAGGTTGAGGATGGAAACTTTCAAAAAATTTTGTCCATGCTGAAGGAGTTGTACGTAAACATCCCTCTAGTGGAAGCACTTGAGCAGATGTCAGGCTACACCAAGTTCATGAAAACTTAGTCACTAAGAAAAGGACAGCCACGATCGAGCCGCAAACAATCTTCATCACTGTAACACCATTGCTACAAGATCCCTGGTCAAGAAGAAGAAAGATCCAGGAGCTTTCACTATCCCGTGCACTATTGGAGCTTATAATTTTGCACTTGCCCTTTGTGACCTGGGTGCCAGCATTAACTTGATGCCACTAGTAGTGTACCAGCAGTTGGCTTTAGGATCCCCCACACCTACTACCATGTGGCTACTTATGGTTGACAGATCAGTGAAGAAGCCCGTGGGGATTTTTTGCTACGTGCTGGTCTATGTTGGCAAGTTCATCTTTCCTGCAGACTTTGTCATTCTAGACTGTAAAGTGGATTTCGAGGTCCCCATAATCCTCGAAAGACCATTTCTGGCAAATGATAGGGCACTAGTAGATATGAAGTGTGGAGAACTTACCTTTCAGTTGAACACTAAGGAGGTAAAATTCAGTGTATGTGCTGCAATGAAGAGACCCAAAGAGGTAGTCATGATGTTTATCATGGATGTGGAGGATGATTGTTTTTCTGAGATTCCACTCAAGGAAAAGATGAGCGTGGACAGACTGGCGGCAGTATTAATGAACTTCCCAGAAGATGGTTTCAGAACTACTAGGTCAAATCAGTAGCTTGCAGAATCATGTCAACACTTTTGAGGGTTATTTCTATGATATGTTTCGGACTATGTTTTGGAGATGAAATTATAAAACTTGTGCAGGCAGTGAGTGACATGAAGGATCAAATTGCCCAGCTGACAACTCAGTACAACCGCACTGCACCGGCCCTACTTCAGAGTCTTAGATGTCACTTCTCAATGCCCCAGTGGCACCAGTTTTAGACGAAATATAGGGAATTCTACCTGCTCCAGCTGCTACACCGGTGCCGCCCACTGAAGAATCCAAAAGAAAGGAAAAAGACAAGAGACGCAGCCAACACGGCAGCCCTCTGCAAGATTCGCAGCTCCCAGAGGAAAATAAGTTGTGCAATGTCTATGAGAGCCCAGCGTCGAGCAAACGCAAAGCAAGAAGAATAGGAGCAGCTGGCACTAAAGGCAGCAAGGATAGGAGCCTCTGAGAGCACCTTCAGACCGGCTGCAAATTTTAGATGTAAGGGACCCTACTGATGAGTCTAATCCCGACGGTCCGACTGACGCCTAAGGCGTCTCAGGTATGTTCTACTCCTGTTTTGTGCTTTATTTCTAGTTATGATACAGTGAGGGCATTGCACTGTCTTTTTGGAGGAGGTGGGCATCCTGCCATTTGAGAGTTTTTCTTGCCAGATTTCTTTTCTCTCAAGTGTATTATCTAGTAGAACTGGCATGTTTAGGTTGTGATATTTTTGTAAATATATGTGCTTATAGTAGTATAGGGTAACCCATGTTTTGAGATGTGTAAAATGCCTCAAGTCATGTTTTGAGCTGTGTTAAATGCATCAAGTTCGAAATGTTGCCAAAAGCTTATTTGTGCATGCTTCCCATGCTGCTTAACTGTTATGATTTCTAGAAAGCATGGTATGTAATTTATGGTTGGTATATTGATGAATGAAATATAACAATGTTGATTAGTGCTAATTTATGTAGGAGATGTGTTGTGTGTGTTTGAGCGTATTTGCTTAATTTCAGGCAGCGGACTCGTAAGTTAGAATTTGCCTGGTTAGTCCCACCAAAACAATGAAATGACTGAATTGGGATGTGATCTTAGGCCCTTTTCGTTGATTAGTCACTTAGCCTAAAAGTTTACCAACCAAATGAAGTTGCCTTTTTTGAACCAAAAAGTTGAGCCTGAATAGACCTTTTTCTTTCTAATCACCCAACTCACCACCCCTATCTGTCTGCAATTTTTACATTGGCCCTGGTCCATCCAAGGACATTTTGAACCTCGGCCTAGGCCAAAAGCCGAAGTTGAGGGTAGCTTATGCTGGCCTTGGTCCTTTAAAAAGACATTGTAAACCTCATCCTAGGCCAAAAACCTAAGTTGAGGGTGGTTATTGTAGGAAAAGCAGAAAAATAAGTGAGGAAAAGATCCAAACAACAAGAGGAAAAGAAAATTGAGGTGTGACACTGGGAGTGTGACTGTACAAAAAAGACAAAAAAGTGATCACAGAAATTACTCCCAAATGGCAGAGAAAGTGAAAGGTGGGGGCAATAGGAACTGAAAAATCAAGCGCAGATGGTCGAGTTAAAGTAGTGTCTTGGAGGGGCCGATTAGTCACTTGATCCTAAATGTGTTCCACCTAACCCGAGCCTACATTACAAGCCACAAAAGTCCTAATATGATCCTAAAAAGGTCGTTCGAGAGTTGAGTTGGTGAAAATAAGGGCAAGCATATAGTCGATACTTGTGTGTCCACTGAAAATCATTTGTGAGAGTGAGTGTCTACATTCCAGTCACTATTCTACATTGATTTGGTGTGTGTGCGAGACTTCTTTGTAGTGAGGGCACTATCCTTGCACTGATTAGTTTGCTAATACAACTGGTTCATCTTTGTTCCTGATCACTAATGTTCTGACCGTACATGTAGGATATTTACCTTGAGGTGTGTTGATCCGTTTGGGGTGTAAGCACATTTTTTGAGCATATGTGTTGAAATCGAAGGGTTATCTATAGGTTTGATGAGGCACTTTTATTTATGCGTTGTTGGTTGAGTCGTCATTGCTTGAGGACAAGCAAATATTCTAAGTTGAGGTTTGATAAGTCGTGGAAACGCGACTCTTGTAACACTTCAAACACAGGATTTTTGCACGTTCTCAAGCAAATCTATTGGTTTGATGTGTTTCTTTTATTATTTTTCAGGAAAATAGTCAACGCATGGAATAATGGGTGAAGTGCGAGAAAAGGAATGAAAAAGAGCTTCAATGTTACCATATGGAGGCCTCCACGGCCTGTGTTGGATCACATGGACCGTGGGAAGGCACATGGACTGGCCTAGATGAATGAAGCAATGAATTTAACCAAGTGAAGGTTCACGGGCGCCTTCACAGACCGTGAGGCCCATCGTGGCCTCACACATAGCTTGATGAACGAAGGCTGGAAGTGTGCCAAAGGAGCTGGAATGAAGGAGACTAAGGCACATCGCACGAGGCCTTTCACGGGCCGTAGAAATTGACACGGGCCATGTCACATGCCGTAAAGTTGACGTAAATTTGAAGGTTTAATGTCAAAAATGCCAAAATCGTACAATAGGAGAGAGACGGGGCCCGTCACGGACCGTGTGACTAGCTACGGACTGTGACTTGGCGTGTGAAGATGGAGGATCAGAGTGTTGCTTGGAAATCGGTAAGGCAAGGGTAACGGGTCGTTTTACAGTTTGTTAATCCCTACACAGTCCGTGCCGATGAATGTGGGGAACGCAATGCAGTAAAGACTCACGGACCGTTTCACGGTCCATATGGACTCTCATGGTCCGTACAGTGTCCCATACCCATGCCGACATCTATTTTCCTATTTATTTTGGATTAGGCTTTTCCTTGTATATATATATTAGTTTTATTCCATTTTTATTATTATTGGCAACTTGAGATAGAGAACATGAGAAAAACACTATTGTACATAATTTTACATTGAATTTTGGGATTTTAATCATTTTTAGAGATTGTAACACATGGGTTCATTACATTATCAATAGTAAGTTCCTTATCATGATTTTGTTATATTGTTGTGGGAAATTTGTATTGAATATGCTAGGCTAAACCCACAACTAGGGCTTGTGGGAACTCTGACAAATCAATAAGATACCAAAGTTGAGGGTGAACCCGTGGGATTGATCATCATATGTATTGTAGTATTCTTCGCTTTGACTTATTCCTTAATGAGTCGATGTATTAGGGGTAAGACTGTGTTTGCTACATGCCCAGGAGGGATGTAGTGATTAGGAAAAGAATTCTACAACAGAAATTCAGGATTTTTAATCAAGTTTAAGTACTTGAGACCAGAAGGTGAGAGTATTCAGAGATCTAGAATGAGACCGAAAGGTGATGAGTGAAATACATCTAGGAAGGACCGGAAGGTGAACTAAGTGTTGTATATCTTGTTTGATCTTGTATACACAATCACAAATGGGTTTACCACACAAATTTGGTTATCATATTAGAAGTCATGGGGAACATAACCCTAGCTTCTCATTAATGGTTGGAAGTCCAGTAGTCATCATACGCATTAGTTACTTTACATTAGAGACTTAGTTTAAAACCTCAAAAAGCCCCATTTACATTACGCATGTTTATTTTGGGAATAGAAATTACATCTGAACAAGGGTGCTAATAGATTTATTCTCACGCATTCCCTGTGGGATCGACCTCAACTCTTGTTGAGTTCTATATTTGATCAACAACCACTTTACTATTCCTTTTGAAGTGTAAATTTGAGTGTATCAATAATCGCAACATAGGCATCAACTACTCAGATCCTACCAAGGAAACATACTCATCAACAATAGAAAACCCAATAGGTCAAACCAGTAGGTAAATAATCAAATACGGATTTCCGAAAGACACCAATGCTTAACATTACCTCAATCTCAACTTATCTCGCCTTCAAGATCTCTATAAAGAGTGCTCATAGCCCATATAACCTTTAACCAGCCGCTGACATATGAATATACGTATCACAAAACTCCACCCCTAACAACATCTCTCATATCACAATACATAGCCACCACTAATCAAGTAAGAATCACAACGCTTGTTGCTAAGGCTATTCTACATTCTCACTGCCTGTAAGCTTCCTTATTTGACTGTTACAACTCGAGGGCATATAACCTCTACTCAGTGGGCTCTAGGGGCTGCACCTATCTAGGGCTGATGATGCAGCACTTCCCTGCCCAGAGTCTGGCCTCTACACAACCTCGACACAGAGGGACGAACGAAGCAAAATTCTCAGAAATCAAAGAATCAGTGATAAGATGCATAACCAGAGCGAATAATGTAAGAAAATTCCTAAACATCCCATAGCCTCATAGATATAAGCCACGGACGTCTCCACACCCGTCCACACGACTCTACTAGATGGTAGCTCTGTACAACTAAGACTAGTGAACCTTAAGCTCTGATATCAACTTGTTATGACCCCGTCCTGGTCATATGGCGCCTGTTGGTCCCACCTACAGACAAGTCAATTCCTAACCGAAGAGTACCTTTTCTAGCTCTCTAGTTCAAAACGAATCGATAAAACAACAATATATACGTCGAAACCTACCTAGAACCTGGAAGTCAACTGTACTGAGATACAATAGACACAAGGGCATCTCATATCCATATACCAATAATAGTAATAATATACAAAACCGGGAGTGCACCTATAAATACCAAACTCTACTGTACAAGACCGATGTCTGGATGCAAAAGATGGCCATCAATGGGAAGATGAATTCAAAAAAAGCCAGAGCTGCCAGTGCTCATCAAAAGTCTCATAAGCACTCCCAAAGTTCCCCAACTTGACTATCATGACCCGTACCTAGACCCGCACCATGGGAAGATGATGAAGTAGGGGTGAGTACCAGAAAAGGCACCTAGTAGGTATCATTGACTGACCGAGTGAAATAGTAAACATATATAAAGCTAACCATAAAAGGACCTACAGTAGTGTCGCAAATCAAACTCAAATCAAGGCATAAGCATGTCTGGAAACCCTGAAACCACCACTTAGCTATCCAAGGAGATGAACAATGATAACTGCACTAACCCAAGCGATAAACATCGATACCACATACCAAAACTGCGTTGGGGCATACAATAAGGGCTTGCAACTGAGGCACAGTGTTGTACGCAGGTGCAATGCCCTAGTATCTTTGTATGTACACCAAATGGGCCTCTATAAGCCCAGAAGGTACCCATGCATAGTAATAATATCGATAGAAATCATAGAATCCCATAGAACCATCAAAGAATCTCAACTATTCATATGATCATAACAAGGGTCAGCTATACTGGGTGTAAGGCCCTAGTGTCTAAGCCTGAACGCCCCTTGAGCCCCCATATGTCGAGGAGGTACACCCATGCACAATCAAGGTGTGAATAGGTGAGTGGGTCTATGGGTAAACATTCGTGCCCCTGGCCCCCAACATCACAATAGTAACTAGGCCCCCAACCCATCAAAAGTAAGTGTCACATAGGGACTCAAACCCGTAATATCACCTTGAGACTCTAACCCCTGGATCTTCCGATCGGGCCTCTAGTCGGGCTGTCAACCAGGGCCAAGTAGACTGACCATATATGTAATGGTGGGAGGTATCCCCACAGAAGAAAGAATACCCCTAGCATACTAGCAGTGTGTCATCATAAGAGTATCAATCATGAGGTCCTTAAACCCAAAACTCAGCCGATGCTCAGTCCTCAAAATCTGCATCCACCACCTAGCATCACAATCACTACCACCGGGACACAAGTTCGTGGGGAGCATCACCCAGGACCTGGACTTTATAGACGTGACCACCTGTACTCAACGATGACGGGGAGCATCATCTGGGGATGCTATGTCAATAGTCACTAACTCAACCAGTATATCCGAATCTAGAACTCCAAAGTCATCTCGTGCCTAGAGTGCACGTAGGGGGTGACAAGCACATCGTGCCTGGAGTGAACGTAGACAACGACCTCACAACCTTGGTATCCCACAATCTCAATCAAACTCACACAACAATAACTATCACCTCTCTCGAGTATAACAAATACCCCGATATCAGATGGAGAGAACCAATATACAACAACTATCAGTAGCACATCAAGGTATATAGATACATATATACATATCATATATCATTGTATAATAATGCCCAACGAAGGCCAAGTATACCATAACTTCATCGATCCCAAGTGCTTGGAGAAAACATGGACAATCATGTTATATCATAAGTACTCAGGACAACTAAACCTCGTAGAGTCATATCTATACCAGAACCAGGCTGTCAAATGGCATATAATCAATACACAATCCGCTGGTCAGCACCTCTATATCAATAGGCTATACACACCCATACAGGTACAAGACAAGTCAATATGCATGTCTGCCCCAGACACTAGCTCATATTCGGCCCTTATCAGGCTTTTTTCTATGTAAAGCAACTCATAAGGCTATGTTGGTATAACCTAAGCTAGGGCCCAAGAGGCTAGATAATTAGAAGGATGACACCTACTAGGATCATATTTTTGCTCAACAGCCACAAAGGGTATCGCCTAAGGCAACCATGTGTTGGCCCTTTAGAAATGTGCCCCTCTCGATTACATGCCAATCCCCAAGACAAACCTATATAACTAGTGTCTCGTTGCAGATCACTCAGAACGCCCATAGGATATAACCTACACCTCGTTAATAGAGTCGCACTCCCATCTCTAACCAACCAGATGCTTAGTGTCAACACATCTCGTATTATAAGTTATAAGGCTCCTTCAGGGGTACACCTATGATAGTCCACAGAACATGGTATCTCTAGTCTTTAACAAGTAGCATAAGTACATAACAGATAACAATAGTATAGAGGATCCTATAAACCACAGGGAAACATAGAATCATTTTTAATCAGGGAATTCTACCAAGAGTACTCAGTAATGATATAGATAACCACAGCCACATCATGCATATAAATACCAACCAAATATACCTACTAGATTTAGCACAGGGTAGCATGTAATCACAGGTCCACCTCAGTAGCTAGTATATTATTGTAGTCTCAGACCACACACACATACATGCAAGAGTTAAGAGCGGTGTACATACTTGTCACATGTTCACAGCTCCAACAAACTCCTTTCAGGCCGTTTCGTAGTCATATAATGTAAAAATATAGGTAATATAACAACTACAGCCGACACAGCCCTCAATACAACAACTACCATCCCATAACATTATATGCACAACAAACAGATCACTTCCAACCATATACAACATATATTCCACAACTCCACCCATAAACAGTGCACTCATACACATTCCAACTCAAATATGAAACATTTCAGCTTAGTCTAGAGTTTAGAGAAAGCCTAGCCTACCTGGCATCCGACGTCTCTTACTCCAAGTCAATTCAACCAAGATTTTCCCCTCTGAATAACTTCTCAATGCTGCTTAACTATCCAAACATTAGTCACAAGATCATCCCTACTTATTTGCCCGTAAAATCTCAAGAAACAAGTGAAATTACATCAATTACGACTAAAGTGGGAATAATTGAGGAACACACTTAAAATACCGAACTAATCCCCATAAAATAATTATCCACATCACTCCAAGTCCATACCCAAAAATTCGGCCCAAAACGGACCCCAAATATCCAAGGACATGCCAATAAATAAAGTTAATAAATTTATGAAGAAAACATTCTTTTCAAAATTTTCTCAGACAAAATTATCGAAAACCTGACAAAATCAGCAAACACCCAGCATACTACAACATCCCTTTCAGAACGTAGAACTATTTAGAGACAAATTTCACTTAATTCCGTTAAGAAATTGTCGAGATATTGCAATGTAAAGTTTTCACTCATTCCCTATATATCAACGAAGAAAATGCAGAGATTTACCTCAAAATATATGTCAAATCCCGAATCCAACTTCACCACGACGTTCCTTGCAAAAATCGAGTCACGTAGCCTTTAGATTCACTCAAATCAGATGAAAAATGAGCTTGAAATCGCGGTACAAATTTGAGAAGATATATATATATCACTAATTTCTTGCAAGAGGTGCATCAAATATATATTAGTGTGGGTTTCACTTTACCATCAAACCCACATAAACCTGCCACATATTAACCCTACAACCTAGCTTTGTGTTGTAATTCTCATTTATCTTTCTTTCCATTTTTTCCTTTCAAACCAACAAAAAAACTGCCACAAAGCCTTGTTTTATTACTCTCATTTATCTTTCCCTCCATTCTTTCTTTCCACGTAGGCTAAGCAAGGTAAATACGCTTAAGCAACTAGGTCTCATTTTTATTTACTAAGGGACATTTTTGTAATATTATTTGTGTGCCCCTTTTAATATTATTGTGCATGGTAGCTCTAGCAATGTACTTTTACTTGTTTAGAAAGACAAACAAATTAAAATGGATGGAATATCATATTTCAAATTAAGTTTAATCATGAAAATAAGAGTCTAAAAACAATCAAATATATTTATCGTCACATCGTCAAATTAATACAAACTTAGCTATTTGGCTGGATGGTTTGAGCGCGACACGTCTATGCTAGACATCACGCATTCGAACCTTAGTGGCAATGTTTTTTTATTTTTCTTCACTTTTATTCCTCAACGTTTTTATTTTTCTTCACTTTATCCCTCAGAACGATGAAGCCCATGATATTCTACTCGTGGTGAAATTATATCAAACTTAGTTGCTTGGTGGCTGAAGTTTAGACCAACAAAAGTGGGGCCCACTTATAATAATTAATTACCTAATCAAAAATTCAATTGATCTCATAATCTTATATGTCAACCATGAATCGGAACAAAATAAATAACTCTATATGTGTCACATAAATCAAAACAAAAAAAATATTTTTGGGCCCATGCTTGATTAACTTTTTGACCAAACTAAATATTATCTTCATTTTAATTAATTGTTTCTATTTCATTTGACTAAAAAAATCAAATTATTAACTTTTTTATCAAACCAAATATTATCTTCATTTCAATTAATTGTTTCTACTTAATTTCAAAAAAAAAAAAAAGATAACAAAATTTATACATTTTGTAATCTTAAATTAAATATATGCCAAATTATTAATTGTGTCTATTTAATTTGACTAAAAAAATTAAATTATTAACTTTTTGACCAAACTAAATATTATCTTCATTTTAATTAATTGCTTCTATTTAATTTTAACAAAAAATTAACAAAATTATACATTTTTCAATCTTAAATTAAATATATGTTAAATTAATTGACTCAAATATAGAATTGTTTTGGTAACAATAGTGGGGGCCACTTACAATAATTAATTAGTTAACTAGAAATTCATTTGATCTCAAAATTTTATATGTCCAACCATAAATTATAATAAAATAAATAACGTATGTTGCTTAAGATTAACATAAAATATATTATAAATTGCAATTATTTGAAACTTTAAATTTTTTAAAAAATATATAAAAAATCTATATGTGTAGCATAAATCAAGGAAAAAAAATATTTTTGGACCCATATCAAACTAAATATTATCTCCATTTTAATTTATTGTTTCTATTTAATTTGACCAAAAATTAAATTATTAACTTTTTGACCAGACTAAATACTACATCCATTCTTATTAATTGTTTCTATTTAATTTGACCAAAAGATAACAAAATTTTTACATTTTGTAATCTTAAATTAAATATATATCAAATTATTTGACTCAAATATAGAAAAATATTTTTTGATCTTGTGGTAACATGTCATGTGAAAAGTTAAATTTTAAAAGCTATAAAAAAAAAAAAAGAAAAGGAAAGAGACATTCTTTTTTAGATGAACTTAAAAAAAATCCAAACAAATTAAAATGAATGAAATATCATATTTTAAATTTAAATTTAGTCATACGAATAAGGGTATTAAAATAATCAGTTGCCCGGGTGTTTACTAGTGTGTGTGTGTGTGTATATATATATTGTGCACTGCTGACAGCACACTACCACGTGGCAAGGCAACATCAGATTGTGCCACGTGGAAGCCCCCCCCCCCCCCAAAGTGCCATGTCATCTCCTCTCTTTCCATTAATCCTTTAATCTCTTTTTCGTCGTTTCAGGCTTATCCTAACTCCAATTTTTGCAAATGAATTATGTAACTCCATGGATTTCAACATTCCGGACTCAACCGTGTAGTCAGAATTTCCAATGGAGCTTCCGACAATAAAGTGAGGGTCCCACTTCTTTATACGCACTTTTTAATGGAAAGGGGGTCAAATCACATCAGGATATCCCGATATCACATGAAGCGTCTCTCTGGAAAAAAATCGACATTCCGGAGCTAACCGCACTATCAAAATTCTCATCCAGGGCACGGTTCCTGAGAGCATTAACTGGGTCAATTATTAATTAGTTCTGGTGGTCAAATCTGCAATCCCCGATATAATTGCACCAAACATTATTTCTAGCCTAATTCAACCATTCTGGAGCTAAAAAAAATGAGAGTAACACACCCTGAAAAACTTGAAATAGAAGAAAGGGAGAATGGGTTAAAAAATGACAGTGTTGGTAGGAAAAAAGTGTAGAAAAATCCAATTTCAAGAAGGGTCGTTGGTCACTATGTCCCCAAAGCATCATACTAAAGCCCCTTGAGCCGACATCACAAGCTAATAAAGTCCTATGGAGATTCTAGTCCAAGTAGTTGAAGGTCATAGTCATCAGTATAGGGGAAAGCATATGATATTGAGCATGGTATTTAAATATCTTTTGTGAGAGTGAGTGATTTTGTGCAGTCCCAAGCGTTGAATCTGAAAATATCATCATGAGTAGGATATGGGACTTCTTTATGTGAGGGAACTTGTATTGTACTATTGGTCTTAGACTAATTCAGTAATTGTTGCTTATCATTAATTACCTTGCTTGTCATAGTTGCACTATCTCATGTATTAATTTGCATTGGTTCGCTTGATGGCAATCTGATATGCATTTGTGAGTGGTGTGGGTATCTATGCTTGAGTTTGAGATGATGTGTGCCATTAGATTGAGGTCTATATGTTTCTGTAGTGCTTATGTAGTTTAAGTCTGTCTCTTGAGGACAAGTAACAATTATAAGTTGAGGGTACTGATGTGATGTCAAAATACAACAGTTTTGATGCTTAAATCTTAGATTTCTATGTGTTCTCAAAGTGATGTTAGTAGATTTGATGTATTTTTTATGTTTGTTTTGTAGGATTACAAGGTTTGGCATGATTTTGGGCTAAGTGTATAGAAGTTGAAGTTTTTGCTGTTCTACGACACCCTTTACAGGTCGTGGAAGCTTTCACGGGCCGTAGAGTTGGAATCATAGAAAAATCCAGTGAAGAGGTGATTTTCTAAAGTTGAATCTACGAACATGCAGACGAGCCATAGAATGAAGTACGAGTTGTAGATATGGTTTCGTACCCTGAGGCTTAGAAAGTGGGAAGTTGCTGAAAAGTCGTCAGACGAAACCCTATACGGGCTGTGAGTCGGAAAACAGACCATAGAAAGGTCTCGTAGAAGTTAAACTCAGAATTGAAGATGAAGTCGACGAAGCCCTGACTACGGGCCATAAACTTTATACGGCCCGTAGAGATGCTCGTAGTACCTGCTGAACCCAGTTCTCCTATTTTGATTTTATTTTTTATTATAAACACTATAAATAGGTTTTTTTAGGTTATTTTCAGGAGAGAACCACAATAGAACAAATAAAAAATTAGTAGAGAATGTTCTTAATTTTCTGATCTTAATTCATCCTTTATGATTTCCATTGAAGAGCTTAGATTCTTGTTCTTAATTTCATTCTCGTAAGTGCTTAATTATGCTATTCTATATCATGATCATTGCATCTACAATGATAATGAGTAGCTAACTCCACAACTAGGGCTGTGGGAACCATGAAAAAATAACAAGGTAAATAATTCATAATTCTTCGAAAGTGTGCAAGCGTGTATTAATAAATTCTCTTCGTTTTGATTGCTTTTTAACGGTGACCAAAATTAAAACTCGCCTAGTGTTACTGACTGGATCAAGATAGTAATGAATAGGAAAAAACATCAATTAACAGGATCCAATTGATGTTTCTCATCTGATCAACCAAACTGGATCGAGGGGAGGTTGCACTGGAACAATAGGTAAGGTTAGTAATGTCACATTCGGGGATGGATCAAATCACGTAGTGAAATTTACCTCTTGCCTAGATCAAAGGGTTTGGTAAACATACCTTACCGTTTTTACATACTACACACTAGAAAAGAATACAATTATCTTTTAATACCAAGTTAGTGAATCATGGGGAACACAATACCCTAGTTACTCTTCTTACTGGTTTCACACATTGTTCTTAGTTTAGGATTTCTTTCTACAATCTTATAAACCCCCCACCCTTGGGGAGATGAGTAAGTCAATCAACTCGAATTTCTTGAAATTGCTCTAAGCCTGCCATATTCCATATGGGATCGACCCTAACCTCGATTAGGTTGTATAACTTAACAATGATCATTGTAACCTTCAAGAAAGAGGTGTAGCTTGGGCATCATTAGTCATTTGTATCGAACTGATGTCCTTGTCGCCTCCCTCGTCGGATTGGGAGGGTGGACCACGATGGCCTGAGTCTGGGGCTGCCCTGACATTCTAGTAGCAGCCCATGTATGTGGTTACTTGGCGCCCACATCAGGCTAAACACTGAGCTCCTCTAAAGATCCAATAGCCTCAGAACTTCCCTAGGCCTCCGAGGACTCATCTTGTAACCATTGTTGCAAGGCATGTATCTCAATTTTCCTTGATTTTAGGGCCATGGTATCTGAAATGCACACATTTAACATTATGATTAGCCCCACAAGTATAGGAACGAAAATCAACACATCAGAATTAGTGACAGATGAGTTTACGAAGGCTCATTTATTGGTCGTAGTGAAAACTATGAGTCGTAAATGGCCCTTGTAGATGGTAGGCTGCAGTCAACTTAGTTAGTGGAATTGCATCTATGAGACTAGGTAAGACTCATAGAACATTTTATGGGGCACAAACTGAGTCATATATGTAGTTTGAGACTTGAATTTTTGCAGGCATGGGCCCTACTATACCTATTTATGAGTCGTATAATAAACTACGGCTCGTAGAAGGTCTCGTCTTGTAGGGTCTTAGAAACTCCAGGCTACTGGATCTCTCGCATGAGGGGCAACTATGACTCATGGATTATTCCATGAATTGTAGAAGAACCTCATGGCATGAAATTTCCTGTAACTTGGTTTTATAAGCCAAATGGGTTCCAAAACGATATCAGCAATCCTTAATCAATCAATTCAACACTGAAGCAAGAATCTTATGCACCCACATAATACCAAAATATTTCCTAATACCCAACATGCAACTATTATAAACTACCCCATCAATTGTCATTTTACATGTTTATACCACAAATCGACATTCGTTTGAAAGTTAGACATTATGCATACACATGCAATCATATGTCATTTTCCAAACAATGATTTCCATGTAATTCCAATGGTATATGAAGACATGATTTTCACGTAACAACATTTAAACATGACATGACCACACACACATTCTAACTTTCTCATTTTTCAAGGTAATGAAAACTACTCAATCAAGGCTAAGCACATATCACATATAAAGGCAACAACTAATTTGAACACACCAAGTTTGGGATACCATATCCGTCAATAATTCTAACCTAATGATATTAATTTCGGTAATACAAGAAATTTAGAGCCAAGAACTCACTAAAATTAGGTCACAAGGATGAAAATTTGAAAGAGGAATCGGAAAGGGGAAAAACCCTAGGTTGCTAGAGTGATGCCAAAAAGTTATCGAAAAACATTGACGGTGGACAGACGGTGATCGATGTAGGAGGGGCGGAGGAGGGGTTGGGGTATTTTTGGAAATTCTTTTGAGAATGAGGGGTAAAATTATTTTATCCCTCTTTCATACACTGATTGGGTCGGGGGAAAATTTGTCCCAGGCTCTATGAAACCCTGATTACAGGCGTACAGTTTTTGACGATCCGTAGAATCTAGTCTCGTAGAGTACCAAAGCCCTAATAAGAGACATTGGCTTTACGGACCTGCCTACGGGCCGTATATAGATATACAACTCATAAAGTGGGTCGTAGAAGCCTATAACACTTGGATAAATTTAGAGAACTTACCTACGGTCCACGAGCCCCTTTCATGGCTCGTAATTTGTCCATGGGCCATAAAGTTGGCTCATGCAGTGGAGTGCACATTATGTTTGCTAACTGGAAGTGTTCTATGAGTCAGTGTACGAGTTGTAGTGTGAACCACAGCCCGTAGAATCATCATAGAAGCACTTCTTGTTGCTTATTCGACCAAAGATGCCTAACTTGGTCTTGTACTTGTACATCCTTCATAAAAACACTATGTTATCCTATTTATCACCAGTCTAGAGTCCAACATTTACAATAAAAATGCTAAATTTAATCTACCTACAAGTCCAAAAAGCTAAAAACAAAACAACACTACTATTATTACATCAAATATCTTCGGTCGCCTCCCAAGTAGTGCCTGATTTATTGTTGTGGCACGACTTGGACAACTTGGTTACTCCACCAAGTGCCCAAACTTCCGTCTTCAAGTCATTGGGCCTCTTCATTGACTGATAGGTATTGAAGATAACTTCTTCAACATTCAATTAAAACATGAGTTGGCCGGATTCCATATTCACTAGTACTAGCCCTGTGGCTAGGAAGGGCCTTCCAATATGATTGGGACATCGAAGTCTACTTCGCAATCTAGGATCACAAAGTCTATGGATGATATGATATTCTCTATTTTGAAAAAGATGTCATATAATACGCCCACAGGTTTCTTCACCGTGCATCAGCCACTAATAATCACATGTTCATAGGAGTAAAGACCCCCGATCCTAGCTTTATGAAGACCGCAAGGGGCATCAGATTTATGCTGGCACCTAGATCATATAATGCCCTTGAAAACTCACACCCTATCCTTGGCACGAACATCTCTGGTCTCTGCATCTTTTCTCTCAACTATCTACTCACACACATCATCATCATCAGCCGATATTAGAGGGCCACGTGTAGTCACTGCCATATACTGCTCCTCAGTCTTAGGATTTTGAATTGTGTTGTTTGGCAATGTACCATTCTGGCGCTGGTTAGATTGAGTCGACATCTGGCCGAACTGTTTCTCTAGCTGCTTAATAGCAACAGAATAAGAGTCAACTATTTGATTATAAGATGTCAGATTTCATCCCCTTCAAGGTCTCATCTTGAGTGCCAGCCTTCTTCCACAATCGATCAAACATCTCCTCAACTCTAGAGCTATCAGCACCCAATTCTTGATTATGTTATGCCACATACGGACCATTCCTGTAACCATCTCTACATCCCTAATCAGCATCTCTATCCTAGCCCCTGTTCCTGCAATAGTAGCTTCCTCGATTATTGCCTCTGAAAGTGCCATCCCTGTTATATAGTTTTGACCTTGGTTTCCTTGACCTTGGCGCCAGTAGTCCTAAATAGACCCTTGGGAATTAGTCCTAAAACTCACCATCTGATTAGTGATGAAGCAAGTGTCCTTCTCATAGTAAGGCTCCTCATAAATGGGTGCTCGTGAAGATTGAAGAGCTACTTCATTCACACGTTCTTGGTTCTGCTTAATCAACAATTCCACATTGGTAATAATCCGAGCAAGCTCTTGCATCATATCCTCATTGTGCCAAATTAGTACTGACTGCGAATGAGCTCGTTGTTGTTGATTTATCTCTCGTCCCCATACATGATTTGTCTTGACCACTTTCTCCAACCTTTCGGCAATCACTAGAAATGGACGACCTAGAATTGAGCCTCCCATGATAGTGTCAGAAATAACTTGGCCATTCTTTTCCAGGTTTCGATAAAAAATCTCCACTAAGGCATCATCCTCAATCTTATGGTCAAGGACACTCATCAGGCACTTTGTGAACCTCTCCCTCATAGTGTTGATCAAATCACTAGGCAATTTCTTGAAGTTGTTGATCTGGTCTTTCAATTTCAGCTTCTTCAACCTTGAAAAGAACCTCTAGAAAAAGGCCTTCTGCAGTTCAATCTAGCTGGTGATCAAACTCTGTGGGAGCTCAGTTAACCATAGCATTGCATCACTTGTTAGAGAAAATGGGAAGACATGGAACCTAATAACATCCATAGATAGATTCTGGCTTCCCATCATGGTCTTACAAACGAAGACGATGTTGTGTAGATAGTTTTATGGATCCTCTGATGGTATGCCCGCGAACAACCTGCAATTCCATAGCATTTGGAATAACCCACTTGAAATAATGAACTTTGTGTCATCCGCTGGTGGAGGTAACACAATAGGTTTAATGATAAATATCGCCATAGGATCAAGCCGTTATTGATTCCATGTATGAGCCACGGCTTGAAGATCCTATGGTGGTGGGGTAATATCCTCAAGTAGAGATGAGTTATTATCATTATTATTCTGGTTCAATGCTACATTTACTACATTGTTTGCAACATTATTCGCGTTATTCTGGGCCATCCTTCTCTGTGTCTTTTGAATCTCAAGATCAAACAAAGTCAATAGCATTCCTCGACTTCGAGTGTTGCACATACACTACATCTAGATGCTGAAACACAACAAAAAAACATAAGATGAGGGAATAAAGATTAATTCCCGAATTACTCAAATTAAACCAGCCTAGCCATATTCCTTGGCAACGACGACAAAATCTTGATGTCGCTTAAGCTACACCTACTTTTGAAGGTTAAAGTGGTCATTGTTAAGATATATAACCTAACCAAGGTTAGGGATAGGGAAGATGGTAGAATCAAAGTAATTTCAAGCAATTTGAGTCAATTAACCTACGTATCTCCCAAAAGGGAGAGGGGGTTTGTAATTAGGGTATTGTGAAACCAGTGGGAAGAGTAACTAGGGTATTGTGGTCCCCATGATTCCCTAACTTGGTATTACCTGATAATCATAATCTTTTCTAGTGTGTTGCATTCAAAATGGTAAATTAAGTTTACCAAACTCTTTGATCCAGGTGAGAGGTAAATTTCACTACATGAATTCATCCATCCCCGTAGTGTGGTATTACTAACTCTTACCTATTGTCCTAGTACAACCTCTCCTTGATCCAGTTTTGTTGATTAAACTAGAAGAAATCAATCGAATCCTGTTAATTAAGCTTTTTTCTCATTTATTACTACCTTAATCTAATCAGTAACAACTAGGCAAGTTCTAACATAGGCCACCATTAAAAAGCATCCAAAACAAAGAGAACTAATTAATACATGACTGCACACTTTCCAAGAATTTCAAATTATTCAATTTCACCTTGTCAGTTATTCATGGTTCCCACAACCCTAGTTATAGATTTAGCATTACATAATCATTATATTTACAAGAATCATGATATGGAATAAAATAATTGAGCACTTACAAAGAGGAATTTAAGACCAAAAATTTTTAAATTCTTCACAAAAAATCACAAAATAATTATTAAAATCACAAAGTTGTGTTCCAAGTGTTTTTAAGCACTTCTCTCAAGGTTTCCGGTCGTTCACCTTCCTTCTCTACTGAAAATAGCCTAAAAATCTATTTATAGTACATAAAATATAAGTCCAAAACAAAATAGGAAAACTGGATTCAGCAGGTAGTATAGGCAGGGTTACGAGCCGTACTAAGTTTACGGCATGTACCAAGACTTTGTAGACTCTATTCTACAAAACGAGGTACAGCTTCTACGAGACCATTCTATGGGTTGTATTTACACTTACGACCCATATAGAATTTTGTCTGATGACTTTTTAGAAAATTTTAACTTCTGTTCCTCATGGTTTTTAACCTCATCCACAATATACAACTTTTCACGACTCATCTAATAGTTCATAGATGTAACTTTAAAAAATTGGCCCTTCACTGGATCTTACTTACGAACCCACTATACGGCTTGTGGAAGCTTCAACAGCCTGTAGAGTGCCTTGTACATCAGTTAAAATTTTAGAAACTACACACCTTAGCCCAACATCTTGCCAAATCCTGGAATACTAAAAAAACAAACATAAAAATAGATCAAACCCACTAACATCGCTTTGAGAACACACAAAATTCTAAGTTTTAAGCATTAAAAGTGTTGTATTTTGAAACCACACCAGGTTCTCTTCTATTTCGTTCCCATTGACTAAGTTGACCCAAAGAAAGTGAAGTTTGTAAGGACGGATGAATGTGAGAAAATCTTCTAAACTTTCAAGGATCGATTGACCTCGACTCCAATTTGACTTTGCCGGAGGGGTACCGATGGGTTCGTTGTTTATTGCGATACCTTAAGAATTGGTTTGGGTTGTGTGTTGATGCAAAATGGTAAGGTGATTGCCTATGCTTCAAGGAAACTAAATGTGCATGAGAAACATTATCCAACACATGATCTTGAGCTAGCAGCCGTGGTGTTTGCTTTGTAGATTTGGCGTCATTATTTGTATGGGGTCCATGTTGATGTTTTCACCAAACATAAGCATCTCCAACATGTGTTTACATAAAGAGATCTCAATTTAAGGTAAATGAGATGGTTGGAACTCCCAAAGACTATGATATGAATGTGAAATATCACCCAGGTAAGGCTAATATGGTAGGTGATGCATTTGGTAGAATGTCCATAGGTAGTGTGTTACCTTGAAGATGATGGGAAGAGGTAATTAGCAAAGGAAGTATATAGGTAATCTAGAATGAGGGTAAAGTTGAGTGAGGCTGAGAATGGTGGTGTCATGGTGGTAAATAGCTCTGAGTCATTATTGATTGAGGATGTTATGTCTAAAAAAGATCTTGATCCCTCCTTGGTTGAATTGAAAGCCTTGGTAAAGAAAAGAAAGATAGAGGTATTCTCACAAGGGGGAGATGGTGTGCTTCATTATCAAGATAGATTGTGTGTGCCGAATGTTAAAAGGTTGAGAAATTTGATATTGCAAAAATCTTACAATTCTTCCTATTCTATTTGTTGTCGACTTATCCCTCGTTCCCCATGCACAGTTTGTCTTGACCACCTTGTTCAGCTTCTCGGCAATCCTTGAAAATTGTTGATCTAGAAATGAGCCACCTATGATGGTATCAACATATGCTTGGCTATTCTCGTCCAAGGCTTGACAGAAGATCTCTACTAAGGCATCATCAATGATCTTGTGGTCAATGACACTCCTTAGACATTTTGTGTACCTTTCCCATGTAGTAGTGATCGAATCACCAGGAAATTGCTCGAAATGTTGATTTGGTCTTTCAACTTCAGCTTCTTCGACCTCGGGAAGAACCTTTCCAAAAAGGCCTTCTACAATTCATCCTAGCTGGTGATTGAACTCTTTGGGAGCTTGGATAACCATAGCGTTACACTACCTATTAGATACAATGGGAAGACACAGAGCCCAACGACACCCATAGATAGATTCTGGTTTCCCGTCACACTATTACAGACAAAGACAATGTTGTGTAGATGGATATGCGGATCCTTTGATGGTACACCTGTGAACTACCCGCAATTCTACAGAATTTGAAGTAACCCACTCAAAACAATGAACTTTGGGTCCCACTCAAAACAATGAACTTTGGGTCATCTGGTAGTAGCGGTAACACAATAGCTCCAGTGACATCCATAGCCATAGGGTTACGCCAATATTGATTTTTTGTTTGAGCTTTGGTGTCAAGATCCTGTAGCTATGGGTCAATATCCTCAAGCGGAGGTGGGTTATTATCATTTTCATTCTGATTCTGGTTCAGCGTTGCATTCACTGCATTATTTGCAGCATTGTTCGCCTTGGCTTGGGCCATTCTTCTCAGCCTCCTTTGGATCTCGGGGTCAAACGGAGTCAAGTGAATGCCTCGACTTTGTGTGTTGTTTATACACTACACATGCACTATGAAACAAAACAAAAACAACAAAAACATAAAATGAAGGAAATAAGGATTAATTGTCGAACTACTCAAATAAACAAATCTAACCGTATTCCCTAGAAACGGCGCCAAAATTTTGATGTCGTCCAAGCTACACCTCTATTTTGAAGGTTAAACAGTTGTTGTCAAGATATATAATCTAACCGAGGTTAGGGTCGAACCCACAAGGAATATGGTAGACTTAGAGTAATTTCAAGCAATTCAAGTTAATTAACCTACTTATCTCCCGGGGGGTGTAGAAATCCTAGACTAAGACAAGTGTGTGAAATCAATAAGAAGAGTAACTAGGGTATTGTTTTCCCCATGATTTCCTAACATGGTATTACCAGATAATCAAATTCTTTTCTAGTGTGTAATATGCCAAATGGTAAGTTAAGTTTACCAAACTCTTTGATCAAGGCGAGAGGTAAATTTCACTACATGACTTGATCTATCCCTGTAGTATGACATTACTAATCCTTACCTATTATTCTAGTACAACCTCCCTTTGATTCAGTTTTTGTGATTATACGAGAAGTATCAACTGAATCCTGTTAATTAATCTCTTTTCCTATTTATTACTACCTCGATCTAGTCAGTAACAGTAGGCGAGTTCTAATGTTGGCCATACTTAAAGAGTAATCAAAATGAAGAGAATTAATTAATACACGCATGCACACATTCAAAGAATTACAAGTTATCCGATTTTACCGTGTTAGTTCTTCATGGTTCCAACAACCCTAGTTGGGGATTTAGCTACTCATTATCATTGTAGATACAACAATCATGATATTGACTAGCATAGTTAAGCACTTATAAGAATGAAATTAGGAACAACAAATCCAAGCTCTTCAATGAAAATCACAAGTACAAATTAAGAACACAAAAAATTATTCTCCAAGTGTCTCACAATGTTTCTCACTTTTTCCACCGACTCTTTATTGTTGCACACAAAAAATAATCTAAAATATTTATTTATAATATTTAAAATACAAACCAAATCAAAATAAGAGAATTGGGTAGGCAGGCACTACAGGCATCTTTACGGGCCGTATAAAGTTCTACAGCCCGTAATCGGGGCTTCATGGATTTCATTTGCAAATCTAAGGTTGACTTCTACGAGACCTATCTACAAATCGTGTAACGCTTTATGACCCATGAAGGATTTTGTTTGATGACTTCTCAACAACTCTCTACTTTTTGATCCTTAGGGTATGACACCATATCTATGACTCGTACAAAGTTTTCCGGCTCGTCTGTATGTTCATAGATTTAACTTCAGAAAATCTCCCTTTCACTGGATTTTGCTACGAAACTTACTCTATAGCCTGTTGAAACTTCCAAGGCCCATAAAGGGTGTTGTAGAATAGCAAACACTTCAATTTCTATACACTTAGCCCAAAATCATGCCATACCCTGTACTCTTGCAAAACAAACACAAAAACACATCAAATCTTCTAACATTGCTACGAGAACACACAAAATTCCAAGTTTTAAGTATCGAAAGTGTTGTATTTTGACAGCACATCAGATTTTCACCATGAACTCCATTTTTTGTGTAGAACTTGATTTTAAAGTTATTTTCCAAATTCAGGAACTTCAGATTTTAGCCCTAAGCCTTTCCCCTAAGCCTAATTTATGCCAATATGGGTATCAAAATGCTCCTCTTGATGCGTAGTATCTATTCTTGATAATAATGAATTGATTTGAGGATCATCTTGTGGATTGAGTTAATTGAAAGCTTTTTTGCGTGCAATTTTGACATTGACGTAGGATCGCTAACCTTTAGGACTAGATTTGAGTTATTAATCATGTTTATGTGGTAATTATAAGACCTAGATGACTTTTTGTGTAGTCGAATTGATATGTTGAGATAATGATGGGAATATAATTCTGATTGGGCCAAATTATGATGTACACCTTTATCCCATTAATGAACTGAGATAAAATCTTGTGGATTATGATGATTTGGGATAAAACATGATAATGAGACTTGTGAGACTATTTGGGTAATTATTGTGGTAATTGATAGCTATAGAGATACCATTGAGATGTATATGTATAATTGGGACGAGTAATATTTGACATTATTGATATTCTTATATAATTGGGATGAGTATGGTTCGATATCACTAATATTCTTACATAGTTTAAAGAGAAAGGTTCGATATCACTGATATTCTTACATATTGGGACGAGTAAGTTCCAGTGTGGTTGATATTTTTGACTAATAGTATAATTATGATGATCTGAGATGTGATGATGGTTTTGGGTTTAGCCATGACATTTTGATATTATTTCTTATGTCCATATGATTATTTGAGATTCATGTATTGATATCGCCTAAGATATACCTACTTTTTGACGGTTAAAACGGTCATTGTCAAGATATATAACCTAGCTAAGGTTAGGGTCGAACCTACAGGGAATATGGTAGACTTAGAGAAATTTCAAGTAGTTCGAGTTAATTAACCTACTTATCTCCCCGGGGGGGGTTGTAAAACTTTAGAAAGAAATCCTAGACTAAGAAAAGTGTGAAATCGGTATGAAGAGTAACGAGGGTATTGTGTTCCCCATGATTCCCTAATTTAGTAATAGTAGATAATTGAATTATTTTCTAGTGTGTAGCATGTAGAACGGTAAGTAAGTTTACCAAACCCTTTTAACAAGGTGAGAGGTAAATTTTACTATGTGATTTGATCTATCGTGGCAGTGTGACATTACTAACCCTTATCTATTGTCCCAGTACAACCTCTCCTTAATCCAATTTGGTTGATTAGATGATAAACATCAATTGAATCCTGTTAAATAATCTATTTTTCTATTTATTACTACTTGATCCAGTCAGTAACACTAGGAGAGTTCAAACATTGGCCACCATTGAAAAGCAATCAAACCAAAGAGAACTAATTAATACATGCATCCACGCTTTTCAAGAATCGCAAATTATCTAATTTTATCTTTTTAGTTTTTTATGGTCCCCACAAGCCTAGTTGTGGATTTAGCTACTCATTATCATTGTAGATGCAAGAATCATGATACGGAATAGCATAATTAAGAACTTACAAGAATAGAATTTAGAACAAGAAATCCAAGCTCTTCAATGAAGATCACAAGCATGAATTAAGAACACATAATATTATTTCACAAGTCTCACAATGTTTCTCACTCCTTCTTACTGACTCTTTGATGTTCCGTACGAAAGTTAACCTAGCAAAACCTATTTATAGTATTTAAAATACAAAACTAAATCAATATAAGAAAATTGGGTCGGCAGGCACTACGAGCAACTTTACAGGCCGTACAAAGTTCTATAGCCCGTAATCGGGGCTTAATGGATTCCATATGCAATTCTGGGGCTGACTTCTAGGAAACCTATTTACAATCTGTATGAAGTTTGACTACTTGTGGAGGGTTTCATTTGATGACTTTTCAGCAACTCCCCACTTTCTGATCCTCAGGGTACGACACCAATCTACAACTTGTATAATCTTTTACGGCTCATCTGCATATTCGTAGAGTCAACTTCAGAAAATCTGCCCTTCACTGGATTTTGCTATGAAACCTACTCTACGGCCCGTGGAAACTTCCGTAACCCGTAAAGGGTGTCGTGGAACAACAATTTCTTCAAGTTCTACACACTTAGCCCAAAAATCATGCCAATCCTATAATCTTGCAAAATAAACATAAAAACACATCAAATCTACTAAATCACTATGAGAACACACAACATTCTATGTTTTAAGCATTAATAGTATTGTATTTTGACATTACATCAATACCCTCCACTTGAAATTATTGCTTGTCCTCAAACGATATTACATTAATACCCTCAACTTAAAATTGTTGCTTGTCCTCAAGCGATGGACTCAATCTACATAAGAAGTATAGTAACACATAGACCTCGATCTTATGGCACACATCATATCAAACTCAAGCACAGATACCCACACCATCTTAAAAGCAAATCAGATAGCTATCAAGCAAAACCAATTCAGATCAACACATATGATAATGGAACTATGATAAGCAAGACATTTATCAATAAGCAACACGCACTAAGTTAGTCTAACATAAAGAATGCAATACAAGTGTCCTCACAAAACAAAGTCCCATGTCCACTCATAATAATATTTTCAGATTCAATGCTTGGGACTACACAAAATACCTCACTCGCACAAAAGACATTCAAATACCATGCTCAATACATATGCTTGCCCCTATACTCATGACTATGACCTTCGACCACTTGGACTAGGGTCACTTTAGGACTTTATTAGCTTGTAACATAGGCTTGGGGGCTTTGGTATGATGTTTTAGGAACATAGTGACTAAAGACGCTCCTTGACACTACATTTTTACGCCTTTTCACTACCAACACTATCATTTTTCATCTCGTTCTCCCTTTCTCCTATTTCAAACTTTTCTGGATGCCCTATTTTCATTTTTCAACCTTTTGCCTTTTGTTTTCACATCATTTTTCTTTTTAGCTCATTGATTAGGCATCTACTCATTTTTCTTGCACTCAGAGCACATTCTTATTTCGTTTTCTAAGTATCACTAGCTTCCACCTTATTTTGTGTGTTTACCCTTACACCAGCCATCCTCAACTTAGACTTTTGGCTTGAGTCGAGGTGCACTATATCCAACCTAGGAACCAGGCACACTTTAGGTAGCCAACCTCAGCTTAAGCTTTTTACCTTAGTCAAGGTGCACAACGTTCAAGAAAGGACCATGACCGATTTCAGGATTTTACATTTAACAAGGCTAGGTAACGTAGATTTTTACAAAGAAAAGGGTACATGCAAGGCTCAAACATTAGGATCAAGGGATACATCACACATTTGGTAGGTTATTTAGGCTAAGTAGGCTTATATGAACAATGGCCTAAGATCCTTTCCTAAAAAATTAACCTACAGTCTAAGTTAGAGTAACACGACAAGTGCTGAATTGAAACATAGCATAAGAATTTAGCAAAGAAAGCTCACACACAAAAGGCACTGATCACACTATTAACAAAGACTCTTAGATCATGCTTTTCATCACAATTTATTCTCACTTATCAGAATGACCACCGTCAAACAATCAAACATGCATGGATGATATCAAGACTGACAAACAAAATTTTGTTGGGTATCATTTTTTACACAATAACAAACATATGTCATAGACATCAGTACTACATGCTACTAATACTGCATATACATACTAAACATGTCAGTTCAACAGGAAGTAAATATCCCTTGGGATAAAGAACACATGCAAGAAAACTTCTAGGATTTAAAATTTAGGATAGTTATATGCCAATGTTGCTCAGACTTCACTGAGGCCTATAACTACCCACACCCCATTGAAAAAGATTTGCATTGTCTTTAATGTACAAAATAAACTAATAAAGCACAGCGGTAAACAATGAAAATACCTAGGCGCCTAAGTGCTACTCACTAGCTGAGTTTGGCTACCCTCAACCTGCTTGGTGGCCTTCTCAATAGTAGAAGCATGTCGGAAGGGTCCATCGCCCCTCACTCTCTAAAGCTTACGAGCTTGTCTCAACTCCTCATCTCGCATCAAGCATATCCTGGCAAGCTCTAACTCCTTCTCCTCTATTTACCCCCGATGGCCATCTAATTGTGTTAGGATCATTAATACGGGGCCTCTTCTTGAGGGAAGTGAGTGATGGATCCTTAGGAGCAAATATATTAACCATAAACTCCGAGAGATCAACTGGTGGGAACATGACCGGATCTGACAATGTTGTTGTCATATTGGCTCGAAGCTTCCAGATCTCCATTTTGATGGCCATCATGTCCACAACTGTGCTGAGATGAGGATCTACTAGACTCGCCTTTCAAATGCATCTATATAGTTATCCACGGGTGTAAGTCTCTCATGGATAGTGGTCGGAATGCCTGCAAATGAGCCTCGGCCTTTGAAATGGCCTGGAGGACCCAGGGCCAGATCTATTGTAATAACCGAGTCAATTGTGACTCAGTGCGGGCTAGCCTATATGCCATGGCCTGGATAAAAGCTACTGACATATAAACCATGCCAGTGGGTGTTGTTGGTATGGGAATGACCTCTTGGGCTGTGGTAGTAGTCGTGGGCCCCCTCTCCTCATCACCCTCAGTCTATGGGGGCCTCTCAGTAGTGATAGCATTAGCAATGGTGATGTATGGAGGCTCAAATGGTAGCACCGTAGTGAACATATCTAGCATCTGAGCTGGAGGACGTGGTGCTTACTAGAGGGTCGAATTATTATCAGCCTTGATCAGCCTAGCATCTAGAGTCTATTAAACCTCGATCAATATGTCTAGGTGATGTAGAATCTCCACCCCTCACTCTATATAAAGTCTATAAATCAAGCACAGGAAAGGGATGGAGGTGGACCTCTTCATGGCTGCCTCTTGGATCTACTCCACTATTAAGTTGGCCCATTTAATCTCATAGCCAACCAAGATACTAGCAACCAATGCAGCACAGTCTAGCAAGTGTAGGCTGAATCCGTGATCTCACCACCGCCTACCAAAATTTGAAAGTAAGGCCTTCACAATAGTCTCTGCTAAAGTAGCTTTCCCCTAATGGTTCTGGCCCTGCTCTGCGATCTGGTCGGCAATCCATCTCATCAAACTAGCCTAGCGAGTTGGTCTCTCATCAGTGCCTTATCCTTGGTCTACCACAATCTCCTATCGTACTCTAATATAGATTTGGGGAATAGGAACTTAGGCCTAAATAGCATCCGATGGATAGTACTCTCTGAAATATCCACTTGTCGACTCCTCACCCATGTATGCATCAACCGAGGTTGAGTGAGGGGCTTCTTCCCCTCGGGAAGTGAGCCAAGAACTATGGCAGCGTATGATGCATAGGACTCTAGAACCATGGTCGGGGAGTACTTTCTCAAGGATCTAGCTAGCCACTAGAGCTTGTAACTGATGATAGTGTCCTGCAGGCCCGGGACACTGTCTAATCCTGAAGTAATAATGTAGGGCTCCTAAAAAATGGAATGAGCTAACCGGCGTCGCTCGTTCTTCTGTATACCCTCCGTGTAGATAGCCTATATGCCTTCAATGCACCATCAGCTAGATAGAGCATCCAAAGGTGATGGTGATGCCTGAGGTGCTGCAGAGGACTCCATCTCCAACTCACTGTCCGATCCTGACTTGAACTCCTCTCTTGAAGGAGTCATCTGAATAGAACTGCTATATATGTCACTTCCCTCTTCAGACTGGGGAGAGCGAAGAACGATAGCCCGGGTCTAGGGATGCCTGGCATGTCTAGTGGCAGCCCATGTTTGTGGTCGCTCAGCGTCCAGGTCAGGCTTGACACCAAGCACCTCAAGTGATCCACTACCCTCAGAGGTGTCTGATCCTCCATGGGCTCTTCTCGTGGTCTCCATTATAGGGCTGTAATCTCATCTCTCCTAGCCTTAGGGTCCATAGTACCTGAAACACACACAATCAGCAAATAAGATTAGCCCCATGAGTAAAGCAATGATGAGCAAAAAATTTGAGACATGGTTACAGATGGGTCTAAAAAGGCTTTTCTACGGGCCGTAGTGAAAACTACTAATCGTAGAATGCCCTCGTAGAAATGGAGTGCACTAAATTTGGCTACTGGAGTTGCATATACGAGTCTAGGTATGACTCATAGAATATTCTACTAGTCATAGACTGAGTCATAGATGTATTCTCGTGTTGAATTTTTACTGGAAGGGATCTATGAGACCTTTCTACGAGTCATAGATAAAACTATGGCTTGTAGAAGGTTTCATCTGATAGGATAGCAAAAACATCAAATTTCTGGAATTTCATGTGATGGCAACTAAGGCTTGTGAAATGTTCCACAGGTCATAGAAAACCCTCGTAGTGTGAAATATCCAGAAGTTTGGATTTTCCAAGTATATCAAATGGATCCCACATGACATGTTTAGAATTTAAATCAGCATCAAAGTAACACATGATGCACCCCCATATGATTTCAACAAACACCTAACACCTTACATGCAATGATCACATACAACCCCATCAAATCTCATTTTACATGTTTCCAAAGTAAATCAACCCTGTTTGAATGTTTAAACATCAAAGCGCATAGATGCAGCTACACATCATTTTTCAAGCAATAAAGTATATTGAATTCAAACAACATGTGACGCCATGATTTTCACATAACATCATTCAAACACACAAAACATGGCCTTACACTCATTTTCCATCTTTTAACACTATTCAAACATTGGCAATACATTATTCACAAATAAATCCTAAGTACATACAATTGTAACCATGGACTCGTACCCATACCGATTGGATTACCATATCCATCAAGTAATTAAAACCTAATCATATCACTTTAAGTATTAAAAGGATTTTAGGGTTAAGAACTTACCTAAGTTGAGTGAAAAAGATGCAAAAATTGAAGGAGAATCTTAGTGTTGTGAAACCTTAGGTTTGTCAGAGGTGGTTGGAAAAATTTTCTGAAAAAAGGGGCGGTGGCCAGATGGAGGTGATCAAAAATGCTAGGGTAGGGGGGTTGAGTATTTTGGGTAAGTTTTGTTAGGAGTGGGGGTTAAAAATATTTGACCCCCTCACTACAACATTTTTGGCTTTTAAGCACCCTGACTAACCGTGGCTTAAACTATGAAAAAGTGTTGTCTTTGATTAAAGGCAACACTTTTGCAAGGGTGGCCTAAAGAAGCGTTACCTTTGACTTTAGGCAACACTTTGTAGGTGTTGCCTAAACAGCTACACTTTAAAAGCGTTGCCCATGGGTTGCAAAAGCAACTTTTATAATAGCTATATAACAACAGTTTTTCGACATACTACTACATTTTTAAGTGTTGCCTCTTCAGACTTATTGACAACGCTTTTGAAGTGTAGCTATTTATAACATCTCTAAAACAACACTTTAAAGTGTATCCTTTGCTAATATCCATGCCATAATTGATATTCAATTTTGAATTTTTGCAATATTGACTAAAAAAATTTTATATGCCAAAATTTTCTTATTGAATATTTTTTATATATATACTAATCACACTATGCATAATTTTGCTTACAAGTAATTAAATGTATAGATATGCAATAAACTTCAAATAATAATGTCTTACAAATTCTTATAAGAGTCTTTTAAAGATGTGCATACTCGCAATGAATTCCACAAAATCAAATGTATTTAAACTCTAAAAATAATTCAAAAACTCTTCCTATTCATTTCAATAAATCAAATTGACTTGTGGTCGTCATTCAAATTTGATCTCTCGTATTTCCTACACATTAAAAAAAACATTTAGAGAGTTGAACAATTAGAGGGCAGAAATGTTTAGAGTTCTACCCTCTAAATATAAACACTTTCCTGCATATGTCAACTGAAAATCATTGCAGTACCCTCTAAAACCAACTGTAGTACCTACTGAATATGTTGCCAACTGAATATAGAAATGTTCCCAACTCAATATACCCTCTAAACTCATTGCAGAACCCTATAAAATCAACTGCATATACCCTCTAAAATTCATTGCAGTAACATAAACAACAACTAAAATGTTGCCAATTGAAACAATTTAGCAATATCACTCTCACTCAGGATACAAGTTCAATATACAAGTAACTTTTCTTTTCAGTGCCAGTCATCGTGTTGTTTTGATACTTTGATTGTGATGAACAAGAATATATAATGAAAAGTATATAAATCAAAGGCATAAGAATGATCCTTGCTGAAGTTACACACCTCTCATAGGTATAATAATGTTATAGTGATAATGTTATCTCCAGGGAAATAATTATGTAACAAGAAACAGTAATCATGAAAATAACATGCTCGAAGCTGCCTTATTGAAGCAAACATATGCCACTTAACTCATCGTCTACACAAATTGTACTTGCCAAACATAAAAAATTTGGAAATCACTCACTTGTTAGCATGTGTTATCACACACAAGTTAGAGATTGAAGATGATCTTAATTATACCGATAGTGATACAAGTCATTCCATTGAAACCTACTACTTGGGAGATTTAGACATAATAACCAATAATTGTGAACCCTCGACTCACAATCTCCCTAGCACAAAACCAAGCAAAACATTCTAGCCCAAAAAGAGCAGCAATGCCAGCATCCTCAATTTTCATCTCCTGTCTGTGCTTCCACAAGTTGTATGCCCAAACATGACATAACAACTTGAACAGAGATAAGCTCCAAACACCAAGAGTCAAACTCCAATTATCAAGCTTCAAACACCAATTATCACAAAGATACACAAAATGAATAATTCAAAATTGTTGCAGCTTCAAACACCATACCCACTAAATTAAGTCACTAAAAATGCACAAAATGAACACTTCAACATTGCTGCAGCCTCAATTTAATTGTCAGCAGTATGCAACTTCAGAGCCTTGCCGCAACAATTTAATTTGTTTTTATGACTTGTAAGATAAAAAAAATGTGGATTGAGTGTTTGAATTTTTTATCTACAACTTCTTGTATAAATATACCCTTTAATTAGTTCATAGAAATTAGTGGAGTCGCACACAGGAGCATGAAAGATTGGGTAACAAGATTACAACATAGGAGCACTGATTAGCCAACTGTCACAGATTCTTAATCATATAAGATATAGTTCTTTAGGAAAAAATAACTTTTGAGTTAACAATCGAAGCATGGGTTGATCCAGAAGAATGTAGAAGATTTTACTCTTACAGCTTGTGCACTACTTGTATCAGTAGGTGAAGCAAGATTAGATTCGATGCACCCTGGTATATCTTGAACATTCAATCCTGGGTTGTTTTGCAACAATTGACTAAATAAATTTCGCATTTCCTCTCTCATGTCTTCCTTTAGAGAATTTAATTCATTGGCATGCTTTTGTTTAAGCTTGTTAATTTCCTCCTCCTTTTTTAAGAGAACTTGTTTTTACTGATCTACCATAGCATCTGAGTCGACCAGGTTGTTCCTTTCCAAACACTGCCCTAAATGCATAATTTGTTGTTTCTCCAGCATTTTGGCGATTTTGAAGTTCAGCTTATCACAAAAATTGACATGGCATATTTAATTTAACTTACCATTGCAACTTGTTTATCAGCCTAAAGTTCTTTTCTCTATAAATAACTTACTATTGTAACTTGGGTATCAGCCTGAAGTTCTTTTCCTTTCTTTGTACGAGTTGCAATAAACATTTTAGACTTTGATGGTTCCTCATTATTTTCTTTAGCTTCACGCTACAAATTACACGAATATGAACGTTACCTAAAACATCAACATGTTCTAGTAAAGTACCAAAAAATAAAATTCAAATTTTACAAAGTGTATACCGAGTATTACCAATGCCACGCGTACTCTTGCAAAATTAATCGGTCCCATTCGATGCCTCCACTTTTGTTTTTTCTGTTTTGGGAATTCACCTTAGAGATAGCATAAATTTCAATACAAAAAATGTATTAAATTTATATATTAAAAAAACAAAGAATAGAGATGACGCAAAATATGCTGAAAAAAATTCATTATTATAGCCTGACTTGCACAGTTGGATGTTTCCAATACTTGATCAACTGACGAAAATGAACTTAAGAAATGTCATCAGGCCATTTTGCTAGCATATCCTCAATAGTACTATTTTTATCAAAAAATCTCTCTTTAATATTTCCCTTATGTCGCCTCCAAGCTTCACGAAGACCTGTCATCACCCACTTCTCTCCTTCTGTTGGAATTAAGAATATGGACTACGCAAAATAAATAAATATTTAGCTTCAATCAATAATAAGCATATAGTGAAAATTAAAATATCAAAGTTTATTGTTCTTACATTGACATATTCCCACATGCGCTTTTTAGTAACATTTGGCATTGCATGCCAACTAGTGTAAATCAAGCTGATAAATCTGGGATTCCTTGAAATTGGTCCTAGAAAGTTGGTTAGATCAGACATGATCTTATCAGCTGGTCTCACTTCTTGTCTGTTAACAAATGTCACCTCCTCTCTTTCTTCCAAATTTCTTGCATGAATTTTCTTACATGTTGTTTGTCCCCGAACATTTTTCTTCTCCAATGTTCCTAGATTGATGTAAACTTCCAAATAAGAAATGTCATTTATACTGAGTAATAAATTTTACAAAGTTTAACATATACCTTTTGTACTACAATCGATGTCAATTTCCTCTTCTATAGGACACCCATCCTCGCCAATTTCTTCTTGATCCATAAAATCATCCAATACTTTATTATGTTCATCAATACGAGGAGCCTGCATACATTCGACATCATCTGTTGTGCGATTATGATATTTCATTTCATCACCTAGGTGTGTTCTTTATTTTTTAGAAACTGATCAAGATCAGTAGCCGGTAGGACCGACTTCCTCTTTAGCAGTTTGAAGTTGGGTAGCTCATGAATACCATGTTGTTCATTTGTTCCCTGTTCTTTCAGAAATTGACCAACATTGGTGGGCAGTAAGACCGACTTCATCTTCACCTGTTTGATATTTTGCATCTCCTGAATATCAGGTTGTTCCTCTCCTTCACCTAGTGTTGTATCAATCACATGAGAAGTGTTTCAGCTGCCTTTGAAGATGTTTGGAACCTAGAGTTTTGCATAGGAAATTTGACTCCTTTCATTTGAATGGAATCTCCATATTGAAGCAACCTTTGTATATTTTGTCCTTTCCCTACAATCATATGTGAAGTACTAAGCTCTTCCGTTAAAGACAATTAAGTCACTGCTTTGTGCCTAAACAGTTTATTCTTTTCTTCTTGTGGAATGGACCACTCAAGATTCTGTCGTTTATGAATTATTGGTGCATGTTCTTTCCTCAATTTATCATTGTGTTGTTTTTCAAGTTGTTTTCTCTTAATCTTAAGCTTGTTGATCAATTCAGCACTTGATCGTATTGCATATCAGAATTCACATTCTTCAATGGACTCTGAGCTTTGTTCAGATTCGGGACCTTTTTCTTTAGTATTCTTGCTTGATTCATTTTTGTTGTCTTCTTTTAATCTCTCTTTATAGCAGGCTGACACCTTCCTTAGCAAGTTCAGAAGCTATCTCCAAATGATCTATTAGTATCCAAATGAGGAACGATAGAAAAATTTACCTGCATGATAAACTTAAGGTAGTTATTAGTAGCATAAAGCAGAGCAGGAACATCCAGAAGCACATTGTTCCGAGCAGCCTGCAATTAATAAAGGAAAAGCAGTTGGTAACAAAAGTTGCCATGAACATACATCACTGTTATTCTTAAATCCCACTTGTCTCCTAAGTGGCAGAGGAATGTCGGAGATAGAACTTCTGAATAGTTAGAATTATTAATTCAAAGATCAGATCAGCCTATGTATTAAAGAACAAAGCCCATTCACACATTAGTTAGAAAAAATTAACTTGGTGAAATAGAAACCTATTACTCTTCCTCTGTGGCCAGATATGTTCCCAACTTTACCCCGGTGATGTCAGTGCCGACTGAAGGAGCAAGCAGCTGAGCAACTGCTTTAGGCCCCCAATTTATTGAGGCCCCATTAATCATCCATTAAGTGTTATTAAAAGTCAGTAGTCATCATCATTTTTGGTTATTGTTTCTTTGTTCCTAGTATACTGGAGGCAAATAATGAAGGCCACACTTTCTGGCTTGTAACGAGAAAGTACTATAGATAACAATTGAGTCACTGTTTTAATCTTGGTTAAACAACAAACTAAATATGAGAATCCAGTCAACACATGCAATTAAAAGGTTAAACAATAAACTAATCAACCATCAAGTAGACTAAATCTTGGTTTCTACTGTTTTGGTGTTAACATCTAGTTACAAGCTAGTTCGATACCTTTACAGCTCACTATAATTGGCCTCAAACCAATAGGCAATGGAGAATATGGGTACAAATCAGCAGTGCTAGTTCATTACACCACTGTAATTTCAAAGAAAATTAAAACAGAGATCATACACCACTATACCATTCAGAGAACATTGCTGCAGCTGCTTGTGAACATTTTGAAAACACATTCTCTCGTTAGAGGATAAGAATAAATGAGGAAGTACCTAACCGTATCCCAAGAATGGTTACTTTGGAGCAAAACCAAGTTCTTCAAGCCAGGGCTACTATGGAAGAACTGAAGCAGGTAGTCTTCTCTATGGATCCTAATTTAGTAGCCGGTTCAGGAGTAAAACCTTCAAGACAGGGCTACAAAAGTCAGACATACTGTAAAAAAACTTAAAACAAAAAATTGAAGACAAACTAGGAAATCAAAAATAAAAACAAACAGAGCAGATTCTAATGAGATTTTGAACAGAGGAATCATGTAAAAGTCTATGGTCGCTTTCAATATTTGATGTCAAGATATCTTACCGTTACAATTACGTGGTCCCTTTTTTAAAGTGTATTACTACAACGAAGTTTCTTCGAATAGGAAATGTGAGACCTTTAGAGGGAGTATGCTTGTGTATATTGTAAACATATAAAAAGAAATAATTTTGAAGACTCTGATAAAATAGGTATGTAGTGAAACAGATTACTGTTTTGGTGTTAACATCAAGTTAGATTATAAGCTAGTTTGATACCTGTACAACTCACTATAATTAACCTCAAACCCATCGCCAATGATGAATATGGGTACAAACCAGCAGTGCTAGTTCATTACACCACTGTAATTCTAGAGAAAATTGAAACAGAGATCATACACCACTGTACCATTCAGAGAACATTGTTGCAGCTGCTTGGGAACATTTTGAAAACACACTCTCTCGTTAGAAGATAAGAATAAATGAGGAAGTACCTAATCATATCCCAAGAATGGTTACTTAGGAGCAAAACCAAGTTCTTCAAGCCAGGGATACTATGGAAGCACTGAAGCAGGTAGTCTTCTCTATGGATCCTAATTTAGTAGCCGGTTCAGGAGTAAAACCTTTGAGACAGGCCTACAAAAGTGAGACAGATTATGTAAAAGAACTTACAATAAAAAATTAAAGACAAACTAGGAAATCAAAAATAAGAACAAACAGAGCAGATTCTAATGAGATTTTGAGCAGGGGAATCATGTAAAAGTCCATGATTGCGTTCAATATTTTGATGTCAAGATATCTTACAGTTGCAATTAGGCCATCCCTTTTTTAAAATGTATTACTACAATGAAGCAAATAACTGTTTTGGTGTTAACATCAGTTACAAGCTACTTCTATACCTGTACAGCTCACTATAATTGACCTCAAACCCATCGGCAATGGAGAATTGGATACAAACCAGCAGTGCTCGTTCATTACACTACTGCAATTTCAGAAAAAACTGAAAAAGAGATCATACAGATCACCGCTACAATAATTATGAGCCCATCTGGTTTGGACATGAAAATGAATGTGCATGTACCATAGCTAATTCATGATATCAAAATATTGGAAGCAAAATATTGAAAGCAACCAGGGGAACCTAATGAGACGAGGAAAAAGACACAGTTTTCACAAAAATGGCAAGTGACATAGCTAATTCTTTTTGTATGCGCAGACAACAAAATACTCAAAGATCGCAGCAAACTCATTTTTGTTTCTAAATATTAAATATCTAGAAGTCTTGTACCAAAAAAGTATTCAAATAACAAAACGCTGAATTAGAAGTATAAAGTCATCCAAAGTAAATAAAACTCATGGTGTGTCATCGTCGAACTCCTCTTCAGAATCATCTTCAAACTCATTTTCAGACTCATCTTCAAATTCATTTTCAGACTCATCTTCAAATTCATCTTCAGACTTGTCTTCAAATTCCTCTTTGGACCCGACTTCCAACTGTTGAGCAACAAATTCCTCAAGAGGCACATCAATAATTGTTGTTGGTAGATCAGTCCTTTTTAAGAGAACTTCACCAATATCTTCTGGTATAGATGGTCCCATGAACTGTTCAGAGGGCTCATTTTCATAACTTTGTGGGACATTAGATTCAACTTGATCGCCAATGTTAAACAAGTCTCTCAGAATTGTCTTCATAACATAATATCGATCTTGATCATATGGATCTTGCACATAGAAGCATTGGTGTACTTGAGATGCAAGCACAAAAGGCTCTTCCTGAGAACATTTTTTTTAAAGTAGACATAAGGCCATAAATATCACTTTCAACCTCATACTAATCACACTTAAATAAGACAAACTTAAAATGACCATAATAGTCTAACTCAACTATATCAACTATTCTTCCATAATAAGTCAAATCTACATAGATCGGATTTTTATCCTTTGTGCTTGCAAAACTTTTAGTTGAGGCAACTAGCGTAACACCACTATTTTGTGTTTTGTACCTTGCATCATGCTGCCTTGTGTGGAATCTATCTCCATTAGTAAGATACCCAGAATATCTTTTAGCAACTGAATTCGGTGCTCTGGATAGATATTTTGTCAAATCAGGCATATCCTCTTGCAAAGCACAAGTTTCAAACCATTGAGAGAAGTTTTGACTATGATTCTTGGCCCTACTCCATTTGGATTTTCGCGATTGATTATGAAGTTTCCTTTCATGCTCTCCACGTAAAAGATATTTTTTATTAGAACGATAAATGAAATAAGTTAAAAACTATTTCTACTAAACAAAGGACTATAATTCAATTAAAGTACCTAATATATTTTTCAACCTCATCACAATTCCCTAGCAGATATGCATGTGCCTGACTTAGTGACTTGTTATCTAAAATAAATGGATCAGTTTTCTTAGCTCCTAAAGGACAACCTCTGTTAGGGAACAAACTGAATATTGTTGTATCACCTTGACCACATTCATCATTATTTCGAGATCTTCTATTAAATTTAGTGTGTACACCCCATGCATATATCTAGAGCATAAAGTGATAATCTCTTTCACAATATGTTTCTCTGCTATACATCCTTCTGCATGACGTCTATTGCGGACATATGATTTCAATGTACAATTTTCTCTTTCAGGAAAATACATCCATCAGTTCTAAACAGGACCTCCTAATCTCACTTCATTCGCTAAATGAATAGTCAAATGAATCATTATATCAAAAAATGTAAAAGAAAAAATTCTCTCCAACTGATTTATTGATTCTATAATCTCTACTTCTAAGCAATTAAGTTCCTTGAATGTGATAACTTTTTGACATAAGCGACAGAAGAAGGAACTTAGACGAATCAAAGCAATTGCAACATGATCAGGAAGGATGCTTTTAATTGGTATTGGAAGCAAGTAATGTAACATGAAATGAGCATCATGGGTCTTATAACCAGACAGTTTTCTTTCATCCATCTACACACACCTAGATATATTAGAGGCACTACCATCAGGTAACTTTGCTGTCTTCAAAACTCCACAAAAAACTAATTTCTCTCCATTGGTCATTGAGAAGCATGCTCTTGCAAATTTTATTTTCTTACGATCTGTTGTATCAGGATGAAGATTCTTTCTAATTCCCATCTCTTGCAAATCATAACGAGCTTTTACATGATCCTTTATTTTGTTTGGAATATCCAAAAGAGTTCCAAGTATGCTCTCAACTATGTTTTACTCTATGTGTATTACATCAAGGTTGTGGCGTAATAAGTTGTTCTGCCAATAAGGTAATTCAAAAAAGATTGATCTTTTCTTCCATGAACCATCATTTGATCTCTTCCTCTTCTTCCCAAACATATTTTCAAAATTTTGTAATCTATTAAGCACACCAGTTCCCTTTAATAAAGATGGAGGAGACCTAAATTCAGTTTTTCCATTGAAAGATCTTTTGTTAGATCTCCATGGATGATCCATGGGTAGAAAAACATGATGGTCCATATAGTACATTTTTCGACTATGTTTAAGATAGAGAGAATTAGTCCCATAGTTACAACAAGGACAGGCCAATTTTCCTTTTGTACTCCAACCAGATAACATGGCATATGCAGGAAAGTCATTGATTGTCCACATAAGAGTTACTCGCATTTGAAAAGTTTGATTTCTTGAAGCATCATATGTTTCAACTCCACAATCCCACAATAATTTTAACTCATCTATCATTGGTTGTAAGTAAATATCAATGTCCTTTCCAGGTGATTGTGGCCCAGGTATAATTAATGAAAGCATACAATATTCAGATTTCGTGATCATCCAAGGCGGTAGACTATACACCATCAACATAACTGGCCATGTGCTATGAGATATACTCATTGTATGAAATGGATTAAACCCATCACTTGCCAAGCCAAGTCTCACATTGCGAGAATCCCGTGCAAATTATGGATATAAGCTATCAAAGTCTTTCCATGCTAGGCCATCAGCAGGATGCCTTAGCTTTCCATCTTTACAACGTTCCTCATCATGCCACCTTAATGAATCTGCAGTCTTTGAGCACATGAATAGCCTTTTGAGTCTAGGAATTAATAGAAAGTGTCTCAAAAGTTTTGCTGAAACTCGATGAGACTTTTTAGGAGGCTCAAGCTCGCCCTCTTTTTCAGAATATTTGATATATCATGAAACTCCACAAGTATGACAAAACTCATCATCCTTATGATCATTCCTAAGCAACATACAATCATTAGCACATGCATCAATTTTCTCATAATCAAGACCAAGATTCTTAATCATAGAGTTGGCTTTATTATACGACGAAGGAATGTTCAACTCGGGCATTGCCTCTTTTAATAACACTAAAAGAGAAGTAAATGATTCATTGCTCCATCCCTGTAGGGACTTCAAAAAATATAACCTTGAACAAATCCATAGCATATTAGGTGATCATACACTACATCTCTTCGACTCCAACGAATATTACAACACTTTGCACATGGACACTGAATGTCTTCACCTTGAGGATCCCTATAAGAGTAAGCAAAATCTAAGAAAGATTGAACACTATCAATATACTCTTTGCTATACCTCGCCAAATTCATCCAATTCTTGGATGGGATATTTGGATTCCTAAAGATAAATATTAATATTAAATCTTTCAATAAACAATCATCAAGATATTAATTAATTTACAAATAAGTTTTAATTGTCACGAGTAAGTTATTAAAATCATGTGTTGACAATGATAAGAATTTCTTACCTAGTCATGGCACTTATGTTAAGCCAAATAAATCCTCAAATCCTCCACGGTTGTTTTTGAATGTTGGCTATACTTCTTAGAAATAACAAGTAAAATTAATAGGAATACCCAAACTAAGAGATAAAGCAAAAAAAAAGATATTTAAAGTTAAAAGTTAATGTTCAGGCCAATTAGAGGTAGGGAATGGTAGACCAAAAAAAATTTCACTCATTATCAAGTATCACTTATGTTGGGATAACAATCGTACTAGTGAATTTATTTCTACTCCTTTTTATTTTGGTTTGTTCTTTAGCACATAGCTTCACAAAGAAAATATTTAGAATCCTCAGCATTTGACAAAAAAATAGTCTCTTTAGCAGCAGTAATGTACTACTAATAAGCTTATGTATTCTATGAATTATGCAGGGGAAGAGAAATTAGTGAATGTTAAGGGAGGACATGGATATAACAAATATGACATTTGAAGAAGTAACTCAAGTAGAAACACAATTGTATTTCCTGATTCTTGGCATATTTTCATTACCACAACACTTAAGTAAGCAGTGGCTCTTCAGTAAGAAAGAAACATGCAAACAAAAACTGAAGTGGATTTGGCCTTTTGCTACCTAAAATAATATATATGGAGGCAAAGTTTTGCATTTTCAAAAGAGCAACTTAGTAAGAAAGGATAGACTTTACTTCTAAAACCAACAACACTCCAAAGAAGTCTTCTATTCCCATTCGCTTTAACCTTCACCTTTTTTATATCATTGCTATCACAAAATAACAAAGTTGCTATCTATCACTTTGAAATAGTTTCATGTAACTAACTGATATGAAGCCAGGCTGTAATTCCAGAAAAGACATCACATTTAATTAAATAACTTGAATAATGTATCCTAAAAAACTCTTGTAAAATGCTTCAAAATAAGCCCCAAAACCCCATCATCAAATCCCTTGGGGCATCGATACCCAACTTATTTCACTAAAATTAAAATCAATAACAACAAGCAGTTACTTAAACTCTCTATATATAAATTTCTTGAACAATTCCAAAAGCAAAAATCATAGAATTAAACAGAAATCAAAAAAGAAGTCTTAAGAAAACCTTGTCTTTATCATCGACGACGACACTAGAATACCTGGTTCAGCAAACACTCATAAAGATGGTGGACTTCAGCAGAAACTCATACACCTGGTTCAAAAGATGGTGAAATTTGAGATTTATACTAAAATTATTCGATTTGCTTTGAGAAAAAGCATTACTTTGTGAATGCAAATTAGGACAATAACAAATCTGACAGAAAAATACCTGAATAGTGAATCTAAAATATCAATTTCACGAGACGGTTTGTTGCTGATGGACGAGAGGATTTGTTGCTAATGGACGATAGTCGGAACTCGATTTTATGTTGCTCAGCTGATGGAGAACTCGAGATTGTTTCTCAGCTAATGGATAACTCAATTCCATGTTGTTCAACTGATTCTGTGTTGCTCATTAATTCCGTGTTGCTCAACTCGAGATTCTCTTGAGGGACTTGAGAGAACTGATGACTTCAAGAGAGAATTGTTCCAGGAATTGATGGACTTGAGGGACGGGTGTTTGTTAACTTGAGGGAATTGATGGAATTGATGGAGGGTATTTGAGGGAATTGATTCTATAGAGTGTTTGAGGGATGGTGTTTGAGGGACGGGTCTTTGAGGATGGTTCTAGAGAGTTTTCCAAGAATAGATTCCAAAGAGTTAGGTGTTAGAAAGAAAAGATTATTTTAGGGAGGGTTATTTTTTTGATCAATTAAAAATTGGAGGGAGAGTTAAATGTTTGGGGGGGAAAAATATTTTGATAATAATATTATGAAAATTATAAGGCCACACCTCATAAAATGTTGTTCTTAAAATTATAAAATAGCACATTTTAAAAGTGTAGTCATATGTGTAAATAAGTGTTGTTAATTACATTATGATATAGCAACATTTGTAAAGTGTAGCCTATATAACTAAAGAGTACGTTTTACAAACGTTGCTAGTAATACTGTGGCCAAAAGCTAAAAACTAAGGCTACACTTTGAAAGTATTCCCAAAAATATTTTATGCAACACTTTGGAAGCGTTGTCCAGATTTAGTGTGGCCTTAGGCCTGAAATGTTGTAGTGCCGATTTATACTTTGACCGGGTTGGCCAAAATTATTGGGCCCAGGCGTCTACAAAACCCTGATTACGGTCCGTAGAAAATTTTACAGACGGTAGATCCCGGTTGCGTAGATTGCTCAAATCCTAGTTTTGGGGGATATGTTTCATGGATCAGTCTACAAGCCGTATAATTAAATACGAATCATAGAGTTGGTCCTAGAAACCTCGTCAAAAGTAGAAAACTTACCTGGGGTCCGCGAGTCCCATTCACGCCTGTAGTTTTATCTATGGGCCGTAAAGTTGGCTCGTGGACTAGAGTGTACAAAGTTTTGCTCACTGGAAGTGTTCTATGAGTCATTGTACGGGTCTTAGTTTTACATAGAGCCTATACAATCAGTCGTAGAACACTTCTTGTTGCCCTTTTAGCCAAAAATGACTGACTTGGTCTTGTACATGTATATTCATCATAGAACACCCTGTTACCCTATATGCAACCAATCCAATGTCCAAAAACTACAACCAAAATACTAAAATAAATAAACTTCTTACAAGTCCAAGAGCTAAAAACAAAAGAAAACTACCACTATTACATCAATTATCTTGGATTGCCTCCCACATAGTGCCTGATTTATTATCGTAGCATGACTTAGACAACTTGGTTATTCATACTTCACGAAGTTCCCAAATATCCATCTTCAAGTCGTTTGGCCATTTCATCGATGGACAGATATTGAAGACAACTTCTTCGTATTCAATTGAAACTTGAGTTGGCCAACCTCTATATCCACTAGTGCTCGACCAGTGGCTAGGAAGGGCCTTCCCAAGATGATTTGGACTTTGAAGTCGACTTCATAATCAAGGATCACAAAGTCTACAGGGAATATGAACTTCTCTACTTTGACAAAGACGTCATAGAGTATCCCCACTAGCTTCTTCACAGTGAAATCAGCCATCAACAACCACATGCTCGTTGGAGTACGGCCTCCTAATCCTAGCTTTTTGAAAACTGCAAGAGGCACAAAATTTATGCTGGAACCAAGATCAGACAATGCCTTTACAAACTCCACATCTCTGATAGTGCAGGGTATGGTAAATGTGTCGATATTTTCTCGCTTTTGCATCAAGGACCATGTAGCAATTGCACTGCAAATTGAAGCTCTTAGGAGAGATCCTAACTTACAATCCACTTCTCTGTAACAAGTCCTTCATGAACTTCACATACCCTGGCATCTTCTCCAATGCCTCAATGACAAGAATGTTCATGGAGAGTTGTTTCAGCATGGAGAGAAAGTGCTTGAATTTACCTTCCTCATCCTGTTTGATTCTTTGAGGGAAGGGAGGAAGAGGTCTCGAAATGGGCTTTAACTTTTGTGGCATCTCTGCAGCCTCACTCACCCCATCCCTGGCAGGATCATCTCTAGTCTCTGCATCTTTGACCTCAACTCTCTCCGTGCAAACATCATCATCATCAACCGGCATAGGAAGATCAACGATCTGCTTACCACCACGAGTAGTGAGTCCCATACACTGCCCCTTATTCTTTGGATTTTGAACTGTATTGTTGGGAAATATACCTTTCTATCTCTGGTTGAGTTCAGTTGATATTTGACTGAACTGTTGCTCCAGTTGTTTCATAACAACAAAATAAGACTTGATCTTCTAATTAATATTGGAGATGTCATACTTCATCACCCTTAAGGTCTCATCCTGTGTATCAGGCATCTTTAATAGATGATCAAACATCTCCTCTCTTTAGAACTACCAGCACCTGTATCACGATTATGTGGTGGCACATAAGGACCATTCTTGTAACCATATTTGTGACCCAAATCAGCTTCTCCATCATGGCCCTTATTTCTATCACAGCAACCTCTATGATTATTGTCTCTAAAGCAGACATCCCTGTTATAGTTCCGACCTAGGTTTGCTTGACCTTGGCACTAATAATATTGATTGAACCCTTGCGCATTGGTCCAACCCCCCCCCCCCCCTAATCAGGGACAAAGCATGTTTCTTCCTTATAGTAAGGCTCCTCGTACATGGGTGCTCTAAAGGCTGATGAGAAACTGCATTCACATAATCTTGATTCTTCTTCATCAACAATTCCATATTAGTACTAATCTGGGCAAGCTCTTGCATCATCTCCTTATTTATTTTAGCTTGCGCCGAACTGGTACTAACTGCACACAAGCTCTTTATTGCAGACGTGTCCCTTGTTCCCCATGCACGATTCATCTTGACCACCCTTTCCATCTTCTTAGCAACCCTTGAAAATAGTTGATCTAAAAGTGCACCACCCAAGATGGTATCAACACATGCTTGGCTATTCTCGTCCGAGGCGTAGTATAAGATCTCCACCAAGGCATCGTCAATAATCTTGTAGTCAAGGACACTCCTCAGACTCTTTGTGAACCTCTCCTATGTGGTACTGATCAAGTTACCAAAAAGTTTCTCAAAGTTTTTGATTGGTCTTTCAACTTCAGCTTCTAAGATCTTGGGAAGAACCTCTCAAAAAAGGCCTTCTGCAATTCAGGCCAACTAATGATCGAACTATGTGAGAGCTCGGATAGCCATAGCATTGGATTACTTGTTAGAGACAATGAGAAGACACAAAGCCCACCAGCATCCATAGACAGATTCAAATTTTTTGCTACACTCTTACAAATAAACATAATGGTGTGTAGATGGCTATGCAGATCCTCTGATGGTATGCCTGCAAACAACCCATGATTCTGCAACATTAGGAGTAACTTACTCGAAACAATGAACTTTGTGTCATTCGGTAGTGGCGGTAACACAATATCTCTAGTAATATCCATAGCCATAGGATTCAGTCGATATTTATTCCATTGATAAGCTTCGGCATTGAGATCCTATTGTTGTGGATCAATGTCCTCAAATGAAGGCAGGTTATTATCATTCTTATTTTGATTCTAGTTCAAAGTTGCATTAACCATGTTGTATGCATTGTCTTGGGCCATTCTTTTCAACGTTCTTTAGATCTTTGGGTCAAATAGAGTCAAGGGAATGTTGTAGCAACCCGACCAAGGGGCCTAGTCATCACACGGCGAATAAGACACGCGAAGGTACTTCACCCAAGCCATCTTACATATCATAAGAATTCATAGGCATAAAATACTAAGATGAAATAGATAACTAGAGGAAACGAGGCTAAGGGACATAACTTAAAAATCATAAAGGAATATAAGAACTGATACCATCATAATATTTGTCCAACAATACCTCTAACATAAACCTGGCAGGGGCTAAGACATGTTCAAGCTCACCCTCAAATAAATACATAGCAAAAGAAATATACAAACGGAAACTAGAATGTCTTATACATCAATCTAGAAAGAAAACTAGGTTACTGTCCTCGAACTAGAGGACTCACCAACTCTCGTCTTCAATGATCCAAAGCTTTCCACGTGGTGGATAGCGAGGACCTCCGATCCCTACATGGTTAAATCATTAAGGGCAGAAGTACACATCAATACTTTGAATGTATTGGTATGTAGGTATGCAATGCATGACATGGAAATAAATGATGAAATAGACTTTGCCAAGTCTCATGTTAAAAATTATAAATTTAAAAGAGCATTAGTAATTCATAGTCAAGCTAATATCATATATACATAAAAAGACAACTTTAGAAAGAACATAGTAGGATGTGTGGATGAACATAGTCGTGAATAAGGAAATTACATAAACTTGTAATATACCTACGAGTGATCATACATACATTTTACTCTCATTATAGAACATGAAATAATGCACATGAGAAACAAAGGACTTACCCTTACTTGATTGCATGATGAGTCACATAAACATAAACTAGTGAGAAAATACATGTTATAAATAATTAAAATATTAATATTCTTGGGTGAACAATACATCACTTTACATAAAAGACTATTTTATTATGGAAGAAACCTCAATAATCATAATGGAGACCACCTTACACACTTATAGACAGTTATATACTTCAAGGAGAAATACCATATAAACTTGTGAAACAATGAATCATAGGAGCTTTAAAACATCTTTGAACATAATATGATGGAACCATTATAAATCATCATAAAAGGACATCTTTGAAACATGAGGAGAACATGAATATATGTGAGAGCACCTTTTAACATAGATAAACTATGTGAGCTAACCATGGAGTCCCAATGTTTTCCTAACACTGGTCAGGTAACCTACTAAGAAGCCTAAGTGGATCCACTAAAGCCTTGCTATTGAGCAACCTCTACCATTGGTTGGTCTAGAAATCAACCTCTACAAGCGGGTGGTCCCTATTTCCTAAGGTGGCGCGTAGGTTTAGGACGATGAGATTCTACTAACGATTTCATGCCTCTTTTAATGGGTAGCTTCCATATTCATCCCAAAGTCCACTCGGTACTAAGTAAAGCTCTCAGGGAATAATCATAAGCATAAATCATGAAATCATTAGTGGAGAGGCATTGTATTAACCCATCCCACAAACATTTAGAACATTTGTCCTCACCATAAGGATAGCTCTTTATCTTTGCTAAGCCTATACTATCAGTTAGTATCATCATCATATCCCTCTATTAATTGGTCATATTTCATATCCCTCTTCTAACGGGTCATTATTTCACATCTCTCTACTAACGGGTCATCATTTCATATCCCTCTACTAATGAGTCATCATTTCATATCCCTCTACTAACGATTTATCATTTTATATCCCTCTACTAATGGATCATCATAGTCTCGTGATTAGAGCTAGGTGGGGACTCACCTTTGTATCATTCATTCATTCTTGACTCCAATGAGTTTAGTCCCATATGACATATAGACAAGAGTATGGTCATGACATGTATAAACTTGCAAATCATAACATCATAAAGAAGACTTTCAATGATACATAGCTTTCATATGACTTCAATATCATTCAAAGAGCATGTCATATCATGGGATATCTTATAATACTATGCACTAATACATATAAATTAGCTTTATGATCTTGAAACTTGAAGGCAACAAACCCATACTCGAAGTAACCCATAAACCATTTCACAAACCCATTACTTGAAATCAATAAGATACATGAGTTAATACACCAATTCATGAAATTTGTGTGATTTAGACTTTATTCATATATAATAATAATACATCAAGCATGAATTTAAGTGAAGTCAAGCAATCCTCCATCAACTTCATCACCCAAAATTACATAAGTAGGGAAGAATCATAAATAGATATGGAATCATGAAAATTATTAGTTATCTATGTATGAGAGTAGTAGGATTCACCAATTTAAAGGACAATTTAAGGAACACATATCATCATCTTCATATCTCCATACTCCCTAGCTTCCAAAATATAGGAATTCAAGACATAACATCCTTCTCATGGAATTAAACATCATTTCATAACAATGTGAAATTCATAATATAAGCATTTGGGATCATTCAAATCAACCCAACATGGTCATTCTAAAACCTCAACTAGGTTGTCCTGAATTTCAACTCAATATGCATCATACGTCATAACATAATACTCATATACTTCATATAACTAAGAATTCATCACAAATTACATTATTAAACCAACTTTCCAAAACATCACAACGTGCATAGACCTTAAACCCAAAATAGAATAGGAACTTGAGCTTTGTGAAGGAAAGGGCTTCACAAATCAAACCCACATACCTTAGCCGAATATTTACGGAAAAAGTCACTAAATTTGGTTTAGAAAAAAAAAAAGAAAACCCTAGCCTTATCTTCAATGGAGAACCTTGGGGGACTTTAGAGGATTTTTTGGAATTAGGTTTTGAAGAATGGTTTAGGAATAGGGTGATTTGAAGGAGTTTTAACTGATACAGGGTGTGTGGGACGTCAAACGATGTGGCATTGGGCTTAGGATTTGAGAAAAGGGCTAAAATACCCTTTTTAAAATTGGCTAGACAGTTCCACGATAGCCTATTTACGGGCTGTAAGTCAATCCAAGGCCCGTAGAGTGGGTCGAATAAACTAGCAGTGTGACAGTGCTTCACTAAAATGGGCATAACATTTTCGTCCGAACTCCAAATAAGGTAAAACCAATTGCGTTGGGAAGATAATTCAAAGAGATTTGATTTGGTAGGTTGCCCAACATTTAATTCATTGTGTAATAAGAGATATGATGATTTGAAATCTACACATATATAAACTCATGTTAGAATTTGGCGATTAGAATCGTTTTCACTCGACTTGATGGGAGAGGGACTTGGAATTTCATGAGGTCTCATGGAGGGGATAGATAAGGTTGTTAAGGGTTAAAGGGGGTAGGAAATACTATTAATGTATTCGACAGTCCAAACCACGAGAGCCAGTGTATAGGCCATATAAAGAAATATGACCCATACTGTTATCCGTTAGCAAAGATCCAGAAACCATAATTTTTTGCCCCAAAATCACGAACCATCTTACACCCCGTATAAGGACTTACAGATTGTGGTTGGACTTGTAGATTCCTTCCTCACTTAGCCAAACTTTCTTATTCTCGTGGCCTCATTCTACGAGACTACTTAGGCGTCATATCCCTTCTCACGGGTCGTCTACTAACACTTGAATCACTTTCCTAAAAACTCCAATTTCTTTCAAGTCAAGGCCCTCCACCTACGAACCCACTTACAGTCTGTAACTCCTCCTACGGGTCATATGTTACCCTCGTATAGTGATCCTAGGTCATTTTTCAAGCCAATCTTCCTGCACTCATAGGCTCTGAAATTGGACTCGGTATAATATCCCCCCTTAGGACCATTCTTCCCTGAATGTTGATCAAGCTAACACTAGAAGAGGGAAATGGATATACGACAATCCATCATAAATGCAACATACAAGCCAACATCATTTCATGCAATGTTTGAAATCATTGACATCAACATTATTTTAAATGCACAAATAACATATTTTTATAATTGCACATAAGATTCTAATTAAGAACCAACTTCATGAATATGCATGTACTAAAATCATTAAGCCATAGGTATCACAAATAATGCACGAGGGACATTAAAACTACCGCCTTACCCAGTACATTAATGTAACCACTTGGACCAAAACATCGACAATAGCATCATAATCATAAATCCATTTAGCATTTATCATTACCATATTTGGAAGGAACACATACTTATCCGGTAAAGCATTTTGAGCTCTTTCTCTTCCCTTCCTAGTGGCCACCAGGCAATCCCTTCTTTTATGTCCCAACTTGCCACACTCAAAGCAACCACCTTGTCCCATCAAGAACTCCTCTAAATGCATTCTATGACACTTTTCACAAGTATGATAGGGATTTCTCTCCCTCTTGCTCATACGCTCCAAAGTCTTGCTACATTATGATCAACCCTCATTAAAATGGGCCCTATTTGACTTTATTGCACTCTTTCTCATCCTTTCCTCCTCAATTTGTTCTATATAAGTCAGAGACTCAAAATATCCATCATCTTTACTAACATAGCAGTCCGGCATTTCTGAACAAGTGAATCGGATAACCCCGACATGAATTACTCATTCTAGCACGAGGATCGGCAACCGACGATGGGGCGTATTTGGATAGATTGGTGAACTTGAGGGAATACTCTCTCACTCTAATGTTCCCTTGCTTAAGGTTGATGGATTCTTGTATCTTAGCTTCCCTTAACTCTAAGGGAAAGAAGCGATCTAGGAATGCATCTTTGAACTCTCCCCAAGATATCGAGCCCCAATCTTCATTTCTCTTAATTTTCCATTGAGTGTGGGATACTTGGGCCACCCTTTTTAATTAGAAAGCTGCTAACTCCGCCTTCTCTTTTGAAGTCACTCCCACAACGGCTAACACCTTGTGCACTCATCCATGAACTCTTAGGCATCCTTCTTCACTTTTAAACCATGGAATTTGGGAGGGTTTATTCTCGCAAAGTCCCTTACCCTCGAGGCCGGAGTCGGAGAATTAGGAACATAAGCTCCTTGGTTGGCTTAGCGGGTCATAACTTATGCCAACATCGTGAGAGTGGTCAAATATTCGGCATGAGTTACTCCGTCTGCTGGGGCTTGAGGCATCCTTCTTTGAGGCATTATCTAAAAACCCAAAAAATGATCTGTTAGGTAAAGGGAACCTAAGGGAAAATCTAAAGCACAACATGGATCTATAAGAAGTGAGACAATTTCTAAACGCCTTATAGCCTCCTACTCATAGAAGTGGCACACTTCACACCCATCAATAAGACTCTATTTGACGGCATATGGTAGACTCCGCAAACCATTTAAAAACCTTGTGCTATGATACCAAGTTTGTAACAACCCGACCTACGGGCCTAGTCGTCACACGACGAATAAGGCACTCGAAGGTACCTCACGCAAGCTATCTTACGTATCATAAGTATTCGTAGGCATAAAATGCTAAGATGAAATAGAAATCTTGAGAAAATAGGGCTAAGGTCCATAACTTAAAAAATCATAAATGGAACATGAGAATTGAATACCATCATAGCATTTCTCCAGCAATACCTCTAACATAAACTTGGAAGAGGCTAAGACATGTTCAAGCTCACCCTTAAATACATAAATCGCAAAAGAAATAAACAACTAGAAACTAGAATGTCTTATACATCAATCTAGAAAGAAAACTAGGTTATTGTCCCCGAACTGGAGGACTCACCAACTCTCGTCTTCAATGGTCCAAATCTAGACACGTAGAGGATATCGAGGAGTGCCGGTCACTACATGGTTAAATCATATAGGCATAGAAGTATGCATTAGTACTTTGAATATACTAGTATGTAGGTATGAAATGCACGACATCGAAATAAATGATGAAATGGATCGTGCTAAGTGTCATATTAAAAATCATACATTTACAAGGGCATTAGTAAGTCATATAGTCAAGTCAATATCATTTAAACATAACAGAAAACTTTAGAAAGAACATAGTAGGATGCATGGATGAACATAGTCATAAATAAGAAAATTATATAAACTTGGAATATACTTATGAGTGATCATTGAGACATTTTATTCTCATCATAGAATATGAAATAATGCACAGGAGAAATTAAGAACTTACCCTTACTCGAATACACGATGAGTCACATAAACTTAAATTAGTGAGAAAATATATGTTATAAATAATGAAAATATTAATATTCTTAGGTGAACAATACATTACTTTACATAAAAGACTATTTTCTTATGGAAGAAACATTAATAATCATAATGGAAACCATCTTACACACTTCTAGATATAGTCACATACCTTTAGGAGAAATGTCATCTGAACTTGTGAAATATTGAATCATAGGAGCTTTAAGACATCTTTGAACATAATATGAAGGAACCATCAATAATCATCATAAAAGGACACCTTAGGAACATGAACATATGTTAAAGTACCCTTTAACAGACATAAACAATGTGAGCTAACCATGGAGTCCCAATGTTTTCCCTACACCAGAAAAAAGGGGGAGACCACTTTCCAAATGACCTCCTAATACCTAAGTGGATCCATTAAAGCCTTGATATCGAGCAACCTCTACTATTGGTTTGTCAAGAAATCAACCTCTACTAGCAGGTTGTTCCTATTTCCTACAATGGCGTACAGTTATGGGACAATGGGATTATACTAACGGTATCATGCCTCTTCTAACGGGGACCTTCCGCATTCATCCAAAAGTCCACTAGGTGCTAAGTAAAGCTCTCACAGGATAATCGTAAGTATGAATCATGAAATCATTAGTGGAGAGGCATTCTACTAACCTATCCCACAAACATTTAGAACATTAGTCCTCACTATAAGGATAGCTCCTTTGTCTTGGCTAAGCCTATACTATCATCCAGAATCATAAACATATACCACTACCAACGGGTCATCATGTCACGCCTCGGGAGGGTACCCTTGCCGTGGCTGGCACTCAAAGACTATTGCTAATCCCCGAGCGAACCACTTGGCCTCATCATCACCTCATACTCAACAGCGAAAGCAACATCCTCAAGGAAAAGACTGTAATGTAATTAAAGTAATCAAGTCTTTATATAAAAAAGTTAATTTCCAATAAAGAAGTGTTGGAAAAATATTACATGACATCCTCTACTCTATATTTATGAAGTCTCTAACTCAAACATCTAAATGGTACCATGACAGGCCATGGTTACCAACTCAGTGAAAATAAAGTACTACTCAAGCTAGATGATAATAATATGGAAATCCTTTAAAAACAAGGAGGTCTCACCGATCAGCTGAATGCGAATAGATTCTCAACAAAGCGTCTGTCGATGATCTCTAATACCTGCCTCTGCATCATAAAACGATGCAATCCCAGAGGGGGACATCAGTATGTAGAATATACTGGTATGTAAAATAGCTGAGTGAAACAGAATCAGGTAGAATAATAGGCATAACATCGACTCGACATCATACTCCATTAGAATGTCAAATGTCTATCTAAAGAAAGAATAAAGAGTAGACAAATAACCCATCAACATCTCATCAATACATCAGACTCACCTCAAGGAAACTCGATTCAACTCAACTCAAGGAAACTCGACTCAACTCAACTCAAGGAAACTTGACTCAACTCAACTCAACTCAAGGAAACTCGACTCAAGTCAAGGGAACTTGACTCATACCATCACATCAACATCAACATCAGAGTACTATTAAGTAAGACCTCACTGGGAGTTTCTCTAATCGACAACCATCACTTCTGAGCCAGTGATGATACAACAAAGCGATGTCGTTGCCACATCCATCTAGTACATGGGGTAAAGGACATTAACTTCAGTGGATGCACAAGAAAAAAAACTCAGTCCTCTATTGGGACAAGAAAGGGGTTATCCACATTGTGGTTCAATCCTCTTTTCCTACGCAGGCCACGTAGTTAATAGGTTCAAGTGGGACTCACTCTCACCCATTTTGATTCTCAATACTCCTCCCAGAACTTGGCATGATCATAAAACATCATCATCATCAGTCCCATAGGGACATGATACATCATCACATCATCATCAGTCCCATAGGGACATCCATAGGGACATAGTACCTCAACAACAACATCAATTCATCTCATCAACATCAACATCAATATCATCTCCTTAATATCAATATCATGGAGTCAAAATATTCTTTTTAGAATTAACTTTCATGTTTTAAGACTCATGAACATCATTCTCATGAACATCATCATCCAGACTCTCATGAATTTAAAACACAATCCCAACATCACAGACATCATCATCGTCAAGGCTCTAGACTCATCCCTCTAAGTTCATTATGCATGCTTTTCAAATAATCATGTGGGTTATGCAAAATCTCATGAAAAACGTTAACTTTGAGAAAATAAATAGTATGATGATCACCAACATATAAAACATGTAATTTCAAATCAACTTTTCAATGAAAACCCTCAAGTATTCATGCATATAGATTCTTCAACCATCAACTCATCTATGACCTCTATGGGGCACATGAGAGAACAATCTCCTGCTTTTAGTTTAGGCTTACATACCTAGAAAGTTGATATTACAATCAAAATTTGATGAATACTCATTTCTTGCAGAAAATCCTCGATCTCGGTAGTTCTTTTAGAGTTGAAGAACTTAGAAAGACATTGTTTGAAGGAATCCTCTTTGATCCTTAAATTCTTGTCTTAGAATCTTTAGAGTTCTTGATGAAGAACCCCAATTCATGAAAAGAATAATCAAGAAATCCTTTCTTGGGATTCTAGAATTTGGTTTCTTGAAACCCTAGGTTATAATTTAAGATTCTATTAGGGATTCATGAATAGATAAAGAAATTTAGGTTGGGTAGCTTAAAGCTTATGATGAATAACTCACCTTGATGATGAATCTTGAAAGTTAATCCTAACTTGATAACTTTCTTGATGATTCTTGAGCGTTTATGCTTAAGAGTTTAGGTGAGGGTTTTAATTATGAAACCTGACGTTTTATGCGTTTTGGGACCTTAAATAAACCCTCAAATGTTTTATAATCAATGTGCCATCAAATAAAATAAAAGGACATCGTTTAGCTTATCCAGAAAAGGTTCTTGATATGTTCGCGATGCGAAGCCATCGCGGCTCTTCTAAAGCTCTCTAGGTGTCCAGTAAAATGGTCATAACTTTTTATTTCAAACTCTAATTAAGGCGAAATAAGATGCATTGGAAAGCTAATTCAAAGATCTTTAATTTGATATATTATGGGTCACCTAACTCATTATACTTTAGGAGATATGGTCATTTGAAGTTGACCCTTCTATCAACTCATACGAAAATTTAGTTGGTAAAAATTATTTGGACATGACTTGATGTAAAAATCTTTTTATCATCTCCAATTCTATTCCCACTCTAAGAAATTAATTTTATCATCTATACTCAATTAAAAAATATCTATTAAAATCGTATGTCATATGAAGGATGACTCAATCTTAGAAAAAAGGTTAGGGTATTACACATCATCTCATATCCTCTACTAACAGATCATCATTTCATATCCCTCTACTAACGGGTCATCATTTCATATCCCTCTACTAACGAGTCGTCGTTTCATATTCATCTACTAACGAGCTATCATAGTGTCATGATCATAACTAGGTGGCGACTCACATTTATTTTGTTCATTTATTCTTGACTCCAATGAGTTTAGTCCGAAATAACATATAGAAAAGAGTATAGTCATGACATGTATAAACTTGCAAATCATTACATCATAAAGAAGATTTCCAATAATACATAGCTTTCATATGACACCAATATCGTTCAAAGGGTATGTCAGACCATTGAATATCTCATGATGCAATGCACTAATACATGTAAATTAGTTTTACGATCTTGAAACTTGAAGAAAATGTGCATACTCATATGTATCCATGACAACCAATGCATACTTGAAGTACCCGTAGACCATTTCACAAACCCATTACTTGAATCAATAAAGATAAATGAGTCAATACACCAATTCCTGAAATTTTTGTGATTTAGAATTTATTCATATATAATAAGAATACACCAAGTATGAATTTAAGTGAAATCAAGCAACCCTCATCAACTTCGTAACCCAAAATTCCATAAGGAGGGAAGAATCATAAATAGCTATGGAATCATGAAAATTATTAGTTATCCATGCATGAGAGTAGTAGGATTCACCAATTTAAAGGATAATTTAAGGAACTCATATCATCATCTTCATAACTCTAAACTCCCCAGCTTCCATACTATAGGAATTCAAGAGATAACATCCTTCTCATTCAATTAAGCATCATTTCATAATAATACGGTCTAAAAAACATCAATAAATTCATAATATAAGCATTTGGAATCATCAAAAACAACCCAACATGATCCTTCTAATACCCCAACTAGAAAGTGATGAATTCAACTCAATATGCATCATAGGTCATCACATAATACTCATATACTTCATATAAATAAGAATGCATCACAAATTATATGATTAAAACAACTTCCCAAAATATCACAACATGCATAAAAATAGAATAGGAACTTGAGCTTTGTGAAGGAATGGACTTCACAAATCGAACGCACATACCTTATCCAGAGATTTACGGAAGAAATCACTACCCACATACCTTAGCCGAAGATTTACGGAAGAAATCACTAACTTTGGTGACACAACCTAAAACCCTAGCCTTGTCTTCTATGGAAGACCTTGGGGGACATAAGAAGGTTCGGGAATCAGGTTTTGAAGAATGGTTTAGGAATACGGTCATTTGAGGGAGTTTTGAATTGATATAGGGCGTGTGGGAAGTCAAAATGATGTAGCATTGGGTTTTGGGGTGTCAAGAAAGGGCTAAAATACTCTTTTTAAAACTGGCCAGACGATCTCTGCAAAAGCCTACTTATGGGCTTTAAGACAATCTACAGCTCGTAGAGTGGGTCCTATAAAGTGACAGCCTGACAGTGCTTCACTAAAATGGGTATAACCTTTTGGTCCGAACTCCGAATGAGGTGAAACCAGTTGCATTGGAAAGATAATCCAAAGAGATTTTATTTTGTAGGTTGCCTAACATATAATTCATTATGTGCTAAGAGATTTGATGATCTGAAGTTGACACATATACAGACTCAGGCTAGAACTTAGGCGATTGGAATCGTTTGCACTCAACTTGATGGGAGAGGGAGTCAAAATTTCTTGAGGAGTCTTGAAGGGGATAGATAAGGTTGTTAAGGGTTAAAAGGAGTAGGATATATCCTTCATGAATCCGGCAGTCCAAACCACAAGAGCCAAGGTATGGGTTGTACAAAGAAACACGGCCCATATTGTTGTCCATATGCAAAGATCCATTAACTATTATTTTAGGTCCTAAAATAACAAACCATCTTACAAGTCATATAAGGACTTATGGGTCATGGTTGGACTCGTAGGGTCCTTTCAAACATAGCCTAATTTTCTTATTCTTATGGTCTCATTCTATGTGAGCTAGATATCAACCTAACCCTGCTAACCTATCAGCCTTCGACTCTAATACGCAACTCCCACTCCTTCCGATCTAAGGTCATGTCCTCGGTGAGATCAAGTCTCGCCATATCCTGTTTAATCACCTCTCCCCAGTACTTTTTCGGTCTACTCTACTTCTCCTAGCGCCTCCTAACTCCAACCTCTCGCATCTCCTTACAGGAGCATTGGTACCTCTTCTCTGCACATGTCCAAACCATCACAGTCTCGCTTTCCTCATCTTATCAGTCACTGGGGCCACCTCTAGCTAAACTTATTACATACAACTAAGAAATTCTCAAAGAAACGAGATGATTGGGACAGGCAGAAACTACAAAAAAAATACAACAGCGTTTACTAGGAACAGAGAGATGAGAATGTTGATATCCATTACGAGGATAGAAGATAGAAAAATCAAACTAACTAGAATTGCAGATAATATTGCACAAGATGAACATTTGAGCAAACAATGAGCATCTGGACAAGGATGGATACTTTCTTTCATACTGCTAAGTGCTAATTAAATGTCAATGAGCTAAAATATCCAAGAGATAGGTAGGTAGGTTCATCTATATTAGTCAACAGTTATAATAATGTTTCTGCAGACTGCATAAACCATATGGTACTTCACATTCTAGATCCTGGAGATAGCACTACAGATCTCTATGTGTCTCACTCTTAAGCATTTGTAAATAACTTGATCATTTGTGAGGAAACTGCTTGTGTTTATGTCAAATGAATCATTATGAAACCAACTATATTCACTCTCACATAATACTAACAAATAAAAACCATGACATAATGATAATTGAAGAAAGCAACAACATATATAAGTATACATGATATGCAAAGGCATGACTTACCTCATCCAAGATGATGCAATCCCACTTCACTGAATGCAAAATTGACTTCCTCCATGACAAGTCTTGACTTAAACTAGATGAATTATCCATAGAACCATCATTTTTCCCTTCTTCTGCCAAGGTACTATGCTTCATGTCCTTCATATGACCTTTTTTCTTCATATCAATCTCTGACTCAGTAGATATTTCTTCCTGCACACTAGTCTCTAACTCCATATAATCTGCTATCTGCTTATAAGTCTCTGACTCGGTAGAATCTGTTCTCTGCTTCAACAATTCTGCGTCAAGTGTTAACTTCTTCCTCTGCTTGGCAGTTTTAACACCATCTGGTCCACAAAACCTCTTAAGGTGAATGGATAACTTTTCCTCATAATATGCTTTGCCACACCAGATGCACTTTTGTTTTGGCGGCATGACATTTTTCCTATATTCAGCCTCAACAGTGGAGTACGTGGTGATGACAAAATCATATTCTTCAATATTGTGGCTAAGCTTCCTTCTGTTGGAACCATGATAAACAAGAATTTTGTTGCTTCCTTCAATGGTGCATCGATTGATCTCAGTAACCCACTGAAGGACAGCAACCATAGGACATAATATAAGAGTGCCTTTTACTGCTGGGACTTCCTGCTTAGTACTGGATGAAGATGAAAATAAATTGGATTTGTTTATTGTTTCCCCTAGTTCCCGCTTAGCAAGCACAAGTGCTATCGCTTGGATAGTCTTCCCCATTCCCATCTCATCAGCACGAATACCCCCTTTATATCTAGATTCTTCTTGCTTAAGTGCCCAAACCAACCACTCCTTCTGGTACCTGAAGAATGGCACAATCATATCTGATGATGGCTCCACTGTTTCACATAAAAACTCATTCTGATTATCCAAATCATCTGTGAAGTGATTCACAAGCCATTCGTCATATTGTTCTTCCCAAGCCTCCCACATTAAAGTTGGTTTGTCCTCTCGTTTCTTCTCACAGTCTTTTTTCCTTATTTCTATCCTTAACTCCAATGCACGATAGTCCCAATCTTTATCAGTATGGACATCCATTTGATCTTTTTTCACCATATTGAAAACTTCTGTTGCATGGACAATGAACCAAAATATTACATAACTAAACAGCAAAGTTGACAAAACCAGGGACAGCAAAAATGCACCATTGATATTGTAGTTGCTAAATCCCCAGACTTCTTTGTATATTTACTTCTTTTTAATTTTTAATATGCAAAGAATACCATGTTTCATAAATCATATGCAGGATAACACTAGCCTCTAGGCGTAATGCATCACTCAAACAAAGGTCAGAACAACGATATAAAACCCACTTAAAAAGTATATTGAGGTTGTGGGCATTCGACCAAAAATGAGAAAAACCAGCCAGATGACAGTCTGTCCAAGATACATTATAGCAGAAGCCAATATACACAAAGAAACACAAATACCTTCATTATTTGATCTTGCATTATCCTTCCAATCTGAAGACATATCTCAGTGAATATGCTCGCCAAAGCTCAGTAACTCTGGTCACCTATTGTTTTTCCAATCGAAGTTTAAACCCGTCAAAACCTTAGATATATATATAGCCGATAAACCCGTCAAAACCTTAGATATATATATAGCCTCATAACTTTTATTATCTAATAGAAATAGTTCATATCACACACACACAAAAAAACTCCATGAAAATGTGAGGATTTGGTCCTTTGTTCTCAAACTTCCTCTCGGACAATCACCAGATAAAATCAATAGATTCGGCAGCAAAATTCAGCAAAACAAAAGTTATAGTCAACTAGAACTACTGATCATATATTCCGATCATAAAATCACTTTTTACACAATAAAAATTGCACATAAAACTGAACGGGGAAAAAACCAGAGGAGAAGTTGTCGTTTTCTTTTACCGGAAAACGAAGAGCTCCCGATTCTCCGGCGAAAGAAGGCAGACGCTCAGCAGCAGACGTTTCACTTTCTCTATATAAACAGAGAGAAAGAGGGAACTGAGAAGTTGAGAAGCGGGAAAGTGTTTTATAAGGAGAGAAATACTTGAGAATCGGAAACGTTTTATTTATTTTTGGGAGGGTACACCAGCTTAATGTATAAACTAAAACAGCATACGACATGCATTTGTCGTGCTAAAGAAGCTTTGCCATGTAAGCATGGCGGGACCCAATTAAAACTGTAAAAGGCATTTAGCTTTGTAGTACAATGTCTGCGACTTGCTAATATCACGCTCCGTGTGAGTTGTAGCTAACAAAATTAAAAATTTACATTCACCAATTACTTAATTTTTGAATTCTCAATTTTTCCATTTTAAATTAGGAATTTTACAGCATTGAATTAAATTAGGAAAAAATAATCTTTACTGTTGAATCAATATTACATTCTCTATTTTTATGGGGTTTTCTTTCTACAAAATAGCTAAGATCATTTCAAATTCGACATATTTTATTTACATTGTCTATAACTTAAGTAGAATTAAGTACCCTAAAAGTTGACTTATTTGATAGTCAAGTCTTTAACTTATTCTTATAAAATAAGTCAAGTTTATGAGATTTAGATAATTTGTCATTTATTATTGGGTCAAGAGAACTTAACAAAATAAGTCAAGTTTATGGGATTTAGATAATTTCTCATTTATTTTTGGGTCAAAAGATCTTAACAAAACAAGTCAAAGTTTTTGGGATCTAGATAATTTGTCATTTATTATTGGGTCAAAAGATCTTGTGTTGCTCCAATTTTTCTAGCTCTAGTAACACCTTGTTTGGATGGTTGTTAAAGGTTGTGTTGTATTATATTATACTCTCTTTTTCAGAGATTAAAAAGTAGTAAATAATAAGGGTAATTTTACCGAGTTAAGTTTTGAATATAATAAATATAATAGGAAAATGATTATAATTAATGGTGAGAGTAAATTAGAAACAAACGGTAAAATTATCTCTTGGATTTTATAAAAGAGACAATTATTGTTGGACATCCCAAAATAGTACACGTAAAGATGAACAGAGAGAGTATTATTAACTTAATTATAGCATTTATGTTGATTGTTACTTAAATTTTATTGTACCGTATGGTTTAAATCCATCATTGGATAACGACAAAAATACATATTTTATGGAACAACCATTTTGGTTTGATCATGTCTTACCTTAATATATATACTTTTTTCATTCTATCTTTACTTATTATTTGATATCCCAGTTTATCATTTACCTTACTTTTTTATAGTAACTCTAACTCATATCCTATAATTTTTTATAGGTTTATCATTCAAATTATGGGTATGTGATATTAAGTAACTATGGAGAATGATACAATTTTTTCAAACATTATATTCATTTAAACAATATTATATGATATTATACAATACAATACAATATAATACGATACATTATGAAACGATACATTACAACCCTCCAAACAAATTGTAAGTATTACTCCATCTGTTTCATATTATTTGAATTTTTAGGGTCTTTTTTACTGTTTAAAATAATTGAATTGATCAGAACTCAAGATAGGTATTTAATTTTATTTTCATAATTATCTTTTTTCATTTATTGAAATTTTATATTTTTTAGGAGATAAAGTACACCACTTACAAAGTTATATTTATGATTTCATAGAAGGCAATAGTGAAAATTATAGTTCAAAATATGCCCTTGAATATTTTTCTTGATATATGTGCATTGTCTCACAAATTAAGTTAATTTGAAATAGAGGGAGTATTTTCACCTAATTAGTTTGTTCTATTTTTCGTTTCTTGGTGTTTGGTATTCATATTTGAGTCTGACTGATTCGAATTCGCACCACATAAGACTCATCAGGGAGAAGGCTTTTCGCCTTTCTACCAAGATTTTTTTTTTATACCTAAGTCAAAACCGACACCTCTTATTAATAAAAAAAAACAGTCTCATTCAATGCACCACATCAAAACTGCTTACATATTTTGTATTTATTCTTAGTGAATAGTGATTTTAAGATAAATGAATGGAAAGATATGTTTCTCTAAAGAGTTGAAGTTTGAAATTTCCGGCCAAACAATCCCTGTCCCCCTACTCGTCTTGTATGTGCATTGAATTTATAGGAGAGAAATATGTAATCAGCTTCTGACATTTATGCGTAACTAAATTATCTTGTAGCTCGCCATTCTTTAAATATAGCCTATGATCGAAGCTGCAATATATTTTTCAACTTACTAATGCTTGTTTGACGTAGTTATTAGTTCAATGTAAGGCATTTCATAAATCATACAAGTCTCAATACTTACAATCTATGCAACATTAGAGGAGCACCATATTTGGGTTGCATAGTAATTACAGATTGTGGAGCATGTGTGTACGAAGGAGATAGTTCAAATGCAAAGCGTTGCAGAATCATTACCATAGCCATCTTCGCTTCTATCATTGCAAAATTCAATCCAATGCATATTCTAGGTCCCGCGCCAAATGGGAAAAATGTGGTTTGGCCTTTCGTTGCCTTTGAAATGCCTTCACTGAATCTGTCTGGCTTGAACTCTGTTGCATCTTCGCCCCATATTTCCTTGTCATGATGCACTAAAATTGTTGGCAAAGACAGCATCACTCCTGCTGGTATAATTAGTTCCCCTAGCTTGGTTTTAGTTGTAATCCTTCGACCAAGCCCACCAACTAGTGGATATAGCCTCAATGACTCGTGCAAAATCATTGTCACCTATTGTTAAAATGAATTCAGCATTGTATTAGCATATTAAATCATTAGGAAATCAAGAACGTAGAATCAGATGCTGAAGGAGCCTATGTTGATCGTTGAATGAGTTATGAGTTCAAATGAATCTAATATTTTCCACAGACAATATAAACACACGCATACTCTATTTGATTGGGCAAAAAATTAAGTAGGAAAGAAGACTTCTAAAATCTATGATCTTAAACATTCCATGACATTTCTTTAGCTATAAAAGTGTTTCATTAAGTACCGAGAAGTTATTATAGATTAAATTGTTTTCAAACAAAGAAAGGTGTCATCTTTTCGGAACAAACTAACAAGAAAAGAGAGTCACATAAAATGCAACAGAAGAAGAGTGTGTGTGAATTCATAACACATAAATTTCAGAAGCGGAATGAGTTCAATGCTAAGAGCCTAAACTTTAAACTCATCAAGTTTAAATCCTTAATCGCTGTTAAATAAATGTAACACCATGTGTTGTGGAGATATGGAAATTTAAAGGAAGGTAACAAGCTAAAATAACTTACAACTTTCAAGCGGTTTAATCCATCAAATTCTGGCATGCCATCCCCAAAGACTTGCGAAACCTCTTCTCTAGCACGAGCTTGCCAGTTCGGATGCCTGCTCAACAAAATCATAGTCCATACAAGCAACACAGAGGTTTTCTCTTGTCCAGCAAAATAGAACAATTTACACTCCTCAATGACCTCTTTTATAGTCATACCAAAATCCTTGTTACCGTGTTGTTCAATTTCTTTAAAGTTGGATTCCAACAATATGCCTAATAAGTCATCAGTATTGGCCTCCCCTGCTTTCATTCCCTTTACTCTTTTATTAATAATTCCTCTAATTGTTGCTTGAACTTCTCTCTCAATCTCCTTCGTCCTTCTATTTCTCTTAGTTGGCAAAAACCTATATTAGTTTAACACACAAAAACATGTATATCATCACCAAATAATCACTATTTTAAACTTCTTTTCTTGTTATTTGGATAGAGATATGGAAAGAGACAAGAGTGGTTGCTCGGATGGTAAGCATCTTTGCCTTCAACCCTAACATTGTGGATTCAAGTCACTAAGGAAGCAAAAGAAGCTCCTACGGAGGGGTAAAAAGATAATTTTTAAAATGTCCAAGTGCTTAAGTTGACTCAATGCAAAAAACTAATATATATATATGTGTGTGTGTGTGTGTGTATGTGTGTGTGTGAAAGAAGGGTGTAGGTTATATACATGCATAAAGAATTGTTACTCTATCAATGTATGTTAAGTTGTCCTTGCAGGCGCTACATAAATATAGGAATTAGCAGCATACAACTTTTTCCCCTGATTCTATTAGCGACCATTATCAAGAAAATATGTTAGCCAGGGACCATTTAGCAAAAAATTTCATAATACATAAACTTAGGGAAAATGATGTCATGTTACCTCCATCCCGGAATATATAAGGTGCGGAAACTTCAACGACATGCTCAGCTTGTTCTTTTTGAAGCTCAAATATCTTTCGACCTTCTTCGTAGTTGCTCCCAAAGGTTGTGCGAGAAATCACATCACTAGTCAATCTTTGTAGGTAAGGCCATATATCGAGTTCACATGATGATCCTTTCATTGAGACAACCTCCTCCCATTGGCTCACCATTTCACTGCAGCTCAAATGAACTGCTAGAAGCATATCCTACACATTTGTAAACCACTCTCATTAATACAGAAAGTTGCTCGAATAGTAAGCACCTCCCACTTCCAATCCTAAGATTGTAGATTCGAGTCAACAAAGGAGCAAAATGGGTAAGAACTTCTAAGGGGGAAAATGATATCATATATTCAATAATAGTGATAATCAATACAAGTGAAGTAAGTTTTGTTAATATTGTCTTATAGTTGAGGTATTTGTTGAATTGTGTGACTATCTTATTTTAAAAGCTTAAACTGTAAATACTTTGTATCATATTTTCAAAATGTTGTGTCTGCAAGCATAGGTTTTGTTTTCATAGGCTAACCATGTGGAACTTGATGGACTAGAACTAGAATTTTCACTTGAGGGATTCAAAATAAAAAAAATTAATACACCGAGAAGCCAAGGGGATTCAACATCTACTATATATACATAAAATAAATAAACTTAATCTTATATATAGTAGTATAATATTTCAACAAATTAAAGGGGATTTGAAAGAACCGCTTGTGCACTTAGCTTCGCCCCTGCGTGAAAATATCTAATGCTTTTGGGAAAGAGCGGAATGAAAAATACCTTTATCTTCTCCATATGGAAAGTAGGATTGAGAATTTTCCTATGCTTTGCCCATTTATCCTCTTCATAGCTTACAACTCCTTGTGCCAACAACTTGCTCAGGGGAGTTGATTTTGGCTTTTGATAGATAGCATATTTGTTAAACACATCCCTTATTATCTCAGGGTCCCTTGCAATTACCAAAGGCTTAGGCCCAATCCATATAAAACAGTCTTTACCTGCAAAATATTGTGAGTCCATTGCCATATAAAACAATTTTAGCCTGTAAAATATTGTAAGTCCAATATTCTTAGCTCAACGTTTTCTTACTTCCCATAAATATAGAAACTAATGACACCAAAGGTTAGGGTCAGAGACGGTGTTAAGATTTGAAATTTATAGCTACTCATTGTACTTGTTGGATTTGCAACTAAATATGTATGCATGATCGATAAATTTCCTACTGGAAATATAAGGTCCAAGCAAAAGTATTTAGTTAGTCCAAACCCATACTAAGAGGGTGTTTGAATAGGTTTATTTTTAGATATTTTTGGTTTTAAAACACTTTTTAAAAAGTTAAAAAGCAGGTATCTATCTACTTTTGGCCGGGTAAGCACCCTGCTATCCTTAGCTAGTGTTGTCACATATTTTTTATCAAACATTTTGATTTTTTTTTAAATATCTGTTTGGCCATACATCTGGATCAAATTTTGAAAATCTATCTCCAAGTTCCAAAAATTGATCTAGGCTAATTTCTAAAAGAAATTTTTAATTTTTTTCAACTAAAACAATTTTAAATTCCAAAAATCACAACTACAAAAACTCAAATTTTCAATTATCAACTTCAAAACTTATGGTCAAAGGGGCTTAACCAAAAGTCTCGAGTTCGAGTTTTGAAATGAAGCCATCATTGATACGCTTTATTCCGTACTTGCAGTGTGAATTCAAACTAATCAAATCCCAGAACATATACATGAGAAAACCATATGGAAAACAAATAAAAAAGCTTACCGTATTTTTTGATTGTTTGAACGAAATAAGGGAGAATTCTGGGTGTTAAGTCATCATCAGAGACATTCAATGGTTTGGACTCAGCATCTTCAATGCTTTTGGACAGCTCTTAGATGTCTCCAAAAATTAATTTGTAAGAGTTCCCTTTGAGACCTTGTTGTCTGAGGCACTTGTCCAGTTTCCTTGGCTCAAACCATGCCCAGTCCAACAACTTCAATGCATATATTACAAAAGTAATTGCTAATAAAAATGAGACTAAGAAGTAAGCAACAATCTCCATTACTTTATGTTTCCTTCTTAAGGAATTTAATGTGTTATATATAAACTGTATTTCAAGTTAAGTAATGTTTATAGATGAGGAATTTTCACAGTTCTATACATTGCTCACAAGAATTTGGCTGAAAGGCAGGCGTGGTGGAATGTGACTGGCCATTTAGTTAATTAAATCAATGGAATATGACAAGAATACTCTTGTATTTATCTTTTCCCTCATCAACAAGGAAGAAGGACAAAGACAACCTTCTAGAAACGGTGCCATCGGGTAAGCATATATATATGTGTTAAAAGTTAAAACTAACAGTATCAAAATAAGCCCAAATGCAGCTAACTTGTTTAATTCGTCTAAAATTTTATGGGTTGAGTTCAAAATAATTTTGATTGGGTTCAATCCCAGTCCATAAATATTTTCTAAATATGAGATAGGTATGTGATTTCCCCTTTAAGTTTTAACCCATATCAAAAGAATTCTTAATTGAGCATAATTTAATCTCCAATTTCAACCCGTTCTAAAACTCTTTATTTGCATTGATGTAATGTATGCTTTTTAATCTATTTTACATTTTCTATCATGTATCTATCGATTTGTAAATTTATATTTTTATTTATTGAGTTGAAATTCAAATGACGATTATAAAAAATAAATAATAATATGTTAGAATTATTAAGATTGAATGGGTCAAATTTGACAGGTCATGACCCAACTTAAATTTGAGCCCAAAATAAATTTGGACGAATTATAAGCCAACCCAATTTCTATTTAAATTCATTTTAACATTCTCAAATTTAACCTAACCCGCCTATTTAACACTCCTAGTTAAAATAAATATTTATGTTTACATAATTAAAACTGATCAAGCGTAAAAACAGAGGACTTAACATATTTCAATCACTTACAAAATGAATATAAGAAAATCACATTTTCTGTTCTTTGGTTTTTGATTTGTGAATTTGCTTTTTCAAACTTTTAAGTTGTTTAAAAAAGGGATGATAATTGAAATTGATGTAATTGTCAATTTAGTAATTATATAATTTAATAATTATTTGATCTATTTGTTTGTCATAATATAATTACAATGCAAGTACAAGTGTTTTAGGTTGCACAAATATAATTATAAGGTTATATTAAATTTTAAAAATAAACATTAATTATCTAAAATTAAATTTTTTTTATTAGATGTATAAGGATATTTATATATGACATTAATTAAATATTTAAAATATATATTGTCCTTTGAAAATATATTAATTAGTAAACGTATGTTCTTAACTAATATGATAAAATAAAGCAATTTATATTTTTCAAATTAATATATTTTAATTAAATTAACCATAAAAACTTAAATACAAGATTTATATGAACATCATAAAATGCATATTTGACAAAAATATTAATATTATAAATATAATTTCATTGTAAAATTATTAAAACATGTGACAAAAAACATAATCTATCAAATCTAACTAAAAAATAAATGACTTGTAATGTGAAATATCAAGTCAGTACTACTAAAACAAATGAAAAAGATATATAACATTAGTTCTAAATTCAAAACAAAAATTTAACATAATACTCTTATGTCAAATTTCAACAATATAAGACTTACAAGGAAAATACATAAGTTTATTACTTTATTCAATAATGAATGCAATTTTAATTTTAAAAAATTAGAATACTAATAAAATCATACTAATGAAAAAATAAACATAGAATAAATAAATAAATAAATAAATTATAATATGAAAAATTGCATGGAATCACATGATGAAGTAAAGGTTAAGAATGAAAGGGAACTAAAAATAAATATTATAAAATAAATATATTTTAAAAAATATTAGAAGAATAAAAATGAGAAGAATTTTAAAATAATAGAAATAAAAATATATTAAAACAAAAAATAATTTTTTTTTAAAAAAAGTAATCAACTTGTAATTATCAGCAATTCATTATCTTCGCCTATGAATTGAAGAGTGTTATTACGCCCTAACAAGTACACCTCTGCTTACCAAGTAATCATGACCAATCAAACAAGTCAAATGGTTTGGGCATGTGCAGAGGAGGAGCGCCGACGCACTTGTTAGGAGGTGCCAGTGGTTGAATTTAGGAGTTACACGAAGAGGTAAAGACAGACCGAAAAAGTATTTGGGGGAGGAGGGGGGGGGGGAAGGTGATTAGATAGCATGTGATACAATTTTATATCACCGAGGATATGACCTTAGATAGAAAGGAATATAGGTCACGTATTAGGATAGAATATTAATAAGCTAGTAGGGGTATGATGTTGTCTTGCCTTGTGTAGTAAGTTAGTAGGATTAGTCGCGTCTTTTAGTGTATTTATAAAATTATCAATTGCTTTTCATTCTAATCATTAGTCTATATCTAGTATTTTTCTACTTTTGGGTTGAGATAACTGAGTTGAAGATCTTTCGAAAATAACTTCTCTATCGCTATGAGGTAGTAGTAAGATTTGTGTATATTTAATCCGACTCAAACCCAACTTTTGAAATTTCACTAGGTATGTTATTATTGTTGTTATTGCTACACTAAATTTAATTATCAGAATAATTGTCAGCCCTTAAATCCAATATAGGAATAGGATCTGAAAGGAAAAAGCATACCATTTAGAAAAAATAGGACTTAGGAAAAAATGAGATGAGGATTGATGTAGTTTCTTTTTCCGTTAAAAAATAGGAGATTTAATATATGGGAAAGACTATTATAAAAAGATTTCTAAACTATATAGGAAGAAAAATTAGAAAAAAAATTTCCCTAAAATATATGAGAAAGACTATTAATAAAAGATTCTTAGAATATATGGGAAAGACTATTAGAAAAAGGTTTCAAAAATATATGGGAAGAAAAATTAGAAAAAAAAACTCCTAAATATACGAGAAGGAAAATTAAAAAAAAAAAGAATAAAATAAATGAGAAGGAGAATTAATTTTTTTTTTTTTTTTTTATGAATTTCACTAGATATAGGAACCGTTTGTATGAATAATATAAGTAATTTGTTTTTAAAAAAAAGAGACAATTATCTAACTTACATTGCAAAAGTGTAGCCCGACACTTAATTCGGTATAGAATACTATACATCTGGCATACAATAAAAATACAAAACTTTCATATTTTATTTTTACAAAAATAATTTGAAACTAGATATACAATATGATATAACCAATATATAGTATTATACAAAATTATAGTAAAGGTATTTGTATATTATTATACAAAAAGACTAATTTTATCTTTTTTTCTTGAATCTAAGCGCCATATTCACCCAAAAACACCTAAAAAGTTATATCAAATCATTCAAAATTTCAAATTGAGGTTCCCCAATACATATTCGATCTTTTGCAACAATATTCACATGGAACAGAGCTTATTTGCAAAAAAATCAATTTTCAAACTTTAAACTTCGAACTTCAACAATGCCCCGACACCAATCCTTTGTTGGATTTGTAAAAGAAAAATTAACAAGAACATATTGTTAGCAATATTGAAGTTTCATTATGAAATAAAGTAGGAAATAAGTGTTTTTGATAAGTTGATTGAGACGAAAATTGATTATGAATTATTGCGATAATTTTTGTGATCGAAATTCAATTCCAAGGAAATAAGTGTTTTTGATAAGTTGATTGAGATGAAAATTGAATATGAATTATTGAGATAATTTTTACAATCGAAATTCAATCTCTTTGGAAGTGGAGTAATTGGGTTGGTACAAAAATAAGGTGTCTTTGATGTGGATTTGTGAAAGAAAAATTAATTAGAATTGAAAACCATAGCTAAATTTAGCATTGAAGTTGAATTTGGTTAATTTAGGCAAGCATTCACAACCTTAGCTAAATTATGTAATTTAACTTTATGAGCGCATTATAGAGTAATAGTCCCACAATTTAATATGGTAATTTTATTTTATTTCATTATAGACACTATATTTTGCTAGTTCTTTGAATTCCCAAATGAGTTTCTACATGCAATTCATACATTGACAAGTAAAGCAAAAAGAAACCAAACAAGCTCAAGAAAATCCCCAGTACACTTATTGATTGGTGATTCAGGCTACCAAATAATAAAAAAGACCTTTTTCTTTGTATTATTTAATTTACTAATGCAGCTGAAATTCAGAACTTTTTAATTTTATTTTTGGTTTTGGTTGGTTCTTGAAAGTGGCAGTGATTGTAGTATGAACAAATTATTTTCACTTTTTCAGATTGAATTGGTTTGTCGTTGAATTCTGGACGACAAAGGACAACTTCAATTAATTAAACTCCCATGCATGTGTTACATCGGTACAGTAAGCTAGTCATATTTCATTTAGCAATAAGCTCAATATTATAACAATATATAATTATAAATGATTGGAAATTAACTTAAAATTACTACTTATAATCTTAAGCTAACAATGAAGAGAAAAGACATTGACTAAATTATGTAGGAAATAAACTGAGAAGGAATCCTAAATAGTTTAGGATTTGTTTGTCCAAATTCCAATAGGAATATATTTCCTAGTCCTAATTTAATTTGGTTTGTTAGTATTATAAATAGAGATGCTATTACACATTAAAAATAAAGCCTTTCTACCTCTTCTGAGAACATGACTGACGAAAGCAGAGTAGTTCAGCTAGATTGTCCGAATGCTTCAAAGCTTTATCATGAATGCAGCGAATATTGCTCCGCGAATCGGAAGAAGAGAAAGTTGTTTGAATTGAGATTAAAAATGAATGAGGCAAGAAAAACTAATCAATCTGCAATGGTAGCCGAGAAGGAAAAAACAGAGTCGCAAAAATGGATTGAAGAGATGAAGAAAATTGGGAAATTGTTGGATGCCAATGGGCTAGATATGTCCAAGGCATATATGCTAGATACACGAGAGTCTGCAGAGGCAAAGTATAAGAAGGAGCCTGCTCCAGCTGGTAATTGGGATGCTTTTAATCAGAAGACGACGCGGACAAAGAATGAGGTTGCCTTTGAGTACAATAATAGAATGAAGGAGTCTTCTGGTCTCCTGTATGGACAGGCACCAAAATTATCAGAGGAGAAGATAGAGAGGATGGTGAAGGAGCTCAAGGAGAGGGACGAGAAGCGCCAATCATTTAGTCGGAGGAGAAAGTTCCACGAAGAGAAATACCTTGACTCTATTAATGATCATAACGAGCACTTCAATAAGAAGATTGAGCGCGCCTTTGGGAAATACACCTTGGACATCAAGAAGAGTCTTGAGAGAGGAACTGCGTTGCCTGATTAATTCAGGTATTTTAAGTTTGTTTGGGATAAGGACTTATAGTTGTTGTAATGAGGCTTTATTGATTGAAGTACAGTTATTTATCCTAACATTATCAAATTAAACTGGGAAGATACAATTCATATGTTTGATACTTTGAACAAAACAGAAAAAACAAAAAGTTGTGATGGCTCCCGTTTCTTCCAACTAGGACTTTGATAATGATTCTTGGTTTAGTTATGTTTTTTCAAGTTGAGAAAAGGAACTAATCTTTTCTTTTGGAATTCAATTTGTAGAATTGACACTATTAGAAATATTTTCATGACTAGTTCTTGTACTCCTTCCATTGTTTCTATAGTACAAATTCAAATCTTGCATATATCACCTTAATTATCACGGTTATTAATGAGTAAATGATTTGACCCCTAAAAAGAATATTCAAGGTAGTGAGTAAATGACCCCTAAGTTGGTTACAAATCACTATTATTGACGATTTACACTGGAAAATCACAAGAATAACAGACAAAAAGCAAAAGAGTGATAGATATTAACGCTAAAAATGTCATTGCCATGTCCAGATTTTAGGACAATTTACTATTTATTGTGGGAAGTTATAATCTCCAGTTTTACTCGGAAGAATATATAGTCGATAAGCTATCACAACAAACACATTTTCTTGTCGGAAAATTATTTTATTGTGTTCAAGCAAATTGTTAAAGAAAGAGTATAGACATGTATTTCATCTTTTACTCAGTAATTTGAGTAAAGACATGTATCATCCCAAATATATACATGTAATTTGAGTAGAGGCGAATATTGCTCACAACAAATTGAAAAATCGCCTACCTATTTAAAGCTTTTTGGGCCCTATTATGAAGCTGTTTGTAGAGATAAAAAGTTGAATGACAACACTACGCAACTATCTTTTCTTTCACTATCTTCAAACCATTCCTCCATCCCAAAATCCATTTTGGAGATCCTTGAAATTTCGCCAATTACTTGTATGATCAAAACTTGAAGATAATTCTACAAAACAAAGTAAAATATGAAATCCGTCATAATATTGTGACTACATAACATGTAAGTTGTAAGGATTGCCAAATTAGTTGATAAAATTTAAAACCAAATAAATAGAATGGTAGAGTTGATTCCAAACAACAACATTTTCATGTCCTTTAAGAATTGAAGCGTCCTCGAAGAAGGAGATAAAGTTTGCAAAGATCCAAACACACATTCCACATTTGCTCCATAAGGCACTCACATTATGTATGAAAAATCTCCTAGTTTTTATTATAAACTAGTATATTTGTCTGCGTTGTGGGGATATTTTAAAATATAATAATATTTAATTTAAATACATCTAATATGAATTTTACTAAGTAACAAAAGTTCATTATAATCATATATAATATTTGATTTTAAATAAACACTTGATGCTAATTTTTTTTTATCCCAATACTGTAACTACTTCTCACAAAGACGCCAAACATTATTCTAACATCTTTTTTTCCTCTAATATAATGAATATTGATAACATATATAGTGTATATTTAATTGATATTTGTATTATCAATTAAACTTTAAATTCATAAAATGATTTAAACCTACTACTAAAAATTCTACTTTTAGCTAAAATCTATATATAATTTGCAAATTACAAGGGTAATAATATTCTCCTAGCATGTAGCAATACGCACTCGTGACATTGGCCACAATCAGGGGCGGCTCAATCCTAAAGCCGCTGAAGCAATGGCTTTAGGCCCCGAAAAAATGAGGCCCGAAAAAATGAGGCCTCAAAATTATTCAATGTAATGTATATAAATATAATTAATTATATGTTTATTGTTAGTATTAATTGAAATTTTTAATAGTTTATTGTTAATCCTTTTATCAATCATTATACACATATTCTTAAAAATTTATTATTTTTCATGGGCAATCAAAATCTGTAGTTATTTTCTACTTTTTAATTTGTCTAATTAACTTCAATTTCAATTAATAATATTTTAAAATTGACTTTGTAAATCTGTCTTCAATTCTTTGAGGTGTCTTTTAAAAATTTCAAACCGTTAATTATCAGACAATTAAATTTAAAAGACATATCATAAATTTGAATCCCTTCTGAAGCGTAACAATCACTATGGTTTAGACCTTTTTGTAATTAAATGTAATATGAAATATATACAAGTGAAAATGATACTTTATTTGGTAGAGTTAATCAGGTGATATCTCAATTTTTTTTTTAATATTTCTATCAACATTTGTTGTGTTATATGAAATACAATAATTTATATATATCTATATATGCCTTAGAAATCATTACAAAAAATACCATGTTGACAAAATTTTAAAAAAATAATTATTGTGTATTTTAAAAATTTATATATGTATTAAAATACACAATAACTTTATATATATATATATATATATATATATATATATATATATGTATGTATGTATATATATTAGTTAAGTATAAGATTTTTTTTAAAAAAAAATTAGCTTTAAGCCCCATTTTTTTAGCATATACAATTGGAAGAGTTATATTTTTGTTTGCACATGAAATTCTAAGATTATTTCATGAGTAGTATATGAAAAATGCATATAAAATGACAGGAGAAAGGCATAAAAAGTGACCGGGTGTAATGATCAAATTTAATTGGATCAATGAACTATGTCACATTATCGGGTTAAAGTTCCATATAGGATCAATTTTTCTGTTGCAAAACTAAAGAAGTCGGGCAATGAATTAAATTTTATGTACCATATTGTGCTATGTATACATTATGATAACGTCCATTCCGTAACACTAAAGAAAATCTCTCTCAAATAACTATTGCCACTCCTCAAATGGAAGTTTGTTCCAAGCCTCAAAGGAGTGACTGACCATCCTGCAATCAAATTTGAAAGTTCATTATATCAGATAAAAACAAAATGGAACAGGAAAAGTTCATTCGGATAAAAACAAAATGGAATAGGAAAAGTTCATTTTATCGGATAAAAACAAAAAGGAACAGGAAACGATTTGTGAGAGAACATTATAACAATCTAAAATGGTAAACAAACTTTCTTCTTCTCTTGCAAGATCGTCTCTTCTATTGTATCCTCGATTATAAATCTCATCATCTTAGTAATGAAAAGACAAAATAAGAAGCATTCAAGGGCATAACAACACAAGAATGCGAAACGCACCTGACTGGTTTATGTTGCCCTATTCGATCGATGGACTCTATCTTGTGCTTGCTGCTCTGCAGCAGGATTCAAGCAGGAATCCATCAAGGAAACCTAACATAAGTCAAGAAGATGTGAGACAGTTACTTAATAGATGATTACAAGTCATAATGGTTCTTTATACATCAAATGAACAACACAACATGATATTTAATAGGCTACATGAAAGAAACAACTAGATATCCACAGAGAAGGAAAATAGATCCCTTACATGTGATGCAACTGTAAGATTGAGGGCAACAACTCCAGCTTTGAAGCTCGTAAGCATTATCCTTGTTAGGAACACGCACCCTATGAATATTGCCTAGTCGTTGGAACAGGTTAATCGAACGTGTTTCAATGACGCAGAAATAAACAGGACGCAACAGTTTTACGTGGAAAACCCCCGGCTCAAAAAGGGTAAAAAACCATGACCTGTACTCTACAGGATTTAACTTCAACTTCACTACTTCAAAAGAGCCTTCAACAACAATTACCATCTCAGTTAGATCTTTAGCTAGTTAGCCCTAAGATCCAACACTTCAAACAGCAAGAATTGAAAAACAACTTGTTTACAGAAGAATTCTTCCTAAACCCTAATTGTTTTTGCCTTCGTACTTTCTAGATTAAGTTCTTGCGTTGTTGGTTTTCTGCCTCAAAACTCTCTGCCTCTTTGCAAGCTGCTTTCCCCGTTTTATACTTGTTTTTCCGAGTCCTATTTGCTCTCGTCTTCTCTTGATGATAATTCTCCTTAGTAGAATCCTTTTCTTATTAGTAGACATCTTTTTGCTTTCTACCTCCTTTTTCTTTGCTTCTATTATTATTCAATTCTTTTATTCTGACAAAGTCTCCTTGTGGTGAATGACCAGCTTCCTATTTGTATGCCTTATTTCCAGCGAATTCAGTGCAGGTGAGATGATGTGCTCAGGGACCTGATAGATGAAACCTGTTCCACGCATTTTGTCAATCATCAAAACTTTAGTGCACCCAACAGATTCCCCCTTTTTGATGATGACAAACACCCTGATTGGCGGACCTGTTGCTACAACTTTGTTGGACACAAATCAAGTTAAACATGGGTTATAAATATTGCATGACTCATTTTCAATTTGCAATACGAGATATCTTCCCCCTTTTGACATCATCGAAAATCAATGAATACACGAAGTTAGAGAATAAGCATATCAAAAAACATAAATGAAATGAACAATAACACTTGGAAGAACCACTGGTGCATAAATATGAACAAGAAACAAGCAGCTCACCATACACAAACACATAGATCAAGGATGAGCTTAACACAAACTAACAGAAATTGAGCATAACACTAAGCAAATATTAACAATGACCAACAGCACCCTAACCAACACAAGGGTGGACATAGGACACAAAACAAACGATCAGAAACAGGTTCAAGGGATCAACATGGTGAGTTTTCGAACAACCTCCGTATGCTCTGCTCTCTCCTTCTGTAGGGTCTCCTCAAGAATAGCAATTTTGGAATTTAGGGCTTCTCGTTCCTGTAGTTGTTGTTTAATCCAGAGCAGTTGAGCACAACACGAACCAGCTGCGACGTACTCTGCTTCTGCTATTGATAAAGCTACAGTGTTTTGCTTCTTGGTGGACCAAGAAATCAGACATGTTCCAATGAAGTGAGCCATACCTGAAGTACTTTTTCTGTCCACTAAGTAACCTGCATAATCAACATCTGTGTAGCCAACAAGATTGAAGTTGCTACCTTTGGAGTACCATAGGCCCAGGTCCTGGTTCCCCTTGAGATATTTGAGTATTCTCTTCACGGCCTTGAGATGAGATTCCTTGGGATTTGCTTGAAATCCAGCGCAGAGTCCCACGCTGAACACTATGTCAGGCCTACTAGCAGTGAGATACAGGAGAGATCCAATCATACCTCGATAGAGTTTCTGTTCCACGGACACCCCTCTCTCATCCAGGTCCAGCTTTGCCGCAGTGGCAATTGGAGTGTTGATCTCTTTGGCATCTTCCATTTAAACCGCTTGAGGAGCTCCTTTACATACTTGCTTTGATGAATCAGAGTTCTTGAAGAGGTTTGTTTAAACTGTAATCCTAAGAAGAAATTGAGTTCTCCCATCATGCTCATCTCAAATTCTCCATTCATCAAGTTTGCAAATTCCTGGGTCATGAGTGCATTTGTAGATCCAAAGATGATGTCATCTACATATACTTGCACAATCAACAGATCCTTTCCTTGAGTTTTTAGAAACAAGGTGTTGTCGATTTTTCCCCTTGTATGCCCATGGTCCAAAAGGAACTTCGACAGCCTCTCATACCATGCCCTAGGAGCTTGTTTCAACCCATACATAACCTTGTCGAGCTTGAAAACATGATCTGGAAAGTCAGGATTCTCAAATCCAGGTGGTTGTTTCACGTAAACTTCTTCTTTTAAATACCCATTCAGGAAAGCACTCTTCACGTCCATCTGATATAGGGTGAATTCTTTGAATGCCGCAAATGCAACGAGCAGCCTGATAGCCTCAAGTCGTGCAACTGGAGCAAATGCCTCATCATAGTCTATTCCTTCTTCCTGAGTGTATCCTTGAACCACCAGTCTTGCCTTGTTCCTCGTAATTGTTCCATGCTCATCAACTTTATTACGAAACACCCATTTTGTGCAAATTATGGTCCTTCCTTCTGGTTTAGGCACCAGGTGCCAGACTTTGCATCTTTCAAACTGATTCAGTTCTTCCTGCATGGCTAGAATCCATTCCTCATCTTGCAGTGCTTCACCTATCCTTTTTGGCTCCATCATGGACACAAATACTTGGAACGCACACAGGTTTTTCATCCCTGATCTGGTAATGATCCCAGATGTCAAATCTGTAAGAACATTGTCAAGTGGATGCGAGTCCTGGTATTTATATTTCTTAATCACGAGTTCCTGGGGTTGATCGCCTTGTTCTGAAGGAGTGTGATTAGTCCCAGGGTCTGAATGTTGCACCTCAGCTTCAATGGTTCCCCCTGACTGTGTGCCTCCCTCTTGATCAGTATGTGAACCAGGTGATCAGATCTGTTCCTCTGGTCTGTGCTCCTTGTCATATGTTTCCTGCAAATCATTCTCAAAGACCCCACTGGTTTCATAAAAAATAACATGAATACTTTCTTCAACACAGTTTGTTCGTTTATTTAGTACTCTGTATGCCTTACTATGAGAAGAATAACCTAAGAAGATTCCCTCATCACTTCTAGCATCAAATTTTTCCAAATTGTCCTTGCCATTATTATGAACATAGCATTTGCATCCAAATGTTCTAAAATGGGAGATATTTGGTTTTCAGCTTTTGAGTAATTCATAGGGAGTCTTATTAAGTATTGGTCTTAGCATACATCTGTTGAGAGTGTAAGCTGCAGTATTTATGGCTTCAGCCCAAAGATTTCTTGCTAAGTTATTAGCAATCATCATGGTTCTGGCCATATCTTCTACGGTCCTATTTTTCCTTTCTACTACTCCATTTTGTTGAGGTGTTCTTGGAGCAGAGAAATTGTGATCTATACCATTTGTTGAACAAAATTCGAGAAAGTTTGCATTTTCGAATTCTGTTCCATGATCAGATCTTATGGAAACTAGGGAGGTCTTCAACTTCTTCTCAATTTTCTTGATGAAAATAGAGAAGACGTTGTAAGATTCATCCTTAGAAGTCAGAAACAGGGTCCATGTGAATCTAGAATAATCATCAACTATGACAAACATGTACCTTTTTCCTCCTCTGCTTTTCACTCTCATTGGTCCACACAGATCCATGTGAACCAGTTCCAAGCACCTGGTAGTACTTACCTGGTTCTTTGGTTTGAAGGATGCTCTGACTTGTTTCCCCTTGACACACGCGCTGCACACCTTGTCGTCTTTGAACTTGGCTTTGGGTAGTCCTATGACCATGTCCTTTGATGACAGAGTGTTCAGTTATTTCGAGCTTGCATGTCCAAGTCTTTTGTGCCATAGCAACGGATCATCTGTCATGGCACTTAAACACTTCAACTGTGTTCCTGGCATTCTCACAATATCAGCCTTATAAACATTTTTATGTCTATTTGCTGTTAGCACGACCTCCTTTGTGTCTAGCCTTTTGACCTTACAACCTTCAGAGGTAAAGATCACTTTATTGCCTTTATCACAAAGTTGAGATATACTCAGAAGGTTGTGCTTCAACCCATCCACGTGGTAAACCTCATCTAGAGCATTTGAGTCTTTGCGTCCAATTTTTCCAACACCCACAACCGTGCCCTTTCTTCCATCTCCGAAGGAAACTTTTCCTCCTTTGAAAGGTGCTAGTGAAAGGAACTTGTTTCCATCTCCAGTCATGTGCCTTGAGCAAGCGCTGTCCATGTACCAATGCTTGCTTCCTTTCACTGCAACCTGCAAAATAGATCAGGGGTTAGTTTTAGGAACCCAGACTAACTTGGGTCCTTTCTTGTTATAAAAAGGATGAATGAGATCTCTTCTTGCCCAGTAAGGCAGCACATTCTTTGACCTGTTTCTCCTAATCTGTTCCTGTTTTAGTTTGTGCAGGTGAACATAGTTTCTGTTTTTAGCAGTTGAGGCAATTGGACATTCAGTAGTTGGATGTCCTACTTTGCCGCACAGATAGCACAGATCAGTGGAAGAGCCATTTTCATGAAAAAAGCCAATTCCTGCTTTCTCATTGGAATTCTTGTTACCTAGGTGGTTTACAATCCTAGATGACTTGGTCCACCTGGTGGCTCTATCTAGATCACGTCTCAAGGTTGAGATTTCTTGATTTAGCTTTCTTACTTTTTCTTTTTCACACAGGAATTCAATGTTACATTTTTTCAGTTCAGATTCCACCTTCTGAAATTCTTCCCTAGACTTGCTTTTTCCCTTATCATCAAGGGTTAATTTTAGCACTTCTGATTTCAGATTTAAAACAAGAGAATCAAGTTGTTCGACCTATTCCTTTAACCTGTTATTTCTCTCATTTGCCTCATCCAAACAATTCTGTATTTCAAGATTTTCAAATTTCTGATCAGAAAAGTCTTTCATCAGTTGAGCCTTTTCATTTTCTATTTCTTGAAAATCGTTTATCAGACCAGTGATGAGAGAAATTAGTTTTTTATTTGAGAAAAGATGCAATTTTTCTTTGAGTTCTAAGCTACTTACCTCAGATTGGGATTCATCTTCAATATCTGATTCTCCAGCAGCCATGAATGCAGTTTCATCAATTTCCTCTGTATCAGAATCTTCCAATCCTGATCCCCACGCAGCCACTATGGCACAGTTTCCTCTTTCCTTTTGCTTGGCTGCCTTCTCTTTAAGTTCTTTCTCAGCCCTTTCATTTCTCCACTCAATTTCCCACTGGGGACATTGTTTGATGTGGTGATCAGTCTTTCCACACTTGTAGCATCCAGAGTTGTTTCTGTCATCGGACCACTTTTTGTTACCTGTTTCATCAACCCCCCTCCTGTTACCTGTTTCTCTCTTGTCCTTGCCTTTCTTTTTCATGAATTTTTTAAAATGTTTTGCTAGAAAAGCCATCTGATCTTCATCCAAGTATGACCCTTAATCATCTGAGGCTGCTTTGAGAGCGAGTGACCTTTCCTCCAGGCTGGCTCCCTTTTTCTGATCCTCCATATTCATCTCATAAGTTCTGAGATTTCCTACCAGTTCATTTAGTGTCATTGTCTCAATGTCCTTGGTTTCCCTGATAACAGTAACCTTTACATCCCACTTAGCTTTGGGGAGGATCCTCAAGACCTTGTCAACCTGTTCCTCAGAGGTGAGTACTTTTCCCAAGGAGGCTAGTTCGTTGATGAGCAAGGTGAGTCTTGCCATCATTTCTTGCAGGGTCTCATTCTCCTTCATTTTGAAGGTTTCATATTCTGTGAAAAGCATTGCCACCCTGAATTTCCTAACCTGGGTTGTTCCTTCATGAGCAATGGTGAGAGCATCCCAGATTTGCTTGGCCGTAGTGCAGTTTGATATTCTATTGTACTCCTCAGGGCCTAGGCCACATACTAGTATATTTTTTGCCTTTGCATTTTTCTTCATGGCGATCAGATCGTCGGCATTGAACTCCCTTCTTTCTTTTGGGACCTGTCTGCCATCCACTGTCTGCATTGGGATAATGGGTCCTACAATGATTCTATCCCAAAGCTCGTAGTCTTCTCCTTGGATGAAATCCTCCATCCTGGCCTTCCACCATGCAAAGTGTGTTCCATTGAACAGGGGGGGTCGAACAGATGACTGTCTTTCTCCGTGTCCTAGCGTTGGTGCAGTGTTCATGATGATCGGTTCTTAGGTATTAGCCTTTAATAAGAACACCTTGCTCTGATACCAATTGTTAGGAACACGCACCCTATGAATATTGCCTAGTCGTTGAAACAGGTTAATCGATCGTGTTTCAATGATGCAGAAATAAACAGGACGCAACAGTTTTACGTGGAAAACCCCCGGCTCAAAAAGGGTGAAAAACCACGACTTGTACTTTACAGGATTTAACTTCAACTTCACTACTTCAAAAGAGCCTTCAACAACAATTACAATCTTAGTTAGATCTTTAGCTAGTTAGCCCTAAGATCCAACACTTCAAACAGCAAGAATTGAAAAACAACTTGTTTACAGAAGAATTATTCCTAAACCCTAATTGTTTTTGCCTTCGTGCTTTCTAGATTCTTGCGTTATTATTGGTTTTCTGCCTCAAAACTCTCTCCCCGTTTTATACTTGTTTTTCCGAGTCCTATTTGCTCTCGTCTTCTCTTGATGATAATTCTCCTTAGTAGAATCCTTTTCTTATTAGTAGACATTTTTTTGCTTTCTACCTCCTTTTTCTTTGCTTCTATTATTATTCAATTCTTTTATTCTGAAAAAGTCTCCTTGTGGTGAATGACCAGCTTCCTATTTGTATGCCTTATTTCCAGCGAACTCAGTGCAGGTGAGATGATGTGCTCAGGGACCTGATAGATGAAACCTGTTCCACGCATTTTGTCAATCATCAAAATTTTAGTGCACCCAACAATCCTACAATCTGGATCCTCAGTAAATCTGGTAACTGTTGCATTTCTTGCAGAAACAGATGTGGATCCAACTAATTGAACACATTTGATGTCTAACTGCCAAAACACACCTATGAAAAGCTGCTTCTTTTGTAACAAACTATAAGAAAACAAGGAGGACAAAATAGAAAGGAAGAAAAAAAATGTCTTTATATCTTACCTTTTGAAGAGAATATTTTATTAGATCCAAAAAAACGGCGTGAACTGGCTGAAAACTACTCCTTTTGTAGAGGCATCTCTTTCAAACATGAACCTAATTTCTTCTCTCTATATTTCAAAAAAGAAAAAAGTAGAAATGAACATCAAAAGCATGTATATATTAGACATCCTTCACTTTGAAACTCATGACAGAGATCCATAATATCAAAATAGAAATACTGTAGCAATATTATTGAAGTAGAAGAATCAATGAGTTGAGCACACTAGGCCTTCATTCCTTTAACATTTGAAATGGGGAATATATTTAATGCATAGGCCTCACTTGTTCAGGTGGCACCTAGGCCTCACTTCATTTCCCTCCTCTCTTTGTGAAAAGGAAAGAAACACGTAAGACAAATAAGAAAAGAAAACCGAGGAAAATATGATGAATAAAGTGTAGAATGTAATTGCATACCAGAGCTTCTATTTTAGTGCTTGTATGGAAATCATCGAGGTGAATTTTGTTCAATATTCTTGAGGATCTAAACCCTTTGACAGTAGGTTTAGAATTAGAAATTCCTTTTTCCACGTTATGTTGACGTAAGGCACATGATTATTCAACATGGCTAGCATCTGTATTTCAACTAGCATAATATGAATCAAAGTATTCCACAAGAAAAAATTAATCAACTGCCTGCCAATTAAGGAAAGACATTCATCAGACATTTGCCGCAACCAAATTTGCCAGACGACCCATAAAAAGACACACAAAAATTGTTTCTAAAAGTCAAATTGTGTATTTTAATTACTAAAACTGTTACATTTTGTTAGCACATCTTCAAGAAGCTAGTGCTGAAGAAGCAAAAAAAAAGTGTTTGTATTTAAGCGTAAGTATTGGGAGGTAAAACTACAGAATATCTATGATAACTGTTGAGAAGATTAAAGGCAAGCTGATGTAATATAACTAACACTACTCCTAATTAGTTAATGCTGGTAATGGAGTTAAGATGTAGTTAGGAGGTGGTTAAGAATTAGTTACATTGACAGCTGTCAATGTAACTATATATACATGTATTAGACTCAATTTCAAGGAATAAGACAATTTCTTCTCTCGGATTCTTCTTTACTCTATTTCACCCTCTGCTCCTCATCTTCATCCCCTCATTTCCTCCATTACTAAAGCTTCATCAGAGAAGCTAACATGGTAACAGAGCACTGATTCGAGTGCGAAATTCAAGCTTGGAGAAGCTGAATTACAGCTGGAGTCTAGCTAAAATTCCAGCTAGAAGTTGTAGAAGAATGGCGACCGAGAATGTCCATGTGGCACCAAGCTCGTCGGCGTCGAGAAATTCTAGTCGGATTGAGATAGATCACAATCATACTTTGTATCTCTACCCTACCAATACACCGGGTAGCTCAATTCTATTAGTTGGATCTGAAAATTATGCCATATGGAGTATATCTATGACTATAGGCCTATTAGGAAATAACAAACTAGGGTTTGTTGATGGAAGACATACCAAAGACAAGTTTGATTCCTCTTTGCATGAACCATGGGAGAAAGTAAATGCGGTAGTCTTATCTTGGATCATGAATTCCGTTGGAAAAGATATGTTAAGTAGCATCATATATGCCTCGAATGCACATAAGGTGTGGTTAGATTTGAAGGAAAGGTTCGACACTGTGAATGGATCGAGAATTTTCTTTCTACATAGAGAAATTTTAACTCTAGCACAAGGAACTATTTCAATCAAATGATATTGAGCATGTTTCCCATCTCTTGTCGAGAAACAAGTGGGCTGACTATTTCTCCTAATTGAGAAATTTATGGGATGAGTTTGATGCACTTATGCGCTGCCCTGCCCTGCCCTGGGTGCAATTGCACTGAATCTAGAAGTTATGCTCAACATCATGGATATCAAAGATTTTTGCAATTTCTTATGGGACTAAACAAGACATATGTCCAGTGTAGAAATCAGATTCTTATGATGTCACCTATCCCTATTCTAAACAAAGCTTATTCCATGGTGATTGATCAAGAAAGTCAGAGGTCCATAACTAATATGGCATCCATGGTTAGTGACACATTGGAAGGGGTTGTGTTCTTTAGTCAAAAAAAAAAGAAAAAAAGGATCCAACTCAAACTACAAAGGCAAAGGAGTTACTGTTGGATCTCAGATCATTTCAAGCAAAGGCAAACTGTTCTTAGGTATTAATACAACAACAAATCTACATCCACTAGCAACTCCAAAACTCAGAAGAAGTTGCTTGTGATATGTGAACATTGTGGATATAATGGCCACACAAGAGACAACTGCTACAAACTTATTGGCTATCCACTAGACTGGCCTAGGAACAAGAAGGAGGGAGGAGCTCAGTATGCAAATCTTGTAGAGAATTGCCATGTGCAAACAACACCCAAACTACCTCCCTATTTCACTCAGGAGCAGTATCAACAGATTATCCAATTGCTAAACAATGGTACTGAGGGAAGTAATCACACTCCCACAACAAATGCAGGTACTATGACTTATCTAAACACTAACACAGTCCATTCTGAATGGATAGTGGACTCAGGAGCTACTAACCATATAACCTCAAGTTCTGAGTTGATTCATGATTATAAAAGGCTTCCAGAGCATGAAAATAGCTATGTTCATCTACCCACAGGTGATAAAGCTCAGGTCACTCACACTGGCAAATCACATGTGTTGAAAGATCAACTAGTTTCTAATGTTTTATTTCTTCCAGAGTTTAAATGTAATCTACTATCAGTCTCTAAACTAACCAAGGAATTGCAGTGTTCAGTGAACTTCTTTCCTGACTTCTGTATATTCCGGGAGCTTTGCACTGGCTTGGTAAGGAAGAGCAAAGGCTATACATTCTCAAAGGAAACACACCTACTACATAAGCCTCTCACTGTATAGTGAATAAAGCTGGTAACACAGCTAAAGAAGCTTCTACATCCACCACTCCTTGGCATAGAAGATTGGGACATGCCCCTCTAGAAATCATTAGAAGACACACAACTCTTCAACATCTTGCTCCTGAAGACCACAAGTGCACTGTTTGTCCTCTTGCAAAACACACCAAACTTTCTTTTCCTATGAGTAATTCTAGTACTAAATATACTTTTGAATTGTTGCATTGTGACATCTGGGTCCCCTACAAGGTTCCTACTTACAATAATAAGAGATTCTTTGTCACAATAATAGATGGTTATACTAGATTTACTTGGTTGTTTCTTATTCAATCTAAATCTAAAGTGCTTGTAGTACTAAAAGATTTCCTTACAAGAATAAACAACTATTTTTCTACCTCTGTCAAAGTTCTCAGAACAAACAATGGTTGTGAATTTCTTAGCACTGATTTTCAATCTCTTATATCCACCTTTGGAATTCTACATCAGACTTCCTGTGTCTACACCCCTCAATACAATAGGGTAGTACAGAGAAAACACAAGACTATCCTTCAAGTAGCTAGAGCACTTAGATTCCAAGCTGCTATACTCTTGAAATTTTGGGGTGAGTGTGTTACCACTGCAGTATACCTCATCAATAGATACCCATCTAGAGTTCTTAACTTCACTTCTCCATTTGAACTCCTTTTTCATCATCAACCCTCACTCACTACTCCATTAGAGTATTTGGTAGCCTAGCTTATGCTTCAAATACAAAAACCTTAGATAAATTTTCTCCCAGAGCCATTCCTAGTGTATTCATGGGTTATTCATTAACATAAAAAAGATTATATTCTTTATGACATACACTCCAACTCTTCCTTAACAAACAGAATTGTAGTGTTCATGGAGTCAGTGTTCCCTTTTCTACATCTCAAATCCTCTGGGACCCCTCTATTTCCAGTACTTGATCTTTCTATCTCAGACTCTTCCACACTTCACTTATACAATTCTTCCACTGATACTGCCCAGGTGGAGTTTACCGCTCCATCTCCCCCTACTGATCCTGTCCCTAGTCACCCCTCCACAGAACCTACTCAAGTACCTGTTATTCCTAGAAGATCATCTAGAGTCAAACACCCCCTATATGGATACATGACTTTGTCACTCCTACTACCTCATGTTCCTATCCTGTGTCTTCCTATGTCACATATTCTCACCTCCACAGAACCTACTCAAGTACCTGTTATTCCTAGAAGATCATCTAGAGTCAAACACCCCCCTATATGGATGCATGACTTTGTCACTCCTACTACCTCATGTTCCTATCCTATGTCTTCCTATGTCACATATTTTCACCTTACTTTTCCTTATCACCAAACTTTAGCTGCTTACTCTTCCATTTTAGAACCAACCTCATTCCATCAAGCTTCCCAAGATCCACTCTGGGTTCAAGCCATACAATCTGAGATTACTGCTCTAGAAGATAATAATACAAGGTCAATAGTTGATCTTCCAGCTGGTAAATCACCTATTGGGTGTAAGTGGGTGTACAAAGTGAAGTATCAAGCTTCAGGGGCAGTTGAGAGGTACAAGGCCAGATTGGTAGCCAAGGGGTATAGCCAAAAGGATGGTCTAGACTCTTTGAAATATTTTCACCTATTGCCAAGATGGTGACTGTCAGAACATTGGTTGCACTTGCTGTAGCATGCCATTGGTCCATTTATCATATGGATGTGCATAATGCTTTCTTAAATGGTGACTTACTTGAAGAAGTATACATGACTATTCCTGAAGGGTTTTCCAGACAGGGGGAGACTCAGAAGGTCTGCAAACTTAACAAATCATTGTATGGCCTAAAGCAGGCCCCCTAGGCAATGGAACAAGAAACTAACAGATGCTCTATTCCACATGAGATTCATTCAGAGACGCTATGATTACTCACTCTTCACAAAATCAGTTGGTAAAGAGATAGTGATTATTCTGCTCTATGTAGATGATCTACTTTACTGGTAGCAGTCAAGAACTTATAAAATGAAGGATCTTAGAGAGTTGAAGTTCTTCCTAGGCATTGAAGTGGCTAGGTCACAAGAAGGAATAGTAATGTGTCAAAGAAAATATGCTCTAGAATTGGTATCTGAAGCAAGCTGGATTAAGTGGAGCAAAGCCTGCTACAACACCTATTGAAGTAAACCAGAAACTGACATCAGTTGAGTATGATAAATATTTTCCAAGTAAAGAAGCCAATGAAGATGAAACAATCAATGATCCCTCAACCTATCAAAGACTGGTGGGAAGACTGTTGTGTTTGATTATGACCAGATCAGATATAACTTTGGTGGTCTAGATGCTGAGCCAATACATGCATAGTCCCAAGAGATCACATATGGATGCAACACTGAGGGTTGTAAGGCATGTAAAAGGGACACCTGGTTTAGGATTATTCATGCCTGCCAGTAATACTAATCAACTGGAAGCTTACTGTGATTCTAACTGGGGAACATGTATGGAGACTAGAAGATCTGTGACTGGAGACATTGTGAAGTTTGGTAGAGCCTTGGTATCTTGGAAATCAAAAAAACAAGATACTATATCAAAGAGTTCAGCTGAGGCAGAGTTCAGAAGCATGGCTGCTTGTACAACAGAAATCATTTGGCTTACAGGACTACTTAAGGAACTGGGAGTGCAAGTTAAACAACCTATTGAGCTAATGTGTGACAGCAAAGCTGCAATTCAGATTACAGTAAATCCCATCTTCCATGAAAGAACAAAACATATTGACATTAATTGTCACTTTGTGAGGGAGAAGATCAGTCAAGGACTGCTTAAAACCAATCATGTATCAACCAAGGAACTTAGCTGATGTACTCGCAAAAGGACTGGGAAGAGCAACACATGAATATCTACTAAGTAAGCTTGGACTGAAGAACCTCTTCAAGCCATCAGCTTGTGGGGGAGTGTTGAGAAGATTAAAGGCAAACTGATGTAATATAACTAACACTAATCCTAATTAGTTAGTGTTGGTAATGGAGTTAAGAAGTAGTTAGGAGGTGGTTAAGAATTAGTTACATTGACAGCTGTCAATGTAACTATATATACATGTATTAGACTCAATTTCAAGGAATAGGACAATTTCTTCACTCAGATTCTTCTTTACTCTCTTTCACCCTCTGCTCCTCATCTTCATCCCCTAATTTCCTCTATTACTAGAGCTTCATCATAGAAGCTAACAATAACTTTTACCAGTCACGAAAAGCTGGACTTCACAACACACATTAAACCAAGTCTTCCATAGTCCAATCTTTATACCGATTTTACAGTTGGTCACCAGATTTCCTGTGGGTACATAATTCCCTTGACCAAATTGTATTAACTGTCCATTATTATCGTCCAGATTCATATCCACCCATCCAAATTTCGATCCAAGACTTCAATAAAACTAAAACAATGTAATACTATAGTGATGAAACTATAACGAGAATACATTTACATAGCAAAAATTGAATAGGAAGCAGAAGATGAAAATATAAAAGCAGCAGCAGAACAATCATATATATGCATGATCAAACAACTTGAAGGCAAAGCCCTCAAACAAGAAGAATACACATGAAGATGTTGAAAGCAATAAAAATTATAGAGAGAAGTACTAATAACACCCTCGAACTTGGCACAAATTATTAGTTTCATCCCCAAACTATACATATTATTAGTTTCGTTCCTAAACTATTGATAGGCTTAAAAACACCCCTCAACTTGACGAACTGGGCTTAGATACACCCCTCCCATGCCACATGGCATAACAAGTGAGTACAATTTTTTTAAAGTGCGTGAAAGGTTAAAAAAATCACATCAACCTTAATTTTCCCTTTTAAAAAAAGAAGAAGAAAATTTTCTTTTAATTTTTAATTACCAACTACTAGATACACTTCTTCCCATTTAACATTTCCTCTATTAATGGTGACCTCAAAGTAAAATCTATTTTTTTTCATTCTCATTTTTAATTGCTTGATTTTCTTTCTTTTTCTATTTTGTTTATGATTATTTTTTATCAATGTAGACTTACGGCAATGCTAAAGATTTCATGGTTGAATGACAATCTCGTAAGAAGATTTTGGGATTTTTTATTGTAAAAATATGGCAGCAAATGAAACTCTAGAAAATTTCAAATCAAAATTTAATAAGTTACAGAAACATGAAGCTGATGGGTGTTTTTTAAGTCTATCAATAGTTTAGGGACGAAACTAATAATTCGTGCCAAGTTCGAGGTTGTATTTAAGCTTACTTCGCCAAGTTGAGGGGTGTTTTTAAGCCTATCAATAGCTTAGGGACGAAACCAATAATTCGTGCCAAGTTCGAAAGTGTATTTAAGCTTGGTTCGCCAAGTTGAGGAATGTTTTAAGCCTATTAATAGTTTAGGGACGAAACTAATAATTTGTGTCAAGTTTGAGGGTGTTTTTAGTACTTCTCTCAAAATTATAGTGAGAATAGACAGATCTGACTAGGATCCAGGAATAACACAAAATCAAATATTGATAGCTTGATTAATTCTTTTGTGAATATTTTATCAGTGATTCTGGATGACCTATCCTAATTTGGCCTTAATCTCTAAAGCTGTTCATGTGTAACTTAATCCTCATCAGTCCCAGTTTAAAAGTTTAATTCTATTTATCAAATGACCCTACATGACAAAAGGATAAAGATTGCTTATGCTATTTGATACCTTGACTCCGCATAAAAATGGATAAATTGATTAGAAGTTTTCGCACAAAAAGTTCTATACAACATTGTCTTGGTACCTGCTGTAGGCGTCTAATTATAGAGCGTCCAACCTGCGGATAGCTGCAAAAAGTACAACGTGGGAAGATATGGTTAGAAATAAAAAATATCCTCTTCGTACTTTCTGCAGACAAGGTAATGACTCAAATGATTGAGAATTTATGGGAAGAAAAAGACTTGTAAGATCTTACGTATTTAGTATAACTAGAAACTAACCCAATATGTTCTTAAACTACTTAAGAACAAGTAACTGTAAGAAAAATATTCCATGCACGAACTTCATGCATAAGAAAAAAAAAAACAGGTTATGCAATTAAAAAAAGGAAAACAAAAATGATCCTATTCCATGAAATAGATTCAATGGGAAAACGCTACTTCAGTGTGAACAGGAAAATTGCAGTGGAAGACACAAGCAAAGTGGAACTTGCAATCCAAAAGAGCTCTATATCGAAAATAAAATATCAGAGAGCATACTTATCCAACTTGCAACGGATTCTTCTAACATTTGTTGGTTGTAGTCCTTTTCATTCACATCCAAAGAATCTTTTCTCATAATAACCTGAATCCATTAATAAGCAACAAGCTACACCCATGAGGAGATTATTATCAAATTGAAGCACACCGTATCAGTGTAAGACAAAACTCACAGTCTTCAGGGGAAGTGCAAGATCAGCAGCTCTCTCCTTTTTGGTACGTTTTAGCAATAGATTTTTCAGAATTTTGTGCTTCAACAAAACCATCGCATCTCTACCAGTTGCATTGGATTGAATTGATTCTAAAGGTTTTGCAATATACTAGAAAGAGAAAATGTTTCAACTTTACTGTGTTAGCAATATGACGAAGCCTCAGAAGTACATATGTAATTATTAACTTACTCTTTCCCACCAGAGAAAGTGGCATGCACGTTTGTGGTGGCACTGTGCACACTTAGTTGAGAAGCTGCTGGACATTACATTTATCAAAGAACACATTATATAAGAGATTTCAGACATTTTCAATAATATTGGTTGAGAAGCAAAGAGTAATAGATATTAAGTAAAATAGATCTTGAGCAGTTGCATTTTTCACCCTCAGGGATAGGAATCGAGATTTAAAAAAAAAAGGAACTTTATGTCTACCTATAATCAAGTGCTTTGCAATCACAATCTTTGCAAAAGTGATAAGCATAAGGCTTAGCTTGTAAGAAACGGGCCTGTACGAACCTCACAACAATAAAGATTTTGGAAAACGTTTAAACATGCAGACTTAACTTACAATTGAGTACAATTCTTTCGTATGATACTGTAGGGGTATACCAATTAACGCCCACTTGTATGAAGATTCTAAAGCAAGAATAACTCTTGCTGTGTTGCAGTCCACATCTTTTACATACTGAGCCTATGCCACAGAAGTGCAATAAGGATAAAACATTGCTAATATACAGATATTGTATCACATGTAATTCAGAAATTCTACTCACATGAACGACTAGTTCTAATGATTAGATAAGGCAGAAAGTACGATAACATGCAGGATCAGTCTATATCAAGCAGAGTTTGCAGAATATTCATGATCTGATATGACCTAGAAGGTGGCAATCAAACTAGAATTTCAAATTATATTTCACATGATGAGCAGTTAAACAAATCATTGAATTAACTTCAGGACAAAGATAAATTTCATGTTCTTATATTCTGATAAAGATTAATACCTAAAATGTCATAGAGGTATGTATAATACTCTCACCAACATTATTCAGTACTTAACTGTAAAGGTTTCACTACACTATAGGACTCTTCACGGCATCCTAAGAGCCAATATAAGACTCTTCGCATCCTAAGAACCACCATAGTTTCATTGTTCAACTCTAGCTTTGTAAGATATGTTACTTGGGCCTAACTCAACCCAGAAAGCTAACTTATGTGGGGCGGATCTATAACAAGCGTGAAGAATGTCTGGTACTTACAAGTTACATCAAAAGATCGTATGAACAGCAAATGAACACATATACAGGGAAACCAATTGAAGAAAACAAACAACAAAATCCACGGATATGTAAATGTATGACTTGCCTCATCCAAAATGATGCGATCCCACTTCACTGAATGCAAAATTGACCTTCTGCTGGACACATCTTCACCAACACTGGCCGAATTATCAACAGAACCATTGTCACCTAATTTTTCTGTAGAATCTGTTTTCTGCTGCAACATTTCTACCTGAGGTTTTGACCTCTTGCTGTTATGTCTTGACTTTTTTGTCCTATAGTCAGCCTCAATGCTGTAGTATGTAGTAATGACAAAATCATATTCCTCCAGTTTGTACATACATTTCTCCCTGTTGGCGCCATGATAAACAAGGGTTTTGTTGCTTCCTTTAGTGGTGCAACGTTCAATCTCACGAAGCCATTGCATTACTCCAATCACAGGACATACAACAAGAGTTCCTTTTACTGTTGGGAGTTCCTGGGAAGCACTGGGTGAAGCCGACAATTTACTGGAATCTTTCTTTAATTCGCGTTGAGCAAGCACAAGTGTGATGGCTTGAATAGTCTTCCCCATTCCCATTTCATCAGCAAGAATACCTCCTTTGAATATAGATTCTTCTTGCTTTAATGACCAAGACGACCACTACTTTTGGTACTTCAAGAGCAGCAAGATCAAACCTGATGGTGGCTTGGCTGTTTCAGAAAAAGATACATTCTGAATATCTATGTCTAAATCATCTGAATAATTCTCAAGAAGGCATGTATTGTTTTCTTCTTCCCATACTTCCCACATCAAAGCTGGCCTGTCCTTTTGTTTCTTCTCACGTTTTTCCCTTCTAACTTGCAGCCTTTCCATCAAACAATTCACCTCAAACTTCACATACGGATGGCCATCTGAAGCTACAGTCCTATGGTCTTCTGTCAAAGATAGAATGGATTTCGGATTCAACTAATAGATAAACTGAGAAGCTGCATTATTTTCATTTTTGGGTCATTTCAAAATGTTGAACATAATCCAATCTCACATGAACTTTGAAGAAATTCAAGAAATGAGGGAGCTTTTGGAATTTCAGAGTTCTCATGGTATGCCTATTTACATGTCATTATATTCAAAATCCATTTCACACAAACTTTCAAGAAATTAGAAATTCAAGAAATGAGGGGGGAATTTCAGAGTTCTCATGATATTCCAATTTACATGTCATTGTATTCAAAATCCATTCCACACGAACTTTCAAGAAATTAGAAATTCAAGAAATGAGGGAGCTTTGGGGATTTCAGAGTTCTCATGGTATTTCAATTTACATGTCATTATTTTTAAAATCCAATTCATGCAAACTTTCAAGAAATTCATGAAAGGATTGATTTTTCAAGAAATGAAGGAGCTTTGGAAGAGAACTTCAGAAGAAAAAGAATGACGGAGAAGAAGACCTGTAATTGAAGGATCCATTTTCCCAGAATGAAATTAAGGGGCAATTGTTGATCGTTTGTCCACACAGAGCTAGTTAGAAGGGAACTGGGAAGTAAGCAGGAAGGACTATTTATACAAAGAATAAAACTCCTTTTCATCTTCAAGACTAGAAGGAAAGGCTTGGGCCTTGGGCTATCCAATTTTCATTTTGAGGAACCTGGAATTGAAGGATCCATTTTCCCAGAAAGCAGAGAGAAATCTGGAGTGTACACACACATGATAATAAGGGCAATTGTTGATCGTTTGTTTACACAGAGCTAGTTGGAAGGGAACTTGGAAGTGAGCGGGGAGGACTATCTATACAAAGAATTAAAAGAAAATGACACTTTTTTTTCTTGGGAATGAGATCTATTGAAATATCTAAAAATATAAAATTATAGTAGAAATGTGTCTAGACTAGAAGGAAATGTTTGGGCAATCGGATTCATGCATTTTCTAGGAAAGAATAGGCAACATGTGGAAGATGACACATGTTGCAGAAGCAATCATCTGAGTGATAGTCTTTGGCAAATTTGTGTGGACAATGAATTTCATGAACAAATACTTTAAACTTTTTTTTAAGTACTCTTTATAATATGTTGCTATTTTATTACAATAGCTAGTATTCTACCTTTATCATATTACATTCTTCAAGTACTTTCTTTGGTAAAAGTATTCTAGAGTTACAATTTGCCTAAACAGAACATTATTCAACAAAATACTAACTACTTGGAGAAGAAGAAATTCGTTACATGCGACTCTTTTGCCTAGATGGTGCAGGCTTGAAACTGGCCAAACCAATAATTTCTCTATCCGCTACCAGTTGATGGGTAAGTTCCTTCAAATGTATAGATGGGCTCCAAATCACAAAATGCCTTTGCGACTTGAAAGTTAGCCAAGATTCCGTTGCCACCTAGTAATTCTCTTCCGAGAGCAACGGTCTCTCTTTCCCTCAATGTAATCCACGATTTCCCTAAGCTTGCATGACCATGTTGGTTGATCTGGAAAGCGGGCTAATGGTGCTCCGAACTGCTTCCTCTCCTTCAAGTACCAGTGACACATATCATAAACACCTTTGGTAACGCCAATAAACTGCCATGCAACCATAACACGGGATACAACAAGCACCTTGTTTGTATCCTGGAATGAATTGATCCCAGGTAGTCTATCCACATCAGGGACAAAAACATTTTTTAAGAGAATGTCTCCATTTTGAACAATCCGTAAACCAATTTTGTTTTCTATTTTAGTAGCTTGCAATCCTGGAACATTCTTCTTATTGGGAAAGATCGATCATTTCCTGTTTGTAAAGTTAAGATAGACACTTTAGGAATTAAGACAGTGGTGGGAGTACAAGAGTTAATAATTCTCCAAAAGGAGATTCTTCTACTATATAAAAGAATAGTAGGATTACAAAAATATATTTACAAAAAATATTTTCATTCTAAGGTGGCTTACAAGCTTAAGAATAGCTCTCAAGTGGATTGTTACTTCACTTTGATTGCTCTTGGATGTGGATTTCTACCTCTAGCTCTCAAGTGGATTCTTACTTCACTTGGATTGGTAGGATTTCTTTTAGATGTGGATCTCTACCTCTAGCTCTCAAGTGGATTCTTACTTCACTTGGATTGCTAGGATTGCTTTGGCTTGTGGATCTCCTACCTCTAACTCTTAAGTGGATTCTTACTTCACTTGGATTGCTAGGTTTGCTCTTGGATGGTGGATCTCCTAGATCTCCTATCTCTAGCTCTCAAGTGAATTCTTACTTCACTTGGATTTCTAGGATTTCTTCTTGAATGTGGATCTCTTGCCTTTAGCTCTCAAGTGGATTTTTACTTCACTTGGATTGCTAGGATTGCTTGAATTTCCTACCTCTAGCTCTCAAATGGATTCTTACTTTATTTGGATTGCTAGGATTGCTCTAGGGTTGTGGATGTTTAGGAATAAAGACTCCAACCTCTATTTATACTACTCTACCTCCTTAGTAAATGATGGAACAGATATTTCTAGAATGCTCCACACATTCTAGAGAGTCTCTACTCTTTCACTCCTTTCTTCTTATATAAGATTCCACACGTCTCCAAAATATTCCAAAGACTTCCACATTCTTCCACATGTTTCCATAAGTTTCTAGATAGTTCTATACTTTTCTAAAGTTCTCCGGATCATTCTAGAAAATTCTGCATTTTTCTAGAATTTTCTAGAATCTCAACACTTCTTTACTATGAAACCATTTATCTGGTTTGTGGATGTATTTCTAGCAAAAATAACCAATATATCGGCAAAAGTGTTGTTTCCAATCAAACGCTTTTGCCGTTCAAGGATCCAACCACCTTCAACTTTTCTGGTAGTTGTCCCTAATCCATTTGCATCACTTCCATAGTCAGGCTTAGTTAGACTCCAACAAGCTAGTGTCAAGTTGGGCCAATGATGGCAAGTATTTTTCCTTTTGCATTTCAGACCCACATAGCCCAATAGTGAGCATTGCTAAAGCTGAATGCACCAAAATGAATGTAGATCAGCTTGCATCAACTCTGGCAACTTCTGCTGCAGCAACAACACTTGCAGTTATTGAGTGACCTGGACAACCATAACTCTTGATAGTGCTGCTAGCGATGTGCAAAGCAGCAATTTTTGGAATAATTTCAAATGGAAACTCTGCCTTCTCCCAATACTTTGTCATTATAGGAGCAATCTCTTTCTCCATGCATTCCCTCACTTTCATTCTGATGGCTTGATCCTCAGGAGTCAACAGATCGACAAACTGGTAATAGTCTGAGGTGCATGGAGGAAAGTTGGAGGCTGGAGTTGCTTGAGGAAATGCAACAGAAACATCCAATGCTGGCATATCAAAATAGGAGCTTTTTGCCTCTTTATGCATTTTTGCTGGGTTTTGAATGATCACAGAAATAAATATGAAAATCCAAATCTTGTGTTGAGAAAAGAAGAAGACGACGCAACAGCTTGTCTTTAGAACTTGTATGAATAGCAGGTGCCATATAAGTAGGCAAAGAATTTAGGCAATACTTCCCAATCCCTTTATACTTGGAATATCTTCTTCTGTACAAATTAGGATTGGGTTTCTACGTCCACTTTTAACAAATTTAAAATTCAAGACAATTTCTTTATACTTGGAGTATCTAAGTTTGTACGAATTAGGATTTCTATATGCGTTGTCACGTGCACTTTTAATTCAAGACTCTGTCCCAATAAAACTATAACTCCTTCTCCTTAATGGATTTGGTTGGGACTGCGACAACATGTAAAAAACTTAACAAGGCATATCGTCAAATCATACTTCTAACCAACATATATTATTTAAGAGGGAAGATAAAAATCAAGAACCCATGTTTTATGCCTGATTCCATGTTTTCTACTCCAAATTATCTAATCAGTAAGTATGTGGAATCTTTTGTGTTATGGTGACAACCAATATTTCTTAGTAAGATTGTTTTTAGTGTTCGGTTTCATGATCATTTTTATTAAAACTTGATTTACTGTTACACTCTTTCTAATAGGTTGGTCGGGTTACTCTAATCATGAAATTTGTGTATTTTATAACGTTAGATAATTTTTAAATAAATATTCTTACCAAATCACAAATTAGAATTACGTTAGCTATGCAAGATAGATTACTAACCAAAGAAAGACTCAAGAGATTCTATATTCAAGTGGAAGATGACACATGTTTAGATGAATGTAATGGAGTAACATAATCAGTTAAAGTTCATGTAGTTAAGTCAAGCTCCAATTTGGGGTCAGATGGGTCAAGGTAGGTTTCGCATAGTTGGTACCAAGTTGGGGTCAGGGGAGATGTCAACTAGTTAAATTCCAAGTTACTGTTAGGATCGAGTCCTTGATCGAGTAGGAGTCAGGTAGTTGGGTCCCAACAAGAATTGGTAGTCAGGTCTTGGGGTTGGGTGTCGGGTCTCGAGTCAGGGTTGGGGTTGGGTGTCAAGAGTTGGTGTTGAGGTTAGGAATATGGTTGGAGTTGACAGTCAGATCTCAGGATTGGATCAAGATCGAGATTTGGAACTTGGGTTAGGGTCAAGAGTTAGTTCCTAAAGCAAGAACAATCCTTGTTCTAGGTCAGAAGCCGAGCCTCAAGTCAAGGTCGGGTCCTAGAGTTTTGATCAAGATTCAAGTTTGGGGTCAAAAGTTGAGTCTTGGGTAGGGATAGAGAGTCCGGTCTTGACCCTGATCCTTGTCCCTGACCTGAGACGAATCCCGACCTAAGACCCTAACTTGGGAACCAATCTCTACTTGAGATCCCGACTCAAAATTGACGCCTGATTAGTCCCAGCCTGCGAATGGACTCCCAATAGCAACGTCGAATCCCAACCAAGGACCTGACAAAAATATTTTTCTTATTTTATATTGGGAAGTTGTTTTTCATTTGAATTATTTTAAAAATATTTTAGTCAACCAAACCTGACTCCTCTACCTCCTCACTGCACGCATCACAGCTACTCCGCCAAGTTCTGTGCTGCTCACCGACCTCGTGACCTAGCTTCGCTTTCCCCAAATTCCACAGGCCTTTCTATTATCTAGCATGATGGCATGTAAAACCAGTATGGACTGTTTGGAAAGGATTTGGTAACATGCTAGGTTGATACAGTCAGAGCCCCTCAAACTTGTCAGTAAATGTCATTTTAGACACCTGAGTTGTGGCTTGTTTTAATTGAACAATTGAAAATGTTAAGATACTTTTATAGTTCAATTATGAAAAACCTTTTGTGTGTACTATCAAATGTCCATTATGTGCATAAGTTAACCACTTAAATTATGTCACCCTCTTTAATTAAATGGGTTAGCTCAATAAATTTCACTAACCTTAATTAAATGCATTAGCTCAATAAATTGTAAACGCTCAAGTTTGTTTCGAATGAGATTGCTATGTATAATTAAAGGATCGAGCTACATATATTATGCGATTAACTTAACTATCTAATGAACATTTGAGAACACGTACAAAAGTTTTTTAAAATTTGGACCGAAGATGTTTAATGTGAACTTTTTATTATGTGTTCAAGTACACAATTGGGACAAGTCCTAATTTGAGTGACTAAATGAAACTCACTGGCAAGTTTTAGGACTCTCGATGCATTAAGCCTTTCTGTTTCTATTCTATTAGTCTGTTCTTGTACTTTGCTGTTTTAGATAGTATCGAAGGAGAGTCCAGTACTGTGTTGTTTGCACTGTCAGGGGTATAACGTCAATGACAGTAATGTAATTTTTATGCCATGATAGTGCAGACAACACAGTACTGGACTCTCCTTCGATACTATCTAAAACAGACTAATAGAATAGAAACAGAAAGGCTTAACACATTGAGAGCCCTAAAACTTTTCAGTGTGTTTCATTCACTCGAATTAGGACTTGTCCCAATTGAGTACTTGAACACATGATAAAGATTTCATGTTAGACACCGGCGGTTCAAATTTTGAAAAAGCTTTTGGACGTGTTCTCAAGTGTTCTTGAGATAGTTAAGTTAATCACATAAAATATGTATCTCGATCTTTTAATTATACATAGCTACCTCAATTGAAACAAACTTGAGCTTTTACAATTTATTGAGCTAATGCATTTAAATAAAGGTGGTGACATAGTTTAAATGATTAACTTATATACATGATGTACATTTGATAGTGCATGCAAAAGGTTTTCCATAATTGAACTATAAAAGTGCCTTAACATTTTCAATTGTTCAATTAAAAAAAGCCACAACTCAGGTGTTTAATTTAGACATTTAGGGGTCGTTTGGTACGATGTATTAGGCAAAATAATCCATGTATTAGCCATGGTATTAGGTAATGCTATGGTTGGTTAGATTTTTGGACCATGTATAACTAGTCCATGGTATTAGTTAATACCACATACATGGTATTAGCTAAGACCTCCCATTTGGTGGTATTAGCTAATACCTTAGATTAATACCATGAGATTGAATACACAAAGACAAAAATATCCCTCAAATTCTTTTACATGTTTTTGTTTTCTTGATTTTGTATTTTATATTTATAGTTTTGTACTAGTAAATTTATTAAAATAAATTAGCTTACAAAAATTTTATTTATTTGAGGTTTCATATTTTCATAATATAAAAATAAGTAAATTTACCATGTCAAATTTTTAAATTTTATTTATTTGTTTCATATTTACATAATACACAAAAAAAATTTTGACATGTCATTTTTTTTATAACTAATTCCAGTTGAGTGATTTTATTGATACAATATAAGTCCAATGATGTTAAATATATTCTCAAAGTTGAGTGACCTCGTAAGATATAAATACTATATTAAAATTACAACTTTTTATGTGTAAATATAGATTGTCTATTTTACAATTGTTTACCATTTTTTCCATTTTAATAATAGATGGTCTATCTCTATTAAATTAAAGATTGACATTTTATTAGTGATGAATTTATTAAACTTATAATTATTTATTCTCAAATAATTCAAGTGAGAAAATAATATATAAACATAATGACAAACTATTATTTTCCTAACTAGTTACAAGTCATTAAAAAATAATCTACTTTGATCTAATTACATGAAATAGAAAATCTCATAAAAGTTCAAGGACATAATTGGAAAGAAACATTTTATAGAATTTTAAACCAAACATAAAATTAAACGGAAAATAATAAATCAAACATGGGATGAAAAATAATCCCAGCATTACTAATCCCTGCATAACTAATTCCTGCATTACTAGTCTCTGCATTACTAATCCCTGCATTATTCATTTTTGTACCAAATGACTCCTTACTGACAAGTTTGAGGGGCTCTGACTGTATTAAGCCAAACAAAAACTGTTCACTGACATAGCATGTTTCCAAACCCTTTCCAAACAGTCAATACTAATTTTACGCCCTATTATTACAAATATTCATGATCAACTTAGGAGTTTGGATTCAACGAATATCTAACCAGCAGAGAACTTCGTGTTTGCATTGACATTCCATCATGCTAGATAATAGAAAGGGCCTAAGGAATTTGGGGAAGCGGGGCTAGGTCACGAGGTCGATGAGCAGCACGAAACTTGGTGGAGTAGCGGTGGTGCGTTCAGTGAGGAGGTAGAGGAGTCAGGTTTGGTTGCCTTAAATATTTAAAAGAAATTCAAATGTAAAGACAACTTCCCAACATCTAATAAGAAAATATTTTTGTCAGGTCCCTGGTTGGGATTCGAGGTCTCTATTGAGAGTCGGGTCAAGGCTGGGTTTAAGTGGGGAGTCAATACTTGAGATGGGATCTCAAATCAAGAGTCGGCATATCAAGTAAGGGTCGGGTCCCAAGTTAGGGTCTCAGGTCGGGATTCAGATTCGGGTCAGGGACAAGAGTAGGGCTAAGAGCAGACTCTCTATCCCAAGGCAACTTCTAACCTTGACTCGAGACCTAAATCTTAATCAAGGCCCTGAGACCCAACCTCGACTAGAGGCTCGGCTTCTGACCTAGAACAAGGATCATTCTTGGGTCTTAAAAGTCATGAATGAAAGTAAATGTATAGAAACCTATTTGCAGTTTGTAGTCGAGAAAAAATAATGGAGGAAGTGATCATTATGAACACACTTACTATGTAATTTATCGTCTCACATAAACGAACACCCATATAAAGTCCTATATAAAATATGAAGAGCTAGAGTATTGAAGAAACCTTATATTGGGTCTAGGAAAGAAACCCCTTCTGTTAACTATTTGATAGCGAGAAGCAAGAGTCTAATTGCTAGCGAGAAGCAAGAACAAAGGTGTAATATAATTTAGTTGTCAGGAATTCGTTGCAGCATATTTCATTCTAATGCAGTGGCATAGCCATATGTAGCTCAGGGCCAATCAGGGCACCCATCATCGAAGAAGTATATTACTGTTGCGACCTGAAATTCGGATATGATGATACTCACCTATCCCACCAAGGTGAGTCAACCTAACTCTGAAGAGTCTAATATAATAATAAAAGCAGAAGATAAAATAGTCTAAAATAGTAGATAATAACACTATAAAAAAAAATACAAGTCTCACTATCTAGTTCTCGAATAGAACATGACCTAAATATAGTGTTACTCCCGGTAAAATGACCAAACTACCTCTAGATGAGTGGCGCTCGCATAATGCATTTTCCTAAACTTTTTTAGCGAATCTGAGTCTAGAAATGCAATCAACACAAAAAATTGTGTGGCCAAATGGTCTTGGTTAATTTTTAGAGCTACCAAATCAAAAGATAATTTTTTGAAGCAAAAATGCAATTCTAGAAAAGTGTGCAACATGTCTGCATCGCGGACTTGTCGTGGATTTGCACTTAGTGGTGATTCCAATATTTTCTACGGGGTTAGAAACTCGATCGAAAAAATTTCGGCGAAGATTGCACATGGAGTGCCCAAGTCTGCAACACGGACTTGGTTTTCCATAGTGCAAATTTTCAGTTTTTTAGGGGCATTCCAGACTTTTCTCTACCCATCCTAAACTTAAACGCACAACCAATAAAGCTCTTTTTAAGCATAAAAAAGGTTTTTAATCCCATTCCTACGCCTTCTAAACGTTTTAACAAAAGACTAAGGCTAAGAAGAGGAGAAGAGAAGCTAGGAATTCGAACGATTGAAGATGAAACCTGTGCAAATCGATTGTCAAACTTCATCCCAGGTATGTAAGGCTAACCTAAAACATGGAATTGTTCTTCCATGTGCCCCTTGATTGAGATAGATTGAAAGGTGAAGGTATTTAGTCCTTATGCATGTTCACTTGAATGTTTTCTTGTAAATTATATATATTCTACGTATTTTCATATGTTGATGATCATCATAAACTTGATTTACTGAATAAATACTTTTACTTGAGTTATTTCACAAACCCTACATATTACTTCATAAAGATTGCATGAATGAACTTAGGGATTGAGTCTAGAGCCTTCATTTGAGAATAATTGATTGTGATTGTGATGTGAGCATGATGATAGGTTCATAGAACTTGATAGTTCTGTGAGCCTTAAAATTTGTACTCTAGAGATTGGTCTAAATTGAAAGCCCTCTTACATGATGGTCTAATTCAATCTTGAAAGGTTGATGGGATTGATCCGTCGAATTGTTGAAAGATTGATTAAATCAAATTGATGATCCGAAAGAGCCCATTAAGAGACTCACTATTATTGATTGGAATAGATTGTCTTATGAGCATTGAGTCTTGGGAGGAGTATTGATCACCGAATTGAGTAAGAGTATGTTCCACTCGAGCTCATTAACTACGTCGCCAAACGTAAGAGAGGATTGAAACTATTAGGTCAGATGTTTTAGGTCCCTGAAACAATAAAGGGCTTAGTTGATTGGATCCATTTTGGATCAATTCATTCTTTACCCTGACAAGTACTGAACGATTATAGAAACATTAATGAGACTGGTGTACGATCACTTGCTCATAAGTGATTGTTGTTGGATAAGAGAAACTCCCTAATAGGTTCTATATTGATAGTAATTTGAAATGATTGGATTGGATTCGAACTGGTTTGGATTTGTACTAATTGGTCTTTGTCTACTCTTTATTCTTGCTTTAGATAGACATTTAACATTTGGATTGACTATTTTTCCGTTGATTATTGTTCTACCTATTTCTGTTTCATTCAGCAATTTTACAAACTTGTACATTCCATGTACCGACGTCCATTTGGACTGCATTATTTAATGATGCCGAGACGGTACTAGAGGTTATCAATAGGCACACCGTTGAGGATCTATTGCAGTCAGCTGATTTGGTGAGTCCTCCTTGCTTTCGGAGGATGCACATTTACACCATCATCTAGCTTGAATCTAGTATTTTATTTATTTTTTATTGAGGTAGCCATGGCCTATCATGGTACCATCTAGACAGTTTAGATAGAGGCTTCATAGACTAGATTGTTGAGTTGTGATTAGTTTTGATTTGGATATCATTTTGGGCTAGTTTCTCTCATACTAGTCTTATTGATTTGACTTGACATTTTATATATTGAGATTATCCACCTAATATCTTCTTTAGTCTTCTGCTGATACGTTAAATATTGATTGAATGAATGTGATGAGGCCAAGTGGTTCGCTTGGGGACTAGAAATAGTCTCTGAGTACCGGCCACATCAAGGGTACCCTCTCAGAGCATGACATATAGAATCCTCGAGGGTCTGCTAAAGAGATAAGTAGCTACCTCTCAAGAATCCATAAGCTCGGTCCGTCAAAAAAGGAATTCTATCTCAAGTAGACTTAGGATCACGAACTATACAAAAGTGTAGACGCAAGAATGAGTACCAAAATCAATAGGCACTCAGTAAGAAGATCTAAACTCAGGTAAAAAATACCGGAGAAAATACTCCTCCCACACCAACCATCCCTCGAACTACAACCTGCATGCAGGAAAGGGCAACATATACAATATATAAACTATGCAATAAATATACCCGAAAGTTGTCACAAGATACAAAATAGATATGCAATAAATGTCTTGAGATACAACTCAGATATACATAGGTGTATCAAAGTAATCTTAGATACTCAACAGATATACAATCATCTCCTATTCAATCACAAATAACCGAATTAAGTCACAATCACAAAGTAGAATTATATGAAACATAATGAAATGATATGAAGTGAAATGAATCAATACAATGCCAAGTAATCATGATGCATGTCAGTCCTACGGTACATTGATGTAGTTAGTTTAGAACTCACGGGAGACATATCTGTCCATGTACCTACCCCAGATTGTGAGAGACCCATTCCCAGTATACTCAATGTCACATGCCACGGCTCATATGGCCCATTCCTAATGTAATATCAAGTCACATAACATAGATCGTATGGCCCGTTCCATGTAATATCAAGTCACATGCCACAGCTCGTGTGGCCTCATTCCAGTATATATCATATCAATATTTCTTTTCTTTCTAGTCGGAACCATTTCCCTTCAACTTTTCATAATAGTGGAACTTATCAAGAATGCACAACAATATAGTATCTATATGGAGTAATAAGAAGTGCATGCAAGAGTACACATTATAACAAATATATAAATTCAAGTCAAATTTCACAATATACAAGGTATAATGATCTTTCCATTCCAAGCTTGTAGTCAATTCTCTAACTCCACAAGGGATGTTCAATAATAATATCTCCAATATTTACTTTACTCAAGTACAACATGATCCAAAATCCGCATTCTTATATGACAAGAAATTCTCAATACCAAATCACAAGTCAATGCATATCAATCTCTAATACTCAATTTCACACCATAAGGCAATTTCACAATTTAGTTCAACTCTCACAATTTACCAAGTTCAATTTAGCAACAACAATTACTCAAACATTTTATCCACAAACAAAGGAAATACAATGTTCAAGTAAGCTTAACAAGGGTTAAGAATCTACTTACCTCAATCACTAGCCAAATCAATCAAAAACCAGAGTTTTTTCCTTCGATTTCACACTTAAAACATCACAATCTAGTCAATATGGGTTCACAATTTCAATACGAAGCTAATGACACTAAAATCAAGTAACTCCGGTGAAAAGGAAAAAAATGGTCCAAAAATCACTTCCCAAAAAAGGTTCCCGAAATCTGAAATAATTTTATATGGAAATGTTCCCCAAATAATAATGAATTGAGTGGTGAAAACTGTTTTGAAAAAAATAGTTAAAATGAACTCAGAATCACTATTATTCTATCAAAAATCAATGTCCAAGAAAACCTCAGTTTCTCATCTCAAACCACCAATTTTCATGTTAAAATCCAATAATAATCAAGATAAATGAGAAATGGGTTAGAAATATGTTACCCAATAGTTTCTCCACGAAAAATCACTTCAAAATCGTGTACTCCGAGCTTAAAGATGTAGAAAATGGTGAAATTGGCAAAACCCCATTGTTTAGGAATTAAACACTATCCACTGAACCCTCCGTGATCACGGCCTGGGGCTTGTGAATGTGGAGGTCAAGGTCAAACAGACCTCCGCAAACTTGGAGGGTCAGGCATAAGCCATCTGCGAACACGGAAGACATGCTGCAACCATGAGGTACAAGGCACCAGATCGTTCGTACTTAATATCAGTATATGCACAACTCAAAATTTTTGCAAAAACAAAAATGGATTTTGAAGCTTCCAATCAACATCCAAAGCGCAAAACGAGCTCCATTTCTATCAAATTCAATGAAAGATTCAAACTTGACCATCCCTATTTTGCCAGTAGAACTCATCACCGAAACCCTCTTGAGGCTTCTAGTGAAATCTCTATTGAAATTTAGGTCTGTGTCAAAATCTTGGCTTATTTAATCTCTAATCCCTAATTTATCAAGAACCATCTAAGTTTATCAGCTAATAAGAAGGAAGACACACACCATATGTTTGTGGGTTGTTGCAATGGATTGATTTTCCTTTCTGATTATTGGAAAAGTTCGATTTTATAGAATCCAACAACTAGAATGCACAAGATTTTGTCTGATTTTAGAACTAGATGGACTAAGAACGGATCTGTCACATATGGATTTGAATTCGATGAGCTCCGTAACGATTATAAGGTAGTGGGTGTTATTATTAATTATGATGGTATAGATGTTGTTCGCATAAAAATATATAGTCTAAACAATGATTCTGGGAGTTGTTTTTTTTATTATAGGAATATATTACAATTAAATAATTCAAGCTTTACTAGAAAAATGATATTACATCATTCAGACAAAACTTTGTATACGAACAGGAAGCTTCATTTTGATACTATTACTCATCTCGTGTGTAAGGGCAGGAATATTGTTTCTTTTGATTTAGCAAATGAGTAATGGGAAATGATGGAGAAGCCAACCTATGGCGTAGGAGAGACTGATTTGCGTGTGGGAACATTGGAAGTGATCTTTGTGTCTTTAGTGATTACAAGAGAACTCATTTATCTGCTTGGGTTATGAATGAGTACGAGGTTAAAGAGTCTTCGATAAAGAAGTTTACTATCAGTTATCCAATTGATGAAGGTTTAGATCCACCTTTTTTCATGTCAAATAAAGATTAAATACTAGCACGGTTTGAATCGACTTCCATAATATACAATTCAAAAGATGATGCATTCAGATATCCACAATTTAGTAACTGTAATAACTATCATGGAGCGGGAATCTACGTGGAAAGCCTAGTTTGTCCCTTTTCAAAGAAAGGTCAGCCAAGAAAGCTCAAATCAAGACGATCGAGTAACAAATAATTTGTAAATGTACTTTCTCCTCAAGTTATTTCAAATTCCGTTTATTATTTCAAATATAAAACAAGATGTGTGTGTGAAGGATATCTTTAAACCTAAGTTGCTCAGACTCAGGTGTAGGTGTCTAATACAAGAAAGAAAAATCAGTTTAAACTCGAGAGTTGAAAAGTATACATCATGATCACAATCTTCCAAATAGGAAACAAAATCCCAACTGCACCTGCATTAGACACCTGCACTTGAGTCTAAGCAACTAAGGCTTAAAGATAACCTTCATATGCATTCCTTGTACTATATTTGAGAAAAAACAGATAGGATTTGAAATAACTTGAGAAGAAAGTATACTTACAAATTATTTGTTACTGGATTGTCTTGACTTGAGTTTTTTCGGCTGACCTTCCTTTGAAAAAGGACAAATTAGGCTTTCCACGTGGATTCCTGCTCCAAGAAAGTTATTACAGATACTAAGTCATGGATATCAGAATGCATCATCTTTTGAACTGTATATTATGGAAGTTGATCCAAACCGCGCTAGTATTTCACCTTTATTTGACATGAAAAAAAGGTGGATCTAGACCTTGATCAATTGGACACCTAGTAGTAAACTTTTTTATCCAAGACTCTTTAACCTTGTACTCATTCATAACCCAAGAAGATAAATGAGTTCTCTTGTAATCACTAAAGACACAAAGATCACTTCCCAATGTTCCCACACACAAATCAGTCTATCCTATGCCATAGGTATGCTTCTCCATCATTTCCCATTTCTCATTTGCTAAATCAAAAAAAATAATATTCTTTCCCCTACACACGTCATGAGTAATAGTATCAAAATGAAGCTTCCCATTTGTATACAAAGTTTTGTTTGAACGATGTAACATCATTTTTCTATTAGAGCCTGAAGTATTTAATTGGAATATATTCCCTGAATAAACAACACAACTCCTAGAATCATTCTTTAGACTATATATTTTGATGCCAACAACGTCTGTACCATCATAATTAATAAGAATCTCCCTTGATCCAAAGCTTGTCACTCCCATTTGTAACCTAAAGTACTCATGTTTCCCACCTAAAAGTACTTTGGTTAGAATATCAACAACTTGTTCATCTGTGCCACAATGCTTTCACTTGCTACAAGATCTCACATAATGTGGTACCAAATGTCAATATGCTTTATCCTATTGTGAAATGCCAATTTTTTTTTCATTGAAATAGTTTCTTTATTGTCGCAGAAAATTTGGTTGCAGTAGCTTGCACCAGAAATACATCAGCAAGCAACCTTTTCAGCCAGACTACTTGACAGGAAGATTCAGTGACAGTAATATACTTGCCAAGTTGGCGATAAGGCCACAATTTCATGCTTCTTCAAACTCTAGGATATAACACCTGAACCAAGAGAGAATAGATGCCCAAAAGTACTTTTCCTGTTATTCAAACACCCTGTATAATTATTGTTATTCAAACAATCTAAATCTGATATTTTGGAGTACCAAATTCCAAAATCTGTAGTTCCCGCAATATATCGTAAAATCCACTTTTCTTGTAATTACCCGGGCATTGTACGACCTCATCGGAGCTTTAAAAAATTCATTTTGGACCAACTTTGGACCAAGGTGACACCTTAAGGGAAACCTCATGGTCCATGTGAGGTCACACTGCTAGTGTTGGGGTCCCCTAATGTGGACCTTGGCCTAGGGAAGGTTGTTTGGCCCTTGGCGTGGAGTTACAAGCTAAGACACGCCACATTTGGACCCCACACGAGCCATGTGACACTTCACGGACCGTGTGGAGGGCCGTGTGGTGGCCCTAAGCTTGGAACCTCACCATTTGGGTCCAGGTTAGGTGACACGATCCCTCACACGACTCATCTGGCATGACACGGGCCGTGAGACCCTTCCGTATAGCTTCCAAAGTGAAATTTTTTCTAATTATAAAATCACTGTCTTGTAACTTCGTCGTAAAAGATCTTTATTTTTTCCAAGTGTGGAGGTACGAGCAGTCACACGGACCGTGTGACCTCACACATCCCGTGAAGCCCTTCGTGTGACTTGTTTCGCCAAACATTTTCTAATTATAGGGTTATCCTTCGTCAAGTGAAATTTTTGCTAAGTGAGGGTTCACGAGCAAGTACACAGCCGGTGTAGTGCCACACGGACCGTATACCCTCCATTGAAGTGGTGACACACAATTTTTCAACTCGTTTCATTAATGGCATTTTCGTAAATTCGGTTTATCCTAATGCTCTTTTGTAACTTCCCTATGCTATCTAAAGACTTCCTAATGACCTAAACTCTATCCCTAACATTCATAATTCATTCCTCACCTCTGGAAAACTCTCTCAAATAATTCTTGTGGGCGTTGAACTTGGGGAATCAAGGAAAGCTCATTCTTCTTCAAATTTCTCTTGAAACTTCTTCATTTATCAAGGTATATGGGTTTAATTTTTGGTTCCTTTCAACCAAGAAGGCCCAAATTCTTTTCAAGTGATTTTCGTGAATTTTAGCTTACTTTAAATATGGGTTTTTAATATTGTTGTTTATTAAATTCAATTGATATATGGGCTATGTTTCTTTATTGATTTTAAAGTGAATTAAGCCCTAATATGATGAAATACATTGAAGTTATGAAGTTATGAAAGTGCATGTCCCCTTTAAAGCTTGATTTGTGCATGAGTAACCTATGTTATGATTTAAATGTGAATTTTCCTTATGTTTTTACTTAAATTTTATGATGTATTGTTGATTTAAGTTTGAATCTCTATTACCCATGCCATTCCCCATCTCATTCATAGCTTATGCAATCATGAACATTGAATTTATGAAATTATGAAGTGGTTTAAGCCCAATTATGTTTTATGATATGATTTTCATAAGATATCGATTATGACAAGAATGTGATCACATAAATGTCTATTGTTATGGCTCTTTGATCATTTTGGCTGCTTGCACCATCTTGTATATTTGAATGAGTTATTCCTATGCATGAGTATTATGATTATGAGTTATGATTGACATTTGAGCCTAAGTAAGGACTATTATGAATGATGTTTGGCGTTTAAGCCCAATTATGCATTGAAATGAATTGAAATGACTTGCATCTCTTTTGAAAACACGTATACATATATGTATTCTTGTGGGATAATGATTTAGCAATGATGGGTTGGGAAGCGTCAGGACTACCCCAAGGGCCCTCTCCCTTTCCTTGAACTATGTGCCAGCACAAGTATAAGTATATTGTAACCCTCACCGAAATGGGAGGCCCGTAAGGTGCGGTTACAATATTGATATGATATGATAAAATTGTAAAAGCCCTATCCGAAATGGGAGACCCGTAAGGAATGCCACTTCTCCAAAATGGGAGAGCCGTAAGGAGAAGTGTGGTGTACCTTCAGCAAGTAGACCACCTCTTTTTCGGTGTGGGGATAATATTGGGATTCCAAGTAAGAGCTCGCTAGGTTTTATATGTCGGTTAAGGTCACATCCCACTATATATATGAGCATTATAACATTTCATGCATCATGAATTTCATGGCATATTGTATATACTCTTCATTGGATATATGATTCTTTCTATATTATGTGTCCATGTCATCTAACATTGTATGAAGGTTGGTAAGTCATATGCATTGCATCTCGCATACTTAGTACATTCAAACATTACTTAGTATATTCAAATGTACTGACACATACTTTTACCTACATGATCTCACCATGTAAGGATCGAGGAGTACATTCAGCCATTGTACGACGTTTAGCTCAAATATCAAGTTTTGCTTGTCGTGGTGAGTCCTATCTTCCAAGGACCAACCACCATTCCTCTACATATGGTGCTTTACTTATTTTATTCACTTTGAGGGTGAGCCCGGGGTATGTCTTTGCCCCCGACCTATCTTATGATTAGAGACATTGTTGGACATCTTGTAAACTCCTTTACATTTATATGCTAAGTGTTATGATTGGAGATTATGTTATGACTTGGTTACCTATTGGACATCGCTATGTGATTTGGATATGAGTCTTATGAATTGACTGCATGATATGATGTGAAAGATCCTAAGTCCCGGATTGCCCCCATAGAGTGAGTCATACTTTCTTATCCCTTAGTCTTTATATGCTATGTGCTATGTGATTTCATGTTACACCCTTTCCCTATGACATCCCCATAGCGTGAGTCCTACTTTCCCATACCTTAGGACTGCATGTTTACTATTTGAATACGTTTCCGAACCGATGATGTGAATTTGGATACTTTGAGACTTGTTTGGGGACTCTCAGGTTCCCATTCGCCATGTCACTCCTAGACCCTAGGTTCAGGTTGTGATATTGCTTCTCCAAAATGAGGCATTGTTATATTATGCATGAATCTATAAATCATACTAATGGAAAATACTATGTCTGCCATGTGCGCGACAAATAATTCAGACCGCCAATTATATTGTTAAAGCATAGAGCATCTGCCACTCTCGTACCATCATCAGATTTGAGCTTCTTATTTACATTCATAAGTGTAGAAGCTACCTTACAACCCAACATGATAAATCTCCTAAGAAAATCAATTGCATATTTTCTTTGCGAGATAAAAATGTCATCTAAACTTTGTTTAATCTTAAGACCATGAAAATATTACAAGAATCCCAAGTCAGTCATTTCAAATTTTTTCATCATGATAGACTTAAATTCAGCGACAAGAGATTTACAAGAGCTCATATAAATCATATCATCTACATAAAGACTCATCACCAATAAATCAGTTTACCTCGCTTCTTTACATAGAGAGTCGGCTCATTTTTACTTCTTTCAAATCCATTCTCCAAGAGATAAGCATTGATCTTTCTATACCATGCTCGAGGGGCTTGCATTAGTCCATATAACACCTTTTTCAATCTGTACACTTTACTTTCTTGTCCACTCATGACAGAACCTTTAGGTTGTTGAGCAACATAAACTTTTTCCTCCAATTCACAGTTTAAGAAGGTCGGTTGACATCAAATTTGTAAACTAGCCAAGAGAGTTGAGTAGCAAGAGCTGAGAGAGTTCTCACCATTTCAAAGCGTGCTACGGGAGATAATGTTTCATCAAAATCAAATCCTTGTTGTTGTGCATATCTTTTTGCAAACATCCGAGCTTTGTGCGTCTGAACCGATCCTTCAGTATAGTACTTTGTGCGATACACCCATTTAAGCCACAATAACATTCTTTCATTATGGTGGATTAACTAATTCCAGGGTTTCATTCTTTTCAACCATTGCTTGTTACACCACTCTTCTTTTTCAGTTGCTTCTCCATAATATATGATGCGAAAATTGACAGGAAGTATATATACATATTGTTCGAGTATCTAGGATTTGGTTTTCTATCCCTTGTTGATCTTCTGACTTCTTTGATTCGTCAAGTTCTTTGAAAGAAAACTTTCTACCAGACATGTTGTTGGAAAAACCACTATCAATGATCCACAAAACATCCGAACCAGCATCTATTGTGGAGTGAGCCATGAACAAATTACTCTCCTCTTGTTGTTTCTCAGCGAAAGTGGCCTGCTGTTGTTTGTCCTTCTGTTTAATCCAATAATCAGCTTCCTTATGCCGCATTTTCTTAATAGAGACATTGAATATTGCTCTTGAACTTCCAGTGCTCACCACTAAGTTGAGCTCGTCCTCTACTGCGGCCTCGACCACAAAAACTATCTTTGCCTCCATATCCTCTAAAATTTAAAACTTGTAATTTTTCTTTAAAAGAAGGCTTTCTCTTCACCTGAAAAACTTTCTCCTCCACCTTTTCAGAGGGCCTACTAATCCAAACTTCATGGGTCTAACAATAAACTCATTGATTCATAAAAAGTATAAGTAGAAAGGTCCTTAGATTCTTCTATTGCAGCACCAACTTGATCAAAGCCTTTGGTTAAACTTGTCAACGCTTTACTCAGAACAATTTCACTATTAATATTTTCACCATATGTTTTCATATGATTAACAACTCCAGACATCCTAGACATATATTCCTGCACATAATCTTTTTCTTTCATGGCAAATTCAAATTCACGACGAAGTGTTTGTAATTTCACAGTAATTACCTTCTTGTCACCCAAATACTCTTGCTTCAGAGTTGCCATGCTTGTCTGGAGGTTGTTGCTATAGCAAATTAGGGAAAAAAATTATCATCCAATGTCGATTGGATGAGAAATAATGTCTTTGCATCTTTCTTGTGAATCTCTTGTAGTTAATTGCCAGGTTGAGCTGATGCCGGATTTGATTCCACATACCTTGTCTCCACTAAATCTGATAGCTCTTGGGACTTGAACATTGTCTTCATTTTGAGACTCCAAAGATGATATTTTTCAATTTAATTATTGGAATCAGGGGCTGAGAAGAAGAATTAGAACTGTTGCTTGACATGGACAACTTCCAATCTATCACCCAATTAATTTGACCTCACCTATTTAGAAATATGGATGTCTCTCTTTACTGCTTTCATACCAAAATACTATTGGGATTTTCAGAAAAGTACATAGAAACAAAGAGGGTTATTTTTGAAATCTTTTAATTATTATTAAATAGTTCTAGTAATGGTCTGTTAAATAGGCTTACAACTATCTAACTTGAGCTAAAAATAAGCAAATAAAAGAGAGTGGGTAAACGTGCCCACTCACTCTACCCTATCAACTAGAAAATAGCAAACAACATCCTGCAAATAAACTGAACAATACTACTTTTTACTAGCTAAAAACTAGGAACTAAATTGACTACTTTGAAGCATTAATCAACATATTCAGCAATTAACATGATCAACTTGAAAAAGATTGCATAAATAGCACATGAAAATGTACCCTGGAAATGCCAAGTTAAGAAAACAAAAATGTAATGCATGAATCTATGAATGTATGACTTGCCTCATCCAAAATGATGCAATCCCACTTCACTGAATGTAGAATTGACTTCCTCTTGAACATATCTTCACCAACATTGTTGTTTAGCTTGGACTTTTTTGGCCTATAGTTAGTCAGGATAGTGGAATGTGTAGTAATGACAATCATATTCCTCTAGTTTGTACATACATTTCTCCTTGTTGATGCCGTGATAGACAAGAGTTGTGTTGCTTCCTTTAGTGGTGCAACGTTTAATCTCGCACCAGTGCATTGCTCCAATCATGGGACATATAAAAAGAGTTCCTTTTACTATTGAGAGTTCCTGGGAAGTACTGGGAGAAGATGACATTATACTGGAACCACTAGTTGCTTTCTTTAATTGGCGTTGAGCAAGTACAAGTGCTATGGCTTGAGCCGTCTTCCCCATTCCTATTTCATCAGCAAGAATACCCTTCTTGAATGTAGATTCTTCTTGCTTTAATGACCAAGCCAATCGCTCCTTTTGGTACCTCAATAGTGGCAAGATGAAAGCTGATGGTGGCTCGACAGTTTCAGCATACGAGACGTTCAGAATATCCAAGTCTAAATCATTTGAATAATTCTCCAAAAGGAATTCATCCATTTCTTGTTCCAATGTCTCCCATGTCAAAATTGTTTTTCTTATCCTTTGTATCTTCTCATACTCATGTTTACTCCCATCTATCCTTCTCAACATTCCATGGTATCTACGATTTAAATCCATGTCTTCATCCCTTTGGCCTTCAGTAACATAAACAATTATCAATTTAATTAGAAAATTACGCGAACTATTCAAAGCATTTATGGGTGTTAACATTTCAATATAGATCTCCCTTATGGAGTTTGATATCTATAAATAAGAATAGGAGAAAATCATCGCTAGGCATAACATTCTCATGGTATTCCAATTTAGATTTCTTTCATTATTTTCCATTTTGGATCATTTCAAAGTCATTCGATTTCAACCGAACTTTAAAGAAATTCAAGAGCATCAAAAGAAAAACAAACAACAAGATGAGGAAGAAGAACCTGGGATTGGCGGATTCATTTCCTCAAAAAGTAGAGAGAAATCTAAGCTTGTCATTTTTTTTTGATGGTTAGAAGCTAATATCCATGAATAGACTACTGGTCCTGCTTATATCGACTTGGGAAGTGCTCCCCTTATGACCTAGTTTTTGAGGCCGAGTTAGGCCCAGTAATCGTATTTACATGGTATTCAAGGTCCATCTCTCTTTGGGCTCCCAGTCCACGCTTATGTGAGACCTGAGTTGTTAGGGGGATTAGACCGGGTAAAAGTCCCACATTCGTGGGGAATTTACTAGTGGTTTGCTTATAAACACTTGAGCAATCCTCTCCTCATAAGCCAGGTGTTATATCTTTACAATTATCATATATTAAATATTAATGGGTGAATTAAGGTAATAAAAAGATGTCCATTCCAACAAACCTATCCTTCTTTCAAAATTGATGTTTAGTGATTGAACCGCACATTGTTTAAGGAAAAAAGCATTAAAAACCATTCGATACAAGTAAATGGCATTTAATTAAAGGGTCAAAAAAATAATTTAGTAAATGCAAAACGTGATAAACAAGAATGGGGCTGAACTGTAATTTTCTTAGTCGACTACTCCAATAAGATAGTCAACTACCCAATAAGTTCGTTCATAGGTAGCAATAATAATGAAAATGACAAGTGGCCCTCTGGTTTCTTCTAATTGTTGGGGCTGGTGTAGTAGACTGGGCCTGGTCAGCCAGTTTCGGACAATCCCTCTTGTAGTGACCCGCTTGGCCACATCTATAGCACACATCGTTCCTGTCATGACATCTTCCCAAGTGCAGCTTGCCACACCGATAACACAGCGGCTTACCCTGCGAACCTTGAGCGACACTAGCTTGCCTGGGATCCATGGGTGCCAGCATTCTGAAATCTTTGATCATACCTACCTCTAGGCACAGGTGCACTAGCAGATGAGGGTGCTGGAAATCGATTTCCATTGCCTTTTCTTCCACCCTCATGGCTGGATGTCTTAGCTCTCTTGCGCTTGAACTCTTCCTTGTCATGCTGCCTCTCTTCGTCAGCTTGCTGCACAAATGTCATCAGTCGCCCGATGTCCATGTCATTCACAAGCATGGCCCCTCTCCCATCTCTCTTGGGTCCTCTATCAACCCGTCCACATACATTCCCATCCTTCCTCTCATATTAGCAACCATGTCCGGAGCATAACGAGATAGTTGTGTGAATTTCAACCCATACTCTAGCACAGTCATAGAGCCCTGTTTTAGATTCAGGAACTCTCTCACCTTGGCTTCTCTTTTCTCTCTTGGGAAGAAGCATCCCAAGAAGGCCTCCTAAAACACTGCCCAAGTCAAACATGGAGCATCATCCCTCCTACCTTTCTTCCGTTGGTCAAACCACGGTCTGGCCACACCTTTGAGTTGGTAAGCAGCCAGTTCAACCCTATAAGCATCAGTCACATGCATCATCTAGAACACCTTCTCAAGTTCCTCCACATAGTTCTTGGGATCGTCATTGGATGTAGAACCCATGAACTCAGGCAAATTCATCCTAAAAAATTCTCGAGCTCTAGAGGTGTCATAAGTGTCCTGCCTGCCTGCTCCTTGTCCCCATGACAGGCGCTGTGACAGCCTGGGCTAGTGCTTGAATAGCCCAGCGTAGCTTAGCATTAGAGACCTCATCTTGAGGGGGTTGCTCAACAGGGACAATTTGATCCATGGGATCCTCGGTTGCTTGAGGCTCAGGTGGATTAACAACTTGCCTGGTAGGACATCCCCTTCCTCTGACAACTCTTCTGGGAGGCATATTGTCACCTCTACATGTTTAGAGCATGAATTAGAAGAGAGATTTCATAGAGTTTAACTCTATTGCACGAATGGGAGTAAGAAGAAAAGTGTAACAGTTCCTAATGTCCAATAGCCTCCTGCTTATGAAATGTGGTCGACAACACACCCATAAACAAGACTCTACTAGACACGGCTTCATAGACTCCCTAAGACACTTGAACTCTGTGCTCTGATACCAAGTTTGTCACACCCCAGGAGGGTACCCTTGGCGTGGTCGGCACTCAGAGACTATTGCTAGTCCCAAAGCGAACCACTTAGCCTCATCATATCATTCAATCAATAAACTCTACTGAACAGAGGAAAGTATAATTAAGTAAATGGGCACATAGATCTAAAGTCTGAAAAGAATCTATATATATAATAATGAAGGCTAGCAGAAAGAACTAGCTCAACATCTCAACATCAATGCTCAACCACCGTCTATGAAGCCTCTATCACTAATTATTTGGTGCCAATGACAGATCCATGGCTACCCAAATCAAAATAAAAGAAATAGTCCAATCTCTAACTTTAAAGCAAGATAAATATATCATGGTAGATCCTCTGAAATAGAGAAGGCTTACCAAATCACTGTAACTTCAGGTCTTCAACAGAGTGCTTGTTGACGATCTCTAGTACCTGCCTCTGCATCATAAAATGATGCAGTCCAGAGTGGCCATCAGTACTTGGAATGTACTGGTATGTAAAATAGCTAAGAGAAACAGAAACCGGTAGAAACATACGGAAAACAACATCTCAAAGTAAACATCAAATAACATCAAACCGTCAAATATCTATCTATGCAAGAATAAAGAATAGACAAGTGACACATCCATAACTCAAACTCATCAATCATCTCGGATTCATCTCAAAGGAGCTCACCTCCTTGCATCTCGTCTCATCTTAGAGGAGCTCACCTCCTCTTATCTCATCTCGTCTCATCTCATCTCAACTCGACTTAGAGTACTCAAGATAGGAAGTTTGTGGGAGTTTTTCTTATCCGACAACACTCACTTATGAGCCAGTGAATGTACAACAATCACACTGATGTTGCCACAGCCGTTCCAAACTTGCCAGGTCGGGAACGCTCCGAAACCATATCAGCTCAACCAATATGGAGTCAAAACTCAACAGATCTGCTATTGCTTTCAGGGACTGTTACTCTCGAGGGAACCAAATATATGTGATAGTTTTATGCCTCACCTACGTTTGGGGACGTAGTTAATGAGTTCGAGTGGGACTCACTCTTACCCATTTTAGTGCTCGATACTCCTCCTGACTCAATGCTCATAAAACCTCTGTCTCAACCAATCTTATAGGGACTCGAACCCCGTCAACGATTGGTATCTCATAGGGACTCGAACCCCATCATCTCATAGGGGCTTTAGCCCTTTTATCAAACATCTCAGAGGGACTTTAACCCTATCATCAAACATCTCATAGGGACTTTAACCCTATCATCAAACATCTCATCAATGACTCAAGATTGTATAACAATGAATACACACATCGGTGGAGTTTATTTATGGGGACTCATAAAATAATCACAATTTCATCAACTCATTATCACAATCAACAATCTCAAATCAAGCTCTAAGCTCAATTCTCAAGTGCATTATAAATGCTTCTAAAATTAAATTAGTCATCAAAAACTCCATCAACTCATCATCACAATCAATAATCTCAACTCAAGGCTTTAGACTCAATTCTCAAGTGCATTAAGCATGCTTCTCAAATTAGTCATGTAGGGTTATGCAAATTCTCATGAAAATATTCAATTTAAGAAAATAAATAGTATGATGATATCAACATAGAAAACAAGTAATTTCAAATCAATTTTTCAAGAAACACCATAAAAAAATCATGCATGTAGACTTTTCAACCATCAACTCATCTATGACCTCTATAGGGCACATGAGAGAACAATCCCATGTTTTAGTTTAGCCTTACATACTTGAGATGCAGCTATCAACCAAGTACGTCAAGGATCTCTTCTCGAATGCCTCAACTCAAAATCTTCTCTTCTCTCCCCAAGCCCTAGCCTTGTTAGATTATGGAATAGGACTTAGAATGGGGGGTTTTAGACCCTCTTCACGTCAAAACGACCTTGTTAGATTGTGAATAGAGTTTAGGAGGGGTGGGGAATTGACCGAAATGCCCCTCTTAATAATTCAAAAATTCTCAACTCGGACAAGACCTAGTCCGTGACGTGGACCGGTCGCGCACCGTGTATTTTTAGAAAAAGTTTTCTGAACGAGTTTTCTCAATCCCGTCGAAAATTTTAAAAAGAATATAAGTGTTGATCCGCGATGGGTGCGACGCGCCTCTATCGCATACTAACACTATTTTATGCTTCATGTCGAAAAATTATCTTTTGATAAGGTTGCTCTAAAAATCAACCGACGCCATTTTCCTACTCAATTGTTCATGCTGATCACAAATTCGGCCTCGAATTTGCCATCTGAGCATCGAAAGATGCGTTATGTGTATACCCTCACCCTAGGGGTATTTTGATAATTTTACCAAGTGTTACATCATCTCCCCCTTGTGATTATTCGTCCTCGAATGACAAGTAAAGATAGATATCATGGCACGATAGACTCAAACTCATCTCAACACTCAACTCAATAAGTCGAACTCTTGACCTCCATCAACACTACTCTGACTTACGAATGGAAAGTCGCATCAAGAATAAATATATCAATTTAATGAAGGGTAAGAAATTTACCTTCAACACTCTCATCGTTTAGTATGAATAGGTGCGGATATTTTGCCTTCATCTCTTCCTCAGCTTCCCATGTGGCTTCCTCGACGAATTGATTCCGTCACAGGACTTTGACTGAGGCTATCTCTTTGTTCCTCAACTTACGAATCTAACGATCAAAGATTTGAATCGGGACCTCTTCGTAAGATAGGCTATCTTCCACTCTAATGTTATCAACAGGGATTACCAAAGCAGGATCTCCCAAACGTTTCTTCAACATCGACATATGGAATACTGAATGGACTCCATCTAACTCGGAAGGCAACTCTAACTCATAAGCGACCTTCCCAATCCTTTTTACGATCTGAGATGGTCCAACATAACGTGGACTTAATTTTCCCTTCTTCCCAAACCTTAGGACACCCTTCATGGGTGACACTTTCAAATACACCCAATCATCTACCTCGAACTCTAAGTCTCTTCTCCTCACGTCAGTATAAGATTTTTGATGACTCTGGGCAGTCCTTAATCTCTCTCTAATGACCTTGACCTTCTCCATCGATTGGTGAACAAGATCAGGCCCAATCAACTCCGCTTCTCCAACCTCAAACCACCCAATTGGTGATCTACATCTCCTCCCGTATAAGGCTTCATAAGGAGCCATTTGAATGCTTGCATGATAACTATTGTTATATGCAAATTCAATCAATGGTAGGTGATCATCCCAATTTCCCTTGAAGTCAAGAACACAAGCTCTCAACATGTCCTCAAGTGTTTGAATTGTACACTCTGCCTGACCATCTGTCTGTGGATGAAAGGCTGTACTCAGGTTCACCTTAGTACCCAACCCTTTTTGGAACGATCTCCAGAACTGGGAGGTAAATTGAGCTCCTCTATCTGAGGTAATGGATAAGAGAACCTCATGCAACCTCAAAACCTCCTGGAAGTACAACTTGGCATACTCCTCTGCAGTGTTTGTTGTCTTAACTGCCAAGAAGTGAGCGATTTTTTCATTCTATCCACGATCACCCATATCGAATCATGTTGCTTTCGAGACTTTGGCGGACCAGTAATAAAGTCCATATTGATCATCTCCCACTTCCATCCCGGAATCTCAAAGTTCTAAGCCAATCCACATGGCCTTTGATGCTCAACCTTCACTTGTTGGCAATTTGGGCATTTTGAAACGAACTCAGCAATATCACTCTTCATTCTATTCCACTAATAGACTTCTCTCAAGTCGTGGTACATTTTGGTGGAGCCAGGATGAGCGAAATACCTAGTGTTATGGGCTTCTGCCATGATTCTGTCTCGAATGCCATTAACATTTGGGACACACAATCTACTTTGATATCTCAACACCCCATCTCCCCATTTGGAAAAGACCATCACTCTCTGTTTATGGACAGCCTCCTTTAATTGGAGTATGACAGGGTCTTGGTTTTGCTTTTCCTTCACCTCCACCACTAACGATGAAACAGACCCGTTCTGAACATTAACTCCTCCTTCATTATTCTCCTCAAGTTGAACTCCCAATCGAGCCAATCGATGTTCGTCTTTGGCTAACTCCTTCTTTCCTTCTTCTACATCGGTTGTGCTACCCATAGATAACCTGCTAAGAGCGTCAGCAACAACATTAGCTTTACCTGGGTGATAGTGAATGCTCATGTCATAATCTTTCAGCAATTCCAACCATCTCCTCTATCGTAGGTTGAGCTCTTTCTGACTGAAAACATACTGCAAGCTCTTGTGGTCAGTGAACACATCCACGTGCACTCCATACAAGTACTAGCGCCAGATTTTAAGTGCAAACACCACTGCTGCCAACTCGAGATCATGGGTTGGATAGTTCCTCTCATGAACCTTGAGTTGCCTGGAAGCATAGGCTATCACCTTTCCTCTCTGCATTAGTACGCATCCTAATCCTACCCTTGAGGCATCACAATAAATTAAAAAGTCCTCTGTTCCGTCGGGCAAGGTAAGGACAAGTGCAGTCGTCAACCTTACTTTAATTTCTTGAAAACTCCTTTCGCATTTATCGGACCACTGAAAGTTGACCTTTTTCTAAGTCAATTTAGTCAATGGTGCGGATAGGGAAGAAAATCCCTCAACGAACCTGCGGTAGTAATCTGCCAACCCCAAGAAACTTCTTATGTCAGTCGGGGTGGTTGGCCTGGGCAAGGTCTTAACTGCTTCAATCTTCTAGGCATCTACTTGAATACCATCGCCAGAAACAACATGTCCTAGAAAGGCCGCTGACTTAAGCCAGAACTCACACTTTGAGAATTTTGCATACAACTCATGGTCCTTAAGAGTTTGAAGGACAACTCTCAGGTGGTTAGCATGCTCCTTCTCACTCCTCGAATATACCAAAATGTCGTCGATGAACACAATCACAAACATATCAAGATATTGCCTGAATACTTTATTCATCAAGTCCATAAAGGCGGCAGGTGCATTCGTCAACCCAAAGGACATGACCAAGAACTCAAAATGGCCATATCTAGTCCTGAAGGCTGTTTTAGGAATGTCACTTTCCCTCACCTTCAAGCGGTGGTAGCCAGATCTAAGGTTTATCTTGGAGTAAGAAAAAGAATTAAAAAACTGCCAAATATATAAATATGAAATCAAGGACACACTATTTTGGAGGGAGTTTAAAAGAGAATTTGAAATCAGTAACTTGCAGAGATGACAATTGCTTGAGCGAGATAAATTAGGGGATATTTATGGAAAGAGAATCTGATTTTTGTATAGAAGGAGAGAGAAAGTAAAATTAGAAGATGATGAGGTTTATACAAAAAGGTCAGTGGGTCCCACAAAATCTTCTAGCAATGTTTATTAAATGTTAGTTATAAAAGATAATAATATAAAACTATACCTCAATTTTGTTATTTAGTATTAAATGCACTACTACAAATCATGCTTTTCGCGACAATTAATCAATTGCCACTAATTACTTCTTTTAGCTAAAATATTAGCGGCATATGAGCAATAGCCTCTAAAGGCTGTCTTTTAATGGCAATTAAAATAAGTTGCCAGTAAAAGTCATTAATTATAACACAATTTCCATCCTTTTATTTTTTCCTCAAAATTTTTCTACTACAATTAACAACTCCCTCCAATATATATCAATAAAAAATAAATATTTTTAGAATCACCCTATTTTGTACTTAACCATCAGATTTCATCCGTAAGTTCTCTCCTCAACCCATTGATTGAGCAAGGAGATTCACAGGTATGTTATGGTACTCACTTTTACCTTTAACTTTCTCTATCTTCAAGATTTCAAATTCATACAAATACCCATTTTTCAGATTGTAAAATTTAGCAAGAGAATGTGTTTTTGGTTAAGATTTGTTAATTAATTGAACAAGAATCAATTTTGTGACACCTTTGAAGTTTAGAGATTTCATAATTTTATGTTTTCTTGTAGGTTTAATAGGATTCATCTTACCCTTCACTTCCAGGTACACAGATTTGAGTGATTTTTTATTTTGTTAGAGTAATACTTTTTTTTATATTTTTTTAAGTATATTATGTGATTAAAATCTGCTATTAATTTTATGGATAGCACACTCTTTTGTTAAGGTTTCTGTTTATATATTCAATTCTCCTGATTGTTCAAATTTTTTCAATGGTAATTGTTGAATATCAATTGACTAACATTAGGCACACTATTGTTTTAAATTTCTGATAGTTATTTGAAAACATAAATATATGTTCAGTAGGAAATCTTTGTTTCTCAGTTGACAACATCAGGGCATTCTTTTTCTCTTCTTCTTTTTTCTGTTTCTCTGTTGTGAGGTTAGTATGTTTCTCAACTTGTAGTCTGCCATATTTTTTTTGTTTTTTCATCTTTTCTTATTGATGGAGCTGCTAGAAGTGACCAATGACCTGAGTTACATTCTTGAGACTAGAAGTGAGTGCTAAAATTTAATAAAGTATAATGAACTGTTAATGATTCGTCTCTATTAAGGTTGAATTCTTTTCCTTGCAATAGTTAATTTAGCTTTGAATGGTCATGCTCATAAAGTGTTTGTTGAAAGTCCTGCATCCCATTTCCACTATAATAGTGTTTATCACTCTTGAAGAAGATCAACATGAAGTCATCTGATCTTGAAGCTTTATTTCCAACACAATCTTAGCTCCTTTCCAAACTTCTTCCCTTGAGAATTCCCTTTCTGTCCATTCCTTTATCTCCTTCCTATTTGATTAATTTTTGCTTCCTTGATTAAGGTCTCGTTGTCATATATTTCCTACATAATTATGTCTACAAACTCACATCTTTACTTGAACCTATTCCTCTCCCAAACAAGTGAAAAAACATCCATACTCTCAAGTCAGTATAAACAAACATGTCTACAATCATAGAATAAAAGCTGTACTAGAACCTCATGACCTCGCTTTTGCAATTAGGCCACGGTTCATGCTTTTAACATGACAAAAGATGTTGCTTTCCTCTTTCATTTCCTTGGCTTAAAAAAACATTCAGGCCCAACAATAATCAATACTGAGAATTTGACACTAGAAATACAAAATCCTATCCAGTTTATCCATTTGTTACCAAAACTCATGTCTTTAGGGATTTTCAGTGACTCCCAATCGAAATTTCACAACTAATGGATTCGATAGAATCGAATTCCGACGCTCAGAACTTAAAACGGATAGAAAACTCGAAATTTTCAACTTTAAAGAACTAAAAATGCAACTTTAGACCTAAAATCTCCATTTTAACTCCAAATTAAGTTATGCAATTGTGCCTAGACCAGGTTTGACATTCCGGAGCTGATGAATTCGACAGAATTAAATTCCGAAGTTCAGAATTAAAAACGGCTAGAAAACTCAAAATTTTCAACTTTAAAGAACTAAATAAATGCAACTATGGACCTAAAATCTCCGATTTAACTCCATATTCAATTCTGCAAGTTCTCCTAGACTAGATTAAGCATTTTAGAGCTAATGGATTCGACAGAATCGAATTCCGACGCTCAGAACAGCTAGAAAACTCAAAATTTTCAACTTTAAAGAACTAAAAATGCAACTTTGGACCTAAAATCTCTAATTTAACTCCAAATTTAGTTTTGCAAGTTATCTTAGACTAGATTCGGCATTCCGGAGCCCATGTATTTGACATAATTGAATTTTGACGCTCAAAACTCAAAACGGCTAGAAAACTCAAAATTTTCAACTTTAAAGAACTAAAAATACAACTTTGGACCTAAAATCTCCAATTTAACTCCATTTTCAGTTCTGCAAGTTCTCCTACACCAGATTCGGCATTCAGGAGCTGATGGATTCGACAAAATTGAATTTCGATGCTCAGAACTCAAAACGGCTAGAAAACTCAAAATTTTCAACTTTAAAGAACTAAAAATGCAACTTTGGACCTAAAATCTCCAATTTAACTCCAGATTCAGTTCTGCAAGTTCTCTTAGACCAGATTCGACATTCTGGAGCTGATACATTCGACAGAATTGGACTTCGACGCTCAGAACTCAAAATGGCTAGAAAACTCAAAATTTTCGACTTCAAAGAACTAAAAATGCAATTTTGGATCTAAAATCTCCATTTTAACTCCAAATTCAGTTCTACAATTATCCTTAGACAAGATTCGGCATTCCAGAGCTGATGATTTGATAGAATCGAATTCCGAAGCTCAGAACTCAAAACGACTAGAAAACTCAAAATTTTCAACTTTAAAGAACTGAAAATGCAACTTTGGACCTAAAATTTCCAATTAAACTCCATATTCAGTTCTGCAAGTTCTCCTAGACTAGATTAGCATTTCGGAGCTGATGGATTCGACAGGATCAAATTCCGACTCTCAAAATTCAAAACAGCTAGAAAACTCAAAATTTCAACTTTAAAGAACTAAAAATGCAACTATGGACCTAAAATTTTCAATTTAACTCCATATTCAGTTCTGCAAGTTCTCCTAGACCAGATTCAGTATTCCGGAGTTCATGGATTCGACAGAATCGAATTCTGATGCTCAAAACTCAAAACGACTAGAAAAATAAAAAGTTTTCACTTTAAAGAACTAAAAATGCAACTTTGGACCTAAAATCTCCATATAACTCCAAATTCAGTTCTGCAATTGTCCCTAGACCAGCTTCGGCATTCCAAAGCTTATGGATTCGACAGAATTAAATCCCAAGCTTAGAACTCAAAACGGCTAGAAAACTAGAAATTTTAAATTTTAAAGAACTAAAAATGCAACTATGGACCTAAAATCTCCAATTTAACTCCATATTCAGTTCTTCAAGTTCTACTAGACTAGATTCAACATTTTTGAGCTGATGGATTCAACAGAATCGAATTCCGACGCTCAGAACTCAAAATGGCTAGAAAACTCAAAATTTTCAACTTTAAAGAACTAAAAATGCAACTTTGGACCTAAAATCTCCAATTCATCTCCAAATCCAGTTCTACACGTTCTCCTAGACCAGATTGGCATTTGCTGATGGATTCAACAGAATTGAATTCCGATGCTCAGAACTCTAAACGTCTATAAAACTTAAAATTTTCAACTTTAATGAACTAAAAATGCAACTTTGGACTTAAAATCTCCATTTTAACTCCAAATTCAGTTCTGCAAGTTATTCTAAACCAGATTCAGCATTTTGGAGCCCATGGATTTGACAGAACCAAATTCCAATGCTCAGAACTCAAAATGCTAAAAAATTCAAAATTTTCAGCTTTAAAGAACTAAAAATGCAACTCACGGTACTACTCATCTTTATCCTTTGCTACTGTTTGAGTTTTCCTACTTTGTAAAGTTTTGTGGGTTGATGAATCAAATTTCTTATGTAGTACTTCTTACTTTCTTGATTAAGTGAGTGCTCTTATGATCTTCTTATTGCCAATGGCAAGAGATGAGGCAAGGCGACCCCTCATCATTTTTTAGCTTTGTCGCGAGGGCGATCTTACAAATCTACAAACAATTTGTGATGTCATAAGTTTGGATTTCTAACTTAAGGCTTTTAGCTTATAAGCTAAAATCCAGAAGCTAGTGTAAATAGGCTCTAAGACTTCCACTTCCTCCACTGTAAGTCTCTGGCAATTTGTGAAGTTGCCGACAACCTCTACTTAGCACACTCTTTAGTTAAGGTTTCTGTTTATCTATTTAATTCTCCTGATTGTTTGAATTTTTTTCAGTGGTAATTGTTGAATATCAATCGACTTAAATTGACAACATTAGGAACACTATTGTTTTAGATTTCAGATGGCTATTTAAAAACATAAATATATGTTCAGTAGGAAATCTCTGTTTCTCTGTTGACAACATTAGGCACACTCTTTTTCTCTTCTTCTTTTTTGTGTTTCTCTGTTGTGAGGTTAGTATGTTTCTCAACTTGTATTCTGCCATTTTTTTTTGTTTGAAAAAACATCTATTCTCATTGATGGAGCTGCTAGAAGTGACCAATGACCTGAGTTACATTCTTGAGACTAGAAGTGAGTGTTAAAATTTAATAAAGTACAATGAACTGTTAATAATCCATCTCTATTTTTCACTGTTCCGTCTCTATTTTTCACTGTTCTATATCACATTTTTTTCTTTCTTCTTTTTGTTTCTCGTCCTCCAAAACTCTTCTCTTGAGGAAGTTTTATGTTATAGTATTTATGTGTTTGAGAAGTCTTGGTAGTAATTTCTAACAACTTTATCACAAATCACTTTATAGAATGTTGGTTCACTCTTTTTTTGATATAAAAATATTCTATAGTTATTACATAAGAAACAGACAACTTAGTTTACTTTTTGTGAATCATTGATTTTCTTTTCTGCATGTTTTAATATTAACAGTGGCAACAACTATAGACATATATAATAACCATAACAGTAACAACAATTATGTTTACTTAAATCCTTAATATTTTTATATTTTATATTTCATATTTTGACAAATTTATGTTTTTCAGGTCTATAATCTGAAGTTTTCGAATTTTACACTGGAAGACTCAATATGCAGAAGACTTACGAATTCACTCAAAGACATTATTCAATAGGATAGATATTAGTAAGAACAATAAGTTTATTTTTATAAGTTGTGATGTTTATAGTTTAGATTACTCCTTCCTTTTATTTGTTAAGATTTAAAGGAGATCTATTATATTTTATGGACTAATAGCGATATGTTTTTAACCATTTGCCAACAAGTTCGATGGATTTCAATATATAATTGTTTGACAAATGTGGTAGTTATTATTAATGGTCTGTAATCAATGTTGACGTTATGATAAATGGACGCTAAAAAGGCAAACTAAGACATTTTTGGAAGAGATATTGTAGTCATAACATGCAATTTTAAAATTATCCCATTAAAACTACTATCTTTTAGCGGCTATTTATTTGAATTTTTTGACTAAAATATTGATTGCTAAAAGACCATTGTCAGTGAATACAAATAACGTTTAGCAGCCAATATAGTTGCACAAAGAATTGTCATTAAAACTACTTTATTTTAGCGGCTATTTATTAGGATTTATCGACTAAAATAATAGATGCTAAAAGACTGAAGTTAGCCGATATACATTATCTTTAACTACCAATACAATTACAACAAATCATTGCCATTAAGATAACTACCTTTTAGCGGCTTTTTATTTTGATTTGTCTACTAAAACAATGGACGCCAAAAGATCAAAGTTCAGGAATGTGAAGTACATATGGTAGCTAATATAATTGCCGCAAACAATTGACACAAAAGCTAATGGTATTTAGCGGCAATTTATGGTACCCGTTACCCGCAATACCACAATGGCCGGGAAAGGCTTTGCCGACCCCAACATTGCCGGCAAAACATCATTAGCCGGTATATGGTACTACGGTAAATATTATTGCCGCTAAAGTCATACTTTATTGCCGCTAAAGGACCCTTTTATAGTAGTGATGTTTGCTCAATTGCGTAATTTTTCCTTATTAATATTTGTTACTTTTAAGTTAACAATTGCAGAGTTGGGGTGAAATGCGGATGGGCATAGATGTTTTGGCCTTATATCTATCTGTCTGTCTATATAATATTGATAATAATTTCATTTCATCATATAAAAAATGAAGCTTTGTGGTACTACGAAGGGTAATTCAATAATTTCACACTGAAGGGTAATTCGATAATTTCACACTGATGTATTAGTGTGCCACATGGCTTCATGCATGTTGAATGACAAATATTAACACGTGTAATTTCTCTTAACTCTTTTTTCCTTCTCCCCTCTTCTTCCAAACATTTTCCAAACTAATCTAATCTCTACCTGGTATTGATAGAATCTTGTGCACCCTTCCACGCATGTATCAGGTTCCCATTCAAAATTTGGTTTTCCTATTTTATTTCTGCTACTTCCTTGCTTCCTCTTTTCTGGTTCTTACTGATTGCAGCTTCTGTCGAGAAGCTTACACAAGGAGGCACAATAGTTGGAACAGGATTGAACACCAAAAAGGGGTAAGTGTTCCCTGATTCAGGTCAGGTGTTTTTGTTATTTTCAGCTCCGAATCTCTAGCATTGGTTTTGTGAAGGCAAGTAACATCCATATAGCATAGTGGAATTTTTGTTCAATAGATATGTAATGGTACAAGGCAAGAATAATGACTTCGAATTAATTCTCATTGGAATTCACATGCATTTCGACAATGATATTCAATTTGCACATTGATGCATTGAGAGTGTTCGATAATATGCCAAAGCTAGCTAAGTGGGATAAATGGTTGATACTACTGGAAGGATTCATCTTTAGATAATAGGTACTGTAGCTGGAACAGTAACATCGCTCACCAATCTTTCCTTTTGCTGCTGCAAATTTCATGCGTAAAGTAAGCTTTCTTTCTCGCAATCTTCTAATTTGACGTTTTCCTGTGCCATGACCTAAAAATTGTGCTTAGTTGTGTGTATAAAGTGGGAAAAGATTGTGCATGTAAGGTGTTTGATAATATGTCTTAGCTAACTTATTGGAAGTTTGAACCTTGAAACTAATTTCCTTTTTCGGGAATTGATTTCTGTGTTTTAGAATTTTAGGTATACTCTTCTTTGCTTTTGTTGCTGCAATTTCGTGCAAGAAGTAAGCTTTCTTTCTCGCAATCTTCTAATTTGACGTTTTCTTGAAATTTTATCTTGTTTGTCTTTTATTGGTTGATTAGTAAGCCAAGTGATCTGTCGTTGATTCCAACTTCTTTGTTGACTGTTGATGCTAACACGCCAATGACTTTCCTGAAAATACCAATTTCTTTAAAGTCAAGACTCTCTACCTATGACCCACTTACGGTCTATAACTCCTCCTAAGGGTCGTATGTCATCTTCGTACAGTGACCCTAGGTCATTTTTCAGGCAAATCTTCCTGCACTCTTAGTCTCTTAAATTGGGCTCTTTACAAATTCCTCAACTTTGCATGTTGTGCATAGTTGAAACAAAACAAAAACAACAAAAACTTAAAAGTAGTGAAATAAGGATTATTTCCCAAAATATTCAAATTAAACAAGTCTAGTCGTATTTCCGAGCAACAGCGACAAAATCTTGATGTCGCCCAAGCTACACCTCTTTTCTGAAGATAAAAACTGTCGTTGTAAAGATATATGACCTAACCAAGGTTAGGATCGAACCTACAAGGAATATGGTAGACTTAGAGGAATTTCAAGTTGTTTGAATTAGTTAACCTACTTATCTCACCAAAGGAGGGGGAGGGGGAGTTTGTAAAACTTTAGAAAGAAATCCTAGTCTAAGACAAGTGTTAAATCAGTATGAAGAGTAACTAGGGTAATGTGTTCCCCATGATTCCCTAACTCAGTATTACCAAATAATCAAATTCTTTTCTAGTGTGTAGCACGAAGAATAGTAAGTTAAGTTCACCAAACCTTACTAATCCTTACCTATTGTCCCAGTACAACCTCTTCTAGATCCAGTTTGGTTGATTAGACGAGAAACATCAATTGAATTTTTTTAATTAATATCTTTTTCTATTCATTACTACCTTTATCCGGTCAGTTACACTTGGAGAGTTCTAACATTGGCCACCATTAAAAGAAATCAAACCAAAGAGAACTAAATAATGCATGCACACACACTTCCCAAAAATTACGAATTGTCCAATTTTACCTTGTTAGTTCTTCATGGTTCCCAACCCTAGATGTGGAATTAGCTACTCATTATCATTTTAGATGCAAAAATCATGATACTGAATAACATAATTAAGCACTTACAAGAATCGAATTTAGAGCAAGAAATCCAAGCTCTTCAATGAAGATCACAAGTATGAATTAAGAACTCAAAATATTGTTTCACAAGTGTCTCACAATATTCTTCTCTCTTACTTACCAATTTTCTGATGCTCCATATGAAAATTAACCTGAAAAACTATTTATGGTATTTGAAATATAAAACCAAATCAAAATTAGAGAACTAGGTCGGCAGGCAATGCGAGTAACTTTACGGGTCATATAAAGTTCTACAGACCGTAACTAGGACTTCGTGGATTCCATATGCAATTCTGGGGCTTACTTCAACGAAATCTATTTATGGGTCGTATAAAGTTCTACAACTCATGGAGGGTTTCATCTGATGACTTTTCAGCAACTCCCCACTTTCTGATCCTCAAGGTACAACATCAATATATGACTCATATAATCTTTTATGGATCGTCTGCATATTCATAGAGTCAACTTCAAAAAATCTCCCCTTCACTACTCTTTACTAAGAAACCTACTCTAGGGCTGGTGAAAACTTCCATAGCCTGTAAAGGCTATCGTAGAACAACAATTTCTTCAAGTTCATCACACTTAGCCCAAGAATCATGTGAACCTTATACTCCTGCTAAACAAACATAAAAACACATCAAATCTACTAACATCACTGTAAAAATACACAAAATTCCAAGTTTTAAGCATCAAAAGTGTTGTATTTGGACAGAAAAACATGTATCAATATTCATGTTTTGATGTCATATATGTTACATGCATTTCTGGATTATATCATTAATTTACATTTGTTATATGTTTCTTGTGACATCCCTTGACCCAGATAGGAGGCAGGGGTATTATGCTCCACATTAGTACCACCCTCTTAACCCAGGCAAGAGGCAAGGCGATATTCATATCTTAATTCCTTGACCACGGGCAGGTGGCAAGGACATGGCACTGTGATACTTCTTGACCACAGGTAGGTGGTAAGGTTGAGACATTCTGATATTACCTTGACCACGGGCAGGTGGCAAAGTTATGAAACACTTGGCATATAGATTGATGAGTTGTGCATAACATTCACATTATTTGATGTGTGGTACAATGGGTCAGTGAGGATACCTTAGTTCATTATTGTTGTATATATTTGATTGTGAACTAACCTTTTTGGATGCATGGATAGGATTCTCATTATGGCATACTTGTTTCAATTTCTCTTACCTAGCCAATTGAACCTACTGGATACATTTCGATGTACTCACCCCTACTTTGTTTCCTCTCTACAGATCAAGCATAGGGACCCGTACAAGATAGTTAATTTATTCTAGTTGATCTTCTTTTCATCCATCTAGATCCTTTCGGTGCGGCTCAAACTTCGAGTCATCGTGGATCTTCAAGATCTCTTTATTACTTCCTTCTAGATGTTGTACCAGCTATTATTCTATGAGATAGCTTTGTATCTTATGCTGATACAGTTGTATTTACTCTTCAGTACTATATTAGATGCTCTTCTACTCCTAACTCCAGGTTTTGGAAGATTTCTTATGTTATATGAGTTATTTCCGCCACATTTTATTCTTTTTTAGTCCTTACTCAATTTTTGGTCATGAAAATTTCGATATCGGAGCTCTTGGTTCATTGAGCTCGTGAGTCAAGAGCATGGTATCTAGTAGAGTCTCGCAGATTGGTGTATTCATGTCCACACCTATCTTCGGGAAGCTATAGGGCACTTGATTGGAAAAACATTTACCTGTTGCTTCTATTCATGCATTTCTTTGTGTTACCCACTTTGAAAGTGTCTAATATACTCCTTCTACATAGATGCCAATTACCAAATCCCGTCGATTAGTAGGAGAGCCCAAGGTTGCTGATGTGGCTTCCACTCGTGGTCGAGGTAGAGTTTGGGATAGGGCCAGGGGCCGAGGCATTGCTAGAGGTGTAGCTCCACTCAAGGGGTAGACTAGATCGGCTTCAATAGAGCCTACTTATGAGCCAGTGTGGCCTGCAGATCCTATTCCACCACCCTCTGTCCTAGAGATTACACCCTTATTTTAGGACTGTTGGAAGGATTGGAGGGAGTACCTCTTGCCCCAACTACTGTTGATGTATTAGTTTCTATAGCACGGTTGGTCCTTCCATATCTCTAACTAAGTCAGCCATGATTTATGTTGGTCCTTCTTCAATTCTAGCAAATTCCCCTATGACAGCTATGGTTCAACCCCAGACATCCAAGCCAAGTTTGGGTTCTCAGTTCTAGAGTCTAGATATTTCTCCATCTATCACACCGCCTTTATTTATGGTGTCCCATCTTCTGCCAGCCCAGTTATGTCCACAACAGAGTAGAAGAACTTTGAGAGGTTTGTGTAGATGGATCCTCCGCGATTCGATGAAACCCTTGGACACTGAGCCTATGATTTTCTATTGGAGTGCTAGGATCGGTTATGCAACCTCGGCATTCTTGAGTCGCATGGGGTTGCCTATACTTCATACTAATTCAATGGCCTTGCCAAGGAGTAGTGAAGGTCAATTGTAGCTCGTCGACCTATTGGATCTCCAACTATGACCTGGGGATAATTCATGCAAATATTTATAGAGAGGTTAGTTCCATATAGCCTCCGAGACATCCATTGGGATGAGTTTGAAAGACTATAATAAGGTTCTATATTCCTTATTGACTAGGGGGCTTGATTTCACACAATGTCTAAGTATCCCTTGTCCAGCATCCCTACCAAGTTTGAGAGGATTCAACACTTTTTCGAGGGCTTGGAAGGGTACCTTCAGAAGGCTATAACTTATTTGGAATTGGCTGGAGGCACTTTTCAGAGTGTTGTGGATCACGCTCGTATGATAAAATGCATCAGGCATGATAGACAGGAGGATGACAGGAAGAGGGTTTGTCAACATGGTCAGTTTAGTAGACCCTCGCCTCGTGATAGAGGATTTTAGAGATAGGGATGGGCAGATCAGGTAGCTCTTCTAGCATCCGCCAGTGATGACAAGTCAAGGCCTAGTTAGACAGGCTATAATAGCTCCATTAGTTCAGCTAGATGTGGTGATTCTTCAGCACAGTCATTTCAGGGGAAAGACCCCAAGGCTTGTTATATTTGTGATGAGGTTGGGCATTTCGCCAACTGTTGTCCATATCAGTTGTTTCCTACTTAGTCTTCAGGACCTCACACAGCAGCCAGAGACACCTCTAAGAGCATGAAAAGTCGTAGTTGAGGAGGTCATGGTATAGGGAGAGGTGTAGCCCATGGAGGCCCACAGACTAATGCTGGTCGTAGAGTTTGCTATGTAGTTTAAGATAGACCCGAGGCATAGGCCTCTAATGCAGTCATCACAAGTATAGTTCTAGTGTTCCATCATTCAGTTTTAATTTTATTTGATCCAGGTTCTACTTATTCTTATGTATCAGTCTTTGCTTTTGACATTGATATTATGTGTGAGTCACTTGCCAAGCCTACTTGTGTTTCCACTCCCGATAGATGAATCTTTAGTGGTGAATCAGGTATATCAGGATTGTGTTGTGATTTCTATGGGGAGAGATACTATTGCAGATTTGATATTGTTATATATGGTAAACTTTGATGTCATATTTGGTATGGCTTGGTTAATACCTTATCATGCTATTATTGATTGTCATACGAAGACCATGACCTCATCTTTCCCCAAATTTCCACAGTTTATGTGGAATGGAGCACCCAATTCCTTACCTAAGGGTATTATTTCTTATATGCATGTTTGTCGGCTGATAGGGAAGGGATGTTTGGTGTATTTAGCTTATGTTTGGGTTGTTTCTTAGGAGTCCCCATCATTAGAGACCACTAGGGTTGCTAGAGAGTTTATGGATGTATTTTTGTTTGACTTACTTGGTGTCCCTTCAGAGTGTAATATTGACTTTGTTATTGATGTGGAGTTGGGCACTAAGCCCATCTTTATTGACCCTTATCGGAGGGATCTGGCTGAGTTAAAGGAGTTGAAGGAACAATTTGAAGATTTTTGTAGAAAGGCTTTATTCGTCTAAGTATATCTCCCTGGGGTGCTTCTGTATTATTTGTAAAGAAGAAGGATGGCACATGTGTATGTGTATTAACTATCGTCAGCCTAACAAAGTGATCATCAAGAACAAATATCTGTTGGCTCTCATTGATATTCTTTTTGACCAGTTGCAGGGTGCCTCAATATTCTCTAAGATTGATTTGAGGCTTGATTATTATCAGTTGAGAGTTCGAGAGTCTGACATCCCAAAGAAAACTTTCCAAACCCATTATGGGCATTATGAGTTTGTGGTTATGTCATTCAGGTTTACTAGCACCCTAGCCGCTCTTATAGAGTTGATAAATCGAGTGGTCAAGCCCTATTTGGAAATTTTTGTGATTGTACGCATAGATGATATCTTGGTTTATTCCAAGAGTGAGGCAGATCATGTTCAATAATTGAGGACCATGCTTCAGAGATTAAGGGAGAGATTTTTTATGCAAAGTTCTCAAAGTGTGAGTTTTGGCTTGAGTCTATTGCATTTCTTGGTCATGTTGTGTCAAGAAAGGGTATTACGGTTGATCCGACTAACATAGCAATGGTTCATGAGTGTGCGAGGCCTACTTTTGTGACTCAAATTTGGAGTTTCCTTGGTTTGGAGCGGGTATTAGTGGCATTTTGTTTAGGGTTTCTCATCTATAGCAGCCCCATTAACTAAGTTGACTCAAAAGGCAATGGCTTTTCAGTGGCTGGATGATTGTGAGGCGAGCTTCGAAAAGCGCAAGGATTTTTTTACTTTAGCACCTATTCTTGGTTTACCCAAGGAGGGAGTCCCATTTATGGTATATTGTGATTCGTCTAACATGGGTTTGGGTGGTGTATTGATGCAGAAGGGAAAGGTGATAGCCTATGATTCTAGACAGTTAAAGGTGCACGAGAGAAACTACCATACTAATGTCGCTCAAACTACACCTCTTAGTGAAGGTATAAGCAGTTGTTGTCAAAATATAGAACCTAATCAAGGTTAGGGTCGAATCCACGGGGAATATGGTCTAGACCTAGAGTAAGTACGAGCAATCAAGATGAATTAATCCTCCTATCTCCCCAAAAAGGGGGCTTTGGAGATGCAATATCTAAACCTAAACTAGAAGCAAGTTATCAAGGCAAGTGTTATAAAATCAATGATTGTCTTCCCCAATGAATTCCTAACTCTGTATAGCTAGATAATCGTAACCTTTTCGAGTACAATTATTTTTACTTTTATCCAGGCGAGAGATATATTTCACTACGTGATTTGATCCATCCCTGCAATGTTGCACTAATAACCTGTGAGACCCCGTGTTTCTCGTCTTATATATATATATATATACATAAGGTGGTGTGTCATATAAGACATATATGATTTCAGAAAGAACCTAAGGATAGTAAGACTGCCAATAAGTGGTAATGTCAAGGACCTAAAGTTTTAAGCCAAAGAAATACCCTAAATTCACATTTGGGACTAAAGAAATGGCCCGAGTGGCCCCTCGCCCTATTCAGAAGGTTTAAATTAGGTTTCACATTCTGGATGGGACTAATAGTGTATAATTTGATAATAATGGATTTTTTTAAAGGTTATCTTAATAGCTCAAAGGTCATACATTATGTTTTGGAATCAAGAAGGTTGCAAGATAAAGGTTGGCCAAAGCTACCTTAACTTTCTTTAAGAAAGCCTTCTTAAATTTGGGTAAATTGTATCAGGCCATATCTCCTAAAATATATAAAGTTAGAAGATACATCACCTATCGAATTGAAGATTTATGAGTCTAGTTTGCGAAACACAAAACCATGCATCAAACCGACCTCAAAATAAAAAGTTATGATAGTTTTACCGTGATTGCATGAGCAGGAAATTGGGTCATGGGTCAGGTCGGGTCAACCCACCTAGATGCCGGCTAATTTGAGTTTTTTAAAGCTCAAATCAGTTCTATTTTGTCCCAAACAACATATAAACTCAAGATAAAGTTCGCTCAAGGTACCAAGGTGATTTGGGTAAGTGTTTTGCATTTCTACCGTTAAAATCCGTCCTCGTGCCAAGAAATGTGTGTCTTACGCTTTTCAATTGTTTTCCCTCCTATTAGCTGTGTTTGGGGCTGTTTTTGGGCTGTAAAAAAAGTAGTGTTCTTTCTGGTTATTATAGGATTGCAGCTGGAGTGTTCAGGTAATAATCTTCGGTCTCTTTTACTATCATTTTTACGAAATTTTACAGACATTTCATCGCTTTAATGTTATTGGGAAAATTTGCAATTAATACTTAATTATGGGCTGTTTATAGGTGGTTATAAATTACGTACATGTAGTGGTTTTGAAGCTTAGGATGTAAGAAACAATTTTCGTGAAGAAACTTTTGGCAATTGGATGTTCGTTGGAGAGGTATGTTAAGGCTAAGTTTCATCCCTCCTTTTAGCCCGAAATTCAGAAAGTTTCCCAAAACGTCAAATGCGATATTTTACTATTTTGTTGCTAGAAAGACCTTCTGTGGAAGGTGATGGGATTGAAATGAGTTATCTTCATGATGTTATTAGAGTGAAATTCCATTCGTTCGCTTAAACTGGACATTCAATATCTATATATCATTTTGTCAGTTTTCATGGCTACTTAGTTTCCCTTCTTGGTGTAGTGTCATTAAAATAAATTTAGATTACGAAGGGAATGTAGTATTTATAATTGGTCCTTCTCCATACAAAAGTATAATTGAAATATTTAATAAGTAACACGTTGGTTTCCAATAATGTTTAGTGTAATACCTCTATTTAAACTACTAAAGCACTTGATTCTGTTTAAATACTTTCTTTTACTAATTGACATGGGACCAAGTATAATCATTATATAAAGTACCTTTATGAATATTTTCAGAGTTGAGGCCTCATTCTAAATGTTGAGTTAAGTTGTCAGGCTTATTCGAAAGACATGTAAGATCCCATGAGTCATGTGTATATGCTATGACAATGATTATGATGCTATAAGAATAAGTGTAACCATGAGCCAAGATCGGCTAAATACATGATATGGCCTACTATGTGCATTCAACATTCATACCATACATGCACGTTATGCATGGACTTCGAGCTATAATTAGAGGTATGTGGCCTATATTCCAAATGATTATATATATGTATATGGTACAGATGGCCACAGATTGGCAAATATGATGTCGGTCAGCTACCGAAAAGGACCACCATTGCTAGCATTTGGTTGGGTATGTCATGCATTTGCATCTATATAAATGCATTCAGGACATGCGATACTCGAGCATACCATGCATATTTGATCACTAGGAGGTTGATTATTGGCCATTAAGGCTACTTGAGTGTTGGTCACAGGTGGTATTTCTATTACCCTTTTTACTAATGTTATCTATGGTTTTACATTCAGCCCTACATACCAGAACACATTCATTCTTACTGATGTCCCGTTGCCCGGAGATGTTGCATTTTATTCGTGCGTGCAAGTTCAGGTAGGGACTCTGATAGACCCCTCCACTAGGAGCGTGGTTCAGCTGTGAGTTGGTAAGCTCCACTTCTTCCTAGAGCTTCCACAAGATGCTTACTTTTTGTTGTACAGTTGGATATAGTCGGGGCCCTGTCCCGGCAGTATTAGTGGTTCTCTTAGAGGCTGTTGTGGACAAGTTATTGTGGGTTAATTCTATTGTGCCTTTCAGTCTCCAGTCATAGTATTGGCATATATATATATATATATAGTGTATGCCTGTACCTATGTCATTGTAACCTTGTCGGCAAGCTAGTACTTTGTCGTCTTGGTTTACCTATTTTGATGTACATGATTTGGTGTTGACCAGGTCATGACCTAAACGGTCCCGACATAGTTTTTCACATGCTGCCCGATTTTCTTTTGGTCCCTAGTCTACTTAACTAGAATGTTTAGTGACTTACCCGACCAATAATGGTATCGATTGCCAGTCATGCCTCATTTCTTTTTGGGGCATGACATAGCCCTTACCTTTTGTTCCAGTACAACCAGCACTTGATCTGGTTAAGTTAATTAGATTAGAGGATCATATGGAATCTTATTAATTATCCCTTATCCCATTCATTACCCCCTTGATCTAGTAAGTAAGAATTAGGAAAGTTCTAACGTTAGCCACTGGTAAAAAGCATTTTAAACGAATATATAATTAATACACGCATGTACACTTTCTAAGAATTATGGATTATCCAATTTTACTTTGTTAAATCTTCATGGTTCCCACAACCCTAGTTGTGAATTTGGCTATGCATGATCATTCTAGATGAAAGAATCATGTTATGGAACAACATAATTAAACACTTATAATGAAGTATTGAAGAACAAGAAATTCAAAATCTTCATAAGAATCACAATGTAATGACCCAATGTAAAGTAAAAAACAATCACAAAATATGAGTTCTCAAGTCTCTCTACTCACTCCTAGATGTTTCTATCATTCTCCTGCTCTCTATTGTTCCACACTAAGAAAAGACCTAAAAAAACCTATTTATAATAAGTAAACTACAAATACAAAATAGAACAGAATATACAAAATAGAATAGAATAGGAAAACTAGATTCGGCAGCTCAGACGGACAAGGTTATGGCCGTATATGGAATCACGGCCTATACCTAGGCTTTAAAATCTGCATATCCCGAAAATTGTCTTCAACCTACAAGACCCTCCTACGAGCCATCTTATGACTTATGACCCATAAAAGGTCTTGTATACTAAATCTTCTAAAACTCTTCAAAAATTTTATCCTGCAAGCATGATCTTATCCACAACCTGTCATCCAACTTACGACTCATAAGTGACCTCGTCTGATAACTATTCAGCATTCAGCATATTTTCTAACCTTTTACTCAGAAACTCACATACAAGTCGTGAAGCATTCTACGACTCATCTGACAACTCATACTTTTCAATATCTGAGAATCGACCTTTCCCTGGATCTGACCCATGAATCATCCTACGGCTCGTGGAGTAAACCATGGCCTGTAGACTTCTCTGTAAATCACCAAAAACATGAATTCTGCATAACTTGGCCCAAAATCATCATGAACCTTGTAATCCTACAAAATCAACATAAAATCTCATCAAACCTACTAAATCGCTTTGAGAACACATAAAATTCCATGTTCTAAGCATCAAAGTGTTGTATTTTAGCAACACATCAACACCCTCAACTTCATATTGTTGCTTGTCCTCAAGCGACGGACTAAATCTATATAAGCAGTATAGCAACACAAAGATCTCAATCTTATGGCATACATCCTCTCTAAAAATCAATCACAGTTACCTAATTGAACACAACAGTGCATATCAGACAATTATAAAAAAAACCTATCCATAGTGTAACTATGACAAGCAAGGTAATCACAGACAAGTCACAATTACCGAAATAGCTTAGAATCAATGGTGTAACACAAGTTCCCTCACAAAAAGAAGTGTCATATCCCACTTATGATGATATGTTCAAATTCAATGTTTGGGCTAAAAAAATCACTCAAACTCAGAACAGATGTGCAAACACTATGCACAATGCCATATGCTTGCCCCTATACTCATGACCATGACCTTCGACTACTTGGACTAGGATCACTATAGGGCTTTCTTGGCATGTAACATAGGCGAGGGTTTTGGTATGATGTTTCTGGAACATACTGACTAATGACCCTCCTTGACACTGTGTTATTCTATAGTTTTGCCCTACAAACACTGTTATTCACAACTTATTCTTCCCTTCTCCTAATTTAAGCCTTTTTGGTTGTCATATTCATGTTTTTCAGCTTATGGCCTTCTATTTTTCACATTCTTTTTTAGCTCACAATTTTTGCATCTATTTGTTTCTCTTTCACACACTTCAAATTTTTTCCCTTTTTTGTATGCATCACTAGCTTTCGTCCCCATTTAGTATGATTTTCCTTACACATTCACCTTCAACTTAGGTTTCTTGCTTGAGTTGAGGTGCACAATATCCAACCTATGAATTAGGGTCACTTTTGGTAGCCACCCTCAACTTAGGAATTTTTCTTGAGTCGAGGTACACAATATCCAAGAAAGGACCACGGCTAATTTCAGGATTACGCATTCAAGAAGGCTTGGTCACTAAGGTGTCTACGAAAAAAGGGTACATATAAAGCTCAAACATTAGGATCGAGGGATACATTACACATTTTGTTGGTCATTTTAGGCTAAGTGGACTAATATGAACAATGGCCTAAGATCCTTTCCTAATCAACTAAACTGTAGTCTTAGTTAGAGTAACAAGGCGAGTTTTGAGTTAAAACACGGTATAAGAATCATGCAATGAAGGTCACACACACTTGGTATTGACTACTTTATCAACACAAACTCTCAAATCATGTTTTTCATCACACTTAAACCTCAAGTTATTAAAATAAACACTGTCAATCACTGATTTCACATGGTTGTTATCAAAACTACCTAATAGCGCATTAATAAAAAAAATGATGCGTATCATTCTTTCAACAAAACTAATATATGCCACAGATTTTAGTACAATATATTACTCATACTACTTACACATCCTAAACATGTTGGTTCAACAGAAAATAAATGTCCTAAGGGAAAGAACATAGGCAAGAAAGCCTCGCAGACTCAAAAATTAGGATAGTTATAGGTATTGGTTACTCAAACTTCGCCGAAGCCTATAACTACCCACACCCTATTGAAAAAGATTTGCCTTGTCCTCAATGCAACAAAATATAGCTAAAGCAAAGCATAGGGGTCAAAAGGAACATACCTAGGTATCTAAGCACCTGTCTCTGTCTATGTTTGGCCACCCTCAACCTGCCTGGTGGTCTTCTCAATGTCGGAAGCACGTTTGGAAGGTCCAACACCCTTCATCCTTCCAAGCTCTCATGCTTGCCAACCGCAATAGAGCCATGTCTACTAGTCTTGCACTGCTCCATCTCCGTCAACTCTGCCTCTCATCTCAAAATATCTAGATTATCATTCTCAAGACAAGGCCTTTTCCCAGGGGCGTAGAATGTTATCTTCTCAGTAGCAAACAAGTCAACAAACGCCTCCCAATAGTATTGGGCATAAGAAGAACGTGTAGTGCTGATGTTGCTGGTTTATCTGAGGACGAAGTTGTTGGATCTCTTCCCGAATAGCTGTCAAATCAGTAGGTTGGGTTGAACTGAGGCGCTACTCCACTCACCTCTTAAAAGCACCAATATGGCCATGTACCGATGCAAGTCTCTACTTGAGGATGGCCGCAAAGTGCATTTGTATGCGCATCTTAGCCTCTGAAATGGCTTGGTAAGCCCGAGCCCTAATCTATTGTAGTGACTGAGTCAACTAGGACTCCGTGTGAGCCTGTCGCTACGCTAGAGTCTAAGTCAACATCGCATACATGTATACCATGCAATCAGAGAAAGGTTGTGTGGGCACAGCCTCTGGAGCAGGAGTAAAAGTAGCAGTGTTCCCCATCTCTCTCTCAGCATCTGTTTGTGGGGGACCTCTCAGTCATTGGAGCAAGATTATTAGAAGATGAAGAAGGCATATCGTGCTACGATAAACATCTCTAGTAGATGAACATCTAGTTGTAATGCACGTCGAAGGGCCACAAAATTCTCATCAGCCTTTGTCAGGATGACATTCAAGATCCTCTAAACCTCAATCATGGTGTCCTCATTTTGTAGAATCTCCACCCTCGCTGCTATACACAGTCGATAGATCAAACACGGGAAGGGGATGGAGATAGACCTCTTCAGAGCTCTCTCATGTATCTCCTCAGCTATCAACCAAGCCCAATTAATATCATAGCCAACAATGAAGTTGGCAACCAATACAACGTGGTCCAGAGTTAAAGTATTATCAACCTGAGCCAGCCGAGCGAATGAACTACAGCATACCAAAACTTACTTGTGTAGCTAAGTGATGCCTTCATGATTACTGCTGAAGTAGACATCTAGTCAGGGTTCTAGCTCTGCTCATCTATAAGGTTGGCAGTCCATCACATCAGAATGGCCTTTTAGGCTGTATCTTTCATCACACCCCAGTCCCTAGTCAGCCCCAATTAGTAGCCATACCAGTTGTAGTCATGGAGGCCTGATACTCAGGACCAAATAAGAGTCAACGGATGGGGGCCTTGGATATGTTAACTAGAACTTCTCTCACCATCTATTGAGTGATACGCGATTGTACGAGGAATCTCTTCCTTTCGGTATAGACTCCATGCTGGTATAAACTTACCAAGCATAGAAATCTTAAACAAGTGCCGGGGAGTACTCCTCAACGAGGGTGATAACCTATCTAAATAATACCGAGACATGGTGTCCCAGAGTGCACGAGCACTACCAAGCTCCGATGTCAAGATCTGTGGCTCATCGGATATAGTCTGGGCCTGTCATCCCCTGTCATCATGTTGGATGTCCTTGCGATATATACCCTGCATGTATTGTATACACCAACATCTCGTTAATGTATCCATCGGGGCTTGAGGTGCTTCTAATGCTGGGGTGACTCAGTAGACTTAGACCTAGACTCATGTCCTAAATCAGAGTCATTTCCATCACCTATATCTCCTAAAGACCCCTCTTCGGAGTCTGATATCTGTACAGAGCTATTCTGTTGGGCGTCTCTCTCTTCAGTTGGGGAGGCCTAACAACTAAAGCCTAATTTTTGGGTAGCGTTGTCATCTAGAAGCCACCTTGGTATGTCGGCACTCAACACCCTCGTTTGGCTAGACAACAAGCTCTTCTATTGATCCGTTGGCTTGAGGAACAACCATGGTGTCCGAAGTCTCATCACGTAATCAGGTTTGCAAGGCTCGAATCTCACTCTTCTTTGGTTTAGGAGCCTAATGTGCTGTAAAAATACAACACTTTTGATGCTTAAAACTTGAAATTTTATGTGTTCTCAAAGCGATGTTAGTTGGGTTTGATGTGTTTTTATGTTTATTTTCAGGATTACAGGATTAGGCATGATTTTTGGGCTAAGTGTTGCAAATGCTAAGTTTCTGAGGAAGAACGAAGCACTATATGGGCCATGGATACTTTCATGAGCCGTAGAGTGGTTTTGTGGCTGACATCTAGTGAAGGGCCTATTTTTTGAAGTTGCATCCAGGAAATGTCGTACGAGTAATGGAATATTATATGAGTCGTGGATTAGATTTCATGCCTTGAGGATAAGAATTAGATAAGTTTTTGGAAAGCTATCAGATGAAACCGTATATGGGTCGTAAGTTTGAATAGGGCCCGTAGAGAGGTCTCGTAGAAGTGATATTAGATTTTGAAGAATGAAGACTACGAAGCCCAGGTACGGCCCGTAACCCCTATAGTAAATCCTGCTGAATCTAGTTTTCCTGTTTTGTCTTTTATTTGTATTTTAGTTATTACAAATAGGTTTTTATACAGAGAAGGACAAAAAGACACATGAGATACTTTAGAAACAACTTTGTGATTTCATACTTTGCGATTTTGACATAAAAACTTTACTCTTTGATTTCTAGTGAAGAATGCGAGATTTCATGTTCTTAACTTTATCATTGTAAGTTCTTAGTTATGTTATTCTATATCATGATTCCTTCATCTACAATGATTATATATTGCTAAATCCACAACTAGGGTTGTCAGAACCATGAATAACTAACAAAGTAAAACCAAATAATCCATAACTCTTAAAAAAAGTGTATGCGTGTATTAATCAGTTCTCTTCGTTTTGATTGCTTTTTAATGGTAGCCAATGTTAGAACTCGCCTAGTTGTTACTGAATGGACTAAGGTAGTAATAAATGGGAAAAGAGATTAATTAATAGGATTCTATGTGATCCTTCTCCTCTAATCAACCAAACTAGATCAAGGGGAGGTTGTACTAGAACAATAGGTAAGGGTTAGTAATGTCACACTGCGAGGATGGATCAAATCACGTAGTGAAATTTAGCTCTCTCCATGATCAAAGGATTTAGTACACTTAATTTACCATTCTTCATGCTACACATTAGAAAAGATTATGATTATCTGGTGGTACCAAGTTAGGGAATCATGGGGAACATAATACCCCAGTTACTACTATTACTAGTTTCACGACACTTGTTATAGTTTAGGTTTAATTTCTTACAATTACAAAACTTTCCCCTTTGGGGGAGATAAGTAGACTAATTCACTCGACTTGCTTGCAATTACTCCAAGTCTGACCATATTCCCTGTGTGTTCGACTCTAACATTGGTTAAGTTTATATCTTGACAACAACCGCTTGGACGATATTAATATTTTGGTGGCGTTGTCAAGGAATACGACTTCGATTAGTTTAATTTGAATTATTTGGGGACTAATCCTTATTTCCCTTGTTTTACATTTATGTTATTTTTGTTTTATTTCAGCTTACATGTGTAATGTATGCACAACACTCGTAGTCGAGGCAGACCCTCGAAGCCGTTTGACCCTAAGATCAGAAAGACACTAAGAAGAATGGCCCAGAACAATGCAAACAATATTGCAAATAAGGTAGTGAATGCGGCACTAAACCAGAACAATAACAATAATAACCTACCTCCACTTGGGGATATTAATCCACCACCACAGGATCTTCAAGTTGCGGCTCACAAATGAAATCAATACCAGCTTGATCCCATGGTGGTAGACATTATTAGAGCTATTGTGTTACTTTCATTACCGGATGACACAAAGTTCATCGTTTTGAGTATGTTACTTCAAATATTGCAAAATCACGGGTTGTTCGTGGGCTTACCATCAGAAGATACACATAACCATCTACTCAGTGTTGTCATCTTCTGCAAGAGCATGATCGGAAGTTAGAATCTGTCCATGGAGATCGTTGGGCTCTGTGTCTTTCCATTTTCTTTGACAGGCGGTGAAACATATAGTTATCCTAGCTCCTACAGAGCTCAATCACCATCTGGGAAGAAATGCAGAAGGCCTTTATTAAAGGTTCTTTTAGAGGTCAAAAAAGTTGAAGTTGAGGATCAAATCAACAAATTTGAGCTATTGCCTTGTGATTCGATCGGCACTACGTGGGGGAGGTTTTCAAAGTGCCTGAGAATTGTCCCTGACCAGAAGATTGTGGATGGTTCCATAGGTGAGATTTTCTATTGAGCCCACGATAAAAATAGCCATGTTGTTGTTGACACTATCATGGGGGGCTCATTTTTAGATCGTCCATTCCGGGTGATAGCTGAAAGGTTGGAGAAAGTGGTCAAGATGAATTATGCATCAAGCACGAGAGACAAGTCAATAACTAAAAGCTCATTCTCAATCAGTATTATTTTGGTGCAAGCAAAGATAAACGAGGATATGATGCAAGAGCTTCCTTGAATTAGTACCAATTTGGAGTTGCTGATGAAGTAGAGCCAAGAAAGTGTGAATGTAGTAGCTCATTGGCCTTCATGAGAACCCATGTAGGAGGAGTCTTACTATGAGGGGGAAACTTGCTTTATCACTGATCAGATGGTAGGGTTTCTAGACCAAAGCCCAAGGTTCTAATCAAGACTATTGGTTCCAAGGTCAATAAAACCAAGATCGGAACTTTAACAAGGATGGCGCTTTTAGAGACAACAATCAAAAAGGCTACGATGACAGGAACATGGGATAGGACAGAGATGTTGATTAAGGATGTAGAGACGGTTACAGAAATGGCCGCCACATAATTAAGACTCTGGTGCTGGTAACTCTCGAATTGAGGATATGTTTGACCAACTATTAAAGAAGGATGATGCCCAGGATGAGACCTTGAAGGGGATGAAATCTGACATCTCCAGTATTAATCAAAAACTCGAGTTTCATTTTGTTTCTATCAAGCAGGTGGAGCAATAGTTTGGCCAAATGTTGACTCAATTGAACTAGTGTCAAAAAGGTACACTGCCCAGCAATACAGTTCAGAACCCAATGAATGAGGGACAGTGTATGGCTATGATAACATGTGGTGGCAAACAGACCATTGACCCTCCGAAGCCAATTGATGATGATGATGTTTGTGCGGAGATGGTTGAAAGCAATGATGTAGAGACTAGAAATGCTCGTTCCAAGGATGGGATGAGTGATGTAACAATGACGCCATAGAAGTTGAAACCTATTCCTAGACCTCCCCCACCTTTCCCTCAGAGACTAAAAAAGAAGGAGGAGGAAGGTAAATTCCAACACTTCATCTCCATGTAGAAGCAACTCTCTATCAATATCCCTCTCATTGAGGCATTGGAAGAAGATGCCTAGGTATGCGAAGTTCATGAAGTACTTGGTCACCAAAAAGCGTACTATGAGCCATAAGCTCTCCCAAGAGCTTCAGCATTATAGTGCGATAGAAACAAGGTCCTTAGTGCAGAAGCAATAAGATCCTAGAGCATTCATTGTACCCTACACCAACGGAGATGTTAAGTTTGCAAAGGCATTATATGATCTAGGTGGCAGCATTAATCTAATGCCTATTATAGTGTTCAAGAAGCTAGGCTGCAGATCCCCTACTCCAACAAACATGCGATTATTGGTGAAAAAATCATATTCCTCACAGAATTTGTAATCCTTGATTGTGAAGTCAACTTTGAATTACCAATCATCTTGGGAAGGCCCTTCCTAGCCACTAGGCGAGCACTAGTGGATATGGAATCGAGCCAACTCAAGTGTCGATTGAATGATGAAGAAGTCATCTTCAATATTTTTCGATCGATGAAGAGGCTTGATGATTAAAAGATAGAATCTTGGGCACTTATTGAAGTCTGAGTAACCAAGTCACTCAAGTTGTGCCGCACAATAAATCGGTGCAACTTGGGAGGCAACCCAAGATATTTGATGCAATAGTTGTGTTTTTTTTTGTTTTATGCTTTTTTGACTTATAGGTAGCTTAGTTTTAGTGTTTTGGTTGTGATTTTTGGACTTTGGACTGGTGGCATATAGGATAAAATTTTACTCTGTGAAAGATATGCAGGTGCAAGGCTAAGTCAACCATCTTGGGCTAAAAAGAAAACAACAAATGGTTCTACGGACAGTTCTACGAGTCGTGACTCACACCAAGACTTGTACATTGACTCGTAGAATACTTCCAGTGAGCAAATTATTGAGCACTTCAGTCCACAAGCTAACTTTATGGCCTGTAGTTGAAAAAAATAGGTTGTGAATGGCGCTCATGGACCACAGGTAATATTCCTAAAGATTGTCTAAGTGTTGGGGGCATCTACAACCCAATCTATGAGTTGTATGTCTATGTACGACCCTTAGAAAAGTCTGTGAAGCCAATCTCTCAAACTAGGTTTTGGCACACTACAAAACCATGTTCTATGGACCATAGAATTTTCTAAGGCCTGTAGTCAGAGTTTTGTAGGGCATGAGCGCAATTATTACTCGACCCGGTCAACAATATAAATGAGGAGTAAATTACCCCTCATTCTTGCCTAAAATCCCAAAAATACCCAAATCCTTCTTCTTCACCCGCTACTCCGACCATTGTCCGGCCACCCCCCATTTTCCCAACAATTCTTTGGCGACCTTCGGCCATCTAGGTCCTACCACTTTTGGATTCCTCCAATTTTTTGATTTGTTGATCAAATTCTGGTAAGTTTTTTACTTTAATACTTTTGTTTCCCCGGAAATTAGGTCATTAAGTTCGAGTGTTGATGGGAATGGTATTCTAAGGTTTTATTCCTAGTAACTTGTGTGGCCAATTAGTGTGAAGTCATGTTTTGTTGAAACTAGTTGTGTATATTGCCTATGAATTAAACCACATAATGCTGGAAAATCACGTCTAATGTGTTTAGTAAGGTTGGTCGTGATCTGTTTGAATGTCGTGCTTGAAATCACATAGTCGCATGTTATTGGAAGTATATTTAAATAATTGTTTGATAATAGGCATGTGGTTGCATGCGTGTGAATAGTAGTATGACTATTAATCATCATATAGTGGTCGGAATGTGTTTTGAATGTGCAAAATGATATTTGATGGGGTAGTGTATAACAATCACATGTGGGGCCTTGGAGAACTTGCTGGGATTGTTTAAGTACATGAAATTGTTGCTTAGATGTTTTATATGATTGTTGGCCTTGATTATTGAGTTCCTTTTGTGTCCCGTTTGATGGGCTTAGAAAACCCAAGCTGCTAGAATTTTTATAGCATGAGGGTTTTTCACGACCCATGGTATATTCCACGAGTTGTAGTTGTCCCTCGTAAGTAAAACCAGTAGCTTGTTGATTTCTGAGATTCCATTAGATGAAACCTTCTACGGGTCGTGGTTTAGTCTATGACTCGTAGACAATCTTTGCATGGTGATGTCTGCAAAATGTTAAGTCTCGAACTACATATATGACTTAATTTATGGCCCGTAGAATGTTAAACAAGTCGTACCTACTCTCATAGGTGCAATTCTAGTAACTTGTTATACTATACCCTGCCACCTACGAAGTCCTTCTAAAGCCCATAGTTCTCCCTATGGCTCATAGATGAGCCCTCATAGGTTCTTCTCGCACTATTTTTTATATCTTCTTGTTTTTTTATTCCTATACTTATGGGGCTAATCAATGTGTTATATTTGTGCATTTCAGGTATCATGGCCCTAAAATCCAGGAAGAGTGAGATTCAGGCCATACAGCGGCATTTGAGAGATGATCCCTCAGACGCGAAGGGCAGTTCTGAGGTAGTGGGTCCCTCAAAGACCTTGGTGTCCATTCAGATGTAGCCACCGAGTCACAGACATGGACGACTGCCAGACAGTTAAGGCAGCCTCAGACTCAGGCCATCGTGGTCCTCCCTCCCTAGTCTGATGAGGGAGGTGGCAGGGACAACAACTCTATATAGATGACTTCATCTAGAGAGGGATACAAATCTGTATATAGAGAGGAGTCAGAGTCTAAGTCTTCTTCAGCACCTCGTGCACCACCCTCACCTCCAAATGCATTATCTAACTAGTGGTGCGTGCGGGGATGCAATGGATATACCAAGACAACATCCAATAGGATGAGCAGGGATGACATGCCTATACCATATTCGAGAAGCCCTGGATTATCACTTCAGGGCTAGACAGTGCTCCCGAACCCCTGGACACCATTGCCCAATATAGAGTACAATGGTTGTAGTGCCATCGGGGAAGTACTCCCCGCTGGTGGTTAGAGAGTTCTTCACATCATACGCTGCAACCATCTTAGAGTCGGGGAAGTACTCCCCGCTGATGGTTAGAGAGTTCTTCACATCATACGCTGCAACCATCTTAGAGTCGACCCCTAAGGGGAAGAGACCTCTCACTCAGCCCCGATTGACACACACGAGGGTAAAGGGAGTTTAGGTCGACATATTATACGCCTTCATTCGTCGTATGTATTTTAGTCCCAAGTATTAGGCCCCCAAGACCATAGCTAAGTTCGACAACAGACTAAGGCAGACTAGGGATAAGGCTTTGATGAGAGACCTAGCCTACAAGGTCGTGTTGATGAGATGGTCACCGATCATATTGCTAAGTAGGTGCAGGACCATGAGTGGGTATTTATTTTATCGACGCCCGTAGTAAAGTCGTTCATCAGCTTCACCAGTAAACTTTTGTAGGCTCTCATTAGAATGTTGATCCGGCGCACACATGCAGATAATGCCTTGACACTGGATCATGCAATTTTTGTTGCCAGCATCTTAACGGGATTTGACATTGATTGGGCTCGCCTGATAGTGGAATAGATTCATGAGGTGGCCGTAAAGAGGTTCACCTTAATCCCCTTCCCATGCTTGATGTTTCATCTTTGTATAGCGACAGGGGTGGAGATTCTTCACTATTTGGACATTATGATTGAGGTTTAGAGCATACTAGATGCCAGCCTGATAAAGACTGATGAGAATCGGATGGCCCTTCGGTGAGCACCATATCCTCCGGTCCATATGCTAGAGATGTTCGCTGCAGTGCCATCGTCTGAGCCTCCATCTTCTTCCACAACTACTGCTCCCACTACTGAGGGGTCCATACAATTCGAGGCCAATTAAGAGGGGGGCCCACTATAACTACTACTGCATCAGAGGTCATGACCCTACAGTCTCTACCCATTGGCATGGTATACATGACATCGGCATCCATTTAGGCCCTTGCGTAGAGGAAGACACGCACCGAGTCCTAGTTGACTCAGTTGCTACAGTAGATTCTGCCATAAGTTTTCCAAGCCATCTTAAAGGCTGAGGTGCGTATGCAAATACATTGTGTGGCTACTATCCAAGAGAGGCTCACAACAATATATATCCGCAATGATGCATTTGAGAGGCGAGTAGAGTAGAGCCTTAGTTCACCTGGCCTGCTGACATAACATCTATTCAGGCAGAGATCCAACAGATATGTTATGAGATGAGGGAAACAACATCAAGAACGCTTATACTTCCCCCTTCGGATCCCACTGAGATGGTTGTTGATATGTTTTTCCTTGAGAAGATACCACTCTGCTTCTTCAAGAATTGGCCTCGCATTGATGATCCAAATGTTGTTAGGCGAGAGGCGGTGATGACAGAGGAGGAGCATCTTGAGCTTGCAATACATTGCTCCTTGTAGGCTGAGGAGGCATGACAGACACAGGAGTTAAAGAGGATGAGGAGTACTGGACCCTTCGGATTGGACATACTGCTGCTACTGAGGATATCATCAGGTAGGTCAAAGGTGGTCAGTCCCATCCAGAGACAGGCGCTTAGGCACCCAGGAATGTTTCTTTTGACCCCCTATGCATTGATATTTTTATATTTTGTGCATTAAGGACAATGCAAACTTCTTTTAATGTGGTGTGGGTAGTCATAGGATTCAGCATACACTGAGTAACTATGACCTATAACTATCCTAAAGTTTGAGTCTTAGGGGTTTTCTTGCATGTGTTCTTTCCCTAAGGACATTTATTTTTTGTTGAACCGGCACGTTTAGGATGTATAGGTAGTATTAATAGCATGTAGTACTAAAGTCTATAGCATCCGTTAGTTCTTTTTGTGAAAAATGATACCCATCAAAATTTTATTAGGTAATCTTGATAACAACCACGTGATAGTGATGATTGATAGTACTTGTTCTGATACGTGAGGTTTAATTTTGATGAAAAGCATGATGTGAGAGTCTTTGTTGATAGTGTAACCAGTGTCATGTGTGTGCGCGCTTTCTTTGCGTAATTCTTATACTATGTTTCAATTTAGAATTTGCCCTGTTACTCTGACTTGGACTGTAGGTTAATTGGTTAGGGAAGGATCTTAGTCCATTGTTCATATTAGTCCACTTAGCCTGAATGACCAACCAAATACTTGATGTATCCCTGGATCCCAATGTTTGAGCTTTGCATGTACCCTTTTCTTTGTAAACACCTAAGTAACCTAGCCTTGTCAAATGTGAAATCCTGAATTTGGCCCTGGTCCTTCCTTGAATATTGTGCACCTTGACTGACACAAAAAGCTTAAGTTGAGGGTGGCTACCAAAATTGGCCCTGGTTTATAAATTGGATATTGTGCACCTTAACTCAAGCCAAAAGCCTAAGCTGAGGGTGGCTGGAAATCACACTAAAAGGAGTGGAAGCTAGTGATACATGAAAAAAGGGGAAAATGCGTTGTGGGTGCAAAAAAAATAAATAGATGCCTAAATAATGAGCTAAAAAGAAAAGAATATGAAAATAACATGCAATGAGCTAAAAATGTGAGTAAGACACCCAAAAAAGCTTGGAATAGGGGAAGGGAAAATGAGTTGAAAAATGCCTGTGTTGGTAGGGAAAAAGTGTAGAATAACGCAGTGTCAAGGAGGGCCATTGGTCACTATGTAACAAAAACATCATACAAATTCCCCATAAGTCTACATTACAAGCCAAGAAAGTCATAAAGTGATCTTAGTCCAAGTAGCCGAAGGTCATAGTTATGAGTGTATGGGCAAGCATATGGTATTTAGCATAGTGTTTGAATATCTATTGTGAGTGTGAGTGATTTTGTTTAGTCCCAAGCATCGAATCTGAAAATAATATCATGAGTAGGATATGAGACTTCTTTTTGTTAAGGCACTTGCATTACCTTCTTGATTTAGGCTATTTCAATGATTGTTTCATATCTACGGTTACCTTGGTTGTCATAGTTGTACTGTCACAAATATTGATCTACATTGGTTTATTTGATGACTATCTGATATACATTGATGAGTAGTATAGGTATTTGTGCTTGATTTGGAGATGATGTATGCCATTAGATTAAGGTTTGAATGTTACTATACTACTTATGTAGATTGAGTCTTTCGCTTGAGGGCAAGCAACAATTTTAAGTTGAGGGTGTTGATGTGCTGCCAAAATACAACACTTGTAATGCTTAAAACATGGGATTTTGTGTGTTCGCAAAGCGATGTTAGTGGATTTGATATGCTTTTATGTTTGTTTTTCAGGATTACAGGATTTGGCATGATTTTGGGCTAAGTGTTACAAATGCTAAGTTTTTGAGAAAGTGTGAAGCACTCTACCGGCCGTGGATACTTTCACGAGCCGTAGAGTGGTTTTGTGGTTGAGATCAGTGAAGGGCCTAGTTTCTAAAGTTGCATCCACGAACTTTCAGACGAGCCATAGAATATTGTACGAGTCCTGATTAGGTTTCGTGCCTTGAGGATCAAAATTGGAGGAGTTTCTGGAAAGATGTCAGATAAAACCCTATACGGGTCGTAATTCTGAATATAGTCCATAGAAAGGTCTCATAGAAGTGATAGCAGATTTTGAAGAATGAAGACTACGAAGCCCAGGTACGGGCCATCGAACTTTATATGGCCCCTAACCCCAATTGTAAAGCCTGCTGAATCCAGTTTTCCTATTTTATTTTGGACTTGTATCTTACTTATTACAAATAGGTTTTTAGACAGAGAGGAACAGAGATACGCACAAGATACTTCATAAACAACTTTATGATTTCATATTTTGTGATTTTGACATCAAAAGCATTACTTTGTGGTTTCTAGTGGAGAATTTGGGATTTCTTGTTCTTAACTTTATCATTCTAAATGCTTAATTATGTTATTATATATCTTGATTCTTTTATCTACAATGATTATGCATAGCTAAATCCACAACCAGAGTTGTGGGAACCAAGAAGAACTAACAAGGTAAAACTGAATAATCCGTAATTCTTGTAAAGTGTGCATGCATTTATTAATTAATTCTCTTCGTTTTGATTACTTTTGAACAATGGTTGACGTTAGAACTTGCCTAGTTGTTACTAACTGGATCAAGGTAATAATGAATGAGAAAAGAGATTAATTAACAGGATTTGATGTGACGCCTCTCGTCTAATCAACCTAGATCAATGGGAGGTTGTACTGAAATAATAGGTAAGGATTAGTAATGTCACACTGCAAGGATGCTACACATTAGAAAAGATTTATCGTTTTGCATGCTACACACTAGAAATGATTATAATTATCTGGTACTACCAAGTTAGGGAATCATAGGGAACATAATACCGCAGTTACTTATATCACTGGTTTCACAACACTTGTTCTAGTCTAGGTTTACTGTCTTGTGATTACAACCCCTCCCTCCCCCCCCCCCACACTTTCGGGGGATAAGTAGGTTAATTCACTCGACTTTCTTGCAATTACTCCATGTCTAACTATATGTCCTGTGAGTTTTATCCTAACCTTGGTTAGGTTATATATCTTGACAACAATCACTTAAACCTTCCAAAAGGAGGTGTAGCTTGGGCGACATCCGAGCCATCGTACCTGGAATCAACATAACATAACTAGCCATGAGTCCTACGATCACAGGAAAGAAAAAACAAAAAATTAACAAAGTTTTACACAGGAGGACCTACGAAGGCTCACCTAAGGGTCGTAAGGTAAATTACGGGTCATAGAAGGCCTTCATGGAAAATCTAGTATAGTAACTTTAGTTACCAAAAATGACTTACAAGGTCAATTACGACTTGTAGAACGGACTATGGGTCATAGACTGAGACATAAGTACATTACAATCTCTTTTTTTCTTGGTAAGGAACTATGAACCCTACTTACGTGCCATAGTATGGGATACATCCCACAAGTGGATTCATCTAATGACAGCCTAGAAAAACAAATTTCTAGTTTCAACTTACACGGGGCAATTACAGGTTGTAGACTAATCTACGGGTCGTAGGAGACCTTTGTGATGTTGAAAACATGCAACTTGTGTTGTTTGAAGCCACCATTTCGGTTCCATTCGAAAATGTACAACGACAATTCCTACTCAAGCCAATTCCAATGACTTTCTAAGCATGATGACTAGGTTGTAACAACTGGGTATACGAATTTAAACTGCATCGAAACAATGGCACTCAAAGCCAAATAAACACATTTATCCTAAATTTAAAACATATGAAATTTCCATCATTCATCCATCCAATCAGATACATGTAAACCATACGACAACCACCATTTAATTAATTTGTCAGTATGCCATCATTTAATTTCAAAATTATTCTGTCAATTTTGACATGGTAATTCAATATAATCCAAACGACAAGTGATTTTCTTAGAATCATACAATAATATACACCCACTGATCATCTTCATGGCCAATTTTATCAATTTCATCAACTCGGTATGTAATACACACAGTACATCATTGATTTAGTAAGACAAACAATTTCAGCCAATTTGACAAAGCATTGCACGATTTCACACCATGCCAATCACAGTTATATACATGGTTCCAAATCAATATAGGCTATTATATGGTGCAAAACATACAACACGCTTTCTTCTCAGGCAACCATTATTCATTAGGGCGAGTAAATTATTCTCAACAACAACTCAAACAAATGACACAATTTTCCAACAAGAATAAGATTTCAAGAAGAGCACATACTGGAGTATTGATAAAAAATCAGGTAAATAGATAAGGAATTTGAAAAATCCGAGCCTTAGGGATTGCTGAAACTGTGCATGGGTTGGCCCGAATTTGACCAAAAAGTATAGTGGTGGTAGTGACAGTAATAAGACTTGGGGAAGAAGAAAAAGAGCTTGGGTTTTTTGGGAAATAATTGGTATAGTGGGGGTGATTATATTTACTCCCCTCCCTTTTTATTTCATTAACTGGGTCGATTTTACATGGGGTTCAAACTCCACGAAACCCCAATTACGGGCTGTAAGAATTTCTGCAACCTGTAAGTTCTTATTTCGTGGTCCTAAACCCTAAATTTCAGGACTTGGCTTTACAAATCCACCTATGGGGCGTACACAGACATATGGCTATATGTTGGATTGTATGTGCCCCTAATACTTATCAAATTCAGAACATTACACCTGGTTTATGAGCCTTATCCACGACCTATAGTTTAATCAACAGATCATAAAGTTGGCTCATGGGTTGGAGTGCATAAAGGTTTTCTTACTAGAAGTGGTTCAACGAGTTAGTGTACGGGTTGTGGTATGAATCACAACCCATAAAGTCGATCGTAAAGAATCAAGTCCTCTCCCTTCTCAGCATTGGCTTCCTGCCTTAACCCTATTCTTGTATATTCTTCATAGAACAAACTGTTACCCTATAATTCACTAGACCTTGAGTCCAAAATTACAACCAAAACAAGAAAATTACACCACCTATGAGTCATAAAGGATAAAATAATATAAGCACATAGAAATTATAGCAAATATCTTGGGTTGCCTCCCAACTAGCACCTGATTTAGTGTCGCGGCAAAACCTAGACGACTTGGTTACTAAGACTTCACCTAGTGCCCATATCTCCATCTTCAGATCATCAGGTCTATTCATGGACTGATAGAAGTTGAAGAAGACTTCTTCATCGTTCAATCTAAACTTGAGTTGGCCTGACTCTATGTCCACCACTGCTTGCCCAGTGGCTAGGAAGGGCCTTCCTCAGATGATTGGGACTTCGAAGTTGACCTCACAATCTAGGATCATGAAATCTGCAAGGAGTATGAACTTTTCCACTTTGACAAGAACGTCGTACAGTTTCCCTACAAGCTTCTTCATTGTCCTTTCAGCCATCAACAATCGCATGCTTGTCGGAGTAAGGGTTCCCAAGCCTAACTTCTTGAATACTGTAAGAGGCATTAAATTGATGTTGGCGCCTAAGTCACATAATGCCTTAGCAAATTCCACATCTTCGATGGTGCAGGGTATGGTGAATGATCCGGGATTCTCTTTCTTCTGCACCAAGGATCTTGTTGCAATAGCACTACAATAATGAAGCTCTTGCAAGAGCTCTTAGCTCACAGTGCTCTTCTTTGTCACTAGATCCTTCATGAATTTTGCATACCCGGGCCTTTTCTCCAATACCTCATTGAGAGGAATATTGATCGCTAGCTACTTTTACATGGAGATAAAGTGTTGAAACTTACCTTTCTCCTCCTTTTTTTTGAGTCTCTAAGGGAAAGAAGGTGGAGGTAAAGGTATGGGTTTCAATTTCTTTGGCATCAATACCTTATTACTTACCCCATCCTTAACGTTAGCATCCCCAGTCTCCGCATCTTTGCTTTCTACCATATGCTCAGGAACCTCATAATCGTCTACCATCATTGGTGGGTCGATCGTCTGCTTGCCATCCCGTGCCATCACTACAATGTACTACCCATCATTCTTTAGATTCTACATTTTACTGCTTGGTAATGTACCTTTCTGACATTGGGTTAACTGAGTAAGTATTTACAAACTGTTTCTCCATCTCCATGATAGCCATAAAATAAGACTCAATATTCTGATTAATGCTTGATATGCCAGATTTCATCCCCTTCAATGTCTTATCTTGGGCGTCAGCCTTCTTAAAAAATATATCAAATATCTCCTCAATCCTTGAACTACCCACCTTAGAATCACGATTATGTGGTGGCATATATGGACCATTTTTGTACCCATCTTTGAGTCTGCAATCACCATCTCTTTTTAGCCTTTGTTTCTATCGTAATATCCATCTTATTTATTATCCCTGAAAGCACCGTCTTGGTTGAAGTTTTGGCCTTGATTCCCTTGGCCGTGGCACCAATAGTCTTGATTGGACCCTTGGGTGATTGTCCGAAGACCCTCCATTTGATCAGTTACAAAGCATGCATCCTCTTCATAGTAGGGCTCCTAGTGGAGGCTGATGATTCATTGCATTGACGTGCTCCTAACTCTACTTCATCAATAACCCTACATTAGTACTGATTCGAGCCAACTTTTCATCATCACTTAATTTATCTTAGCCTGCTCTAAATTAGTACTAACTGAGAAAGAGCTTTTAGTAGTCGACTTGTCTCTTGAGTCCCATGCACGGTTTGTTTTTCAACCTTTTCTAGTCATTCAACTACTATCAAAAATAGATAATCTAAGATTAAGCCACAAGTGATTGTGTGGCAACCACTTTGCAATTATCATCAAGTGCCCGATAGAATATCTCTACCAAGGAATCATCAATGATCTTATAGTCTCTAACACTCCTCAAACACTTTGTAAATTAATTCCCACATAGTACTGATTGAATCACCAGGAAATTACTCGAAGTTGTTAATCTGATCCTTCAATTTCAGCTTCTTCGACCTGGGAAAGAACCTTTCCAAAAAGCCTTCTACATTTTAACCCAAGTGATGATTGAATTCTGTGGGAGTTCGAATAACCATACGATCACTTTTCCTGTAAGAGACATGGGAAGACAGGAAGCCCAATAGCATTCATGGACAAATGTTGGTTTCCAATCATACTCTTACAGACGAAGACGCATTGTGCAGATGGTTATGTGGATCCTTTAATGATAAGCCCGCGACAACCCTTTATTCTGCAACATTTGTAACAACCCACTCGAAACAACAAATTTTGTGTCATCCAATAAAGGAGGTAACATAATAGATTTCGTTAAATCCACTGCCATAGGGTCAAGATTGTATTGATTCCATGTGTTAGCAGTAGCTTGAAGATCTTGTGGTGGTGGTTCACATCCTCAAATGGTGGTGGATTATCATTTCAATACCGCATTTGCAGTGTTATAAGCAGCACTGTGTGAGTTGTCTTGGGCTATTCTTCTAAGTGTTCTCTGGGTCTCTAGGTCAAACGGAGTAAAAGGATTGTCTGGATAATGAGTACTGGGCATATACTAGACCTGTATGCTAAAAGAACAAAAACAAAAACCAAAAGAAATGTAAAAAGAAGGAAAACAAGGATTAATTCACAAATTACCCAAATTAAACTAGTCTAAAAGTCATATTCCCCGACAACGGCGCCAATATTTTTTATGTTGCCCAAAAAAAACACCTCTCACTGAAGGTATAAGTGGTCTTTGTCAAAATATAGTATCTAACCAAGGTTAGGGTCAAATCCACAGGGAATATGGTCTAGACCAGGAGTAAGTACGAGAAATAAGGATGAATTAATCTTCTTATCTCCCGAAAGGGAGGGTTTGTAAATGCAATAATCAAACTAAACTAGAAGTAAGTTTTCAAGAGCAAGTGTCATGCAATAAATAAGAAAAGTAACTGGGTATTGTGTTCTCCAATGAATTCCTAACTCCGTATGGCCAGACATCGCAATCTTTTGTAGTCATAGCATGCAGAATTGGTAAGTTATGTTTACCTAACCCTTTGATCCAAGCGAGAGGCAAATTTCACTATGTGGTTTGATCCATCCCTGTAGTATTGCATTACTAACGCTTACCTTTTGTTCCAGTACAACCACCCCTTGATCTGGTTAGGTTGATTAGACGAGAGGATCACATCGAATCCTGTTAACTATCCCTTATCCCATTCACTAATTCCTTAATTCAGTGAGTAAGAACTAGGCAAGTTCGCATGTTAGCCACCATCAAAAAGCATTCTAAATAAAGAGATAATTAATACATGCACGCAGACTTTCCAAGAATTACGGATATCTGGTTTTACTTTGTTAACTTCATGGTTCCCAAAATCCTAGTTGTGGATTTTGCTAAGCATGATCATTGTAAATAAAAGAATCATGTCATGGAAAAGCATTATTAAACACTTACAATAACGTATTGAAGAACAAGAAATCTAAAATCTCCATAAGAAATTAGAACATAATAATCCCAACGTAAAGTAAAAAACAATCACAAAATATGAGTTCTCAAGTCTCTCTGCTCGTTCCTAGACACTTCTATCGTTTCCCTACTCTCCCTATTATTCTACACTAAGAAAAGACCTAAAACATCTATCTATAATTAGCAAAATACAAATCCAAAATAGAATAGGAAAACTGGATTCGGCAACTCAGACGTACAAGGTTACGGGCCATAGATGAAATCACAACCTGTACTTGGGCTTCGTAATTTGTATTTTCCAAAAACTCTATTCAACCTATGAAACCTTCCTATGGGCCATCTTATGACTTATGGCCTGTAAAGGGTCTCATCTGCTAACTTGTATGAAACTCTTTAAAACTTAAATCCTTTAAGCATGATCTTTTCCATGAATTGTCATCCAACTTACGACTCGTAAGTGACATCATCTGATAACTATTGAACATTAAGCATATTTTCTGACCAATGACTTACAAACTCACATACAAGTTGTGAAGCATTCTGCAACTCGTTTGACAACTCATACTTTTCATCATCTAAAAATTGGCCTTTCCCTGGATCTGACTCACAAATCATCCTATGGCTCGTGGAATAAACCATAGCCCGTAGGTTACTCTGTAAATCACCAAAAACATGAATTATGTAGAACTTTGCCCAAAATAATCATGAATCCTGTAATCTGGCAAAATCAACATAAAAATACATCAAACCTACTAAATAGCTTTAAGAACACAAAAAATTCAAAGTGTTAAGCATCAAAAGTGTTGTGTTTTAGCAGCACATTACCTGCCCATGACATAGAGTTGGTTACGGTTGTGTTCGTCTTGTGGTGGCATTATCTTTATTGGGTGCATTGTGAGATCTTTACCGATTACTGAAGTCTCAAATACAACTTTTCTCAACCTAATTTGAACATGAGACAACGTTGGTGGTTAGAGTTGCTTAAGGACTATGATATCTCTATTATGTATTACCCTAGGAAGGCCAATATGGTGGCATATGCTTTGACTCAGAAGGCTCCTAGTATGGGGAGTTTGGCATTCTTGAGGGCTGAGGAGAGACCCTTAGCTTTGGAGGTTCAGTCACTTTCTAGACAAATGGTTCGTTTGATATTTTTCCTCCTCAGAGTATATTGGCCTTTATTGTGGCTAGATCTTCTTTGTTTGATCAAAAATGTGCTCATCAGTTTGAGGATCCCAGGTTGTGCATAATTTGTGACAAAGTGTTGAGATGTGAAGCCAAGGAGGCTATTATTGCTTCTGAAGGTATTCTGAGGATAAATGGTATAGCTTATGTGCCTAATGTCAGGGATTGGGTGAGATTGATATTAGAGGAGGCCCATTGTACTAGATATTCCCATCTATCTAGATGTGGAAAAGATGTACCATGATCTAAAACAACATTATTAGTGTTCTGGTATAAGAAGGGACATAGTTGAGTTCACGTCCAAGTGTTTGAATTGCCCCAACATATCAAGTATGAGCACTAAAGGCTTGGTGGATTAATGCAAAAAATGCCCATTCCCAAGTGTAAGTGGGAGAGAGTGACTATGGTTTTTTTATAGGTTTTCCTATAGCCTTGGGCAAGTTTGATTCAATTTTTGTGGTCGTTGATTGATTGACCAAGTCAGCACACTTATTACCGATGAAGACTAGCTATAGTGTTGAGCAGCTACTAGGTTCTACATCTAGAACATTGTCAGGTTGCATGGTGTGTCAGTGTCTATAGTATAAAACAGAGGGTCTATGTTTACTTCTCAATTTTGGTGGGCTCTATAGTATGGTTTGGGCACTAGAGTGGATTTGAGTTTAGCTTGTCACCCTCAGACGAACGGTTAGTCGGAGAGCATTATTCAGGTGTTGGAGGACATCCTAAAGGCCTGTGTTATTGATTTTGGGGCCTGGTAGGATCAACACTTACCATTGGCAGAATTTTCATATAACAACAGTTACCATTCCAACAACCAAATGGCACCATTTAAGGCCTTGTATGGCTAGAGGTGTAGATGCCACCGCCCGAGAAGCGACCCTCGACATGGCCGACACCCAGAGACTATTGCTAGTCCCCAAGCAAACCGCTTGGCTTCATCACATTCATTCACTCAACATTCTGAAAAAATCAGTGGAAGACTATGTAAAAGGTGGACAATCAAAATATATGAAAGTCAAGTCAACTCAATAACACTGGATAGTGAGAAAGAAACTAGCCAAAATAAATGTTCATCTCATGACCAATCAAACTCTAGTCTATGAAGTCTCTATAAACTATTCCATGGTACTAATGAGCAGACCCATGGATACCTCAAACAAAATAGAGCTAATCTAAGTTTGACATCTAAAAAGCGACATGAAACAATCTTGTGCATCCTCTGAAGCAAAGGAGGACTCACCAATCAACTGATGTGTGAAATAGATCTTTAACGGGGAGCCTATTGATGACCTCTCGTACCTACCTCTGCATCATGAAATGATGTAATCCATATGGACATATATACATGGAATGTACGAGTATGTAAAATGTCAGAATGACACAAATAAAGGTAGAATAATATCAACTCAGAAAATACGCAATCAGGATGTCAAATGTCTATCTAAAGAAAGAACAAAAAGTAGACAATGACCAATCAATACAAGTCCAACCCAATCAAATCAAATCAGAGTACTATCAGTGTAGAACCTATCTAGGAGTTTCTCTTATGCAGCAACAATCATTAATGAGCTAGTGACCATACAACAATTCCGCTGATGTTGTCAGCAGCTCAATACCTTGCCAGGGTAGGAAAAAATTAGATCCCTAGTGAATGCGGCAATATTGTGCTCTATTGTTTTAGGGGCACCTTATCATGAGGAAACATCTGCCTTAACGGTTCAGTACTCTCCTATGTTTGGTGACGTAGTTAATGAGTTCAAATTAGACTTACTCTCACTTAATTCAGTGCTCGATACTCCTCCAAAGACTCAATGCTCATAAACCATCAGTCACAATTAATCCAATCATAGAGTCTTATAAGGACTCATATCAATCCCTCAACCTTTCATGAGTGAATTAAACAACCACGTCAGAGAACTTTCAATTTAAAATAATCTTTAAGAGTTCAATCAGGAATACTCTTAGGACCATCAAGTTCTATCAAACTATCTTCATGCTCACATCACAATCACAATCAACATTCTCCAATCAAGGCTCTAGACTCAATCCCTAGGTTCATTCATGCATTTTTTAAAAAGTAATATATAGGGTTCATAAGATAGCTCACGTAAAATTATTTATTTAATAAATCAAGTTTATGATGATCATCAACGTAGAAAAATACACATAATGTATATAATTTACAGGAAAACATTCATGAAAAACATGCATAAAGGTCAATACGTTCATCTATCAATCTACCTCAATGAAGGGGCACATAGAAGAACAATTCCATGCTTTAAGTTAGCCTTACATACCTGCTATGGAGTTTGACAATCAACCTTGCAAGAATTCGTCCTCAATTCTCTTGAACCCTTGTCCTTCCTCTTTTTTCCTTACCTTAGTCTTTGTTAGAAGTTTATAAAGGCTTAAGAATAGGTGTAAAAAACCCTTCTCATGCTCAAACTGACTATTTTGATCATGTTTTAGGTTTAGGAGGGTTGGGAAAGGTCTGGAATGCCCCTCGCAAAAAACAAAAAAATTTCCCTTCGACATGGACTTGTTCATTTTTGGGGGATTTTCGTCGAAAATTTTCCAATTGAGTTTTCTAATCCCGTGGAAAATATTGGGATCACAACCAAGTGTAAGTCCGCGACAAGTCCGCGATGAAGACACATTGCGCACTTTTTTGGAATTGCATTTTTGCATCAAATAATTATTTTTCAATCTGGTTGCTCTAAAAATCAACCAAGACCATTTCCGCACACAATCTTTTGTGCGGATCGCATTTTTAGCCTTGGATTTTCCAACTGGGTTTGGGAAGAGGTATTATGCGAGCGTTTCTCATCTAGGAATATTTTGGTAATTTTACCAGGTGTTGCATTATCTCCCATTTGGAATCATTCGGAGTAAAGATGGATATCAAAGCACGAATAACAATCAAGACTCCTCTCAAAAATCAATGAACCAATCAAACTATTGACCAATAAACGATCCAAACAATCGTTGTTCACACTCAAGAATAGAAAAATAAACTCATGGATGGACAAATAAATTTAGATCAAAAGTAGGGACATTCCTTAGACATTCTCACTATCAGGAATGATTAGAACATCGAAACTCAATCAATTTGAATCATTTAAACACCTTGACAATCAATTATTAGAACTCAAGAAGGAAGTCACCGATTCTAATCGAGAATGGGACCATCGTGATACACGACTCTATGGATACTCTCAAGATCAGCACCTCATCTCGACTACGCTCATTTTGATGGCACTAGACTCCATCAATTTAAGCTTATAGCTCCTATTCAACTCTCTACCTAACATCATCCTCTTATCCCGTCCATGACTAACTCTAAGTCATAAGGTGCTAGTCCTAGGATGATCATACTTACACCAATCTAACCCCTCAAAATCTATGTTTCATATCCCTATAGTGTGACCTTTACTTAAAGAATACTACTCGTTCTCATAATTTTAATGCACTCACATAATAGCAACCACATTCAAGCCTATCATTCTAACCACTTTATGGCTCATTAAGGTCAACATCATTTGAGAATCTTAAATCCTACCATAGCACATCTACACCCTAAGTCGCATGAATTCTTATCAAGAGAGATACTAATATTCTTTTACCTACCTATCTATTAGACTCATCAAAATTTCTCTAACTCCTCCTCCATGTCTATAACCTTAAAAGGAAACGATATCATATCATTGTCAGAATCAGGAACACTCATCCTCTCTCATTAACCATCACTCTATCAACATTTCTATCATGACTGGAAAGCCGGATCACTAAAAACGCTTGGAATGAAAGATCATTAGCACGACTCATTCGAGAAATCTTATCTGAGAACATTCATAATGAAGTATAATCTTCCTCGTCTATCAAAACTCATTCTGAGTTCACAGAACTATGCATAGTGTAAAACTCAGGTCACATCTCATTCAACATAGGACTGGAAACTCTTGATCCATGAGATAAGATCAATATTTCTGAACGAAGTCATTGCCTCTCATCCTCGAAACTCAACATGAACGAGAATCAACAAGTGGTACAATGGACTGGGCCATGGGCAAGGCAATCATACACAAGACAGGAATATAGTATCACGTCATTGAAGAATAAGGAACATATGATATGGTAAAGAATTGATGTCTCATCTTGATCAACCTAATCACTTTCGAGAACTCGAGATCTACTTTGGTTTATCACCTCATCATCTCTCCCTTATCTCAAGGTCATCCCTCTAAATTTGTGAATCAATTCCCTTTTCTAAGCTACAAGTACATATCTTTACACGGTTAGGGAATCACTATCCACAAGAACATCTTAAACTCTTTTGTTATGCTAGTCACATATATATAATAGCTACTAAGATTCTCTTCAAAGGTACCACTCTTAGCTTCCTCCTATATGTATGGATATCTTTGTATGTTTGATGTTCTTAATGGTATACGTAACCACTTTCCACAACTCTTACAATTTAACCTCTTATTTTTGCCTGCTAACACTCAACTTTTGTGCTCCCATAAATTCACTTGCATAAGACTTAAACTATAATGGAAAACTCATCATCATCTATCCATAAGCCCCGATCAACTTAGTTTTTCATGATGATAAGAAATGATTACTTCAACTTACTCCATATTGACAACTCAAATATAATATCTAGATTTTTATAGCAATCATAACTTAGAGCTTCATACAACTTTGCACTATCATGGATATACATGTTAAGCCTCTTTTTATCTAATGACATATCTTCAATTCACTATTTCTACCCTAGGGACACTTGTACCCTGCCCATAGCATCACTTTCCTTACAAATTAGTTTCTTCCTCTCGAACATACACTATGGCAATCTTTTAGAGCGAATCTCCAACTAAAACTATCACTGTCACAATGTATCTCTTCTTTAACACTACTCCTAAAAGTTCAAGCTAGGGCTCTAGTACTAACATGTGCATCTATCACACACCTCTCTGACATGACACCAACTTACAACTACTAAGTAAAAATTGGTAATATAAGCCCACTAAAATCTCATAGCGAGTATTCAATCAACATATCCCCTCCTCAAAACTCAGTATCACTCACTTGACTAAGCTTATAACTCGATGAATCTCATAAACTCTCACTTAAGAATCATAAGCCCAATTTAGATGTATCACATTGAAAGCACTTTGTTCCCCTATTCAACATCTATACTTCACCCTCAAAGGTATGAATACTATAACATATCAGCATACACCTCCTTCTAGTTTTGAGCACACTCTAACACATTTTGACAATAACTTTTTCTCTATACCTCATCATGAAAATCAAATGGACTTACTACTTTTTCTCAAGTCTTATGGCAATCGACTTATCATCCTATTACTTACATAATAGAAACATAGCTCCAGTCATAAGCCTCAATCAATTATTACTCTCACTAGCTCATCTCTTTCTTTCAATCGTCATCATTCTAGCTCTGGGATGGAAACTCTACTTATGGTTTACAAGAACCCAAGTCACACTCTTAGGTGGAAACATTAAACTCTTTAGAGACATAAGTTTCTCTTTTATGGATAATATCAAAAGAAAATAAAGACTTGAATCATACCTGTCACAACATCTGAAGAGATATCTGGAGAATTTTTCTGATCTTGACAACCATCTACAGCATACAGTTGGTCTGTGGCCCCATGGGTGACAGAAGTAGCACCTTTTTTATCTTCTTTAACTAGTGGTGTCGATGTAGAAGCTTGAGCCTCTTTGGCCCACTTTGGACATTTCCTCTGGCAGTGACCCACTTGCCCACACTTGTAATATCCAGCACTCCTTTCACGGCACGCTCCTAAGTGAACTTTTCCACATGTACAATAAGGTGGCTTGCCTTGGGAACCTCGCGCCACACTAGCCTGTGACTAGGATCCCTGAGCTCTAGAGTTATGAGGCCCTTCTCGAAAGAGACTCCTAGTCTTATTCCTCCTCAGCCTCTTAAACTCAGGCGAGTTCATCCTCATGAACGCATGGACCCCGGATGTATTCAGAGCATCCTGCCACCCTGCTCCCTGTCTAGCAATCAGTGTTGCCACAGCCTGGGCCAATGTTCAGATGACCTAGCAGAACTCGGCATTGCCGATATCAGCCTGTGGCGGCTGCACGACAGGGACGACTAGGCCTATGGGTTCATCCTAATTCTGGGGCTCAGGTTAGTTAGCATTATATCTAGTCAGATGTCCTCTTCTTTTATCAGTTCTTCTTGAAAGCATGATCACAATTCTACAAACGCGTAACACACGAATTAGAAGAGAGTTTTCATAAAGTTTAGCTCTATTGCAGGAATTGGAATATGAAAGAAGTGTAACCATTCCTAATGTCCTATAGCCTTATACTTATAAAGTGTGGTGCATAACATACTCATAAACAAGACTCTACTAGACATGGCTTCATAGACTTCCTAGGACACTTGAAATATGTACTCTGATACCAAGTTTTTCATACCTCGGGAGGGTACACTGCATGTGGTGGACACCCAGAGACTATTGTTAGTCAGCAAGTGAACAACTTGGCTTCATCACATTCATTCATTCAAAATTCTCAACAAATCAGTGGAAGACTATGATAATAAAAGGTGGACAATCTAAATATATGAACGTCTAGTCAACTCAATAACACTGGATAGTAAGAAAGAAACTAACCAAAATAAATGTTCATCTCATGACCAATCAAACTCTAGCCTATGAAGCCTCTATCAATTGTTCAATGGTGCTAAAGAAAGACCCATGGCTACCTCAAACAAAATAAAGCTAATCTAAGTCTAACATCTAGAAAGTGAGATAAAACAATCATGTGCATCCTTTGAAATCAATGTCGACTTACGAACCAGCTGATATGTGAAATAGATCTTCAACAAGACACCTTATTGAGGACCTCTAGTACCTATCTCTACATCATGAAATGATGCAGCCTAAATGGACATTGGTACGTGGAATGTACGAGTATGTAAAATGGCTGAATAAAATAGATATAGGTAGAATAACATCAACTCTGAAAATATGGCAAATGTCTTTCTAAAGCAAGAACAAAATAGTAGACAATGACCAATCAATACCAATCCAAACAAATTAGAGTACTATTAGTGTAGAACCTATCTGGGAGTTTTTCTTATCCGGCAACATTCACTTATGGGCCAATGATCGTACAACAATCCCGTTGATGATGTCATAGCCGTTAAAGACCTTGCAGGGGTAAAAACAAGCTATATCCATAGTGGATGTGTCAATAGTGTCCTTTATTGTTCCAGGGACACCTTATCACGAGGAAACATCTGTCTTAACAGTTCAATCCTTTCCTACATTTGGCGACGTAGTTAATGAGTTCAAGTTAGACTTACTCTCACTCAATTCAGTGCTTGATACTCCTCCTAAGACTCAATGCTCATAAACCATCATTCTCAATCAAGCCAATTGGTGAGACTCAAAAGGACTCATATCAATCCGTCAACCTTTCCAGAGGGAATTAAATAACCACATCAAAGGACTTTCAATTTAAACCAATATTTTAGGGGTCAATTAGGAAGACTCTTAGGACCATCGAGTTCTATCAACCTATCACTATTCTCACATCACAATCACAATCAACATCCTCCAGTCAAGGCTCTAGACCCAATCCCTATGTTCATTAATACATTTTTTTACAAAGTGATATATAGGGTTTATGAAATAACTCATGTAAAAGAATTTATTTAATAAATCAAGTTTATGATGATCATCAATGTAGAAAAATACATAAAATGTATATATTTATAAGAAAACATTTATGGAAAATATGCATAAAGGCTAATACGTTCATCTATCAATCTACCTCAATCAAGGGGCACATGAAAGAACAATTACATGCTTTAGGTTAGTCTTACATACCTCTTATGGAGTTTGACAATCAACCTTACAAAACTTTATCCTCAATTCTCTTGAATCCTCGCTCTTCCTTTCTTTTTCTTAGCCCTAGTCTTTGTTAGAAGTTTATAAAGGCTTGAGAATAGTTTTACAAACCCTTTCTATGCTTAAAATGGCCTATGTCGATCGTATTTTAAGTTTAGGAGGGGTTAAAAAAGGTCTGGAATGCCCCTCTTTCCCTTTAGCATACCAAGTCCACATCGCAGACTTGGTCATTTTTGGGGGTTTTCATAAAAAATATTCTGATTGAGTTTTCTAATCCTGTAGAAAACATTGGGATCACAACCAAGTGTAAGTCCACAATGCGGACAGGTCCACACACTTTTCTGGAATTGTATTTTTGCATCAAAAAATTATCTTTCGATCTGATTGCTCTACAAATTAGCCAAGACTATTTTCCCACACAATTTTTAATGCTGATCATATCTCTGACCTCGGATTTGCCAACGGAGTTTGGAAAGATGCATTACACAAGCATCTCTCATCTAGGGATATATTTGTAATTTTATTGGGTGTTACAGTGGATCACCAATCAGATGGTTCGATTTAGCTTCAACCAAGGTATTAGGTGTTGATTTGCTAAAGGATATCATGGACCGGGTCCAATTGATTCAGAGTATACTTTTGACATCTTAGAGTCGCTAGAAGAGTTATTCTGATAGGAGGTTTAGGCCTCTTGAATTCTCTGTTGGTGGCAGTGTTTGGTTGAGAGTTTCACCCATGGAGGATGTGATGATATTCGGGAACAATATCAAGCTTAGTCCCAAACCCATTGGCCCATTTGAGATTTTGAGGGGAGTTGGTGAGGTAGCCTATGAGTTGGCTTCATCGCCGAGATTATCATCAATGCATCCTGTTTTTCATGTTTCTATGCTCCGCTAGTACAATCATAGTGATTCTCATGTGATCTCTTATGATTCTGTGGAATTGGGTCCAGATTTTTCCTCCGAGGAGGAGCCCATAGCTATATTGGACAGACAGGTCAGAAGGTTGAGATCCAAAGATACACTTTCTGTGAAGGTTCAGTGGAGGCACTATTCTGTTGATGAGGCCACTTGAGAGTTAGAGTCTGACATGCGGGCCAGATATTCTAGCATTTTTAGGCTTCCGATACTCTTCTTTCTCTTATATTCAAGGATGAACATTATCTTTAGTGGTGAATGATGTAATGACCTGGTTGGTAATTTTTGGCCTTATTTGTGAAAATATTATTTTAGCCTTTCATAAGTTGCTTTGGGCCAATTTTGAACTATTTATATTGTTGGAACTGAAATACTATGTTTAAAGAGTTGAAAATATGAGATTTGGCATTTTTGAAAGCTTAAATTATTGTAAAAGTGAGGTTTTATATAATTCTAAGTTTCAAGTATCATATCGGGGATCCATCAACTTCATTAGCTTCGGAACATCAAAACTAAACTATGAGAAGTTACAAAACTTAATTCAAAGTTAAAATGAGGTTTATAGGCCCAAAGTTGTGATTTTCATTATTTTTCAAACCAAATTTTTACTTTGGGCAATATTTGGAGTTCGAAAGTTCTAATCAAAATTCTAACAGTTCTAGTAGTTTCGGATAGTGAAACTAATGCTAGAAATAATTTTGTAATGTTTTTAGAGTTGTCGAGAGCAGTTTTGATATTTTGAGTTTTAAAGTAGTTTTATCGGGTTGCATTGGTAAATATGGCAAGCAGGCCTTGAAATCGATTTTTAAAGATTCCCTTGAGTCCGGATCGCTGTTTTTGGCATAGATACATATAAAGTTTGTGAAATGTTGATTCCAGATGACTTACAATGGTCCATTCCGAGTTGGAAATTGGACTTGGGTTGCTAGTTTTGGCTAATATTTGGTACAGGTAGGTCTCTTCTCCACGAGTGCGAAGAAGCCTGTGGGTTCATAAAAGTTTAGATGAGTGTACTCTCTGCATTAGCAGAAGATTAGTCTGCGTTCACAGAGGATTGTCCTACGTTCACGGAGTGTTTGTGTGTGTGGGTCGCCCCCTCTAGTTTACGCTCTACAGTCACAGGTTGGTCTCCACAATAGTGGAGGTCACTTTGCCCAGCCATTTTGCATTTGTAGGACCCCACCTGTGTTCACAAAACACATTTGATAACTAAACTTTGTTGAATCCGTAAGTCACCATTTTTACTCCATTTTCAAACTTTTAAAGCTTTTTGGGAAATTTTGAGAAAAGGCTTTTGAAGATTTAACTTCGATAAGTATTTTTAACACTACATTAATCATTTTTCATAAGTTTAATCTTGATTTTGATTTGAATTTCATGAATTTCAATGCCTACAATTGGGGACTTTTAGACCATGATTTTCAAACTGTAAATGTTAATTTCTCATTCAATTTAACCTAGATTTTAATAGGATTTTCAGCCATAAACTCCATTTTTCACGTAGAACTTAATTTTAAAGTTATTTTTCAAATTCGGGAACTTTGGATTTTAACCCTAAATTTGATCATTTTGCCCATAAGTCTAATTTATGATAATATGGTATCAAAATGCTCCTTTTGATGTGCAGTATCTATTGTTGATAATAGTGGATTGATTTGAGGATTGTCTTGTGGATTGAGTTGATTAAAAGCTTGTTTGAGTATGGTTTCGACATTGAGGTAGGTTCAGCTAACCTTTTGGGACTGGATTTGAGTTATTGATCATGTTTATGTGGTAATTATAAGACGTAGATGGCTTTTTGTGTAATTGGATTTACATGTATTGATAATGATGGGAATATGATTCCGATTTAGCCGCATTATGATGTAAAACTTTATGCAATTGATGAACTGAGATGAAATCTTATGGATGGTGAAAATTTTGGATAAAATATTGTAATATGAGACTTGTGAGACCATTTGGGTAATTATTGTGGAGATTGATGGCTATCGAGATACTTTTGACATATATATGTATGATTGGAATGAGTTAGGTTCGATGTTACTAATATTCTTATATAATTAGGATGCGTAAGGTCTGGTATCACTGATATTCTTATATAAATAGGACGAGTAAGGTCCTGTATCAGTAATATTGTTGCACAAATGGGACGAGTAAGGTCTGGTGTTGTTGATATTTGATGGTTTGGGCTTTAGCTGTGATATTTTGGTATTATTCTTTATGTGTATATGATTATATAAGATTCATGTATCGATTGTTTTGATGACATTCTATATGTTACATGTATTTCTAAATTGTATCATTCATTTACATTTGTTATATGTTTCTTGTGACATCTTTTGACCCAGGTAGGAGGCAAGGGTATTATGCTCCAATTGGCACTACCCCCTTGACCCGGGTAGGAGGCAATATGGGATTCATATATTATATTCTCTTGACCACGGGCAGGTGGTAAGGACATGGCATTGTGATACTCCTTGACTACGACCAGGTGGCAAGGTTGAGACATTCTGATATTACCTTGACCACGAGCAGGTGGCAAAGCTATGCAACACTTGGCATATGGATTGATGAGTTGTGCATAACATTAACATTATTTGACATATGGTACTATGGGTCATTGAGGATACCTTAGTTCATTATTATTATATATATTTGATTATGCACTAACTCTTTTGGATGCAGGGATAGGATTCTCATTATAACATACTTGTTTCAATTTTTCTTACACAGTTGGGTGAAGCTAGTGAATACATTTCGGTGTACTCACCCCTACTTTGTTTCCTCCCTAAATATCGAGCATAGGGACTAGTACAAGGCAATTGATTCACTCTAGTTGATCTTCTTCTTTGCATCCTTCCAGATCCTTCCGGTGAGGCTCAGACTTCGAGTCACCGTGGCTCTTTTTCCTTCTAGAATTTGTATCAGCTATTATTCAATGAGACAGCTTTGTGTCTTATGCTGATACAGTTGTATTTACTCTTCAGTATTATATTAGATGCTCTTATACCCATGACTCCATATTTTGGAAGATTTCTTATGTTATATGAGTTATTTTCGCCTTATTTTATTCTTCTTTAGTCGCGACTTGATTTTGGGTCCTGATAAATTTGAACTCACCAATGGCAGTACTAACTTTAAATGGCTCAACAAGGGTTTCGGCACATGCATGAAATCTATTAGCAAGAAATGGTGTGACAACAGAAAATTTTTCCCCTGGATATAAAAGTGTATAAGCATTAAAATCACAAACTTTTAACATACCAATTAACACATCTGCGGCTTCTTCCACCTCTCGATGACCATGATAGGCATAGAACCTATTAGTATTGGGGGATCTTTATGCTTATCTACCTTGTCCTTAAGGCTTTTCATTTTCACTCCTACAATCCTTTGCATGATGCTCGGGCTTACCAAATTTGAAGAAAACATCCAACCTGGCTAGACATTCACCCTTATGGAGTTTTCTGCACTTTGCACATTTTGGAAAAGCTTGTGCACTCATTCCTCCTTAAGGCTTTGGTTTGGACCCCTTTATCTTTGTAGAACTTGGGAGGAGGAGTATTAGACGACCCTTGGTTTCCTTGTTTGTGACCTCCTTGGAATTTATCATGGCCACCACTCCCTTTGTGGAAGAATCCACTATCATCCATGTTATCCCTCTTGGACTCCTTTGGTTTTTCCCTCAATTTTTCATCTTCAATTATTCTACATAGGCCATTAAGCGGGAGATGTCCATTTCTTTGATGATTATATCTGTTTTCCATTCCTTCGAGACTACTTTTGAGACACCGAATATAAATTTAATCATCCTAACCCTTGAATTCGATACCATGAATTGGGCATACTTGGAGAGTTTCCTGAACTTGAGAGTGTGAGACCCCATGTTTCTCGTCTTCCATATATACATAAGGTGGCGTGTCACATATGACATATATGATTTTGGATAGAACGTAAGGATAGTATGGTTGCCAATAAGTGGTAATTTCAAGGACCTAAAGTTTTAAGCCAAAGGAATACCCGAAATACACATTTGAGATTAAAGAAAAGGCCCGAGCGGCACCTCACCCTTTTCACAAGGTTTAAATTAGGTTTCATATTGCTAACGGGACTATAAGTGTACAATTTGCTAATAATGGATTTTTAAAAGTTATTTTAATAGCACAAAGGTCATATATTAAGTTTTTGAATCAAGAAAGTTACAAGATAAAGGTTGGCCAAGGTTACCGTAAGTTTCTTTAAGAAATTCTTCTTAAAATTGGATCAAATGTATTATGACATATCTCCCAAAATGCAAGGAGTGAGAAGGTCCATGACCTATCATATTGAAGATCTGAGTCTAGTTTGCAATGCACAAAATCACATATCAAACCGACCTCAATAAAAAGTTATGACAGTTTTACTGGTACTTCCCAAGCAGGAAAGTGGGTCATTGGCCGGGTCAGATCAAGCCCAACTATAAGTCAGCTATTTTGACATTTTGAAGCTCAAAAATGAACTATTTTTGTGCCAAAACAGTAATAGACTAAAGAGAAAGCTCCCACAAGTTCTCTAAGTAATTTAGGTAAGTTTTCGTGTTTTTACCATTAAAACTCGTTCCTGTGCCTAGAAATGTGTGTCTTACGCTTTGTAATTGTTTTCCCCTCCTATTAGCTGTGTTTTGGCTGTTTTTGGGTTGTAAAAAAGGAGGTGTTCCTGCTGGTTATTCTTGGTTTGCAGCTGATGTGTTCAGGTAATAACCTTGGGGCTCCTTTACAGTCATTGTTACAAAGTTTTATGGACATGTCCTCGCGTAAATACTCTTTGCCGAATCTTGTCATTAATGCTAAATTTTAGACTATTTATAGGTGTCTTTTAAGTTGCGTATATATAGTTGTTGCGAAGGTTATGGCGTAAGGAAAAACTCTCATGAAGAATTTTTGGGCAATAGGATGTTCATTGGGAAGGTATATTAAGGCTAAGCTCCATCCCTCCTTTTAGCACGAAATCTAGGAAGTTTCAAAACATCAAATGCGATATCTTACTATTCTATTGCTAGAAAGACCTTCTGTGATAGGCATTAGGATTGCAGCTGAGTTATTTTTATGATGGTATTTTGTCAAAATTCCATTCATTCGCTTAAACTGGGCATTCAATATTTATATATCATTTTGTCGGTTTTCCCGGCTACCTATTTCATATGTTCGAGGTGTTCCTCTTCTTGGTGTGATGCCATCAAAATAAATGTAGAATGCGAAGGAAATGTAGTATTCATAATCAGTCCTTCTGCCATACAAAACTATAATTTAAGCATTTAACAAGTAACGCATTGATTTCCAATAATGTCTAACGTAATGCCCTATTTAAACAACTAAGGTACCTGATCCTATTTAAATACTTTCTTTTACTAATTGACATTTGACCAAGTATAAGCGTTATGTAAAGCATATTTATGAGCATTTTCAAAGTTAAGGCTTCATTCTAAATGTTGAGTTAAGTTGTCAAACTTATCCAAAAGACATGTGAGATTTCACAAATCCGGTGTATATGCTAAGGCAATGATTATGATACTATGATAATAAGTGCACCAACGAGCCAATATTGGATAAATTTATGTTATGGCCTACTATGTGCATTTAATATTCATATTATACATTGCATGTTATGCATGTACTTCGAGCTATAATTAGAGGTATGGGGCCTATTTGCCCAAATGATTATATATATATATGTATATGGTACAGATGGCCACAAGTTGGCAAATATGATGCCGGTTAGCTACCGGAAAGGACCACCATTGCTAGCATTTAGTTGGGTATGTCATGCATTTTTATCTATATATATGTATTCACGACATGTGATACTCGAGTATATCATGCATATTTTATCATTATAAGGTTGCTTATTGGCTATTAAGGTTACTTGACCTTTGGTTACAGGTGGTATTTCTATAACCCTTTTTACTATAGTTACCAATAGTTTTACATTCTGCTTCACATACCAATACATATTTATTTGTACTGACGTCCCATTACCCGGGGATGTTGCATATTATTTCATGCGTGCAGTATCAGGTTGGGACTCTGATCGACCCTTCCGCTAGGAGCCCAATTCAGTTGTGAGTTGGTAAGCTCCACCTCAACCTGGAGCTTCCGCGGGATGCTTACTTTTTGTTGTACAGTTGGGTATAGTCGGGGCCCTATCCCCGCAGTATTAGTGGTTCTCTTAGAGGCTATTGTGGACATGTGTTTGTGGGTTGGTTCTTTTGTGCCTTTCAGTCTCCATTCCTAAAATTGGCATGTATATATAGTATGTGCCTGTACCTTTGTTGTTGCAGCCTTGTCGGCTAGCTAGTACTTTATCATTTTGGTTTACTTATCTTGATGTACATGATTTGTTGTTGACTAGGTCATGACCTAAATGGTCCTAACTTAGTTTTTTTTTAATGTTATGTTGCCCGATTTTCTTCTGGTCCCTAGTTTAGTTAACTAGCATGTTTAGTGTCTTACCCGGCCAAAAACAGTATCGGGTGCCAGTCGCGCCTCCCCTCTCTTTAAGGCATGACAAACATGGTATCAGAGCAGGTCATATCCTTAGAAGTTCACAATGTCATGTCGAGTAAAGTCTTGCTTTTAGGTGTGTTGTGCACCACACTTATAATCAGGTGGCTATGAGGCATTTAGGAATGGTTACCTTTCTTTCACTTAATAAATCGTGCTATAGAGCAAAGTTATAGGAACATATGAAATCTTAATTGTGCTTTGTGGTTTGTTTTATTTGTTAGGCTATCTATATTCCTGAGATGGCACAACGTGAGGTAGATATAAATCCGAGTGGAGGTTCCATTTGTTGTTTGTTGAGTCAGGCAGATACACTCCCCGTTGAGGCACACAGAGAGCCTCCAGTATCAAGAGTACTAGATTTACAAGCATTTGTAAAGGGCGAAGGAGGTCTAGTACCCACAACCCTACCAGAGACTGGGGAGTAGGGTACGAGAGTGGTTGTTTAGCTACTGACTAGGATGGTTTCTATTCATGAAAGACAACTAGAGATGAGAGCAGACACCAGAAGGGATCAAATAGAAAGCTCAAAGGTACGAAAGTTTCTTCACTTGACCCCTCCAGTATTTACAGGGTCCAATTCCACTGAGGATCCATAGGACTTTATAGACTATATGTATAGAGTATTGAGGGTGATGCATGCCAGTGTCACTGAGGTGGTGGAGTTGGCTTCTTTTCTACTACGTGATGTCACCATCTTGTGGTACGAGGCATGGGAGAGATCTAGAGGGCCTGAAGCTCCGCCAACAGAGTGGGAGGACTTCTCTGAGGTATATTTAGCCTATTACTTACCACGGGAGGTGCGGGAGGCCCGTCTTGACCAGTTTATCAGTTTGAGGTAGAGGATATGAGTGTAAGGGAGTATAACTTTAGGTTTAATTCTTTGGCTAGGTATGCACCAGATATTGTACGTATCATGAGTGCGAGAGTTCATCATTATGTAGATGGTTTGGGGGATCATTTGATTAGAGACTGCAGATAGCCTCTTTACAGGATAGAGTAGATATTTTTTGTATTTAGGCTTTTACTAAGACTATAGAGAACCTTTTTCGTCAGATTTGGGATACTCGTAGAGATAGGGAGAACAATAAGAGGGCTCATCTATGGGGTCTTATAAGGAGCCACGAGGTATTTTTAGGCCTCCTTTTCACCGATATCCACCTCCGTTAGTGCATAGTTCCTCGCCACAGATACAGGGCCAGCGATTTGATCATTATATTTAGTCAGGGCTGGGGCAGAGTTCACGCCAACCTAAGAGTCATCAATAGGAGGGCTCTACAAAAATAAGACAACCTACTTCTCCATGTCCGAAATGCGGTAAGCTTCATAGTGGGCAGTGTAGGAAGGGTTCAAATGCATGTTACCATTGTGGGCAAAGATTATATTAGCCAGTGCCCGAGGTTACCAGTGCCCGAGGTTAGGTAGAGGTACAACAGCTCACCCTTCAGGATCCACTGCAGCCTCTTCATCCCTAGTTCGTGCTTCCCGACTAGATCTACAACCTACTTAGGGTCCTGGTAGGGGGAAAGGTATAAGAGATAGTTCAGGTTCTATTGGTGGACAGAATTGCTTTTATGCACTCACAGGCTAACAGGATTTAGAGGCATCTCCAGACGTTATCACAGGTATATTGATGGTACATTCTCATGTTATTTATGCACTAATAGATCTTGGCTCTACATTTTCATACATTACTCCATTCATTATTGGTAAGCTTTATATGAGACCTGAGTTATTGCCACGGTCAGTTAGGATATCTATGCCAGTTGGTAACTTAATTATAGATAGTCATGTGTATCGAGGTTGTACAGTGTTAATTAATAAGCATCCAACCTCAGCTGATTTAATTGAATTGATTATGCTACATTTTGATGTTATTATAGGTATGGATTGGTTGGCAACTTGTTATGCTAAAATTGACTGTCGAGCAAAGCTAGTCCACTTCCATTTTCTAGGTGAGCTGGTCATTGAATAGAAAGGTGATGTTGCCTCACCCAAGGGTAAGTTTATTTCATACCTTAGGGCTCTGAAGTTGATCGCTAAAGGTTGTATATACCATTTAGTTCATACTAGAGATATTGATAAGGAGTCGGTGACCCTTTAGTCAGTCCCTATTGTGAAGGAATTCCTGATGGTATTCCTTGATGAGATTCTAGGAATTCCCCCCGAAAGGGAAATGGATTTTGCTATAGATTGCTCCCGAACACGCAGCCTATATCCATTCCTCCCTATAGAATGGCTCATGCAGAGCTAAGAGAATTGAAGGAACAACTGAAGGACTTACTTGATAAAAGCTTTATTAGGCCAAGTACATCTCTATGGGGTGCTCCAGTGCTCTTTGTTTAAAAGAAAGATGGCTCCCTACAGATGTGTATTGATTACAGACAGCTAAATAAAGTCATTATCAAGAATATGTATCCTCTTCTGTGGATTAATGACTTATTCAACCAGTTGCAGGGTGCCAAATGCATTCCAAAGATCGACTTGAGATCCGGGTACCATCAGTTGCGAGTCGAGGATGTTGATATTCCAAAGAAAGCATTTAGGACGAGGGATGGACATTTTAAGTTCCTTGTCATGTCTTTTGGGCTTACAAATGCCCCAGCAGCTTTTACGGACCTGATGAATCGAGTCTTTAAACCATTCTTGGATGAATTTGTGATTGTGTTTATTGACGGCATCCTAATATATTCACGGTCAGAAGTTGAGCTTGTAGATCACTTGCGAACAAAGACTCTCCAAGACAACAAGTTATAAGCTAAATTCTCTAAATGTGAGTTTTGGTTTACTTCTGTAGCTTTTCTTGGCCATGTTATTACTTCAATGGTATAGAGGTCGATGGCAAGAAGATTGAAGCAGTAATGGCATGGCCGTGACCATTGAATCCGACCAAGGTCCATAGCATTTTAGGCTCAGCAGGATATTATAGGAGGTTTGTAGAGGGATTCTCTTCTATCTCTGCACCACTAATGATATTGACACATAAAGCAGCTAAGTTTAAATGGATTGAAGCATGCAAACAGAGTTTTCAAGAGTTAAAGAAAAGGCTTACCATCCACCTATCTTGGCTCTTCCAGATGGAACCGAAGGCTACGTTGTATATTGTGATGCCTCAAGAATTGGCCTAGGTTGTGTTCTTATGAATCATAGTAGAGTTATTGCATATGCTTCCAGACAGTCGCGAAAGAATGAACAATACTATCTTGTGCATGATCTTGAGCTTGCTACAGTTGTATTTGCCCTAAAGATTTGGCGACATTATCTATACGGAGTTCATGTTGATATTTTTACTGACCACCAGAGCCTTCAATATTTATTTAAGAAGAAGGAGTTGAACCTATAACAAAGGAGGTGGCTAGAATTACTAAAAGATTATGATGTTGACATTTTGTACCATCCTGGTAAAGCTAATGTTGTTGCTGATGCACTTAACCGAAAGTCCATGGGAAGTCTAAGCCATGTTGAAGCTGATAAGGTTATTAAGACAAAAGACCTATGTCAGCTAGCTAGTTTGCATATGCGATTGGTAGATACAGAGGATGGAGGTGTAATTGTTCAAAATACAGTAGAATCTTCCATTGTTAATGAAGTAAAAGAGCGACAACACGAGGATCCTGAGCTTAGAACACTAAGGGAGACCATTTCCCAAAAGCAGCAACCTTCATTTGAGCTAACTAAAGATGGAGTCCTTAGGTACCAATGTCGCTTATGTGTGCCAGATATCAGAGGACTCCGTGCCGGGATTCTTTCTGAGGCCCATTATTTTAGATATTCAATCCACCCTGGAGCAACAAAAATGTATCGGAACCTTCGACAAATCTATTCATGGAATGTCATGAAAAAGGAGATTGCAAAGATGGTAGCCTAATGTCCCAATTACCAGCAAGTTAAAGCAGAACATTAGAGACTTGGAGGCCTAGCTTAGTATATTGAGCTTCCGCTATGGAAATGGGATATGATAAATATGGACTTCATTACTAGTTTGCCTCGTACTTCATGCAGGTATAATTCTATTTGGGTTATCATTGATAGGTTGACAAAATCTGCTCATTTCTTTCCGATAAGAACGACATATTCAACGAAGTATTATGCTAAGCTTTACATTCAAGATATTATTTTCCTTCATGGAGTTCCATTATCTATTATCTCTGATCGAGGGGCTAAATTTACCACACATTTTTGGAAGTCTTTTCAGAAGGGTCTGGGCACTCATGTGAATCTCAGCACCATTTTTCATTCACAAACTGATAGGCAAGCAGAGCGTACCATCCAGACCGTTGAGGATATGTTACGTGCCTGTGTGCTGGACTTTAAAGGAAGATGGGATGATCACCTACCTCTTATTGAGTTTCCTTATAATAATAGCTTCCAAGCTAGTATTCAAATGGCACCTTATGAAGAACTATATGGGCGAAGATATAGGTTACCTATTGATTGTTTACGTTGAGGAGGAAAAGTTACTAGGCACTAATCTAGTTCAACAAGCAATGGACAAAGTTAGACTTATTAGAGACCGATTGCAAATAGACTAGAGTCGGCAAAAGTCTTATATAGATATTCGACGATGAAACTTAGAGTTTGATATAGAAATTTGAGTCTTCTTGAAGGTATCACCTATGAAGGGAATCATGCGGTTTGGAAAGATAGGAAATCTCAATCCTAGATATATTGGACCGTATAAGATTATTCGAAAGATTGGCAAGGTCACATACGAGCTTGATTTGCCTTCAGAATTGGGGATAGTCCATTCGATATTTCATGTACCAATGTTGCGGAAGTGCATTGGAGATCCTTTGTGTATTACTTGCACTAAGAATATCCATATTGTTGAAAACTTGTCTTATGGTGAGGTGCCAGTGGCTATTTTAGATCGACAAGTGAGAAAGCTTAGAATAAAGAAATGGCCTCCGTGAAAGTATTGTGGTAGAACAATAATATGGAGGAAATGACTTGGGAAGCGGAAGAGGAAATGATGAAGAAGCACCCCCAGCTATTTACAAATTAAGGTGAGTCATATTTAAAAAGTTGGCAGACATCTTTCTACAGTAACTTAAATTTTAAATGACTTGGGAGCATAGTTTATATGGGTCGTCATGAGATAGTTATACTAAGCTTAGTAATTAGAATTTTTTTAAAGTTGATTTATGGATTGGAGGGATAAAAGGTGTATCCTCAATAATCACATTTTAAGAGATAGTAGTTGATACACCCAAATTACACTCCGAATAGAAGAGTAAAGCGTTCGTTGGTCAAATATAGAACTCACCGGAGTTGAGGTCGATCCCACATGGAACACGTAAGAATTGTTCTATCAGTACCGGCTTTCAGTTGTAAATGCTATTCCCAAGATAAACGTACATAAAGTAAATGGGGGGTTGCGTTATTTAATTTAAATGCTTTGTGTAAAGTAATTAACAAAAACGTTGTTCCGATTTTTAGACAGATAAAGAGAGGCTAGGGTTATGTTCCCCATGACATCCAATACGACAACTAAACTGGTTTGGTAAACTCACTCTTAATAATGCATGCAAAATCCAACAACTTAGCTAATAGCTAGTTCACCTTTCGGTCTTTCCTAGTTATATTTCACTCATCTCCTTTCAGTCTCAAAGTGTATGCAATTCTACCCATTGTTTTTGATCTCAGAGTACCTTCACCTTTCAGTCTCAGGCACTTAGACTAGGTTCATAACCCCGAATTTCTGTTGTTAACCTCTTTTCCCAATCACTACATCCCTCTCGGGCATGTAGCGAATACAGGCTTACCCTAACGCGTCGACTCATTAAGGAGAAGTTAGAACGAAGAATTTAATAATACATGCAATGGTTATTCGAACGAATTACCCCAGTTTGTGTTATCTTATCGAGTCGTCATGGTTCCCACAACCCTAGTTGTGGGTTTAGCCTAGCATAATATTGATAACTTGCCCACAACAATTAGATGAAGACATAAGGATTGGCTTACAAATGAAGAACAAGAATCCGCGTTACAAGCTTCGAACAATGATCACAAACACGATTCTCACAAATTACAAAGTCAAACTAATGTTTCCTGCTTTTTCTCTCTTGTTTCTGCCGAAAAACGAAGTCTCACATGAAATAAAATAATGTACTATTTATACTAAGTAAAACTAATTCGATACAATTTAGGAAAAATAGGTTCGGCACGGGACACGGTCCGTTACACGAACCGTCTGCAGACGGCTCGTCTAACGGACCGTCTGGAACGGCTGTTGTGTCGGCACGGACTGTGACATGGCCCGTGTAGTATGAGACGGACCGTCTGCCCCTCCGTGTGGCTCCACTTGCACAAATTCTGATATTTTCGACGAAGGCCCTTTTGCTTTATGTCACTTACACGGAACACGACACGGCCCGTCTAGTGTCAGACGGTCCGTGTGACGGTCCGTGTGGATCTCCTTGCACGATTTCCTTAAATTTCGACGAGTGCCTCCGAGTTATGTCAGCTACACAGCCCGTGACACGGTCCGTCTGGTGTCAGACGGGCCGTGTGAACTGTCCGTGTGACAGCTTTCTGCGCGTTGCACCTAGTGTGGTGCCACGGTCGGTCACACGGACCGTGTGGCGTGACACGGCCCGTGTGGGCCTTCCGTGATCCAACACTTGGCCTTGTTTTTTCACTCGTTCCTTATGTTTTCCTCAATTACCCATGCCTTTGCTATTTTCCTTCACAGTATCAAAACACACCTATTAAACCAACAACAACGCTCAAGAACGCACAATAATTCTATGTCTTATGCGTCATAAAAGTCGGATTTTCATGACTCATCAACACCCTCAACTTAGAACCATTGCTTGTCCTCAAACGATGACCAAAAACACATAACGACACACAAAGACAAGCGCTTAACAAGAAGTAAATAGAGACCCCTTTTTCATCAAATTCATGTTCAAAAAGTACACTTGCGATGTGCTCATACCCCAATGGACTCTTATTAGATCAACCTAAGCACTATAATATATCCCGTTGGCCCTACTTAAGTCCGAGAATAAAGATGAGTTGGTCAGTACAACCACTAAATAGTGCGGTGGTAGTGCCCCTCACTACAAAGAAGTCTCACACACAGTGTAACAATGTAGCACAGAGACTGGAATGTAGACACTCACACTCAGAAAGAATTTTCAACCGACACACAAGTATAGACCATATGCTTGCCTTTATTTTCACCACCTTGACTGTTAAATGACCTTTTTAGGATCACTTTAGGACTTTTAAGGCTTGTAACGTAGGCTCGGGCTTGGGTGAGATATATTTAGGATCAAAGTGACTAGCTTTTCGTTCCAAGACCCTGCTTTGACTCAGCCACTACTTTCGGCCCCCCAAAATCTTTGTTTTCCCTATTTTACCACTTTGCTTTGCAGATGGGCGTGGTTACCTTCTTCGTTCATTCTTTCACACGCCCCAGATTTTATTTTTTTTCAGTCCAGCTTTTCTTCTCATCACTCACCTCCTTTCCATCCATATTATTTTGCTTCTCTTACAATAGCCACCCTCAACTTAGGATTTTAGCCTGAGTTGAGGTTCACGATGTCTTTTCAAGGACCAGGGCCATGTAAGCCACCCTCAACTTAGGCCTTTGGCCTGGGTTGAGGTTCACAATGTCCTTAAAGGGACCAGGGCCTGAGTACGGTCTGCAGATAGATTGGAACCATGAATTGGGTAATAAGAAAGAAAAGGTCTATTAAGGGCTCAATTATTTGGTTCAAGGGGAGAAACTTCATTTGGTTAATTCGTTTTAGGCTTAGTAACTTCTCAACAACAATGGCCTAAGATCCTATCCTAATCTACTCATTCAATCGTTTTAGGGGGACCAACCAGGCAAGTTCTAGTTTACAAGTGTGTCAATTGAATTCAAGCAAGTCCACTCCCACACATATGGCACATATCCCCCACTATTCAGCACTATACAACACAGTCAAGCTTTCATTATTCAAGATGCCAACTAGACAATGTACAACGTGCTTTAAGAGGATCACAAAATCAGTCAGTATGGGATGCATGCTTACACAAGTTTCGTGGATTTTCATTTTTTAAATTGTTGGGGTTACTATAGACTTATGAACACTTGTCTTTACACATACAAAACAAACAAAATAAACCTAAACATGCCAGTTCTACTAGATACTATACCTTCAGAGAAAAGAAACATGGCAAGAAAAACTCGTCAGGGTAGGATGCCCCACCCCCAACAAAATACAGTGCAATGTCCCCATTGCACCAGAATGCATATTAAAGCAAAAATAGGAGTGGGACAGAACCTGGGACGCCCTAGGTGTCAGGCGGGTCATCATGGCCCGAACCAACTGGTGGGTCCGGGTAGGCAACATCAGCATCTGGCCCCACGACACTTCCGGAAGCACCTGTCCGGGCAGCCTCATATGCTAGGCGCGCCTGCTCCTCCTGGGCAGCAGCCTCTCGCCTCTGGGCCCTCAACACTTTGCGCAGCCTCCTCGCTTCCTCACGCTGCGGGTCTTCCGGGGGGCTCGTGCGCTGGCTGCGGCGCTTACCTTTATCCTTATGACCGAAAGCCGTTGGAGCAGGTACTTGGGCAGCAGGAGGTACGAGCGGTACGCCCCAGCCCTCGGTCAGGCTTGGCTCCACCGGGGCACTGAACAATGAGATCAACGAATCTGGCGGCGGAACCGGAGCTGGCACCGAGCTGTTATACCGGGTGTACAGCTCTGTAATTTTCTCCTTCATATCCTGCATCGTCTGTACCAAATGCGCCCTCTCATCATCAGACAAGCATCCAAACATGCGATGGAAGTAGCCCTCCAATGTGTTGACCTGCTCTTGTAAACTCTGTATTTGGCCCACTAGTTCTGCACGGAGATGGTCCTCAGCCAGCTGCACGTGAGCCTGCACCACTTGAGGCACCCTGACCACCATTTGGTCAACAATTGCCCGTGTCTATCTCTGTTCTGTTACCATGCGGGCTAGAAGGTCGTAAGGGACATAAGTGTATCCCGGATGCACCTGCGGTGCTGTGCCACTGCCCCCGGGCTGCTCAGAATCTGTACCGGTCTGGGGGGCTGTGGGGGGCTCCTCAAATGACAAGGGTTGCTTCGGAGGAGCCTGAGGAAGATGTGTAGGAATCCCAAGCCAGCGGGATCTGCTGTGATACAACGGGTTATCTATATCCTTGATCATGGCAATGTTTACCACACCCGTTGGAGCTATCTTCCTGTCCAAGTAGTGGGTGGTGGGCACACGGGCCTGCCTGTAAAGTGCCGGAATCAGACATGGAAATGACATACCTGCTCGTTCTGATAGGGCACGGTCCTTGATCTCCATGGCAATCACACGGCCCACATTAATTCCAAGTCGAGCTACCAAACACGCTACCAACGAAGCATGAGAGAGTTGGAGCGTGTTGTCATTCACCGTGGGTCGTAGTCGGGCCCGCACCACCGACCACCAGAACTTTGCGACAAATGTGAGGGAGGCCTTGGTAATAGGAATCTTGGGGTTTGTCACCCAAGGTGCCTCCGCTCCCTGGAGCGCAATCTGCTCCGCCACCCACTACAACTCCTTGGCCCGGTTAGACGGGTCTGACATGCGAACCTCATCCGTAATGTTCACATACCTGGAAATGAATAACCCATCCGGTGGGGCACGGTAGTCTGGGCCAAATAAAAACCTGTTGATCGTCTCTGCCGAGATATCAACCTGAGTCCCCCGGATGGTAACATAGTCCCGGTGGGACAGCTTGGCAGCAAGCCGCTTCTTCGACCTTCTGGGCAGGTTGTCTTCAATGGAGGCAAGTAGACTGGCGGCGTAGCTGGAATAGAACTCGGCAATCATATCCGGGCCATAATATCCGGGAGGGCTGGCCATCCATCCAAAATGGTAAGCTGCAAAGGCATCTCGTATCTCCGGGATGGAATCCAATTTGTCCACTAGGACTCGCATCTCCGGGATAATTGGTCTCCCCTGATAGCCCCCGGTGCCTTTAGTGATGCCATTAACATAAATCTCCTTTGCTCTGAGGACTGTCCACCACCTGCGTAAGAAGACCAGAAGCCACTTGGCGGTTTCCGGGTCAGAAGTCCTGGCAACCGCCTGCTGAGTGGCCTCATCGTCACTGTCGCGGAGGAGGAGAATGTCCTCCTCACCCCCAACATTATGCTCTGCGGTGACTGGAGTGCCTGCCTCGTCCTCCTGCTCTGTGGCTGTAGCTTCCCCCTCCATCCCCACCTCTGGAGCTTCCTCCTTAGACTCTGAAGCTATGTAACGTCGCACTGCATGGGAACGGGTAGTGCGAGGGGGTGGGGAGAGACATTGTCGGTGATCTGCACAGCTGACCCACCGTCGGAGTCATCACCTGAGTCACTCCCCGGATGTTGACTGGAGGATTCTGTGATCGAATCTCGGAGACGTGACTCATGCTCGTCCCTACGTTTCTTAGACGTGGGGCCATAGTAACCTGCAAACATCACAACGAATAAAAAATATTTAGTTATGCCAAGATGCTTGGGACGACACACTAACGGGTACTCAGACTTCCCCTGTGTAAATATAGTGACAAAAACCCTTAAGAGTGGCGTCACCCGGTCTATCATAGGGAATTTTGCAATAGAATGCATATGAGAATCAAGGAGAATAAATACAGTGAAGTCCATAGAAAATAAAGTAGGACGGCACCGTGGCCCCACACGGGCCGTGTAAGGGTACACGGGTCGTGCAGAGGCCCGTGTGAGGGCCGAGAAGGGTGGCAGACTATTAAGTGTCGTGGGACGGGCAGCCACACAGTCCGTGTAGGGTCAGACGGTCCGTGCGAACGGACCGTGTGGTGTGCCTTAGAGCGAATCACGGAACTCGAGCCGGACGGTCCACGACACGGCCCGTGTGATGCCACACGGTCCGTGTAACGTGCCGTGACACAGTCGTCATCCCCAATCATCCCAATATCATAAAATCCATGCTCACACACAAAACAATGCATCAAAAACTCAAGATCGGTCATTTAAACTACACATACCACCCTTCCTACAACACGAATCCTATTTTAACGACCCTAAAATCACAAAATACCCTATGATCAAGAGTTCAAGAAAGCAACAATGGTGGTTTAGAGTAACCCATCACCAAATCTTTAAGAAATCGTGCCCTAGAGAGTCATAGACTTCACAATCAACAAGACTAAGCATAAAACCATACAAAGAAACAAAACTAAAAGAAAAATTTCAAGCAACAAATTAAAGAACAACTAACCCAAAATAAAAACTTACTTGAGAGAGAAAAGTAGACTTTGAACTCCAAAATTTGCCTAAGGAAAGTGTGACGGATCGTGAATGGAGTGCACAAACCGTGTGAGAAGAGATGAGAGTGTGGTAGTGTGAGGAAGAAGGGAGAAGGTGTGTGGGGTTTAGAGACAGAGTGAGTGAATGAAACAAAATACAATGTGTGGAAAATAAAATTTGGAAAGAGGGTATAAATACCTAAGACTGCGCGGCCTAAGACGCTCCGGAAAACGGACTGTGCCACGTGGCACGTTCCGTGTCGCATGCCGTGGGCGGCACACGTCTGTTCCCGAGGCGCACGCTCAAATGGTCCGTTAAACAGACCGTTTCACGTTAGACGTACCGTGTTGTGTGCCGTCTGTCGGCACGCATGTTGTTTCCTAAGCGTGTGCGCAAACGGTTAGCCGCACGGTCCGTTCGAGATCACACGGACCGTGTGAGTGGACCGTGTGATTTGCCTTAACTGTATCATTGCGCTTACCTGGGGCACGCTCCAACGGACTGGTACACGGTCCGTCTAGCGTCAGACGGGCCGTGTGAACGGTCCGTGTGATGCCCCTTTGTGGAATTTCGTCCTTTCCGTCGCCCGCACGCCTGATCAGGCTTCCGTTTACCATGTGCATCCTTTCCTGAGACAAAATATAAACCAATATTAGGCATAAGTCAGTGTTTTTCTCTCTTTTTTTTTTCTTTTTTTAATTTATTTTTATTTGATGGGTTGCCTCCCATTAAGCGCTTGGTTTAACGTCACGGTTCGACGTGGTGTTCTCGACTACTCAGACTTCATCAAGATGGAGAACCTCTATCACAGAGGTTTCATCTGCAGCTCCCAAGTACTTTTTCACGCGCTGCCCATTAACCTTGAAGCGGTGCCCGGCATCTGTCTCGAACTCAACTGCTCCATTAGTAAATACTTGTGCGATCTTGTACGGGCCAGACCACCTTGATTTCAACTTCCCTGGAAACAACCTCAATCTGGAGTTGTAGAGAAGCACTCTGTCACCAACCTCAAAGCTCCTTGGTGCAATCAGCTTGTCATGATAAGCCTTCATCTTATCCTTGTGCAGAGCAGCACTCTCGTAGGCCTGTAGACGAAATTCATCCAGCTCATTCAACTGGTCCATCCTCATGTTGGCTGCTTCCTTCCAATTCATATTCAGGGCCTTAAGAGCCCATAGTGCCTTGTGCTCCAACTCAATTGGGAGATGACAGGCCTTATCAAACACCAATTGATATGGGGACATACCAATGGTTGTCTTGTAAGCTGTCCGATAGGCCCACAATGCATCATCTAATTTCCTCGCCCAGTCCGTTCTTATGGCATTCACAGACTTGGTCAGGATCTCCTTGATTTCCCTGTTGGATACCTCAACCTGCCCACTTGTCTGCGGATGATAGGGCGTGGCAACCTTGTGTTGGCGTACCCCGTATTTAGCAAGTACAGCCCCGAAGGATTTGTTGCAGAAGTGGGAGCCCCCATCACGAATGATAGTTTTGGGTGTTCCAAATCTGGAAAAAATGTTCCGCCTCAGGAACTGTACCACACTCTTGCTCTCATTGTTAGGCAACGCTGTTGCCTCCACCCATTTAGAGACGTAATCCACTGCCACCAGGATATACTTCATCCCATAAGAGCTCACGAACGGGCCCATGAAGTCAATGCCCCATACATCAAACAGCTCAATCTCCAAAATGGGGGTCATTGGTAGCTCTTGACGCCTTGAAATGTTCCCTTGGCGCTGGCACTAGTCGCACCCCCGCACCAAGTCATGGGCATCTTTATAGATGGTGGGCCAGTAGTACCCACACTGCAGGATCTTTTTGGCAGTTCTGGCACCACCATGATGCCCCTCCACTGGAGAGGAGTGGCAGGCTTCCAGGATGCTCAACATCTCTGCCTCGGGGGCACATCTTCGGATGACCCCATCTGCGCGTGTTCTGAATAAGTATGGATCCTCCCAAAAGTACCTGCGCACCTCATGGAAAAACTTTTTTCTCTGGTGAGGGTTAAGGCCTTTCGGCATAATATCACTCACCAGGAAGTTAGCAAAATCAGCATACCAAGGGACTAAGTCCGCAGAAGCGGCTAATACCTGCTCATCGGGAAATGAATCATCGATGTTCAACCACTCATTGGCGTGAGCCGTGTCCTCCAACCTGGATAGATGGTGTGCCACTTGGTTCTCCGTGCCTTTACGATCCTAGACCTCGAAGTCAAACTCTTGTAGCAAGAGCACCCATCTGATTAAACGAGGCTTAGCATCCTTCTTGGACATGAGGTACCGGAGTGCGGCGTGGTCAGTGTGTATGATCACTCTCGTGCCTAGTATATATGCTCAAAACTTGTCAAATGCATACACCACGGCTAGCAGCTCCTGCTCTGTGACAGTGTAATTTCTTTGAGCCTCGTTTAGTGTCTTGCTGGCATAGTAGATAGGATGGAAGATTTTGTTGCGCTTCATCCCCAGCACAACACCCACGGCAACTCCACTTGTGTCACACATTACCTCAAACAGCGCGCCTCAATCTGGTGCAACCACGACAGGCGCCGAGATCAGCTTCTGCTTCAAGGTCTCAAAGGCTTGCCGGCACGCATCATCAAAGTGAAACTTGACATCCTTCTCCAACAGTTTGCACAATGGGTGTGCAATCTTGGAGAAGTCCTTGATGAATCTGCGATAGAATCCAGCATGCCCAAGGAAACTCCGGACCCCTTTTACCGAGATAGGAGGTGGCAATCTCTCAATGACCTCAATCTTTGCCTTGTCCACCTCAATCCCCTTATCTGACACCTTATGGCCAAAGACTATGCCCTCCTTAACCATGAAATGACACTTCTCCCAATTTAGGACCAACTGGGCCTCTTCACAGCGCTGCAGTGCCTTGCTTAGATTCTGCAGACAATCATCAAAAGAATCACCCACTATCGAAAAATCATCCATAAATACCTCGAGGGTGTCTTCGACCATGTCTGAAAAGATGGACATCATGCAGCGCTGGAAAGTGGCTGGGGCATTGCAAAGTCCAAATGACATCCTTCTGAAAGCAAATGTCCCGTAGGGGCACGTGAAGGTGGTCTTCTCCTAATCTTCTGGGGCTATTGATATCTGGTTGTAGCCCGAGTATTCGTCGAGGAAGCAATACCATCCTCGCCCTGCTAGCCTGTCTAGCATCTGATCCATGAACGACATGGGGAAATGGTCCTTCAGAGTCCATCTATTCAACTTCCTGTAGTTGATGCACACTCGCCATCCGGTGACAGGTCTCAGCGGGACAAGATCGTTCTTGTCATTGGCCACCACCTTCATGCCCCCCTTTTTTGGGACACACTGCACTGGGCTCACCCACTTACTGTCCGAGATGGGATATACCACCCAGCATCTAGCCACTTAATGATCTCCTTTTTCACCACCTCTTGCATGGGTGGATTAAGCCTTCTTTGACGCTCAATGCTAGGCATACAGTCATCCTCCAGCTTGATTTTATGAGTGCAGATGCCTGGAGGAATGCCAATTATGTCTGCAATGGTCTATCCAATAGCTCGCTTGAACTTTTGGAGGACCCCCAACAATGCCTCCACCTGGTGTTCCTGAAGATCTGCAGCCACAATCACAGGAAGAGTGTTGTTAGTACCTAAAAATGCATACCTGAGGTGTTTAGGTAACTCCTTGAGCTCTAGAACGGGCGGTTCCTCGATAGAGGGTTTCGCCGGTGGTGTTGGCCTATTTTTCAAATCCAAGTCCAACTTCCTAGGCACGAATGGTCTGGTCCCCATGCACTGAAGTGCATAGATGGCGTCATTGTACCCCTCAACACCATCTTTTGGGAAGTTCATCAAAACTACCGCCAGTGTGTCGACAGTCATCTTTTCCTCCAACGAGGCCTCAGAAGAGTTGTCGTCATCAATATCCATGACGGACATCACAGCTAACTCCTTAGGCCTTTTCATGGCAGCACACACACTGAATTTCACCTCTTCGGTGTTTAATCAGAATGTGAGTTCTCCTCGCTCTATGTCCACCAGTGCCCTGTCAGTTTCCAAAAATGGCCTTCCGAGGATGATTGATACCTCGAAGTCCACTTTACAGTCGAGGATGACAAAATCGACAGGGAAGATGAACCTGCCAACTCGAACTAGAACATCATACAGGATTCCCACGGGCCTCTTTACTGATCTATCTGCCATCAGTAGCCGCATGGTCATGGGTGTGGGGGCTCCCAAGCCCAACTGCTGGTACACTGCCAACGGCATCAAGTTAATGCTGGCACCAAGGTCACAAAGAGCCCGTGCAAAGTCATATGCACCAATGGTGCACGGGATGGTAAAAGCCCCTGGATCTCCCTTTCTTTCTACCAAAGACCTTGTAGCGATGGCGCTACAGTGGTGTCAATTACCAGCTGGCTCAATCGTGGCTGTCCTCTTCTTAGTAACTAAGTCCTTCATGAACTTAGCGTAGCCAGGCATTTGTTCAAGGGCTTCTACCAAAGGTATGTTCATAGACAGCTCCTTTAACATGGACAGGAACTTCTAGAATTTGCCATCCTCCGCCTTCTTTTTCAGCCTTTGGGGGAATGGCGGTTGCAGTTTCGGGATGGCTGGCAGATTTTGGTAATTGGAGGTGTCCATCTCTATTGCCTGCTTGGTCGACTCTGGCTCTGCTGTCGCAGCCTCAGGTCCATCACTCCCATTGTCAACCGGACCCTCCATGGGGCTATGCATCTTGTCATCTGCTTTCACCTGACCTGCATCATTAGCAACAACTAGGTTAGAAAGTACCTTACCACTTCTCGTGGTGACCGCCATGCATTGGCCATCGTTCTTCGGGTTTTGCACTGTATCACTCGGGAGTGATCCAGCTTTCCTCTGGTTAAATGCCACTGAAAGCTGCCCCAACTGCTGCTCTAACTGCTTGATTGAGGTGGAATGCGAGTCTACCAACTGCCTGACATTGGACATTTCGCTCTTTACATCCCGCACCCCCGCCTCAGTGGCCTCCACTTTTCTTAGGACTTTTGTCATCATGTCCTCTAGCCTAGAGTTGCTGCCACCTTCGTTTTGGCGGTCACGGTTTCTGTAGCTATCCCTGTTCTGCCAGTTCCCTTGGTAATTATCCCGATTGTAGTTCCGACCTTGCTTACCAGAGTTGAAACCCCGGTAACCCCCCTGACTACCAAGAAACTGAGCTTTCTCATCGTAGTCGCTGCCTTGATCATTATACCTGGGTAGTGCTTCCATTGCTTTGACTTTCTCAGTGCCCCCACCAAGGAACCTCTTCGACAGCAAATCTATTTGTGTCCGCATATGGGCCATGTCCTGGTCCCGTTCCTCCTCCTTCTTGCGCTGCTCCTCACTCATCTCAAATACCATCCCGGAACAGTCTGCCTCTCTAGTATACCATGCCCTGTTGTTCTTTGCCACCTGATCTAAGATGACCACTATGTCCGAGAATGTCCTGGACATATATGACCCTCCACAAGCTGCATCAATGATGGTCTTGGTAATGAAGTTGCAGGACCTGTAGAAGACTGCCTTCAAGTGTTCGTCAGTGAGATGATGGTTTGGGCACTGTTTGAGCTTTTGTCTGAATCTCTCCCAAGACTGATACAACGCTTCATTCGGCATTTGTTTATGAGATCCGATCTCATCTTTGAGCTTCAGTTGCCGTGAAGCGGGGAAGAATCACTCCAGAAAGGCCTCCTTTAGTTCTCTCCATGTGCAGATGGAATCATGGGGGAGCTCGTTCAGCCACCTTATTGCCTCCCCAGACAGAGACAGTGGAAATAGCCTCAACCTCAGCACTTGCTGACTAACTCCTGGGATTTCGGACGACTGGCAGGTAGCTAAGAAATTCAGCAAGTGTTGATTTGCATCCTCTGTGGCAGCTCCAATGAACAACCCCTTCAACTGCAACATCTGCAACATGGTGCTGGTGATCGTGAATTTGATCCCAGCAGGCAGAGGTGGTAGTACTATTGCCCCAGTAGTCCCAGCACCATCATCATCATCATGCGCTGCTGGTGGGTACTGAGGGCCTTGAGGTCTCACCAGGGGTTGGTGTTGCTGTGGTGGTACGAGTGGTAACTGGCGAAGTGGTGCCGCTGGTGGTACCACATTACCAGCGAGATCATCCATACCCAACCCATCCTGACCTCTATCCGCAGGATTCACTGCCAACTCCCTCTGCCTTGCTGCTTCACGGTCCTGGGCATTCATTCTGCGAATTGATTTAGTAAGCTCTGGATCGTAGGGAATAAGTGTTGCACCCTTGCTTCGGGTGCTTGGCATGCAATGCTGAACCCCTACGAGGACAAAAACAAGAAACAAAGTAAAATCAGGGACTAGACTTATAAGCTGAAAGTAACAACTAATAGACTAGTTCTTTGCCGCGTTCCCCGGCAACGGCGCCAAAATTTGATACGCCCAAATTACACTCCGAATAGAAGAGTAAAGTGGTCGTTGGTCAAATATAGAACTCAACCGGAGTTGAGGTCGATCCCATAGGGAACACGTAAGAATTGTTCTATCAGTACCGGCTTTCAGTTGTAAATGCGATTCCCAAGATAAACGTACATAAAGTAAATGGGGGGTTGCGTTATTTAATTTAAATGCTTTGTGTAAAGTAATTAACAAAACGTTGTTCCAATTTTTAGACAGATAAAGAGAGGCTAGGGTTGTGTTCCCCATGACATCCAATACGACAACTAAACTGGTTGGTAAACTCGCTCTTAATAATGCATGCAAAATCCAATAACTTAGCTAATAGCTAGTTCACCTTTCGGTCTTTCCTAGTTATATTTCACTCATCTCCTTTTCTCAGAGTGTATGCAATTCTACCCGTTGTTTTTGATCTCAGAGTACCTTCACCTTTCAGTCTCAGGCACTTAGACTAGGTTCATAACCCCGAATTTCTGTTGTTAACCTCTTTTCCCAATCACTACATCCCTCTCGGGCATGTAGTGAATACAGGCTTCCCCTAACGCGTCAACTCATTAAGGAGAAGTTAGAACGAAGAATTTAACAATACATGCAATGGTTATTCGAACGAATTACCCCAGTTTGCGTTATCTTATCGAGTCGTCATGGTTCCCACAACCCTAGTTGTGGGTTTAGCCTAGCATAATATTGATAACTTGCCCACAACAATTAGATGAAGACATAAGGATTGACTTACAATTGAAGAACAAGAATCCGTGTTACAAGCTTCGAACAATGATCACAAACACGATTCTCACAAATTACAAAGTCAAACTAATGTTTCCTGCTTTTTCTCTCTTGTTTCTGCCGAAAAAATGAAGTCTCACATGAAATAAAATAATGTACTATTTATACTAAGTAAAACTAATTCGATACAATTTAGGAAAAATAGGTTCGGCACGGGACACGGTCCGTTACACGGATCGTCTGGTGTCAGACGGCTCGTCTAACGGACCGTCTGGAACGGCTGCTGCGTCGGCACGGCCCGTGTAGCATGAGACGGGCCGTCTGCCCCTCTGTGTGGCTCCACTTGCACAAATTCTGATATTTTCGACGAAGGCCCTTTTGCTTTACGTCACTTACACGGAACACGACACGGCCCGTCTGGTGTTAGACGGTCCGTGTGACGGTCTGTGTGGATCTCCTTGGACGATTTCCTTAAATTTAGACGAGTGCCTCTGAGTTACGTCAGTTACACGGCCCGTGACACGGTCCATCTGGCGTCAGACGGGCCATGTGAACTGTCCGTGTGACAGCTTTCTGCGCGTTGCACCAAGTGTGGTGCCACGGTCGGTCACACGGACCGTGTGGCGTGACACGGCCCGTGTGGGCCTTCCGTGATCCAACACTTGGCCTTGTTTTTTAACTCGTTCCTTGTGCTTTCCTCAATTACCCATGCCTTTGCTATTTTCCTGCACAGTATCAAAACACACCTATTAAACCAACAACAACGCTCAAGAACACACAATAATTCTATGTCTTAAGCGTCGTAAAAGTCGTATTTTCATGACTCATCAGTAGTGCAACTAAGACGCTATCTGGATACATTCGCGGATGAATGTTCTTAGGGGGGGAGACTGTGAGACCCCGTGTTTCTCGTCTTCCATATATATATAAGGCGGTGTGTCACATAAGACATATATGATTTTGGATAGAACCTAAGGATAGTAAGACTTCCAATAAGTGGTAATGTCAAGGACCTAAGGTTTTAAGCCAAAGGAATACCCTAAATACACTTTCGAGATTAAAGAAATGGCCCGAGTGGCACCTCGCCTTTTTCAGAAGGTTTAAATTAAAAGTGTATAATTTGTTAATAATGGATTTTTAAAAGTTATTTTAATAGCACAAAGGTCATACATTAAGTTTTGGAATTAAAAAAGTTGCAAGATAAAGGTTGGCCAAGGTTACCGTAAGTTTCTTTAAGAAATTCTTCTTTAAATTTGATCAAATGTATCAGGACATATCTCCCAAAATGCAAGGAGTGAGAAGGTTCCTGACCTATCATATTGAAGATCTATGAGTCTAGTTTGCAATGCACAAAACTGCACATCAAACCGACCTCAGAATAAAATATTACGGCAGTTTTACTGGTACTGCCCAAGCAGGAAACTGAGCCATGGGCTGGGTCGGGTCAAGCCGAACTATAAGTTGGATATTTTGACATTTTAAAGCACAAAAGTGAACCATTTTCATCCCAAAACAGTAAGAAACTGAAGAGAAAGATCCCACAAATTCTCTAAGTAATTTAGGAAAGTTTTTACCATTAAAATTCATTTCCGTGCCTAGAAATGTGTGTCTTACGCTTTGCAATTATTTTTCCCTCTAGCTGTGTTTGGGGCTATTTTTGGGCGGTAAAAAGGTGGTGTTTAGCTGGTTATTCTTAGTTTGCAGCTGATGTGTTCGGGTAATAGCCTTGGGGCTCCTTTACGGTCATTTTTACGAAGTTTTACGGACATTTCCTCATGTAAATACTCTTTGTTGAATCTGATTATTAATGCTAAATTTTGGACTATTTATAGGTGTCTTTAAGCTGTGTATATATAGTTGTTGCAAAACTTGGGATGTAAGAAACAACTGTCGTGAAGAAACTTTAGGCAATAGAACGTCCGTTGGGAAGGTATGTTAAGTCTAAGCTCTGTCCCTCCTTTTAGCACGAAATCCAGAAATTTTCCCAAAATGTCAAATGCGATATCTTACTATTTTGTTGCTAGAAAGACCTTCTGTGAAAGGCATTGGGATCACAACTAAGTTATTTTCATGATGGTATTAGGTTGAAATTCCATTCGTTCGCTTAAACTGGGCATTCAATATCTATATATCATTTCGTCGGTTTTCTCGGCTACCTATTCATATGTTCGAGGTGTTTGTCTTCTTGATGTAGTGCCATTAAAATAAATGTAGAATGCAAAGAGAATGTAGTATTCATAATCAGTCCTTCTTCCATACAAAACTATAATTGAAGCACTTAACAAATAACGCGTTGATTTCCAATAATGTTTAAGGTAATGCCCCTATTTAAATGAGTAAGGCACTTGATCCTGTTTAAATACTTTCTTTTACTAATTTACATAGACCAAGTATAAGGATTATGTAAAGCACCGTTATGAGCACTTTCAAAGTTAGGGTTTCATTCAAAATGTTGAGTTAAGTTGTCAAACTTACTCAAAAGACATGTGAGATTTCACAAATCCAATATATATGCTACGACAATGATTATGATGCTATGAGAATAAGTGTACGAATGAGACAAGATTGGCTAAATTTATGCTATGTCCTACTATGTGCATTTATTATTCATATCATACATTGCACGTTGTACATGGACTTTGAGCTATAATCGGAGGTACGGGGCCTATTTGCCCAAATAATTATATATGTGTGGGGGGAAGGGGGTACAGATGGCCACAGGTTGGCAAATATGATATCGGTTAGCTACCGGAAAGGACCACCATTGCTAACATTTGGTCAGGTATGTCATGCATTTGCATCTATATATATATATTCATGACATGCGATACTCGATCATACCATGCATATTTGATCACTAGGAGGTTGCTTATTGGATATTAAGGTTACTTGAGTTTTGGTTATAGGTGGTATTTCTATTACCCTTTTTACTATAGTTACCGATGGTTTTACATTCTGCTCACATACCTATAGACGTTTATTGTACTGACATCCCGTTGCTTGGGGATGCTGCATTTTATTTCATGCGTGCAGGTTCAGGTAGGGACTCTGATCAACCCCTCCACTAGGAACCTAGTTCATTTGTGAGTTGGTAAGCTCTACCTCTTCCTGGAGCTTTCACAGTATGCTTACTTTTTGTTATATAGTTGGGTATAACCGCGATGGTATTTTCTTGTTCCTGAATTTATAGTTGGATCCCTATCCCGGCAGTATAAGTGGTTCTTTTAGAGGCTATTGTGGACATGTTGTTGTGGGTTGGTTCTTTTGTGTCTTTCAGTCTCTAGTCATAAGATTGGCATGTATATATAGTGTGTGTTTGTATATTTGTTGTTGCAGCCTTGTCGGTAGCTAGCACTTTATCGTTTTGGTATACTATGTTGATGTACATAATTTGATGTTGACCAGGTCATGACCTAAACGGTCCCGGCTTATTTTTTTTTAAATGTTATGTTGCCTGATTTGTTTCTTGTCCCTAGTTTAGTTGACTAGCATATTTAGTGGCTTACCCGGCCAATAACAGTATCAGGTGCTAGTCGCGCCTCCCCTCTCTTTAGGACGTGACAGAGAGAATGCTCTCTCACGCTCATGTGCTCTTGCTTGTGGTTTATGAACTCTTGCACCATGGCCTCCCTTAACTCTAATAGAAACAATCTATCTAAAAATGTCCCTTTGAACTCCTCCCATCCAACTCGGCTCGCTTCCACACCTCTTTCTTCAACCCATTAGTCATACTAAACTTTTACCACCCCTTTTAATTGACAGGCCACAAGGTCGACCTTCTCCTCCGACGGCACACCCATGGCGACTACAATTATATAAGCCTCATCAAGAAACTCAATCGGGTCCTCATCAAATTTTGATCCATGAAACTCTGGCGGGTTCATTCTCATGAAATCATGAACATTCGTTGCTGGGGTAGGTGCTTGAGGAGGAATAACAACCTCTCTATTAGCTTGGTTGTACAAAGCTTTGGCCAACATAGTGAAGTTGGTCCTAAATACCGCATGAGTGACATTCTCCTCTTGTTGCTCGAGAGGGGCTTGATTTTCGGCCACATCCCTGACAAAGGTGCTCTTCTTGGTGGTATTTTCTAGAGATGACAAAGAAGGCGTCGTTAGATAGGAGAATAACCTTAGGTACTTCTAATGGCACGACATGAATCATAATGAAGTGAACACTTCCTTAAATGCCTCATAGCCTCTTATTCATAATTGTGGTGGGCTTTACAACCATGAATAAGACTTTACTCGATGCAATGTGTTGAATTTTTTAGAACCATTTACAAACCTAGTACTTCGATACCAAGATTGTCATGATCTGAGCCTAGGGCCTAAGTGTGACACAACAAATGGGAAACCCAAAGGTAACCCAAACAAGCCTCTTAGCATATCTTATGCATATCCCTAGTTGCAGAGTATAAAGCAAGCATAAACAAATAATTCTAAGGAAAATTGGGGCTTTGGACTAATGTTATAGGGATAGATAGGGGAAGGGATATACAAGATCACACAACAAGCAAAACTAAGGAGAGGGTAAGTATGACTCAAGTTATGGGAAATAGGTACTAAAGGATAAATCTCCATAAAAGCTCCGCATCTCGTAATAGGTAAATAGCATAAGTATCCAAAACCTCTAAAACATGCGTAGGACGAGGGCCAAGACATACCCCAGGCTCACCCTCAAAATAGAAAGTGAAGTAATAGTGTCTCAACATAAGCAAGATAGGAAATCAGATATTGTCCCTATAATGGAGGACTTACCACAACAACGATCTTAACGAACCAAGCTAGCCATGTGGAAGAGGATGAATAGGAGCTATGATCCGTATATGGTTAGATCATGTAGGAAAAAAGTATGTGTTAGTACTTTGAATGTACTAGTATATGGGATGCAATGCAACAACGGATAATAAACTTCACAAAAAAGATGCATAGTCATATACAATAGAATATAAGCTCAATAAGACATGCATGTGAATGCTTTAACAAAATCGTAACTTTCATGAAAGATGAAATATAACTTCTTTACGCCATGATTATGTGAGAAAATACCATAACCAATAATATAAGACCAAGCGAGCTACTACTTGGAATCTAATGAACTCCTTCCATTGGGAAAAGGAATGAACTCTGTCTATTGGGAAAGGGGGAATATATTTGCCAATATAGAACTCCATAAACTTCGCATTTGCATCTTTAATGAATAATATGGCTTATGTGGATTGACTGGCCTAGCTTAGCCTACAAGGGCTCCTATGGTGGTACATTGTTAAGGAGACAAAGGGTGGTTTCTAGGTTCCCTTACCAAACCCCACCATAATGCTTTAATTGGTGCCAAGTTATTCCCACGGAATACATTTAAAAAAATATACATAATCATAGGCATTCATAAACATAAAAGCATAACTTCATCATTTTCATATATATAAAGTAGCTTATCTTAATTTAGATCAACATGTAGGACTTGTCCTTATCACAAGGGATCTATCTTTTGGTGAAAATTGTCCTTTTACCATCTTTAACTTTAACTTTCATAAAAGGGATTCAAAACATCTTAACTTTAGCTTTCATAACTTTGTAATTGAATCCTTATCTTTAAAGATCATATTTACTAAGAAACTTGATATGATAATTGGGTGGATTCATGCATATAAACTTTAAAATGATGAAACTCAAGTGGACTATGCATCAATGTAATGAAAATCATCAATAATCATTCTTACATAACTCACCTCAATCATACATATCTTCTTTCAAACTTAGAAACAGAATCATGGAATTCATCTCATAAAATCATCAATTTCCTAATAACTCATTTATCATAACTTTGATAATCATAAAATAACTTCATAATTGAAAACCCTTGAAATCAACCCATGCAATTTCATTTATAGATGAAGAAATGCTTAATAGGGTAATTAGATAGAACCAGAAGAAATTAACATTAAAATTTGAAGGATTAGTAAATTAGGTTTTGGGACTCCATGGGTGGAAGAACCTAATGATGAAGAAACCCACATAACTTTGAAACCTTGAAATGTGAAGAACCTTGAGAAATCTTTTGGGAACCTTGTCTTCAACGGAGGAGGCTTGATCCCTAAGAAATTGGAGGAACTTGATGGAAGATTCAAGACAGAATTTTGGGAGGATTTGAGAGTGTTTTAAGAGAGATTTAACTCTAAAATTGGCAGAATTTTCGAGTATTTATGTATATAAAGGTGTTGGGTTAAGTCCCAAGTGTTCTCACTTAATTCCGGAGAAGTTCAGAAGTTTTTGAATTGTAGAAGAGCACTAGCACGTCGCGCCTCTGGTCACTTATTATGCAATTTTTACGAACTTCAATTTTTCCCCTGTTCTGACCTAGGAATGTGTACAGGCCATGTAAAGACCCAGATTTTTCCTAATGGCATTGCCTCGATGTCCTGAGATTTGTCCCCAGGAAAACTGTCAGGCATCACTCGATAGAGGAGCCTACACGGCCCGTGTCAAGTCACACGGTCCGTGTGGCCTCCCATGAAGTGACACCCTGGCCAGTTCATGGTTGGGCAAACTTAGGACAACAAGAAATTTGCCAAGTAAAGGCACACGGGCATTCACACGGTTCGTGTGACACCACATGGTCCATATGGCCTTCCATGTGGCTTACTATGTGGAAAATTTTTCTAAGTACAAAATTACCGTCTCGTAACTTTGCCATCCAAAATTTATTTCAAGTACCTTTACACGGACGATGGCACAACCCGTGTGGAATCAGATGGTCCGTGAACCCATCCGCGTGGTACAACTTAGTTCTGTGGAATTTTTCTTCTGAAAATTCTAAGTCCTAGGCCACGGCACCTTTCACGGTTCGTGTGATCGTACACGGACCGTTATCGAATCGTATGACCTAGATGAACAAAATTCAGGTCCGCTTAATTAATCACATTTATGAAATTTTGGTTTGTTTTAAATGTGAATTAAGACTTTTTACCCATCCTAAACCCCTAATTCACCTGAAAGCCCTCCCCTCTTCACCCCTTCACCTAAATCCCTCTACCCCTCTTAAGATCACTTCCTCATCCCTCCCAACTTCTCTCTCTCTCAAGGATTCAAGTTGGAATTCCAATTGGGGTCAATTCAAGTCTGATTTCTACTCCTCAAGTTAGGAATGTGGGATTGATTCTTGGTTTTTTTCAACCAAGAAGACCCAAAATTCTTTCCATCTATTTTCATGAATTTTAGTTACTTCAAATATGAAATTTCATGATTTGATTTTATTAAATCTAATTAGTGTATGGGCTGTATTTTACCTATTATTTTAATTTATTTTGATTGTCATTATGATGATTTACATTGAGTTATGAAAATTATGAACATGCATGTCCCCTTTAAAATTGATTTGTGCACGGGTGACTATTACTATGATTTAGATGTTGATTTAAATTATAGATTTATTCAATTTCATGATATGATGTTGATTTTAACTTGAATCTATGTTACCCACGTTATCCTCACATCATGCATTGCATTACATTCATGAGCATTGATATATGGAAATTATGAAGTGGGTTAAGCCCAATTATGTTTTATGAAATGATTATGATACGATTTTGGTAAGGCATTGGTTATGAAAACAAGGTGATCACTGGTATGTCTATGATTATGGCTCTTTGAGCATTTTGGGTGCTTGCACCATCTTGTATACTTAGATGAGCTTTTCCTTGCATGAGTATTATGATTATGATCTTATGATTTGGCATTTGATCTTAAATGTGCATTGAACGTTTTCTAAATGGATGTTGACTCTCTTGAAGGCACATATACATACATACATATATATATATATATGTATATATATATATGGGGGTGTCAGAATATATCCCCAAGGTCCCTCTCCCTTTCCTTGAACTATGTGCCAACATAGTAACAATCTCTATTACCGAAAAGACTGAGTCGTAAGGAATGGATATTCGTGTATTATGTTTTTGTTATGATATGATTTTGTAAATCCTTCTGAAAAGTGTGGTCGTAATAAAGGTGACCATCCACCGAAAAGCATGGTCGTAAGGTGTGATGTAGACTACCTTTAGGCAAGTAATCTTCTCCCTACTGGTGGGAGGTCCTAATCGGTCTAATTCATATAATAGCTCGCATGGATTTGGTTTGCCGGTTATAGTCCATCCCTGCTACATAGGAGCATTATGCATCATGAATTTCATGGCATCTTGTATACTACTCTTCTTGGATATGTATATGATTCTTTCTATATTATGTGCCCTTTTCATCTAACATTGAGATGCAGGTTGTTAAGTCATATGCATTGCATGCCCGCATACTTATTACTTTCAAACGTACTAACGCATACTCTTTGCCTATATGATTTTACCATGTAAGGACCGAGCGGTTTGAATATCAGCCATTTGAAGAATAGTTCACTCTTAGAATCTTTGTGGTGAGTCCCGTCTTCCGAGGGTGAGCCGGCTATGTTCTTTCTATTGTTGTTTAGATGTTCCCTTTGTTGAGGGTGAGCCCGAAACTTGTCCTGGCCCCTGTTCCTTGGATTAGAGGCATTGTTGGGCACTATTATGACTATGTATAGATTGTGTATTCTCTATATATACATGAATCCTGAACTTGGACTTGGCTAAAATTGTATGTGTTAAATGAAAATCTTGAACCGATGATGTGGTTATGGATACTTGTGGCTTGTTTAGGGGCCCTTGGGTCCCCAATCGTCATGTCACGTCTAGGCCCCTACCTCGAGTCGTGAAAAAAGATGGTATCAAAGCCCTAGGTTTATAAATGGTCCTCGGAGTCCAACATACGACGTTGAGTAGAGTCTTATTCATGGTTGTGAAGTGCACCATACCTATGAGTGGGAGGCTACAAACACGTATTAGGAAATTGCCTCACTTCTTCATGTTTTGTGTCATGTTGTAACTGGTATATGAAATTCTCTTACCGGTGTTATTGATCCATTTCAGCAAATGCCTCGAGGAAGACCCCCTCTACCAAGACCGGCTCCGGCTGACGAAGATCAGGTTCTCCACGACCCTATGGAGGAGCCTATCTCTAACGGTGAATTCCTCACCGCTTTCGTCATGCTTGCCCAGGTGGTGACTACTCAGGCAAGGCAAGTTAACTTGCCACAGGATCCTACACTTGCTTCTAGGGTGAGGGATTTCACCTGGATGAATCCTCCAGAGTTCTACGGGTCAAGGGCTGAGAAGGATGATTAGGAGTACATTGATGAGCTCTTAAAGATACTGAATATCATGGGCGTCTCTTTTGAGGAAAAAGTTGGACTGGCTGCTTACCAGCTGAAGGATATAGCTCAAGTGTGGTACACTCAGTGGTCTTTGGAAAGGGTTTGTGGTGGTGATGTCAATTGGGAGGAGTTCAAATTTGCCTTCCTTGATCGCTTCTTCCCACTTAAGCTAAGAAAGGCCAGGATGACTAAGTTTATCAACTTGAAGCAGGGGAGTATGAGTGTGAGGGATTACGCCCTCAAGTTCACGAAGCTTTCCAAATATGCTCCGTCCTTGGTGGCTGACGCCCGTGCAAGAATGCACAAGTTTGTTTCGGGTGCATCTGATTTGCTTGTGAAGGAATGTCGTACTGCTATGCTTATACGGAACATGGACATTGCCAAGCTCATGGTGTATACTGAATAGATCGACGGGGAGAAGCTCAAAGAGAAAATCGCCCATGATCCCAAGAGAGCCCGTTTTGATAGTAGGTTCTCCGGTGCTCGAATTGTTGATTTTGGTCACTTTCAGCAGGGCCAAGGGTTTGGGAGCTTGGGTTTCCAGTGCTCGGGCATCTCTTCCCAGGGTGCCGATGGGTGGCGGTCAAGGGTATCCTCTGTGTGACAAGTGTTGGAGACCCCACGCAGGAGCCTGCCGAAGGGATTTGGGACTTTGCTTCGGATGTGGAGGTAAGGATCATAAGGTTGTTGATTGCCCTAACAATGCCCGTGGAGGCCACGGTCAGGTACCCCAAGGTGGGCAAGGCCAATAAAGTGCTCCCCAAGGTGTTGCCCCAAGGAACAACAGGTTCTATGCACTCCATGCCCGCCAGGATATCAAGGAAGCTCCAGATGTTGTGACTGGTATATTGAAAGTCTTTGATTTTGATGCATATGTTTTGCTTGATCCGGGTGCAAATTTATCTTTTGTGACTCCGTTGTTGGCTGTTAAGTTTGGTTTGAGTCCCCATATTTTAAGAGAGCCTTTCTCGATCTACACCCCCGTTGGTGAATCCGTTGTTGCTCATAGAGTCTATTAGGGTTGCCCTGTTGCTGTGTCACATAAAATCTTTCTGTGTGATCATGTTGAACTTGAGATGTTTGATTTCTATGTGATTCTTGGGATGGATTGGCTGCATGGATCTTATGCTTCCATAGATTGTAGAACCCAGAAGGTCAATGTAACACCCCACATCTTACATGTACTAGTCCAACGCAGATGAAACATGATATGGCAGGGTTAAATCCGCACATATTTTTAAAAGTGCGTGAATTTTAGATTAAAGGGCTATATGTACGTCTAACGCTTAAGATGACCGAGTGTAAATAATTTTTAAGTCAAGTTACCTTAAATGAGGAAAAAAAATTGAGGTGCTTGTGGGACATAGAAAGCTAGCAGGTGAGTCACCTACGTGCTTAGCTTAAATAGGCTCGGTAAACGGAGACAAGGCTCAACACCAAATTTGTTCAAGTACGATAAAGAATAAACCCCGAGTTAAGGATGTCATTTGGGCCCATGGTTTAGCATCATAAAAGGACAACATTTTCAGCCCAAGATGAGTAGGAAAAAGGGTCAAATTACAATCACAACTCAATTCACAACTAGGGCCCAAACTAAGTGGGCTTAAGGGAGAAATGTTTGCAACAAAGCCCATCCCATTTGAAGCCCAATAAGGCCCAAGTGAAAAGGCCAAGCTGCTGCCCCATAACTTTAATAAAATAAGGTTGAAAACCCAAAAGAAAGTCGGCCAAAAGTGGCCTATATAAGGGAGCAACAAGCAGCAACTTTTAGTCATTTTCTCAAGCCAAAAATTCAGATTTCTCTCTAAGTCTCTTCTTGCTCTCTATTCATTTTCTAAAGCAGCCAAGGCACACCCCTAGGGTTCTTGAAGAGAACCTAAACCTTGAGGGCTAAGGTAAGTAAAAATACCAATGGTTTGATGTAATTTTTTAATGAAAAACATGAAGAGTATGTTGGTTGTATTGTGCAGGAATTTTGGGACAGCATGTGTTCCAAATATTGTGGTTCACTTTTCTTGTTAAATAAGAGACTTTTATCTTGTTGGTTGGCTGAGTTATGAAGTAATATGTATGTTTTTAACAAGTCTTGGGTCTGTAATGATGTAAGAAGGCTACTGGACCACTTTTATCTTCCGCAAGAATAAGTTCTTGAATGATATCTTAATTCCGCTTTTAGTAAGAATTCGTGGACTGAATATTGGGAATTGTTGTCTCATGTTTTCCATCTACTTAGGGACTGTTTTTGGACTGTTTTAGGACTGTAATTGTGTGTAAATATGCTGAGGACAGTTTGGTTGAGGTTGAAACGGATTTGGAATGGTTGACGTCGAAGTGTAACGGAAGGAAGCAATGTTGCGTTGTCTACTTGCGTGTTGTGTAGAGTTGTTGCATGTTGTACTATTTGAGTTGTTGTAATGCTGTTATGGGACTAAAAATAGTTGGATATGATATGTATATGGAAATGTGTATTAGAAAATACGATTAGGAGTGGAAATGTTGAAAGAATACTCTTTGCTTACTAATTCCGAGCTTGCTGCCCGGATATTATTTTTGGGTGAAATTGGATTACCAAGATGTATTTATTAGCTGCTAACACTAGTTTTATCACCTAATATATTGTATATATGTGTTTGGAGGAAAAGGATACTACTCCGAGGTAATAACGACATAGTATAGCGAGGTATGTAAGGCAACTTGACTTCCTATTACTTGGCATGAAATCTATAATCTTCCTTAGAACATAAAGGCACATACAAATTCCGACATCACTAATAATTGTGTCTCCACTCTTTATCATGTTCATATATACCCATACATAGCCATTGTCAAACCTGCATATGTACTTGGATACCAAATATACATGAGTTCCTTGTTACTAAACAAAGTCCATGTGTTGTTTAATCTCCGATACGGTTCATTAGTCATGTATCTCTCTTTTCATTGTGGTATTATCTTGTATGGTTGTTATATGTCACATGTCTATATTCCTACAGTTCTATAGGCTATGACTACCAAAAGAACCATCTCAAAGTAAATAAAAGATAACTTACAGTTGCTTATAAATGGGTGGTAACCCGAGGGGTGGAAGAATCACCTAGCCAGGGTAGATCCCATTTTCGGGGGGTATCCCAGAGGTGAAAGGAAAGCCTAGCATGGGTCAAACCCGTTACAGATTTACCACTGATCAGCTGGTCATTTACATAATATATTGTGCACAGATTATACAGTAAAGAAAGATACAGTAATAAAAAAAGACATAAAGTACATGATTCCACAGTATGACTAAAGGTGGTCTTTTCATCCTTACACCCAGTGTGTGATTTCATTTGAGTTCTTATTTCATATACAGTATTTCCTGCCTTACATATTCAGTACATTATCTCGTACTGACGTCCCTTACGGGGGACCTGCATTTCATGCTGCAGGTACAAAAGCTACTAGATCTCCCCAGTAAGATTACAGGATTCTAGCTGTTGTTACTGAGCTCCAGGTTGCTTCGGAGCTTGTGTGTCTAGAGCTTGTATTTTGTATTGCATAGTTGGTCAAGAGGCGGGGCCTGTCCTGACTCATATAGATATTGTTCCTTACTTAAAGGCTTTGTAGACAATGTAAATTAAAGTGTGGTCAAATAGTGTATTATAGACATCGTGGCTCCAACGGCCTTGTCTTATGCATTTACTGTTGGTTTGTTAATGCAGTTTACTTCCTTTTAAGAGCATGTTGAATATGGAAACCTCTTAAATGTTCATAGCAGGTGCATAGTTATATGTTGGTTCTCCTGAGCCTTGTCGGCAACGGGTGCCAGTCCGCCTTAATGGGGCTTAGGGTGTGATAGAAGTGGTATCAGAGCGGGTCGTCCTAGGGAGTCTACAAAGCCGTGTCTATGTAGAGTCTTGTTTATAGATATGTTGTGCACCACATTTATAAGCAAGAGGCTACGTGGCATTTAGGAGTTGTCACTTTCTTTTCATTCTTTAGATCGTGCCATAAAGCCAAGTATCGTAGGTTGATTATTTCTAACCTCTGAATCGTTTTGTATAGTAAGCATGCCTGAAACAAGGAAAAGCAAAGGCAAGGGGAGGAGGTGGAAGTGGTAGTTGGTATACCCAGTCGGGTCAGACGACGAGATGAGGCCCAAGATGAGTCTCTATCCCAAACATCTCCAACTCCTCCAGCTCCTGATGAACCAGGTAGTAGTGAAACTCCCCCAGAGCCACCTGTCGATGCTACTGTGCAGAATCTGAGAAATGCGGTCCAATTATTGACCCACATAGTATCTAGCCAAAGTCAAAGACAAGAAGGCCCAGTTGTAGGTGCAGGTGGTGTGAATATGGCAGCTAGCACGAGGATACATGACTTCCTTAATTTGGACCCTCCATCTTTTACTGGGTCAGATCCTAATGAAGACCCACAAGACTTTATTGACCAGATCCAACGTACTTTGGATGTTATGCATGTAAGTGGTACAGAAGCTGTAGAACTGGCAGCATATAGATTGAAGGGTATGGCTATATTGTGGCATGAAGCTTGGAAGCAATCTAAGGGTATAGATGCACCTCTAACTACCTGGAAGGAGTTCAAAGAGGCATTTCTTGACCATTACTTTCCATACGAGATTCGAGAGGCCCGAGCAGATCAGTTTCTGAATCTCCACCAAGGGGGTATAAGCGTGAGGGAGTATAGTCTCCAGTTTAACTCCTTGGCCAGGTATGCTCCTAATGTAGTTGCTACTATGGCAGATAGAGTTCATCGATATGTGGATAGGTTGGATTCGTATCTGGTAAGAGACTGCCCCATTGCTTCTTTGAATAAAGACATGGATATAGCAAGGATCAAGCATTTGCACAGAAACTAGAGGATTAGAGGCAAAGGAGAAGGACACAAGAGATAGAAAGGGGGCAGTCCAAGAGGGCCAGATCTACAGGGCAGTTTGTACCATCCCAAGGTGACTTTAGGCCCCGATTTCCTAGTAAACCACCTAGACCATCATCCTCCTATTCTGCAGTCAGTGCTCCACCGCAACTTCAAGGGCCTAGAGGTAATCAGTTTAATCAAAGAAGTGAGGGACAAGGCGCACGGACAACAGGATATTCGGCCAGCCAGCAGATTCCTCCTAGGCAGTCTTGCAAACAATGTGGGAGGAGTCATTCAGGTACATGTCGTGTTGGGACAGATGCTTGTTTTTGGTGTGGTGTACCAGGGCATATGATGAGAGATTGCCCAAGAAGACATATGGGTGATATAGCACAACCTGCTGGGTCAGCTGTTGCATCATCATCGTCAGTTCCTCCATTCGGTAGGGGTCAGCAAACACCTACAGGCCGTGGTAGAGGTGGTAGAGGAGCAACTAGCTCCAGCAGAGCCCAGAATCGCACTTATGCTCTGGGGAGTCGGCAGAATTTAGAAGCTTCACCCGATGTGGTCACAGGTACATTGTCCATCTTTTCACATAATGTGTATGCATTAATTGACCCTGGTTCTACATTATCATATATCACTCCACTAGTGGCTGGGAAGCTTAAAAGAACACCTAAATTATTGAACGAGTCATTTGAAGTGTCTACACCAACCGGTGAATCTATTATAGCTAGAAGGGTCTATTATAACTATGTAATAACCGTTTGTGACCGTGACACATTGGTTGACCTTGTTGAGTTAGATATGGTGGAATTCAATGTTATAATGGGTATGGATTGGTTAGCTTCTTGCTATGCTACTGTAGATTGCCGAACTAAGAGAGTGTATTTCCACTTTCCAAACGAGGCGGTCCTTGAATGGGAAGGTAATGTTGGGGCACCGAAGGGTAAGTTTATTTCTTATTTTAAGGCGAGGAAGATGATGTCAAAGGGGTATATATGTCATCTAGTTAGAGTAAGGGATATGGAGGCTGAATCGCCAACTCTTCAGTCTGTTCCCGTAGTGAATAAATTTGTTGATGTGTTTCTCGAAGAGCTTCCAGGTTTACCTCCAGAACGAGAAATAGATTTTGGCATTGATTTACTTCCAGGTAATCAACCTATTTCTATCCCTCCATATAGAATGGCCCCAACAGAATTACGTGAATTAAAGGAGCAATTAAAAGATTTGCTAGAGAAGGGTTTTGTAAGACCTAGTGTGTCCCCTTGGGGTGCATCAGTGTTATTTGTACGTAAAAAGGATGGCACCTTGAGAATGTGTATTGACTATCGGCAATTGAATAAGGTGACAATTAAAAACAAATACCCCCTCCCTAGGATTGACGATTTGTTTGATCAGTTACAGGGTGCCAAATGCTTTTCAAAAATTGATTTGAGGTCAGGTTATCACCAAGTGAGGGTGAGGGAGAAAGATATACCCAAGACAGCCTTTAGGACACGCTATGGTCACTTTGAATTTCTTGTTATGTCATTTGGGCTGATAAATGCACCAGCAGTTTTTATGGACTTAATGAACAGGGTATTCCAGCCATTCTTGGATGTATTCGTGATAGTATTTATAGATGACATTTTGGTGTATTCAAGATCAGAAGAGGACCATGCAAATCACTTACGGCAGGTATTACAAGTTCTTCGTGATCGACAATCGTATGCCAAGTTTTCCAAATGTGAATTTTGGTTAAAATCAGTGGTATTCTTGGGTCATATTGTATCCGATGAAGGAATAAGGGTTGATTCACAAAAGATAGAGGCGGTGAAAGATTGGCCAAGGCTAACAACACCCATAGAGGTTTGAAGCTTCTTAGGGTTGGCAGGTTATTACAGAAGATTTGTCGAAGGTTTTTCTTCTATTTCTGCATCTCTAATAAAGTTGACTCATAAGGCGACCAAATTTCAATGGAGTGATGCATGTGAAAGGAGCTTTCAAGAGTTGAAAAGCAGGCTAACTTCTGCACCTATATTAGTGCTTCCAGAAGGCACAGAGGGGTATGCCGTGTATTGCGATGCTTTGGGGGTTGGCTTAGGGTGTGTACTGACACAACATGGTAGGGTAATTGCTTATGCATCGAGACAACTGCGGCCATATGAGAAAAACTACTCGACACATGACCTTGAGCTAGCAGCTGTTGTGTTTGCCTTAAAAATATGGTGCCATTATTTGTATGGAGTTCATGTTGACATATATACTGACCATAAGAGCCTACAGTACATCTTTAAACAGAAAGACTTAAATTTAAGGCAGCGGAGGTGGTTGGAGCTAATAAAGGATTATGATGTTGATATACTATACCATCCAGGGAAAGCAAATATGGTAGCTGATGCTCTGAGTCGTAAGGCGATTATGAATATTGGTGAGCAGTCCGTGGTACGTCAAGGAGTGGCTAAGGATCTACATCAACTAGCCAATTTGGGGGTTCGCCTGATTGAAATTCCAAAAGTTGGGGTTGTTGTGCATAATGCTGCGGAGTCTTCATTGGTAACAGAGGTAAGAGAAAAACAGTTCAAAGATCCTATTCTACGGTGACTTAAGGAGAAGGTGAGTCAAGGCACAATGAAGGGCTTTGAACTCACCCAAGATGGAGTACTTTACTGCCGAAATAGATTATGCGTTCCTAATATAAATGGACTAGGAAGGAGAATAATGGAAGAAGTCCATCATTTAAGATATTCTATCCATCCAGGATCAACTAAGATGTATCATGACCTGAAGGGAATGTTTTGGTAGGAAGGCATGAAAAAGGACCTTGCAGAATTTGTGGCTCAATGTCCGAATTGCCAACAAGTTAAGGTAGAGCACCAAAAGCTGAGAGGTTATATGCAATGTATAAATCTTCCAACGTGGAAGTGGGTATGATTAATATGGATTTTGTTACTGGGTTGCCTCGCTCATTTCAGAAGTTTGACTCCATATGGGTGATAGTTGATAGACTTACAAAGTCAGCACACTTTTTACCAGTTAAGAGTGACTATACGGCTGAAGAGTATGCAAAGCTATACCTCAGGGAGATAGTTAGGCTACATGGGGTCCCAATCGGGGGGCTCAATTCACCGCAAAGTTTTGGAAATCCTTCCAGAGGAGCTTAGGGACACAAGTGAACTTAAGTACAACTTTCCACCCGCAGACAGATGGGCAAGCAAAACGCACCATTCAAACACTTGAAGATATGTTACGGGCTTATGCATTAGACTTCAAAGGTAGTTGGGTGGACCATTTGCCACTTATTGAATTTGCTTATAATAATAGCTACCATTCAAGCATCAAGATGGCACCGTATGAAGCTTTGTATGGAAGGAAATATAGATCACCCATAGGATGGTTTGAAGTAGGTGAAACCACCTTGCATGGTCCAGATCTAGTCCAACAAGCCATGGAAAAAGTCAAGGTAATACGACAACGGCTAGAAACAGCCCAAAGTCGTCACAAATCATATGCAGATGCTAGAAGAAGAGGACTGGAATTCTCAGTAGGAGATTGGGTGTTCTTAAAGGTGTCCCCAATGAAAGTGTTATGAGATTTGGTAAGAAAGGGAAACTAAGCCCACGTTACATAGGCCTATATAAGATTATTAAAAGGTTTGGACAGGTTGCATATGAATTAGAGCTACCCCAGGAGCTTTCAATGGTTCATCCAGTTTTTCATGTCTCAATGCTTCGAAAATGCATAGGTGATCCATCTCGTATTACTCCTATTGAAGATATGCAGGTTATGGAAGATCTCACCTATGAAGAGGTACCTATTTCTATCCTAGATCGCCAAGTTAGAAAGCTAAGGAAAAAAGAAATACCTTCAGTAAAAGTGCTTTGGAGGAACCAGCAGGTGGAAGAGATAACGTGGGAGGCGGAGGAAGCAATGAGGTCTAAATACCCTTATTTATTTGAGGCTAAAGAGGAAGTCCAAGATACAATGTTGAAGGAGTAGTAGGTACGTGAATATGAATTCTTATTATGTTTTCAAAAGTCTGTTTACACGAAAGTACGAACTTGTTTAACCTATTCAATTATGCTTACATTCGGAGACGAATGTTCCTAAGGGGGGGAGGATGTAACACTCCACATCTTACATGTACTAGTCCAACGCAGATGAAACATGATATGGCAGGGTCAAATTCGCACATATTTTTAAAAGTGCGTGAATTTTAGATTAAAGGGCTATATGTACGTCTAACGCTTAAGATGGCCGAGTGTAAATAATTTTTAAGTCAAGTTAAGGAGAGTGTGACCTTAAATGAAGTAAAAGAATTGAGGTGTTTGTGGGACTTAGAAAGCTAGCAGGTGAGTCACCTACGTGCTTAGCTTAAATAGGCTCGGTAAACAGAGACAAGGCCCAACACCGAATTTGTTCAAGTCCGATAAATAATAAACCCCGAGTTAAGGATGTCATTTGGGCCCATGGTTTAGCATCATAAAAGGACAACATTTTCAGCCTAAGGTGAATAGGAAAAAGGGCCAAATTATAATCACAACCCAATTCATAACTAGGGCCCAAACTAAGTGGGCTTAAGGGAGAAATGTTTGCAACAAAGCCCATCCTATTTGAAGCCCAATAAGGCCCAAATGAAAAGGCCAAGCTGCTTCCCATAACCTTAATAAAATAAGGCTGAATACCCAAAAGAAAGTCGGCCAAAAGTGGCCTATAAAAGGGAGCAACAAGCAGCAACTTTTAGTCATTTTCTCAAACCAAAAATTCAGATTTCTCTCAAAGTTTCTTCTTGCTCTCTATTCATTTTCTAAAGCAGCCAAGGCACACCCCTAGGGTTCTTGAAGAGAACCTAAACCTTGAGGGCTAAGGTAAGTAAAAATACCTATGGTTAGGTGTGATTCCATGAAAAACATGAAGAGTATGTTGGTTTTATTGTGCAGGAATTTTGGGACAGCATGTGTTCCAAATATTGTGGTTCACTTTTCTTGTTAAATAAGAGACTTTTATCTTGTTAGTTGGCTGAGTTATGAAGTAATATGTATGTTTTTAACAATTCTTGGGTCTGTAATGATGTAGGAAGGTTGCTGGACCACTTTTATCTTCCGCAAGAATAAGTTCTTGAATGATATCTTAATTCCGCTTTTAGTAAGAATTTGTGGGCTGAATATTGGGAATTGTTGTCTCATGTTTTCCATCTACTTAGGGACTGTTTTTGGACTGTTTTAGGACTGTAATTGTGTGTAAATATGCTGAGGACAGTTTGGTTGAGGTTGAAACGGATTTGGAATGGTTGACGTCGAAGTGTAGCGGAAGGACGCAATATTGCGTTGTCTACTTGCGTGTTGTGTAGAGTTGTTGTATGCTGTATTGTTTGAGTTGTTGTAATGCTATTATGGGACTAAAAATAGCTGGATATGACATGTATATGGAAATGTGTATTAGAAAATACGATTAGGAGTGGAAATGTTGAAAGAATACTCTTTGGTTGCTAATTCCGAGCTTGCTCCCCGGATATTATTTTTGGGTGAAATTGGATTACCTAGATGTATTTATTAGCTGCTAACACTAGTTTTATCACTTAATATATTGTAGATAAGTGTTTGGAGGAAAAGGATACTACTCCGAGGTAATAACGACATAGTACGGCGAGGTATGTAAGGCAACTTAACTTCCTATTACTTGGCATGAAATCTATAATCTTCCTTAGCACATAAAGGCACATACAAATTCCGACATCAGTAATAATTGTGTCTCCACTCTTTACCATGTTCATATGTACCCATACATAGCCATTGTCAAACCTGCATATGTACTTGGATACCAAATATACATGAATTCCTTGTTACCAAACAAAGTCCATGTGTTGTTTAATCTCCGATACGGTTCATTAGTCGTGTATCTCTCTTTTCATTGTGGTATTATCTTGTATGGTTGTTATATGTCACATGTCTATATTCCTACAGTTTAAAGGCTATGACCACCAAAAGAACCATCTCAAAGTAAATAAAAGATAACTTACAGTTGCTTATAAATGGATGGTAACCCGAGGGGTGGAAGAATCACCTAGCCAGGGTCGATCCCATTTGCGGGGGGTATCCCAGGGTGAAAGGAAAGCCTAGCATGGGTCAAACCCATTACAGATTTACCACTGACCAGCTGGTCATTTACATGATATATTGTGCACAGATTATACAGTAAAGAAAGATACAATAATAAAAAAAGACATAAAGTACATGATTCCACAGTATGACTAAAGGTGGTTTTTTCATCCTTACACCCAGTGTGTGATTTCATTTGAGTTCTTATTTCATGTACAGTATTTCCTGCCTTACATATTCAGTACATTATCTCGTACTGACGTCCCTTACGGGGGACCTGCATTTCATGCTGCAGGTACAAAAGCTACTAGATCTCCCCAGTAAGAGTATAGGATTCCAGCTGTTGTTACTGAGCTCCAGGTTGCTTCGGAGCTTGTGTGTCTAGAGCTTGTATTTTGTATTGCGTAGTTGGTTAGGAGGCGGGGCCTGTCCCGACTCATATAGATATTGTTCCTTACTTAGAGGCTTTGTAGACAATGTAAATTAAAGTGTGGTCAAATAGTGTATTATAGACATCGTGGCTCCAACGACCTAGTCTTATGCATTTACTTTTGGTTTGTTAATGCAGTTTACTTCCTTTTAAGAGCATGTTGAATATGGAAACCTCTTAAATGTTCATAGCAGGTGCATAGTTATATGTTGGTTCTCCCGAGCCTTCTTGGCAACGGGTGCTAGTCCGCCTTAATGGGGCTTAGGGCGTGACAGTCAAGTTCCAACCACCCGTTGAACCTATTCCAGAATGGAAGGGTGGTGACTCTTCTATTAGGGGTCGGTTTATTTCCTACCTTAAGGCGCGGAGAATGATTTCTAAGGGGTGCATCTATCATATTGTGAGGGTCAAGGATGTAGAGTCTGAAGTGCCCACTCTTGAGTCGGTCCCTGTGGTGAATGAGTTTTCGAATGTGTTCCCGAAGACTTACCAGGCATTCCTCCGAAAAGAGAGGTGGACTTTCGCATAGATCTTCTTCCAGATAGTCAACCTATTTCTGTTCCTCCTTATCGTATGGAACCGGCATAATTGGAAGAATTAAAGGAGCAGCTAAAGGATCCTTTGGAGAAGGGTTTCATTCGGCCTAGTATTTCATCGTTGGGTGCTCTTGTGTTGTTTATAAGGAAGAAGGACGGGTCTCTTCGGATGTGTATAGACTACCAACAACTGAATAAGGTGACTCTTAAGAATAAGTACCCGTTGCCCATGTTGTTGACTTAGCATCGATGGATTGGGGACGTTAGGGATATCCCCAAGGTCCCTCTCCCTTTCCTTGAACTATGTGCCAACATAGGAACGATCTCCATTACCGAAAAGACCGGGTCGTAAGGAATGGATATTCGTCTATTATGTTTTTGTTTTGATATGATTTTGTAAATCCTTCTGAAAAGCGTGGTTGTAAGGAAGGTGACCATCCATCGAAAAGTGTGGTCGTAAGGTATGATGTAGATTACCTTTGGCAAGTAATCTTCTCCCTACAGGTGGGAGGTCCCAATCGATCTAATTCATGTAATAGCTCGCATGGATTTGGTTTGTCGGTTATAGTCCATCCCCGCTATATGGAGCATTATGGATCATGATTTTCATGGCATCTTGTATACTACTCTTTCTTGGATATATATATGATTCTTTCTATATTATGTACCCTTGTCATCTAACATTGAAATGCAGTTTGTTAAGTCATATGCAATGCATGCCCGCATACTTAGTACATTCAAACCTACTAGTGCATACTCTATGCCTACATGAATTTACCATGTAGGGACCGAGTACTTTGAATATTAGCTATTTGAAGAACAGTTCACTCTTAGAATCTTTGTGGTGAGTCCCGTCTTCCGAGCGTGAGCTGGCTATGTTCTTTCTATTGTTGTTTGGATGTTCCCTTTATTGAGGGTGAGCCCGGAACTTGTCCTGGCCCTCGTTCCTTGGATTAGAGGCATTGTTGGGCACTATTATGACTATGTATCACTTGCGCGTTCTCTATCTATACATGATTCCTGAACTTGGACTTGTCTAAAATCGTATGTGTTGTATACAAATCTTGAACCGATGATGTGATTATAGATACTTGAGGCTTATTTAGGGGCCCTTGGGTCCCCAATCGTCATGTCACGTCTAGGCCCCTACCCCGAGTCGTGACAGGCCACTTTTGTACAATGAGGGAACAAGTGGACGAGGCAGACTTGTCGCACACTCTTCTGGTTTGCTCAATTTCATGCAAAATATTATTTTTCGATGTAGGTGACTTAAAAATTGAAGGCGACCGTTTTCCTCACAATTTGTCTCCTGAAAAAGAATACGAAGTCAGATTTTTAAATAATGCATGGATTTTAAGATATTCAAGGAAATATAACATAAGGGCTTTTCGAGTCGCGGTGGGAGGCGTTACATCGGGTTAGGATGAATTTGGGGCGGGTTTGGGTAGTTTGGGGTAGGTCAAATTTAATTTGTAAATAATTTGAAGTAATTAAATTTGACCAATAAATAATCGCCACGTGTTTAAAATAATTATTTAATAAAAAATCTATTAAAGAGAAGATTATTTTTTACCCCAAAGTGGATGAGAGGGGCATTTTGGAACCTATATAAGTGGATGGGGACATTTTTGTATCAATTTCAATAATTCGAGGGCATTTTAGGCCCTTTTTTGTTTTAAAAAATAGTTATTTACAAAAATGCTATCCATAAATATAGTGGAAAAGATGTATACAAGTATTTCAAGGGATAATTAGATTTTCAACTATGCTAATGTATGCAGTAAATTCCCTTACATAATTAATTTCATGAATTTTCATAATATACCACTAATTCAAAAAAATTAATTCGTGCATTATTTCTTTTAATCTATATTACCAAACTACTCCTTAGTTATTTATGCTACATAAAATGTCAAATAAAAAAAATTACAATGGATTTAGAGATTTAATTGAAAAAAAAATTAAGCAGAAGAACCCAAAATACAAACTTACATAACAGTCCATTAGACCATTGGCCGCTGAAAAAATGGTAATGCTTATCCGTGCGTAATTTGCCTAGTAGCAATAGAAATGCAGGAAGTTGTTTGGACATTTTATAGTTTTGAGCCCACACGGAAACAAGTGGTGCAGTTTGGCGGAAAATTACAAGCCGCTCAAACTATTAGGGTAATAAAACCCTGAAACCCAAAGTTGAAAGAGAGAATCAGTCTTCGATGGCTTCTCTGCTGAATCCACATCTCACTCTGCCTCAAAACAAGGTGAAAAAACTTTACACTCTTTGCAAATATTCATCTTTGATCAAACAAATTGTACTTTAATTTGAAAGCTTTCTCTACTCTAAAAGATGAGAGGGAAATCCAAAGTATTTCAATCCAAAAGCTATTAAATAATTTCAAATCATACTAACACCTAAAGTTATTAAGACCCACTTATTAAGTTGTTACTTCTCCGATTAAGGAGTAGCTGAGTGAAACTTGATATGTCTCTCCTTATGTAGATACTAATCCTATAATTTACACTAACTATGTTAACCTTTTGATGTGTCCCTTACTCTTTCTTTTGGTGTATCGATTTTTCTATCAATACGAGAATGCCCTAGTGGAATGGGCGAGGCGTACCCAAAATTTAGTAAAAAAATCAGCTAGTAAACGAAGGTTAAGCTGTAATTTGGAGTAGATAGATAGTTTTTGGGTTTTTCAATGTTGAGCACTTTCCTTAAAGAATGACTCTGTTGGAGGACACTACAATACACAAGGCCTCTTTTTACTAGCAAATTAGTTATAAGCTTAATGCAATGGTTTGTTGCCCAAACTATAGTTTTAAATAGGCCTTGCTTTTGCAGATAGCCCTTCATCTTTGCAAACTAATTGATTGATTGTAAGGTTTTTGTCTAAAATGAATATAAATTAATGCTATTTAAAATAATTGATTTAAATAGCATTATATGATGCTATACGCCAAATCACACTTTGTATTTTCCCACTAATGGAAGGCTGAAGAATGATATAAAAGGCAGCTTCACCTGTACCACTAATGATGGGCTTTGTTCATTGTTTCTTTCACTTTGTTAGTTTTCTGGATATGTTCTTAAACCCTCCTTATATTCAGCTGAACCCTGGTGGTGGCCGAGCTGTATTTACTAGTGGAATACCAAACAAAATTTTTCAACGATCTCAATGGAGCCACAGGCATTGTTTGCTGATGAGAGCTAAGACATCAGCAGAAATGGATACGCTTGCAAAAGATTCTGTTGGCACCGATGCTGTTGATGATAAGGGTGATTTTTTTCCCCATTTTAAGCAGCACACTGTCAAAATTTTCATTGGATTTCTCTATATTCCTCTATATCTTCCTTCAAGAAATAGCTATTATTGAGGAATCCATGAAATCCTTTGTGTCCTTTTGGTCAAGGATGCAATATAGTACTAGCTTTATTACTGTGTGAAGAGAATAAGTGATTCTGTTCCTACATTTGTAATTTTAAATTTGAATAGTCACTAACAAAAATCTATGCTACTTTGTCGTACACAGACAAACTAGCATAGATTTCCAAACTAGTTTAATAAACATAAGTTGGAGCTGTGATATTCTTGTTTCAAGTTCTTGATACATGTACAGTGACCATAATCTATTAATTGTTCAGCTTAAGGGTGCATAAGGTGATATGGTGGATACAAATTACATTGGTAAATTTATATTACTCCCTTCGTTCCTTTTTTGTTGTCATAGTTTCTTTTTTTAGAGTCAAATGATATAAGGTTGGACTAATATTTTGAAATGTATATTTTCATCATCTTAATATGAAAAAATTGCAATTTATAGTACTTGTTTTATTGTTTTTGAATATCTAAATTTTGATTTTAAAATATCGAACTAATGTAATTTAATTTATCTTTAAAAATTTGCCAAAGTGACTTCGAGAAGGGCAACATGACAACTTTAAAGGAACGGAGGCATATCTTTCAAGGCCTTAGTTTCATATGGGTTGATAGGTTTACACCAGAACACTTCTACATAAATTATTTATTACAGAATATAGGATGGGAAGATTGTTAGGCCAAACTGGTCTTATAACTAATTGGTCAAATATATCTGATTTCGAATTATTATTTTCTCGGTGCAGATTTTGGAGTTGTTAGCATGCACCACGTTGGAATACTATGTGAAAACCTTGAGAGGTCGTTAGACTTTTACCAGAATATTCTTGGTAATCACCCTTACCTTGTATTGGATGACTATATTACAGTGGAAATACATAACTTCGTAGTCTGAAAGTTCATGGATTGATCAGGACTAGAAATAAATGAGGCAAGACCACATGACAAGCTTCCCTACAGAGGTGCTTGGTTGTGGGTGGGTTCTGAGATGATACATCTGATGGAGCTTCCAAATCCAGATACCAAAACTGGTCGGCCAGAGCATGGGGGCCGAGATCGTCATACTTGCATAGCAATTCGTGATGTGTCTAAGCTGAAAGCTATTCTTGATAAAGCTGGTAATTCATTTACCTTATTCCTGTTTCAGCTTCTGAATTGAAAATGAAAAAGAAAAGACTCTGGACATATATTCTACTCTTTGTTTTCTTTTTCAGGCATTCCGTACACTCTTAGTCGCTCTGGGAGACCAGCCATTTTCACTCGAGATCCAGATACTAATGCACTAGAATTTACTCAAGTTGATGCTTGACGGGATCTGGACTGCTTGCTCTCCAATTTGTAATCCTTATATAGTTAATACAGCAGCCATTGTGAATATACGTATAGGGGATATTCCACAAGTAGAACCAAGAACTCTTTGAAGCACTTCTGCTGTTAGGGGGTATGGCTTATCAATACCCACGAAGTCATGTGCTGTTTATATGATTTGAACATCTGTGGTTAATACAATTTTCACGAATACATGTACTAGTTACTCTTATTTAAATAACACCATCTGCAGATCTTTATGCCAAAAGTCTTGAATTATTCTCTTTGTTATCTGTTCCAAATTCCACCAGACTATCTATTCTTCAAGAATGGTTAGTGATATTCTAACTATTATAGAAGAGTGGATCAAGCAGGAGGATTGACATGTGTGCTCGTGTAATTTAGCTCATGCTCATGGTTAATTTGGACAGTATCTATACACACCTCATGCTTGTATAGCTGTCGTCTAAAAGCACAACTTGGATCTGTACATTGACGTGTCATTGAAAGCCAGCGCTGGGTGTTCCCATTTCCTAATGTTGGGAGATCTGTTCATGTGGGCTCAAATCCTTCAAGCTATATTACCTCGTCTCCATTTTCTCTTCTCTGGCTGCCATAATCCAATCTTTTCTGCTACAATTTCCAGGTACTTTTTGTTGCCCTTTCCTTTTATTGTTTCCTCTTCTTTGATTTGAGTTTGTGGATTTAGGTCTATGAGATATGGGTGTGTCTAATTTTTCAATTTCCCAGCAGTTTTGGTTGCATTTTTATGCAATTGCTCAATATAAAAGTTTGGGTCTCTTAAAAATTACGTAATCCCAACTTCTGTTTGCTGGGGATGCTCTTTAATTCATCAATTATGAGGTCCCCTCCCCCACCCCCACAATTTTTTGGTTATTTTAAAAAGACTGTTGGATGATCTTTGAAACATAGTTTTTTGGTAACCAAAATTAGAAAATGAGTTAATTACCAAATACGCTGCTAATGTTCTCTTCTGCTTTGGGCAAGAAATCATATTGACGAGTTTCCCAATTGAAAATTAGAGCCCAAATATTAGTAGTGAAGACTATGCAGGACTGTCTATAGATTGATTTGCTCTAATTTGAGTTTTATTAGTAATCCCTGCTACTGTTAAAACAAAAATGATCCAATTTGGTAGCTTTCCGCAAACTGACTTGAAAAAGCCGCTGCAGTCGTTGACAATGTTTTCAAACTTTTCCACGTAACAGTGAGCTTCCGTTGGATGTTAATGGCCTTCATAATCTATTCCAAACACTACACATCCATTTTTTGTCAGCTTTGTCCCAAGACCTATCCATAATAGTGCAACATCTACATTTAAGTTATATCCACAATATGTAACTTTCACAGTTCTACTGTGCACGACAAAAAGAGCACCAATGCATTGGCTATAGCAGCATGGCATAGATAGCAATTGTCTGGGATATCCCTAGGTGGATGGATCTAGAGAGGATGACAAAATTTATTTTTGAGATACTCACTCAATTAATAGTTATTACTTTAGAAAGTCACTTTTTTTAGTGACAAATTAGAACCAAGAGTAAAAATGATTTTTTGAGACAATAACTATTAATTAAGCGAGCATATGAGAAATCAACCAAAGATTACAACTTATAATAGGATCTCTTCTTAGAGTTAGTTGAACCACTCTAAACAAATAATTGAGCAATGTCAAACACCGTAAACTCAGAATAGTATTCAGTTGTGAATGAGGTAAAATCCCTATCTCCACATCCTGTCCACCATTCATTACAGTTTAAATTAGCCGCAATGTAAGCTATGAAGCAAGCAGCTGAAAGTTCATTCTCCTGTAGATTAGTTTTCTCTAATTTGAGTTTTTCTTAGGCATAATTAGTCACAATTGAGTTACTTCTCTGTTGTGTTTTAGAGTTTACTTTGAGTACTTCTCAAACACCTTGTAGTCACTCGTATTTCATCAATTTCACTTTCCATGCTCTTTCTGTCCTTTCCATACATTATTTTATTGTACTCCTTATGCCTTGGGATATAACTGAACACATTATTGGACAACTTCCGCAATTGCTGCTTAACTTGCTTTAGACATATATGACTCCTCTACCAGCGAAATAGGAGCATCACATCTTACGTGTGTCTCCGACATGCATACATGAAACTAATTGAGGCGGATTTAAAGCTGTGATTACCTAGGTTTTGTTTTACCTGCTGGTGTATGGATAATGTAAGCTTCAAAATATTAAGAGTGGTATGTACAATCCTCAACTGATAAAAAATATGTACCACCACCACCTTCGTCGTCCTCCTTCATTGAGCAAGTCAGCTGCTATCTATAATCAACTGTAAATTGTAAAAATAAGCATATTTCATCAAGTGAACTGGCTAATGACCACCTCAAGCTATAATAAAAATTGATATGTGCGATATGCGCTCAATTGTTTGCTCTTGTGTTTTATCCTTGTAATGGGAGAGATGGAGGGTGATCTTACAGCCATATATTGTGTTATTTTTATAGGATATATTTTTAAATACATTCCCGTTGAAAAGGTTCCCTTCTTTAATAGCATTCCTCTGCTTGTGAGAACAACCAAAATAACTGGTTTCTCTTACACTATGTATGAGATTCTTCGCTTATATTAGTGCTGTTTACAACAAGGGGAAAAAAAGGAGGGAAGGATCTTCAATACAATTTGTGGTTTTCACTCTAATGATGGAAAAGTGAAATTTTACAATGAAGAAGTTGCAACTCCAGCCCCTTGTGCTTGCAATCAAAGCATGGTTAACCAGTAGGATCTTGTTAATTTTCTACTGCAGTCTGCCATATGGGAATATTGTCAGTGCGTGCTCGGATATAAAAATTTCTGAATTTTAAGGGCTCGCCTTAATGAATTTCTGTGCAACTGGATTTCAGTAAATTACTAATGTTTCCCATTTTTTGGGATTTTGTCGAAATTAATAATTGAGCGTAGAGTATAATTCTATTGTAATTTTGGGATTCTTTTTTATTTTACGAAATAGGTTTTCGCTTGCGTGGCCATCATTATTGTGCTAAGACAACAACTTTTGAATGCCTATATGAGGAGCTAAGTGATAGAGGCGGGGACAAGAGATTGTATAGGCTCACTAAAGAGAGAAAGGAAAGCTCGCGACTTGGATCAAGTGAAGTGCATCAAGGATGAGGAGGGTATGGTGTTGGTGGATGACACTTCCATTAAACTAAGGTGACAAGCTTACCTTCATAAACTCTTAAATGAAAAAGGAGATAGAATCATTGAGTTGGGTGAGTTGACACACTCCGAAAGTCATCGTGATTTTGGTTATTGTAAGCGGTTCAGAGTTGAGGAGGTTAGAAGGGCTATCTATAGGATGAAGAGAGGGAGGGTGGTCGAACCCGATGAGAATACGGTAGATTTTTGGAAGAACATGGTCAAAAATGACATAGAGTGGTCGACTAGACTGTTTAATGCTATTATGAAGACTTCCAAGATGTCTGATGAATGGAGCAGGAGTACAATAGTTCCATTGTACAAGAACAAATGGGATATTTGAAATTGTAACAATTATAGGGGTATCAAGTTGTTAAGTCACACTATTAAGGCTTGGGAGAGACTGATGGAGATAAGGGTGAGAAAGGTAGCTAGTGTTTATTTCGGAGAATCAGTTTGGATTCATGCCAGGGCGGTCGACTATGGAAACAATTCACCTTCTTCGAAGATTAGTGGAGAAATACAGGGAAAGGAAGAAGGACCTTCATATGGTGTTCATTGATCTCGAGAAGGTCTATGACAAAGTGCCAAGGGATGTCCAGGTGCTTAGAGGTGAAAGGTGTCCCAATGGCATATATCAGGGCGATTAAGGACATGTGCGATGGAGCCAAAACTCGGCTGAGAACGTTGGGAAGAGACTTAAATATCTTCTTAATAGGATGAAATTTAGTCTAGAGAAGTTCTAGAAAGTTTGCTACAAATCTCTTCCCAAAGGCCAAGATATACTTCTTTTTGTGAGTTGAAACAACGCTTTTTCCTTCAAAAATAGACTGGGCCTCGCCTCGCGTTGAAAGGAGTGGAGGAGTGTTACTCGAATCGAGGGTCACCCTTTTTAAAGTTTGATCATGAGAAGTGATTGCAATCATCTGTTTTTGCTCAATGGCTAAAGTTGACTCTGCCTCGGGTTTTGATGTCGACACAGATTCAACACTAATTTGCGGCCTCTCTTGTAGTGATTTCTTTGGATGCTAAACAACATTTACCTACATAAAAGGGGAGGAAAGAAAATTAGCATATTACTTAACCATGAATTTTTTTTTAAATTGAGGTCAAGAGGAAAACATCTTCACTCTGAATAGCTAATGTTTTTGGAAGACCATCAATGCCTTGTTCGTCCACAATCTCCAACTCAACAACCTCAAGCACAATTGGTTCGTGTCTTTTCCTCTTCCAACACTGATCCCCATTGCTGCTTTTGCTTGTTTCTTGAGAGGTTTGCATTGTAGGTGGGAGAATTAAGAGGCATCTCTTTGCAGGCTTAGGAGCACGAGCTACTTCTTTCTTAGATCCCTTAGAGGACTTGTGTCACCCCCCAAAGAGAGGGGAGATGCAACTGGCACCCGATAACGTTATTAGCAGGGTAAACCACTAAACTTGCTAGTTAACTAAACTAGGGACCAGACGAAAATCGAATAGCATAACGTTTAAAAAAACACCAAACCGGGACCATTTAGGTCACAACATGTTTAATAGTAAATTATGTACATCAAGATGAGTAAAGCAAAACGATAAAGTACTAGCTAGCCGATAAGGCTGCAACAACAGAGATACAAACACACACTATATATACATGCTAATCTTATGACTGGAGACTGAAAGGCACAAAAGAACCAGCCCACAATAACATGTTCGCAATAGCCTCTTAGAGAACCACTAATACTGCCAGGATAGGGCCCCCACTATACCCAACTGTACAACAAAAAGTAAGCATCCTGGGAAAGCTCTAGGAAGAGGTGGAGCTTACCAACTCACAGCTGAACTGGGCTCCTAGTGGAGGGGGAGATCAGAGTCCCTATCTGAACCTGCACGCATGAAATAAAATGCAACGTCCCCAGGCAACGAGACATCAATATGAATAAACGTGTATTGGTATGTGAGGCAGAATGTAAAACCATAGGTAACTATAGTAAAAAGGATAATAGAAATACCACCTGTAACCAAAACTCAAGTAACCTTAATGACCAATAAGCATTTTTTTAGTGATCAAATATGTATGGTATGCTCGAGTATCACATGTCGTGAATACATATATATAGATGCAAATGCATGACATACCCAACCAAATGCTAGCAATGGTGGTCCTTTTCGATAGATGACCGACATCATATTTGCCAATCTGTGGTCATCTGTACCATATACATACATACATACATACATACATATATATATATATATATATATATATATATATATATATATATATATATATATATATATATATATATATATATATATATATATATATATATATATATATATATATATATATATATATATATATATATATATATATATATATATATATAGTTGGGCAAATAGGCTCCATACCTTCGATTAATCGAAGTCCATGCATAACGTGCAATGTATGATATGAATATTAAATGCACATAGTAGGCCATAACATAAATTTAGCCAATCTTGGCTCATTGGTACACTTATTCTTATAGCATCATAATCATTGTCGTAGCATATACACCAGATTTGTGAAATCTCACATGTCTTTTGAATAAGTTTGACAACTTAACTCTATATTTAGAATGAAGTCTTAACTTTGAAAGTGCTCATAAAGGTGCTTTACATAATGCTCATACTTGGTCCCATGTCAATTAGTAAAAGAAAATATTTAAACAGGATCAAGTGCCTTAGTCGTTCAAATAGGGGCATTACGTTAGTCATTATTGGAAATCAACGTGTTACTTGTTAAGTGCTTCAATTATAGTTGTATAGAAGGACTGATCATGAATACTACACATTCTACATTTATTTTAATGGCACTACACCAAGAAGAGAAACACCTCAAACATATAAATAGGTAGCTGGGAAAACTAACAAAATGATATATAAATATTGAATGTCCAGTTTAAGTGAACAAATGAAATTTCAATCTAATACCATCATGAAAATAACTTAGCTACAATCCCAATGCCTTTCATAGAAGATCTTTCTAGCAAAAAGATAGTAAGATGTCACATTTGACGTTTTGGGAAACTTCCCGGATTTCGTGCTAAAAGGAGGAACAAAGCTTAGCCTTAATACACCTTCTTAACGGATGTCCTATTTACCAAGTTTCTTCATGAGAGTTGTTCCTTACACCCTAAGCTTTGCAACAACTATATATATGATGCTTAAAGACACCTATAAATAGTCCAAAATTTAACATTAATGACCAGATTTGGCAAAGAGTATTTACGTGAGGAAGTGTCCTTAAAACTTCGTAAAAATGACTGTAAAAGAGCCCCAAGGTTATTACATGATCATATCAGCTGTAGACCAAGACTAACCAGCAGGAACACTACCTTTTTTACAGCCCCAAAACAACCTCAAACACATCTAATAGGAGGGGAAAACAATTTCAAAGTGTAAGACACACATTTCTAGGCACGAGGACAAATTTGAACGGTAAAAACGCGAATTAGAGAACTTGTGAGAGCTTTCTCTTCAGTTTCTTATTGTTTTGGGACGAAAATGGTTCATTTTTGAGCTTTAAAATGTCAAAATAGCCGACTTATAGTTGGGCTTGACCCAACCCGGCCCATGACCTGGTTTCCTGCTCAAGCAGTCCCAATAAAACTGTCATAACTTTTTATTCTGAGGTCGGTTTGATGCGCAGTTTTGTGCGTTGCAAGTTAGACTCATAGATCTTCAATTTGATAGGTCATGGACCTTCTCACTCTTTGCATTTTGGGAGATATGGCCTGATACATTTGACCCAAATTTAAGAAGGATTTCTTAAAGAAACTTATAGTAACCTTGGCCAACCTTTATCTTGCATCTTTCTTGATTCCAAAACTTAATGTATGACCTTTATAACTTTTAAAAATCCATTATTAGCAAATTATACACTTTTAGTCCTATTCAAAATGTGAAACCTAATTTAAACTTTTTGAAAAGGGCGAGGTGCCACTCGGGCCATTTCTTTAATCTCAAATGTGTAATTTAAACTTTTTGAAAAGGGCGAGGTGCCACTCGGGCCATTTCTTTAATCTCAAATGTGTATTTGGGGTATTCCTTTGGCTTAAAACTTTAGGTCCTTGACATTACCACTTTTTGGCAGCCTTACTATCCTTAGGTTCTATCCAAAGTCATATATGTCTTATGTAACACACCACCTTATATATATATATATGGAAGACGAGAAACATGGGGTCTCACAATCTCTCCCCCTTAAGAACATTCGTCCGCAAATGTATCAAGGCATCGTCTTGATTGCACTACTATCTCTTAAAATGTGATTTTTGAGGATATACCTTTTATCCCTCCAATCCATAAATCAACTTTAACACAATTCTAATTACTAAACTTTGTATAACTATCCTGTGACGACCCATATAAACTATGCTCCCAACTCATTTAAAATTTAATACTGTAGAAAGATGACTGCCAACTTTTAAAATATGACACCTTAATTGGTAAATAGTTGTGGGTGCTTCCTCATCATTTCCTCTTCTGCTTCCCAAGTCATTTCCTCAATATTGTTGTTCTGCCACAATACTTTCACGGAGGCCACTTCTTTATTCCGAAGCTTTCTCACTTGTCAATCTAAAGTAGCCACTGGCACCTCATCATAAGACATGTTTTCAGCAATGTGGATATCCTTAATGTGAGTAATATGTGAAGGATCTCCAATGCACATACGCAACATCGATACATGAAACACCGGATGAACTGCTCCCAATTCTGAAGGCAAATCAAGCTCGTATGCGACCTTGCTAATCTTTTCATTAATCTTATACGGTCCAACATATCTAGGACTGAGCTTTCCTGTCTTTCCAAACTGCATGATTCCCTTCATAGGTGACACCTTCAAGAACCAATCTTTTGTATAAACTCTAAGTCTCGTCGTCGAACATTTGTATAAGACTTTTGCCGACTCTAGTCTATTTGCAATCGGTCTCTAATAAGTCTCACTTTGTTCATCGCTTGCTGAACTAGATTAGGGCCTAGCAACTTTTCCTCCCCAACCTCAAACCAACCGATCAGCGACCTACATCTTCGCCCGTATATTATTATAAGCAAACTCAATAAGAGGTAGTTGATCATCCCAGCTTCCTTTAAAGTCCAGCACACAAGCACGTAACATATCCTCAACGGTCTAGATGGTATGCTCTGCTTTCCCACTAGTTTGTGGATAAAAAGCGGTGCTGAGATTTACCCATACCCTTCTGAAAAGACTTCCAAAAATGTGCGGTAAATTGAGCCCCTCGATCAGAGATAATAGATAATGGAACTCCATGAAAGCGAACAATCTCTTGAATGTAAAGCTTAGCATAATCCTCCGCCTGAATATGTCATTCTTATGGGTAAGAAATGAGTAGATTTTGTCAACTTATCAATGATTACCCAAATAGAATCATACCTACGTGGCGTACGAGGCAAACCAGTGATGGAGTCCATATTTATCATGTCCCATTTCCATAGTTGAAGCTCAATATATTGAGCTAGGCCTTTAGGTCTCTGATGTTCTACTTTAACTTGCTGGCAATTAGGACATGTGGCTACCTTCTCTATAATATCCAATTTCATGACATTCCACCAATAGATTTGTCGAAGGTCCCGATATATTTTTGTTGCTCCAGGTGGGTCAAATATCTAGAATAATGGGTCTCAGATTGAATCCTGGCACGAAGTCCTTCATTATCTGGTACACATAAGCGGCCTTGGTACCTAAGGACTCTATCTCTAGTTAGCTTAAATGAAGGATGCTGCTGTTGGGAAATGATCTCCCTTAGTATTCTAAGCTTGGATCCTCGTACTGTCGCTCTTTTACTTCATTAACAATGGAAGATTCTGTTGTATTTTGAACAATTACACCTCCATCCTCTGTATCTACCAATTGCACTTGCAAACTAGCTAGCTGGTATAGGTCTTTTGTCATTTTAACCTTATCAGCTTTAACATGGTTTAGGCTTCCCATGGACTTTTGGCTAAGTGCATCAACAACAACATTAGCTTTACCGGGATGGTACAAAATGTCTACATTATAATCTTTTAGTAATTTTAGCCACCTCCTTTGTCATAGGTGCAATTCCTTCTACTTAAATAAATATTGAAGGCTTTGGTGGTCTGTAAAAATATCAACATGAACTTCGTATAAATAATGTCGCCAAATCTTTAAGGCAAATACAATCAAAGCAAACTCAAGATCATGGGTAGGATAGTTTTGTTCACTTTCGCAACTGTCTGGAAGCATATGCAATAACTCTACCATGCTACATAAGAACATAACTTAGGCCAATTCTCAAGGCATCACAATATACAACGTAGCCTTTGGTTCCATCCAGAAAAGGGAAGATAGGTGCAGTAGGAAGCCTTTTCTTTAACTCTTGAAAACTCTGTTCGCATGCTTCACTCCATTGAAACTTAGTTGCTTTATGTGTCAATCCCCTTAACAAACCTCCTATAATATCCTGCAAGCCTAAAAAGCTATGGACCTAGATCGGATTCAATGGTCTCGGTCAGGCCATTACTGCTTCAATCTTCTGACTATCGACTTTGATACCATCGCCTGTAATAACATGGCCAGGAAATGCTACAAAAGTTAACCAAAACTCACATTTAGAGAATTTAGCATATAACTTGTTGTCCTGGAGAGTTTGTAATATAGTTCGCAAGTGATCTACATGCTCACCTTCTGACCGTGAATATATCAAGATGTCGTCAATAAACACGATCATAAATTCATCCAAGAATGGTTTAAAGACTCGATTCATCATGTCCATAAAAGCTGCTGGGGCATTTGTAAGCCCAAAGGACATGACAAAGAACTCAAAATGTCTACACCTCGTCCTAAATGCTTTCTTTGGAATATCAACATCACTGACTCGCAAATGGTGGTACCCAGATCTCAAGTCAATTTTTGAAAAGCATTTGGCACCCTGCAACTGGTAGAATAAGTCATCAATCCGCGGAAGAGGATACTTATTCTTGATAGTGACTTTATTTAGCTGTTTGTAATCAATACACATCCGTAGGGAGCCATCTTTCTTTCGAACAAAGAGCACTGGAGCACCCCATGGAGATGTACTTGGCCTAATTAAGCATTTATGAAGTAAGTCCTTTAGTTGTTCCTTCAATTCCCTTAGCTTTGTAGGAGCCATTCTGTAGGGAGGAATGGATATAGGCTACGTATTCGGGAGCAAATCTATAGCAAAATCAATTTCCCTTTTAGGGGAATCCCTGGAAGCTCATCAGGAATACCATCGGGAATTCCTTCACAATCGAGACTTGCTGAAGGGTCACCGACTCCTTAACGATATCCCTAGTATAAACTAAATGGTATATACAACCTTTAGCTATCATCTTTAGAGCCCTATGGTATGAAATAAACTTACTCTTGGGCGAGGCAACATTACCTTTCCATTCAATGATCGGCTCACCTTAAAAATGGAAGTGGACTAGCTTTGCTCGATAGTCAATGTTAGCATAACAAGTTGCCAGCCAATCCATACCCATAACAGTATCAAAATTTAGCATAATCAATTCAATTAAGTCACCAGAGGTGGACGCTCATTAATTAACACTGTACAACCTCGATAGACATGACTAGCTATAATTGAGTCACCAACTGGCGTAGATACCCTAACTGACCCTGGCAATAACTCAGGTCTCATATCAAACTTACTAGCAATGAATGGAGTAATATATGAAAATGTATAGCCAGGATCTATCAGTGTATAAATAGCATGAGAATGTACCATCAATATACCTGTGATCACATCTGGAGACGTCTCTGAATCCTGTCGGCCTGTGAGTGCATAAAAGAGATTTTGTCCATTAGTAGAACCTGAACTGTATCCTCTACCTCTCCCCTACCAGGACCCTGAGTGGGTTGTGGATTTGGTTGGGGAACAAATACTGGGGATGAAGAGGCTGTAGTGGATTCTGAAGGGTGAGTTGCTGTACCTCTACCCATCCTCGGGCACTGGCTAATATAATGTCCTATTTGCCCACAATGGTAACATGCACTTGAACCCTTCCTACACTGCCCACTATGAAGCTTACCACATTTTGGACATGGAGGAGTAGGCTGTCTCATTTGTGCAGAGCACTCCTATCGACGACTCTTAGGTTGGCATGAACTTTGTCTCGGCTTTGACTGAATATAACGATCAAATCGTTGGTCCTGTATTTGTGGCGGGGAACTACCCACCGATGGAGGTGAATATCGGTGTAAATGAGGCCTAAAATCACCTCGCGGCTCCCTATAAGACCCCATAGTATGAGCCCTCTTATTCTTCTCCCTATCTTTACGGGTGTCTCGAATTCGACGAGAAAGGTCCACTATAGTCTGAGGAAAAACCTGAATACGAGAAATATCTACACCATCCTGTAAAGAGGCTATCCCGCAGTCTCTGATCAAATGATCCCTCAAACCATCCACAAAACGATGAACTCTGACATTCATGGTACGTACAATATCTAGTGCATACCTAGCCAAAGAATTAAACCTAAGTCTATACTCACACTCATATCCCCTGCGTCAAACTGATAAACTGGTCAAGACGGGCCTTTCGCACCTCCCGTGGTAAGTAATAGGCTAAAAATGCCTCAGAGAAGTCCTCCCACTTTGCTGGTGGAGCATCAGGCCCTCTGGATCTCTTCCATGCCTCGTACCATAAGATGGCGACATCACGTTGTCAAAAAGAAGCCAACTCCACTGCTTCGGTGATAGAGGCATGCATCGCCCTCAATACTATATACATATGGTCTATAAAGTCCTGTGGATCCTCAGTGGAACTGGACCCTGTAAATACTAGAGGGGCAAAGTGAAGAAACTCTCGTACCTTTGAGCTTTCAATTTGATCCCTTCTGGTGTCTTCTCTCGCCTCTAGTTGTCTCTCATGAATAGAAACCATCCTAGTCAGTAGCTGAACAACCTTTCTCATATCCTGCTCCCCAGTCTCTCGTAGGGTTGGGTGTACTGGACTTCCTTGGCCCTCTACAGGTGCTGGTAAATTTAGTACTATAGATATTGGAGGCTCCCTACATGCCTTAACGGAGAGTGTATATGCCTGACCCACCTAAGAACAACTGGTACCTTCTCTCGGATCAATATCTACCCCACGTTGTGCTATCTCCTAAATATAGACAACCTGACAAATAAAACAAGCCACAAAGCATGATTGAGATTTCATATGTTCCTATAACTTTGCTCTATAGCACAATTTATTAAGTGAAAGAAAGGTAACTGTTCCTAAATGCCTCATAGCCTCCTGATTATAAGTGTGGTGCATAACACACCCATAAGCAAGATTTTACTCGACACGACATTGTGGGCTCCCAAGGACACGACCTGCTTTGATACCATGTTTGTCATGCCCCAAAGAGAGGGGAGGAGCGACTGGAACCCGATACCATTATTGGACGGGCAAGACACTAAACATGCTAGTTAAATAAACTAGGGACCAAAAGAAAATCAGGCAGCATAACGTTTAAAAAAAACCAAGCCGGGACCGTTTAGGTCATGACCTGGTCAACATCAAATCATGTACATCAAGATAAGTAAACCAAAACGATAAACTACTAGCTAGCTGACAAGGCTGCAACAACAGAGGTATAAACACACATTATATATACATGCCAATTTTATGAGCCTTACCGGTTTCTTGAGCCATCTTACACACCGTACATTCCACATACTGACGCCACTTGGCGCTACATCATTTCATGATGCAGATATAGGTGATAGAGGACTTCAGCAGGTGCACCGTTGAAGTTCAGAGTTCCCGAGTTTCAGAGTTGGTGAGCCCTCCTTGCTATCCGGAGGAGCCTTTATTTTATTCGGTTAGTTACTTATATTTTCCTTGAATCAGGTAGCCATGACCTGTCATGGTACCATCTAGACGTTAGAGGTAGTGACTTCATAGACATTGAGTTGAGGATGTTGAGTATTGTTTTTCAAACTCTTGTTTAATGGAAATTCCTTTTTCTATTAAAGACTTGGTTTACTTACTTTACAGTGTTTTCTTTGAGTAATTTCCTTCTGCTGTCAAGTATGATGTGATGATAAGGCGAAGTGGTTCGCTCGGGGACTAGCAATAGTCTCTGAGTGCTGGCCACACCAAGGGTAGCCTCCCGGGGCATGACAAAGAACCTTCATGTAAAACTTGTAATTCAATAGGATTGAAACTAATTCATGCATATTTCATCTTTTAAACATAGCCCGTAGCTTAATAACATCATTTGAATACCAAATCATGAAAACCCTAATGTGATCATACTTAATAATAGATTAATTAGATGAAAAATAGGTTGGGCTCCATGATTGGAAGGAAATCATGGATGAATCCCACATACCTTAGGGTGAATCAAAGATTTGAAGGTGAAGTAGCTTGGAACTTGAAGACCTTGATGAACCCCTGATTGATCTTGATTGAGAGATTTGAGGGTGTTTTTCATGAGTTATATTTTAGAGTCTAAGTGTTTGGAGTGGATGGGAATGTTCAGACTAGATGAGAAACTCATTAGGAGGGTATAATAGTCCATAAACGTCCAATAGAAGCATAGGATCTTGGGGAAAAACCAATATAACCTTACGAAAACACTCCTAGACTTCCAAAGTAGTGCATCACTACAACACACACACCACAAACCTTGGTGTGTACTACGACCCATGGTGGTGTCCATGGTGTGAAGTGTTAAACGTAACATGTGAGGCCACGTGAAGGGGTGACCACCACGAGACACGCCACGGTTTGTGGTATGCATCGCGTGTTGTAGTGTGCTCCTTGGTGTGTCATTTAACCATGGAAACCACTAAATGTCCAAGGGGCTCTCCACGTGACCCCTTATGGACAGTGGTGTGCACACGGTTCATGAAGGTCTCCTAAGGGGGTACCCTGGCAAAAAACTTTCATAGATATGATTTTAGGCCTCGATTAGGTCTTATGAAGTTCAGGTCCTTATATCATCTCTCCCTTGGGATCATTTCTCCTCGAATAAGACAAGAATTAGCTTGAATATAGCAAAATAAACATGAAAAACCCAACATAAGTACAATAATGCAATCTAACATGAAAGTCATTAAAATCCTCAAACCTTTCCCAAAACATCATTTTAACCAGTTTCATGAGCATGTATGCATGTTATGACATGAGAACATAAAAATGAAAGAATTTGGACCAATTTGATCATGAAGAACCTATTATATTAGGCTTGAATAGAATGGAATAGATAAGGATATCATCACATCATATCCAATTTCGCTTTTTACGTATCACTCTCAATATGTTGGTTTCTCCAAAGGACTTTAGCCGATGCAATATCCTTGTTATGAATCCTTTTCAATTGCCGATCAAAGATCTCAATCAGAACTTCTTCATAACTCATGTTTTATTCGACTTGAACACTACAAAAGGCACAATGGTGCTTGGATCACCAACCAACTTCCTTAACATGGATACACGAAATATCAGCTGAATAGGACTCACATCCGAAGGCAAGTCCAACTTATATGCTACTTTACAATCCGCAACGAAATCTCATACGGACCTACGTGCCAAGGACTTAATTTCCCCTTATTACCAAAACACGTCACACGTTTCATGGGTGAGACCTTCACATACACCCAATCCACTATGTGGAACTCAGGGTCTCTCCTTCTCACATCTGAATATGACTTCCGATGACTTTGAACCATTTTGAACTTATTCCTTGTCAACTTCACCTTTTTCATAGCATTAAACACCAAATTAAGAACACTCAAAGCAATCTCTCCGATTTCAAACCAAGCCATTGGTGACCTACATCTCCTCCTATAATAAGCTTCTAATGGTGCCATCTCAATCAAACATGATAACTGCTGTTGTAAGCAAGCTCAATCAGTAGATGATCATCCCAATTACCCTTGAATTTCAACAGACAAGCCCTCAACATGCCTTTTAGAGCCTGAATTGTCCTTTTGTCTTGCTCATCGGTTTGAGGATGAAAAGTAGTACTCAACTTCACCTTGTTGCCAAGTCCCTTCTAAAACGACCTCCAAAAATAAGAAATGAATTGGGTATCTCAATTTGATATGATAGACAATGACATACCATGTAGCCTAACCAACTCTTGGATGTACAACTTATCATAATCTTTGGCACTTAAAATAGTCTTGATCGGTATAAAATGCACCAACTTAGCCATTCTATCCACGATCACCCAAATGGAGTCATGTTGCTTACGAGTACAGGGCAAACCTATCACAAAGTCCATGTTCACATGTTCCTACTTTAAAGTAAGAATCTCTATATCTTGGGCCAAGCCACTAGGCCTTTGATTTTTAACTTTCAGTTGTTGACAATTAGGGCATTCTGACATGAACTTGGCTGTATTCTTCTTCATGCTATTTCACCAATACACTTCTTTCAAGTCTCGATGCATTTTGGTGGATCCCGAATAAATATAATATAGAGGGTTATGGGTTTCCCTCAAAATCACTTTCCTTAGGCCGTTAACATTCGGAACACAATACTGGTCTTGATATCGAAACACACCATCTCTTCTTTGGGAGAAAACCTCAATCTTCTTTTCGACAACTAATTTCTTTAACTCAATCAATAACAGGTCTAAGTCCCGTTTTGCTTTAACATTAACTACTACAGAAGATTCATCCTTATTCTGTACATGGATACCACTTTCATTAGCATCACTCAATATAACCCTAATCTGTCCAAATGATGCACATCTTTCATCAACTCCTTCTTGGCCTCATCAACATGAACCGCACTACTTATAGATAGCTTTCTAAGAGTATCATCTACAATATTTTCCTTACCTGGATGGTATTGCACACTCATGTCATAATCCTGAAGATGTTCCAACCATTTTCCTTGCCTCAGATTTAGATCCCTTTGGCTGAATATATATTGCAAGATCTTGTGGTCAGTAAATGCATCAACATCAACCCCATATAGATAATATCACTAAATATTTAAAGCAAATATCACAGTTGCTATCTCAAGATCATGGGTTGTATAATTTCGTTCATGCACCTTCAGCAGTCTAGATACATATGTTATGACCTTGCCATGTTGAATTAGCATACAACCCAAACTGGTATGAGAAGCATCACAATACGCTACAAACCTATCTAACCCTTCTAGTAGTGTCAAAGTAGGATCCAAGGTAAGACAATCTTTCAATGTCTAAAAACTCTTCTCACATTCATTCAACCATTGGAATTTTGCCTTCTTTGAGTCAACTTAGTTAATGGTGCAATAATGGATGAAAAACCTTCAATAAAACTTTGGTAATACCCAGTGGAACCTAGAAAACTCTAAATATCTGAAGGAAACAATAATTTAGGACAATTCTCTACCACCTCGGTCTTCATTGAATCAACCTTAATACCATCATCGAATACCACAAGGCAAGGAAGGCTACGTTTTTCAACGAAAACTCACACTTTCTAAATTTTGCAAAACAATTGCTTATCCCTCAATGTCCAAAGTATCACCCTCAAATGATCTGCATGCTCTTACATGATTTCTTCTTTATATAGATATATATAGGTACTATGGGGCAATTACTTAGAAGTACATTTTGTGCTACAACCCTTCCTATCTTGCTCACATCGAGAGTAAATCAAAATATCATCAATGAAGACCACTATAAAAGCATCAAGATGTGGTTTGAACACCCGATTCATAAGATTCATAAACACCACTGGCGTATTGGTTAGCCCAAATGACATTACCATGAACTCAAAGTGACCATACCTAGTCCAAAAAGTTGTCTTAGAAATATCAAATTCCCTTACCTTCAACTTATGATAGTCAGAATAGAGATCAATTTTAGAGAAATGAGTAACACCCTTGCAACTGATCAAACAAATTATCTATCGTTGGTAATGGATATTTGTTATTTATAGTCAACTTGTTCAATTTTTGATAGTCAATACACATCTGAAGTGACCCATTCGTCTTTCTCACAAACAAGATAGGAATGCCTTATGGTGAATGCTCGGCCTAATAAAACCTTTTTTCAGCAAATCCTTCAACTGATCTTTTAACTCCTTTAGTTTTGCCGAGGCCATTTCAATAAGGAGGAGTGGAGATAGGTTTTTCCCTTTCGAGAGGAATACCAGGAAAATCCCTGAAAAAGACGTTCAGAAACTCATTCACATCAGGGGCTAACTCAAGAGTAGAAGACTTGGAATCAACATCTCTAACCCTTACTATATGATAGATATACCCCTTGGAAATCAATTTTCGAGCAGGAAGATAAGCGATGAACCAACCTTTGAATGTTGAATCACTACCTACTCATTCAAGAATAGGCTCATTCATGAATTGAAATTTTACCATTTGAGTTCTACAATGTATGGAGGCATTGAAAGAATGCAACCAATCCATCCCAAGAATAACATCAAAATCAACCATTTCAAGCTAAACAAGATCACAAGGAATAACTTTATGCAACACTGACACAGGAAAACTTTGATAGACTCTTCTAGCTATAGCGGACTCACCCGCTGGAGTATTGATTGAAAAGGGTTCACTCAAGATTGTAGGAATCATACCAACCTTAATAGCAAGGAAAGGAGTGAAAAAGATAAATTGACACCCGAATCAAGCAATGCCTACGTATCAAAATTAAAGACCTTTAATATACTGGTAATAACATCAAGAGTCTTTTCCACCTCCTATCTAGCATAAAGGGAATAATATCTGTTGTTGCATTGAGCCCCACCTTGTTGGACCCTTTTTTCCCTTAGCCACTCATAACAATCTATCCTTGGGTCCTTCTTGACCCTTATTTGGAGCATTAGGACATTCAACAAGCTTTTGGCCCATCTTGCCACACCCAAAACAAGCACCCAAATCTTTCAAGAATATAGCCGAATGATTTTTCCCACATCTAGCACACTTAAGATTAACTGGTCTACCTTTACCTTGTGCCTTTAGATAAGGCAATTTATCATTAGCAAACCTCTGATTTGGAGCTTAATGTAAGCCTTGACCTTGGGACCTTTGGCATTATTGAGGATAGCCATTTCCACCATCGACCTTAGCATTTGGGAACCCACCTTCAAACCGGACCCTCTTAGACTCCCTCATATTCTTCTCCTTGATTTTCTCAACCTTAATTTTCTAAGCATAAGTGAGCTGAGAGATGTCCATCTCTTTGGCAAGCATATCAGTCTGACACTCTTTGACAACTAAGTCTGAAGTCCCTAAATGAACTTGTTCATCCTAGCATGAGGATCGAAAACCAATGTTAGATCATATATAGAGATCTTGGTGAACTTGAGGGCATACTCTCTCACATTTATATTCTCTTGCTTGAGGTTGATGAATTTAGTTAGCTTTGCCTCCCTAAGATAAAGCAGGAAGAAATGATCCAAATTTTAAACTTGAACTCTTCCCAACCAATCCGACCTTTATCTACCCCTCTCAGATACCCATTGAGTGAACCACACTTGGGCCACCCCTTTGAGTTGATAAGAAACCAATTCAGCTTTTTCTTCCAAAAACATCCCCATGATGACCAATATGTTGTACACCTTATCAATGAACTCTTGGGGATCTTTACCAACCTTTGAACCATGGAATTCTGGAGCTTTTCATTTGGGTAAAGTCCCTCACTCTAGCAGTTGGGTGGGCACATCAAGAGGAGGAGCTATAGCTTGCCGAGCCTGAGTAGTTATATCCCAAGCCAATATAGTAATCGTGATCCAGAACTCAACATTGGTGACTTGCTTCTCCAAAGGATCCTGAGGAGCTTGATCCTAATTAGCAGGGGCCACTCTTGGTTAAGGTTATCTTTTTGGAAGCACTGTCTATCAAGGCACAAAGAACATTCATTAAAGTTAGGAATACTTAGGACACGTTCTACGACACAACATGAATCATAAAGAAGTGAAATAATTCCTACAATTCCTTATAGCCTCCTACTCATAGATGTGGTGCACTTCACATCCATGAATAAAGACTCTAGGTGATGCGACATGTTGGACTTCAAGGACCATCTTAAATCCTTGGGCTCTAATACCAAGTTTGTCATGACCCAAGCTAAGCCCTAGGTGTAACATGGCGAGTGAAATTCCTAAAGGAACCCCAAACTAGCCTTCTTATCATATCATAAGCATACAAGGTAAATAATAAAGAAGATACATAAGAGGAAGATAGACATGATATAATTTGAAGCTTAAGAATCATACAAGAAATTGGGTCATAAGAGATATAATAGAAATACAAGTCTGAAAACAAATACACCATGTCCAACAATGCCTCTAAGTCATGAACATGGACGGGGGCTCATACATATCCCTAGCTCACCCACAACATAAAAGTAAAAGACAATCTCAATGTAATATAAGCTAGAAGTAGGAGGGTCTGTCCCTGAAGCATGAGGACTCACCTAATCCAGATTTGCGAGAAGCCTGGATCTATCCACGAGGATATGGAGGATAGTCACCTACACCTACATTGTGACATAATGTAGGCATAGAGTATATGTTAGTACATTTGAATGTACAAAGTATGCGGGCATGCAATATATATTTATATATATATATATATATACACACACACACACACACACTACATAATCATGCTACATGAACAAGGGCGCACGTGCGCACACACACATATTTATAATGATAACCTGCATAATCATGACATATGAACAAGAGCACGTATATACAGAACCAAAGTAGAAAACAGATCATCATACCAATATACCATGAATGTCATGGTGCATGATGTGCTGTTAAAATACATCACTTTTGATGCTTAAAACTTGGAATTTTCTGTGTTCTCAATGTGATGTTAGTTAGTTTTATGTGTTTTGTGTTATTCTTGTAGGATTCCAGGGTTGGCCTTGATTTTTGAAAGAAATACAGAAGTTGTTGATTTTTGATGCAACACGAGACCCTTTAGGGGGCATAGGTCATTCTATTAGTCGTAGAGTGGTTTCGTGGACAATTCCAGTGAGGAACTGATTTTCTGAAGTTATTTCTACGAACATCCAGAGTCGAGGAATGATTTATGAGTCGTAGAACATGATTCATACCCTGAGGATCAGAGATTGAGACTTTCTGAAGATTCATCAGGCAAAACCCCTCTACGGGTCATAAACCACTTTATGGGTCGTAGAGGGTGTGTCATAGACCTAAAGTCCCCAATTCTAGAAGCTTTCTACGAGACCCCGATAACGAGCCGTGGAATGCAATACGACCCGTAAACTAATTCGTGAGGCATGCTGACCCAGCTATCCTATTTTGTTTAGGACATGTATTTTAAATATTATAAAGAGGTTTTTCAGGTTATCTTTTAGAAATTTTCGGATAGTTTACAGAAAACTTAGTAATTAGAGAGAGAAAATAGTGAGATTACATAGGAGAGTATTGAGAACACTTGTACTTTGATTTCATCTTTAATCTTGTGATTCTCTTTGAAGTTGGATTTGCTTGTTCTTAATTCAATTGTGTAAGTGCTTTATTATGTTGTTCCAATTCATAAGTCTTGCATCTTTGCAAAGTATGAGTAGCTAAATCCACAACTAGGGTTGTAGGAACTATGAAAAACTAACAAGGTAAAATCGGATAATTCATAATTCTTGAAAAGTGTGCATGCATGTATTGATTAACTCTCTTCGTTTTGCATGTCTTCTAGTGGTGTCCAACATTAGAACCTTCCTAGTGTTACTAATTGGACCAAGGTACGAGAAGAGATTAATTAACAAGATTCGATTGATGTATTCTCGTCTAATCAACCAAACTGGACCAAAGGAAGGTTGTACTGGGACTAATAGGTAAGGGTTGGTAATGTATACTATGGAGATGGGCCAAGTCACATAGTGAGATTCGCCTCTCACCTTTGACCAAAGGGCTTGGTGAATTTAACTTACGTCTTGCATGCTACACACTAAAAGAGAATAAGGTTATCTGGTGATACTAAGTTAGGGAATTATGAGGAATACAATACCCTGGTTACTCTCCATATTGATTTCACTCTTGTGTGTGTTAGTTTTATTTCTCCATTGATTATTGCAAACCCCCTCCCCTTTTGGGGAAGTAAGTAGGTTAACTACTCAAGTTGCAGTTATTGAATTCTCTTGAGTCTACGTATTCTCTTGGGTTTGACCCTAACCTTTGTTAGGTTTTCTTTCTTGACAACGACCGTTTTATCCTAGAAAAGAAAGTGTAACTGGGGCGACATCAAGATTTTGGCACCATTGCAGGGGAATACGACTAGACTTAGTTAATTTATAGTGATTTGAGTGTTAATCCTTATTTCTCACATTTTACGTTTTTTTATTATTTTTGTTTCCTTTGCAGGGTGTAAGTGTAGTGTATGCCCAATACACGAAATCAAGGCCGACCCTTGACTCCATATGACCTATAGATCCACAGAACGTCGAGAAGAATGGCCCAAGATAGCGCCAATAACGTGGCGAATGCAGCTCTAAACATGATTAAGAATGAACATGCTGATCATGAGAACCCACCTTCTCTTGAGGACATTGCTCCACAGCCACAGGACATAGCGAATGCTTATTAGTGGAACCAATACAACTGTGGAGGTGACTGGAGATATTGTGTTTCCACCTCTACCAGAAGACACAAAGTTTGTAGTCTCGAGTGGGTTGCTTCAAATGCTACAAAACCATAGTCTATTTATGGGCTTACCATTGTTGGATTCTCATAGCCATCTACACAATGTTGCATTTGTCTGCTAGAGTGTGATGGGAACATAAAATTTGTCTATAGATCCTGTGGGACTTCGTGTCTTCCCATTGTCTCTTACGGGAAATGCAGCATTATGGCTATCTAACTTCCTGCAGAGTTTGACCACCAGTTGGGTAGAATTGTAGAAGGCCTTTTTGGAGAGGTACTCACTTAGATCAAAGAAGCTCAAGTTGAAGGACCAGATCAATAACTTTGAGCAACTTCCTGGTGATTCGATCAGCATTACTTGGGAGTAGTTCACCAAACGCTTGAGGAGTGTCCTAGACCACAAGATAGTTGATGATGCCTTGATAGAGATCCTCTACCGTGCCTTTGATAAGAACAATCAGGCTTGTGCTGACACTATCATGGGGGGTTATGTTCTTAGATCAATCATTCACAAGGATAGCAGAACGGATGGAGAGAATGGTCAAGACTAATCGTGCATGGGGGTAGAGAGACAAAGCATCTACCAAAAGTTCGTCACTGTCAGTGTTGGCTCGGAGCAAGCTAATATCAACAATGAAATTATGCAACAACTTTCCCGAACCTGCACAAGTATCGAGGTATTGATGAAGCAGAATGAAGAGCGGGTCAATGCAGCTCATCAACCTCCACGTGCACCCATGTATAATGAGCCTTATTATAAGGAGGACACATATTTTGTTACTGATCAGATGGGGGGGTTTTTGGACTAACGCCCAAGGGTCCAACTAGGACTATTGGCGCCAAGGTCAAGGAAACTATGGTCAGAACTTCTATAGAGATGGAGCTTTCAGGGACAACCGCGGAGGATGCTATGATCGAAATAGGGGTCCAGAGAGAGATAAAGATTGGAGTCGCAGAGATGGCTTCAAAAATGGTCCCTATGTTCCACCACATAATCGCGATGCAAGTGCAAATAGTTCGATGATTGAGAAGATGTTTGATCACCTGTTGAAGAAAGATGAGACATAGGGTGAGACTCTAAGGGGTATGAAATATGAGATTTCAAGTATTAATCAGAAAATTGAGTCTCATTTTTGGCTATCAAACAACTAGAACAACAGTTTGGTCAAGTGCCGACTCAACTAATTCAATGTCAGAGAGGTACACTGCCTAGCAACACTGTTCAGAATCCTAAGAATGAAGGGCAATGTATGGATGTTACTACTCGTGGTGGCAAGAACACCATTATCCTCCTATGCCAATTGATGAGGATGGTGTTCGAAAGGAGATAGTTGTGGCCAAGGATGTAGACACAGGAGATGATCATGACAAGGATAGGGTGAGTGAAGCTTTTGATTTTCCATGGTAGTTGAAGCCCATTCCTGGGCCTCCTCCTCCGTTCCCTCAAAGAATCAAAAAGAGGGAGGAGGAAGGCAAGTTCAAGCTTTATCTCGCCATGCTAAAATAACTCTCAATTAAAATACCTCTCATTGAGGCGTTGGAGAAGATGCTAGGGTATGCACAGTACATGAAGGACCTGGTTACTGAAAAGTGCACTATGAGTTAGGAGCTCACCCAAGAGCTTCAACATTGCAGTGCTATTGCTACAAGGTCCTTGGTTCAGAAACGAGAAGATCCCGATGCTTTCACCATACCCTACACCATTGGAGATGTAGAGTTCGCAAGTGCACTATGTTATCTAGGTGCCAACATTAATTTGATGCCCCATATTTGTCTCACACACTATGGGGATGGTGAGAAGAGACATATTTTACATCCTAGAGGGGCTATAATTGGAGATACCATTGTTTCTGGTACAGAAGTTCCTATAAAAATGGGAAATGCCCCTACCTTCGAGTGCTGTTTTAACTATTAATTTACGTAATTGGAAATAACCAATTAGGTTTACGACGAAACCTAGAAATTGATCTGAAATTAATTCATCAAGTTAATGATAAAATTCATGGGTGTTCCAGTGGACATTCTGTGATTGTTACACAATAACCCCTTAGAGGAAGAGCCAAACAGAAGGGACAATGGGTAGGAGAAATGGAGGTTTGGGCTCTAGAAGGGTTTGGGGTTGCTCATATTTTACAAGAGATGCTAAAGGGTTTGGGGTTGCTCATATTTTACAAGAGATGCTTACTTATAAATTAGATCATATTAGAGCTCGCTAGGAAATACTTGGTACTACAATCATTGGGGGAACAATGCCTAATCTTGAAGGTGCTCCAGAATCTTTTCGATTGCTTGTTCGAGAAAAGCGAAATAGTGATAAGGAGTTGCAGAAAAGTCCCCGAAAAAAGGAGGCGACTTTTCCTGAAAGAGCAGAGGGGACAAACTTTGGCCCAGGTAAAATAAAACTAGGCCATCCATTCCACCCTAGTGGACTATTCTCTCTCTATGGAGTCTAAGAAAAGAGAGATATCCTTGCGCAAGGCGAAAGATCAATGTCCTTCAAAATTCCAAAAAGACCAAGAATTGCGTTCCTTTATATCCCATCTTTCTTGATTCATAATCAAGACCAAAGGTCGCATGTACTTGTTCATGTCAAATCTACTTTTGGTCATTCTTCTCTCTGAAAAATCGAATATTGCCACTGAAAAAAAGGATATTTCATCGGATATGCCAGGCTTGTGTTTTCCATTAGCCTAGAGAATACGAGTCTCTCAAAGGGTCGGGAACACTGTTAGCTGGATTCCAAATCAAAAAATGCAGACATGGGAACTTAATAGATAGCTTGGGGACCACAATACAAGAACACTCTGTAGTCTTAGTAAGAGGTGGAATGTTTAAGGATTTACCCAGTCTGAGATATCACATTGTTCGAGGAACCCTAGATGCTGTCGGAGTAAAGGATAGTCAACAAGGGCGTTCTTGTGTGTTGTAGGGTATTATCCAAGACTTGTATCATTTGATGATGCCATGTGAATCATTTTCTTGAATAATATTCAAGAAAAGAGTCTTCTAGAAAAATTCATAAAATTAGAGGAACTTCTCTTGTTGGACGAAATGATCTAGGAATACTCGGAAACACATTTCGAAGAGTTTGGGATATGAATCCATAAAGAAACCATCCACATAATCAAGATACAAAATGAGAACCGTATCCATACGATTTTGCACTTCTCAACAAATACCATTTGTTTTATTATTCTAAGCGGGTATTCGATTTTGTGTAATGAAAAACTTGTTATTCTTAATTCTTGGGCTCAGGAATTCCATATAACTTAAGTGATCCTCGAATTCAGAATTCAACTCTTGTAACTAAACCTTTCTATACTCAAATTAATGAATAGAGTTAATTTTTTTTTGTTTTCATTGTTTAAGAAGAAATTTCTTATTTCTTTTATAAATTTAAAATAAAACAAAAAGAGATTTTGATGACAAAATAGATAGAAAAGAACCTATTTTGTATCGGTCAAAATTCACAATTAGTCATACAAAATTTCATTAATCAATTTTGTCTACTGGGTTAAGGGCAAGATTATATATATATACATATACATATATATACATATATATATATATATATATACATATATATATACATATATATACATATATATATATATATGTATATATATGTATATATATATATATATATGGAGGTCTGTATACTAACTCAGAGAATATCAAAGTTAGAAAGTTCGACAAAACAAAAAGGTTTCAAAATAGAATCAATTAATTTCAATGGGTTCTTAACTTTCACTAAAAATTTTTATATACGTTCTTCTATATATATAAAAATATAGAATTTTTTTTCATTTTATTCTGCAAATAGGTTGATGGGAAAAATAAAATTCCCCACCTTGGAATAGAAATGATCTTTATTCTTTTGTCAACAAAAAAGTTATTATTCAGTGATATAGTAAATAGAGGATTTCCTAACTCTCTTATTTTATATCAACCAGAAAAGCGAATAGAGTTCCATTATATATGGATTGGTGAGCTAATCAATATCAAATAGAAAGACGAAATTGTTAAATTATTCAATTAGATAATAATTAAATAATTGAAGACTTCAAACAATAGGGAACAAAAAGTGTTTTTAATCCGTTATTACAACACAAAAGAAATCGAATGAAGAATCAATTAATTTCAATGAGTTCTTAACTTTCACTAAAGACTTTTATATATGTTTTTCTATAGATATGCAAATTTAGAATTTTTTTTCATTTTATTCTGCAAATAGGCCGACAGGGAAAATAAAACTCCCCACCTTGGAATAGAAATGATCTTTATTCTTTTGTCAACAAAAAAATATTATTTAGTGATATAGTAAATAGAGGGATTTCCTAATTCTATTATTTTATATATCAAGCAGAAAAGCGAATAGAGTTCTACTACATCTGGATTGGTGAGCTAATCAATATCAAATAGGAAGGGAAAATTATTAAATTATTCAACTAGATAATAATTGAATAATTTAAGAATAATTGAATATTTTTTTCAAGTTGATTCAAATTATTTTAACGTTTTATTACTTATTTATTTGGATTTGCCCTAAAAAAAGACATTTGGAATTCCCAGTAGAGAGATTTCGCTAACGAAAAAGCCTCTAATGCTATCCAATACCCCTTCCCTTTTCAAATATTTTTACGAATACCCTTTTTTGATATCATAGTGCATTTTTTTGGAACTGCCATTTATACAAGAAATTTCGCTACCTTAGGACCGTTATAGTTACGACCGCCGTTCATCGGGGCTTCGGTCGATGGCTTCCTTGCCATCAGGTCACCAAATTTCTTGACCCTCTGGCACTGGGTGGGCATAAGCCCCTTTACATGGTCTTACGACTTTGTGGAGACCTGCGATTTTGGTAAACAGTCGCCCGGGCCTGGTCACTGCGACCCCCTTTGTGAGGAGGTGCCCCTTCTCCCAAAGTTACGGGCTATTTTGCCGAGTTCCTTAGAGAGAGTTGTCTCGCGTCCCTAGGTATTCTCTACCTACCCACCTGTGTCGGTTGTACGGGAATATTCACCTATTGTCCATCATCTGTGCCTTTCGGCCTGATCTTAGGCCCTGACTCACCCTCCATGGACGAACCTTATGGAGGAATCCTTGGGTTTTCAGGGCATTGAATTCTCACCAATGTTTGCGTTACTCAATCCGACATACTCGCTTCCACTTCATCCACTACCACTCGCGTGGAGGCTTTCCTCTAAGGAAGAAAGCTCCCCTACTGATGTATTTTTGCATCTCACCACTTCAGTAGATCTCTTAGCCTCGTTCATCTTCGGCGCAAGAGTGTTTGATCAGTGAGCTATTATTCACTCTTTCAAGGGGTGGCTGCTTCTAGGCGAATGTTCTGGCTGTCTCTACACCCCTAACTCCTTTATCACTGAGCGATCATTTAGGGGCCTTAGCTCGTGATCCTGGCAATTTCCCTCTCGACGATGAAGCTTATTCCCCATCGTCTCACTAGCTAACCTTGACCCTTGTTATATTGAGGTCATATCTAGCATTCAGAGTTTGCCTCGATTTGGTACCGCTCTTTTTGGTACATCACATTCAGACATTTATGATTCATGTGATGTTATTGATACTCTTGAAAGGTTTTCTATTTGCTCACAGTTCTTGTTTGATACCTGATAATGCAAACTTTGATTTTCTTTTGCCTTGTGATGGACCTGGAAGAGGGGGTACATGTCAAGTATCGACCTCAAATCATGTCTTCTTAGGACTATTCTGGATGTACAATTCCAAACTATTTTAGTAAAATTTAATTCTCTCAATTCCCAAGCGATTGCACCAAAAATTCGAGTTCTTTTTGGATTTCCTTGTTGATCAATAACAACTGCAGCATTGTCATCATATCGTATTATCATCCCTTTTTCACGTTTGAGTTATGCACAATTACAGCTTTGACTTCTTCTGATCTTTCTAGGGGTATATTTGGTACTGCTTCTTTGATCATAGCAACAATAATGTCACCAATATAATCATATCGATGATTTCTAGCTTCTATGATTCCAAAACACATCAATTCTCAAGCCCCGCTATTATCCGTTACATTTAAATGGGTTTGAGGTTGAATTATTTTTTTAATCCATTCTTTGAATGGAAAGGGCGAAGAAAAAAAAGAAATATTTTTGTTTAAAAAAAAAAAGAGAAACATGCGGCTTTGTTTCATATCTTAGAGCCCTTTCTACATTTTCTCTATTACATTGCAAAATAATGAATTGAGTTCATATAGGCATTTTCGATGCTGCTAGTAGAATAGCTCTTCTGGCTATTTTTTCTGTTACTCCACCCATTTCATAAAGTATTCACCCCGGTTAGCTACCCAATATTCAGGGGATCGTTTTCCTGAACCCATACGTGTTTCTATGGGTCGTAGTGTAACTGGTTTGTCTGGAAATATACTTACCCATATTTTTTCACCACGACGTGCAATTCGTGTCATTGCCCACTGGGGCAAGTTTAAGTTCCTGAAAAGCATATTTATCGAAAGAAATATGATTACCTCGATAAGATATTCCCTTCATTCTTCCTCTACGTTGTTTATGGAATCTGGTTCTTTAGGGTTATAGTTGATTGTTGGTTTTGAATTCCATCTGTACTACAGAACTGCAGGTGAGAGTTTCTCATCCAGCTCCTCGCAAATCAAAGGAATAAAAAAATGCAATTTGCATTAAGCTAGAATAGTCAATCTTAAGTTAAGATATATATATATATATATATATATATATATATATATATATATATATATATATATATATGTGTGTGTGTGTGTGTGTGTGTGTGTGTGTGTGTGTGTGTGTGTGTGTGTGTGTGTGTGTGTGTATTTACTAAGTAATACCTTGAACGTGGGCTTCTTTGAAATTTCATTAAATCTATTAGTAATTTGTAATATCTTGTTTGAATAGATAACTAAACTTTGTAGTTTTCTAAATAGAAATAAAAAATTGTATTATTATACGAAATCCTTAATTTGTCCTTTGTTGTATTGTCTCCTAAATTTTGCAATAAGTGAACCCTTCTTGATGTTTTGACGCTTGATTTTCGAATAGTATTAAATCTAAAATGAATGCGTTGGTTTACGTTATGGAAGAAAGACATGTATATGTGATATTAGATGTTGCCTAGTGCTAGTTATGTATGAAACGAATTAAAGGATATTATTTTACTACTCTAGGGAATTCTACTAGACTAGAAGTCCTTCTGGTCCCTTGTGATTGTGAATTGAACGAATAAATAGATGAAATCAAGAAATAATTCAACTAAAAGTTCAAACTAGGCTAAAATAGAAAAAAAGGAGAAAAATCTGGACTCAAATTTGGAGCATTCCAAAAACTTGGCGATCCAACTACAAAAACACCGGCAACCTGATACAACATTGCTTTGGTATCTTTCTTTCGCCCTTATTTTCTTTCTTTTACTTTTATTGCCATAGGGTATTAGGGAAATCTTTAATTGAATCAACTTCGTTTTTACTCTTGTTTGTTCTTTATCTCGAAGAGGATAAAAAAAAGGAAATAAAAATAAATAAACAGGTGTGAAAGCTATAATTGTAAAGCACGATGGAATCTATGGAAGCATTGGTTTATACATTCCTCTTAGTCTTAACTCTAGGGATAATGTTTTTCACAATCCTTTTTTGAGAACCGCCTAATGTTCCAACTAAAAAGAACTAAGGGGGTGAAATAATTTTTCATTTTCTTAGTTGAAGTACCGAGAGTCTCAGTACTTCAACTAGTCTCCATGTTCCTCGAATGGATATCTTAGTTGTTGAGAAGGTTGCCCAAAAGTGGTATATAAGGCATAACCAGCAAAACATACAAGTAAACCAGATATAAAGATGGCAACTAGGGTTGCTATTTCCATTCTTATCATATTTATATAATTTCAAGACCCCAATGGATCTATGATAGGTTCATTTATTTACAATGAGATGGTATACAAAGTCAACAAATCTCAATGAATACAATAGGATTTATGGCTACACAAATTGTTGGGAATAGTTCTAGATTTGGTCCAAGATGAACTGCAGTAGGAGTTTTATTAAAACCATTGAATTCGGAATATGGTAAAGTAGCTCCTGGGTGGGGAACTACTCCTTCGATGGGTGTCACGATGGCCTTATTTGTGGTATTTCTATCTATTATTTTGGAGATCTATAATTCTTCCATTTTATTGGATGGAATTTCAATGAATTAGATCCATAAGGACCGCAAAGGCCATTCTTTTGAGTCCAAAATGAATCATTTAAAGCTCCGATTTATAGTCCATTTTGTTTTCTTTTGGTAGTTCAATTGTGGAATTTCATTGTTTCTGTATTTCAGGAGCATGAGTGTGTGACTTTTTATAATTGATCCTAATGATAGTACAGAGAATAGGTTTTTTATCTTAATAGAGATGGTTGTACTTCGTCAGATATTTATTCGAATATTTGGAACACGAAATAGATTAAGAAATATTTGAACGATGATTCATATTTAATATTCAAACCTCGTGTTCGGGATCCAAAAAATTATCAAACAAAGAATTTTCATTTAAAAATCTCAAGATTCTTTATTTCAACCCCTATTAATATTTGACCAAAAGCAAAACCTTTCTTTGAATTTTTAGTCATTCTTTTTATTCAGAGAATAAGTGATGATCCGAGGATTCTTACTCAGGGAATCCTTGATTTGATTTAGGTTAAGTTCTTTATGAAATCATCGTGGTTCTAGTATGAAGATGAGGTTTTAATTGATTCATAGGGTGTTAACAAGAGAATTCCTATCAATAATAAAGAAAACAAATAATAAAAGCCATATTCCACAAATTCTATAAAGAAATAGGGAAAAAGAGAATCCAGGAGGCCCATAAGTATCAAAGTAAAAATAAAGACGGTTGTGCCAACTTGATATTTTGGTATTATCGTCACAAAGAAGAGCTTTCAGATTTTTCAGAGAAGTCGGGATCAGAACTTAGTAAATTCAAAATTTCTATTCCATATCCATTGCAACTAGTATTTGGAGGTTTTTGCTTGAGCTGTACAAGATCAAAGTCTCATATACGGTTCTTAGAGGGGGAGTTCTGTCTATCTCAATAAAGTATATGATTGGCTCAAAGAACAACTCGAGATTCAAGTAATTGCAGATGATATAACTACTAAATATGTTCCTCTTTACGTCAATATATTTTATTGTTTAGGAGGAATTATGCTTACTTGTTTTTTTAGTACAAGTAGCTACTGGGTTTGCTATGACTTTTTATTATTGTCCGACCGTTACAGAGGCTTTTTCTTCTATTCAATACATAATGACTGAAGCCAACTTTGGTTGGTTAATCCGATCTGTTCATTGATGGTCGGAAAGTATGTGGGGAATATGAGTCGAAGAAATAACAAGAATATTTCTAGTAAAACATCTTTCACAATCCCTCGAGAGACGGTTCACTAATAGACCGAGGGATAAGTGATTCGACTCATTCACATCTAGATCATGAATATTTGGAATCCATATTATGCAAGGAGACATTGCTTTTGCTAATTTGAATTGAAGGGTGATATAAAATTAGTCTATTTCCGGCATCTTACCTATAGTTAGCCCATTCATCCTAGTTAGCAATTCCAGCTCCGTATCAAGGTCACAATTGATATCATCACCAGCATCAAGATTAACACTATCATCAATATCGTCACTATCGAGACAGAATTCGAAACTTGCTATCCTCTTGCCTAGCAGGCAAAGGTTTACCTCCGTAGAAAGGATGATTCATTCGGATCGACATGAGAGTCCAACTATATTACAAGAATCCATGTTGTATATTTGAAAGAGGTTGAACTCCTTGCTTCTTTATAGGATTTAGATTATAAACTGCCCGAACAGTATTATAAGAATTGGTACTAATCATCCCGCCCATAATTGTACAGACACCCGTAGCAATAACATATTTTGGTTCAGGCATTTGCTCATATAATCTCACTAAAGAGGGGGCCATTTTCATTATTACTATTCCAGCTGTTAACATTAGATCCACTTGTCTAGGACTCGATCTTGATACGAGTCCATAATGATCAAAATCGAGTGAATAGCGAGTCAGTCTTAATCCATATTCCATTATTGGATAGGTACGACCAATCCATTTTAACTGAATTTGTTTCATCGAAGTCAAAGAAAAGATCCATTTTCTTTCCTTCGAGGCTCCGGGATAAAGATACAATTTTTCTGAAAAATTGTTCAAAAATGCAATTTAATTTTGCTGATACATATAATCCAAAAGAATATGTGAGTGATTCATCCACAACATCTCTTTCCTTTATCAAGGGTTCGACCAATTGATATGTTTCCATAAATAATTGAAATTTATTGGTTCATCCTGCATCTAATTAGATAAATTATATAAATGATTTAACAATGATTGCATTTCTATTTTGTTTATCGAATCACATGAAATTTTACCCAACTCCATATCTGGAATGTATGAAATACGTGTGAACAGAGAAAGGCTGGTTTGCTTAAGGAGAATCTTTTCTATGATCTGAATCATGTTGTACATGAGCAGGCTCCATAAGATCCAATATAAGTGAACTAGATAAAACAGAATCTTGATTCCGTATTTATCTAGTTCACTTTTATACAAGATTTAATAGTATGTAAATGTATTCATTTCTCTGCATTAACACGATCAATACTACTATCGGAGTGACTCAAGGGATCTAAAGAAGAAGAGAGCCAGGTTGTCCACCTAAATCGGAAGCGGTTATAGATGCTATAACAAAACTTTATAAGAAAATATCTCGAGAACTCTCTGAAGATCAAATTAGGTCTCAACAAGCGAATCAGTGTTTTACTACCAACCACAAGTTCCATGTTCGACCCAGTATTCATACGGGAAATTATGATCAAAGAGTTCTTTATCAACCACCATCATCTTCAGAGATTCCTACGGAAATCTTTTTCAAATACAAAAGTATCTTCCGTTGAATTAGTGAATTAGACAGGATTCCTTTGTCTAGAATAAGAAGTGGTGGGTCAATTTTCATAAATTTAAATCGTAAATGTAAAATACTTATATAGTTTAAAATGCGGGAGAGATAAAAAAGATGCAGGGTCGTTTGTCTTCTTGGCTAGTCAAGCATGGGAAAATTCATAAATCTTCGGGGTTTGATTACCAAGGAATAAAGACTTTACAAATAAAGCCCGAGGATTGGCATTCCATTGCTGTCATTTTTTATGTATATGGTTACAACTACCTATGCTCTCAATGTGCCTATGATGTAGTGCCTGGCGGGCTGTTAGCTAGTGTGTATCATCTTAGGAGAATAGAGGATGGTGTGGATCAACTAGAAGAGGTATGCATAAAAGTATTTGCCTCTAGGAGGAATCCTAGAATTCTGTCTGTTTTTTGAGTTTGTTTTATGCTTAATACCTTTACTTTGATTAGTATCTGTCTTAATTTGACCCCTTTATTTGAGTAGTTTTTTCTTTGGCAAATTTCTCGAGGCCTATATTTTTTTGAATCCAATCGTAGATATTATGGCAGCCATACCTCTGTTCTTTTTCTCTTAGCCTTTGTTTGGCAAGCTACGGTAAGTTTTCGATGAGATCCTTAATAATATCCTAGAAAATCATGATTTATCCGAGAAAAAAATTATAAAATAAATAAAATCAGATAAGCTTTACCATTTGAAATCTCGATTCAAACATTGAAATTCTTGGATAGTCACCACAAATCCAGCTTAACTTATTTCCTTCTTTTTGGTGCTTTCCTTTCCAGTGAAATACCTTATTAGGTTCTTCTTGTGTACATAAAAAATTTGGTTAATGCAAACTCTTATTATAAAAGAATTTTGTAAAATTCTTATAGAGAAATAGCTTCTTTGCTTTGTGTCAAACTAGAATATTATTTATTGGGGCCCTGAACTCAATGAGAGCAGGGATTCGCTCCTCTTCGAGCAACTTGTCTACGTCTGTAAGATACCTGACGGCGTTTACGAATTTCTCGAGTGTGAGCTCATAATGCGCTCCTGCATGATGGAAAACAAGTTCTTTTGCCTGCCCACAAATTTCTTGCAAGAGCCTGTCACACTGGGCAGCATTCTCTTCAGTCTCTTGATGCAATTGGTCTATTTCCACAGGAGAAAGGCCTACTGGAATCTCGTTGAGGGTTGGAAGCGCAGGTGCAGGATCCGCGCAAAGGCTATTGAAGGGGCAGCGAATGCTAGAAAAGCTAAAGCAAACCAGAAATCATTTTTATTAAAAATCGTACTTGTATTTTTAGAAAAAGAAAATCATAAGGAAACATCTCGGTATCTATTGAGAGAATCAAATCAATGAAGCAAAAGCAATAGATATGGGCATATTCAAAAATCACGTAGTAATTTTTTTTTAACATTAGCAAGAAGTAAACTATTGATAGTAGTTCCACGGGCATCGAAAAGGAAGAGTAAACCTCACTGATTTTTAACGCCTGAACCATGATATGAGATAAAGTCTAAACTCAATTTCAAAAATTCGAAAGCGGTAAATGCGCAATATGTGACTCACTTGACGATCTTATTCTACATAGTATCTTGTTAGACAACCACTATGTTTATATCCTTTATTTCTCATACAAATTGTCTATACACTTAACAAAACCACTTCTTCTTTGAACAATAAATAGAGAAACAAGTAAAATAAAAAAAAGTTTGGCCCTCCTCAGTATCACCTAAAAAGAGGCCATTGATTGAGAAAATTTAGGAAGAATTAGCTTCAGATAAATTTCCTGAGATCCTCTTCCTTTCGAACTACAAACATGGGAATAGTTGAAATAGCTCTTTGATTGAAAGAGGATGATTTCTATAATATATTACTCCAGTCGAGTCCAATGAAATTTCAAAATGAAGATATTTTTGTTTTGTTCCAAACGTGCTGCAGAACCGTCTAGAAAGCAATTGACATTGATACAGTTTGCTTCCTTAACTCAATTAGTAGGACCCCTAGAGTCCACTCCTTCCCACACCACGAGTGAAAGGGAAAAAGTAAAGACTACCATTAATACAACATAAGCAAGACTTATTATATGCATATGAATTATGTCCCCTATCTCTATAAATATAAAAATTGTTCCATTATTCTTCACTAATAATAGTAGAATCAATTGAGCTGACAAAATTAGTAATATTATCCATGAATATATTGAACAATATAATAGAGAATTAAAGATTGTAAATACTGGTACCGTACTTCAAGTAGGCGACGGCATTGCTTGTATTCATTGTCTTGATGAAGTAATGGATGGTGAATTAGTAGAATTGTAAAAGGGTAATATATGCATTCTGAATTTAGAATCAAATAATGTTGGTGTTGTATTAATGGGCGACGGTTTATTGATACCAGAAGGAAGTTCTGTAAAAACAACGGGAAAAATTGCTCAACTACCCGTGAGTGAGGCTTATTTGGGTCGTGTTGTAAGTGCTCTGGCTAAAACTATTGATGGTAGAGGTGAAATTTCAGCTTCTGAATTACAATTAATTGAATCTTCCGCCCTAGGTATTATTTCGCGTCCCGAAAGGGTATCTTTTGCGTGGCCGGCACTCAGAGATTATTGCTAGTCCCCGAGCGAACCACTTGGCCTCATCGTCACCTCATACTCAACAGCGGAAGGAACATTCTCAAGGAAAAGACTCTAATGTAATTAAAAGTAATCAAGTCTTTATATAAAAAGTTAATTTTCAATAAAAAAGAGTTGGAGAAAAACAATACATAACATCCTCTACTCAATGTCTATGAAGCCTCTACCTCTAACATCTAGATGGTACCACAACAGGCCATAATTACCCAACTCAAGGAAACCAAAGTACTAAGTCAAGCTAGATGATGATAATATGGAAATCCTCCGAAAACAAGGAGGTCTCACTGATCAGCTGAATGCGAACAAATCCTCAACGAAGTGTCTGTCGATGGTCTCTAATATCTGCCTCTACATCATAAAACGATGCAATCCCAGAAGGGGACATTAGTACGTGGAATGTATTGATATATAAAATAGATGAATGAAACAAAAATAGGTAGAATAAGAAAGGAATAACATCAACTCAACATCATAATTCATCAGAATGTCAAATGTCTATCTAAAGCAAGAATAAAGAGTAGACAAATGACCCATCAACATCTCATCTCAATATCATCAATACATCAGACTCATCTCAAGGAAACTCGACTCAACTCAACTCAAAGGACCAATGCCCGTCTAGGACAAGGAAAAAGAGTGGATAGTAACTCATCAACATCCATCAAGACTCATACCATCACATCAACATCAGAGTTCTATCAGTAAGGAAGCTAACTGGGAGTTTCTCTAACTAAAAACCATCACCTATAAGCCGGTGCTGATACAACGAAGCAATGTCGTTGTCACATCCATCCAGTACCGTGCCCAGGGTAAAGGACATAACCATCAGTGGATCCACTAGAAATAACATCAATCCTCTTTTTGGGCAAGGAGACATTCACATTGCGGTTCGATCCTCTCTCCTATGCGGGCCACGTAGTTAATGAATTCGAGTGGGACTCACTATCACACATTTTGATGCTCAATACTCCTCCCAGAATTTGATATGCTCATAAAACATCATCATCATCAGTCCCATAGGGACATAGTACATCAACATCAACAATATCATCATCAGTCCCATAAGGACATAGTACGTCAACATCAACATCATCATCATTATCAACATCGACTCATTAACATCAACATCAACATCGTGGACTCGAATCATTATTTTTAGAATTTAGTTTCAAGTTTTAAGACTCATGAACATCACTCTCATCAACATCATCATCAAGACTCTCAACAATTTGGACCATAATCACAACATCACAAACATCATTATCGTCAAGGCTCTAGACTCATCCCCTAAGTTCATTCTTGCATTCTTTTGTAAAATAGACATGGAATGTCGTAAAATCATTCATGAAAAAAACTTATGCAGTAAATCAAGTTTATGATGATCATCAGTTTAAGAAAAATACATGAATTAAGAAGAATCTCGGTAAAATACTCAAGGATTTTCATATATAACTCATCATCTTAAATGATAGACTCAATTTACTCAAAGGGGCACATGGAAGAACAATATCATGCTTTGGGTTAGCCTTACATACTTGGAAAGTTGATATTACAATCGAAAATTGATGAATACTCTGTTTCTTGGAGAAAATCCTCGACCTCGATAGTTCTTTTAGAGTGGAAGAACTTGGAAAGACATTGTTTGAAGGGTTTCTCTTTGATTCTTGAATTCTTGACTTAGAATCTTTAGAATTCTTGATGAAAAACCCTAATTCATGAAAAGACAACTCAAGAAATCCTTTCTCGGGATTCTTGAATTCGTTTTCTTGAAAGCCTAGGTTATGATTTAAGATTTTATTTAGGATTTATGAATAGATAAAGAAATTAAGCTTGGGTAGCTTAAAATTTATGAAGAATTACTCACCTTGATGATGAATCTTGAAAGTTAATCTTAACTTGATGACTTTCTTGATGATTCTTGTGCATTTATGTTTAGGAGTGAAGGAGAGGGTTTTACTTATGAAAATTGATGTTTTATGCGGTTTAGGACCTTAAATAGACCCCCAAAGGTTTTATAATAAAAGTACCCTCAAAATAAAATAAAAGGACGTCACTTAGCTTATCCAGAAAGGGTTCGCGATAGGTCAGCGACGCGGAGCTGTCACATATCTTCAGACAACTCTATAGGTCTTCAGTAAAATGGTAATAACTTTCTACTTCGAACTCTAATTAAGGCGAAAGGAGATGCGTTGGAAAGCTAATTCAAAGATCTTTAATTTGATATATTATGGGTCACCTAACTCATTATACTTTAGGAGATACGGTCATTTGAATTTGATCTTTCAATCAACTCATACGAAAACTTAGTCGGTAGAAATTCTTCGGACTTGATTTGATGTAAAATATCCTTTATAACTCTAGATCACATCTAATTTACTTTAAATACTTAGGAATTGATGCTAGCATGTGTATACAACCTAAAAGTCATTGGTCGATCTAAACACTACTAGAAATTTGATCTATTGCCACGGTTCAAAAACCGCCGGTATAGGCAAAAAAACCGTGGGCGTAAGTTATTGCCACGGTTTAGAGAGGCGCCACAACTGGTTGCGTGGCAATAGATCTATTGCCACGGTTTGTCTCGACGATTGCCATAACAATCGTAAAAGGGTATCTGTGGGGACGATTTCCGTTAAAATTAATTGGCTACAATTTGTACTATATTAGTACGGTTAACAACCGTCTCAAAAATTTTTTATCTACGGTTCTTTAACTGTAGCAATAGATATCCCTATTGCCACGACTTTATATCTATTGCTACGGTTGTTGCTTTAGGTATTTTGCCACAGTTTTTACCACAGTTGTCAACTGTCATAATAGGACTTATAAAACAATTGTCATAAGCGTCGCCATAGATCCTAATATTGCTACGATTTTTAACCGTGGCAGTAACTGTCGCCATAGCTTCTTCTATTGCCACGAGTGGCAGATCTATAATCTCAATTTGACTAATTGTAGCTTATTGTGACTAATGCTGTTAATATATTGAGTTACACAATAATTTTATAATAAAAAATGTAGAAATTGATCCTAAGAAGAAACTTTACATTACTAAAATAATAATTCAACAAGATCGATCCATAGTGTTGCTAATAGCGATAAAAGCAAAACATATGTACATACATACATATAAGTATGTTTTAACTATTACAAAAAGGTAAAATACGTGCACCACATTGTTTTCGATCTTCAAATATAAAGGATATTTGGAACATAGGTAATTAAAGTGAACAACCAGGCCATTTCATGCAGTTCCTAGCTAGCAGAGCACATTGTCCATCAGAGAAGTCATCAGCACACAACACTTTAATTCATCCCTCCCCTTATTCAATTTCATCATGCAGCACTTTCATCCCCTCCAATTCCATCACCTACGTACATAAATAGTTGCAAACCGGCAATTTATTTCTATCCCAACAGAAAGATAGAGAAGCTAAACCAAAAATGTCACTTAATTGTCTAGAAAAATGTTTACAAGATAGATTTGTGAAAATGCGTCATGAGTTATATTTTACAAGACCATTTGGCAGATAGATTGTGCATGATCAGATAAAAGCATGAGAATTTGGTTGCACACATTAGCCATTTGGTACTATTTTTTGATCCTACCTGCTTACAAGATACAGTAATCCAAGAGCAAAAGCGGGAATATTGATCCAACGATTTTATTCCCTCTAAACTAAGTAGCAAAAATGACACAGTGATATATGTTTTTTGCAGGCGGACATTGAAAACAGTGGCACGATTGACTATGGCGAATTCATTGTTGCAACATTGCATTTGAATAAGATGGAGAGGGAGGAGAATCTACTTGCTGCATTCTCCTACTTTGACAAGGATGGTAGTGGTTATATCACAACTGATGAGCTTCAACAGGCTTGCATAGAATTCGGCCTTGGTGATGTTAAATTGGATGACATAATTAAAGAGATTGACATAGACAGTGTAAGTCTCCTTGGCTATAGTCACTCTTTTGAAAAGGGAAAAAAATGACTAGTCCAATATTTTAGTTTATCCATGTCCTTTCTACAAGTTTTTTCATAACTATTAAAATTACCTACTCGTTATTTAGAACGCCAGAAGCTGCGGTAGAATCTTATGAACCTAACATAGGTAACATACCTCATGACATAAGATTGAAAAGATTTTATGTAATACATAAAGCAGTTTTCTTACTTCTACAAATGCATGTTGTGCGGGCCTTGTTTCTGGAATTATTAGTTCTTGTATTTTGTCTACTTTTTTTTCTAATTTTTGTCACAACTCAAAGCAGTGATCAGTGCACTTCTCAGCAAAACCAACTAAAAGAGAAAACCACAACAGACTCTCTATCCAAATGCAGTGATCAGTGCAGTTCTCAGCAAAACCAGCCCATATGCATCACATTCACACAACTATGACACAACCAGCTAGATATGTTACATATACTCAGCAAAACCAGCCCATATATGCATCACATTCACACAACCATGAGACAACCAGCTATATGTGACACACTTCTCAGCAAAACCAGCCCATATATGCATCATATTCACACAACCATGAGACAACCAGCTAGATATGTTACATATACTCAGCAAAACCAGCCCATATGCATCACATTCACACTACCATGAGACAACCAGCTATATGTGACACACTTCTCAGCAAAACCAGCCCATATATGCATCATATTCACACAACCATGAGACAACCAGCTAGATATGTTACATATACTCGGCAAAACCAGCCCATATATGCATCACATTCACACAACTATGAGACAACCAGCTAGACATGTTACATATACTCAGCAAAACCAGCCTATATGCATCACATTCACACTACCATGAGACAACCAACTTTATGTTACATATACTCAGCAAAACCAGCCCATAGAAAATCAAAATCAGATTCAAAAAATCAGATTCAAAACAACCAGAGAGGACATTTTCTGGAAAAAATAATCAGAGAGGACAAAATACTAGATCACAACCAGAAAGCAGCAGAAGAAGAAGAAAAAGAAGAAGAAGAAATAGTCGAAACAGAAAATAAGTAACACTAACCTTGTCCGACGGCTTGTGCAGAAGCAGCGTCTCTTTGTGATGGAACAGTCAATGCTGCAAGTATGTTAGGGTCAATTAATCCGACATGTTGTAGTTGTGCAATTACATCGGCAATAACTTCTTGTCTCATAGTTCTCTTTTGTTCCTCCATTTGTTTCTCCATTTTTTGGATCCTTTCTTCCATATATTTCACTACACCATTTGTCGCATTTAAAGTTGGTTCAGAATTGCCAACTATTTTCTTCAAAGTAGTCTTTGTAACCCCCGTTCCATATAGTCTTAGATGCCCAGGGTGTTCAGGACTCATGACTACGGAAAATGAATCAACAGACTGGCCATTTGCACTCGATTGTTCTTCAAGTTCCTCCATTTCAGCCTAACAAAGCATATCCAACAATCAAAGTATTGTATATAATTCTAAATAAAGAATTAATGTCATTGTAAATCCATTAATATACAGTATACATATAATTTTACTAGCAGTGTTTTCATAGGAGGCCTTGTACACACGGTTAGGATTTCTCGTTCTTGTGACCACAAAGAGCTCCTTAGATGATACAATTTCCTTCTCTTTTTCCTAGGCACAAGAAAATTGATATAAGAAATTGCTTAAATGATAGATTAATATTAGATACTAAATAAGAAAACACACCAATCTATTACGGATTACAGCAAAACTCTTTTTGCCGGTAGTGTGTGGATTCAACAACTTTTTCCGATTCTTAGTATTTGTTTCCGACATCTTCTCCAAATAAATGAATCAATAATGTTAGTTAAGTGATCGACAGTTTGGCAACAATCAACTTTAATGTACAATAAATCTGCAACAACAACAATATCATAGAAGAGATCAGAAAAAGAATGAGTTGAAAATTTTAGATTCCAAACTACAATTTACCAGGACTTTCTCAGACTTCCAATATTTGAGGAGTTCTTTGAACTGACATTCTGGAATATGGCCAGACTTATTGGACATTCAAACTGTATCATTGTCATATGGGTCATAATAAGTTCTCTTCAACTCAGCTCTATGACTTCTCCATGCCTGTCGAATTGTTGCCAGAGTCCAAACTTTTGCCGCATCAGGAATATGGTATTTCTCCTACAATTTGGTGTCAACAAGTAATCAAAGAGAAGAAAAATTGCTTTAAGAATAATTAAATATTGAAAAGTCTAAACCTTGGTATAATCCCATAAAATCCTTTTTAGTGTCCATGTTCTTCCAATCAAATACATCATATGGACAAAGGGTTGCATTTCTTGCCAATGTGCCTAGGAAGCTACTTAGCTCTGTTACGTGGTCTTCAGTAGGTCCAATCGGTTGATTTAAACTATTCAATAGGATCAATTTACGCTCTTGCCGGCTATGTACTTTAGGCATCATCGTTCTACCTCTTGTGTTTTTAGTGGGAACGCCTTCAACTACAACAAAATATGACTTAGAAATCATGAATGAAATAAGTAAGTTCCTAAGCTTATATGTTACCTTGTTCTTCAGGTTGTTCATCTGTTGGAGGACTAACAGAACTCGTTTGCACTTGATCCTCAATAGGCTGCTGCTCAAAAGGATGATCATCGAAAGTTTGTGCCTCGACAGATCGTCCATTAACTTCAGACTGTGGAGCTACCGGTTGTTTTTCAATTAATTTCAGTAGTTGTTCTTTCTTTGAATCTATAGCTTCAACTACTTCATTTGTTGTCAACAACCGTCGCTTTTTATTTGCCAAGAATGATAACGATCCAGGTTTAGCATATGCCTTATGTTTGGTTTTTTTTATTTCTTTTTGGTGATTCTTGTTGACTCATGACTATCAAAACCTGCATAAAATTAAGAGTGATAGTTAAAATATAACAGAAAATAATTTTTCAATCATTCAACAAAAAAGCTCTATCTAGGCAAGTATGAATAACAAGCAAGAGACATATCTTTAGTTGCACCAGCAATCCAGAGTAAGGCAAGAAAACTCACCAATGTACAGAAAAGTAAAAAGATTGAACCAGCTTCCAATAATAGCAGCAACCCACAAGCACACCACAACCTAGACGTTAATTAAGTAGTCATTAGAAAGACTCAGGATCAGATGATTTGATGAATTCATAATTTCAAAAACAAAGTGCTTAAAGATCTAAGCATTCTGAGAAGAGACTCCTATATACAAAAGAAACAGCATCTTCTTTGGTTGAGTATGTTATCCACTAAATATACCAACCATTTGGCGATAGCATTTCACAGCAATACAGATTGTCTCGAAACATTTAATAAAGAATACCAAATTGATGGCAAAATTTCAGTGAAGTGATGCAGCTTCTGGCACTACATAAGGGAAATAAGAGTTTCAACATTTAGTTACAGTGCATCAATACCACAGGAGAAAAGATAACCAATGAGGAGGAAAAAAAATGTAACAGAGACAAAATGGCAGGAGTCATTTTTTTTATCCTTTATGAAAAAAGGGCTCGGGAGGCACAAGTTTAATGTTGATCAACCTAACTCAAGCAATTTCTGTAGAGCTAGTTAAGTAAAAATACTTGCTTATATTTATATTGTTTACATTATCTATTTTCTAATATCTGGGGAGGACATTGCACTCGTATGATCTTACTTCAACAGAGATTTATGTTTGCAAGAGACCATAAGAATGACAAGTGTACAGAATGTTGAAAAAATAAAGGCAGCAGTCTCGCTATGGCTTCTGCAACTAAATTGAAGGGATAGGGAAATTTGCTTGCATTCTTTCTGGAATCTTTGATAGCGTAAATGTTGTGGCTTGTCCACTTACTGAAAATGAAGGGTAAGAGTACAACTCTTGACATTTATTACTATTAATAATTTCTTTGGAACCATAAAAAATAGAACAAAAAGCTGTGGAACCAAAAACACAGAGAAGAACTCACAGTACAAGGAATCCCACTTGCAAGCAGTGCCTCTTCTGCTTTCCTTTTCCAAACGAGAACTCCCCAAAACAAACTTTCATACCAGAAGAAAATGGAGAGTCAATGAACTAAAGAAAGCATTTTCATATTTAAAGCCAAATTATGTCTTCCAGGGACTCTCATGTGAACCAGAAGACTCCCAGACTTACTTGAGAATAGCTGCAGGAAAACTGACCTTGTTTGTCCCCAAAGATGTGAGCAAGATAAAGTGGTCAACTTTTGCAATGGTTGCTGCACCGGAGGAAGCAATCAACTTTCTATCATACATATTATGTGAGTTGTAATTTACTGGCAGTGCATTCGATGCCAATTGCTTCTGAAGGAACTAATTGAAGAGGATAATATGACAAAAAAAATATCAAGTAATATCTACAACTTAAATCAGGATTGAAAAATAAATTGCAGAAAAATAAGAGAGTTTCACAAGCATTGTGAGGTTAGCAAACACACTCAAATCTGCATCAGTAGATAAACCCATGTGGTCAAGGACAACAGCTGCAACATTACCACCATTATTGCACATTATACCATTCCAGGATGAAGGGCAACCATTGAAATCAATGGACTCCTCATTCTATGACCAGAGTACATAACTAAAACAAAGCACAAGCAACCGAGAGTCCTCCTTCAACAGCAATACAAGAAAAAAAAGAAACTTTTCTAGGGTCCTCCTTCACCAACCAACCCACATCTTTCACTAGAACATTAGCTCAAACAGAAGATAAGAAGAGTCTTTTTCAAAGATTTACTGTAGAAATTCATCTTCTTGCAAGATTACAGCTTCAGTTACCTTGGAACCTTAAGTTCTTTAATGCACTCAACTAGTGGTCCACTATTAAGTTGAAGAAAATGAAATGGACTAGCAAAGTATTTAGTTGAAGAAGATGAGAGATCAGAACCTGGTATGATCATTAGGAGGGACATGACTGCAGCCGACCAAAAGAAGAAGAAAATGGGTAATACTTGAGCAAATAAACACAAGTGAGAGCTAAAACGAACCTTGATTTTAATATTCAAAACTCGCAGAGTAATCTTATGGCTTGAAACATGGATTTTTGAAGATACTAAACAATGAAAAGCAGAAACGACTGACCAGCATACTAACAAGCTATATTCACATAGTAACGTGATTTGAAGACATGAAATTAATCACCCGAAAAGTAAACCATAAAACTCTAGAATTTTAAAACACTAATAGACAAATCGCACTCAAGAATGAACTAAGGAAAGTCACCTGTTATATTCATCTAAAAAAAATAACAAGCTTAACATGGATTGGAGGAGCATTTGAGACAGAAAAAAAACAGAGACGGAGACAAACCTTTAACACATTCTCATGGGTTCGAAACCATTTCAGCAGAGAAACCTTAAACTCATATTAAAACCCAACTCGCAAAGCATGAAATGAACTAATTTAAGACGTTTGAGACCAACTATGATGCAATGAGATTTAAACAATCGTGCAGATTCAGACAAAAAAAGGGAAAAATCAGACAGAAGACAGTCAAGCACTTGACTCTATGAAACTCTAAAATGAACAAAAATGCGACCAAACTCTATGAAACTTTTTTATGAGAAGTCGAGAGAATTTCAAGAAACTGCAGAACTAAAATCACACTAGAAATGAACAAATATTTGAATAATCTGAAAAATTGAAGACTAACATCAACAAATAATATAGATTTCAGACAAACGCAGAGAAATCATAAAACGTACCACTAGAATTTCAAACTTTTCAGTGAAGTTCAAACCCTTGGATGAACGAAGGTTTTGGGTTAGATCGACGACGGACGTTTTCTATACCACCGTGCCTATAAAGACCTATTTGGAGACAAAACCGTCCAAGCTTGTTGAAATGCCCTACATTCAGAGACACCCATTACCTCAACGTAGTTAAAACCAACCAATTTTACTCCCAAAACTTCAATCAAAAGATCAAATAACACAATAATGCAAAACCCCCAAAAAGGATACTTGTAAAATTACCTGTAAGAGAACAAGAACACGACTTTGACTCTGTTTCTCTACGTTTGACTGTGTTTCTCAAAGAAGAAACCTAGATTCTTCTTCTTCAACTACTGCATGGTGTCAATTTCTAGAACTATTGCGTGAGATCGTCTTCCTCGCTGATGATGAGTCGCGTACGTTATAGAGAAAGAAAGAGTGAAGGAGGCCGCTTATAGTGTGGGGGAGGGAAATGTGAAATAATTTTAGTGGGGGAGGGAAATGTGAAATATTATATTTATTTCCCAGAATTTTTATTTTTTTTGCTAAAATGAACCGTGGCCATAGTTAATCTATTGCCACAGTTACAAAAAAACTGTGGCATTAAGAAATCTATAGCCACGTTTAACACACTATATCACGGTTTATTTTAATAATTCTATTGCTACGGTCAAATATATATTGCCACGGTTACAACCGTGTGGCAATAATCCATCTATTGCCACGGTTGTATAACCGTCGCCAGATAATCGTGGTAAATACCGAATTTCTAGTAGTGAAAGTTTATAAAATCTTACATTAGAACTGCGACCTTTCATCATCTCTAGTTCTATTTCCACACTAAGAAATTAATTTTAACATCTATGCTCAATTAAGAATTATCAACTAAAATTGTACATCATATGAAGGATGGCTCAGTTTTAGTTAAAAAAATGTTGGGGTGTTACATTATCTCCCTCTTGGAATCATTCGTCCTCGAATGATGAGTAAAGGTAGACATCAAGGCACGAATAAAAATCAGAAATCTTCTCAAAACTCACTCAATCAATCAAACTCTCGACTCCTTGTCAATCTTAAACCATCTCTATAAAGACTCAGGAATCGACACATCAACTCATATAGACAAATCGGTTCAGATTAAGAGCAGAGATATTATCTTAGACATTCTCACCATTAGGCACGAATGGAACATCGGAACTCAATCAATTTGAATCATTTGAACACCTCGACAATTAGTCGTTCGAACTCAGGAAGGAAGCCATCAACTCTAACCGAGAATAGGACCATTGTATAAACAAGACTCTGAGGACACTCTCATGCTCAAGTACCCACCTCTATTGTGCTCCTTTTCACGGCACTCTACTCCATCAATGCAAGCTCATAACTCTTATTCAAACCTCTACCTAACCACCTCTTCCTCTTCTATTCAAGCCTAGTTTTAAGCTTCAAGATGTTATTCCTAAGATGATCATATTCATACAAAGCTATCCTCAATACTTAGCTCTATGTTTGAAACCTTTATTATGAAGTCTTCAATAGCCTATCATCCATACTCGCACAATAACAACCACGCATTCAATCCTATCATGCTAACCACTTTAACTATGTCTTAGAATTTTTCCAGCCTACTTGTCACTCTACCTCCACCATTCAATGAGCTCTCACTCAAAGTCACACCAACATACTCTTACCAATCTATTACGCATCATACGACCTCATCTCTTTCCTCCTGCCCATCTCTATCCCTAAATGACACAAGTTTAACACTGGTATCACAATGAGGGTACATTCACTCCTTCTCATCTACCCTCACTCTCAGTCTACTATTTTAGTATCACTATTTGGACGTGGAGGAACTCATTATCTCCCCCTCTGATGAAACCCCCAAACTACTACCTATCCATGCAAAATAAGCATGATAATGCCTCTAGAACTTGATACTCTACATCTTACCATCAATAATGGCATAACAAGCCAAAGGTCAGTGCACGCGTAAGATGACATCAGAATCAAGAACTCTCACTCCATAGTAACCTGTACTTAGAGAATACTTCACGTCCTCATCACTCTAATACACTCGCATAATAGCATTCACATATTTAAGCCTACCATAGCAGCTTACGCCCTCGATCGCATGAACTCTTGCCACGGGAGATACTAATATAGTTTTACCTATCTATTTGACTCCTCATGATTTCTCTAACTCCTCCTCCTCATCTATAACCTTAAAAGGAAATGGCATCACATCATCATCAGAATAAAGAACTCTCATTCTCTCTTTAATTCTTCCATCTCAAGCTTTTCTCCTCTTCTCTCAAGCCATCATCTTGTTCAATTCATAGAAAAAGACTTAGAATGGGGTTTTAGACCCTTTTTACATTCCAACGACCCATTTTAATCGTGTATTGAGTTTAGGAGGGGTTAAAAATTGACCAGAATGCCCCTCACAAAGTTTAGAAATTTTCCAGGTTTGGAATAACCTAGTCCGTGACGCGGACTAATCGCGCACCAGTGTATTTTTCTTCAAAATTTTTTTGAACGGGTTTTTCCAATACCATCACATCCTTTTGAGAAAAACATAAGTGTCTCTCGGCTACAGGTATGTGATGCGCCTCTGTTGCACACCGACACTATTTCGGTGTTCGAATAAAAAAACATCTTTTGATCCGGTTGCTCTAAAAATTGATTGAAACCATTTTTCTCACTCAATTTTTCATGCTGATCCAAAATCCAGCCTCAAATTTGCCATATGAACATAGAAAGATGCGTTACGCGCACATTCCTCCTTTAGGAGTATTTTGGTAATTTTTTGGGCATTATATCATCTCTCCCTTAGCTCTCAAGGCCATTACTCTATGTTTGTAAATTGATTTCCTCTATTAGGCTATAAGCATATACCTTCACATGGTCAAGGAATCACTATCCACAAGAATATCTTAAACTCTTCTGTTATACTATAGTCGCATACATATAACTAGCCACTCAGACTCTTTTCAACGCTATCACTCTTAGCTCCTTCTAGTCTCTATGGAAATCTCTCTATATTTGCTATTCCTATGGCATTACATAACCACTTCCCACAACTCTTACAATCTAACCTCTTATTTTTCCTGCTAACACTCAACTTCTGTGCTCCCATAAATTTAACTGCACAAGAATTAGTCTATCATGGAAAACTTTTCATCATCTATCGATATTTGATTAAGATTACTTACAACAGGCTACTCAACATCGACAACTCAAATATGCTATCTAGATTCTTATAGCATTCATAACTTAGAGCTTCACACATCTTTACACAATCATGGATATCTCAAGCCTCTTCTTATCTATTGAGTTATCCTCGTCTTACTCGTCTTACCTAAGAGGCATTTGTACCTTGCCCATGACATTACTTCCTCACAAATCAGCACCTTCTTCTCGAACATACACTATGGAAAGCCTTTTAGAGAAAATCTCCAACTAAGACTATCATTCTCACGATATTGTCTCCTCTTTAACATTACTCCTCAAGATTCAAGCTTAGGGTCTAGCATTAACATGTAAATCACACGCCTCTCTAACTCTAACTTACAACTACTAGGTAAAAATGTAGGGAACATAAACCCACTAATATCTCATAATGAGTATTTGATTAACACTTCCCTTCATCACAACTCAGTACCACTCACCTATTCAATCATATCTTCTTATCTGACTAAGCTCATAACTCGATGAGACTGATGAACTCTCAATTAAAAATCCTAAGCCTAATTTAGATCTACCACATTGAAAACACTTTTTTCCCCTATTCAACATCTACACTTCACCCTCAATAGTATGAATATTACAATACATCAACATAACTTCCTTCTAGTTTGAGCACACTCTACCACATTCTAACAACTCTTCCTCTATACCTCATCATGAAAATCATAGGGTACTTATGACTCTTTCATCAAACTTATGGAAATCGACTCACCACCTCATTACTTACCTAATAAATATGTAACTCTAACTTTAAGCCTCAATAAGCCATCACTCTTGCTATCTCGTCCTTTCTTTCCATCATTATCCTTCTAACTCTGGGACGATTTGATTCTACTCAGGGTTTATAAGACCTCACTTCTCTCTCTTAGGTGGTAACATTAAACTCTCTAGAGACATTAGTTCCTCTCTCATGGGTCACGTCAGAAGAATGTTTTGAAAAAATAGGTCTAGGTACATCTAGAGCTAACTCAAATGTACGATTCATATGAGTAATAGTGTATTCTTTCTAGTCAATCAACTTTGCACACTAGTCGGCTTGTCTCAGGCTTGGTGCAGTCTCTCTACCATTTTGATTACTTTATCTTAGAGGATCTCATTTGTAAGAGTTTGAAAATTACTATCTCTATCACCTCGTGGACGAGGCATAGTCAAAAGTTTTAGAGCAACGCACCAATCATCATAAATATTTTTAGGAAATAGCTCTATCATACAATTCAGAATCTGAAAGAAGGGAAGTTTTTCCTAATGTCCTATAGACCCCTTATTATGGATGTGGCACACTTCACAACAATAATAAGGACTCTACTAGATACGACTTCATAGACTCCCTAGGACACTTGAACTCTATGCTCTTATACAAAGTTCGTTATGCCCCGGGAGGGTACCCTTGCCGTGGCCGGCACTCAAAGACTACTGTTAGTCCCCGAGCGAACCACTTAGCCTCATCGTCACCTTATACTCAACAACAGAAGGAACATTCTCAAGGAAAAGGCTGTAATGTAATTAAAGTAATCAAGTCTTTATATAAAAAGTTAATTTCTAATAAAAAGGAGTTAGAAAAAAACAATACATAACATCCTCTACTCAATGTCTATGAAGCCTCTACCTCTAACATCTAGATGGTACAACAACAGGCCATGGTTACCCAATTTAAGGAAAATAAAGTACCAACTTAAGCTAGATGATAATAATATGGAAATCCTCCGAAAGCAAGGAGGTCTCACCGACCAACTTAATGCGAACAGATCCTCAACGAAGCGCCTGTCGCTAATCTCTAATATCTGCCTCTGCATCAAAAAACCATGCATTCCCACAAGGGGACATTAGTACGTGGAATGTACTAGTATGTAAAATAGCTGAATGAAACAGAAACAGGTCGAATAATATAGGAATAACATCAACTCAACATCATACTCCATCAGAATATCAAATGTCTATCTAAAGCAAGAATAAAGAGTAGACAAATGACCCATAAACATCTCATCTCAATATCATCAATACATCAGACTCATCTCAAGGAAACTCGACTCAACTCAACTCAACTCGAAGCACCAATGCCCGTTTAGGACAAGGATAAAGAGTAGAAAGTATATCATCAACATCCATCAAGACTGATACCATCACATCAACATCATAGTTCTATCAGTAAGGAACCTAACTAGGATTATCGACAACCATAACCTATGAGCCGGTGATGATACAACAAAGTGATGTCGTTGTCACATCCATCCAGTACAGTGCCCAGGGTAAAGGACATCACCATCAGTGGATCCATAAGAAATAACATCAACCCTCTTTTTGGACAAGGAAACATTCGCAATGCAGTTCGATCCTCTCTCCTACGCGGGCCACATAGTTAACGAATTCGAGTGGGACTCACTATCACACATTTTGGTGCTCAATACTCCTCTCAAAATTTGATATGCTCATAAAACATCATCATCATCAGTCCCATAGGGACATAGTACATCAACATCATCATCATTGGTCCCATAGGGACATAGTACATCAACATCAACATCAACATCATCATCAACATCAACATCGTCGTCTTGAAACATTCTTTTTAGAATTTAGTTTCAAGTTTTAAGACTCATGAACATCACTCTCATCAACATTATCATTAAGACTCTCAACAGTTTGGACCACAATCACAACATCACAAACATCATCATCATCAAGGCTTTAGACTCATCCGCTAAGTTCATTCTTGCATTCTTTAGTAAAATAGACATGAAATTTTATAAAATCATTCATGAAAACAACTTATGCAGTAAATCAAGTTGATGATGATCATCAATTTAAGAAAAATACATGAATTAAGAAGAATCTCGATTAAATACTCAAGGATTTTCACATATTACTCATCATCTTCAACCATAGACTCAATTTACTCAAAGGGGCATATGGAAGAGCAATCCTATGCTTTAGGTTAGCCTTACATACTTGAAAAGTTGATATTACAATCAAAATTTGATGAATACTCATTTTCTTGGGGAAACTCCTCGATCTCGGTAGTTCTTTTAGAGTAGAAGAACTTGGAAAGACATTGTTTGAAGGGCTTCTCTTTGATTCTTGAATTCTTGACTTAGAATCTTTAGAGTTCTTGATGAAGAACCCTAATTCGTGAAAAGAAGAATCAAGAAATCCTTTCTCGGGATTCTTGAATGTGTTTTCTTGAAACCCTAGGTTATAATTTAAGATTTTATTTGGGATTCATAAATAGTTAAAGAAATTTAGGTTCGGTTCTTTAAATTTTATGAAGAATAACTCACCTTGATAGTGAATCTTGAAAGTTAATCTTACCTTGATGACTTTCTTGATGATTTTTGAGTGTATATGTTTAGGAGTGAAGGATAGGGTTTTACTTATGAAAACTGACGTTTTATGCGTTTTGGTATCTTAAATAGACTCCAACGGTTTTAGGATAAAAGTACTCTCAGAATAAAATATAAGAACGTCACTTAGCTTATCCAGAAAGGGTTCGCGATAGGTCCGTAGCGCGGAGCTGTCGCAGATCTTCAGACAACTCTACAGGTCTTCATTAAAATGGTCACAACTATCTACTCCAAACTCTGATTAAAGCGAAATAAGATGCGTTGGAAAGCTAATTATTCTATCAGTAACCTAATTCATTATACTTTAGGAGATATGGTCATTTGAATTTGACCCTTCTATTAACTCATACAAAAACATAGTCGGTAGAAATTCTTTAGACTTGAGTTGATGTAAAAGATCCTTTATAACTCTAGATCACATCTAATATGCTTTAAATACTTAGGAATTGATCCTAGCATGTGTATACAACCTAAAAATCACTATTCCATCTAAATTTTATAAATTCTTACATTAGAACTGCGACCTTTTATCATCTCTAATTCTATTCTCCCACTAAGAAAATAATTATAACATCTTTGCTCAATTAAGAATTATCAGTTAAAATCGTATATCATATGAATGATGGCTCAATTTTAGTTAAAAAAAAAAGTTGGGGTGCTATAAGCCTCTTCAAATCGGGCTTATTGCTATTGATTCGATGATCCCTATAGGATGTTGTCAATAAGAATTAATTATTGGGGAAAAACCAACTGGTAAAATAGAGATACGATTCTCGATCAATAAGGTCAAAATGTAATATGTGTTTATGTAGCTATTGGGCAAAGATTTTTATATGCGTTCTTCTATAGATATGCAAATATAGAATTCTTTTTTCATTTTATTCTGCAAATAGGTTGATGGGGAAAATAAAATTCCCCACCTTGGAATAGAAATGATCTTTATTCTTTTGTCCACAAAAAAAATATTATTTAGTGATATAGTATATAGAGGATTTCCTAATTCTAGTATTTTATATATCAATCAGAAAAGTGAAAAAAGTTCCATTACATATGGAATATCAAATAGGAAGGGGAAATTGTTAACTTGTTCAGTTAGATAATAATTGAATAATTTAAGAATAATTGAATTATTTTTTCAAGTCAATTCAAATTATTTTGACATTTTATTACTTATTTATTTGGATTTCACATACAAAGACTTTTTGAATTCCCGGTAGAAAGGGATTTCACTAACGAAAAAGCCTTTAATGCTATCCAATACCCCTTCCGTTTCCAAATATTTTTACGAATATGCTTTATGTATGCTTTTTTGAAGTTGAAGTGCGTTTTTTTTAACTGCCATTTATAAATTAAAAAACTACTCAATGTTATTGCTGGATGTGAAAGACATCTATTGTTCAAAATAAAGTTTTTTAATACATATTTATTTTCTAGCTAATAATGTTCTCGTCAAATAAAACATTATCGAGATAGGTAAAAGATATGTCAAAATTGTAGAATACTAGAAATAAAAACAGAAGGCTAATATGTGATTTTTCAAGTATTTCTATTCCATAAAACATTCATAATCGTAAAAAAGAAAAGATTCTCTAGTGTCTGGTATCTTTATTTCATAATTTCACATTCTTTTTTATTCATAAATCTATACCTATAGAATTTGATAATTGGCTTTTCCGTAGAAATGAAGAAAGAAAATTACTTGGACTTAAGAAATTGAACTTAATAAAAATAAAAAATAAAATAAAGAATCCCAAAAATATTAGATTTCTATTTATGGTTCCACATTTCATTTACGTGTAATAAAATACCTCGAAAGGTTTAAAGATAAGAACCGTGTTTTTACTTCAGGAAATGAAAAATTCGAATCCCCTTTCAATTCACTGGTCAAACTTGGATAAAAAATAGGCCTATTTCAAAGGAGACTAGTAATTAATCCCTTTCATATCATTTGACCGATTATAACTTCATGATTTCAATAGTTGAAGTATTTAGCAAAGACTTAGAATAAGTAAGAATAGAAAATTCTAATATAAATAGCAATCGTAGATATCTGATGAATCCAATTGGGTTTTTTTTCTAAATGGAGCCTGGATACTTCCATTTTTTAGTCCATCTAAGTCAAACATAAATTATTCTAATAGAATTATTCTATTTGATAATAGTAATATGAATTTCCTCAAAAATGGATCTAATTGCACTTCACGCTACAAATTTCAGATGATTCAATTTATCTTTCTTGGCGAAATAGGGGATATCTCTACTGGGAGAGAGAATGGGGAAATATATGACTCAATATATCTAACAAGTCACACTATATGTAAGTCCAAAGTCGACGTGGAAATCCATCCCTCTTTATTTTAACTTTTGGAATACCAAGAGGCATTAAATGAAAGAAAGAATTAAATACTATATTTCACTTTGAGATAGAAACGTAACAATAGGGTTTCACGCAGTTTCAACAATCCTTCCACTTCCACGACAAATTCGCCTACTTGTGCCATATAAAAATCACTAAAAAGTTCATGCATTTATCACCCCAATGATATAACAAAATAAAAGCTTCTCCTATCTCATGTGATAAAGTAAAGAGAAAAGAAAGATAAAGACTAGAAAAAAGATAGAATTGAACGACTGTACAAACATCTTTTGTGCATATGACTCTATAAAAAAATTGACCCCTCTCTTTTCTATTGAAGAAATAGAAATATAGAATCTATCAGACTCGAATGGGTAAATAATAAAATTGCCATCCTTCCTTTCGGAGTACTTCAAAAATACTATGATGGCTCCGTTGCTTTATATGTTTATTTTTTCTTTTTTTTTTGTCTGTGCTTCTGCGATCCCAAAGTTTCTTTTTAATCCAATCAAGTAAGAAAAAATATTTTTTTTGTACTCTTTCATAATATAAATATTGTTAAGAACTCTCCGACATGTAAACAGAAATGTTTGTGATGCAGAACAAAACTCCTGATAGTTAAGAGAAAATTGGAAGTACCCCTTATCTCATACTTCTCTCTTGATACAGAATCTAATGTTTTGAAAAAAAAAATTCTCATATCGAATTCTAAGTTCCATGCTATTATTACTTAGTATTCCTATGGTGAAGGCATAGTCTTCTTTCTTTTTCTAAAATAAAAACCTCTTTTGTCCCTTCCAGGCGATTAGACAATAAATAAATGGTTAATATATTTAAGATAATTACGTATTTACAAAATACCATCTCAATTCATCCTATTTCATCTGATCCGGGATGTGATATGGTTTCGAAGGATGAACCGGATATGGACAATTCCAATAAGATTTTATTCTTAACAAAAATCCCTTTTTTAATTTATTTCATCTATTCCATGACGGGAACAGGGGAGAATACAAAACAAGGAATTTCAAATTTACAAGATACGATCTATCTAGATCTCGATCACTTCAAAGCCCTTCCCAGTTGCTTGATATACGATCTTTAAGAATCTAGGATTGCAAATCGTTACTCCAACAAGCATGCGATTGTTGATGGTTGATCACATGGTGAAGAAGCCTGTTGGGATACTATATGATGTGCGGGTTAAAGTTGAAAGGTTCATATTCCCGGCATACTTTGTGATACTGGATTGCGAGGTTGATTTTGAAGTCCCTATCATCTTGGGGAGGCCCTTCTTAGCCACTGGACGCACTTTGGTGGATATGGAGAAGGGCCAACTCAAGTTTAGATTTGGGAAAGATGAGATCATGTTCAACATCTGTCAATAGGTAAAGAAAGAAAATGACTTGAGACTGGTCTCTTTTATTAAGATTGTTAATGAAGCAGAACCAAAAGTACCATTTGAGGTGCGATTGGGTGTTGACACCTTGGAAGCAATGCTAATGAAATTTGACAGTGAAGGGATGCCAGATTATGAGAATATAGTGAATGCTCTAGGGGTGTCTTACAGCCCTAGGTGTCAAATCAAGCTAGAGCTAGACTTTCAGAATTAGGAGTCAACACCTAGAAAGCCATCCATGGAAGAACAACCAGTATTAGAGTTGAAGGCACTTTCAGCATATTTGAGATATGCATTCTTTTTGGAGCCAACAAAACTTTGCCAGTTATAGTTGCTGTAGATTTGAATGATGAGCAGGTGAGCGCCCTTGTCATACTTAAACAATTTAAGAAAGCCATTGGATGGACGATTGCAGATATCATTGGTATCCCTCATGGGATATGTACATACAAAATCCAATTGGTTAAGGACTGCAAGCCAAGTATTGAACACCAAATGTGTCTCAACCCCACAATATAAGAGGTTGTACGCAAGGAGATCATCAAATGGTTGGATGCAGGAGTGATCTATCCAATTGCCAATAATGAATGGGTGAGTCCAGTTTAGTATGTTCCAAAGAAGGATCAAAACCAAGGTTAATGAGGTGGGTACTTACCAAGAATTCAACTTCGATGTCATCGACAGAAAAGGGATAGAGAATCAGGTTGCAGATTACGTTTCCAGATTAGAAGATGGGGCAATGACAAAGTTTGATGATGGATTGGAGATCAGTAATTCATTTACAGATGAGAGAGTGTTGGCAGCATCCCATGACTTAATACCATGGGTTGCAGACTATGCAAACTACATGGTAAGTGACATTGAGCCAACCAATCTGGACACACATCAACATCGAAAGTTCATGTTTGATGTGGGGAAGTTCTTTTGGGATGATCCATACTTGTTTCGTGTATGTGTGGATGGGATTATTTGTCACTGTTCCCGAGATCAAGATGATGAGCATACTTAAGGCATATCACTCATCATTGGTAAGTGGGCATCATAGTGGAGTTTGGACAACGCACAAGATCTTATAGTGTGGGTATTATTAGCCCACCATCCACCAAGATGCCCACGACTACGCTAAAGCTTGTGATAGGTTCCAAAGAGAAGGTGGTGTTTCCTGCAAACATGAGTTCCCTCTAAACGCCATTATGGTGATTGAGTCATTTGATGTATGGGGGATAGACTTCATGGGACCTTTTGTTAGCTCACACGGAAACAAGTACATCTTAGTCATTTTAGATTATGTGTCAAAATGGGTTGAGGTCGTAGATCTACCCAACAATGAGGGCAAAAGTGTCACAACATTTCTGAAAAAGAACATCTTCTCAAGGTCTTGCACCCCTCGGGCAATCATCAGCGATGGAGGTTCTCACTTCTACAATAGGCTTTTCAAGGCTCTTCTTGAAAAGTATCGAGTGAAACATCGGGTGGCGACTCCTTATCATCCTCAGACGAGCGGGTAGGTAGATATGTCTAATAGGGAGATTAAACAAATTCTATCCATGACTGTGAATGCAAATTGGATAGATGGGCATATCGGACGACATTCAAGACCATTATAGGCATGTATTCCTACCAACTTGTCTTTGTGAAAGCATGCCATTTTCCAGTGGAACTCAAGCATAAAGCAATATGGGCACTAAAGAAGTTGAATTTGTATTGGAACGATGCAGAAAACAATATGGGCACTGAAGAAGTTGAATCTGTATTGGAACGATGCAGCAAAGTCTAAGCTGAGCCAACTCAATGAGCTAGATAAGTTTCTATTGAAGGCGTATGAGAGCTCAACCTTGTACAAACAAACAATGAAGTTGCAACATGAAAGTCACATAGAGAATCATTAGTTCACACCAGGGGACTTTGTGCTGCTATACAAATCAAGATTAAAATTATTCCTTCGGAAGCTTAAATCCATATGGATGAGACCCTTTCGAGTAGCATGTGTCTTCGATCATGGGGCTATTGAGTTGGAGAGGAGAATTGGAGGAATTTTCAAGGTAAATGGCCAAAGAGTCAAGCCATACCTTAGAAATGTGGAAGACATAAAGACTGTGAACAAATGGGATCTTGAGGAAGTCTGACTACTTAAGACATCTATGTCGTGCCGTGACAATAAATCAAGCGCTTCTTGGGAGGCAACCCAAGGTGGATACTGGCGCTTAGACGCCCAGATATGATTTTTGACCCCTTTTTATTTTTCTTTTATTGCATGCATTTGGGACAATACAGATCTTTTTCGATGGGGTATGGGTAGTTAGGGGCCTTAGTGAAGTCTGAGTAGCTTGGATCCATAACTACCCCAATTTTTTTTTATCCTGGGGTTTTTTGGTTTGTGTTCTTTTCCCCCATGGATATTTACTTTCTATTGAACTAGCATGTTTAGGATGTTTAGGTAATATTTGTAGCGTATAATACCAATACCTGTGGCATATAGCATGTTTTTGTGTTTTGTTTGTAAAATGATACCCACAAAAAAGTATGATTAGTAGTTTAGCTAGTAACCATGCATGTTTTGGTATGTTGACAATGTTTGTCCTGATAAGTGATAAGAAATTGAGATAAAAAGCATGATCTGAGAGTCTTTTGTTAATGAAGTAGTCAGTGCCATGTGAGTGTGAGCTTTAAATTGCTAAATTCATGTGTTGTATGCTACTTCAGAACTTGCCATGTTACTCTAAGTCAAACTATAGATTAATTAGATTAGGTAAGGATATTAGGGCATTGTTCTTAAAATCCCACTTAGCTTAAAATTACCAACCAAAATTGCACTATATCCCTTGTTCCTAATGTTTGAGCCTAACATGCACCTATTCTTTGCAAACACCTGATTAACCTAGCCTTTTTAGTTGTAAAATCCTGAAATTGACCCTAGTCCTTCCTTGAACATTGTGCACCTTGATTAAGGAAAACATCCTAGGTTGAGGGTGGCTCCTAAAAGTGCCCTTGGTTCGAAAGATGGATATTATGCACCCCAACTCAGGCAAAAAGCCTATGTTGAGAGTGGTTGGTGTAAAGATGAAACACAAAAATGAGGGGGAGAGTTAGTGATACAGAGAAAAAGGGAAAATCATGGACTGGGTGCAAGAAAAATAAGTGATGCCTTAGTTATGAGTTTAAAAAAGAAAAATGAATTGTAAAATCAAGGAAGATAGCTGAAAGAATAAAAAGAAAGCACCCAGAAAAGCTTGAAATAGAAGAAAGGGAGGATGAGATGAAAATAACATAGTCGGTAGGGACAAAGTGTAGGAAAATGCAGTGTCAGGGAGGGCCGTTAGTTACTATGTTCCCAAACTACCATACCAAAGCCCCTAAGCCTTGGTTACAAGCTTAGAAAGTCCTAAAGTGATCCTAGTCCGGGTAGTTGAAGGTCTTAGTCATGAGTATAGGGGCAAACCTATGTTATTATGCACGATGCATGTATATCTTTTGTGAGAGTGAGCAATTTTGCATAGTCCCAAGGTTATATATGAAAACATCATTGAATGAAAAATATGTGACTTCTTTTTGTGAGGGAACTTGCATTACATTGTTAGCATTACACTTATTCAGTGACTATGGATTGTTGATAGCACCTCACTTGTCATAGTTGTGTTTTCACATGCATTAGTCTGTATTGGTTTGCTGGATGGCTATCTGATTCTGTTTTGAAAAAGTAGTGTGGGTATCTATGTTTGAGATTGATGTGATGTATGCCATTGGGCTGAGGTCTGTGTGTTATTTTATTAACTATGTAAATTGAGCTCGTCGCTTGAGGACAATCAACAATATTAAGTTGAGGGTGTTGATATGCTGTCAAAATACAACACTTTTGATGCATAAAACTTGGAATTTTGTGTGTTCTCAATGCGATGTTAGTTGGTTTTTTGTGTTTTTGTGTTATATTTGCAGGATTCCAGGGTTGGCCTTGGTTTTGGAAAGAATTATAGAAGTTGCTGATTTTTGATACAACACGAGACCTTTTACAGGCCGTAGGCCATTCTACAATCGTAGAGTGATTTTGTGGACAATTCTAGTCAGGAGCTGATTTTTGAAGTTGGTTCTACGAACATGTAGATGAGCTGTCGAATGATTTACGAGTTGTAGCACATGTTTCGTACCCTAAGGATCAGAGATTGAGACTTTATGAAGATTCATCAGACGAAATCCCCCTATAGGTTTGTAAAATACTTTACGGGTTGTAAAGGTGTGTCGTAGACCTGAAGCCCAGAATTCCGGTAGCTTTGTACGAGACCCCGATTAGAGGTTGTGGAGTGCAATGCGGTCCTTAAACCAGTTCGTGAGGCGTGCCAACCCAACTATCCTATATTGTTTAGGAAATGTATTTTAAATATTATAAATAGGATTTTTAGGTTATCTTTCAGAAGTTTTGGGATAGTACATAGAAACTCAGTAATTAGAGATAGAAAATAGTGAGATTACATAGGAGAGTATTGAGAACACTTGTACATTGATTTCAACTTTAATCTTGTGATTCTTTTTGAAGTTAGATTTGCTTGTTCTTAAATCAATTTTGTAAGTGCTCTATTATGTTGTTCCAATTCATAAGTCTTGCATCTACACCAAATATGAGTAGCTAAATTCACGAATAAGGTTCTGGGAACCATGAAGAACTAATAAGGTAAAACCAGATAATTCATAATTCTTGAAAAGTGTGCATGCATATATTAATTAACTCTCTTCGTTTTGCATGTTTCTGGTGGTGCACTATCTCAGAACCCGTGTAGTGCTACTGATTAGACCAAGCTAGTAATGAATAGGACAAGAGATTAATTGATAGGATTCGATTGATGTTGTAACGCCCGGTAAAATTATCAAAATACCCCTAGAGTGAGGGTATGCGCGTAACATATCTTCCAATGCTCATATGGAAAATTCGAGATCGGATTTGTGATCAACATGAAAAATTGAGTGGGAAAATAATCTCGATCGAATTTTAGAGCGACCCGATCAAAAGATAAATTTTCACTCCAAAATCAGAAAACAATGACGGTCCGCGATAGAGGCGCATCATGCACCTGTCGCGGAGAGGCACTTGTGTGTTTTTCAGATTTTTCGACGGGATGGAGAAAAATCCGTACAAAAACACTTTTATGAAAATACAGTGTTCGCGACCAGTCCGCGTCGCGGACCGTGTATTTTCCGAGCTGGAAAATTCTTAATAATTATGAGGGGTATTTTGGTCAATTTTTCACTCCTCCTAAACTCTAAGACATGACTAATAATGATGTTTCGACGTGAAAAAGGGTCAAAAATCCTCATTCTAAATCCTATTCCCTAATCTAACAAGGCTAGGGCTTGAGGAGAGAAGAGAAGAGCTTGTGTGAGGAAATTCGAGAAGAGATCCTTGACGTACTCAGTTGTTAGCTGCATCACAGGTATGTAAGGCTAAACTAAAACATGAGATTGTTCTCTCATGTGCCCCATAGAGGTCATAAATGAGTTGACGATTGAAGAGTCTACATGCATTATTTCTTTGATGGGTTTTCTTGAAAATTTTGTTTGAAATTACATGTTTTCCATATTGATGATCATCATCCTATTTGTTTTCTTAAAATAAATATTTTCATGAGAATTTGCATAACACTTCATGACTAATTTGAAAAGCATGCATAATGCACTTGAGAATATTTAGTCTAGAGCCTTAAGTTGAGATTGTTGATTGTGATGATGAGTTGATGAAATTTTGATTGTTTCATGAGTCTCTATAAATGAACTCTACAGATGTGTTTATTCACTTGTTTCCTAATGATTGTTATACAATCTTGAATCATTGATGAGATGTTGATGATAGGGTTAAAGTCCCTATGAGATGTTTGATGATAGGGTTAAAGTCCCTATGAGATGATTGATGAAAGGGCTAAAGTCCCTATGAGATACCGATCATTGACGGGGTTAAAGTCCCTATGAGATTGGTTGAGATGGACGTTTTATGAGCATTGAATCGGGAGGAGTATCGAGCACCCAAATGGGTAAGAGTAAGTCCCACTCGAACCTATTAAACTACGTCCCCAAGCATAGAAGAGGTTTCCTCTTGAGTTTATGTCCCTGAAAGCAATAGCGGACTTGTTGAGTTTTCTGACTCCATATTGGGTAAGCTTATATGGTTTTTGATTCGTTCTCTATTGGGCAAGTACAGAACGGCCTTGGCAACACCGGCGGGATGTTGTACAATCACTGGCTCATAGGTGATTGTTGTCGGTTAAGAGAAACTCCCATAAATTTCTTATCTTGAGCACTCCGAGTCTAGATGAGATGAGATGTGATGAGATGAGAGGTGGTGAGCTCCTTTGAGACGAGTCTGAGATGATTGATGAGTTTTGAGTTGTGAGGGGTCACTTGTCTACTCTTTATTCTTGCATAGATAGACACTTAACTAATGATGTGAATTGATGTTTATTTTGAGCTGATATTGTTTCCATACTATTCTACCGATTTCTATTTCGCTTAGCTATTTTATATACCAATACATTCCAAGTACTGATGTCCCCTCTGGACTGCATCATTTTATGATGCAGAGGTAGGTGCTAGGGATTGTCGACAGGCACTTCGTTGAGGATTCCAGATTTGCAGCTGATTGGTGAGCCTTCCCTACTCCGAAGGATTTACTAGTTTATTTCATCATGCTTTAGTTAGATAGGGCTATTTCCTTTGTTTTGTTTTGGGTAGCCATGGATTTGTCATTGGCACCATATGACTAGTGATAGAGTCTTCATAGACCATGGTCGAGCATTGATGTTGAGATTGTGAGCTAGTTCTTTCTACTAGCCTTTATCATTATATATTTATTCCTTTAAGACTTTAGTTGAGATGTGTCCACTACTTACTTATATTTTCCGCTTTCCGTAGAATTATTTGATTGAATGATGTGATGAAGCTAAGTGGTTCTCTTGGGGACTAGCAATAGTCCTTGAGTGCCGGCCACGCCGAGGGTACCCTCCTGGGGCGTGACAAACTTGGTATCAGAGCACAAAGTTCAAGTGTCTTAGGGAGTCTATAAAGCCGTGTCTAGTAGAGTCTTATTTTTGGGTGTGTTGTCGACCACATTTCATAAGCAGGAGGCTATAGGACATTAGGAATGGTTACACTTCTTTCTTATTCCAATTCGTGTGATAGAGTTAAGGTCTATGAAAACTATCTTCTAATTCGTGCTCCACACGTGCAGAATCGATAATATGCCTCCCAGAAGAGCTGTCAGAGGAAGGGGACGTCTTGCCAGGCGAGTTGTTAACCCACCTGAACCCCAAGTACCCGAGGGGCCCGTGGATCCAGCTGTCCCTATTGAGCAACCCCCTCAAGATGAGGTCTCCAACGCTGAGCTGCGCCAGGCTATTCAAACTTTAGCCCAGGATGTCGCAACACCTGCTGTGAGGCAAGGCACAAGTGGAATAGATTCTCATGACACCTCTAGAGTCCGAGAATTTTTTAGGATGAACCCACCTGAGTTCACGGGGTCGACATCTATCGAAGACCCCGAGAACTATGTAGAGGAACTTGAGAAGGTGTTCCAAGAGATGCACTTGGCTGATGTTGATAGGGTTGAACTGGCCGCCTACCAACTTAAGGGTGTAGCCAGGCTGTGCTTCGACCAATGGAAGAAAGGTAGGAGGGACGATGCCCCGTATGTGACCTGGGCAGTGTTTGAGGAGGCCTTCTTGGGACGCTTCTTCGCAAGGGAGAAAAGAGAAACTAAGGTGAGGGAGTTTCTGAATCTAAAACAGGGCTCTATGACCGTGCAGGAGTATGGTTTGAAATACACACAATTATCCTGCTATGCTTCGGACATGGTTGCAGACATGAGGGGAAGGATGGGAATGTATGTCGATAGGTTGAATAGGGGACCCAAGAGGGACGGTAGGGGTGCAATGCTTTTGAGAGATATGGACATCGGGCGACTGATGACATTTGTGCAACAAGCCGATGGGGAGAGGCAGCATGACAAGGAGGAGTTCAGTCACAAGAAAGCCAAAACATCTAGCTATGAGGTTTGAAGGAAGTAACCGGTTTCCAGCACCATCATCTGCTAGTGCACCCACGCCTAGAACCAGGGATGATTAGAGGCTCCAGAATGCTAGAGCCCATGGATCCCAGTCGCAAGCTAGTGTGGTCAAGGATCGTAGGGTAAACCACCGTGTGGTAAGTGTGGCAAGTTGCACATGGGAAGATGTCGTGAAGGGATAATGGGTGCTACAAATGTGGCCAAGTGGGTCACTATCAAAGAGATTGTCCGCAATGGATGGCCGAGCTCAACCCACTGTATTGGCCCCACCAATTAGATGGAACCAGAGGTCCACTACGTCAGCTACAGGTGGAGCGACAAACCGCTTATATGCCATGGGTAGTCGCCAAAATCAAGAGAACTCTCCAGATGTTGTGACGGGTATGATTCGAGTCTTTACATTTAATTGTTATGTTTTGATGGATCCAGGTGCCACACTGTCATTTGTATCTCCTTATGTGGCCAGTAAATTTGGTAGAACCCCTGAGAGTCTTCTTGAACCCTTTGATGTTTCTACTCCAGTGGGTGAATCTATTCGAGCTGAGAGAGTCTATAGAACTTGTGTAGTATTCATCCATCATAGGGACACTCTTGTTGATTTGATTGAGTTGGAGATGATTGATTTTGATTTGATCCTTGGCATGGATTGGCTCCACGCATGTTATGCCTCTGTTGATTGTAGATTCCGATTTGTTAAGTTCCAATTCCCAAATGAACCGGCTTTAGAGTGGAAGGGTGACTCTGTTACCCCTAGAGGAAAGTTTATCTCATATCTTAGAGCCAGGAAATTGATTTCTAAAGGTTGTATCTATCACCTTGTGCGAGTGAAATCAGATGATGTTGAGTCCCCAACTCTTGAGTCAGTTCCGATTGTTAATGAGTTTTCGGAAGTGTTTCCTGATGATTTGCCCAGAGTCCCTCTTGATAGGGAGATTGACTTTGGGATTGACGTTCCCACCCTGTAGGATGGCCCCCGCAGAGTTGAAAGAATTGAAGGAGCAACTAAGAGATTTGTTAGAAAAGGGCTTCATTAGGCCAAGTGTTTCACCTTGGGGTGCTCCTGTCCTATTTGTGCGAAAGAAAGATGGGTTCCTCAGAATGTGTGTCGATTATAGGCAACGGAACAAGGTCACGGTAAAGAACAAATATCGCCTTACAAGGATAGATGATTTGTTTGACCAACTTCAGGGAGCCTCTTGTTTATCTAAGATAGACCTCAGATCTGGCTACCATCAGCTGAAGGTGAGGGAGTGTGACATTCCAAAGACAGCCTTTAGGACTAGATATGGCCATTTTGAGTTCTTGGTCATGTCCTTTGGGTTGACGAATGCACCTGCCACCTTTATGGACTTGATGAATAGAGTATTCAAATCATATCTTGACTTGTTTGCGATTGTGTTCATCGACGACATTCTGGTATATTCAAGGAGTGAGGAGGAGCATGCTAACCACCTCAGAGTTGTCCTCCAAACCCTTAGGGACCATGAGTTGTATACAAAATTCTCAAAGTGTGAGTTCTGGCTTAAGTCAGCAGCCTTCCTAGGCCATGTTGTTTCCGGTGAGGGTATTCGAGTGGATGCCCAAAAGATTGAAGCGGTTAAGAACTGGCCCCGACCGACCACTCCGACTGATATTCGATGTTTCTTGGGGTTGGCAGGCTACTACCGCAGGTTTGTCGAGGGATTTTCTTCCCTATCCGCGCCATTGACTAAATTGACTCAGAAGAAGGTCAAGTTTCAGTGGTGCAAAAAATGTGAGAAGAGTTTCTAGGAATTGAAAACGAGGTTGACTACTGCACTAGTCCTAACTCTACCCGAGGGAACTGAGGACTTTGTGATTTATTGTGATGCCTCAATGGTTGGATTGGGATGTGTACTAATGGAAAGGGGGAAGGTGATAGCCTATGCTTCCAGGCAACTCAAGGTTCATGAAAGGAACTACCTAACCCATGACCTCGAGTTGGCAGCAGTCATGTTTGCACGTAAACTTTGGCGTCACTACTTGTATGGAGTGCACGTGGATGTGTTCACTGACCATAAAAGCTTGCAGTATGTTTTTAGTCAGAAAGAGCTCAACTTGTGACAGAGGAGATGGTTGGAATTGCTCAAAGATTATGACATGAGCATCCACTACCACCCAGGTAAAGCTAACATTGTTGCTGACGCTCTTAGCAGGTTATCAATGGGTAGCACAGCCCATGTGGAGGGAGGAAAGAGGGAGTTAGCCAGAGACGTGTATCGGTTGGCTCGATTAGGAGTCCGACTTGAGAAAAATAATGAAGGAGGAGTTAATGTTCAGAATGGGTCCGCTTCCTCATTGGTGGTGGAGATGAAGAAACAACAAGACCAAGACCCTGTCATACTCCAATTGAAGGAGGATGTCCACAACCAGAGAGTGATGGTCTTCTCCAAAGGGGGAGATGGAGTGCTGAGATATCAAAGTAGATTGTGTGTCCTAAATGTTGATAGCATTCGGGACAGAATCATGGCAGAAGCTCATAACACTGATATTCCATTCACCCTGGCTCCACCAAAATGTACCACGACTTAAGAGAAGTCTATTGGTGGAACGGAATGAAGAGGGACATTGGGAGCTCATTTCAAAATTCCCAAATTGCCAAAAAGTGAAGGTTGATTATCAAAGGCTATGTGGATTACCTCAGAACTTTGAAATTCCGGAATGGAAGTGGGAGATGATTAACATGGACTTTATCACTGGCCTGCCAAAGTCTCGAAAATAACATGATTCAATATGGGTGATCATGGATAAAATGACTAAGTCGGCTCACTTCTTGGCAGTTAATATAACAAACACTGTGGAAGAATATGCTAAGTTGTACATCCAGGAGGTTGTGAGGTAGCATGGGGTTCCCTTGTCCATCATCTCGGACAGAGGATCTCAATTCACCTCCCAGTTCTGGAGATCGTTCCATAAAGGCTTAGGTGCTAAGGTGAACCTGAGTACAGCCTTTCATCCACAGTCGGATGGTCAGGCAGAGAGTATAATTCAAACACTTGAGGACATCTTGAGAGCTTGTATGTTGTACTTTAAAGGAAATTGGCATGATCACCTACCATTGATTGAATTTGCATATAACAATAGTTATCATGCAAGAATTCAAATGGCCCCTTATGAAGCCTTGTACAAAAGGAAATGTAGATCGCCAGTTGGGTGGTTTGAGGCCAGAGAAGCGGAGCTTATCGTACCTGATCTTTTTCACCAGTTGATGGAGAAGGTCAAGGTCATTAGAGAGAGGTTTAAAGACTGCCCAGAGTCACCAAAAATCTTACACCAACGTGAGGAGAAGAGACTTAGAGTTCGAAGTAGATGATTGGGTGTATTTGAAAGTGTCACCTATGAAGGGTGTCCTAAGGTTTGGGAAGAAGGGAAAGTTAAGCCCACATTATGTTGGACCATATCAGATCATAAAGAGGATTGGGAAGGTGGCTTACGAGTTAGAGTTGCCTTCTGAGTTAGATGGAGTCCACCCGATATTCCATGTGTCAATGCTGAAGAAATGCTTGGGAGACCCTGCTTTAGTGATCCCTATTGATAGCATTGGAGTGAAAGATAGCCTATCCTACGAAGAGGTCCCAATTCAAATCCTTGATCGTTAAATTCGTAAGTTGAGGAACAAAGAGATAGCCTCAATCAAAGTCGTGTGGAGGAATCAATTCATTGAAGAAGCCACATGGGAATCTCAGGAGGAGATGAAGACAAAATATCCGCACATGTTCGTACTAAATGATAAAGGTGACGAAGGTAAATTTCCTACCCTTCACTAAATTGATTGCTCTATTTTATGTGACTTACTATTATTGAGTCGAGGGCTGAAGTCATTAAATTGAGTGCGGAAGTGAGTCTTGAGTCTACTCGTGCCCTAATCCCCACCTTTACTCATCATTCAAGGACGAATGACCCCAAGGGGAGATGATGTAACGCCCGGTAAAATTACCAAAATACCCCTAGAGTGAGGGTATGCGCGTAACGCATCTTCCAAAGCTCATAAGGAAAATTCGAGACCGAATTTGTGATCAGCATGAAAAATTGAGTGGGAAAATAGTCTCGGTCGAATTTTAGAGCGACCCGATCGAAAGATAAATTTTTGATCCAAATCTGAAAATAGTGACGGTCCGCGACAGAGGCGCGTCGTGCACCTGTCGTTGAGAGGCACTTGTGTGTTTTTCAGTTTTTCGACGGGATGGAGAAAAATCTGTACGAAAACTCTTTTATGAAAATACACTATTTGCGACCACTCCGGGTCGCGGACCGTGAATTTCCCGAGCTGGAAAATTTTTAATAATTATGAGGGGTATTTCGGTCATTTCTCCACCCCCCCTAACTCTAAGACACGACTAATAATGACGTTTTGACCTGAAAAAGGGTTAAAAACCCTCATTCTAAGTCTTATTCCCTAATCTAACAAGGCTAGGGCTTGAGGAGAGAAGAGAAGAGCTTGTGTGAGGAATTTCAAAAAGAGATCCTTGACGTACTCAGTTGTTAGCTGCATCACAGGTATGTAAGGCTAAACTAAAACATGAGATTATTCTCTCATGTACCCCATAGAGGTCATAGATGAGTTGACGATTGAAGAGTCTACATGCATGATTTCTTTGATGGGTTTTCTTGAAATTTTTGTCTGAAATTACATGTTTTCCATGTTGAAACAATGCCCTAATATCCTATTTGTTTTCTTAAAATGAATATTTTCATGAGAATTTGCATAACCCTTCATGACTAATTTGAAAAGCATGCATAATGCACTTGAGAAAATTTAGTCTAGAGCCTTGAGTTGAGATTGTTGATTGTGATGATGAGTTGATGAAATTTTGATTGTTTCATGAGTCTCTATAAATGAACTCTACCGATGTGTTTTTTCACTTGTTTCCTAATGATTATTATCCAATCTTGAATCATTAATGGGATGTTGATGATAGGGTTAAAGTCCCTATGAGATGTTTGATGATAGGGTTAAAGTCTCTATGAGATGATTGATGAAAGGGCTAAAGTCCCTATGAGATACCGATTGTTGACGGGGTTAAAGTCCCTATGAGATTGGTTGAGATGGAGGTTTTATGAGCATTGAGTCGGGAGGAGTATCGAGCACCGAAATGGGTAAGAGTGAGTCCCACTCGAACCTATTAAACTACGTCGCCAAACGTAGAAGAGGTTTCCTCTTGCGTTTATGTCCCTGAAAGTAATAGCGGACTTGTTGAGTTTTCGGACTCCATATTGGCTGAGCTGATATGCTTTTTGATTCGTTCTCTACCTGGCAAGTACAAAACGACCATGGCAACACCAGCGGGATGTTGTACAATCACTGGCTCATAGGTGATTGTTGTCGGTTAAGAGAAACTCCCATAAATTCCTTATCTTGAGTACTCCGAATCTAGATGAGATGAGATGAGATGTGATGAGATGAAAGGAGGTGAACTCCTTTGAGACGAGTCTGAGATGATTGCTGAGTTTTGAGTTGTGAGGGGTCACTTGTGTACTCTTTATTCTTGCATAGATAGACACTTGACTAATGATGTGATTTGATGTTTATTTTGAGTTGATATTGTTTCCATACTATTCTACCGGTTTCTATTTCACTCAGCTATTTTACATACCAGTACATTCCAAGTACTGATGTCCCCTCTGGACTGCATTGTTTTATGATGCAGAGGCAGGTGCTAGGGATCATCGACAGGCGCTTCGTTGAGGATTTGAGATTCACAACTGATTGGTGAGCCTCCCCTACTCCGGAGGATTCACTACTTTATTTCATCATGCTTTAGAAATAGATAGGGCTATTTCCTTTGTTTTGTATTGGGTAGCCATGGATTTGTCATTGGCACCATATGACTAGTGATAGAGGCTTCATAGACGATGGTCGAGCATTGATGTTGAGATTGTGAGCCAGTTCTTTCTACTAGCCTTTATTATTATATATTTATTCCTTTGAGACTTTAGTTGAGATGTGTCCACTACTTACTTATATTTTCCACTATTTCGTAGAATTGTTTGATTGAATGATGTGATGAAGCTAAGTGGTTCGCTTTGGGACTAGCAATAGTCCTTGAGTGCTGGCCACGCCAAGGGTACCCCCTCGGGGCGTGACAGATGTGTCCTCGTCTAGGTAAGGGTTAGTAATGCACACTATGGAGATGGGCTAAGTCACATAGTGAAATTCACCTCTCACCTTTGACCAAAGGGCTTGGTGAACTCAACTTACCGTCATGTATGCTACACACTAGAAGAGAATTAGGTTATCCCGTGATACAAAGTTAGGGAATCATGGGGAATACAATACCCTAGTTTCTCTCCATATTGACTTCACTCTTGTGTTAGTTAGTTGTATTTCTGCATTGATTATTGCGAAACCCCCTCCCCCCAGGGGAAGTAAGTCAGTTAACTACTCAATTTGCATTCATTGAATTCTCTTGAGTCTACGTATTCCCTTGGATTTGACCCTAACCTTGGTTAGGTTCTATTTCTTGAAAACAACCACTTTATCCTCAAAATGTAGGTGTAACTTGGGGACATCATGGTGCATAAACATATGTGGGAAGTTAACATAACCGACATGTAAAATCATGCAAACTATTACATGTAACCCTGGTGTTGCCTCTACACCAGAGAAAGGGTAGCCTAATTTGCCAAGGTAGACTATACCCTACCTTATAGGCCTTGCCCATTTTTCTGAGTTCCTTACATGTACCTTACGAGCCTTCCCATTTCGGTGGATGGCTTACATGAACCTTACGGGACTTGCTCATTCCGTTGAATGCTTTAAATATACGTTATGTGCTTTGTCCATTACGGTGGATGGCTTACATGAACCTTACGGGCCTTACTCATTTCGGTGAATGCTTTACATGTACCTTATGGGCCTTGCCTATTTTGGAAAATCATGAACATATGTTATACATAGATCCAACAGCTTAAGCCTTATAGGAACAAAGATAAATCCCACAATGGCATGTACTTATGGGAAAATAAAATCTACCAAGGTCCACTTGATGCTAAGCCAATATCTTGATGGTCTATTGAGTCAACACACTTTTCATAGGTTCAAGTGTTTGCGGTCGTCAAAAGTATATTTACCCAACTTGGAGTCAAGGTCAAACCCATAGAGAAATAATGTGATTAGAGTTCAAATCAAGAAGTAACATTAGTGTTTTGATCTTTTGTAGTATGAGCAAACAATTCATAAAAACAAACAATAAGCTGAAAGTAAACTTTGGGGGAAATTATCACTAAAACAAAGTAATAAAGCAAAGATCAAGCTAGTTTGAGTAGCTTCTAGGAAAGATAAATAGACACACTAGTAGTAATTGGCATAGGTATTTGAGAATACTCAAAGGACGATGAATCTACATGGTAGGGTAGGTGGATCTAACATTTGATCAAGGTTCTCTCAAACTCAAGATCAACTTTTCACTGTCTTTCTCAAGATACTACGGGTTCAATACATAACACCTCAACCTTAGAAAAAACCACCTATCTCAAGGAAATTTCATTAATTCAACACATTAATAGCTATTCATTATTTAATTTCATTTCATGCAACTTTTTCAAGCATACATGAAGATCCTATGCTAGGACTATGTTTGCAACCTCAATCCATACATAAAAACATGGTTACATAACAAAAACCATAAGAATTCTTCAATAACTCAAGTAAATCAGGCATTTAGTAGCCAATTCCTATATAATGGTCTACATTATCCCCCTCGAAGTATTGTGATTTTTAACTAACTATCAACAGCACATGGATAATTTACCAAATAGAACCTTTTCCATTAAATTTGTCTTCAAGAAAAAGAAATCCAAAATAAATCAACAAAAGTTCAGGAAAACCCTTATCTCCAATGAAGATATGGGTGTTATCTGCCCCCTACTCACTTTGACCAAAGAAAAGAAAAATTGCTCAATAATAAAAAATTGTACTGTCCAAAATGTATAACTTACTACTAGAAAATGTACTACTCTACTATTTACCATTCTACTCTCTCTCTTTCAAATATGCCATCCCCTAAGCTATTTATACTCTATACCAAAAGTACAAAATATCTTCCTTGAAATATCAATCGGCTACATTAGTCGAGCTCGCTGATCAAGTCGGCAAGTCGCATAATGTTCATTCAGCTTCACAGACTCCTTTTCTTGACTACACTTGGTGTGTAACTTTGGCGAGCTCAGTTGAGCTCGCCAACTTGGTTGGCGATACGCCATTTGGAGCTTGATTTCTCCCTTTAACTAGTGACTCCATGCTAAGTTAGTGGCCTTGTGCGAGCTAAGTTGAGCACGTCAACAAAGTATGTAACTTGCCAAATCATTCCTTTAGCTCACCCTTTTTAAGTTGACTTGCTTCTTGCTGGGTGATCTTTTTACGATGTCTGGGGTTCTTTGGCGACTCTGCAAGTACCATTTTGTGATTCTTAGTATCCATACTTCATTGTTTGCTCATTTACGACCTCTTTTTGCATGTTTATTTTCCAAATGCTCCTCAATCTTAACCTTTCGACAAGGAGAATAATGTATGTAAGTTTATAGCATAAATTAAAGCATCAAGGACACTTATTATGCACAACTCAAGCCCTAATGAGTGCAAATTCATTACTTATCAACCCGCCCAACTTTACTTGTCCTCAAGTAAATCAAATGTCAACTAGTTCAAAGATCATGTCTATGAAATGTACTAACTGGCAGTCAATATGTCAAGGAACAAAATATATTCACCATTTAACCACTTACATGTGTACTTCAAGCTTCCAGCAATGACTAGAACATACTTTTTTGGATCTTTCAGTAGCAAAGTGTCTAACGTAGAAGCCTAGTCGTCATATGGCAAATGAGATACCTAGAGGCACCTCAACTAAGCCATCTTAGTATCTCAAGCATAAATAGGTAATAAACAGAAACACATTGTAGAAAATCATAAGGGAAGGGAGCTAGGAGCCATCTTTTGCAATGAAGCAACATTAAAAAGAAGAAAATTTAGAAAATATCATTTGTGCATAAGCATACCACTAATATATATGAATGGAACTGGTAAGGCTGATTTCCATCAAATAGAAAGAACATCCATAATAGACATATAGAAAGTAAAAGCCTCAAAAGGGCCGTAAATACATTGTCTGAAAATGAAAATACACACACAGTGGAAAATAGGTGGAGTCCCAAACTAAGGGCTTACCACAACAAAAGCTAGTCTCGAATGCCAACTAATAGCTACGAGATGATGAAGGAGTACCTGTCCCTACATGGTTAAATCATGCTGGCAAATATTCATTAGTACGTCGAAGTGTACTAAGTATGTGATATGCAATGCACATATGAAACTATAATGCAATCTTAATTAAACATAACGTATATGTATACAAAAGGTTAACGAGTCATGAAATAAACTTATACATATACAAGGGATATCGCTTAAATCAATATGAGACAATGCACATTAAACACATGAATTTACAACATATCATAGGATCATTAACTTGTGGGAATAGAGCATAACTAATAGCAAGACCACGTGAGCATCTACATGGAATCCAATGAACTCCTTCCGTTAGGAAAAGGCCAATGCACTCCTTCCATCGGGAAAAGGGGAATTTACTTGCCAAGGTAGATCTCCAAAACTTAGTAACTTTGCAATTTCATCTTTCATACCTTTTGGGCCTATGTGGATCCACTAGCCTTGCTTATAAGGTTCCTATGGTGGCACATAGTTTGGGACATCGAGATTTAGCTTCAAGGGATCATGCTTCAACTAATGGGATGAGTCCCAATCTCTAGCCCTCTCTATGCTAAGTCATTCTATGAAAATCTTTGAAAACATACTCTTAGAATCATAAGTAGCAATGATAGGAGTAGCTCGATCTTTATAATCTTTCTTAAATATCTTTTATGGAAATAATCATTATACATATATTTTTGGTAAAACTTTAACTTTGAAGCTCTTCATAAATGTCCTAATCATAGTCATAATTCATAGGAAACTTTCATTCAATATAAGGTGGGCTTAATAGATGCATGGAGCTATCATAAAATCATATAAGTCTTAAGAAACTTATTTGAAAATGAAAATTGAAATCACCCAACCTTAATCATATCAAAATCCATCATAGAATCAACATCTTACTTCAAGTATATACATACATACATATATATATATATATATATATATATATATATATATATATATATATATATATATATATATATATATTTACTTAGAAAATTAAAATTTTTGAGTGTCTTATAGTAAAATAGGAATCATGAAATCATCATAAGAATTCTTTTATAAATTTAGAAACATAAAGAAAAGTTAAAATGCATAGCAGGGAACTCTATGGGTGAAAGGATACTCATAAATCAACTCATATACCTGGGAGCTAGAGAGGATCAGAATTGAAGCCTTGGGAGAGAGACATGGAAACCCTATCTTTGTTGTTGGGAGTTCTTGAGGACCACTTTTTTATTAAAGACTTTGAGAGTATAGAAATAAGCAAATCAAGTGTTGAAGGTCATTATAGGTTCCTTTTTTGTCCCCAAAATGACATGGTTTTGGAATATAATTGATGGAAATAACTGAAATGTCCCTTATTAAACACTGTAGGAAGCCATCTACTAGACCCTTATTACAGGCCATAAATTTGCTTACGGGCCATAAGTCCTTTCGTCTGATAGCTCACCTGAGAATATTAAGATCTAACTTTTTCTGAATTGAAAACTACCACAAACAGAATTCATCATACAATTACCTACGGGCCGTGGTTTAACTCTTAAAGTCCTTTCACACTTAGTCAAATTTTTACCTTATGCCTGACTTTTTATATGAAACCTTATACGGGTCATTTCACATCTTTGGTCCGTCTGATAACTTGTAAATCACCTTTCTGGAAAGTCCAAAGTTTCTTAAAGTATGGGAACCCACTCACGAACCTATCCACGAGCCATAAAATAAATTATGAATCGTAACTTTGTCTATGGGTTACCCCATACTTGGAAACCTTTTTCCTTCATAAAGTTCTATGTTGGAGGACTAACCCTAAGGTCGTAGAACAACTTATGGATCATTAATGGTCTCGTAACCTAGGTTCTCAGTCAATTTTCAGGCCAACTTTTCTGCACACAAGGCTCCTAAATTAGGTCATTACAAGAGCTCTCCCTTGGAAACATTCGTCCCCGAATGTACTTAATGGTAGGCTCTAAAGAGTGAACTAGCATCTAATAACCTAGTTTGCATGCAAAAATACAAATCAAACATCATTTCTCAAAATTTTAGATTTCATACTTTAAAACATGTCTCAAAACAGTTCATAAACATCAAAACAAATGCATACACCATAAGAAACTAGAATGTATGAGACTCAAGGTTCGCAAGAATTTCTTAGTACATTAGGCTTGATTAAAGTGGAACAGATGTGAATAGCACTTCATCATATCAACTTTTGCTTCTGCTTCCCATATAGCACCCTCAACTTGTCAGCTCATCCAAAGTACCTTGACAGATGCGACTTCCTTGTTTCTTAGCTTCTTCACTTGTCGATCTTGGATTTCAACTGGTACCTCTTCATAACTCAAATACTCTTTAATATTCACATCATGCAAAGGAACTATGGAACTTGGGACACCCATGAATTTCCTTAACATCGATATATGGAAGACCGGATGAATCAAGTGTAACTCGTTGGGTAGATCCAACTCATACACTACTTTCCTCACTTTTCTCGCCACCTTGTAAGGTCCCACATTTCTAGGACTCAAATTCCCTTTCATACCAAACCAGAGAACACCTTTCATTGGAGATACCTTCAAATAGACCCAATCACCAACTTGGAACTCAAGTTGCCTTCTTCTTACATTCGAGTAGGACTTTTGTCAGCTTTAGGCTGCTTACAATTTCTCCTTTATGCTTTTAATTTTCTCCATACCATTCATCACCAAGTCCGGTCCTATTAATCCCATGATCTAATATGATGAATAATGGAATTCCATGCAACCTCACAAACTTTTTGGATATACAAGTGGGCATAGTCCTCAACATTGAATGTGGTTTTGACCAACAAGAAATGACTTACTTTGTCATGTGGTTAACTATCATCAATATAAAGTCAAATTCTTTTTGGTCTTTGGAAACCCAACTACAAAGTCCATATTGATCTCTTCCACTTCCAAGTAAGAATATCAATGTCTTGAGCTAGGCCACCTGGCCTCTGGTGTTCAACTTTTACCTGCTGGCAATTGGCACATTTGGACACAAATTGAGCAATGTCCTTCTTCATCCCATTAAACTAATAAATCTCCCTCAACTCTCTGTACATTTTGGTAGTGCTGAGATGAATGGAATATGAAGAGTTATGGGCTGCTTGCATGATGAACTTCCTCAATTCGTCGTCATTAGGTACACACAACCTCCCATGATATCGAAGTGCACCATAACCCCCCTATGAGAAGACTTCTGCCTTTCTATCTTTCACTAAAGTTTTAAACTGAACCAAAGTGGGATCAAGATCTTGCTTGGCCTTAACCTTTTTAGCCAATGATGATGCCGACCCATGAAGAACTACTGCGCCACCCTCTCTGGACTCACTTAATCTCACTCCCAGCCTTGTCAACCTATGAACATCTCTAGTCAACTCCCTTTTCCCATTATCTTCTATATGGGACATACTACACAATGAAATCCTTCTAAGAGTGTCAACTATCACATTGGATTTTCCAGGGTGGTATTTCACACTTATATCATAATCCTTTAGTAGCTCTAACTACCTCCATTTTCTTAAATTGAGATCCCTACGAGTGAATACATGTTTGCGACTCTTGTGGTTAGTGAAGACATCCAAATGGACTCCATACAAGGAATTTTGCCAAATCATTAAGGCAACACCACTGCCATGAGCTCAAGGTCATGAGTCGCGTAACTCTTATCATGCAATTTCAACTGCCTTAAAGCATAGGCAATCACTTTACCATTTTGAATTAGTACGCAACTCAACCCAATTCTTGATGCATCACAATACACGATAAACCCATCATTCCCTTCTGGCAATGTCAATATAGGGGCTAACGTCAACCAATCCTTCAAGGTCTTAAAACTCCTCTCACATTCATCGGTGCACACAAACTTCACCTTCTTTTGAGTTATCTTGGTGAGTGGAGATGAAATTGTGGAGAAATCTTACATAAACCATCTACAGTAACCAGATAGGCCCAAGAAACTCCTTATGTCAGTGGGAGTCAATAGCCTTGGCTAGTTTCTTACTGCTTTGATATTTTTAGAATCAAGTTTGAGCTCTATCTAAGTACCGCATACCCAAGGAAGGCAACCTTGTTTAGCAAAAACTCATACTTATCAAAATTTGCATAGAGCTTCTGTTCCCTCAGGGTTTGTAATACTGCCCTCAAGTGCTCCATGTGCTCTTGCTCACCTTTGGAATATATAAGAATATCATCAACAAACACCACAATAAACATGTTAAGGTATTTTTGAACACCCTATTCATGAGGTCCATAAATATCATCAGTGCATTAGTGAGAGCAAAGGACATCACCAGAAATTCGAAATGACTCTACCTAGTCCAGTAAGCCGTCTTAGGGATGTCACTTTCTCCCACCCTTAATTGGTTATGACCAGATCTAAAGTCAATCTTGGAGAAATAAGTTGCCCCTTGTAGTTGATAAAAGAAATCATCTATCCTGGGGAGAGGATACTTCCTCTTGATGGTGAGCTTATTGAGATATCGGTATCAATGCAAATATGGAAAAACCCATCTTTCTTTCCTACAAATAACATTGGGGCACCCTATGAAGAACAATTAGGTTTGATAAAACCCTTCTCCAACAAATCCTTAAGTTGCTCCTTCAACTCCTTCAATTCTGCGGGAGCCATCCTATAAGGAATGATTGAGATGGGTTGAGTATAGGGAAAAAGATATATATCGAAGTCTATCTTCCTTTCGAGAGGGACACCCGGTAACTCATTGATATCGCCCAAGCTACACCTCCTTTTTGAGGCTAAAGCGGTCGTTGTCAAGATATAGAACCTAATCAAGGTTAGGGTCGAACTTAAGGGAATATGGTAGACTTTGAAGAATTCAATGATGCAATTTGGGTTATTAACCAACTTTATCTACCCAAAGGGAGGGATTTGATAAAAACTAATGAAAGTAATGCTAAACTAAAACAAGTGTTTAACCAATAAGGAGAGAAACTAGGGTATTATGTTCCTCATGATTCCATAACATAGTATCACCAGATAACTGAATTTTTTTCTAGTGTGTGTAGCATGCAGAACAGTAAGATAAGTTCACCAAACCCTTTGGCCCAGGTGAGGGCACTACGTGACTTGGTCCATCCCCGTAGTGTGACATTACTAACCCTTACCTTTTTTCCCAATACAACCTCCCCTTGGCCAGTTCGATTGATTAGACGAGAAACATCGATCGAATCCTGTTAATTAATCTTTTTTCCTATTCATTACTACTTTGGTCTAGTCAGTAACACTAGATGGGTTCTAATATTGGCCACCACTAGAAAACATTCAATATGAAGAGAATTAATTAATACATGCACTCTTGCACACTTTTCAAGAATTACAAATTATCCAGATTTACCTTGTAAGTTCTTCAGGTTCCCACAACCCTAGTTATGGATTTAGCTGCTCATGATTTTTGTGGATGCAAGACTTATTATTTGAATAACATAATAGAGCACTTACGCAATTTAATCAAGCACAAGAAAATCCAAGCTTCAATGAGAATCACAAGATTATAATTAGAAGATGAAATCAAAGTGTACAAGTGTTTCTCAAATTCTCTAATGTTTTTCTCTACTGTCTCTTATTGTTTTCGTGCTAACTCCCTAAGAACAATAACCTAAAAACCATTTTATAATGTCTAAAATACACATCCAAAACAAAATAGGATAACTGTGTAGGCAGGCTTCATGAGGTGCTCTACAGGCCTTATAGTGATTTACGGCCCATAGTCGGGCTTCCATATGATGTTACTTCAATTCTGGACTTGACTTCTACAATACCCCTCTATAGATCGTAAAAGATTCTACGACTTGTAAGGGGTTTCGTCTAATGAAACTTCAAAAAGTCCTTGGTCTCTGATCCTCAGGGTGTGAGACTTTATCTATGACTCATCTATATGTTTGTAGACCAAACTTCGGAAATCCACCCTGGAATTGCATAAGAAACCTCCTTCACGGGCCGTAAAATACTCTACGGCCCGTAAAGGGTCTCATGGATCCTCAAAATCAACAACTTCTGCATATTTTGCCCAAAATCAATGCCAAACCCTGTATTCCCACGAAACAAACACAAAAACACATTAAACCCACTAACATCGCATTGAGAACACCCAAAATTCAAAGTGTTAAGGATCAAAAGTGTTATATTTTTACAGCACATCAACACCCTCAACTTAAAATTATTACTTGTCCTCAAGAAACAGACTCAATCTATATAAGTGGTATAGCAACATATAGATCTCAATCTAATGGCATACATCTCATCAAACTTAAGCACAAATAGCCACACCACTTTTCACAACATAATCAGATAGCTATCCAACAAATCAATACAGACTAATGCATGCGACAATGGAACTATGACAAGTGAGGCACTATCGATAAGCCACAATCACAAAATAAGTCTAATATTAACAATACAATGCAAGTGCCCTCACAGAAAGAAGTTCCATATATTACTCTCCATAATGTTTTCCTGTATAATCGTGGGACTGTGCTAAATTACTCCTTCTCATAAAAGATATTCATGTATCATGCCCAATACTATATGCTTGCGCCTACACTCATGACTAAGACCTTTGTCCACTTAGAGTAGGATCACTTTAGAATTTTATAGGCTTGTAACGTAGGCTCAAGGGGCTTTGGGATGATATTTTTGTAAAATAGTGACTAAAGTCCCTCCTTGACACTGCGTTTTTCTACACTTTTGCCTTACCAACACCGTTACTTTCAATTCCATTTCCCCTTTCTCCTATTTCAAGCTTTTCAGGGTGCTTTCTATTAATATTTTTAGCTTTTTGCCTTGTTTTTACACTTCATTTTTCTTTTAGCTCATAACTAAGGCATTACTCATTTTTCTTGCACCCAATACATGGCTTTTTTACTCCTTTTCCATGTATTACTAACTTTCCCCCTCATTTGGTGTTTTACCCCTACACAAGCCTCTCTCAACTTAGGCTTTTGGCCTGAGTTGAGGTGCACATTTCCAACCTCAGATCCAGGGCCACTTTTTGTAGCCACGTTTAACCTAGGCCTTTTGTCTCAGTCAAGGTGCACAATGTTCAAAGAAGGATCAAGGCCAATTTTAGGTTTTTACAACTAATAAGCCTAGGTCATTTAGGTTTTTATAAAGAATAGGCACATGTCAAGCTCAAATATTAGGATCAAGGGATATTTTGCACATTTGGTTGGCCATTAGGCTAAGTGGACTATTATGAATAATGGTATAAGATCCTTTCCTAAGCAACTAATCTATAGTCCAAATTAGAGTAACAGGACAAGATCTGAATTAAAACACACTACATGAATTTAGCAAGTTGCTCACACTAACATGGCACTGATTACAGTATCAACATACGACTCTTAGATCATGCTTTTTATTTCAATTCTATCCTCACTTGTCAGAACAAACATTGTCAACACACTTAAACATGTATGGTTGTTATCTAGGCTAACTAATAAAAAATTTGGTGGGTATCATTTTTCACAAAAAAGCACAAAACGTACATATATGCCAAAGATATAAGTACTATATGCTATCAATACTACCTAAACATCTAAAATATGTCAGTTCAACAGAAAATAACTATCTATGGAGAAAACAAACATAGGCAAGAAAACCCCTAGGATTCAAAAATTGGGGTAGTTATAGGATAAGGCTACTCAGATTTCTTTGAGGCCTATAATTACCCATAGTCCGAATTAAGAGGTGCATTGTCCTCAATGCATACAATCAAAATAAAATAAAGTACCAGGGTCAAAAACTATACCTGGGCACCTAAGCCCCAGTATGTGGTTGAGTCTGAACACCAGTAACGTGCATGGTGGCCTCCTTAGTTGTAGCATCAAGATCAAAGGGGCTAGAACTCCTCACCTGCTCGAGCGCACGAGCTTGTTGTATCTCCTCCTTCTATCTCGATGCCTCAAGATAAGCTCAAGCTCCTTCTGCTCTATTAGCCTCACATCTAATCCTACGACATCTGGATCATCATCCAGGTGGGGCCTCTTCCCTTGGGAAGGTTGTGTGTGCTCCTCAGGTGCAAATAGATCCACCATCGGTACCGGGAGTGTAGTCTCTAGTAGTTTCACCAGTGCAACCAATGTTGCTTTTATGTTGGCCTGGAGTTTTTGGATCTCCATCTGTATGGCCGTCATATCTTTTGGCCAAGCTATGCTCAAGATTTGCTTGAAGGCGTCAATGTGGCTATCTACGATGAAAAGATGGTCCTGAATAGCAGAGACCATGTATGCCTGCATGCGCGCCCTCTGACTCTATAATTGCCTGGCAAATCCGAGATTGATCTACTAAACGAACTGAGTCAGCTGAGACTCAGCATGTGATAATCTCTGTTCCATGGCCTAAATAAATACTGTAGACATGTAAATCATGCCCGTGGGTGTTGTTTGTTATGAGGTGGCCTGTGGTGTAGGAGGAGTAATAACAGTTGCTCTCTTCTCATCTGCCTCGGGATGTGGATGCCTCTCCTCCATGGCAGCAACAGTGGTGGTAGTGGGTGGAACATCAGGTAGTGGCACTAGGGAGAACATCCCTGGCATGGGAGTTGGATGGTACGGTGCTCGCCGAAGTGCTATCGGGTGCTCCTCAGCCTTGATCAGGCTGGCATCCAAAGTATGTTGGACCTCAATCAATGAGTTAAGCTGGTGTAGACTCTCCACCCCCTTCTCTAGACAGAGCCTGTAGATCAAGCATGTAAAGAGGATGGAGGTAGACCTCTTTAGGGCGCCTCATGGATTTGCTCGACGATGAGGCGGCCTAATCTATCTCATAGCAAGATAAGATGCTGGCAACTAGCACTGCATGCTCCAACATTAAATTATTATCAACAAGCGTTGGTTGGAGATGTGATCTGACCACCACACAAATATTTTGCGGGGAAACATAGAAAGGGCTTCACAATAGGCTCCAAGTGAGTGGCTACCCATACAGGCTCCTAAGCCTGATCCACAATCAAATTGGTCACTCATCTCATCATGCCAACTCTACGGTCTGCATCTCGCATCAAACTCAAGTACCTAGTCTACCCCACTCTATGGTAAAACTCTATAGTGGATCTAGGGGCTGGGAACTCGGGCTCAAATAACATACGATGGATGGTGTCTCCAAGATATCCACCTATCGGCCCCTCACTTTGGTCTGCGTCAGTCTGGGCTCAACGACGGGCACCTTCCCCTTTGTAAGAGTGCTTTGAATGGTGGCTGCATAAGATGCATAAAACTCCCATACCATGGTCGGGGAGTACCTCCCATGTCATTTAGTCAGCCACTGGAGCCTATATAATTTGATAGTGTCTTGGAGATGGGGACACTGTCTAATCCGGCTGAGATGACTTGGGGCTCCTCATAAATGAAGTGCAATGGCGTGCCCTACTTTGTAGTCTACATGTCTTCTGTGTATATATCCTGCATGCCCGCAACACACCACCAACTAATAAGAGTATCTGGTGGAGATAGCGATGCCTGCGGTGTGGCAGAGGATTCTATCTTCGCCTCATCGCCTGAGCCTGACTCTAAGCTAGACGCCTCTCTAGATGGAGTCATTTGCATAGAGGTACTCTTATTGTGGTCTCTCTCATCAGATTGGGGAGTACGAATGACAAGAGTCTGGGTCTACCCAAGTTTGGCGGCAGCCCATGTCTGTGGTCTATCACCATCCAAGTCAAGTTGGACGCTAAGATCCTCAAGTGATCCACTTAGTGTGGGAGTCTACACTTCCCCCCGACCTCAGCTCTGAGCCCCCTCTTCATGGCTTTGATTTCCTCACGTCTTTATTTTGGAGCCATAGTACCTGAAATATACACTTTACACACCTTGGTTAGCCCCACAAATCAGAAAATGAAATGGAAAAATATATCATACTTGGTTATAGAAGGGTCTACCAAAGAACCTCTACGGGCTGTAGTGAACTACGACCCATAGAAGGCTCAAGTAAAATAGTGTTCATAATTTATTTAGTTTACAGGAATGACATCTACGAGACAAGATGCAACCCATAGAAGGTTCTACAAGTTGTAGGGTAGGCCATAAATGATTCCAGTGTCTGAATTTATTGAAGGTAGGGATCTACGAGACCTTTCTATGAGCTATAAAATGTTCTACGACTCGTAGAAGGTCTCGTCTCATGGGTACTTAGAAACCTCAGGTTTCTGGAATTTTATACCGGAGGCAATTTCGACTCGTGGAATGTTCCAGGGGTCGTAAAAGACCCTTATGGACCAAAAAACTCAGTCACATGATTTTCAAATTCCATCAACATGGACCCCATATGACTTTTTTAACCTATTCTACTAGCATCGAAGCAATACACACACATCCCACCTGATTCATAACACAACAACCAACACTCGAGCATGATAATTAGCATATGTGCCCCATCAAGAATTATTAAGCATGCTTTCTGAACCCATTCGACCCCGTTTGAATGAATTAACAATACAAACACGAACACATGCTATTACACACCGAATATCAAACACATAATCAACTCAATTCAAGTGGTGAGTGATTACATGGGTGTCAACATATTATTCAAAAACACACAATCAAGGCAACTACACCACATTTCGATCCTAAACACATTGTTCAAGCATGGGCAACCACAATTCAATTATCAAACATATCAATTTTCACACATGGGTTTGTGTCTAAATTAATCATACCCGACAAAAATTCCCACCCTAACCATATAATTATTGGTAAATCATTGGTTTTAAAGGAACAAGACTTACCAAATTGAGTGATTAGATTGTGGGATTTAAAGGAGGAAATGAGACTCTGAGAACCCTAGCTTGCCGAAAACATTCCCTAGAAAGTAGTGGTGGTGTTGTCATTGCTGGTCGGAAAGATTTAGGGTGGGGTTTGGCTGAGTAGGTTTTGTAACTAGGGCGAGAAATGGGGTCAAAAATCAAAATATTTTGACCCTATTATTTATAGTTTGACCAGGTCCGTCAATTGTATTAGTTGTGTTTGGGGCTATTTTTGGACTGAAAAAAAGTGGCGTTCTTGTTGGTATTGTTGGTTTGCAGATGGTGTGTTCAAGTAATAATTTTGGGGCTCTTTTATGGTCATTTTTACAAAGTTTTACAGACATTTCCTTGCTTAAATGCTCCTTGCTGAATCTGGTCATTAATGCTAAATTTTTCACTCTTTATAGGGGTCTTTAAGCTGCATATATATTGTCGTTGTGAAGTTTAGAACGTAAGGAACAACTTTCATGAAGAAATATTTGGCAATTGAACGTTCGTTGGAGTGGTATGTGAAGGCTAAGCTCCATCCCTCCTTTTTGCACGAAATCCGGGAAGTTTCCCAAAACGTCAAATGCGATATCTTACTATTTTGTTGCTAGAAAGACCTTCTGTGAAAGATATTGGGATTGTAGCTAAGTTATTTTCATGATGGTATTAGGTTGAAATTCCATTCGTTCGCTTAAACTGGGCATTCAATATCTATATATCATTTTGTTAGTTTTCCCGGCTACCTATTCATATATTCGAGGTGTTTCTCTTTTTGGTTTAGTGCAATTAAAATAAATGTAGAATGCGAAGGGAATGTAGTATTCATAATCAGTCCTTCTTCCATAAAAAAAATATAATCGAAGTATTTAAAATGTAACGCGTTGGTTTCCAATATTCTCCGGTGAAATGCTCCTACTCAAACGACTAAGGCACTTGATCCTGTTTAAATACTTTCTTTTACTAATTGACATGGGACCAAGTATATAAGCATTATGTAAAATACCTTTATGAACATTTTCAAAGTTAAGGCTTCACTCTAAATGTTGGGTTAAGCTCCTAAACTTGTTAAAAAAAGACATATAAGCTCCCACGTGTCATGTCTATATGCTATGACAATGACTATGATGTTATGAGAATAAGTGTACCAATGAGTCAAGATTGGCTAAATCACAATGATTATGATGCTATGAGAATAATTTTACCAATGAGCCAAGATTGGCTAAGTTCTTTCTATGGTCTACTATGTGCATTCAACATAGATCGGCTAAGTTCTTTCTATGGTCTACTATGTGCATTCAACAATCATATCATATATTGCACGTTATGCATGGACTTTGAGCTATAATCAAAGGTATGGGGCCTATTTGCCCAAATATATACATGTATATGGTACAGGTGGCTGCAGGTTGGCAGATATAATGCTGGTTAGCTACCGGAAAGGACCATCATTGCTAGCATTTAGTTGGGTATGTCATGCATCTGCATCTATATATACGTATTCACGACATGCGATACTCGAACTTACCATGCATATTTGATTACTAGGAGGTTTCCTGTTGGCCCTTAAGGCTACTTGAGTTTTGGTTACAGGTGGTATTTCTATTAACCTTTTTACTACGTTTATCTATGATTGTACTTCCTGCCTTACATACCAGTACATGTTTATTCGTACTGACGTCCCTTTGCCTGGGGACGCTGCATTTTATTTTGTTCGTGCAAGTTCAGGTCGGGATTCTGATTTACCCCTCCACTAGGAGCTCTGTTCAACTGTGAATTGGTAAGCTCCACCTCTTCCTGGAGATTTCACAGGATGCTTACGTTTTGTTGTGCAGATGGGTATAGTCGAGGCCTTGTCTCGGCAGTGTTAGCGACTCTCTTAGAGGTTATTGTGGACATGTTATTGTAGTTTGGTTCTTTTGTGCCTTTCAGTCTCCATTCATCAGATTGGCATGTATATATAGTGAGTGCCTGTACATCTATTGTTGCAGCTTCGTCGGCTAACTAGTACTCTATCATTTTGGTTTAACTATCTTGATGTACATGAGTTATTGTTGACCAGGTCATAACCTAAAATGTCCACGCTTAGTCTTTACGACGTCATGCTGCTCGATTTTCTTCTGGTCCCTAGTTTAGTTAAATGGCATATTTAGCGGCTTACCCGGCCAATACGGTATTGGGTGCCGGTCGTGCCTCCCCTCTCTTTGGAGCGTGAAAGTTTCACCTTCGTACTAAGGCCATTTTGGAATGACTTCCGAAAATGAGAAGTAAATTGAGCACCCTTATCCAATATTATGGACAATGGTACTACATATAACCTTACCTATTCTTGGATGTAAACCTTAGCATAATCTTCGGCACCATAAGAAGTTTTCACTGACAGAATGTAGGCTATGTTCGTCATTCTATCCACAAACACCCATATTGAGTCAAATTTCTTCCTAGTCCTTGGTAGACCCGTGACAAAATCCATATTCACCTCATCTTATTTTCAAGTTCGTGTCTCAATTATCTTGAGTCAAACCATCAGGTCTTTGATGTTCCACTTTTACTTGTTGACAATTTGCACATTTCATCACATACTTTGTTATATTTTTCTTCATGCCATTCCACCAATACACTTCTCTTAGATCTGTATACATATTGGTAGATCCCGGATGAATAAAATACTTGGAACTATAGGTTTTATCGAGTATCTTTTCCCTTAAGCCATCTATATTTCGCACAATCACTCTTGATAACATAACACTCCATCTCCCCCTTGTGAGAAGACCTCCACCTTCTTACCCACCACCAACCTTTTCAATTCATCCAAAGTAGGATCCATGTCTTATTTTGCTTAAACTTCCTCCATTAAGGGTGATCCCACCCAATTTGGCACTAACACACCACCATTGCTCAAGGTATCCAACCTCAAACCCAAATGAGCTAAATGATACAATTCTTTGACCAACTCCTTCTTTCCATCCCCAACATGTACAATGCTGCCCATTGGCACTCTACTCAAAGCATCAACCATAACATTAGCCATGTTGGGGTGATACATCATACTTAAATCGTAATCCTTTAATAGTTCTTACCATCTTCTTTGCCTTAGATTCAAAACCCTTTGATTAAATACATGTTGCAAGCTCATGTGGTCAGTAAATATATCAACATGTACCCCATAGAGATAATGATATCGAATATTTAATACAAACACAACAGCCAACTGATGTGTTGTCAAAATATAGCTCTTATGATGCTTAAAACTTGGAATTTTTTGTGTTCTTAATGCGATGTTAGTTGGTTTTATTTCTTTTTGTGCTTTATTTGCAGGATTCTAGGGTTGGCCTTTATTTTGGGAAGAAAATCCAGAAGTTGCTGATTTTGGTGATGTACGAGACCCTCTACGAGGCGTAGTTCATTCTACGGGTCGTGAAAGAGGTTTCGTGGACAAATAAAGTAAGGGGCTGATTTTCTAAAGTTTGTTCTATGAACATACACATGGGTTGTGGGCCACTTTACGAGTTGTAGATCATGTTTCCTGCCCTGAGGATCAGAGAAGGAGGACTTTCTGAATATTCATTAGATGAAACCCCCTACGAGCCGTAAAACACTTTACGAGCCGTAGAGGGGTATCATAGCCTCAAGTCAGTTTTATAGCAACATAGTACAAGAGCCCGATTGTGGACCGTGGAATGCAATAGGCCTGTAAAACTGTACATGAGGCGTGCCGACCTAGCTATCCTATTTTTTTTAGGACTTATTCTTTAAATATTATTAATAGGTTTTGAGGTTATTTGTCATTAAGTTTCTTGAGAGTTGAATAGTTTGAGGGAAAAATAGTGAGATTGAGTAGAGAAAACATTGGAGAGTTTTAAGAAACACTTGTACTTTGATTTGATCTTTTAATCTGGTGATTCTCATTGAAGCTTGGATTTACTTGTGTTTAATTCAATTGTATAAGTGCTCTATTATGTTATTCCAATTAATAAGCCTTGCATCTACACAAATCATGAGTAGCTAAATCCACAGCTAGAGTTGTGGGAACCATGAAGAACTAACAAGGTAAATTCAGATAATTCATAATTCTTAAAAAGTGTGCATGCGTGTATTAATTAACTCTCTTCATTTTGCATGTTTTTTATGGTGGCCAATATCAGAACCCGCCTAGGTTTACTAACTGGACCAAGTACTAATGAATAGAAAAAGAGATTGACTAACAAGATTCGATCGATGTGTTCTCGTCTAATTAACCAAACTTGGTCAAGGGGAGGTTGTACTGAGGCTAATAGGTAAGAGTAAGTAATGCACACTACGAGATAGGTTAAGTCATGTAGTGAAATTCACCTCTTGCCTAGACCAAAGCATTTGGTTAACTTAACCTATCGTCCTGCATGTTACACACTAGAAATGAATTATGTTATCCAGTGATACTAAGTTAGGGAATTAATGGGAACATAATACGCTAGTTTCTCTCCATATTGATTAAACTTTAGGTTTACTTTAAGACTGATCATTGCGAACCCCCCCCTCGGGAAGTAAGTTGGTTAATCACTTAAATTGCATTAATTCAATTTTTCTAAGTCTACGTATTCCCTGTGGGTTTGACCCTAACCTTGGTTAGGTTCTATTTCTTGAGAATGACCGCTTTATCTTAAAAATAGAGAAGTGGTGGAGGAAAATCCTTCAACAAACCTTCTATCGTATCTAGCCAATCCCAAGAAGCTCCTAATATCTGATGGAGACAATGGTCTAGGCCGATTCTATCCCAACCCAGACCTAGGGCCTAGCCATGACACGACGAATGTGACACCTGAAGAGACACCATCCCAAGCCTCGTATTCATATCACAAGCATTCATAAGGCAAAATAAGCATACGAGAGAATAAGCAAGTGGAAGTACATAATATGTAAAAGTATTATAGTTTCCATAAGGGAATATGCATCGATCTATTAAGGTCCAAATCATGCCTCTACGTCATAGATCTTGGCGGGAACTAGCACATAGCTCATTAGCTCAACCTCAAGACATACGTCAAAAGAATTAAAGTGATAAAGTCCTAACATAAAAGAAAACATCATAGGGCTTGTTTCCGAAACATGGGAACTCACCAATAAGTCTTCAATATTAAGATCTGAATCTAGCCTCGAAATGGAATAATCTCCTTGTTGTTTGTCCATGGTTAGATCATGTAGGCAAAGAAGTATATATGTACCAAGTATGTAGGTATGTTACGAAGCAAAGGACATCACAATAATATTAATATGCATAATCATAATCGATAAGATAAAGGCACAATATGTATAAATATGCAATTTAAAAATCATGGGAAGAAGCATCATAAATCTTTTCTAAACCTTAGCATACATATGTAGGAATAAGACCATCACTGATATTCCTAAGACTATATGGACTATTACATAGAATCTCGATGTTCACTCTACATCGAGCTAAGAGGAGTCTACTTTGCCAAGGTAAACTCGATCCTCACCCTATAGGCTCTATCCTAGCACGGTGAGAACCATCATTTGACCCTACCCTTTAGGCTCGACCCTAGCACGGTGAGTGTCCATCATATAAGCTAATTGGATCCAATAGCACATCTTTAAGGCATAAAACATGAACATCATTCCTATGGTGGCATATAGTTATGGGACTTGAGGATTTATAAGAACCCTTGGAGATAGTCCCCGTCACACAAGTTCACTAGGTGCTAAGTCATATCCCTCGAAATACATAAATCATGCATATAGATAGCTTTCGACATAGGTCATACTTCATTTAAAATCATAATTTTATAGCTTCAAAATAGTCAACATAGCCTTTTATAAAACATCATAAGAATAGTATCTACTTGCTTTCATCATAGTGTGGGTAGACAGTCTCACTTTAACATAATCGTAAATATTAGCGTTTTCAGCACCCTCTTTATCATAGCATCATCATAGCTTTCATAACATCATCATGGTCATAATATCATCATCATCATTATTTAAGATATGCCTTTCATACTTGAGATCGTAGACATAGAAATACATAGCTTTATCATAGGAGACTAGGGCTAAATATGGGCTCATACATAGTAGAGTCAAAATCATGCACTTGAATAGGATTCTTAGAAAAAACATACAATTAAAATCATGTTAAATCATCAACAAGGTAGCCCACATCAAATCACTAAGCCCTAATCATGCATACTTTGCAATCACATATTTTTGCTTGAAAATGATGTACATCATGAAATTCATAATAATTCATTCTTAATTATTCATAATCTTCATATAGAAGTCATAGTCCATGCATTAGAAATCATAGCTTAAAAGCCCATAAGAAATCATCATAAATTTTGATAAAAAGATAGATGTTGGATTGGTCTTCATAGATGAACCTAATCCATGAATGAATCCCTACGTACCTTAAGTAGAATCTTTATGGTTGAGGAGAGAAATCTGGAAAACTTGACAAAACCTTAAAACTTTGGCTTCAATTGAACCCTTGACTTAGACAAAGAGAAATATTGAGAAACCTTGAGAGAAATTTGAAATTAAAGTCTTTGAATGAATTAGGAATAGGGCTTTATAGAAGTTAAGTCGGTTAGGATAGTTAGAGTAGCCAAAATGACATACTTTAGGACTTAGATATATCAAAAAGTCAAAAACACCCTTCATTAAAAACTGGTGGAACCTTCCATAAAACCCCTCTTACGGTTCATAGAAATACCTATGATCTGTGCATTTCCTCGTGGAACTGGGTGTCACAAAGGTTGAGCTACTAGAATTGCAGCTTCTAACCCACGAACATGTAGAACGACTGTTGGAAGTACTTACGGGCCATAGAACCCTCTGTAGTGAGACCCCATACTTAGGAAAATCTTTGGTTCCTCAGGCCCTCCACCTGTGAGACCTATTGACGGGCCGTGGTTCTTTATACGGTCCATTTGCTAACTCATAATTTAACTTCCAGAATTTCTTCAATTTTTCAATTTCACTAGACACTTTCCATGAGTATACTTACGATATGTTATAGCATCTACGGGTTGTAGAGTGGCTCGTAAGATCAACCTGTTAGTAAAAATCATAACTCCATGTTTCCCAAGCCTATAAACATGAGGGGTGTTACAGATTCTTCAATGCCTCCATCTTCTTTGGATCAACTCTAATACCATCACTGGAAATAATATGACCAAGAAAAGCCACCTCTCCTAGCTGAAATTCACACTTGCTAAACTTGGAAAAGAGTTGTCTATCTCCCAATATTTGCAGTGTAATCCTCAAATGGTTTTCATGGTCCTTTACATCCCATGAATAGACCAATATATCATCTATGAACACCACCACAAACATATCCAAGTATGGTTTGAACACCCTATTCATCAAATCCATGAAAGTGGTAAGGGCATTTGTTAGTCCAAATGACATAACCAAAAATTCAATATGTCCATACCGAGTCCTGAATGTCATCTTTGAAATGTCATCCTCCTTCACCCTCAATTGGAGATATCCGAACCAGAGATCAATCTTAGAAAAGTAGCTTGCGCCTTGTAGTTTATCAAATAGGTCATCAATCCTTGGAAGTGGATACCTATTTTTTATGGTCACTTTATTCAATTGTTGATAGTACACACACATCCTAAGTGAACCAACCTTCTTTCTTACTAATAACATGAGAGCACCCCATGGTGACACAATAGGTCTCATGAATCCCTTATCAAGTAAGTCCTTTAATTGTTCTTTCAATTCTTTCAGCTCTCTGGGACCATTCGATATGGAGGTATATAAATAGGTTGAATGTTGGACACAAGGTCGATACCAAAGTAAATTTCCCTTGTGGGAGGAATATTGGGAAAATCATCAAGAATGACATTGAGGAATTCATTTACTATGGGACGAAATCAAGAGTAGGAATATGAATCTCAAGATCCATGACTCATACAACATGAGAAAACCTTTGGAAATAATTTTCATAGGTTTCATATAAGAGACAAACTTTCCTTTGAACACAAAAATGGTTCCCTTTCATTCTAGGATAGGCTCATTGGGAACTTGGAATGTAACCTTATAGGTACTACAATCAATAGAAGCACAAGATGTATGCAACAAATCCATACCAAGAATAATGTCGAAATCAGTCATATCAAGCTCAACTAAATCACATGGGAAGATTTAATGTAAAACTAACACGGGACAATTTCTATAAACTTTCTTGGATAGGATTGACTCACCAATATGAGTATAGACTGAATAAGGTTCCAACAGAACTTTCATAGACACATCGAACTTTATGGCAAGGCATGATCACAGAATCTTAACATACTGGTAACCACATCAGAGACTCATCAACCTCTTGCCTAGCATGCAAAGCATAGAATCGATTACCACGTGGACCACTACCTTGAGCTTGGGCACCTTGTTGCACTTGCCCTTTTTGAGCTACTTGATCTTGTGGACACCCTTCTTTACCCTTGTTAGCAACATTAGGACATTCGACAAGCTTGTGTCCTATTTTCCCACAACTAAAGCAAACTTTGATATCTCATAATCATTCAACAACAAAGTTCCTCCTACACTTGGGACACCAAGGAGCAATAGCACCACCTTTCATAACATCACCTTAAGCCATAGGATTATCCCCTTTCTCTTCATCAAACCTTTGAGAAGCACTTTTTGAAGACCCTTGCCCTTGTCGGAATCGAACACCACCAAACTTTCCATAAAAGAATCCACCATCATACTGAGCCCTGTTGGACTCCCTTTTCCTCATCTTTTGAAGTTTCTCAATCTTCACTTGTTCGGAATAGGTCATGAGTCTAGTCATATCCATTTCTTCAATGAGCATCGCAGCCTTGTATTCCATCTTTACCACGTCAGACATACCCAAAGCGAATTTGTACATGCGGCCCTAGAGTCGGCCACTAAGGAAGGAGCAAATTTGGACAACTTTGTAAACTTGAGAGCATACTCCCTCTCACTCATTCCACCTTGCTTCAAGTTCATGAAGTCCATCACTTTGGCTTTCCTTGATTCAAGCAGGAAGAAGCAATCAAGAAAAGCGGCCTTAAACATCTCCCAACCAATGGGCCCTTCATCAACTCTTTTGGACTTCCATTGAGTGAACCAAACTTGTGCAACTCTCTTAAGTTGATAAGCCGCCATTTCGGCTTTCTCCTCAGAAGACTCTCCCATGATCTCTACCACCATATACACCTCATCAATGAACTCTGTTGGATCTTCATTCACCTTGGAACCTCAGAACTATAAGGGATTCATTCTAGCAAAATCTCTTATCCTCGAAACCAGAGTAGGATTCTTTGGAGAAGAAATGGCTTGAGCTAGAGTAGTTATAGATGCTCTAAATTCATCATTAGAAACTTGTTCCACTTGGGGGACTTGAGGAGATTGAGGAACCAGAGGAACTTGGTCTTCATTAGCATTACCTCTTAGTAAAAGGAGCATGTCGTGCAACAAATTCTGAAAAACACCAAGGGACAAGCATTAGGATACGGATGTTTTGAAGTCACGATATACATCACAAAAGAAGCAAAGTTTTCCAAAACATCCCACAACCTCCTATTCATGGATGTGTCACGTTTCACACCAATGAACAAGACTCTACTAGATGCGGCCTATAGGATTCCCTAGGATTCTTTCAAACCTTTGTGCTATGGTACCACTTTTATCATGACCTAGACCTAGGGCCTAGCTGTGACACGTTGAATGTGACACGCGAAAGCATCCCATCCAAGCTCATGTTCATATTGTAAGCATTCATAAGGTAATATAAGCATGCATAAGAGAATAACCAAGTGAAAATGTATAAAACAAAGAACATCATAGTTTCCCTTAGGGGAGTATACATTAATCTGTAGTGTCCAAAGTATGCCTCTACATCATGAGATCTTGGTGGGGTCTAGAATATAGCGTACACCCTTAAGATATACATCAAAAATATTATGAATTCTCAACATATAAAAGCATCATGAGACGACTTGTTCCCGAAGCATGGGAACTTACCAACAAATCTTTAAGCTTGAAATTTGAATCTAGCCATGAAATGGAATAGTGGCCACGTCTTCCGCCCCGACATGGTTAGATCATGTAGGCAAAGAAGTATGCATTAGTACGTGGAATTTACTAAGTATGTAGGTAGGCTATGAAGAAGAGGACATCACAATAATATCAATATGCATAATCATAATCAATAAGACAAGGACACAATATGCATGAGCAATGCAAGTTAAAAACCATCTGAAGAGGCATCAAAAAATCCTTTCATAACCTTAACATAAATATGTGGGAATAAGACCATAACTGGCATATAAGACTATGCAGACTATTACATGGTATCTTGATGTTCCTTCTACACCAACAAGGATGAGTCTACTTTGCCGAATTAGATTCAATCCTCACCCTATAGGCTCTATCCTAGCACGGTGAGAACCTATCATTTGACCCCACCCTTTAGGCTCTATCCTAGCATGGTGAGCACCCATTATTAAAGCTAAATGGATCCATTAGCACACCTTTAAGGCATAAAAATATGAACATCACTCTTGTGGTGGCACATAGTTCTGGGACTACGGAATCTACCAAAGCCCTATTGGTGCTAAGTCATATCTCACGGAATATATAAATTATGCATATAAATAGCTTTCAACATACTTCATACTTCATTAAAATCATAATTTCATATCCTATAAGATGGTCATCATAATCTTTCATGAAAACATCATGTTATAAGAACAGTCTAACTACTTTACTTTTCATCATAGTGTAGGTAGACATTCCCACCTTAACATCATCATCATAAACATTTCCTATTTATCGTAGAATCATTCTTATTAATCATAACATCATCATTTTCATTAAATATATTTTTACATATTTGATATCATAATCATGGAAATCCATAGTTTTATCATAAGAGACTAGCGCTAAGTACGAGTTTTTGAACAATTAAGTCAAAATTATGCAATTGATGAGACTCATATAGAAAACATGCAATTAAAATCAATTTGCATCGTTACTAAAGGAACCGACATCAAGTCATTAAGCCCTAATCATGCATACATTGAAATCACATACTTTTTCTTGAAAATCATATAAATCATATCATTCTTCATAATTCATGCATAATTATATATAATCATCATGCAGTAATCATAATCCATGCATTTGGAATCATAGCATAAAAGCCCATAGGAAATCATCAGGAAACATTAATAATAAGAAGGTTTTAGATTGGGCTTCATGGATGAAACAAATCTATGAATGAAGCCCTACATACCTCAAGTGAGAATCCTTAGTATTGAAGAGGAAAATCTGGAAAACTTTGTCCAAACCTTCAATCCCTAGTTTTCATAGAATTCTTGACATAGAGAGAAATATTGAGAATCTTTGGGAGAATTTTGAGGGTGAATTACTTTAATGAATTAGGAATAGACTTATAAAGGTTAGATCATTTGAGGTAGTTAGAGAGCCAAAACAATGTACTTTAGGACTTAGACAAATTGGAAATGTCAAAAACACTCTTCATTAAAAACTGTCAGGACCAAGCACAAAATCCCTTCCATGGGACGTGGTTCAACCTACAGAACGTACTTTGGTCCGTAGAACTTCATGTCACACAAGTCGATCTACTAGAATATTCATCTTGCAACCCAAGAACATGAAGGACGATTAGTCAATCCATCTACGGGCTGTAGGTCCTCTCGTAGAAGTGTTCCAGACTTAGAAAACTTTAGTCCCTTTTAGCACTCCATTCTATGAAACCTTTGATGTGATGTGTTTACACTCACAGTCCGTCTTGTTAATTTGTAATTTACTTTCCAGAAATTCTAAAATTTTCCATCTTTCTAGTCTCAAATCCACAAACCCACCTATGCCACATGATCTCTTCCATGTATCATAGACTATCTCATAGGACCAAACAAGTATCAAAATCCTTATCTTTCAGTTTTCAAAGCATATAGACATGAGGGGTGTTACATTTACATCCTCATCAATTGGCATTACGAGTCTAATTTATAATGTCAACTCACAAGTCTTAATTAATAACAAACTGACATAAACTTAAGAATCAATTCATACATGTCACCAACTCCACATCTCCATTACTCAATCATATCTGCTAGAACAATTCACCAATCCATAAGTTTCATTATCACAACCCGGTCCTAGGGTCTAGGAGTGACATGGCTAATAGGAACCTGGGAGTGCCCAAGCAAGTCTCAAAGTATCCTCATTCACATCATCGGTTTAGAAGTACATAATGAAGTAGTAAACATATAGTTCTAAGGGATGGGATAGTAGAACACACATTATGGGGATGTCATAGGAAAAGGGATTAACATGATCCACATAGCACATAAAATACAGGGACTAAAGGGCGGGTAAGTATGACTCAAGCTATGAGGATAGAACGGGACTTAGGACTTCCACATTTCAACATTTCATCATAAGTAAAACATTAAACTATCAATATCCAATAGATAGCCATAACCCTAATCTCCAAATAACAAGAGGTGGCACAAATCCATACAAGAGTCTACATATTGTCCAACAATGCCTCTAAGTCATAGAATAGGACGGGGGCCAAGACATGCCCCGGGCACACCCTTGAAGTAAATAAAAAATAAGCGGATGCAACATAGTAGGTAGATGGATAATGGCTTGTCCTTGGATGATAGGACTCACCACAACAACTTTCACAATCTGAACTAGCCATCAAAAGGTGGATGAATATAGTCTTTGGTCCCTACTGATGTGCTGTCAAAATACATCACTTTTTATGCTTAAAACTTGGAATTTTGTGTGTTCTCAAAGTCATGTTAGTAGATTTGATATGTTTTTATGTTTGGTTTGCAACATTATAGGGTTGGCATAATTTTTGGCCTAAATGTGCAGAATTGTTGAAGCAGAGGTTCCACCAGACCTTTTATGAGCCGTAAAGATGGTTTTGTAGACAATTCCACTGAATGGTGATTTTCTGAAGTTAAGTCTACGAATATGCAGATGAATCATAGAAGACTTTACGAGTTGTAGACTTGGTATCATGCCCTGAGGATCAGAAAGTGGAGAGTTGCTACTTTATATGGATTGTAGAGGGTGGCATAGAAGTCAGCCCGAGTTTTGAAGAAGTAATCTACGAAAATCAATTTATGGGCTGTAAAATGTTCTATGGCCTGTAGAACCTTCCATAGTGTAGTGCCCATCCAGTTATGCTATTCCGTTTTGGTTTTATATTTTAAACACTATAAGTAGGTTTTTTAGGTTATTTTTTAAAAGGAAACAAGTAGAGGGACGTGATAGAACATTAGAGAGCTTGAGAAACACTTCTAAAACTTTATTTCATCTTTCGATTTCAATCTTATTATCCTTGTTGAAGAGTTTGGATCAAATCACATAGTGAAATTTGCCTCTTTCCTGGGTCAAAGGGTCTGGTGAACTTACTATTCTACATGATATGCATTGGAAAAGAATTCGATTATCAAGTAATACTGAGTTAAGGAATCATTGGGAACATAATACCCTTGTTACTCTTCATACTGGTTTAACACTTTTCGAGTTTAAGATTACTTTTTATAGTTATCATAACCCCTCCCCTCCCCCCTCCGCCGCGGATATAAGTTGGCTAATCAACCCGAATTGCATTGAATTCTTTTAAGTCTACCATATTCCCTGTGGGATTCGACCCTAACCTTGTTAAGGTTATATATCTTGACAACGACCATTTTAGCCTCAAAAATAAGGTGTTGCTTGGGAGATATCACCTACATGGTTAGACCATGTAAGCAAAAGTATGCATTAGTACGTTTGAATATACTAAGTATGCATGCATGCAGTGCATATGAACTTATTAAACGTGCATTCAATGTTAGATGACAAGGGTACACATATATAAAGATGTATATAAGCAAAGAAGAGTAATATATCAATATGGCATGAAATCCATGATGCATGCAATGCCATAATGCTTATTATATAGAGGATGTGACCATAACCGACATCTCAAACCCATGCGAGCTATTACATGAATTTGCCCGATGAAAACCTCTTATCGGGTGAGAGAAGATTACTTGCCAAAGGTAATTTATACCACACCTTACGACCCAATCATTTTGGTGTGATGGCCACCTACCTTACGAACCAATCACTTCAGAAGGATTTCCATATCGTATCATATTTGTAACCATACCTTACAACCAGGTTATTTGGGTAAAGTTTACCATAAACATATACCTATGATGGCACATAGTTCAAAAGAAATGGAGAGGACCCTTAGGGATAGTCCTGACGCCTCCAATCTCATTCGGTGCTAAGTCATCATCCCACAAGAATACATATATACATATACGTACTTTCAAAAGAGGCATAAGTCCTTTCAAATCATTTCAATGAATACTTAGGCTTAAAAGACAAACATTTTTCATAATTATGCAAACTTGAGCTCAAAAGCCATACATACTTCAATTGGGGTAGACCAGGGATAAGGCCCTGATGAGAGATCAGGCCCCCAGGGCCACTTTGATGAAACAAGTTGCTAACCAGATTGTACAGCAGAGCTTGGACCCCACATAGATAGCTACATCGATAGAGCCCATTCTGAAGGCCTCACTCAGCTTCCCCGCCAAATTTTGGTAGGCTATGGTGAGATCAATGATCCATCCCACAGTTGTAGATAATACTTCGGCGCCGGACTGTTCGGTTCTGGTTGCCAAAAACTTGGTTGGCTATGAGATTGATTGTTCCAGCCTCATTGCAGAGTAGATGAACGAGACGGCGATGAAGAGTTCCACCTCCATCCCCTTCCCGTACTTGATTTATAGACTCTATATAGAGTCAAGGGTAGAGATACTACACCATCTGGATTCATTGATAGAGGTCCAGCGTACTTTGAATGCCGGCCTGATCAAGGCTGAGGATAATTCGGTGGCCCTCCGGCGAGCATCATGCTAACTAAAACAGATTCCAGAGATGTTTGCGGCAGCACCACCATCTGAACCTTCCACAACCACTACTACAACTATTAGTACTGAGAGGCCCCCACAAGCTAAGGGTGATGTGGAGAACGGGCCCACTACTGCTACTTCTATCCCAGAGGTCATGCCCACACCGACAGCACCCCCTGGCATGGTCTATGTGTCAGTGGTGTTGATTCAGGCCATGGCGTAGAGACTGGCCCACGCTGATTCCCAATTGACTTATTATTATAGCAGATCAGGCCATGGGTCTGCTAGACCATTTCAGAGTTTAAGGCTTGTATGCAGGTAGTCACGGTAGCCACTATCAAGGACAGACTCACTCCTATGGATGCCCGCATAGAGTTTTTTGAGAGGCGGGTCCAGCAGAGCCTTAATACAGCATGGCTAATAGATATGATGGCCCTTTAGAAGGAGATCGAGCAGCTCCGGGCCGACATGATAGTAGTTTTGGCGGCACCGATAGTATTCCCACCGACTAAGCCTTCGGTGCTGATGGTTTATCTAATTTCACCTGAGGACCCACAACAAACTTCTCTCAGGAAGAGACCCTGCATTGATGAACCAAACCTAGTGAGACTATAGGCGGGAATGAAAGAGGAGTAGGGGTTAGTGCTTGTCGGGATATGCTCAAGCGGGATGAGAAGTTGAGGCACCTCATGAGCGTGAGAGTACCAATATGCTTCTACTACTTAAGAGGCCACCAAGGAGGTTGAGGGTGGCCAACCTCAGCCAGAGACCGGCTCTTAGGCGTATAGGTATATTTCCTTTTTAACCCCTATACTTTATATTCTATGTTCTGCATTGAGGACAATGCAAGTCTTTTTCGATAGGATGTGGGTAGTTATAGGCCTCAGTGAAGTCTAAGTAACCTTGGCCTATAACTATCTCAAATTTTTAATCCTAGGGGTTTCTTGCCTATGTTCTTTTTCCCAGGGATAGTTAATTTTGGATAAACCAGCATGTTTAAGATGTTTAGGTAGTATTAGTAGCATGTAATACTAATATATATCGCATATGTTTTTTTTTCTGTTTATGTGTGAAAAATGATACCCGCCAAAAAATTTGTTATTTAGTCTTGATAGAGACCATGCATGTTTGATTGTTTGATAGTATTTGTTCTGATAAGTGAGGATAAATTATGATGAAAGCATGATTTAAGAGTCTTTGTTAATAATTTTATCAATGCCATGTGTGTGTGAGCGTTATTTGCTAAATTTATATGTTGTGCCTCAATTAAGAACTTCTCCTGTTACTCTGACTTAGACTGTAGGTTAGTTGGTTAGGAAACGATCTTAGGTTGTTGTTCATATTGTCCACTTATCCTAAATAACCAACCAAATGTGTAATGTATCCCTTGATCCTAATGTTTGAGTAATGCATGTACCTTTTCTTTATAAAAACCAAAGTTAACTAGCCTTCTTAGATGTAAAATCCTGAAATTTGCCCTTGTCCTTCCTTGAACATTATGCACTTTGACTGAGTCAAAAATATTAAGTTAAGGGTGACTACCAAAAGTGGCCCTGGTTGGATATTGTGCACCTCGACTTAGGCCAAAAGCCTAAGTTGAGGGTCCCTTGTGTAAAGGTAAAAACAAAACGAGGGGGAAGTTAGTGATACATGGAAAAGGGGATAAAAGTGTGTTATGGGTACAAGAAAAATGAGTTGATGCCTAATCAATAAGCTAAATAGAAAATTTATGTGAAAATAAAAGGAAAAAAGCTGAAAAATGAGAATAAGGCACCCAGAAAAGCTTGAAATAGGAGAAAGGAAGAATGAGGTAAAAAATGACAAGGTTGGTAGGGAAGAAGTGTAGAAGACGCAGTATCAAGGAGGGCCTTTAGTCACTATGTTCCCAAAACATCACACCAAAGCCCCCTGAGCCTACGTTACAAGCCAATAAAGTCCTAGAGTGATCCTAGTCCAAGTAGTAAAAGGTCATAGGGGTAACGCATATGGTATTGAGTATGGTTTTTCAATGTCTTTGGTGAGAAATGAGTGATTTAGCATAGTCCCAAGCATTGAATCGGAAAACATCATTATGAGAGGGATATAGGACTTCTTTCTGTGAGGGTACTTGCATTGCATTGTTGATATTGGACTAACTCAGTGAGTATTGCTTATTGATGATTGTCTTGCTTGTCATAGTTGCACTGTCACATATGTTAATCAGTATTAGTCTGCTTGATAGCTATCTAATGTGCTTTTAAAGTTGTATGGGTATTTGTGCTTGAGTTCGATATGATGTATGCCATTAGATTGAGGTTTATGTGTTACTGTACAACTTATTTAGATTGACTCTGTCACTTGAGTACAAGCAACAATTTTAAGTTGAGGATGTTAATGTGCTGTCAAAATACAGCACAATTGATACTTAAAACATGGAATTTTATGTTCTCAAACCAAAGTTAGCAGATTTGATGTGTTTTTATGTTTACTTTGCAGGATTATAGGGTTGGCATGATTTTTGGATTAAGTGTGCAAAAGTTACAGAAAGTGCTGATATACGAGACCCTTTACGGGTCGTGCGAAATTCCACGGGTCATAGAGTTGGTTTCATACAAAAGTCTCATGAAGGTGATTTTTTGAAGTTGATTCTATGAAAATGTAGATGAGCCGTAAAAGTTTCTACGAGCCATAGACTTGGTGTCGTACCCTGAGGATCATAAAGTAGGGAGTTTCTAAAAAGTCATCAGACGAAACCCCTTACAGGCCGTAAAACTTTATACGACCCGCAGATGGGCATCATATAAATCATACCCAGAATTATTGAAGGAATCCACGAAGCCCCAATGACGGGCCATAAAACTTTATACGTCTTGCAAAGCCTGCCGACCCAGTTCTTCTATTTTATCTTAGTTTTGTATTTAAATGCTATAAATAGGGTTTTTAGGTTATTTTTCGTACAAAATAGGAAAGAACAGTACAGAACAGTAGGGAATAGTACAGAACATGAGAGAAGAATTGTGATACACTTGTGAAACATTATTTTGTGTGTTAATTCAATCTTATGATTCTTCGTGAAAATCTTGAATTTATTGTCCTTAGTTCTATTTTGTAAGTTCTCAATTATGTAATTCGAAAACATGATTCTTGCATCTACACTGATAATGAGTAGCTAAATCCACAACTAGGGTTGTGGGACCCATGAAAAACTAAGAAGGTAAAACCGGATAACTCGTAATTCTTGAAAAGTGTGCATACATGTATTAATTAATACTCTTTAGTTTGAATGCTTCTTAATGGTGGCTAACGTTAGAACTCGCCTAGTGTTACTGACTAGATCAAGGAAGTAATGAATAGAAAAAGAGGTTAATTCATAGGAATAAATTGATGTTTCTCGTCTAATCAACCAAACTGGATCAAGGGGAGGTTGTATTGGAATAATAGGTAAGGGTTAGTTACAGGGATAGATCAAATCACGTAGTAAATTTTGTCTCTCGCTTGGATCAAAAGGTTTAGTGAACTTAACTTACCATTTTGTATGCTACACACTAGAAAAAAATTTGATTATCTGGTAATGTGAAGTTAGGAAATCATGGGAAACACAATACCCTAGTTACTCTTCATAATGATTTCACACTTGTCTTAGTCTAGGATTACCTTTCATAGTTTTTACTCTCTCTCCCCCCCCCCCTTTGGGGAGATAAGTAGGTTAATCCATCTAAATTGCTTGAAATTTCTCTAAGCTTGCCCTATTCCCTGTAGGATCGACCCTAACCTCAGTTAGGTTATATATCAGGAAAACGAATGTTTTAGCCTTCAAAAAAGAGGTGTAGCTTGGGCAAAATTAGTTCATAAGATCCATAAACACAGCCAGAGCATTAGTCAAACCAAACGACATCACCACACAATCAAAGTGCCCATATCTAGTTCGGAATGCCATTTTGGGAATGTCACACACCCTAACCTCCAATTGATGATAACCGGAACGGATATCAATCTTTGAGAAAAGGGTGGCCTCTTGAAGGTGATCAAACAAGTCATCGATCCTTGGCATGTATATTTATTCAAGATGGTTACCTTATTCAATTGCCTATAATTAATGCACGTCCAAAGATACCCATCTTTCTTCCTTACAAATAATACTGGAGCACCCAATGGCGATATACTTGGTCTGATGAATACTTTCTCCAACAAGTCCTTCAATTGATCTTTCAACTCCTTTCACTCATCTAGTGTCATATGATAAGGAGGAACAAAAATAGGTTGAGTATCCAGGAGGAGATCTATGCCAAAGTCTACTTCACTTTCGGGAGCAATACCGGGCAAATCTTCGAGAAACACATCCAAAAACTCATTAACCACCGGAATCGATTCAAGCATAGCTAACTCGACTTCACATCTCTAACTCTCACAACACGATAGTTACATCCCTTAGTAATCATCTTTCTTGCATTGAGGTAGGAAATAAATCGACCTTTAATAGTGGAGTCACTAACCTTCCATTTAAGAACAGGTCCATCCGAAAGTTGAAATTTGACCTTTTGGGTTCTACAATTTATAATGGCATATGAAGAATGCAACCAATCCATCCCAATAATAATAAAATCAATCATCTTAAGTTTCACAAGATCATACGAAAGGACATTATGCAAAACAGAGACAGGACAACCCCGATAACTCATTGGACAACAATAAACTCAGCCATGGAAGTATAAACCGAAAAGGGCTTCCTTAGAATTTCAGGACTCAATCCAAACATAACATCCAAAAGAGGAGTTAGAAAAGATGAATTTGCACTCGGGTCAAGCAACTCATAAGCATCAAAATAAAAGAGTTTTAACATACAAGTCACAACATCCAGAATCTCCTACAATTCTTGCCAAGTATGCAAAGCGTAGAACCTATTGTTTCTGGGGACACTATCTTGAAGAACCCTCCGTTGGACTTGAGCATCCTAAGCAATCTGAACCTAAACCTTCTTGGTAGCTTTAGGACAGTCAGCAATCTCGTGCTCTTATCACCACACCAATAGCAAGCACCTAAATCTTTCCAACATACACCCGAGTGATGTTTTCCATACCTATCACACTGGGGAAGTAATGGCCTACCTCCAACCAATGCCTTAGGAGGAGGCACCCTAGCACTGGAAAACCTTGTATTAGAACCTTGGCCTTGTTGAAAGTGACCATAACCACCACCACCCTTGGAGTTGGTTAACCCGCCATCATAACGGGCCTTCTCAGAATCATTCACCCTCTTCTCCTTGATCTTTTCCTCCTCAATTTGTTTAGCATAAGTCAAGAGTCAAAGATGTTCATATCCCAAATAAGCATAGTCGTACGACATTCTTTCACAACCATATCAGAGATCCCAAGAATAAACTTGTGCATTCTTGCACGGGGGTCAGCCACTAGTATAGGAGCATACTTGAAGAGCTTTGTAAACTTAGGGGCACATTCCCTCACGCTCATTCCACCCTGCTTGAGGTTGATAAATTCAATCATCTTAGCTTCCCTAAGCTCAAGAGGGTATAAATGATCCATGAAGGCACATTTGAACTCTTCCGAAGGGAAGAAATGATCCAGGAAGGCAAATTTGAACTCTTCCCAATTAACTCCATAACCACAGACCCTCTCCATCAACCACTAAGTCTACCACACTTGAGCCACAGTCTTCAACAGATAAGCAGCTTGCTCAGTCTTATCCTCTGAAGCCACTCCCATAATATTCAACACCTTAAAGAGTTCATCAATGAAGTCTTGAGCATCCTCATAAACTTTTGACCCATAAAACTCCAAAGGATTCATCAGGGTAAAATCTCTCCCTCTAACAGCCAGAGTAGGAGAAGGATTGGCCTGTCTAGCCAGGGTGTTCACCACTTGGGAAAGCATGGCAATGGTAATATGGAATTCACCATGAGTGACCGAATCTCCCATAGGCTCTTGAGGGACTCGTTCCTCATTAACCGGGTCCTGTCTTGGTAGAGGATCTCTTTGTGGAGGCATCTTCTATAAGGTGGCAAGGACAGCAGCAAGGTTAGGAAGTCTTAATACACGATCAAAGCATGACATAAGACATGAAGAAGTGAGACAATTTTCTAGAACGCCATCATAGACTCCCACTATAGGCATGGTGCACTTCACACGCATAAATAGGATCTAATCGACACAACATGCTGGACTCTGAGGATCATTTATAAAACTACTACTCAGACACCATGCTTTTCACGACCCAGACCTAGGGTCTAGAAGTGACATGGCAAATGGGAACATGAGAGTCCCAAGCAAGCCTCAAAGTATCCTCATTCGCATCATCGATTTGGAAGCGTATAATGAAGTAGTACACACATACTTCTAAGAGATGGTAAAATCGGACTCACACTATGGGGATGTCATAGGGAAAGGGATTAACATGATCCACATAGCACATGACATAAAGGAATTAAGAGGCAGGTAAGTATGAATCAAGCTATGGGGATAGAATGGCACTTAAGACATTCCACATTTCATCATAAGCAAATCATCAAAGTACTAATATCCAATAGATAGCCATAAACATAATCTCCAAATAATAAGAGGAAGAAAAAATCCGTACAAGAGTCTACATGTTGTCCAACAATGCCTCTAAGTCGCTGAATAGGACGGGGCCCAAGACATGTCCCGGGCTCACCCTCAAAGTAAATAAAACATAAGCTAAAGCAACATAGTAGGTGGATGAATGATGGCTTGCCCTTGGATGAGATGACTCACTACAACAGCGTTCACAATTCGAACTAGCTGTCAAAAAGTGGATGAATATAGTCTCCGATCCCTACATAATTAGATCATATAGGCACAAGTATGCATTAGTACGTTTGAACGTACTACATATGTTGGCATGCAATGCATATGAACTTATTAAACTTGCATTCAATGTTATATGACAAAGGCACATATATAGAAAGAAGTATATAAGCAAAGAAAAGTAATATATCAATATGCCCTTAATTCCATGATGCATGCAATGCCATAATGCTTATCATATAGGAGATGTGACCATAACCGACATCTCAAAGACATGTGAGCTATTACATGAATTTTCCTGATGAAAGCCTCCCATCGGGTGAGAGAAGATAACTTGCCAAAGGTAATCAACACCATACCTACTACCCGGTCATTTGGTGTGATGGCCACTTTCATTATGATATAGTCATTTTGGAAGGATTTTCATATCATATCATATTTGTTACCATACCTTATGATCCGGTCATTTCAGTAAAGGTTACATTAAACATATACCTATGCTGGAAAATAGTTCCAAAAAAAAGGAAGAGGACCCTTAGGTATAGCCCTGACACCTCCAATCTCATTCGGTGCTAAGTCATCAACAAACAGAAATACATACATACATACATACATACACACACACACACATATATATACATATGTGTGTGTATGTGTGCATGCGCTCGCGCGCTCGCGCGCTTTCAAAAAAGGCATAAGTTCTTTCAAATCATTTCGATGCATACTTAGGCTTAAAAGCCAAATATTCTTCGTAAACATGCACACTTGGGCTCAAAAGCCAAATCATACTTCATTTCACACTGCCATGCATAGAAATAATTAATTTACATATATGAAGGTGGGTAAGAATCCAAAGTTGCTCAAAGAACCATATCATAGACATTTATATGATAGCATTCTTGTTATAACCATATTTTCATTAAAATCGTATTCATAAACATACTTGGGTCTTAACCCACTTCATAATCGTCATGAAAATCAATGCTCATGTGTGCATATGCCATGAATGATGAGAGAATAGCATGGGCAATAGAGATTCATACTTAAATCAATAATAGAATATTAAAATTCAAGTAAATCCGTAAGTAAATTCACATTCAAATCATACTTTAGATTACCCATGCTTAAATCCATCATTTAAGAGGACATGCATATTCAAATATTGTTAATACCAATGAAATTAAACATATTAGGGCTTGAATCACTTTAAAAACATCAATTGAACGTAGCCCATATCTCAATTGGATTAAATAATCAATAATTTCAAAGACCCATACTCAAAGTGAACTTGAAATTCATAAATCAAAGAGTAAAAAGTGTTTGCCGTCTTCATGGTTGAAGGGGACCATGAATCAATCTCATATACCTTAGATAACCAAGAAGAATTAAGAAGAAATTGTGTGAAGAAGAAGGTCCTTCCTTAAGCTCCAAGCTAGTCTCTAATGGTTCACTTGAAAGGAGTTCTTTTGATAAGAGTGTTTGAATATTATAAGTGTAAGAATTGAACTTGAATGAGAATAGAAGGTTTAGGATAGGTTGTAAAATCATAACCAACCCTTAGGAATAACTAAAATTACAAGAAAACTATTAATGAAATGAGTTCCAAAAATATTCCAGGGGTCCCGTGAGGAAGGCATACGGGTCGTGAGGTGTCACACGGATCATATGGTTATCTGTGTGACCTTACTTAGAAAAATTCTTCACTGACTAAATTCTGATACGATGATTCTGTACCTAAAAATTTTTAGCCAACACCCATATGGGCCACCACACGCCCGTGTGGTGTCACACGACCCATTAATTAGTTCGTGTGCGAAGTGCCTTAGTCAAAATGTGGCTTTCAAGCCAAAGGCTCCTCTGATAAGCCACCACACAGCCAACAAAGTGTCACATGAGCCATATGGTGCCCAATAAAGGGTGCCTTAGTCTTGAACACCACTATGAGCGGAAGCACTCTACACATAAGGCCAAGGGCCACCTTAAGGCTCCTCCACACGTCCAGTGAGGTGTCACACAACCCATGGAGGTGCCCTTGTAGTGTCACCTTGGTCAGAACCTTTCTAGAACCAAATTCTATGCACCATTAAGGCCTTATAAATCTCGGGTCCTTACATTCATATTGAAAGGAAATACCAAGTTCAATCAAACTCAACAAGATTTAGGATCCACTTACCTAATATTAGCAAGAAAATCACTCCAACAAAAATGCCTTACCCTTTGGAATCAAATCTAAAGAATCAAAATCTATTCGAAAATGAATTTACTATCACAATTCAAAGCTAACAACACCAAAGCCAAGCAATTTGGGGGAAAGAGAAAAATTGTCCAAAAGATTCACAATAGAAAATCAAGATCAAAATCTGGAAATTTTAGATGGAAATATTCCTCTCATGATCAGGAAATCATCATAGAAAACCAATTCAAAAATGGAGTTGAAACGAGCTCATAATCATCAATTTTGTGGAAAAAATCCAAGTTCATCAAAAATCCCTAATTTCTCAATTGAATACTCCAAATTTGATATTAAAATCAAGGAATAACTAATGGATAATGATAAGGGAAGTAGAAATACCTTTTTTCAATGAAAACCCTTTAAAAAATCAAGCAAAAGTCTTCCAAGACGAGCTCCCAATGTTTGGAAATGGAGAAAATGTTCGAAAATTGGCATCAGGGATCTAAAAACCCCTTTTTGATGAGGCTATAGCGGCAAAATGTTGCTATAGAAACACCCACAAAACAGGCAGGCATCACTATAGTGATGCCTTGGCTACTATAGTGTCTTTTCTATAACGAGGTCACCTTAGCAACCAAGCCCTCGCTAAAGCAAGGCCTGCATACCAGAACATAATAAATCTTTTTCAATCAACTTCAATACACAAAGTCAACCCTCAAAGTTTGTTCAAAACCCTATAGACACAAACCATACATGTAATCCAATTGAATTTGATGTATGCAATCATCGAAAATCAAATTTGAGTCCTACTTGACCCAAAATCTGATTAAGTGCCTTAAGTCTAACTTAGGTCACTTGAAACATCAAAATAACACTGGCATTCCTAAGAATTAAGGCAAAGTTGTTTTCAGCACTAGAATCACCTCTTGAGACCACTGGAATCATTAAAAAATCAATTTGAGCACTGAAACTCAATATGTTGACCAAAGTCAAACCAAATTCAAACTTCAACTCAATTTCTAGCTCTGAACCTAAAATCCATGTAAAAACTTCGAATCTGGTTCTAACAACTCTCTTAAGCCAATTTCCACATTTTTGAACTTGTGGAATTGACAAAATTTTATTCTAAGACTCAAAATTTCCGAACGACTCAAAATTATGGAATTAGGAAATTCAAACTCAATAATCCAATATTTAGCGAAAATCCCAATTTTTACAAAAATTCTCGAAACCCATCTTTTAAATTCAATTGAACATGACCCAAGGTCACTACTAGAAGGGGCAATAATAATTTTGTTGAAAAAGTAAACAATGACCTTCAGAGTTATTATATCATCCACCACTAAAAATCATATTCATCCTCAAACATAAAGCAAGAGGCATAGCTGAAGTCTTAAAAAGATGAGGGTAGTGGGTCCGCATCTCAGACTTAGTCCCCCAAGTAGCCTTTCCAATGACTTGATGTCGCAACTGCCTTTACTAAATCTATTTCCTTAGTCCTCAACTTTCGAACCTGTTTGTCTAGAATAGTCATTGGCTTCTCCTCATATGTCAAATTCAGACCCAACTCTATGAAATCAATAATATCACATGAGACTTATCTGAAATATAACACTGTAGCATAAACACATGGAACACCATATGCACAAAAGATAAACTAGGTGGCAATGCGAATCTGTAGGCCTACCTCACCCACTCTCTCTAGAATCTCAATAGAGCCAACATACATAGGGCTAAGCTTGCCTTCTTTTTGAACCTCATGACATCCTTCATGGGTGAGATTTTCAACCAAACTCGATCACCCTCCATGAACTCCAAGGGTCGAACACATCTATCAGCATAACTCTTCTAATGACGCTAGGGTGCCAACAATCAATTTTGAATCAAGAAAACATGCTCCATGGCATCTCTAAGCAAGTTAGTATCAAGGCTATCCATCGTAACATAATCAAACCAACCTATGAGCTCTCTATATCTCCATCATTTAAGGCCTCAAAAGGAGCCATTTAGATGCTAAAATGATAATTGTTGTTATAAGCAAACTCATCCAAGGGAAAATGTTGATCCCACCTTCCACCGATGTCAAAAATAAATGCTTGGAGCATATCCTCTAGCACCTGAATATTCCTCTTGAAAATCCACCTCTTAAATAAAGTCTTCAATCGCCTGAAGAAGGTTCATCTATCTAAGGATGAAATGTGGTACTCAAGTCTAATTGGATGCCCAAACCATGTTGTAGGGCCTTCTCGAAGTGGGAAGTGAATAAAGAACTTCAATTAGACACAATAGACACGGGTACTCATGAAGTCTCACGATCATAAGTGAGCCAACTTCACCACTATGTACCTAACCTTAATTGGAATGAAGTGTGTAGACTTGGTCAAGCAGACAGTAATAACCCAGATGGAGTCATAACCACCAACAGTAATGAGTAATCCTATTACAAAGTTCATCATGATCTGCTCCCATTTCCAAACAGGAATGGACATCCTCTACAATTAACCTCTGACCCTCAAATGCTCACACTTGACCTGTTCGCAGGTCAAACACTTGGACACAAACTTAGCTATGTCCTTGTTCATGCCACACCACCAACAATGTTGTCTTAAATCATGGTACATCTTCGCCGGTCCTAGATAAATGGACTACCTAGCACAATGAGCATCCTTTAAAAGGTGAATCAGCACTAGTATCACGAATGAAGGCCAAGTAGGATAAACCACTACTCTCAATCAACCTTTGAGCCCTAATATAGGAGATAAACTTGCTAAGATAAAAACCACATGAACACTTACACTCAACCCTTGGTCCACTAGGTACAGCCAAAGTAACCATCTTGGCAAAATAATCAAGAATAACATGATATAGAGATAGCTGATCCATACCCAAAATAACACTGTTATATACCATATTGAGAATAATCACGTCCACCCAAGTATCATAACCTACCAAATACATAAGACAAGATCAATATATCCTATCAACCACTAAAGGTTCTCCTACCGGGTAGAAACATGCATAGGCATACGATCACATAACAAGTTAAACCCAATAGAGAAGTATGTAGATATATATATATGAATAAGTGGAACTACGGTCAGATAACATAGATACAAGTCGATGAAAAATTGGGATAATAAATGTAATAACTGCATCTGAGGCCTCTATCTCAAGTATACCCGAAAAAGCATAACAATGAGTACTGCGACCTCTACCTAAATGACTCGTGCCCCTGCCACCTAGTTGAATCACTGTATTAATAGGACCCCTACTAGGAGCATGAAAACCTCTACCTAAATGAGCTCTACCACACCCCTTGACTGGTGGTGCTAGACCTCTTGCTGGAAGTGTTGAATCTCTAGCAAGTTTTACTGAATAGGTATGGTGTTGCCCAAAATGAGTCTAAAAATGGCATTGTCTAATCATGTGGCCAGGATATCCATTATTAAAATAATACCTTAGAGTAGGCTGGTGATGTGAAGAGCTAAGAGGAATATCTAAATGAATCGGAACCACCCTTTGTAGCTGGCAATTAAGCATACATTGAATCCCAATGTTGTGATAAACTACCAGCCCCAATGGAATTCTCTACCTCGTAAATAAGTGCTAGAATAATTACCAGAAGCTTAGGCCCTCTTGGGGTCCCGAAACATCTCTCGAACCATCAACTCTGCCTCTTTGGCAGTACTCACAATAGTCTAGAAGGAGGATCCCGCATGAGTTGACTTAAATACATACAATCTGATATAGTAAACCAAGCCCCTCACAAATTTATGAACCTTCGTTTCCGCTGTAGGAATCAAGCGTATGGCATGGTGTGATAATTGACAAAATTAGGTCTCATACTCTACAAAAATCATAACATCTTGAGTCAGCCTCTCAAATCTCATCTAGATCTCCTCTTCAATGCTTCAAGGAATATATCAATCCTGAAAGGCCTCAAAGGATACACCCCACTCTACCAGAGGGGATCTAACTGGTGTAGACCTTATATATGTCCTCCACCACTCTCTAGTAGTGCCTCTAAGATGAAGAGCAACAAATCTAACACCCCAAGGATTAATGGCCTCTAACATCTCATGGCATAAAGTGAGGAACTCATATGCATCCTTACTCTCACCAGTTGAAACTAGGGTGGTTTCCTCTTCTGAAATCACTCGTAGCTCTTCTAATCATCAATCACAAGTACTAGCTCAAGAGAAATCTATACTAATGTAGGAACTAGTGGTGGGTGGCCCACCTGACCATGAATAGAGGGACCCTGAATAGGAGCCTATTTGTGAGCTCAGGCCTATGAACTTCCCAGTGTACCTGTGGCACTACTAGTCTGTGACATTTCGTAGAGTAATCCAACACCCTCAGTGATGTATCCTATAATAGTGGTGCAACAACATACTCCCGAGGAACTTGATCTCTTCCAATCTCATGCTCAGGCTGGGGCTCAAGTTAGATACCCTTCTCATATTCTCGGGATGGCACTGCTCCTCGACCCAATCCCTAATCTCATCCTCCAACTCTACCCATAGGTCTACCTCTAGTAGGGGCCTTAGTAACATTCTCAGGGTTTGCCTCTCCCCTATCAGTAACTAATGCTCTAGTGTTGTTCATTTGTCAATGGAACACACTACAGTCAGCACTAACTCAAGAACCCACGCTCAATTGAATTGAAAAAAGTAAAACAAATTGCTAACAGTCTCTATAGCCTCTCAAAGATTAGAACTATACATCTTTGTGCCGATCCATAAGACTCAATCTGACTGAGCTGGTACATTTGTGAGACCTATGAACCTAGGACTCTGATACTAAATTGTCAGCACTCAAAATTGAGTATGATGGCACTTGAATTTACCCACCAAGACAAGTTAGACTAATCAGGTCACAACTGAATAATATAAGATAATGTGGAAGCTAAAATAACATGACATTAAGATATAACAAGGCTATAAAGTACAATGGGCATAATCTAAACTAAAACCATCAAAGAATTGGTTATCACATGGAACAAGTCTCTAATACATTAGAATAAGAAAGAAACGTTACAAGTCTCTTGTTAATATCATAAGAATATATAAGGTAAATAATAAATCATAAGAATAAGCAAGTGAAACATAGCACCATAAGAGTCAAATATTTCCCTTTGAGGAGAAATACGACATCTTTAGTCCAATATATGCCACTATATCATAGATTTTGGCGGGATATAGAACATAGCTTTACTAGCTCACCCTCAAGATTAGCAGAGTGCAAAAATCTTAAAAACATAAACATAAGAAAGAAACATAAGGGTTTGTCCCCTAACCATGGGAACTCACTAAGTCTTCACAAGTAGAGTCCAATATTTAGCCACAAAAGTAAAGAGTAGTATCATGATCTGTCCCTTCATGGTATATCATGTACGCAAAAGTATGTGTTAGTATGTTGGAATGTACTAAGTATATAAGCATGCAATGCATGAATGAACGTCGTACATAATAGCAATATGAGTAGACATAGTAATAGAAATTAGACAAGATATGCATGAGCAATACAGCATTTAAAATTATGTATAGAACCATCATAAAACATTTTATATCCTTATAGAAATACATATGTGAGAATAAGACTATAATCGATATTAATACCATAAAAACTATTATATGGAATCCTGATGTTTCCTCTACACAGAGCGAAAGAGGAGTCTACTTTATCAAGGTAGACCTGATCCTTACCTTATAGGCTTTATGCTAGCATGGCGAGAACCTATCATAACAACTCCACCCTTTAGACTTTACCCTAGCATGATGAGTTTTACATTAAAATGCTATATCGATCCATTAGCAAACCTTATAGGCATATAATAATCATCCCATAGTTGCACGTAGTTATGAGACTTGAAGATTTATACAAGGACCCTTGGAGATAGTCTTCCTCACACAAGCTCATTTTGTACTAAGTCAAATTCCATGGAATACATAATAATGCATATACAAATTTCATGGAATATATAATAATGCATATACATAGACATCATCATAATTCATACTTTATCAAAATCATACTTTCATAGTTGTGAAATAGGCATCACGACTTTATCATAACATAGGAATAGTCCATCTACATAACTTTGCATATAGTATGGGTATACTCCCCCATCTTATCATCATCATTAAGGTCTTAAGTCACCCTCATTATCATATCATTGTCATCATCACAACAACATCATTATCATTATTGAAATATATTTTTCATACTTAGAATTATATCATGAAAACCACAGCTTTATCATTGGAAATTAGGGCCATGTGTAGATTCATGAGCTATTGATCTAAAATCATGTATTTAGAGGAAAATCATGTAGGAATCATGCAATTGAAATTACATTGAATCATTTATAAAGGAACCCACATCAATTTCGAAAAGCCCTAATCATCATATACTTGAAATCATTCATGGAAAACCTTCATTTTCATGTAATTGGTAGGAATCTGCATTAGGATTGATCAATAGACATAATCCCCATCATAATTTAACAAATTGAGTAGAAGTAGAGAAGACCCATACAAGTCAATAATTGAATTAAGATTAAAATTGATAACTTAGAAGGGGTTACATAGAAGAAAGGAATCTATGGATAAAAGCTCACATAACTTAAGTGATTGCCTTGGAAAATTTGAAGAAACAATGGAGGATTTTGCTTCACTTGATCTTCAATGGAATTTTCGCTTGGAGGAGAAGAAAGCCCTTGAGAGAATTTTAGAGAGAGAATTTTAGAGAGAGAATTTTGTGTAATATGTGAATTGTGAAAGAATGGGTTAATTTGGGAGTTAAAGGCAATTTATAGAATGGATTTTATCGTCAAACATTGCCCAAAATCACTTAAATAGGCTTAGGGAAAGGCTTTTTCACTTGTGCAGAAATTTTAAGGAAATATTTGAATTGACATGGAACAAGTCCGCGATGAGGAGGCGTTTCACCATAGTTCATTTTTTGTGAAATTTAATTTTTAAGGAAATATTTGAATTTTCATGGAACAAGTCCGCGACACGGAGTCGTTTCACCATAGTTCATTTTTTGTGAAATTTAATTTTTCCTTTGTTTTGACCTAAAAATAAGTTTAGGTCACTTTTGTACTAAAATAAACCCTCTCCACAATGCAGAGAGGTTGCACACTCTTTTGGAAATTGAAAATCTTACAAAAAATATTTTGCGATACGATTGATCTAAAAATAGAATGAGACCATTTTCCCACACAATTTTGCCTTCGGATTGAGAATCCAGTCACGGATTTGCATAAAAGAACTCGGATGATATGTTATGCAAGGCACCTTTCATAAGGTAATAAGAAGGTATTTTGAGAGGTGCTACTATATTTTACCCTTGAGAGCATTCATCCTCAAATGGGATCAAGATTAGCTTGTGTAGAGTAGAGTACGTAACTATCAACTTATCATGAATTCAATAATGCAACTTTAAAAAATCATTAGAAATTATTTTAATGCGTATGCATGCATGTAATGTGACATAGAGAGATTGACACTTAGGAGCTTAAAGAGATTGAGAATGAGTCGCTAACTACCTTAGGTTTGAATAGAAGGAAAGAGGTAAGAATATTATTTCATCATGTCCGAGCTCGCTTCCCATATTGCACTATTGACTTGTGCTTCCTGCACAATACTTTGACGGATGCAACTTCCTTATTTCTCAATCTTTTAACTTGTCGGTCCAAAATCTCAATAGAAACTTCCTAATAGGTTAGATTCTCCTCAATACTCATGTCATTCAAGAGCACAATAATATTTGGATCACTAATACATTTTCTCAACATTGACACATGGAATATCAGATGAACCATAGCCAATTCTATTAGCAATTCCAACTTATAAGCCACCTTACCAATCCTCTCCATGACCCTAAGATCCTACATATCTATGACTTAACTTTCCTTTCTTGCCAAAATAGATGATACCTTTCATAGGAGATGCTTTGAGATAATCATCCACATTCAATTCAAGGTCCCTCTTTCTATCATCCGAATATGACTTTTAGCAACTTTGGATTGTTTTCAACCTCTTCCTTATGAGTCTCACTTTCTCCATAGCCTCAAGTACCAAATTGAGACCAATCAAAGACATCTCTCCAACTACAAACTATCCTACCAGAGACCTATATCTCCACCCATATAAAGTCTCAAAAGGCACCATCTTAATGATTGAATGGTAGCTATTGTAATATGCAAATTGAATCAAAGGTAGATCATCAGCCCAATTTCCCTTGAAGTTAGGTACACATGCCCTTAACATATCTTCCAATGTTTGAATTATTATCTTGAATTGCCCATCCTTTTGGGGATGAAATGTGGTGCTCAACTTTACTTTGGTACCAAGACTCCTTTGAAAAGACTTCCAAAAATGTGATGTGAATTGAGTACCATAATCCAAAATTATGGGCAAAGGCACACCACCAAGTCTTACCAATTCCTTAATATATATCTTGACATACTCCTCCACACTATGAGATGTCTTAATGGATAGAAAATGGGTTGATTATGTCAACCTATCCATAACTACCGATATAGAATCAAATTGCCTTCTGGTCTTAGGCATACCCATAATGAAATCCATGTTTACATCCTTCCATTTCCACATAGAAATATCAATGTCTTGGGATAAGCCTCCCAGCCTTTGATGTACCTGCATTTGTTGGCAATTTGGGCATTTGCTACAAACTTGGCTATATCCTTCTTCATACCATTCCATCAATACACTTCCCTTAGATCTCTATACATTTTGGTAGATTCGGAGCGAATAGAATATTGTTAATTATGGGCTTCACTAAGTATCATCTCCCTTTAGCCATCAACATTTGGAACACATTATCGACCTTAATAACAAAGTACTCCATCTCCTTCTTGTGAGAAAGCCTCAACCTTCTTATCAACTACTAGCTTCTTCAACTCCACCATAGTAGGATCCATATCTTGCTTTACCTTTACCTTCTCTATCAATGATGACTCTACTCTATTATGCACAAGAATTCTACCCAAATGTGAATTACTCAATCTTACATCCAATCGGGTCAATTGGTGAACATCCTTTACCAATTCGTTTCTTTCATTCTCAACATGAGCCACACATTTCCTATAGATATCCTACTAAGATCTTTAGCCACAATATTTCCCTTAACCAGATGATACAATACACTCATGTCATAGTCCTTAAGAATTTCTAGCCATCTCCTTTGCTTGAGGTTCAAGTCTTTTTGGCTAAACATATATTGCAAGCTTTTATGATCCGTAAATATATCAACATGCACCGTATAAAAATAGTGATTCCATATCTTCAATACAAACATAACAGCCAACAATAGTTCCTTTTATGAACCTTCAATTGCCTTAAAGTATAGGCAATGACCTTGCCATGGTACATCAAAATAAAACCTAGTCCCACACGTGAAGCATCACAATGGACAAAAAAGCCATCTAAACCTTCTGATAATGTCAAAATAGGGGACAAAGTAAGGTGATCCTTCAATATTTGAAAACTTTTTCACAATCATCCAACCATTGGAATTTAACTTTCTTTTGGGTCAACCTAGTCAAGGGCGACGCAATAGAGGAGAATCTTTCAATAAATCTCCTATAGTATCCAACCAAACCTAAGAAACTCCTAATATCTGAAGGAGACAATGGTCTAGGCCAATTCTTCACCATCCCAGACACAATATAGCCAAGCAATGCCACTTCTCTAACCAAAATTCGCACTTGCTAAATTTGGCAAATAATTGCTTGTTTCATAAGGTTTGCAACACAATTCCCAAGTGACCCATGTGTTCCTCTTCACTCCAGGAGTAAACAATATATAATCAGTGAAGACTACCATAAACATGTCTAGATAAGGCTTGAAAATTCAATTCATCAAATCCATAAAGATGGTGGGCGCGTTTGTCAACCCAACTGACATAACCAAAAACACATAATGTCCATACCTTGTCTAAAATTTTGTATTAGTAATATCACTCTCCTTTATCCTCAATTGGTGATACCCAGACCGAAGAACAATTTTAGAGGAATAACGAGCACCTTGTAATTGGTCAAATAGATCATTAATCCTTGGAAGTGGATACTTATTTTTAATGATCACGTAATTCAATTTTAGATAATCCACACACACCCGAAGTGAACCATCCTTCTTCCTTACAAACAATACAGGAACACCCCATAGAGAGACACAAGGCCTTATAAAGCCATTATCAAGCAAGTCCTGTAGTTGTCTTAATTCTTTTAACTCCTCTGAGGCAATACGATATGGAGGAGTAGAAATGGGTTGAGTATCGGGTAGAAGATCAATGCCAAAGTCAACTTCCCTTTCAGTAGTAATATTGGGCAACTCATCGGGAAAGGCATCAGGGAATTTTTTAGCAAGCATTAAAGGGAAAAAAGTCTTGAAGGCACGACATAGGTCACAAATAAGTGGAGTTTTCATAAGCATCTCATAGCCTTCTATTCATGGGTATGGCACACTTCACACTTACGATTAATACTCTACTAGACGGTACATGTTGGACTCTCTAGAATGCTTTCAACCTTGTGCCTAGCTGGGACATGACAAACCTAGGGCCTAGCTGGGACACGACAAATGTGGCACCCTAAGGTGCCTCATCCAAGCATCTTGTTCATATCATAAGTATACATAAGGTAAATAAGTAATCATAAGAGTAAGCAAGCAGAACATAACAACATAAGAGTCAAATGTTTCCCTTTAGGGGGAAATACAACATCTTTATCCAATACATACCTCTAATCATAGATCTTCGCAGGATCTAGAACATAGCTTAACTAGCTCACCTCAAGATTCATAAAAAGTCTTAGAAACATCAACATAAGCAAGAAACATAAGGGCTTGTTTCCTAACCATGGAAATTCACCAAGTCTTAACAAGTAGAGTCTAATACCTAGCCACAAAAGTAAGGAGTAGTATCGTTGTCTGTCCCTAAATGGTAACATCAAGTAAGCACAAGTATGCGTTAGTATATTGAAATGTAATAAGAATATAAGCATGCAATGCATCAATGAACATCATACATAATAGCAATATACATACACATAGCAATAGAAATAGGACAAGATATGCATGAGCAATGCAACATTTGAAATCATGTGTGGAAGCAGCAAAAAATATTTCATATCCTAATAGATATACATATGTGGGAATAAGATCATAACTTACATTAAGAAAATGTAGACTATGACATGGAATCCCAGTGTTCCCTCTAGACCAAGTGAAAGAGGAGTCTACTTTTCCGAGGTAGACTCGATCCTCACCCTATAGGCTTTACCTAGCACGGTAAGAATCCATCATAAAGGCCTCACCCTTTAGGCTTCACCCTAGCATGCTGAGTGTCACATTAAACAGCTATATGAATCCATTAGCAAATCTAATAGGCATATAATCATCATCCTACAGTGGTGGCATGTAGTTATGAGACTTGAGGATTTATATAAGGACCCTTTGAGATAGTCCCCCTCACACAAGCTCATTCGGAGTTAAGTCAAATCCCACAGAATACATAATCATGCACATACATGGATATCATCATAATTCATACTTTATTAAAATCATACTTTCATAATTTATAAAATAGACATCATAACTTCACCATAGAGAAGGAATAGTCCATCTACATAACTTTGCATATGGTGTGGGTATACTCCTCATCTTATCAGTATCATTAAGGTCTTAAGTCACCCTCATCATCATATCAATATCATCATCATAACAACAACATCATCATCATTAAAATATATTTTTCATACTTAGAATCATATTCATAAACCCCATAGCTTTATCATAGGAAATTAGGGCCATATGTGGGTTCATGAGCAATTGAGTTAAAATCATGCAATTAAAGAAAAATCGTGTAGGAATCATAAAACTAAAATTTTATTGACTCATTTGTAAAGGAACCCACATCAATTTCGAAAATCCCTAATCATCATATACTTGAAATAATCCATGTAAAACCCATCATTTCCATGTAATTGGTATGAATCCACATTAGGATTGATCAACAAACATGATCTCCATCATAATTGAATAAATTGAGTAGAAGTAGAGAAGACTCATACAAATTCATAATTGAATTAAAATAAAAATTAAGAAAATAGAATGGGCTACATAGAAGTAAGGTATCTATGGATGAAAGCTCACATACCTTAAGTGATTGCCTTGGAAAGCTTGAAAAAAATAGAGGATTTTGCTTCACTTGATCTTTAATGTACTTTTTGCTTGGAAGAGAAGAAAGTCCTTGAGAGTAGTTTTAAAGAGAGAACTTTTTGTAATGTGTGAATGGTGAAGGAATGGGGTTAAGGAAAATTTATAGAATGGATTTTAGTGTCAAAATCTCCCAAAATCACTTAAATAGGCTTAGAGAAAAAGGCTTTTTCACTTTATACAGAAATTTTAAGGAAAAATTTGAATTGACATGGAACAAGTCCGCAACGTGGAGTCGTTTCACCATAGTTCCTTTTTTTTGTGAAATTTAATTTTTTTTCCCATTTTGACCTAGGAATGAATTTAGGTCACTTTGTACTAAAATAAACCCTCTCCCAATGCGGAGAGGTCACACACTCTTTTGGAATGCAAAATCTTACAAAAATTTATTTTTTGATATGATCGATCTAAAAATCAAAAGAGATCATTTTTCACACAATTTTGCCTCCTAATTAAGAATCCGGCCTCGGATTTGCAAAAAAGAATTTGGATGATACGTTATGCAAGGAATCTTTCATAAGGTCAACATAAGGCATTTTGAGAGGTGTTACATCTCAAAAGTCATTGTCTCTCAAATAGAAAAAAAAAATTAATATAAGATATCTAATAGTCTTGAGAGCATGCTGGAGCAACAAGTGACTACCTCTCAACTCTCGATCCAAAAGAGAGAGAAGAACGTCAGCAGGACTCAGGCTCACCTATATGCATGTGTAAAAAAAGAAAGGGTAAGTACTATGGTACCCAACAAGAGGACCTAGTCACAGGTAGAAAAAAAAGAACTAAGCACTTCTTCCATCTCAACCACATACCTCCAAACTACAAAACCTGCACATAGGAAAGGCTAGCATACACAATATAGATAGTGTAAACAATTGCAATCTCATATAACTATGTCTCAATAGTCCAACCTTCTCAATATACAAGGTTTAACTCATACAATACATATCATAACTCCTCAATAGTTCAGTCTCGACAATATACAAGGTTCAAGTCACTCAATACATCAGACTGAGTACATATATCAACTTTCAAGTAAGGGAATGATATGAATGGAATGAAATGCAAGTAATACGATGCAAATGTCAAGTAATCATGATGCACGCCTGTCCTACGATACACATCCATCGATATAATCAAATTGGAACTCATGCGGCCTACACATCAATCATTTATCCGCCGAAATCATTTTCCTTTAACAATTACTTTCATATCTAGCTGGAATTATTTCCCTTCAACCTTTCATTTGTTTTCTTTTGTTTTTCTATCCAGAACCATTTCCTTTCAGCTTTTCATTTATTTTCTTTTCATTTTCTAGCTAGAACCATTCCTTTGTGGTTTTTCATCAACTATGGAACATCAAGCAAATATATGTTATCACAACACAGTAATCACTTTTACAAGTATAACAATATGCAAGATGTCCACATGAATAATTTATTCAATAATTAACAATCATTCTCATTGTTCTTTCAGTAGTTGTGTCATCATCAACACATTACATAGTAATCACATCATATTATAGCTTAAGTCTTTCATTACCTCTTGCCATCATAATTTAGGACTATTAATTTATGTCGACATTTCACATGCACTTAGTTCAACAATTTTAACAATGTCTTAAAATATGCATATAAGTCAACATTTCACATAAAGTGCTTCAATAGACGATTCCATGTAACATGAATCAAAATTCAACAATTAGTACAACATGAACATTTTTACATCACATTAATTGGAATTACGAGCCTAAATTATGATGTTAACTCACAAGTCTTAATCAATAAAAAATTAGAATAAATTCACAAATCAATTTATACATGTCATCACTTCCACATCTCCATTACCCAATCATATCTATAAGAATAATTCAATAATTCCCAAGTTTCACATTGAAAGGAAATACCAAGTTCAATCAAACTCAATAAGGTTTTAAGTCACTTAGCTTGCCTCAAATTAGCCAAACAATCTCTCCAACAAAAGAGCCTTCCCCTTTCGACTAAAATCCAAAGCTCCACAATCTATTCAAAAAATGAATTCACAGTCACAATTCGAAATTGAAAATATCAAAAATCAAGAAATTTAGGAAAAAGAAAAAAATTGTCCAAAGATTCACTATCAAAAATCAAGGCTAAGACATAGAAATGTTTAGATGAAAATGTTCTCTCATGATCAGGAAACCATCAAGGAAAACCAAATCAAACACGGACTTGAAATGAGCTCATAATCATCAATTTCATGAAAAACCCCAAGTTCATGAAAAATCCTAATTTTCTCAATTGAATACTCTAAATTTGAAGTTAAAATCAAGAGATAATTAATGGATAATGATCAGGGGAGTGGAAAATACCTTTTTTAATGAAAAGCCTTCAAAAAATCAAGTAAAAGTCATTCAAGTGAGTGAGCTCTCAAAGTTTGAAAATAGAGGAAATTTTCAAAAATGGGCATCAGGGTTCTAAAAACCCCTTTCTAATGTCATTATAGCAACACCTACAAAATAGCAGGCATTAATAGAGTGATACCTTTGCCACTATAGCGAAGCAAGCTCCCTTTAGCAACCATCCCCTCGCTATAGCGAGGCATGCATGCCAGAACACAACAAATCTTTTTCAATCAATTTTAAGACTCGAAGTCAACCCTAGAGATTCATTTGGAACCCAATACACAATAATCATACATGTAATCCTGCTAAATTCAATGTTCGAAACTTAATGAGATTATTGGAAATTGAATCTAAGCTCTTTGACCCAAAACCTAATTAAGTGCCTTAAATCTAATCTAGGCCACTTGAAACATAAAAAATGATACCCGAACACTCAAAAATTAAGGAAAAGATATTTTTAGTAATAAAATCACCTTCGAAACTATTGGAACCATCAAAAAAGCAATCAGAGCACCGAAACTCAAAATGTTGACCAAAGTCAAACTAAACTCAAACTTTAACTCAATTTCCAACTCTAAACCTAAAATCTATACAACAACTCTGAATCTAATTTTGATAGCTGTCCAAGGCCAATTTTTTCACATTTCAGAATTGATGAAATCGATGAAATTTTATTTTGAGACTCAAATCTTCGAATCACTCAAAATTTCAAAATTAGGCAATTCAAATATAAAAATTTAATCTTTGGCAAAAATAATCAACATTTAAAATCAATAACATATGACTCAAGGCCACTATTAAAAGGAGAAAAATAGTAAATTTGTTGAAAAAGTCAAAATTGGCTTTCAGGGTCATTGCACCAAGATTGGTGTCACATGAACAAGCCTCTACTATAACTGAAGAGCTGAAGAAAACATATATAAGTCTCAAGGTCTTTGATTCTCAAATAAGACAAAAACAACAAGTAAATAAAAGTCTAAAGGGTACACTAAAATGGGCTAGCTGCTACCTCTCAAATCATTACCAAGCTCGATCCAAAATTAGAAGAAATGTCAATTGAAACTGGGTTCACAACCTACACACAAGTGTAGAAGTACGAGTGAGTACCAACCTACACAGTACCTAGGAAGAAGATATAAACATAAGTACTCCTCCACACCAACCGAACTTCTATAACTACAACTTGCACTTAGAAAAGCCATCATATACAATATACATGTCCATAATACAAGTATACAACATAACAATAGATAACTTTCAATAATTTATTAGAATAAAGTAACCATCATATCACACTTCATAAAAATATCTACAATAATACAATGAGTGAAATAGAATGGGATGTAATGAAGAATAGATGATATAATGCCATGTTAATTAATCATAATGCATGTCTATCCTACAATATACTATAATGACTCTCTAGGTTATTTTTGTGTTACCGCATATTTACATTGGTTAGAGATTTTTTATAGTGGCCCTAGGTCATTTATGACTTGCTGACACTTATAGCTTGATCGCCTGATCGTTTGTTTGGATTTTGTGCAATTTTTCGTATTGGAAGGTCTGTTATAGCTTGAAAAGTCCATTTTTGGTTAAAGTCTAGGTAAATATCCTCAGAATAGAACTTTGATAGTTCTATGAGCTCTGAAATGGTCAAATTAGATTAGAAGAATGGTTAAGTCAAGACTCGAGGCTTTCAGTGCGAGTAAACTATTTTTAGAGAATAGACTAACATTTGAGTATTAAAGATACAAAACATGGTCTTATAGTTTAAGTGTTGTTTTATGTGATTCAAAGTATGTTATTATCACTTGAGGATAAGTTTTCTCGGGGGAGGAGGAAATTTCTCATAAGTTATAATGGTTGGAATAACAAGTATATGCTCGTCAAGCCGAGTTATTGCAATTTATGCTGAGCGCCATTGAGACGTCAGGAAAGAAAGAAATTTGGTGATTGAATCCAAGAATGGCTTTATGATGTCACTTTAGTTAACAGATGGAAGTAAGAAGCCAAGTGGGTGGCTAAAATAAAAAAGCTTAAGTAATGAATTTATTATAAGGAAGTTTTGACATGATTTTACTAATGAATTTATTATCAGGAAGTTTTGACATGATTTTACTGATATACTGATTTTGAAGGAGTATATCTCCAAATATATTTGGAATTAGGAGATCAAACGAATATCTAATAAAAGGCCTAACATCCTAGTTTCTAATGCAACAAACTATTCATCAATACGACATTTGAGCGACATATTATAACTACTTTATGGCAAATTGTTCGGACAAACCAGGTCATGGATCTGGGTTAGGTTAGGCCTCCTTTAAAAGGTGATTTTTGACATTTAAAAAAGGTAAAGTTCACCATTTCATAAAGGGAAAACTTCGAGGATCTATTTAATAGTTCTTCAAGACCTTTGAGATAAGGAAACACCCCCCTTCTTGCTTGATTCTTCCTTGGCTCAAATTCGGAGAAATATTCTCCTCGTCGCAAGCTTTGTTTTGTGCTATTTCTTATCATTTTTCATTATGGTTGAAGGAACTTCGTGTGTCAACTCTTTCTTAATATAAGTACATGGTTGAACCATTTTGAAGTATGGTTCTACACCTACTTGGCTCAAAATCGCATGGCATAAAGATAGAAATCGAACTCTACGACCAAGGTTTGTTTTAGTGCATTTTCTTGAAGTTGCGAATTTGGGGTGGTATTGGACCCTTGGAGTAGATTTTTGTGCTCAATGAATTGATTATTTTTTATTAAGGTAAGTTTCATTCAATCACCTTCCTCATTTTTTCATTTTTTTCATTTTATCAGTTTTTAGAACCACGAGGCAACATTTGAAAACCATGGCTCGAGACAGCCTAATTATTGGGTTGTTGTGAGCCTTTTTGAATTTTTTTTATTCATGTTATTAAGTTATGGAGGGTTGGTATAGTTTTTCCTCTATGTTCATGGAGTACAAGTTTGCCCTATACAAATGGCAATTTCTAAATTTGACTTGATTTTATTGGAAACTTCAAGTTGCGCTACTTTCTTTTCCTACATTTTAGCCCAGAACTTGATTTTTCAATAAATTTAGATTTTAGTATTGACATGATCGTACTGATGTCACGATTCTATTTTTGACAACCTAGCAGCATTATAAAGTCGCTCAGAAGGGCAAGGCTCTTATAGATTAGGGTGGAACATGTATGATTGACCTTCAGGTAGGCTACGACTTCCCTACTTATAGAATGAGTTAGAATATGTGAATCCAGTCTAAATAGCATGAATATTGAGTAGGAAACTAGTCTAAGGTTGTAGTTAGAGCTGCCAGAGTATTTGTTTGACATTCTGAGAGTGTTGTAATTTGTGTACTTGTTATTTGATGTAATTCTAGTTATTTCATGATTATTTGGGCCTTAGCCTAGTCTTAGGCTAGTGATGACTTAAATATCTATTGTTTAGAGCTAGTAAATTGATATATATTCATCCGATGTGACTTGAGAGGCATAGATCTTTGTAGATCAGACTAGTAGACTTGATGCCTTAGGATAAGTCATGTTGTGATTGGAAATTGATTATCCATATTATCCATAATACTGCTTCGAAAAGTTCCCCTAATATACCAGATGTTGCTCAAATTTGGAGGTGACAGGTAAGCTATGTTGGAGCTCAGAGTAAGATCTCCTATAGTCTGAGGCCTAAGCATTTCACGTGATTGATTATTTATCCTTATAGTACAGACTTGTAATGACCTAGTTGGTTGTTTATTGCTTTATTTGTGAAAATTACTATTTTATTCTTTCGTAAGTTGCTTTGGGCCTACTTTAAATTATTTGAATCGTTAGAACTGAAATCCTGAGTTTTAAAAGTTGAAAAAATGACTTTTGGCCCTTTTGAAAGCAAGTTATTAAAAAAGTGTGTTTTTGTGTCATTTTGAGTTACGGAGGCGGATCGGGGATCCATTGATTCATTAGCTCCGAAATGTCAAAACTAAACTACAGGAAGTTGCAAAACTCAATCTGGATTTAAAATGAGGTTTTTAGGCCCAAAGTTAGTGATTTTAGTCGTTTCTCATACCAAATCATCATTCGGAGTTTGGAAGCTTGGATCAGAATTCTGACAGTTCCAATAGTTTCAGATGGTGAAACTAAAGTTAAAAATGGTCTAGTCATAATTTTTGGAGTTTCAGAGGGTAGTTTTGGTATTTTGAGTCTTAAACTAGTTTTATTGGCTTGCATTTGTAAATATATCGAGGGGATCTTAGAATCGAATATCGATGATTTTGTTGAGTCCAGATCACTGTTTATGGTATGGATATATATAAAGTTTGTAAAATTTTGAGTCCAGATGAGTTCTGGGGGTACGTTTTGAGTTTTGGCATTAGGGGGTATCTGGTGCAACCCAAATTGTACTCCACCTTCGTGGAGGTATGGGCACTTTTGTGCTCCACAATCACAGACAACGTTTCACCTTCGCGGAGAATATTTTTGTTGTCATTTTTGAAGATATAAAACCTTCATTTTCACTCCATTTCAATATTTCAAGCTTTGGGGGACTAAATTTGACGAGGGTTTTCAGAGAAATCTTTTAGGTAAGTGTTTATAACATCATTTTGATTGATTCTATGGTTTTTATCTTGATTTTGACTTGAATTTCAAGATTTTGAATATCCAAAAATTGAGGATTTTCGGTCTATGATTTGGAAATTTAAATGGGGATTTCTCCATCGATTTGAACTCAATTTTAGTGGGATTTTCACCCATGAACTCCATTTTTGTGTAGAATCTGATTTTGGAAGTCAATTTCTAGATTTGACACTTTCAAGTTTTAGCCCTAACTTTTACCATTTTGCCCTTAAGCCTAAAAATATGCAAATATTGGTATCAAAATGCACCTTTTGATGCATAGTGTCCATTCTTGATAGTGGTTGATTGATCCATGAATCATTTAGAGGCTTGAGTTAATTGAAAGCTTTTTCGAGTGTGGTTTCGGCATTGAGGTAGGTCCGGCTACCATTAGTTGAGAGTTTGGGAGTCTGATATCTCGTAGAAAGCCTTCAGGTTCCGTTACGGGCATTATGAGTTCGTGGTTATGACATTTGGGTTGACTAATGCCTCGGCTACTTTTATAGAGCTGATGAACTGAGTGTTCAGGCCCTATTTAGACATCTTTATGATTGTGTTCATAGATGATATCTTGGTTCATTCCAAGAGTGAGGCGGATTATGTTCAGCACTTGAGAACGGTACTCTAGAGATTGAGGGAAGAGAAGTTGTATGTTAAGTTCTCAAAGTGCGAGTTTTGACTTGAATCAATTGCATTTCTTGGCCATGTTGTGTCAAAAGAGAGTATTATGGTAGATCTGACCAAGGTGGCAGTTGTTCGTGAGTGGGCTAGGCTTACTTCAATAATTGAGATTCGAAGTTTCCTCGATTTAGTAGGGTATTATCGATATGTGTTTAAGATTTCTCATCTATAGGAGCCCTATTGACCAGATTGACTCAGAAAGCTATAGCACTCCAGTTATCGGATGGTTGTGAGTTGAGCTTCCAGAGGCTTAACAATTTGTTGACTTCAACACCTATTCTTGCTTTACCCGAGAAGGGATTTCCATTTATGGTATATTGTGATGCTTCAGGTGTGGGTTTGGATGGTGTATTGATGCAAAAGGGGAGAGTGATAGCCTATGCTTCTAGCCAGTTGAAGGTGCATGAAAAGAACTACCCTACCCATGACTTGGAGTTGGCTGCAGTTGTGTTTATGTTGAAATTGTGGAAACATTATCTTTATGGGGTGCATTGTGAGATCTTTACCAATCACCGGAATCTCAAATACATTTTTACTCATCCTAATCTAAACATGAGACAACCTAGGTGGTTGGAGTTGCTTAAGGACTATGATATCTCTATTCTCTATCATCTTGGGAAGGCCAATATGGTGGCAGATGCTTTGAGACAGAATGCTACTAATATGGGGAGTTTGGCATTCTTGAGGGCTGAGGAGAGGCCCTTAGCTCTAGAGGTTAAGTCACTTGCTAGGAAGATGATCTGTTTGGACATTTCTCCTTTTCAGAGTATTTTGACATTTGTTGAGGCTAGATCTTCTATGCTTGATCAGATATGTTCTCACTAGTTCGAGGACTCTAGATTATGCATGATTCATGATTAAGTGTTGAGAGGTGAATCCAAGGTGGCTACTATTGATTCTTAGGGTTGATGGTAGAGTTTGTGTGCCTAAAGTTGGAAACTGGGTGAAATTGATATTAGAGGAGGCCCATTATGCTAGATATTCTATTCATCCAGGTGTGGCTAAGATGTATCATAATCTTGAACAGCATTATTGGTGGTTTGGCATGAGGAGAGACATAGCTGAGATTGTGGCCAAGTGTTTGAATTGCCAACGAGTGAAGTATGAGCATCAAAAGCTCGGTGGATTGATGCAAAGGATGCCCATTCTCAAGTGTAAGAGGGAGAGAGTGACTATGGATTTTATCACAGGTTTGGCCAAGGCGTTGGACAAGTTTGATTCAGCTCGGGTGGCAGTTGATTGATTGACCAAGTCAGTACACTTCATACTGATGAAGACTAGCTATAGTGCGGAGCAGTTAGCTAGGTTATATATCTGAGATATTATCAGATTGCATGGTGTACCAGTGTCTATAGTATCAGATAGAGGGTTTGTGTTTACTTCTCACTTTTGGCGGGCTTTATAGTGTGGTTTAGGTACTAGAGTGGATTTGAGTTCAGCTTTTCACCCTCAAATTGATGGTCAGTCAGAGCGTACCATTCAGGTGTTGGAGGACATGCTTAGGGCCTGTGTTATTTATTTTGGGGCCCAATGGGACCAGCACTTACCATTAGCAGAGTTTACACATAATAATAGTTAACATTCCAGCATCCAGATGGCACCGTTTGAGGCCTTGTATGGCTGGAGATATAGATCACCTATTGGGTGGTTTGATTCAGGTTTGAATGAGGTGTTAGGTGTTGATTTGCTTCAAGATGCCATGGACCGGGTTCGACAGATTCAGAGTAGACTTTTAACAGCCCAGAGTCTCTAGAAGAGTTAAGCTGATAGGAGGGTTAGGCCTATTGAATTCTCTATTGGTGATAGTGTTTGGCTAAAGGTTTCACCCATGAAGGGTGTGATGAGATTCGGGAAGAGGGGCAAGCTTAGTCCCAGATTCATTGTCCCTTTTGAGATTTTGAGGAGAGTTGGTGAGGTAGCCTATGAGTTGGCTTTTCTGCTGAGATTATCTTCTGTTCATCTTGTTTTTCATGTTTCTATGCTTCGCTCATACATCCCAGATGAGTCACATGTGATTTCTTGACTCTATTGAGTTGGGTCTAGATTTTTCCATGGAAGAAGAACCTATAGCTATATTGGCAGACAGGTTTGGAGATTGAGATCCAAAGATATTACTTTTGTGAAAGTTCAGCGGCGACACCATTCTGCTGATGAGGCCATTGAAGAGTTGGAGTCTGACATGTGGGCTAGATATCCTAGTCTTTTTTAGGCTTCAGGTACTCCTCTTTTCCTTATGTTCGAGGACGGACATTCTTTTCAGTGGTGAATGATGTAATGACCTATTGGTTATTTTTGGCTTTATCTATGAAAATTACTGTTTTAACTATCGTAAGTTGTTTTGGGCCTACTTTGAACTATTTGAATTGTTAAGACTAAAATCCTAAGTTTTAAAAGTTGAAAATATGAGTTTTGGTCCTTTTGAAGGCTTAAATTGAAAAAATGAGTTTTTATGTCATTCTGAGTTTTAGAGGTCGAATCGGGGATTCGTCAATTCCATTAGCTTCGAAATGTCAAAACTGAACTACATGCAGTTGCAGAACTGAATTTGGGGTTAAAATGAGGTTTTTAGGCCCAAAGTTGTGATTTTAGTTGTTTTCAAAATCAAAGTTTGACTTTGGTGAACATTCGAAGTTCGGAAGCATGGATTGGAATTCTGGCATTCCAATAGTTTTGGATGGTGAAACTAACACTAAAAGTGGTCTCGTCATAATTTTTGGAGTTTCCGATGGTAGTTTTGGTATTTCAAGTCTTAAACTAGTTTGATTGGCTTGCATTAGTAAATAGGTTGTGGAGACCTCAGAATCGAATTCCGTTGAGTCCGAATCATTGTTTCTAGTATGGATACATATAAATTTTGTGAAATTCTGAGTCCGGATGAGTTCTAGGGGTCCGTTTAGATTTTTGGCATTAGCTGGTGTGAGGGGTATCTGGTGCAACCCAAATTGTACTCTGCCCTCGATGGAGGTATAGGAACTTTTATGCTCCATATCGTGGATAAGGTTCTGCCTTCGGAGTACATTTTTGCTATGTCATTTTTAAAGACGTAAAACCCACATTTTCACTCCATTTTCAATATTTCAAGCTTCGGGGACGATTTTTGACGGGAGTTTTCAAAGAAATCTTTCGGGTAAGTGTTTCTAACATCATTTTGATTAAATTACATCGTTTTTATTTGATTTTGACTTGAATTTCATGATTTTGAATATCCAAAAACTGACGATTTTCGGTCTATGATTTGAAAACTTTAAATGGGGATTTTCCCATCAATTTGAACTCGATTTTAGTGGGATTTTTACCCACGAACTCCATTTTCGTGTAGAATTCGATTTTGAACTCAATTTTCAGATTTGACACTTTTAAATTTTAGCCCTAATTCTGACCATTTTGCCCTTAAGCCTAAAATATGCCAATATGGATATCAAAATGCACCTCTTGATGCATAGTATCAATTCCGTATAGTGGTTGATCGATCCGTGGATCATTTGAAAGCTTGAGTTGATTGAAATCTTGTTCAAGTGCGGTTTCAGCATCCAGGTAGGTTCGGCTAATATTTTTGGGACTAGTTTTGAGCTATTGAATATGCTATTATGATAATCGTGAGATGTTGATTGAATTATGAGCCGATATCATAATATGATTGAATTTGATGGGAATATGAGATTAGTTATACCAAATATTGAATAAATGGCGATCGTATTGATTAATTGAAATGGAATCTTGTGTTTTAAGATAATTAGGATATCTGCATGATAATGTGAGACTTGAATTAGTTATTGGTTGATGTTGTGACTAATGGATGATGAGTATGATTAGTGTGAGAGTTATGAGCCCATTTGGGGTACTTGTGGAGCTTGTTTCGATGACATATGGCAATTTGTGATTGGTGATGAGATGAGACATGCTATATCTGTGTAATGTAAATACTTCACTGTTGCATTGGTATGCACCCTCTTATACTGACTAGTTGCATTGGTATGCACAAACTCTTATATTCCATTGTTGGATTATTATGCATATATCTTATACTGGACTGGGTGCATTGGTATGCACGGATCTTATTTCTAATTGGATTGCATTATTATGCAGACATGTTATATATAACTGATTGCATTGGTATGCACACATTTGATGCCTGATTAGATGCATTGTTATGCACATTTATTGCCACATTTATATCATTTGAGATATTATGATGCATATTGAGATAGTGGTTATGGTATGTGATGCCTCAAGATACTTCTGATTATGGCCTGTGATGCCTTATTATATGTATCTTAGTACATGACATGCGACGCCTCTAGGTTCTATCTTGTAGCTTCGGCTCGATAGATGTGTACATCGGCCCTGTGATGGTTGTGATTTCACCTCATACATGGCCCTCGAAGCCATTATATTCATGCATTTCAATGCATTACATCATTGGATTGATATACCATCTATAATTACCATTATTTATGATTTTATTATATTGTGTACTAACCCTTTGATGCAAGTGATAGGATTCTTTGTTGTTACATACTTGTTCAACTTCTCTTACCCAGTTGGTTGAACCTACTGGGTATATTTTGGTGTACTCACCCCTACTCTGTTTCCTCCCTGCAGATCGAGCATAGGGACTCACACAAGGTAGTTGATTCATTCTTAGTTGGACTTTTCTATTTCCATCCAGATCTCACAGGTGAGGCTCAAACTTCGAGTCACCACGGATCTTTGGGACTCTCTTTATTGCTTTCTTTCAAACTATGTACTAGATGTTATGAGATAGTCTTCTTATTTCGAGACATTTGTATTTACTCTTCAGTGCTGTTTAGATGCTTTTGTGCTCATGATCCAAGTTTTGGGAGATTTCTTATATCTTATGAGTTTGTTTTTGCTTTGTTTGTCTTTCTTTAGTTGGATTTTTTTTTGGGTCGTGACAAGACTAGACCACTAGGGTTCAATTTCATACTATATACCCCTGTTTGAGGCCATACCATTTGAGGCAATCATGTTGGATTATATCCTTAGTCTAAGGGTATTATCAGAATATATATTGGTCATGTCTGATAGTATCCGCAGTAGAGGTCATGTCGGGACTATAGCCTAGGTCTAAGGCGAGGTCAATATATACAACTTATATCTAATTTAAGTTCTTTGATTTGATTAACATATATTTAAAAAATATAGGAAGATTTTAAGTGTTGTCATTTTAAATTAAAGATATGAGATCTTTTAGCATAGTTTTAAACGTGTCACGTAAATTGTTGAAATTGAAAATTTTACTAAATTTAAAGGACATTTTGTTGGGACAAATAGAAAGAAAAGACACTTGGATTGGAAAGAAGGAATTTACCATTTTTTAGAACAAAATAAAACGTAATCAATGATAAAGAGAGGAAGTAATAACATAACATAATAGGCACAACATATCCACAACTGACAACCCTAGAACATTATGTCAACATACAAATGTTTAAACAAAACGTAAAATAGAATGAAGCTCTAGTGAATAACTACGGCTCTCACTAGAAGACTATCTCTAATATCAAAACTCAACTCTTGGCCTCTCTTTCTACTCCTGTATCTGGAATATGGTAAAAGAGGGGTAAGTCCTCAGTGGGGGTGGGGGGGGGGGGGGCTAATCAAGGTGGTGATAACTTAAATCAACCCCATAAAAATCATGTTAAAAACTTGGCTCAATTGGTGAGGGGCCAAAAAATTTTTTAGATGTTGTAGGTTCAAATACCATTTGTTGTACCTTTTTTCCTTGGATCTTCTTCTCCCTTCTTATTACTTTTCTCTTTTATCCATTTTTTTAATTGTCTTTATTTAAATTTATTAGACACTTTTTTTTTTATTTTTTATTCTTCTTATATCTACCATTTATTTTCGATATAATTCTTTTTTCAAGTAATAAATTGAATATACTCTTTAAAAAGTGATGAATTATATTAAATTTGAAATTGAAATTGAAATATAATTTTCTTTGAATGAATAAGGTAAATTAGATATAATTAAATGAAGAAACTTGATATTATATTAAATTGACAAATCAATTTAATAGAATTCATGGAATTTCTTTTCCAGTTTTTCAATTCTATATTAGAGAGATGAAAACTAAACTTATTTGATCTATTTGTCATTTGCTTTTTATTTTTAAAATAATGACTAACATAGTAAATTAAATTATATTAATTTAAGAAATTGGTTGTGTCATTTATTTATATCTTAAATATGCATTATAATATTAGTAACTCTATTCTTGCATACTTTTAGAGAATCTTGATGATTTTCATAATAACATATTATAGAATGGATACAAATTTAAAATTTTAAAAAAGTACAAAATAAAAGTATAAAAGAAATTTAAAGAATGCTAAATCTAGTAAATTAAAAGTAGGAACAAATGCTTAATGCAGTACAATAATGTAAGCTAAATTTCACGGGTTAAGATAAATATTTTTCTTGGGCAGCTCGTTCCCTTTTTTGTCTTTTATTTTTCACATGTTTTAGGAATCAACTCATGTAATACAGTCGTTCCACTAAAATTTTTCTATTAACTTTGTTTTGAAGCGGATCCTTGGAGTAAACTGGTAAAGTTGTTGTCATGTGACCAGGAGATCACGGGTCCAAGCTCTGAAAACAGCCTTTAGCAGAAATACAAGGTAATGTGTATCTTTGATTAGTTTGGTATTTACTTTTATAAACAAATGAAATACTTATGGTTGCTTGTACAAAGACATACCGTGGGGACTACTATGCTCACTACGCGCACTTGCATTACCATATGAGCTTCTAGTATTCCTTTGAACCCTCTGAACAAGCCAGATTCGAACAAGTAACCTTAAAATATACAGGGTCAAAACCATCAAACCAAACGTTGAACTATGTTACATTTTCGTTTAATTTATATTTATTGATACCTTCGATTTTACACTTGTTCTACAAGATTTTCCAATGAAGTGTTGGTACTTAAACTAACACAAATCTACATATACTAATACTTTCGTCTTCTTCAAATTTTTGAGTTTGTCTCTATGCGCAAGAACATGAAAATAACAAAGAGCAGTCATTAAAATTTATGATTTCGCCATTATATATGCCTATGAACCAAGTAAATAGTCATCTAATTCCAAGGCCGAAAGCTGTGAACATAGTGGTTTTGAAAATAAAATTATGCAAGTCACATATCCAACTCAAATACATAAAACCATATTTACGCAAGTATATAGAAAGCAATATGTAATTACGAGTGCCTTTTAAGTTCACGTGTATAATTACTTTCAAGTTGATTAGTTTCACTTTTATTGATTAGTTTAATCATCCAAGCCATTAGATGAACCATCCACGTCTATTTGAAGTGCCTAGGGAAATCATTTCAAGTTTTCCTTCAAACTCCTGTGCTACTAGTTGGTCAAGAGGCCTTTTTGTTTTTGTTTTTTTGAGTTTATGTGATTGGAAACCCCATGTCTCATTTGTCTCTCGGATTGTAATCTGATTAGGAGGTTAAGGTCATTTCCCCTTCTTTATAATGTTCCGGTCATTATTTTGCTTAACTCAAGAAACTAGGTTCCTTGAGAGAAACTAAAGAACGCATTAGATTTACTATGGGAAAAGTCTTTCCTTGGAGAGTAAAAAATATGATCTACAATAAGTAGGATTTCCTGTCAGAACTTTATAAACTTCAAACAGGTGTTTCAGATAACAACTTTATAAACTTAAGGACTAACTCTAATACCTCAACTCCTACAATTTACTCTTATTGTCCATAGCTACCTTTAATGACTACATATAAACTCTAATCTTCAAAGAACACAACCTACTCATAAAATTCAAGACTCATTTTACTGCAAAATCACATTAAAATATTAATTAGAGCCCAATAATCTCCTAGTTAGAGACTCAATCTCAACAACCTAAACACTAGCAAATTAGTTGTTGGCTTGATGTGACTTGATTCTGAATCTTCACTTCTGCGACTGATTCCTCTTTGATTTCTTTTCCTTATTTTCATCAGTCTGGGGTCTCAATCCGTGTATTGTACGGTGTAACATGCATTCTTTCTCGTAGACCTGGTCTACCTGTAATAACAAACGCAACATAACAATAGCAACATAACACATAAACCTGGTTCACGTTGTGAATCATCAAAACTACATACTCCAGGGTTCCCCATTTCCCAACACCCCTCCGCCTCACAAATAAGACCTAGCCTAGATGGATGGAATTACTTTTAAAAAGAATACTAGGGCCTAGATATGTAGCTTGTTATTGAGATCTTAACAAGTTGTTTTCCTAATGATAGATATTTGCACCAAACAGGGGAAAATGAAAAAGAAAATAAAGAAGGTGTCTATTAGTCCAAGTTATAAAGAGAAGTAATTCTGGGACCTTCGGCTCCAACTTTAATTGCCACTGCAAGAGCTTTCTTGATGACTTAAAAAAGAACCTTGAATGAAAGGACTTCAACAAGAAGCACAAGGCAATTGTTTTGTTTGTCGATTAATTGATATTCATACATAGTGAGATAGAGGGGACGACATTTAAGTATATATACAAAATGACTTACAACATATGCAGATGATAAGAGTTTTGATGTGTGACAGATAGAGCGTGAGCACGCAGAGCTTTTAATCATGGGGAATAATCCATGAAAGAACCATGTGTGCTCACTCTCTTCTGTCACCCATCCTTAATTTACCTTGTAATTTTATTTATCACGAATCCAATGCTAGTTGCTCTGCAACCCATTAGGGTTACACCAAAACAAGAACCTTATACAAAGTTCTCTGCCTTGACAAATTTATGTCTTCCAAGCCTTCACCTTTATAGATGGTGAAAAGTGATGATTCTCTCCCCCACTCTGGGAAATGTGTTTTTTAATTAACTTTTGAAATATATTGATCCAATTAATTCAATTCATGTCGCATAGAACGAGTGTGATTTGTCTAGTTTCAAGACATATGAGATCTTGAATTAAGTTTCAAGCACTTTGTGATCCTCTAAGAATACATAGACTCTGGTTCTCTACATTTTTTTAAGTTCTTATTTGGATGAAAGATAAATGACATAGTGTAAAATTAGCAATTGAAATTAGGTTAACTAAAGCTAGATTTAACCATGGTTAAGGGCATAATTATTCCATATATCCCTTTTCCTTCTTCTTTTCACATCATCATTCTCCATTTTCTTACTTTCCCACAATATCATCTCCCACTTTCTTTTTGAGTTTATTAATCTTTTGACATATGGCATTTCTGTTTTGATATTTTCTCTTTAAAATTTGCTATACTTTGAGTATTTCTAAGTGATAATACCAACCTTGATTGTAGTTTGTCAGATTGTAAGAAGACTATGATTATCTTGTTAACCAATGAAGGTACCGTAAAGAAAATTAGGATAATCTAATAGTAGAGATGAAATTGTGGAAGTTAAGAAATTTGGAAAAAGGAAGAATGATTAGAAAACTTTAAATTACTAAGGATCGATGAACTTGCTAGCTTAATTCTGATTCGGATTGGTGGTGGCACGCAAGAGTCAGGCTAAATCAAATTTAAACAAATCAAAAATAAATGAATCAATAAAAAAGTGAATTGAATTATAAATCAATCATATTGATACAAATAAAAATTGGATTAAATAAAATATTACTTGAATAAATTTTTAATCTCCTAAAGTCAAATATTAAGAGGTAACTATTAACTGAATAATCAAACTACAAAAATAAAAGCAAAAAATTATGAAATGTGATACTTGTTTATTTTTTAAAATATCGGTGTTGTTGTCATGTGCTAGCTAGCAATATTCTTCGAGATTCAAGAAACTTTATCAATTAAATTGTTCTTTTTTCCTTTTTAATTTTTCTACTTTTGTTTAAATTAGAAAGAGTAAGTAAGATGAGTTGGTTGTAAATAAAGAATATGTTAATTTGTTTTACCAAAAAAATTAAATTAAAAAAGATTAGAGAACATTAGTATTGAGTGTAACAATATAATGTTTTATAAATATTTTTCGATCGACCATAGAAGTCTTTTTACCATATAAAATAGGCTATTCTATTTGTACAGACATAAATAGTTCTTATATAATTTTACCATTATTTATTTTACTATAGTATTCTAATTATATATATATATATATTGAAAATATATTAATTAGAATTCGACATCCTAATTATAAACTATGTTGCTTTATATTATCCCCCTCAAACTGATCTTTGTCCATCATAACAAGCCTCAAAGGCCTGTATTTGTTTTCAAGATTTTTAGCAAAATTTATAATTTTGTTAATTTCGTCTGCTAGTTTGTGTATATCGGTGTGGCTATCCCAAATTTCATTTTCTTAAATTATTTTATATATTCATCTGGAAATTTTGTCTCCATCTTAATTAATATCGTGAATTTGTTATTTCAATTAAAATATCTTACTTTCCTAGCTCGTAATTATCCTCAAGACTCTCTCGAAATTATTTGATTTCAATGCAGTCAATAATAAGGAATATTAATTCTTTTGTTGTAGTTTCAGTCAGTCAACATCACACTAAAATGTCATTTTCTTTTCATTCTATAAACTTAGAATTGACATTTTTTTAAATAAATCTTTTTCATTTATCACAATGTTATTTGGTGGTTCCTTCATAATAATCTTACAAATCTTCGGGATCTACATTAAGATGAACAGGTCATTCAAGAACATGGAACAAGATTCAGGATACAAAATAACTTTGGTTAGAACTAAAACTCTGATACATAAAACGATCATAAAATAATATTAATATTGAGTATAATAAATACAACTCTTTATGTTTAAGCTCATCTCAAGTAGCTTATGCACATAAATGGTTCTTGTATAGCCCTACGACTATCAATTATATTGTAGGATTATACATCCTAATCATAAATTATATATTTATCAACCTGATTAAGCACAAATGTATTAAAGTTAGGATTCCACATTTTAATCGTAAACTATGTTGCTTTCAATATATATTAAGTTCGTATTCATTTTTATTGATGTATGTAAAGTTTTCGTGTCTTGATTTATGTAATATTTTTAATTGCTTTTCGAGATTCAAACTATGTAACTTTGATTAATATTTCAAAATATTATTGTCATCAGCATATTTGCATTAGGAGTTGAGACTCATAACTATTTTTTGATATAATTTTTGAATATCTAAATGACCTAAGCTAATTTGAGTTTAAAAACAATTCTTGAGAAACATATAAATTAAGGGCGAGGAAGTGATTAGGAGTGGAAGTATGATATGCAGTAATTACAAGATTTGCAATTATATATCATCATAACAAAAATTTATTGGGAATTATGGGTCTAGAAATGAAAGAAGATTAGAGGTTAAACAAAGCATGAGTGTGTATGAACAAGATTATCATTCTCCTTTATGCGTCCGTCCCCATCATCATTTAATCTATCACCTCATTATATGTCTAATAATAAGAGAGGAAAGCCTACAATCAATCTGACAGTAACGACTTAAGTGTGTTGTCCTCGAAACAACAATGATTAAAATGGAAATAAAAAGTTGTTTTTAAAACAGAAGAATAAATTATAGTATGAATTAACTTTGTGACCACATTTTCTCAAAGAAAGCGTAATTACTGCCAAACCAAAAGACATATAGTGTGTCTCTATGAAGGACCACTTATCAGATTAAACCTATTAGTCATATTGTCCCAGATATAGATAGCTTTATACACATGCAATTAGTCGTAGGCTTCAAATACATTCACACGAACCCTACACATATAGGAATGTGATTGTGGAGAGGAATAAGCGCTTTCCTTGAGAGAATAACCAACTTTTGAAGATGCCAAGAAATATTGGAACCATAATTATTAAAGTGCACTTATTTATTATATATTGTGCATGGTCCTAAAATTTCTGTTTATCTATCTACTTCACTTACCTTCTTTAACTTTACCACACACTTAATTAGGTCTTGTTGTTTTTCCTAACATTGAATCTATAAACCATTTCAATATTAAGAATAATATATTTGAATTTAAATATTAAAATCTATTTTTGAAGAAATAAATTAAGATTAAAATTAAAAAAATACATTAATTAGTATATATCAAAAAGAACTTAGAAAAATAAACTTATGTGGTAGTAGATGTTGATGATACCTAACAATGATTAATCTGAGTGCTGATTGGCGGTGAAAGATGGATATATTGATGGAAAGTGGTGGGTGGTGGTTGTGTGTAGTATATATGATACGCTTATAGCTAATAATAGTAGTAAAATAATTGTGATTAATGGTGGTGAAGGTACGACTGAACTCACAGTAGTAGTAGCAAATGCCTATTCCATGGAAATTTTTAAATAATTATATAACATCTTAAATTAATAATATTAAGAATTTTGTGTATATATAAAAATCCAATTAGATCTATTCAGTGATTGTAACCAAAAAATCAAAATACATTTATAAATTATTAAGATTTACATTTAAAAACACACATAATGCGTGAAATCCAAATAAGCAGACATTCATTAGTATGTGTTACTAGTTACGCTTAATAGTTTGTTTGATCAAATTTTTGGAAGGTAAAAATGTTTAATAGTTGTTTAAAAAAGTATTTATTCAAAAAAAAGTGATGAAACTTTTGGGGAAAAATAAGTTTTTTGGAGAGCAACAAGAAAAATGTCTTTATAGAAGTTAAATAAAGTAGTTTTTCTCAAAAAGTATTTTTGAGGAAGAAAAATAATTAGAATAATTGAAAGATTGATGGTAGTATGTTTAGCCAAACTTCTAAAATTAGCTTATTTTAAAAAATGTGTTTAAGGAAAAAAATGTGAGAATTATTTATCAAAATTATTTTTGTAATGAATTATTTATCTTTTTATAAGTTTGTAATTAAATTTAATTTTTTTATGTAATATTTATTACAAATGAGGTACATAATTGCGGGCAAACGAAATAAAAAAATTGTGAGAAACAGTTTGTGTTTTTTTAACTTATTAATATATAAAAAAAAAAAAACATTTTTTGAACAGCAGTTAGTAATGTTTGACTAAACCTTTGAAAAGTATTTCTAAATGTATTTCAGAAGTTTGGTCAAATGAAATACAAAATTAATTAATTGATGACTACTATGCCCATTAGTCATAAAATTGTGGGCATCTAAATTTTATGACCTCTGAGATGAGTACAATTTTAATTAAGATTCTTGGGGATCTTCTATCCTAGATTTTAATTCATGCATATATAAAAAGATTATTATATTTCGTTGAAGAGATATCTAAGAAATTTTATAAATTCTTGGAATATTCACAAAGTGATCAAAAATACTAGAACCTTTTAGCTAATTAAATACCTCAAGAATTCTTTCATGAAGATCAAGTACAAGTCATCTTAATTCTAGAAATATGCTACTAACATCCCTCGAATCACAGAGAAATCTTAAAAAAGAAGGATCAAGAAATAAATAAATTGTACCAACATTGTTTTATCAATAATGTTTTATTTCTTCGTATTTTATTTGTGATTGCAATTTATTTCATATCACATTAAAGTTTGTTGCAAACATATTGGCACGTCTAATCGAACTAAATTTGTTCTTCATCTCTTCTCTCACAAATCAAATATGTAAATCTAAAGATATAAAACTGCAAAGATAAAAGAATGAGTATTTCAAGCCTTATCTTTGAGTTTCATCAAGTCTATACTACGACAAGCTTTGAAGTAGGAGACATACAAGATGTGTTCAATTCAAATGGAAACTCCACAAGACGTGTTCAATTGCAAATAGGATTCTTGAAAGGTTAATCCACCCTAAATACTAATTTATGCCTATATAAAAAATGTTATATTCTTTTGAAAAAGCATATCGAGTATCCCATAAACTTTTGGATATTCATGAAAAGCAAGATCTCGAATATTCCATAAACTTTGAAAATATTCATAAAGATCATATTCAAATGTGTTCGAACTCTTTTTGACAAGCGAATATTTTAAGATCTATAAAATCCTTTTATGGAGATCAAATAAATCTCATGGAGATCCAAATCATCCTAATTGAAAAATATGCTACTAACAGTTCTCGAATCGCGAACAATATGTAGAAATAAACTAAACAAAACAAATAAATTTGTACTCACATTATTATATCAATAAAATTATGTTTCAATCTAAATGTCTTCGTTTTCTTAATTTCTAGTATAATTAAAAAAGAATGCTACTTCTATACTTATTTAATAAGCTTGTAATCTTAACTTAACAACTTTTAATGCAACTTTCTCATTAGAGTTAACATAGAACTAGCGATAAATTGCTTAATTATAGGGCTACATCACTTTATCCCTATGACTAACTTCGACCACATTTACTTCTGCAGTGGGCTTCGAAATAACTTGTATGAGAAGATTAAGTTGAATCGATAACAGTTTACAGCACAAAATTTTAAGTATGATTTACATAAATTTCATAATGTTAAGAGTTAATTATATTTTATTTTTATTTTTTTTGAAATTACAAAAAAAAATTTAAAAGCAATAAATTTAAGATACATTCTCTAATATTGCCTGATACATAACTTGTCCCCACTTTACCTTATTGGCTATTGTGCTAAAAAAGAAAAAGATATCAAATTAAATGTCAAATTCACAAAATCATACAAAACAAATTGATATCCATTTCTCCAAAAATGATAACAACTTCAAACATTTCAAATTTCAAAATTTTTCTTCTATATTTGTTTCAAAATGTAATAATTTTTCTTCTTTATCCATTTTTTTCTTTCGAGTTCATCAATTATCAAACTTTCAGTAAATATTTTATGACTTTTTCATCTATAAATTTCTAAAACATATAAATGATGCTCTATCTTTTAGTATTATGATTATCCAATTAATCATAGAAGGATGCATTTTTTACTTCAAAATTAATTGTGAAAAAAAAATGTCGAAAAACGGAGTAAAAAGATCAAGTTATTAATGGCTCTGGTAAGGACTTTGGATTAAGATCCATAGATGACGCCATAATTAAAAGAGAAAAAAGGTATAGGAGTTGATATAGAGCAAAGGAAAAAGTGTAGAATGATTTCTTCATCTTTCTTTTTTTCTTTCAGCGGATCATATTGTTGATTTGTTTTCTTTGATTGTTTGTTGTTGTTCTTTTTGTGATACATATAAATTTAGATATTTAATGTATTTAGTTATTTTTATTACTTAACTTTATGTATAATATCTTCTTTTCAATATTATGATACATTACTTTTTAGTGTGCATAATATATTGTATTCAACTATTAATTTTGATCGATAGTCTTAGTCTATAGAAACACAAATTACTATATATCAGGTTAATAATTATGTATTTGATACATAGCTTTTACAAATTTTGTTATCTTTTACTATCAAATTCATACATTCATACTTATTTAATTAGAAAGTTATGTATCTATAGACATTTTCAAATTTTATTGGTTGATACATAGATACTAATGATTTTATAATAATATCAGTTGTATCATATTTATAATTATGTATATGACATAAAATTGATATTGCAACTGATTGATTTATTTTAACTTTTTTTGTTGTTAATATTTTTTTTAACACATATGAGTTCTGGTCTATTTTCATATTTAAACATATGTTATCTCATGCCTTTAATTTTTTATCTGATACATAGTTATTACAAATAACATATATAATCTATCATGTATTCGATTGTTATTATGTATTTGCAGTTTCTAATTTTTGTTTAGACGTATTCAAATCAAAATGTTATATGTAGGTGCACTACATAATAAATAAACCCGATACATAAATCCTAATGTTCTAGAGTTGAAGCACTATACGTCAAATTAATTGATATGTATGTGATGCCGAATATATTTCAAATTCAACCTTTTTTCAAACTTTATTACATGTATCTTATACATGTTCACATACCATCGTATTATGTATCACACATAAAAACTCTGTTATGCTGAAAGTAAAAAGAACCATAAAAAAATAATTCTCTACACTTTCTCCTTTACTTGGTATCAACTCCCATAACTTTTTTTTCGCTTTCAACATTGGCATTAACTATAAATCTAAACCCAATGTTTTTATCGAAGCCATCAATAATTTGAACTAATTGGGTAAGACCAATATTAAAATATGAACGAGAATTCATATGTATCATAAAGTTAAGATGTATACCAAATTTAAACTCTTTTTTTTTCTAAATGCCTCAGACTTCAATTCTGCACTAGTTTTTTTTTTTAGATAACGAAGTAATCCATCCAGTAAATTAAATGAGAGTTATAATGTGAAAATTCATTCCCTGTACTTGTAACAATCAAAAGTTCTAATAAGTTATCATTATATTTCAACAGAAGATGAGAAAATCATTGGAGAAGATAGTTGTAAATAAATGAGAAAATCAAGAAAAAAAATAGTTGTAAATTAAATTGCCTTTAATTTAGGCATGACTTTAGTACAATTAAAAAATGAATGAGAAATAAAGAGTTATGTATCTAATAATTGGAGAAAGAGAAGAAAATAGGATTTTTTTGATTTTTTTTCAAACGGTAGAGATTTTCAAAAAATATGAAAAAATATGTAATATATTTATCTAAATTTTCCAAATTAGATTTGAATTTAAAACTCTATAACTTCAAAATGTTAAAATCTTAAATGAATGAGCTTCGAATGTCAATTTATTTTTTATAGCAATATCTTAATTATCCAAAAAAAAAAAAAAATTGATAGCGGACAATATAATTTAAGATTTGAAGTTTATTCATTTAAGGTTTTAACATATTGAAGCTATAGAGTTTTAAATTAAAATTTTGAGCATATTAAATATATTTTTCAAGAAAAAATGTAAGATTTAAAACGAATAAAAGTGGTTACTCAAGCTTTATGAAGTTCATAATTACGAAATATGACCTTAATTTGCTTCTTTTATGGTGTGTTTGGCACGAAAAAAAGTGTTTTTCAGAGAAAATTAGTTTTTTATTTTTTTCGTATTTGATAAATAAATAAGAAAATATCATTTTCAAAACTATTTATATGCAATTAAGAAAATAGATTGATGGTGCATGGATGTGTCAGAGTGCATGGGTGTACGGATCGATGGAGTTGGGGGACTAGGGGTGGGATGGTCAAGAGACGATGGGTTAATGAGTGGTTGGCAACGACGTTGGGATTAAAAAAGAGACAATGCTTTTAAAATAATACTTGTTTTCCATATTTAACTAGGGAAGTGATTTTCCTACTTTTTAATTAGCTTATTTTTTTTTGAAAAAAAATATTATTTTAAATAAATGAAATATTAGAATGAAAGGTGATAAAATAATGAGTAGATTAATTATAATAAACATTTATGAAGAAATAGCCAGCGTGAATATATGAAAGCACCAGACTAATAGCCTCCAAAATTCCTAGTTAGCATCTATACCAAGCAGCAAGGAGACTTAGTCGTGTGTGCCTCCATGTAATTTTGGTTTTCTTCTTTTCTAGCTACACAAATCATATGACCTAGGCAATCTTTGAGTTGCACCCTAATACCTAGCAACTTGTCCCGTCATACACCCCAAAGAACAAAAGTGAAACAAATAAAAAAGTAAGAATTTGATAGGGAACAAATTGGACCACATTTATTTTAATAAATAAAAAGAACATCCCAAGTGCTTCGAGAGACAAGTGAGAATTTTTATTGCACCAATTAATGAATGCATGTATTAAGGTACAAATCATTTTTAAAGGAAAGTATAACAGGATATGCTTGCATGCTTTAATTTATTTTGTCCTTAAACCTTATTTCTTGCTCCATTGCATTCCCAAGAATGAAATCTAACAATATAATACAGTGCTATAACAGGGAATGTGGTAAAGGCGTGAGGTCATTCTAATTAATTAATAATGCTTTTGAACCATCAATTTTCATACTTCTTGTCAAGATAAATATTGTTTAATATAAAGCATATATGCTTCCTTGTTAGTGAACATCTTTGTGGCTGCTGACAATAATTTTACTTTTAGTTATTCGTTTTCACTTTGTTCCACTACAAATTATTTCTAACAGAGAACATAGTTCATAGTACACACTATTATTGTTTCTTAAGCGTGGACTCACTTATATTAGTGACTAGGATTGGACATAGTTTGGGTAGATCCCAGTTTTTCAGATTTTTGTTTTGAATTTTTGGCATATGGATTAAATTCTTTTTAAATATTAAATTTTAGACTTGGAACTTTCAGAAAATTCAATTTTTTTTATATATCTTATATTTATTCCTAATTTTTGTAGATAAAGCACATATGCCAATATATCCTGTTAAGCTAATGAATAATAAAATATGAGATGCATTTGACTGTGTTTATTTTGAAGAGCTTTGACACTAGGTCTTTAAGAAAACATATCCATTGATGTTTAAATTGCATAAAATTTATAATGATTGACTTGAATATGAATCAATAGTAGTATCATCTATTTAGACATGATTTTATTTTGTTTATATTAGTTATAATTTTTCTTGAATATAATCTTATTATTGCTTGAATGAACATTTTATTTGAACAATTGTGGTGGGAATGAGAACTTACTAAGGAAACATGAATATTATATTACAATGTTCATTTTTATTTTTGTTATTTCTGATTTTGATTATTATTATTACTTCAAATTTTTAGCTACAATTAATGAATCAATTAAAAATTGAAAAATAGCATATATATTTTGAGTAAAAAATTCATATGGACTTGAGAATACATTGAGTTGTCCTTTCGTAGAATGAAACTAAATTATGAACTTGCACTAAAAATTGATATGATAACATTATGATAGTACTAAATATTTATTTGTTAATGAAAAGAAACAAATATTTGAGTATAAATTTTGATTGAAAAAAACTTTTTTTTTTCACTTGTTGTAAATAAAATTGTATTTTATTTTAAAATATTCTTTTAAGTTCCACTTGTATTAATTCTGCCCGTATTATTTATGCTCTGTATTTTAATATTCACGATGATACCATTACAAGATGAGGTGCAGAGAATGACACAATTTTTTTTTATGTATCTAGTGTTTTTTGTTTCTTAAATTAGTGTTTTAATACATTTAATTTAAATTGTGTTTCCGAGATGGACAAATTTATCATGATACATTATTATTTATGTAGTTTGTGTAAATGACTAAGTATTGTATTTCTACTAGATATATTAAATAAGTAATTATTGCTCATAAGATGTTACATTTGAAATCGATACATTGTTGTGTTGTAGGCGTTATGCATCAGATATATTTAATTAATTTGAGAAATATTGTATTATATAAAAGATACATTATACATGAAAAAGTTTTCAATAATATTTTTCTGTGTGTAATACATAACACAATGGTGAGTCAATATATGTATTTGATGCAAGTAATAAAGTTTGAAAATCGTTGAATTTGATTCATATTATGTACCATGTACATATCAATTAATTTGATACATGATGTTTTAGCTATAGAACATTTGGATTTAGGTATCAAGTGTATTTTTTGAGTTATGCGCATAAACAAATAATATTCTAATTTGAATGAGTCTGAACAAAAATGTAACCTATAGATATATAATGATAACCAATACATGATTTGTAATAATTATGTATTCGATAAATAACTGAAGACATGAAACACACAGTTTTAGATATGAAAAATAGACCAGAACTCATATGCATCAAAAAGAAAAGATTGACAATAAAAAAGAAGAAAAAATCAACCAATTATTCTATCAATGTCATGACATATACATAACTATAAATATGATATAAGCTAACATTCTTATAAAATTGTTAGTGTTTATGTATCAAATAATAATATTTGATAATGTCTACAAATTCATTAGTTGAATAAATGCAGGTATATATATGCATGACAAAATTATAATGTATCATAATTTTGAAAAGAAGACATTATACATTAATTTAAGAAACAAAAATAACTAAACACATAAAAAATCTAAACCTATATGTATTATAAAAAGATGAACAACAAAAAATTGAAAAAAATAATAAATAAAAACTATGATTTGTTGAAAGCAAAAAAAAAAAAAAAAAGAATGATGACAAAAGTTCTATATTTTTTTCTTTACTCTATATTAACTCACGTAGTTTTTTTTTTCACTTTCAACAATGGCGTCATCCGTGGATCTCGATCCAAAGTCCTTATTGGAGCCACTAGCAATTCAATCTTTTTTTTGGGTGTTTTTTCCACAGTCAATTTTGGAGTTGAAGATGCGTCCTTCAATTAACTGGGTAATCATAATACTAAAAAGTAGAGCATTGAGCGTATGTATAAGAGACTTTTAAATGAAAAAGCTAAAAAGATTAAAAACAAGTGATAGTTGATGAACTGGAAAGAAAAAATGGAGGAAGAAAAAGATGAACAAGAAAATCTATTATGATTTGGAATAAATTGGGAGAAGAAAATTTGAAATTTGAATTGTTTGAAATTAATATTATTTGGCGAGATTGTTATCAATTTTTTTTGTGTGATTTGTGGAACTGATATTTTATTGGATATCTTTTCCTTATTTAACGCAATAGTCAATAAGGTAATATATCAACCAACCATATATCAGGCAATATAGTGATGTTTCGAAACTCATTATTTTCAAGAAATTTTTGTAATTTGAAAAAGAGTAGGGATATATAATGATTAGCTCTTAACACTACGCAAACTATAAAAGTTATATTATATTATTTACTAGATTTAAGAATTTGTGTTAGCACAGGTCCTATAATAGTAATTGGTGATTTGTCAATAACCATCACAGTATACATTAGTAGATAGATATTACGAATTCCTTAGAAAAATTATAAATGTCTTCAATGGTTTTACAATATTTTGCTATATAGAACAAAATAAAAATCTACTCTTCCAGTCAGTTTTGTAATACCCCTGGATATCCCATCTTAGAAAGTCCAAGAATGATGTCACGATTTAAGCTAGACCCTAGATGTGACATAGTGATCACTACCCCAAAGGACTCCAACCAAGCCATCTTAGTATATCATTAAGCATATATAAGGTAAGAAGCATAATAAAAAATCAATAGTAAAGCAGGACATAAGTCTTAACTCAAAACCTCAATAGAAAGGAAGTAACTTTAGTATGGAATGGAAGATAACACACACTTCGCACATCCAGCATGTCTCTACTGAAACCAAGATATCTCTATTGAAACCAAGATACGCGGGGGCATAGGACAAGTTCCTAGCTCACTCTTGATGAAGGAAAGAAATTGTCTCAAGTAACCTTAAAATTCTAGAGATAACAAGAAATCATGATAGATTTGCTCTTGGAGCATGAAGATTCACCAATCATTTCTCTAACTGAAACTCTAAAGCAAGCCACGAGAATGGGATGTAAAGTAAATGTCTTCCCCTATATTATAAAATAATATAAGCGAAGAAGTATGTGTTAGTACTTAGAATGTACTAAGTATGTGAGTAATGCAATGTAATAAATCATGAATCATGATGTGCAATTGACTAACATAAATAATATGATAATAGAGTTATTAAATTGTAGGTAAAATATGGATATGGTCAATGCATAGTAAAATCATCATAGGAATCATAAGGGAGAAACATAAGGCTCAAATAATCAAACATAGATCATGATAAAACATAACATATGTGGAATAAGAACCATAATCGACAATAAGACTATGTAAGCTATAAAATGAAATTTCGATGTCTTTTCATATATTAGAAAAAGGGGAATCTACTTGCCAAGGTATCTACCCTGCTAAGTGGGTATCATGAAAATATGCTATATGTGAATCCACTACCTAAGCCATATTGGCAATAATTCTACTATGCCAATACAGTTATATGAAATAAAGATTGTTACTAAGGACCCCTTGGGTTGAATCCCTACCTCAAAGTACTCTGTGTGCTAAGTCAAAATCTCATGAAATACTTATTATAATCATGAGCCATGCTTTTCACAAAATTATAATGGTAATTATTCATAAAGCTTGTTATAAGGAAAGGCAATCAAAGCTATCGATTCAATTCATAAGAACTTGTTCATATAATAGCTCAGTTTTAAATGATTTATGTTATGTGGATATAGGCCTTCCATCATTACATATTCTATATCATTAAAGAATATTACTAGGGTCTTAGGTCAGCCCTTCCATAAAATTTTTTGAAAGACTTGTAAATTTATAAGCATGACTTGTAGTAACAATCAGAGTAAAATCTTGGATTCCCATTGATGTGTCATGTAATTATGATACTTTTGGCTTCTAAAATAGTGAATAATTGTGACTCCCAAGTATATTTTGTAAATATGATGTTTGTCTGCAGAAAAATAGGTGTAGGCAAGGATTTTAGGATATATGATGAAGTTGAGCTGAAAAAACGCAAGGAGATCAGTCATGAACCACACCATGGGTCGTGGAGCATACCATACCTCATGGTGGGCCATCGTGAATGATATATTCTAGAAATCTAGATGAATTTTGTAAAAGTGAGACTCCACAAGATCCAGCAGGGTCGTGAAGCCCATCACATTTCGCGAAAGATTTCATGGAGAAGGACTTAACGTCAATATTGGTTTGTTGAGTTGCACAAGTGACTTAACTTGAGACCTACCATGGGCCTTAGAGAATACCATGTGCTATGGAGAGTGCCCGTGGTGGGGACTAAGCATGGGATTAAAGATAAAGTGAAGTGAAACACCACAAAATCCTTTATGGGTCGTGGAGTGCACCACGACTCGTGAAGGGTACCTCACAGGCCCTACCAAACTAGTTTTCCTATTTTAACTAGGATTAGATTTTTCATGTATATAAATAGAATTTTTAATTATTTTATGATTTTTATTGACAATGGAAATGTGGTGTACAGTATTGAAGTGACTTTGGCTACACTTTTCAAGATTTCATCGTTTATTTACGAATTTTGACTTGTAATTTAATCTTTTAATCTTCGTAAGTAATATTGCAATTTTCTTCATTTTTTTCTAAAATTATTACTATGAATATGCATAACTAAAGCTCACAACTAGGGTTGTGGGAACCGTGGCAAAGTAACAACATAGGCAAAGGCAATTTTTGTGGGTTGTGTTGCATGTATTATATTTATCTTCATCTAAATTTTCTTCTTAATGACTTATATGCATTGAGAAACTGCTTCTATTTATTTCTTGTATGAGAGAGAGATAGTGATTAGGAACAGATAATCATAACAGAAATTAAAAGAAATCAACTTTGTTTAAGGACTTTAGCCCGAGAGGGGATAATAATCTGAGACCAAGAGCAAGGGTTAATAAAGCACACATTTTGAGACTGGAAAGAGACAAATGAAGTATGTCTAGGAATGACCAGGAGGTAAAGTAGTTGTTATCTAACTCCCTAGATTTTGCATGCAATATAATAAATGATAGCCCGAATACGTATTTCCTACCTAGTTGCGAAGTCATGGAGAATAATCCTATCCTAAGTCTTCTACTATTAAGACTAAGTTATTTTCACTCTTTGTTAACTTTTAAGTGTCATTACTTTAAAACTAAACCTCTATGTTAACTAAACCTCTATGTATTGCCTACCTAGTTGCAAGTCATGGAGGACATATGATAATGATGATGCTGATGGTGTGGGAGCCACCAGAGCAATATGATAATAATGATGTTGATGGTGTGGAAGCCACCAGAGCAATAATACTCCAACCACTACCCTTAGGTGTGAAGTTCGCTATCACCAGTACTATGCTCCAAATGCTAACTCTAAAAGGATTGTTTAGTAGAGTAGTGGGGAATAATGCGAACCAATACTTGATGAACTCTGTTGCCATGTGCAGATCCTCTAAGATTCCTAGAGTTAGCTAGGAAACCATATGCTTGGGGTTGTTCCTATTGTCTTTGTCTGCGAAGGCAATGAAATATTTAAATGAGCTCCCACATGACTCGATCCAAAGCTAAAGGGATCTAAAAGATTGCCTTTTAGAGAGGTTTTTTCCATCATCTAAGAAGTTGTAGATTAAAGATGAGATTGATGCCTATAAGCAGCTACCCTTTGAGGATTTGCATGAAACATGAGGAAGATTCAGACAAAAACTGAAGCACTATTCATATTTTATGAATAAGCATCTCAAAGAAGTATTCTGCAAGTCTTGCAACTTTGTGACCAAATCAATCATAGACGAGGAGTGTGGTGGATCTTTTATGGCCAAAACATTCCAGACCCATAACAATCTTTGATCAGGTATCAAAGAACAACAAGGCATAATATACAAGGAAAACAGACTGTGTAGGGTTTATGTATGAGATGTCAACAGAGCAGAGGCAAAAAGAAGAGGAGTCTGATCAGGATGCGATATGGCTTACAAGTATACCTATATAGACTTACTGACCAAATGTTTGTTGGGTGGAGGTTTAGAGAAAGACAAAATGGTGGACACTACAAGTCATTATGAAGAGCCTAATTTTGATTATAAGGAAGGCAAGGTTCGCGATCACAATCAACTAGATGGTTTTTCATCGCGATCGCGTGAGGGGTCATCATAATCATGATAGTTTAGTCAACCTTGACCATGCAATCGTGTAGGAGAGGATCATGATCATGATGGCTTGATCAATTTGACCTCGCGATTACGACCAACATCCCAATGATCACGATGGGTAGTTGGTCAGCTATGGGATAGAACTGGAATTTCACTATTGCTGATTCCAAATCCTTTTATTCACTCTCTTCATAGCATAGTTCATCATCTCTTATCATATTCTAGGAGAGAAGAAAAGAAGCACGCACCTTGGAGAGCAAGTTTTAGCTTGCGATTAGAATTTGGAAGCAAGTTTCATTACAATTCCTTTTCGAATTGAAGATTGTGAGCTTGGATTATAATTTATTTTATTAATTCTTCATTCCTCGCTTTGTATTGCTAGAATTGTAGGTGTAATTGATCTTTGGATTTGATTTTATTGTTGGGTTATTGATTTTAACCTTGTGCTTTCGCTGTAGTTGATTATTATACTTTAATTCAAGTTGGTTTATCCCTTAATTACTTTTACTGTCGAATTGATTATGGGTTTGTGCTTAATTCAATTATGATTGATGATTTGAGCTTTGAAACTTGAATCTAAGTTTAAATCTTCATTTATTGCAAGATATTGGATATTCAAAGTGGAGGGTTTGCATAATAATTATTGGTGTTTTTGAATCGGTTGAAGTCTTAGTAGGATTCAATTAGCTAAGGTCTTATACAGATTCACTAATTAATCAAAAGTAATTTCCACACTTACATGATGCTCTCCTTGAAATTCCACGCAAGTTAGCCTTTAGAATTACCTAATTTGTCTTTGAAATGAAGAATTTATCGTAGTTGAAACTTTTTCCTTATTTGTGGTCAAATTCTCAAATTCAATCAGCTATGTACCGCCTCAACTTTACTTTGACATATATATGATTTTCATGATAATTTATTTTCCACTCTAAATCCTTACGTTTACATTATGCTCTTATAATATAACTATGCATTGGTCTTATTTATGTCTACTTATGACTCTTTTAGCAATTGTCCTAGACCATTTACTCATATTGAAATTAGGAGCTTTTTGGGTTTGGACGGATATTATAGAACATTTATTGAAGGATTTTCTTCGATTGACTCTTCTTTGACTAAGTTGACCCAAAAGAAGGTGAGATTTCAATGGTCTGATGAATGTGATAAAAGTTATCAAACATTTAAGGATTGCCTTACTTCAGCCCCTATTTTGACATTGTCCGAAGGTTTAGATGGCTTTGTTGTTTATTGTGACGTGAAGGGTTGGGTTGTGTTTTGATGCAACATTTGAAGGTCATTTCCTATGCCTCAAGGTAATTGAAAATGCATGAAAGGAACTACCCAAGCCATGATCTTGAATTGCGGCAGTTGTGTTTGCATTAAAGATTTGGCGACATTATCTATATGGGATGCATGTTGATATATTAAATAACCACAAGAGTTTGTAATATTAGCTTAGCCAAAGGATTTTGCAATATCTATTTAGCCAAAGGATTTTGAACCTAAGGTGAAGGAGGTAGTTGGACCTTCTAAAGGATTATGACATGAGTGTGATATCTCACCCGACAAGGCAAATATTGTGGTTGATGCACTTAGTAGAGTATCTATGGGAAGATTTGCACACATTGAGGATGGAACGAAAGAGTTGATCAAAAAAGTGCACCATTAGGCTCATTTGGGTGTGAGGCTGATTTGCTCAAGCAATGGTAGTGTACTTGTACAAAATGGGGCAGATTCGTCTTTGATAACAGAGGTCAAAGCAAAACAACACATGAATCCTACCTTGGTTGAGTTAAAGAAGTTGGTGATTGATAAGAACATTATTGTTTTCTCACAAGGGGGAGACAGAGTACCTCATTACCAAGGGTGGTTGTGTGTTCTTAATGTTAATGGTCTAAGTGAGAAGATATAGAGGAATCTCATAACACTCAATGTTTATTCATTTGAGATCCACCAAAATGTATAGGGATTTGAGAGAAGTGTATTGGTGGAATGGAATGAAGAGGGACATAAGAAGGTATACAAATTGCCAACAAGTAAAATTTGAACACAAAAATCGAGTGGTTTAGCTCAAGACGTTGAACTTGGACGTGCCAAAAGTAAAGGTAATTAACTGTTTTCTCATAAAATGACAATGCAATTCTACATTTCTTGTTCCTTTTATGCAATACCAGATTTCTAGTAATGCATATAGTCATTTGCCTATCTAATTGCATAGGAATAGGCAAAACTAGAAGCGTGCATAGATCAGGATCAATTGTCACGCTCCAAAAAGAGAGAAGGCACGATTGAGACACTCGATACTCATTGGTCAAGTAAGCCACTGAGCATGCTATCTAATTAGCCTAGGGGACAAAAGATCGAGCAGCATAACATCTGAAAAACTAAGCCTGGACCATTTAGGTCATGACCTGGTTAACAATAAGTCATATACACTAAGGTAGATAAGCCAAAATGATAAGGTACTAGCTAGCCACTAAGGCTACAACTAGAGAGGTACATGCACACTGACACATATATTCACACCAAGCTTATGGCTGGAGACTAAAGGTTGCAAGAAAACTAACCCAAAATATCATATCCACAATAGCCTCTAAGAGTGTTACTAGCATGGCGGGACAAGGCCCCGACTATAACCAACTTTACAACAAAAAGTAGACATCCTATGAAATCTCCAGGAAGAGGTGAATCTTACCTACTCACATTTGAACTAGACTCTTAGTAGAGGGGTCGATCATAATCCCTACTTAAACCTGCACATATGAAAGAAAATGTAGTGTCCCTAAGCAGTGGGACGCCAGTACGAATAAAAATGTAATGGTATGTATGATACAAAGTAAAATCATGAATAACTATACTAAAAAGGGTAATCAAGATATCACCTGTAACCAAAATTCAATTAACCTTCATTGCCAACACTCGACCTTTTAGTGATCAAGTATGCATGGTATGCTCGAGTGATCGCATGTCATGAATACACCCCCCCCCCCACAGATATACATATATGCAAATGCATGACATATCCAACCAAATGCTAGCAATGGTCATTCTTTCCAGTAGCTAACGGACATCATATTTTCCAACATGTGGCCATCTGTATAATATACATATATATTGTTATTTGAGGAAATAGGCCCCTTTCCTCCGATTATGGCTTGACGTCCATGCATAATTCTATGTATGATATAAATATTGAATGAACATAGTAGGCCATACCAAGAATTTAGCCAATCTTGGCTCATTGGTGCTCTTATTGTCATAATGTCATAATTATCGTCGTAGCATATACACATGACTCATGGAATCTTATATGTCTTTCGAATAAATTTGAAAACTAAACTCTACATTTAGAATGATGCCTTAAATCTAAAAATGTTTATAAGGAGCTTAAGGTGTGTCACGATCGAAAAACCGAGCGTGATGGCACTCACCTAACCCACCAAGGCGAGTCAGCCAACACTTAATAATAATAGCAGAAGATAAAAAGACTAAATAGGATAACTAATCATACTAAATCGAAAAGTAAAACCTTACTAAGACTGGTGTCACATGTACAAACCTCTAAATATAAAATACTCAAAGAAATACGTCTCAAATATCCAGTTCTCAAATAGAACATAACATGATAATGGATTCCTCGAAGGTCTGCTAAAGAGATAAGCAGCTACCTCAAGAATAATCCGAAAGCTCGATCTTATAATGAGAAAAGTCTAACCAGAGGGACTAGGCTCGCAAGCTACAAAAATGTAGCACGAGATTGAACACCATACAACAGGGCACTTAGCAAATAGAACTAACCTAAAGTAAAGCAATGAAGAAAACAAGTACTCCTAACACCCATCCATATACCGCCAAACTACAAACCTGCACTCGAAAAAGTCCAAGCACAATGTATTTACACATAGAGGAATCACAAGGATGTAGATATATTCATCACATAATATCACATCTAAAAAGGGGGTCCAACTATAAACAAGTCAAATGATAGAATAGATGTCCAGTCTCTAAAGTATTTCATATAATTATAGCAAGCCAGAGTGATATGAGATGGAGCGAATACCATGAAATGTAAATAATGCGATGCAATGTCAAATCATCGTGATGTATGTCTCTCCTATGATACAAATCCACAGATCATAATCATGCCTTATATCGAATCCCATGGGGGCCACAAATGGACGATGTATCAGTCGGAACGATCGACGCTTATTTTCATATCTAGCCGGAACCATTTCTCTTCAGCTTTTCATTTATTTTCTTTCTTTTCTTTTTCACTAGCCGGAACCATTTTCCTTTGGCTTTTCATTTTTAGTGGATCATTAAGCAAACACATAAAAGATAGCATAATAATCATGTTCATGGAAATAAAGTATGTAAGATGTCCATATGAATAACACATGTATTTACCAAGAATCGGAAACCAAGCAACTCTCAAATGCTCAAGTATCCATAATATAATTCCATCCATATCACAATATTAATATACACATCAAGTGAGTGCACAACTACCATGTATTTCGAAATTCACAATTAACTCACAAGTTAAAATGTCAACAAAGAACAATACCCAATTTGACATCTTATGACCAAAGCCTACAAGATGAAATTCTACCCCAAAGTATGCAATTCTATACACATACGAGTAAATAAGGTTTAGTCATACTTAACAAAAAGTTTGAAGTCCACTTAAAGTTCCAAATCAAGTCAACTCCGAAGCTTTCCCCTTTCTATGGTACTCCGAATCACCAAAATCTATTCAAATATAACATCACAATCACATAACAAATTTAGTGATACTAAAATCAAGCAATTCGGGGCAAGAAGGTAAAATGGTGAAAAATATCATGCCAAAAAAATGTAGTCGAAATTAGAAAATTAAGGTATGAAAACCTTCCTATGTAATAAGGAGTTCAATGGTGAACATGGTTTCGAAAATGGAGTTAAGATGAGGGAGAAATTATCAATTAAACATTAAAAATCAATATCTGAAAAATTCTCGAATTCTGCCATTAAAAACTCAAAATTATAAGTTAAAACACAAATTAATCGATGAAAATAATTGAAATAGGTTAGAAAATACTTACCCAATCAATTTTTCTTCAAAAACTTTGAAAATCCTCTTTAAAACAAAGTTTGTAATGCCAAAAATGGTGAAAAGAGTTTAAATCACGTCTTATAAAATAAGCCACTGTTCAGACCCACGTAATGCTCCGCGAACGTGGAGCCATATCCACGAATGCAGAGGCCAAGGTGACCTAACACCCGCGAACGGGGACAGGACATCTACGAACGTGGAGGCTAACCTGTCACAAATTTGAGAATGCGGGCCCTCCTTTCGCGGACGCGGAGAAGGAGGCACGATCGTGGAGGGTAAGAGGTAAATGCACCAGATCAGATAAGCTGCAGCGACAACACAATAAATTAAATATGAACTAGACCCTTGGGAATTCATTCAGAACCCCGTGAATACAAACACAAAATGAAACCATACCAAAAATGATGTTCCTAACTCAATGGAACCGCCAAAATTCGAAACCAGAACCTCCTTAGTCCCAAACCCGAGAAAGAGCATTACACTAGTTTTGAACTCAAAAACTCAAAATATTCATGGAAGCTCTAAAAATTGCAACGAATCTATTTCTAGAATTAGTTTCACTACCCAAAATTACTGGAACTGATGAAATTTCGATACAAGCTCCCAAACTCCGAATGTTGACCAAAGTCAAACCTATAACCCAAAATGAACTAAAATTACAAATTTGGGCCTAACATCTCCATCTTAACTCAAAATTCAGTTCTACGAGTTCTCCCATACAAGATTCAACATTTTGTAGTTGATAAAGTGGACATAATCGCAATTGGACACTCAAAACTCAAAATGACCAGAAAACTTAAATTTTCCAACTTTAAACCTTTGAAAACTCTTTCTTTTGCAAAATTCTAACATTTTACAAAATTTTCAAAATCTGAATTTCAGACTCGACCAAAAATGACTCAAGGCAACTTTTAGGAAGAGAAAAATGGTGATTTAGTTAAAAATACCAAAAATGACCTTTGAGATCATTACATCATCCACTACTAAAAATAATGTTTGTCTCTAAACATAGAGATAAGGGACATACCTGAAGTCTTAAAAAGCTGAGGGTCTCTGGCATGCATATCAGACTCTATATCCTATGTAGCCTCACTCTCGGGCCTGTGGCTCCACTAGACCTTTACTGAAGCAATCTGAGTCCTCAACTTCCTTACATGTCTATGCAAAATGGCAACCGGCTGCTCCTCATAGGTCAAATCAAGACTCAACTCAACTAAATCCATGGAAATCACATAAGACTCATCTAGAATATATTGCCGTAGCATGGGAACATGATACACAGGATGGACTGAGGATAGGCTTAAGGCAAGTCTGTAAGCCACCTCCCCCACACTGTCTAGAATCTCAAAAGGACTAATAAACCTCAAAATGAGCTTGCCCTTCTTTTCGAATCTCATAACACCCTTCAAGGGTGAGATCTTCAACCGTACAATATCACTAACCATGAACTCCAAGGGTCAAATCCGCCTATTAGCATGGCTCTTTTGGGGACTCTAGACTGTCTTCAACCTACTCTGAGTAAATCACACCCGCTCTAGATCATCTCTCAACATATCAACACCCATGCTCTCCACCAATACGGTGTCAAACCATCCGATGGGCGATCTACACCTTCGGCCATATAAGGCCTTAAAAACAACCATCTGAATGTTGGAATCATAACTGTTATTGTATGCAAACTCTACCAAGGCCAAGTCCTGGTCCCATCTAGCACCAAAATCAATAACACAAACCCAAAGCATATCTTCTAACACCTGAATGGTCATCTTGGATTGGCCATCATCTTGAGTAAAACGCTGTACTCATATCCAAAGGAGTACCCAAACCTGTAAGGCCTTCCTGAAATGCGAAGTAAATAATGAGCCATGATCCAACATAATAGAAATTGGGACTCTGTGAAGCCTCACTATCTTACTAATATATAACTTGCTAGCCTCTCAGCCGTGAGCTTCACTTTGACCGGAATGAAGTGGGAAATCTTGGTCAAATAATCCACCACTACCCAAATAAAGTCAAAACCCCCATTAGTAGGAGGAAACCCAACTATGAAGTCCATAGTAATATGCTCCTATAGGAATCCTCTGGATATAACCTCCAGGCCTTTAGTGCTCATAGTTGACCTGTAGGCAATTCAAGTACCTTGCCACAAACTCAACAATGTCTCTATTCGTTCTACACCACCAATAATGTTGTTTCAAATCATGGTACATCTTGGCTGCCCCTAGGTGAATAGAATATCTGAAACAATGGGCCTCCTCAAGTATTAATCTAATCAAATCATCCACCTTAGGCAGACGGATACGACTACTAACCCTTAAAATAACATCAGAATTAAGCACCGCTTCTCTAGATTTACCATTAAGCACTCTATCCTGAATGGAACACAACTTTTTATCCTCAAATTGCCTCTCTCGAATCTGACCCATCAAGGATGAGCCAGCCTTAATATTAGCAAGCACTCACCCTGATTTGAAATCTGTAATCTCACTAACCCATTAGCCAATCACTGAACATCTCTAGCCAAGGGTCTCTCCTCCACATGAATTGCTGCAAAATTCCCCATACTAGAAACCTTTTTACTCAAAGCATCAGCCATCACATTAGCCTTCCCATGGTGATATAAGATAGTCACATCATAATCCTTCAGAAGCTTTATCCACTTCCTTTGCCTCAAACTTAGGTCCTTCTGGCTGAAGATGTATTGTTAACTATGATGATCGGTGAAAATGTCATAATGAACACCATATGAATAGTGTCTCCATGGCTTCAACACAAACACAATTGTTGTCAGCTCCAAGTCATGGGTAGGATACTTTTTCTTATGAGCCATTAACTGTCTAGAGGCATAAGCTATAACCTTTCCCTTCTGCATCAACACACCACCTAACCCTACTTCCGAGGCATCGTAATAAACAGTAAAATCAAACCCCTCCTCTGGCAATGTTAAAATAGAAGTTGTAGTCAAACATATACTAGAGCTTTTGGAAGCTTTCCTCACACTCATTCGACTAAAAGAATAGAGCATTCTTCTGAGTGAGCCTGGTCAATGGAGCTGCTATAGAAGAGAAGCCCCGAACAAACCATCTATAATAACTAGCTAGGTCCATAAAACTACAAGTCTTGGTGGCTGAAGTAGGTCTAGTCTAGATCAACCCGAATACCCTCTCAAGACATAATATGACCCAAGAATGGTGCCGAACTCAGCCATAACTCATACTTGAAGAGCTTGGCATATAACCTCTCCTCTCTAAGCCACTAGAGTATAATCCCCAAGTGTTTCTCATTATCCTCCTTGGTCATGGAGTAGACCAATATATCATCAATGAAGACAATAATAACGGAATCCAAATATGGCTGAAAACCACCATTCATTAACTCCATAAATGTGGTTGTGACATTAGTCAACCCAAAGGACATCATAAGGAACTCATAGTGCCTATACGTAGTCCAAAACACTGTATTAGGAATGTTAGAATCCTTGACCCTTAGGTGATGATATCCAAATATCAAATCAATCTTGGAGAATACGGCTGCACCCTGAAGTTGGTCAAAAAGATCATTAATCCTACAGTGAGGATACTAGTTCTTACCTATCACTTTGTTCAACTATCTATAAATAATACACATCCACGTCAAACTGTCCTTCTTCTTTACAAACAAGACAAGGGAACCCCATGGAGACACACTAGGGCGTATGAACCCCTTGCTCAAAAGATCTTAGAGCAGCTTTTTTAGCTTCTTCAACTTAGCTAGATCCATACGGTAGGGACAAATAGAAATGGGCTTGGTGCCCAACTCAAGATCAATGGAAAAGTCAATGTCCCTTGCACGAGGGACTCTAGGAAGGTCTAAAGGGAACACATCAACAAACTCTTGACAGTAGGAATAGATTCCGTTGGTGGTGGTTCAACACCAGTATCAAGAATAAATGCCAAATATGCAAGACAACCCCGCTTACTAACTTTTATAAGATATGACTTTGTTAGGATAGGAGCCACTCGAACCATACCACACAATGCTCGATCTACCTAGAATAGCCAAAGTCACAGTCTTAACATAACAATCAAGAATAGCCCGATGGGGAGAAAGCAAACCTATTCCCAATATAACATCAAATCAATCATATCTAGGATAATCATATTGACCCAAGTCTCATAACCTGATAAGGTCATAAGACAGGATTAGCACACCCAATCCACTACTAAGGGCTCATCTACTGGGATCGAAACATGAACAGGCAAAACATAGTGTCACATGGCAAGTTAAAATCCAGTGAGAAGTATGTAGACACATAAGAATAAGTAGAACCAGGATCAAATAACACAAAGGTAGGGCAATGGTAAACCGGGATAATACCTGTAATCACAACATTAGAGGCCTCAGCCTTGGGCCTGCCTGATAAAGCATAATAATGTCTACCTCGGCCACCACTCATAGAAGCTACTCCTCTACAACTAGAATGGGTAGTAATATCACCTGCTCCTCTACCACCCGCATGTCCACCTCTATCAGTTTGACCTCTACCATGACTCCAAGGGTGTGAGGTTAAATCTCTGGTTGGTGGTGTCCAATCTCTGATTGGTGCTGTGGAGTATGCATGGTGGGGCACAAAATGAGTCTGTATGGGATACTATTAAATAAGTTGATCAGAAGATCCACACCCATAACAAGATCTAGGGGTGTATATGCTGTGATGGAGAAGGAGGGAAACTATAGTCTCCACGGTCCGCAAGCCTCTGCTAGGAACCAAATGAACTCTGACCCACACTATAAGAGTCATGAGAGCCTCATCCTCCCTACAAAGCTGGCAAAGACATATGAATCCTACATCGCTAAAATGAATCTCCTCCTCTAGCTATACCTTTACCTCCTGATAAGGCATCCTAGTATTGTCCTAAAGTATGGAACCTTTTGGGGTCCCTATACTCCTCTCTCTACATCAACTCCACCTCCTTGGCAGTGCTAATAGTTGACTAAAATGAAGCTCCATCGCTAGATACTGAAAATATAGACTGTCTAATAGGAAAAATCAACCCTCTCACAAACTGGTAGACCTTCTCTTCCCCGGTCAAAAAATAGTTGTAGCATGATGGGACAACATATAAAAATGCATCTCATGCTCTGAAATGGTCATGGTACCCTACCTCAAACTCTCGAAACTCAGACAACTCTCCTCATAGACACTCCAAGGAACGAATCGATCATAAAAAACACTAGAAAATGCCTCCCAAGTCATCAAGGGAGACCTTGCTGGAAGGGATCCTGTATAAGTCCTCCACTATTCCTATGCTGGATCACAGAGCTAGAGAGTAACACACCTCACACCATACGTCTCTGCTAGTCCCGCTACCTCAAATAACTCTCTGCACGTGGTCAAGAACTCATGAGCATCCTCAGTCTTGCTAACCTGGAATTGAGGTGGCTCCATCTTTCGGAATTTCTCATATCTCCACTGCTCGTCATTAGTGAAGATCACTACTAGTCGCATCTCAACAATTGTAGCTTCTAGTGGCTGCTCCGCCTAAACCTTGGCCTCAAGGGCCTGTTGTTGACCCTAGGGCTAAACCCTGACCTAAGTTTTACAATTCGGAGAAAAAGGGTAAAATGGGAAAAAAATCTCATAGTCTGGTCCCTGTCCCTGGTAAGGTCTGATTGTTATCCGTAAGTCTTGTTTTGACCGCGGGAAGTGAGAAAAATGTAGTCAAAATTTGAAAATTGAGGTATGGAAACGTTCCCAAGTAATAAGTAGTTCAATGGTTACGATGGCTTCGAAAACAGAATTAAGATGAGGAAGAAATCATCAATTAAAGATTAGAAATCAATATTGATGATTCGTAGAAATACGACTCTTATGATGCTTTAAGCGGAGGATTTTTGCATGTTCTCAAGCAAATATGTTAGTTTGATGTGTGTGTTTTGGTACTTTGCAGGAAAATGACGAAGGCATGGAATGATGGAGAAATTGTGAGAAAAAGAATGAGAAATTGGTGAAGTGGAGACATACGGAACCTCTCATGGACCGTGTAACATCACACGGACCGTGGGAGGGTGCGTGAAGGGCCCAACAAAGAGAAGCTGGAAATTGAGCCAAGTGAGGGACCACGAAGGTCTTCACGGACCATTGTCACGGAACACAGACTGTGTGACCAACCGTGACCTTACACTTGGCGTGGAACTGGCACGAAACCAAGGCAAAACTTATGAGGGGCTCACACGGACCATCAAAGCTCTCACAGGCCGTGCCATATGCCATGAAGTTGACGTGAATTAGAAGAATCCCCGTCGAAAATAACAGAAATCATACAAGTGAAGGTAGACGGGGCCTGTCACGGACCGTGTGATCAGTTATGGACCATGGCATGGGCCGTACAGTTGGAATGTAGAAATCGGTCAGAATTTGCTCCAAGTGAAGACTCATGGACCGTTTAACGATCCATGAAACCCTACACGGGCTGTGTCAGTATCCGTGGGAAGCAAGAAGTGATGATCCATAGGCCGTGTGATGGTCCGTCTGGACTCATACGGCCCGTGTGAAGACCTGTACTAATACCGAAGTCTATTTTCCTATTTTAAATTGGATTAGTTTTTTCCTTGTATATATAGTTATTTAATTCTGTTTTAGGTTGTTGAATGCTGAAGTCATAAAACAAATAGAGAACAATATTGTGACTTTATTTTACATTAGATTTTTGTGTTTTGATCGTCTCTTCGAAGATTGTAACACGGGGATTCATCGTTATTTCAATCATAAATCAATCATTATGATTTCATTACATTGTTGTGGGCAAGTTGTATTAAACATGCTATACCCACAACTAGGGTTGTGGGAACCATGACAATTCAATAAGATAACACAAACTGGGGTAAATTCGAGGGATTGATCACCGCATTCATTGTAGAATTCGTCACTTTAACTTCTCCCTAATGAGTCGACGCATTAGGGCAAGCCCGTATTTGTTACATGCCCGGGAGGGATGTAGTGATTAGGAAAAGAATTCTACAACAAACATTCGGGGTTTTTAACCTAGTCTAAGTACATGAGACCAAAAGGTAAGGGTATTATGAAATCGAGAACAAAGGTCGAAATTACATACACTCTGAGACCAAAAGGAGATGAGTGAAATATAGCTAGGAAGGACTGAAAGGTGAATTAGGTATTCTCTATCTTGTTTGATCTTGTATGCGCAGTCACGAAGGAGTTTACCGTGCTAGTTTTTTTATCGTATTAGACGTCATGGAGAACACAACCCTATATTCTCCTTAATATTTTGAAACCCAGTATCAACATCTTTATTAGTCCCTTTATAATAGGAATTTAATTGAAACAACGCAACCCCCCATTTACTTTATGCAACTTTATCTTGGGAATAGAATTTACAGCTGAAAGAGGGTGCTAATAGAATCATTCTCACGCGTTCCCTGTGGGATCGACCTCAACTCTGGTTGAGTTCTATATTTGACCAATGACCATTTTACTCTTCCTTTTGGAGTGTAAATTTGGGCGTATCATATTTTGGTGCCGTTGCGGGGAATGCAGCAAAGAAATAGTCTATTAGTTGCTACTTTTAGTTTGTAATTCTAGTCCCTAATTTTAATTTTATTTCTTGTTTTTGTCTATTGTAGGGAACCAACATTGGATTCCAAGCACCCAAAGTAAGGGTGAAACACTTATTCCCTACGACCTTGAACTCACTAAGTCAATTCACAGAATGAACGCCCAAGATTGTGAAGCAGCAAGGCAGAGGGAGTTAGTAGTGAATCCTGCTGACAGAGGACACGATAGGATGGGTGAGGATGATCTCGCCGGTAATGTGGTACCACCAGTGGCACCACTTCATTAGGTGCCACTTGTGCCACCACAGCAGCACCAACCCCATGTGAGGCCTTAAGGGCACGGTATCCCCGAGCTTTGAATGATGATATGAAGGTGCTGGGACCACTGGGGTAATAGTGCTGTCACCTCTGCCTGTTTGTGTCAAGTTCACTATCACTAGCACGATGCTGCAGTTGAAGGGGCTGTTCAGCGGGGCCGCCATTGAGGACGTAAATCAGCATCTGATGAATTTCTTGGCGACATGCCAGTCGCCTGAGATCCCAGGAGTTAGTCAACAAGCACAGAGGTTAAGGTTATTACCATTATCTCTATCTGGTGAGGTGATACGGTGGCTAAATGAGCTCCCCCATGATTCCATCCGTACGTGGGGAGAACAAAAGGAAGCCTTCTTAGAGAGATTCTTCCTTGCTTCAAGGCAACTGAAGCTCAAAGATGAGATCGGATCTCACAAGCAACTACCGAATGAAGCACTATACCAATCTTGAGAAAGATTTTGACAGAAACTCAAACAGTGCCCCAACCATCATCTCATAGATGAGCACTTGAAGGCAGTCTTCTACAGGTCCTGCAACTTGGTAACCAAGTCGATCATTGATGCAACTTGTAGAGGGTCGTACATGTCTAGAACATTCCCTGACATCGGGGTGATCTTGGATCAAGTAGCGAAGAATAACAGGGCATGGTACACCAGAGATGCCGACTGCTTTGGGATGGTCTTTGAAATGAGCGCAGAGCAACAAAAGGAGGAAGAGCGAGACCAAGACATGGCCCATATGCGGACCCAGATAGACTTGCTGACAAAGATGCTACTTGGTGGAGGCACAGAGAAGGTGAAAGCAATGGAAACACTCCCTAAGTATGATGATCAGGGCTACAACTATGATGAAGAAGCTCACTTTTTGGGAAATCGGGAGGGGGGGGGGGGGTTACCGGAAATTCAACTCTGGTAACCAAGGTCAGAATTATGGTCGTGAGAACTACCAAGGAAACTGGCAGAATAGAGATGGCTACAGAAATCGAGAGCGGCAAACCGAGAGCGGCGGAAACTCAAGGCTAGAGGAGATGATGGTAAAGGTTCTTGACAAGGTGGAATCCACTGAGGCAGGGGTGTGATATGTGAAAGGAGAAATGTCCAATGTGCGGCAATTGGTAGACTCGCACTCCACCTCGATCAAGCAACTAGAGCGAAAATTGGGGCAACTTTCAGCTTCACTGAATCAAAGGAACGCTGGGTCACTTCCCAGTGATACTGTGTAGAATTCGAAGAATGATGGCCACTGCGTGGCGATCACCACGAGAAGTGGTAAGGTACCTTCTAACCCTATTATTGCCAGTGATGTAGGTCAGGATAAAACAGATGGCAAGATACCTAGCCCCATGGAGGTGCGTATGATGGGGATGACAATATTGACACAGCACCAACAGAGCTAGAGGCTGCCAAAAAGGCAATAGATGTGGACACTCCCGATATGCCGAGCCTGCCAGCCACCACCGCCATTCCCACAAAGGTTGAAAAAAAAGGCTGAGGATGGCAAGTTTAAAATATTTTTGTCTATGCTGAAGGAGCTGTCCGTGAACATCCCTCTAGTGGAAGCACTTGAACAGATGCCAGGCTGTGCTAAGTTTATGAAAGACTTAGTCACCAAGAAGAGGATAATCACGATTGAGCCAACTGACAATCTACACCACTGTAGCGCCATTGCTACAAGGTCCTTGGTTGAGAAGAAGGGCGATCCAGGGGCCTTCACCATCCCGTGCACTATTGGGGCCTATAATTTTGCACGGGCCCTCTGTGACCTGGGTGCTAGCATTAACATAATGCCGCTAGCAGTGTATCAACAGTTGGGCTTGGGAGCCCCTACACCCACTACCATGCTACTACTAATGGCAGACAAATCAGTGAAGAGGCCCGTGGGGATTTTGTGGCCGTATTGGTTCGAGCTGGCAGGTTCATCTTCCCTGAAGATTTTTTAATCCTTGATTGTAAAGTGGATTTCGAAGTGCCTATCATCATCAGAAGACCATTTCTGGCAACTGGCAAGGCGCTAGTGGATGTAGAGAGTAGAGAACTCACCTTTCTAATGAACACTGAGGAGGTAAAATTCAGTGTGTGTTCTCCCATGAAGAGGCCTAAAGAGTTGTAGTGATGTCTGTCATGGATGTAGTGATGACTGTTTCTCAAAGACCCCACTAGAGGAAAAGATGACCATAGACACGCTGGTTGCAATGCTGATGAACTTTCCAGGAGATGGTGTCGATGGGTACAAAGACACCATGTATGCATTATAGGGCATGCGAACCAGAACATTTGTTCCCCGAAAGCTGGACTTGGACTTGAAAAATAGGCTAACACCACCAGCCAAACCATCTGTTGAGGAGCCTCATGTTGTGGATCTTAAGGAGTTGCCCCAGCACCTAGGGTATGCATTCTTGGGCCACAATAACACTCTTCCTATGATTGTGGTCGCAGATCTTTAGGAGGACCAGGTGAAAGCATTATTGGGGGTCCTCCAAAAGTTCAAGAGAGCTATTGGTTGGACCATTGCAGACATTATCAGAATCCCTCCAGGAATCTGCACTCACAAAATAAGTTGGAGGATGACTATGTGCCCAGTATCGAGCATCAGAGAAGGCTTAATCCACCTATGCAAGAGGTAGTGAAAAAGGAGATTATCAAGTGGCTAGATCCTGGGGTTGTATACCCCATCTCGGACAGCAAATAGGAGAGCCCAGTACAATGTGTCCCAAAGAAGGGGGGGGGGGGCATGAAAGTGGTGGCTAATGACAAGAATGAGCTTGTCCCTTTGAGACCTGTCATAGGGTGGCGAGTGTGCATGGACTATCGGAAGCTGAACAGATGGACTTTGAAGGATCACTTCCCTATGCCCTTCATGGATCAGATGCTTGACAGGTTAGCAGGTAGAGGGTGGTATTTCTTCCTTGATGGGTATTCGGGTTACAACCAAATATCTATCGCCCTGGAGGATCAAGAGAAGACTACCTTCACTTGCCCTTATGGGATGTTGACTTTGAAGGATCACTTCCCCATTCCCTTCATGGATTAAATGCTTGACAGGTTAGCAGGTAGAGGGTGGTATTGCTTCCTGGATGGGTATTCAGGTTATAACCAAATATCCATCGCCCCGGAGGATCAGAAAAAGACTACCTTCACTTTCCCTTATGAAGGATCACTTCCCCATGACCCTCATAGATCAGATGCTTGACAGGTTAGCAGGTAGAGGGTGGTATTGCTTCATGGATGGGTATTTGGGTTACAACCAAATATCCATCGCCCCGGAGGATCAGGAGAAGACTACCTTCACTTGCCCTTATGGGACTTTTGCCTTCGGGCGGATGCCATTCGGGCTTTATAGCGCCCTAGCCACCTTCCAACTGTATGATGTCGATCTTTTTAGACATGGTTGAAGACACCCTTAAGGTATTTATGGATGACCTTTCTATGGTGGGTGACTCTTTTGACGATTGTCTGTTAAATCTTAGCAGGGCACTACAAAGCTGCGAGGAGGCTAACTTGGTGTTAAACTGGGAGAAATACCATTTCATGGTCAAGGAGGGGATAGTCCTTGGACACAAGGTTTCAGATAAGGGCATCGAGGTTGATAAAGCGAAAATTGAGGTTATTGAGAAGTTGCCACCTCCCATATCAGTGAAAGGGGTCCAGAGTTTTCTTGGGCATGTGGGCTTCTACCGCAGGTTTATCAAAGACTTCTCCAATATTTCACATCCATTGTGTAAGCTATTGGAGAAAGATGTGAAGTTTTGGTTTGATGATGTGTGTCGGCATGCCTTCGAGACTCTGAAGCAAAAGTTGATCTCTGCACCCATGGTAGTTGCACCAGACTGGGGTTCCCCATTTGAGGTGATGTGTGACGCGAGCAGAGTTGCTGTGGATGTTGTACTGGGGCAAAAGTGCAACAAGATCTTTCATCCTATCTACTATGCCAGCAAGACCTTGAATGACGCTCAAAGGAATTACACTGTGATTGAGCAGGAGATGCTAGCTGTAGTGTTCGTGTTTGACAAGTTTCGGGCCTACCTATTGGCCACAAAGGTGATTGTGCATCAAGACCATGCAACACTACGGTATCTCATGGCAAAGAAGGATGCTAAGCCAAGAATAATTTGATGGGTGCTCTTGCTGCAAGAGTTCGACTTCGAGGTGCAAGACCGTAAAGGCACGGAAAACCAAGTGGCAGACCACCTGTTAAGGTTGGAAGATGAGGCCAGATCTAAAGATTGGTTGAGCATCGATGATTCGTTTCTCGATGAGCAGGTATTGGCAGCTTCTGCTGACTTAATCCCTTGGTTTGCTGATTTCGCTAACTTTCTGGTGAGCGATATTATGCCTGAGGGGCTTAACCCTCACCAGAGAAAAAAGTTTCTTCATGATGTTCGCAGGTACTTTTGGGATGACCCATACTTGTTCAGAAAATGTGCAGATGGGGTCATCAGGCAATGCATATCGGAAGCGGAGATGTTAAGCATCATGGAAGCCTACCACTCTTCCCTAGTTGGGGGCCATCATGGTGGTGCCAGCACAGCGAAAAAGATCTTGTAATGTGGATACTACTGGCCCACCATCTACAAAGATGCCCATGACATGGTGCGGGGGTGTGATCAGTGTCAGCGCCAAGGCAACATCTCTAGACGTCAAGAGCTCCCAATGACTCCCATCCTTGAAATAGAACTATTCGATGTATGGGGCATTGATTTTATGCGTCCATTTGTGAGCTCTTTTGAAATGAAGTACATCTTAGTGGCGGTGGACTACGTCTCCAAATGGGTGGAGGCAATGGCATGCACAAACAATGAGATCAAAAGCGTGGTACAGTTTCTGAGGCGGAACATCTTCGCCAGGTTTGGGACACCCAGAACTATCATCAGTGATGGGGGCTCCCACTTTTGCAACAAATACTTCCGGGCTATACTAGCTAAGTACGGGATGTGACAACACAAGGTTGCAACACCATACCATCCGCAGACAAGTGGGCAGGTTGAAGTGTCAAACAGGGAAATCAAGGAGATCCCGACCAAGTCTGTGAATGCCACTAGAACGGACTGGGCTCGGAAGCTTGACGATGCACTATAGGCCTACTGAACAGCTTACAAGATGCCCATTGAAATGTCCCCATATCAATCGGTGTTTGGTAAAGCCTGTTATCTGCCGGTAGAATTGGAGCACAAGGCGCTCTGGGCTCTTAAGGCCCTGAACATGAAGTGGGATGAGGCAACCAATGCGAGGCCTGATCAGCTAAATGAACTGGATGAATTTCGCCTCCAGGTTTATGAGAGTGCAGCACTGTATAAAGACATGATGAAGTCCCATCATGACAAGCATATTGCACCAAGAAGTTTCGATGTTGGTGACAAGGTTCTGCTGTACAACTCAAGCTTGAGGTTATTTCCAGGAAAGCTGAAATCTAGGTGGTCTGGCCCGTACAAGATTGCTCAGGTATTCCCACATGGTGCAGTTGAGTTGGAAACTGACGAAGGGCACCATTTCAAAGTTAATGGGCAGCGGGTAAAGCAGTATTTTGGTGCTGTAGACGAAACCTTATTTGTTGAGGTCTTACATCTTGATGAAGTTTGAGTAGTTAACATAACTGCGTCGAGTCGTGACGTTAAACCAAGCGCTTAATGGAAGGCAACCCATAATAAAAATAAAGTGTATATTTTATGTCATGCATTGCACTGTTTTTAATTTTTGGCTCCAGGGAAGGATGAGCACTGTGGTGAGAGGCATGAGCATACGTGTGGGTGAAGGGGGTGACACAAATGCACAACAATGAACTGGCAAAGTAGAGCCGCACGGAGGCCTAAACGGCCCGTGTGATGCCAAACGGACTGTCTAACAGCCTGTGTTGTGCATGGCCCTAGGTAAGTGCCACTAATTCAAAGGCTGGGCACACGGACCATTCTCACGGTCCGTGTGGCTCGTTACGGTCCATCCAAGTGTCCGTTGCGTGATAGTGCCAGTTATGATTTTTAAACCCCAAGGCTGGGCATACGGTTGGCTTTAACGGACCGTTCCACTCATAATGGACCATTTGACCAACTGTCTAGGCGACGCATCAGGTCGGGTATTTATACCCTCTTTCCCACTTTCACTTTTATATTTACTCTCTCTCTCTAACGCCTCTCACGCCAGATTCCCCCTTTCACCACCACGAAAATTCTATCTCTTCTTGCACGATTTGTGAAATACTCCCACGATCCGTAGCACTTTCCTTGGGAGATTTTCTAGTTCTAACTTCAAGTCTCTCTTGTCAAGTAAGTTTTCTAGTTTGTCCTTTTTTTTTTAGTTTAAATTTTCTCTAGTTTTTAGTCTATGTGCGAATCTTGCTTCCACCTTGGTCCATTCCGTGTTATATGACACTTTTGTGTACAATTTCTAGAAGATTTTGTGTTGGGTTAGAGTAAATCGCCATTGTGGAACTTTGGATTCTTGAACATGGGAGTTTTGTGATTTTAGGGTTTCTAGAGTCAAATTAATGATGTCTTATGTGTTGTAAGCAAGTATAATGGTCAATCTTGTGTGCTATATTCCGAATTTCATGAATGAATGTGGGTTTTTAAGCTTTGGGGCTGACTGGGTGTGACGAGTGGTTTCACGGTGCGTTACAGGGGCCGTGTAGTGGTCCGTGCAGAAGCACCTGTTGCCCCGATAGTGATCACCTCTCACAGATCGTCTTCTCGGACCGTGTTACTCTACATGGGCTGTATGGCCGTCTGTGTCAGGTACTTACATAGTCAAACCCCAAGTTCACTCACACGAGCCTCACCACGGACCATGTAATACTACACGGCCTGTGTAAGGCCCTCCGTGTCAGATTACTTTCGCATGTAATGCTGCACTGTATTGATCCTCGGTAGTTTCTATATGCATCCTAGTGCAAAACTCTCTATGATAGACCGGGTGACGCCACTCTTAAGGGTTTTTGTCACTTTTATAACACAGGGGAAGTCTGAGTACCCATTTGTGTGTCGTCCTGCTTATTCCGACATAACTAACTATTTTATTATTTGTGGTATTTGCAGGCAAAATAGGTCCCCGTCTAAGATCACGCCGCCAGCCTAGGGATGAGCATGAGTCACGTCTCCGGGATTCTATCAATGATTCTACTAGTCAGTGCAAGTAGAGTGACTCCTCGGGAGCATCCAATGTGCAGTTCATCGGCAATGTCTCCCCTCACTCCCCTCGCACTACAAGAGCTCGTGCAGCGGGCCAACCTACAACCCCTAGTCTAAGAAGGGGTTCCTGAGGTGGGAGTTGAGGGGGAGGATGAGATTCCGGAGCAAGAGGATGAGGCAGGCACACCCAAAATAGCTGAGCACAATGCAGAGGATGTGGACGACATCCTGGTCCTCCGAGACAGTGACGATGAAGCCATACACCAGGCGGTTTCTCAAACATCTGACACTAAGACTACATGGTGGCTTCTCGTGTTCTTGCACGGACGATAGACAGTCCCCGGTGCTAAGGAGATCTATGTGAATGGCCTTACTAAAGGCTCCGGGGGGTACCAACGGAGGGCCATCGTCCCTGAGATGCGGGTCATCATTGATCAACTGCATAGGGTTCTAGAGATAAAAGCTACATTTGAGGCCTACCAGTTTTGGTGGATGGAGCAACCACCCGGCTACTACGGGCCAGACCTGATCACTGAATTCTACTCCAGCTATGCTGCCAGCCTACTAGCCTCTATTGATGGTAACTAGTCCAAGAGAGTGAAGAGGCATCTAGCCTATAAATTATCCCCACGGAAATATGTCATGGTGAGTGGGGAATAGGTACAGATTTCAGCAACCACCATCAACAGGTTCTTATTTGGGCCAGACTACCAAGCCCCACCGGATGGATTATTCATCTCCAAGCACCTACAAATTACTGATGAGGTCCAAATGTCTGACCCCACTTCATGGGCCACTCGGTTAATGTGGGTTACAGAGCAAATTACTGTGCAAGGAGCTGAGTCAGCCTAGGTTTCAAACCCCAAAATCCTTATTACCAAGGCGTTGCTCACTTTTGTTGCAAAGTTCTGGTGGTCGGTGGTGCAGGCTCGACTACGACCCACAGCTAATGACAACACACTCCAACCTTCTCATGCTTCGTTGGTAGCATGCTTGATTGCACGGTATGGAATCAATGTGGGTTAGGTCATTGCCTTGGAGATGAGAGACTAGGCCTTATCAGACAGAGTAGGTATGTCCTTTCCATGCTCGATCCGGGCGCTTTGCAAGCAGACATGTCTCCCTACCACCCATATCCTGGATCATAAGATGGCTCCGAAAGGCGTGGTCAACATTGCCATGATCAAAGATGTTCAGAACCCACTGTTCCACGGTAGAGCAAGCCGGCTTGGATTGCCTGCAACGATTCCCGGGAACCTCCACAACATCCCTTGTCTTTCAAGGAGCACACCACTGCCCCACAATCAGGTATGGCTTCTGAGCAGCCCGAGGGTAGTGGTGCAGCTCCTCTGACGCAACAAGGGTATGCCTATGTTCCTTATGAATTTTTAGCCCGAGTAGTGACCGACCAGCGGCAAACGCGGGAAATTATTGACCAGATAGTGGCACGGCTGCCGCAGGTGGTACAATCTCACGTCTAGCTGGCGGAGGATCGTCTTCGTGCAAAGTATTCGGGCCAAATCAGCAGCTTACAAGAACAGGTTAACACCTTGGAGGTATACTTCCATAACATGTTTGGGAGTATGTCTAGAGATGAAATGTCCATGTTGGTGTAGACTATTCATGATATGAAGGCTAAAATTTGCCAAATGACAGCCCATATAGCAGCACGGTGCCAGCTCCGGCTCCACCTCCAGATTCTTTGATGTCACTTTTCAACACCCCGATGGAGCCGAGTTTAGACGATATATGGGGCGTTCCGCCCGCGCCAGCTACTGTCCAGGTGTAACCCTCGGAAGAGCCCATTATAAAGGACAAAAGGAAGTGTTGTAGCCATCGCAACAGCCCTCTGGAGGATCCACAGCGAGAAGAAAAGAGGAGATTGCACAAGTCCATGAGAGCCCAATGCTGAGCATCTACAGAACAGGAAGAGAGAGAGCAGCTAGCATATGAGGCAGCTCGGACAGGAGCCTCTGAGAGCGTCGTCAGACCAGACGCGACTGTTAATGATAGGGACCCAATTGGTAGGTCTGACCACGATGACCCGACTGATGCGTAGGGCATCCCAGGTATGTTCTACTCCTATTCTGTGCTTTATTGTTAATTATGGTGCAATGAGGGCATTGCACAATATTTTTGAAGGGGGTGGGGCATCCTGAACCCTGCGGAGTTTTTCTTGCCATGTTTCTTTTCACTTAAGCTGTATTATCTAGTAGAACTGGCATGTTTAGGTCGTAATGTTTGATGATTTTGTAAAAACATGTGCTTACATTTGTTTAGGGTAACCCTTGTGCTGAGTTTAACATTAAAAATGTTGTAAAAAGCTTGTATGTGCATGAATCCCATCTTGATAAACTGTTATGCATTTTGGAAAGCATGTTATGCATGGTATGGTTGGCTCATTGATGAATGAAGTGTGACTAGGTTGATTTGCACCAATTAGTGTAAGGGATGTGCTGCGTGTGTGTGAGCCTGTTTATTGAAAAATTCGGCGACACACTTGTACGCTAGAACTTGCCTGGTTAGTCCCACTAAAACAATTGAATGATTGGATTAGGATAAGATCTTAGGTCATTTTTGTTGTGAAGTCACTTAGCCTGAAATCAACCAACCAAATGAAGTTGCTCCCGTTGAACCAAAAGTTGAGCCTTAATAGACCTTTTCTTTCCAATCACCCAACTCACCTTCCTAACCTATCTGGAGATCTTTTCTTTGGCCCTGGTCTCTCTAAGGACATTGTGAACCTCAACCTAGGCCAAAAGCCTAAGTTGAGGGTGGCTTACATTGGCCCTGGTCCGTTAAAAAGATATTGTGAACCTTAACTTAGGCCAAAAGCCTAAGTTGAGGGTGGCTATCATAAGAAAAATAGGAAAGTAAGTATGGGAAAGATCCAAGTGACGAGAGGAGAAGGGAATTTTGGGGTGACCATAAAAAAAAGAAAACAAAATAGTGAAGTCACTCCCAACTGCAAAAAAAGTTGGAAGGATAGGGGCAATAAGAGTTTGGAGGCTGAAAGTAGAGTCTAAGTCAAAGCAGTGTTTGGGAAGGGAAAATTAGTCACTTTGATCCTAAATTTACCTCACCCTAGCATGAGCCTACATTACAAGCCGCAAAAGTCCTAACGTGATCCTAAAAAAGTCATTCAAGAGTAAGGTGGTGAAAATAAGGGCAAGCATATGGTCCATACTTGTGTGTTGGTGGAAAGTTTTGTTCTGAGTGCGAGTGTCTACATTCAAATCTCTGTATTGCATTTATACACTGTGTGTGAGACTTCTTTGAAGTGAGGGCATTGTCTTTACACTGATTGGCTACTTATACAACTGATTCATCTTTGTTCCGGATCATATGGAGGCTGACTGTACATGCAGGCTGCCCACCTTAATCTATGCGGGTCGGTTTGGGGTGTAAGCATATTTAGGCCATGGTTTTTGAGCATACAACGTAAAATTAAACGGTTACCCGTATATCTTATTGAGGCACTTGTATTTACGAGTTGTTTGTGTGAGTCGTCATTACTTGACGATAAGCAAACATTCTAAGTTGAGGGCGTTGATGAGTCGTAGAAATACGACTCTTATGACGCTTTAAGCGAAGGATTTTTTCACATTCTCAAGAAAATATGTTGGTTTGGTGTGTGTTTTGGTACTTTGCAGGAAAATGACGAAGGTATGGAATGACGGAGAAATTTTGAGAAAAAGAATGAAAAATCGGTGAAGTGGAGACATACGGAACCTCTCACGCACCGTGTAACATCACACGAACCGTGGAAGGGTGTGTGAAGGGTCCAACAAAGTGAAGCTGAAAATTGAGCCAAGTGAGGGACCACGGAGGTCTTCACGGACCGTGTCACGGTACACGGACTGTATGACCAACCGTGACCTTACACTTGGCGTGGAACTGGCACGAAACCAAGGCAAAACTCACAAAGGGCTCACACAGACTGTCAAAGCTCTCACGGGCCATGCCATATGCCACGAGGTTGACGTGAATTAGAAGGATCACCATAAAAAATAATAGAAATCATGCAAGTGAAGGTACACCGGGCCTCTCATGGACCGTGGCATGGGTCGTACAGTTGGAATGTAGAAATCGGTCAGAATTTGCTCCAAGTGAAGACTCACGGACCGTTAAACGGTCCGTGAAACCCTACACGGGCCGTGTCAGTATCCGTGAGAAGCAAGAAGTGATGATCCACGGACCGTGTGACGGTTTGTCTGTACCTACATGGCCCGTGTGAAGACCCGTACCCATGCCTAAGTCTATTTTTCTATTTTTTAATTGGATTAGTTTTTTCCTTGTATATATATAGTTATTTTATTCCGTTTTAGGTTGTTGTTGAATGCTAGGGTCAGAAAACAAACAGAGAACAATATTGTGACTTTACTTTACATTAGATTCTTGTGTTTTGATCATATCTTCGAAGATTGTAACACGGGGATTCATTGTTATTTCAATCATAAGTCAATTAGTATGATCTGAGGATATATATATATGGATTGTATTTGTATTGTATCATTCTAGTTCTGTATATATTTTTATTTTGATTCTATAGTAGCTCTGTATAGGTGATTTTCAGGTTCTGGGATAGGTTATTCTTCGCTTATGTTGTATGCTATTAGCTACATCGTGCATAGTTATGTATTGGGTTGGCTTGCCTAGACGCAAGATCTAACAGGCGCCATCCTGACCTCAAAAGTCAGGTCATGACATTGAATGAGAAATCATGAGAACCATAAAATTCATACTTAAATTTAGTAGAAAATGAGAAGAATTTATCAGACTCCATAGATGAAAGGTATCCATGGATGAATATCCATATTCCTTGAGTGATTGCTTGAATATAATCGAGAATTTGATGGTGAAACTTGGCGGTTCTAGCTTTAACTTTATTAGGAGCTTGAGGAAGTACCAACTTGAGAGAATTTGGGGTCTTAAGTGTGAAATTAAGGAATGGGGTAAAAGAACATTGTAAAAATGGTTATAGGTGGATTAATAGGCTCAAAACAAAGTAGTTTAGAAGTTAGGAGGGTAGGATAGGTCCAAAATACCCTTAATTAAGTTACACCATACAGAGACTATGACCAAGTCTACAGATCGTAGACATATTCACAAACTATATAAGGATTTCTTATAGCTGTGGCCTAATATCATGCTTGCAGAACCTCAACCACGACCTTGTTCTACGAGCCTGTCATATCGTTTACAGCCCGTAGAACCCCCTCGTAGACCCCTTACAAAATTCTTAGCAAAATTTCACTCTTCTAGGACCCACACTATGAGACCTTACTTTGGTCTAACAATCCATATAAGGTATGCCATCTAGGTCCGTGGATAAAGTCCTGCAATTTGTCAAATTCTAAAATTTTTGGACCTCATCTACAACAACTATTTGCGGGTCGTGGTTCCATGTACGACATGTCGTGGAAACATTTACATTGACTAATTTTCTTGAATATTGTTTAGTCCAAGTTCCATCCATGAGACCCCATCTATGACCCAAAAAGTGATCTATGATTCGTAGATGGTTCTCTATAGCCTCTACATGTGCACTTTTCTGCATTTTCTCCTTGTCAACATTCCAGCTTACAGGTTATTACAATATCTCACCTTTGAAAACATTCATCTTTAAATGGAATAAAAATTAGACTGAGTAGAGTAGAATATATATCTACCAGCCCAACAGTCACGACCCAGGCCTAGGGCCTAGGCGTGACGCAGTGAATGAGGAACGTGAAGGCACCTCACCCATTCCTCTTAGCATTCATTAAGCATTCATAGGTATTTGAACATGAATAAAGAGGAACAGAAATAGGGAAATAGGGCTAAGGTACATTCATCATAAAATCCATAAAGGAAGCTAATATAAAAATGCATGCATCTTGTCCAAATGTACCATCTAATAAAGAATTTGCAGGGGCTAAGACATACTTAAAGCTCACCCACAAGAATAAGTGTCAAAATGAAATACAACTTAAGGAAAAGTGAATGTCTTAATACATCATAACAAGAAGAAATTAGGTGTGGTCCCCGAACTAGAGGACTCACAAAAATAGTTGTCTCTAAACGTCCAAAAGTCTAGCCATGTGCCTGGGGAGGAGGAATGTCAGTCCTTACATGGTGATATCATGTAGGAACAATATGTGTTAGTATTTTCAATGTACTAAGTATGTGGACATGCAAATGCAATAATAAGATCATAACATTATAATAAGTAGTATGGATAATTGTAAGCAAAGAGTAAAGCTCAACATGAAATGAATGGTCAATGTATCATTTAAAAATATTCTTTGAAGTGACATAGTCATCATCATATGTCATGTACATATATATATAATCATATGTCATGTACATATATATGTGGGAGGAGACCGTACCCAACATTTAAGACCATACGAGCTACTACATGGAATCCAACATAACCCCCTATGTTGGGATGGGGAGACTACTTATTAGTTAGAACTCCATCAAACTATGGATGCACATCTCAACATTAACTTTGATATTGTGGATCTACTGGCCTTAGCCTACAAGGGCTCCTACGGTGGTATGTTTAATAAGACAAGATATTTCTTTGAAGGTTCCCTATCGAACCCCACCTCAATGATCCATTCGGTGCTAAGTCAAGTCCCATGGAATACTTTAAAACACTATCATAATCATGCATGCATAAACTTGAAAATATAAATATCATCTTAATAGGAGTAGTTCATTAACATATAAATCTCATCAAGCGAGAATTGTCCTTTCATATGAGGGTCTATCTTTTGGTGATAATCATTCTTTCACCACCCTAAAATATCATAAAGGCATCATAAAATATTCTACAAACTTTCATTAAACTCTCATGAACATCAAGTGGAAAGCCCTTATCATTCATATAATGTTTCAATAAGGGATTCAACTTAAAACTTGATGAGTTAATGCATACAGACTTTAAATCATGATATTCAAGAGTGTATTATGCACCAATCAAGTGAAACTTAATCTTTTGACAACCCTCAAAGCATCCCACCATAATCATTGAAAATTTAAGAGAGGGAAACACGAAAATAATCTTATAAATTGTCAACTTATCATAAGAATAACATAATATATATTTTATATAACTCATGTATTAAAAATACATCACAATTTAATCTTTTAAAGAGAACTCACGAAGCCCATAAAATTCCATAAATAGAAGATGAGGTAAAATGGGAATTTTACTGGAGTTTTTGGATGAAAGTGATCCACAAATAAAACCCACATGCTTGATTGAGAAGCCTAAGAAAGGACTTGAAGCTTGAAGGAGGAGACTTGGAAACCCTTGTTTTTATCTTACCTTGGAGGGGATTATTACATTAGTGAATTTTGGGGAAGTCTACGAATGGGAGTGAAGGAGAGTGTAAGAAATGGTTAGGGACATAGAAAGATCTAAAATGCCTTTCAGTAAAACTGTCAAACCCAAACTACGAACACCATCTACGGATCATAGATGAGATAATGACTCATGAACACGGGGCCTCGTCCTGATTATATTTTCAGACCTATGAAATAGTCTCTGATTGTCAAATTATAAGTCCTCTTTAAGACTCATAACATGTTTTACTAGTCATAGACGCTTTTGTAAAATAGCCCAACAAAACTTTCAAACTCAGGGGCCAAACCACGAGAGATTTTTACAGCTCATACAACAAATTATGACCCATCCTGTTTGCTTGTAAATCCAAGTCTAGAAACTCCATTCTTGATCAACCTAGACCCCAATCCATGAACACCCCTTTACGATCCATAGTTCCTTTTACGAACTGTAAATGCCACTCATAAATTTTCCCCCATACTTAGCCAAATTCTCACCCTGTCTACCTTAATCCATGAGGCTTGGTTACAACCCATGGTTTGAACCACAAGATGTAAATAAGGCTCGTACATACCCTTGCAAATTTACTAGCTTTAATATTTTCTGCACTTTTGTACTTTCTAACTTATAGGGCCTTACAATATCTTTACCTTGGGAACATTCATCCTTGAATATGCCTAACATAAGCTCTAAAGGAGACGAAAACAGCTAACAACCCAACATGAATGCAAAGATGTAATTGGAACATCTTTTCTCATGAAAACTTCAAACTTATACTTAAAATATCATTCAAACGCAATCTTATAGACACTAAAATGTACATGAATGACATGGAAACTGAAATGCAAGGAATTTGAGTCTTTTTAAAGATGAACTTAGTATCTTAGGCTTGAGTAGAATGAAAGACATAAGGGTATCATTTCATCATAGTTGTTTTTGCTTCCCATGTTTCACTCTCCACTTGTTGATTCTTCTTAAGAACCTTGATAGATGCAACTTAATTATTCCTCAACTTCTTCACTTACTGTTCTAGAATTTCCATTGAAACCTATTCATAGTACAAATTTCCTATCTGTAAGCCACCATATGTCGAAACATATGATAGTGCAAAAGAAAAATGGATCCTAGGAAATTTTCAAAGTATCAGTGGTCGTTACGAGAGGCCTTACGGGTTGTATGTTGATGAATGAGCCGTAAATTGGTTCGTGGGTCGAAAGTGTGTATTTCGGTGACTCAAGTTTGGGAGGCCAATCTATGTACAAAGGGTCCTATGAGCTATAAAGAGTTCTACGAGTCATAAGTTATGCTCGTGGATTAAAGGTTAAACTTGGTGAAATTGGGAACTTTAAGGAATTTTGCTTGTAACTCATCAGATGACCCATAGTAGGTTTTATGAGTCATAGACCATATCGTAGAGTGAGAATCAGTGAAGGGGTTTCTAAAACTCTATCACACGAACCCTTTCTATGACCCATAGAATGGACTACAACTCGTAATCGAGGTCTCATGGTCCTGTCTAGTGGATATTTATAAAGTGAACTTCCAACCTTTTTGTGTTCTCTTAACAGCCTCATCTAGTCCTTCCATGACTCCTTATGCAATGCCAAGCCTCTCTCTCATCAAGTCAAGTGCAAACTATTCCAATCGCCTAACTTCTAGCATGAGTTCGTATATATGTCTACTTTAAATGACCATTTATCTTAGAAACTTCCAATTAGGTTCTGTACAACCTACCAAATGGAATCATTTTGAATTATCTTTCCAATGCCACTGGTTTCACCTCATTTGGAGTTCGAACCAAAAAGTTATGCTTATTTTACTGAAGCACTGTCAAGCTGAAAGCTTCTACGACCAACTCTACGGGCCATGGAATGACTTACGACCCTTAAATGGGGTTTTGTGAAACTATCTATCCAGTTTTTAAGAAAGGTGTTTTTGACCTTTCCTCACACCCTAATCCCAATCCTACATTGTTTTGACATCCCATTCGCCCTATATCAGTCTAAAACTCCCGCAAGTGACCTTATTCTTAAATCATTCTTCAAAACCTAATTTCCAACTTTTCTCTCAAGTCTGCCAAGGTTCTTCATTGGAGGAAAAAGCTAGGGTTTTGGGTTTCTTCAACAAATTAGTGATTTCTTCCATAAAACTTTGGCTAAGGTATGTGGGTTTGATTGTGGGGAACGTTCCTTCCCACAAGTCCAACCATTTATCTTCTCCTACTACATAAAGTTTATGAATTCTTAGGGGTATTTTAGGAACTCTTGCATATGACATTACTATTATGCATTCTATGATGGTTTATTTTTATGCATTATCATGAGGTAAAATATCATGTGGAATTTATGAATTTATATGAGTGTTGAGGAAGTCTTAATTAGGTTTTACTTGATAAGATGAATTTCATGTTCCCATGTCCATATTTTGGAAGCTGATGTATAATATTGCAATGGGTTGACTAAGAATTGTTCAAGCGAACTATTTATCACTATGTGTCTTGAAGTATGATTTCTAAATAATGAGGGTTTTACTATAATATTGGTGGGTTGGTTTAAATGACTTTAAAATAAGTTGGTTTTACTCCTCTCTTGTCTTAGACTCTTGAAATGCATGATTTTAAGTACATGTACATATACCCACCATGCTTGACTAAATTTACTTGACAAGGATTTTCATGAAGATTTCACAAACTATTTGCATGACATGACTATGAAGAAAACTATGATGATATTATGATGAGTATTAAATTACTTTATCTTTGTATAACATTATGAGATAACAAGTCATGGAAATTTGTTATTTAATATTAGGATTTAATGACACCCTAACTATGCTTTGCTATGATAAAGTGGGTTATTTTGCACGATTTGAAATAGGGGTTTTGCTACTCTCCTTATATCGAAAGATGTTGTTTTGCATGGTTTCAAGCACAAATGCATACTCGCTATGTTTTACTAAATCATGAACTAAGCTTCTTATGTTAACAAAGGCTTTATGGCAAGTTATGTGATTTACGAATGATATAATTTATGAAGGGCTATTATGTATGCGATGAATTGTGAAATGTTGTGAAAGCTATGGAAAGTTATGAGCCTATCTTTGATATGATTAAGCCTTGGTTTTTATGAGCTAATCTATGAACTATGAAGGTACTAAAATGCTTTGAATATTAGGATAATAAGAATAATTTAAGTATTCCTTGGGATTGTGACCTAGCACCAAGCTGGCCTTAGTAAATAACCATTATCTCATAACTATGTCACCATCATAGGATTGTGAACTAGTTAATGGACCCATATAGCTTAAGTTTCATGATATACCGAAATAGGAGATGTTCCCGTAAGGTTAATAAAATATTTATAATGAAAAGGGAGATGTTTCCGTTGGATTAATAAAATATGTTTGCCGAAATGAGAGATGTTCCCGTAAGGTTAATAAAATATGTATAATGAAATGGGGGATGTTCTCATAAGGTTAATTAAATACGTATACCGACATGGGAGATATTCCCGAAAGGTTAATAAAATATATGTATCGAAATGGGAGACGTTCCTATAACGTTAGTAAAATATGTATATCGAAATGGGAGATGTTCCCATAAGGTTGATAAAATATGTATGCCAAAATGGGAGATATTTTTGTAAGGATAATAAAATATGTATTTTGAAATAGGAGATGTTCCCGTAAGGTTAGAAATATATGTATACCGAAATGGGAGATGTTCCCATAAAGTTAATAAAATATATATACCGAAATGGGAGATGTTCCCGTAAGGTTAATAAAATACATATAGTGAAATGGGAAATGTTTCTGTAAGGTTAATAAATTACATATACCAAAATGGGAGATGTTCCAAAAAGTTAATAAAATATGTATGCCGAAATGAGAGATGTTCCCATAAGTTTAATGAAATATATATACCGAAATTAGAGACGTTCCCATAAGGTTAATAAAATATGTATACCAAAAGGGGAGATGTTCTTGTAAGGTCAATAAAATATGTACACCGAAATTGGAGATGTTCCTATAAGGTTAATAAAATATGTATAACAAAATGGGAGATGTTTTCGTAAGGTTAATAAAATGTGTATACCAAAATGGAAAATGTTCTCGTAAGGTTAATAAAATATGTATACCAAAATGGGAGATGTACCCGTAAGATTAGTAAAATACATCTACCAAAATGGGAGATGTTCCTGTAAAGTTAATAAAATGCATATAACAAAATGGGAGATATTCCCGTAAGGTTAATAAAATATGTATACTGAAATGGGAGATGTTCCCATAAGGTTGATAAATCATGGGTGCTGAAATGGGAGATGTTCTCGTAAGGTAACTATGAGGCACTTTTTGAAATGGGTGATATTCTTGTAAGGTGAGTGTTTGGTTTACCCCAGCAAGGTAGACCACCCCTTTATTCACTGTGGGGTGAATACCAAAATTTCAAGTAGTAGCTCGCTTGGTCGTATTTGATGGTTATGGTCTTTTCCCATCTATGTATGATATGTTTTATGGAATGGCAATCCGTATGCATGTTTTTACTAAGGCATTGAGTGTTTATCTCATATGGAGCTTACATCCGTGATTATGATTATGCATATTGCTTAATTACGACTTATGTTCCTTGTTGCATTTGCACCCCACATACTTAGTATATTCTAAAGTACTGACGCATACTTTTTGCCTGCATGATCTAACCATGTAGAAACCGAAGTTTCTTTCCATCCTCCTCCTCCTCGCAGTTAATTGGTGGTCAAGGCTTGCTATTGGTGAGTCCTCCACATTCAGGGACAACATCTGTTTACTTTCATGCTTTTACTTAGACTATTCTATTTTTTGGATAACATCTTTGAGGGTGAGCCTAGGAGATATCTTAGCCCCCGCTCCATTCGTAGTTAGAAGTGTTTTTAGATACAAGGGTTGTATGTTATGAGCTTGGCTCTTATTATATATATGTGTTGAAGGAGTTTTCCCTTAGTCCCTTATCCCCTTTTATGTTGAATGTTTGTTACGTTGACAAGATGGAAGTGCCAAGTCCCTAATGCCCCATAGCGTAAGTCATACTTACCCACTCCTTAGACTTATTTGCTAAGTGATTCATGTTTATCCTCATCCCTACAACATTACCATAGCATGAGTCCAAAGCCCCCCTTCTATTAGAAATTATGTTTTACATGTTTATTGCTCTTTCATGCTTTCAAAAAACCAAGGATGTATTGTGCATACTTAAGAGGCTTATTTGGGACCCCTTCAGGTTCCCATTCGCCGTGTCACATTCAGGCCCTACGCTTGGGATGTGACAAGCTTGGTATCAGAGCACTAGGTTTAAAAATGATCCTCAGAAATCTAACACACCGCGTTAAGTAGAGTCTTGTTCATGGTTATGAAGGGCGCCATAACTATGAATAGGAGGCTATGAGGCATTTTAGGAAATGCATCACTTCTTCATGATCAATGTCATGTGGTAGGGCTAAATCTTCTAAGGTTTATTTCTGATTCAAATCTTTTGTGTTTCAGAATATGTCTCAAGCTATTCAAAATGGTTGACAAGATGGTAGATATCCCTAGCTTGAGGATCAACTTCCTAACAATGACATATCAAATGCAGAGATTCGTAATGTTCTATGGCTATTGGCCAAAGTTGTAATCGCTCAACTCTACCAATAGGTGGGTGCCCTTGAGATGTCAAATGATAAAAGGAGGGAGAGGAAGGACAAGAGGTCCCGAGTTGATGGTGCAACATCTTCTACTAGTCTACCGGTGCCAAAGTATGAAAAGGAAAGGCTTCCTTTTGCCATTTGTCAAGGGTGTGGAAAGAAGCATCAAGAAAAGTGTTTGGTTGGGACTGAGGGTTATTTCAAGTGTAGTGGTATTGGGCATAAGATGAGAGATTATTCTTTGGCCTCCGCAAAAGGGAGAAAAAAAAGGCTCAACTTGAAGGTGGACTCCCATATGCTAAGTTTGGTGGTGATGGTGCACCAAATCCTCCTAGGTGCAAAAAATGTGCAAAGAATCATGCCAGCATGTGTCTGAGAAACACGGGTGCATGTTTTTGGTGTGGCAAAATGGGCCACAAGATTGTTGATTTTCCATATGCTCAAAGGGAAGGTAAAGATAATCGTCCTATAGGGCATAGTGCTCATAGAACTCACAAGGTACAAGATGGTGCCTAGGGCGGTGATGCTACTATTCCCCAGTGTCAAGGCGAGGGTGCTGGTGTTCAAGCCTCTCTTACATGCCACAAGTGTGGAAGGTATCATTCGGGAGATTATTTGGCTTGTTCAAGTGCATGTTTCGGGTGCGGCGCAAAGGATCATAAGTTGAGGCACTACCCATGGGTTACTAAGAACTATAAGGATGACCGTCGACGATCTCAACCATACCCCTCCAAGGGTCCGTAAATTTGGTGTGGTACTTTATCTGGTACGTTAAAAGTTTTATGATTATGATATCTATGATTTATTGGATTTGGGTACCACTTTGTCATTCATTACTCCATCTATTGCTAATCAATTTCATGTGTGTCCCAAATTATTATGTGAACCCTTTGAGTTGTCTACCCTCGTTGGCGAGTCCAATATCTCTAGAAGAGTTTGTAGGGGTTATCCCGTGCCTATACTGCATGGATTCTTGCGTTATGATTTTTTTGAGCTTGACCTAGTAGATTTTGATAACATTCTTAGGATGGATCTCATGAATAGGATCTTTAAGCCCTACCTTGACATATTTGTAGTGGAATTCATTGATGATATTTTGGTTTACTCCCAAAGCGAAGAAAAGCATGTGCGGCTTTTGAGGATAGTGTTGCAAACCTTTAAGGAAAGAAAGTTGTTTGATAAGTTTAATAAATGTAGCTATGATTAGAAGAAGTTGCATTCGTTAGGCATGTGGTGGAAGGTGAGGGAGTCAAAGTTAATCCCAAGAAAAAGGGAAGTTCATTGTTTGGCTTGGTTGGGAGTTAGGTTAGGTAAGGCCGAAAAATGGAGTGATGATGGTTCTAGATCGTTCTTACCCTTTTTGATTGAAGAGGTCAAATTTAAAAAAGGAACCTTGATCCCGCTCTGTTAGAGTTGAAAGCAATGGTGGGGGATGTCAAGGTAGAGGTTTTCCTCCAAGGGGGAGATGTTGTACCGAATCTTGATGGCTTGAAGGGTTTAGTTTTGAGAGAGGCACATAACTCATCCTATCATATCCACCCTAATTCAAAAAATGAATACATAGAGTTTTGAAGGAGTTATATTGGTTGGGTGTAATCAAAAGTGTTATATTGGTTGGGTGTAATCGAAAGTGTCACCCGTCAAGGGTGTTGATCATCTTGGCAAGAAGGGTAAATTGAGCCCAAGGGTCGTGGGTCCTTATAGGATGTTAGAAAGGGTTGGTAAGGTGACTTATGGACTTGAGTTGCCTAATGAGATGGGGTTGGTTCACCCCGTATTCTATGTGTTCATGTGGAGGAAGTTCATAGGTGACCCAAACTCCATATTCCCTTTGGAAGTTGTAGGTGTTGTGGAAGAAAACTCGACATATGAAGAAGTTTCGTGGAAATATTGAATTGATAAGTAAAGAGGTTGAATAATAGAGGTGTAACATCTATCAAGGTTCTTTGGAGGGAATAGCAAGCCAACGGTGTTACTAGGAAAGCTGAAGAGGATATGAAAAAGAGATAACCCTATCTCTTCCATACAAATCAAGCTTGGGTTACTACGATCCTACCTATTTTAGAACCTCTTCTCCTTGCTTGACATTCTCATGTTATTTATGGATGACTATGTGATTTTGATGTTGCATTGTAAATGCTATTTAAAACATAGTTTAAACATTTTAATTGGTGCATATGTTGCATTTTTTGTATATGGTGCATTTGGCATATGGTGCATGAATTCGTTCTTTAGAGCTTTCCCATTGTACATTCGGTGATGAATGTTCCCAAGGGGGAGATATTTTAAGGCCCTACATGTCGAAACATATGATGGTGCAAAAGGAAAATGGATCATTGGAAATTTTCACAGTATCAATGGTTCTTACGAGAGGCCTTACAGGTCATATGTTAATGTACGAGCCATACATTGGTTCACAGGTCCAAAGTGTGTATTCTAGTGACTCGGGTTTGGGAGGCCATCTATGTACGAGGTGTCCTATGAGCTGTAAGGGGTTCCACGGGTCATATGTTATGCTCATGGATTAAAGGTTAAACTTGGTGAAATTGAGAACTTTCAGGGATTTTGTTTACGACTCATCTGAGGACCAGTAATAGGTTTTATGAATCATACACCATATCGTAGAGTGAGAATCCGAGAAGGGATTTTTGAAACTCTATCAGACGAACTCAATCTACGGCCCATAGAATGAATCACGATCTGTAAATGTGGTCTCGTGGTCCTGTTTGATTTTTATAAAGTGAAGTTCCAACTTTTTTCTATTTTCTTAACAGCCTCAACTAGTCCTTCTATAACCCCTCATGCAATGTCAGGATCCTCTCTCATCAAGTCGAGTGCAAATGATTCCAATCGCCTAACTTATAACATGATTTCGTATATGTGTCTACTTTAAATGATCATTTCTTTTAGCACACTTCGAATTAGGTTCTTTACAACCTACCAAATGAAACCTCTTGAATTATCTTTCCAACGCAATGAGTTTCACCTCATTTGGAGTTCGGACCAAAGAGTTATGCCCATTTTACTAAAGCATTGTCAGGCTGCTAGCTTCTACGACCCACTCTACAGGCCGTAGAATGACTTACGGCCCGTAAATGAGGTTACATGGAAATATCTGGCTAGATTTTAAAAGAGTGTTTTTGAGCTTTCCTCGCACCCTAAGCCCAATCCTATGTCATTTTGACATCTCACACGCGCTATATCAGTCTAAAACTCTTCCAAACGACCCCATTCCTGAATCATTCTTCAAAATCTAATTTCTATGTTTCCTCTCAAGTCTCCTAAGTTATCCGATGAAGGAAAAAGCTAGGGTTTTGGGTTTCTTCAACAAATTACTGATTTCTTCCATAAATCTTTGGCTAAGGTATGTGGGTTTGATTGTGGGGAACCTTCCTTCCCATAAGTCTGACCATTTCTCTTATCCTACTACATGAAGTTAATGAATCTTTAGGGGTATTTTATGAACTCTTGCATATGACATTACTATTATGCATTCTATGATGGTTTATTTTTGTGCATCATCATGAAGTAAAATATCATGTGGAATTAATGAATTTATATGAGCGTTGAGGAAGTCTTAACTAGGTTTTACTTAATAAGATGAATTTCATGTTCCTATGTCCATATTTTGGAAGATGATATATATTATTGCAATGGGTTAACTAAGAATGGTTCAAACTAACTAGTTATCACTATGTGTCTTGAAGTATGGTTTCTAAATTATGAGGGTTTTACTATGATATCGGTGGGTTAGTTTGAATGACTTTAAAATGAGTTGGTTTTATTCCTCTCTTGTCTTAGACTCTTGAAATGCATGATTTTAACTACAAGTACATATATCCACCATGTTTGACTAAATTCACTTGACAAGGATTTTCATAAAGATTTCATGAACTATTTTCATGATATGACTATGAAGAAAACTATGATGATTTTATGATGAGTATTATATTATTTTATCTTTGTATAACATTAGGAGATAACAAGTAGAAGATTTAATGATGTTCTAACTATGCTTTGCTACGATAAAGTGGGTTATTTTGCATGATTTGAAATAGGGGTTTTGCTACTCTTCTCATTTCTAAAGATGTTATTCTTGCATGGTTTTGAGCACAAATTCATACACGCTATATTTTGTTAGATCATGGACTAAGCTTCTTGTGTTAATAAAGGCTTTATGGCAAGATATGTGATTTATGAATGATATAAATTGTGAATGGCTATTATGTATGCTATGAATTATAAAATGTTGTGAAAGCTATGAAAAGTTATGAGACCTATCTTCGATATTATGAAGCCTTGGTTTTCAAGAACTACTATATGAACTATGAAGGTGCTAAAATGCTTTGCATATTGGGATAAGAAAAATAATTTGAGTATCTCCTGGGATTGTGACCTAGCACCAAACGGACCTTGGTAAATAACGATTGTCCCATAACTGTGTTGCAACCATAGGATTGTGAACTAGCTAATGGATCCATAGAGCTTAAGTTGCATGATATACCAAAATGGGATATGTTCCCGTATGGTTAATAAAATATATATACCGAAATGGGAGATGTTCCCATAAGGTTAATAAAATATGTATACCGAAATAAGAGATGTTCTTGTAAGGTTAATAAAATAGGTATGCCAAAATGGAAGATGTTTCCGTAAGATTAATAAAATATGTATGCCAAAATGGGAAATGTTCTCGTAGGGTTAATAAACATGTATACCGAAATAGGACATGTTCCCATAAGGTTAATAACATATATATACTGAAATGGAAGATGTTCCCGTAAGGTTAATAAAATAATTATATCGAAATGGGAGATGTTCCCATAAGGTTAATAAAATATGTATACACAAATGGGAGATGTTCCCATAAGGTTTATAAAATAAGTATACCAAAATGAGAGATGTTCCTGTAAGATTAATAAAATATGTATACCGAAATGGAGATGTTCCTGTTAGGTTAATAAAATATGTATATCAAAATGGGATATATTCTCGTAAGGTTAAAAAAATATATATATACCAAAATGGGAGATGTTTCCGTAAGATTAATATATGTATACAAAAATGGGATATGTTCCCATATGGTTAATAAAATATGTATGCCAAAATAGGAGATGTTCTTATAAGGTTAATAAAATATGTATACCAAAATGTGAGATGTTCCCGTAAGGTTAATAAAATATGTACACCAAAATGGGAGATGTCCCGTAAAGTTAATAAAATATGTATATTGAAATGGGAGATGTTTCCATAAGGTTAACAAAATATGTATATCAAAATGAGAGATATTACCGTAAGGTTAATAAAATATGTATACCAAAATAGGGGATGTTCTTGTAAGGTTAATAAAATATGTATACCGAAATGGGAGATTTCCTGTAAGGTTAATAAAATATGTATACCGAAATGGGAGATATTCCCGTAAGGTCAATAAAATGTGTATACCAAAATGGGAGATGTTTCTGTAAGGCTAATAAATTATGTATACCAAAATGGGAGATATTCTCATAAGATTAATAAAATACATATACTAAAATGGGAGACATTCCCGTAAGTTTAATAAAATACATATACCGAAATGGGAGATGTTCCCGTAAGGTTAATAAAATATGTATACAGAAACAGGAGATGTTCCCCTAAGATTGATAAATCATGGGTGCCGAAATGAGAGATGTTCTCGTAAGGCAACTATGAGGCACTTTCTGAAATGGGTGATGTTCCCATAAGGTGAGTGTTTGGTTTACCTCGACAAGGTATATCGAGATGAACATCGGGATACCAAGTAGTAGCTTGCTTGGTCTTATTTGTTGGTTATGGTCTTTTCCCATCTATGTATGGTATGTTTTATGGTATGGCAATCCTTATGCATGTTTTGACTAAGGCATTGAGCATTTATCTCATATTGAGCTTATATCCATTAATTATGATTATGCATATTGCTTAATTAAGACTTATACTTCTTGTTGCATTTGCACCCCGCAAACTTAGTGCGTTCGAACGTACTAATGCATACTTTTTGTCTGCATGATCTAACCATGTAGTAACCAAAGTTTCATTCCATCCTCCTCCACGCAATTAATCATTTCGGTGAAGGCTTGCTATTGGTGAGTCCTCAACATTCGGGGACAACATCCTTTTACGTTCATGCTTTTATTTAGACTATTCTATTTTTGGATAACATCTTTAAGGGTGAGCCTGGGAGATGTCTGGACCCCGCTCCATTCGTAGTTAGAGCTTTTGTTGGATATATGAGTTGTATGTTATGAGCTCGACTCTTATTATGTCTATGTATTGACGGAGTTTTCCCTTAGTCCCTTATCCCCTTTGGTGGTGAATGTTTGTTATGTTGATAAGATGGGAGTCCCAAGTCCCTAATTCTCCCATAGCATGAGTTACACTTACCTGCCCCTTAGAATTTTTTGTTATGTGAATCATGTTTATCCTCTTCCCTACAACATTCCCATAGCGTGAGTCAAAGCCTCGCTTCATTAAAAATTATGTTTTACATGTTTATTGCTCTTTTATGCTTCCGTGAAACCATGGATGTGCTATGCATTCTTAAGAGGCTTGTTTGGGATCCCTTCAGATTCCCATTCGTCGTGTCATGTCTAGGCCCTAGGCATGGGGAGTGACACTATCACACTCTTCCTCCGAAGGCACTACATAATTTGGATCACCCACAAACTTCTTCAACATTAACACACAGAACACCAGTGAACCATACTCATCTCCGATGGCAACTTCAATTCATAAGCCACCTTAATGTCCCACTTAATAATTTTATACGTCAGCTAAGCTTCCCTTTCTTGCCAAATCGAAACACACCCTTCATGGGTGAAATCTTCAAGTGGACTCAATCACCTATATTGAACTCAAGGTCCCTTCTCCTAACATTGGAGTATGACCTTTGGTGACTTTGAGCAGTCTTTAACTTCTCCCTTATAAGTCTTCCTCCTCCATGGTGTCCATAACCAAATCAGGTCCAATCAAGGCCATTTCACAAACTTCAAACTCGACTACCAGAGATCTACATCACCTTTTATACAAGTCTTCAAACGGTGCTATGTCTTAGCTAGAGTGGTAACTATTATAGTAGGTGAACTCAATAAATTATAGGTAGTCATCCTAATTTCTCTTGAACTCCAACACACAAACCCTCATCATGTCTTCAAGCATTTGAATTATCCTCTCTACATATCCATTAGTTTGAGGATAGAAAGCAGTACTCAACTTTACCTTAGTATCAAGACTTTTTTCAAATGACTTTCAAAAGTGATTGGTTAATTGAGTACCATAATCCTATATAATGGACAATGGCATCCCATGAAACCTCAACAACTCCTAGATATAAAACTTGGCATACTCTTGTGCACTATATGAAGTTTTAACTGGTAAGATGTGAGCCGACTTTGTAATTCTATGGACAATCACCTGAATAGAGTCATGTTTATATTGATTACAAGACAACTCTACAACGAAGTCTATGTTCACATCCTCCCACTTCCAAGTGGGGATTTCAATGTCTTGGGCTGGGCTCCATGGACTTTGATGTTCAACTTTTACTTGTTGGCAATCGGGCACTTCGCCACAAACTTGGCTATGTTATTCTTCATTCCATTCCACCAATACACTTCCCTTATATCCCTATACATCTTGGTGAATCTTGAGTGAATAGAATATTGAGAATCATAGGCCTCACCCAAAATCATTTCCCTTAGGCAATCTAAAGTAGGAACACATAGTTACCCTTAGTATCAAAGAACACCATCTCCCTTTTGTATGAAGACCTCTATCTTCTTCTCCACTGCCAAATTCTTCAATTCCACCAATGGTGGATCTAAATATTTATTGGCCTTAACATCCATTACCAAAGAGGATTCAGAGCTAGTTTTCCCAACAACACCACCTCCATCCAAACCTCTCAACCTTATCTCCAAATGGGCCAAATGATGCACTTCTTTTACTAACTTTCTTTTCCCCTCTTCAATGTGATTCACTTACCCAAATGGTACTTCATAATCATGTCATAGTCTTTAAGAAGCTCTAGCCACCTTCATTGCCTTAGGTTGAGGTCTCTTTGATTGAACACATATTGGAGGCTTTTGAGATCGGTGGAGACATCTACATGAATCCCATAGAGGTAATAACACCAAATTTTTAATGAAAATACCATGGCTCCAAGTTTAAGATCATGTGTAGGGTAGTTCCTTTCATGTAATTTCAAGCATAAGAAATCACCTTTTCATGTTGCATCTACACACATCCCAAACAAACCCATGAGGCATCATAATATACCATAAACCCTTTGGTACCCTCCATCAAGTTCATGATTGGAGTCAAGGTTAATCGACCTTTCAAGGTTCGGAAGCTTCTCTCAAACACATTCGTCCACACAAACTTCACTTTCTTTTGAGTCAACTTTTTCAATGGTGATGAAATGAAGGAGACCCCTTCAAAAAACCTCATATAGTAGTCGGATAGACCCAAAAACCTCCTAATTTCTGAAGGATTCAAGGGCCTAGGCCAAGACTTAACCATCTCCATTTTCTGAGGATCAACCTTGATACCTTCACCAGACACCACATACCAAAGAATAGCCACCTCTTTCAACAAAAAATCACACTTACTAAACTTGGAAAATAATTCCCTCTCCCTCAAGGTTTCTAGTACATTCCTCAAATAGTTTATGTTCTTTTTCCTATTCTGAGAATACACCAAAATGTCATCTATGAAAGCAACGAAAAATGTCTCAAGGTAGGGCTTGAACACCTGATTCATTAGGTTTATAAATATCATCGGTGTGTTAGTTAAACAAAATGACATCACCATAAACTCAAAGTGATGATACCTTGTCCAGAAAGCCATTTTGGGAACGTCACACTCCCTCGCCCTTAGCTGATGATAACCAGACCAAAGATCAATCATGAAAAAATGTCTAGCCCCTTGAAATTCGTCAAAAAAAGTCACTGATTCTCGAGAGTGGAGACTTACTCTTTATTGTCATCTTATTCAATTGACAGTAGTCTATGCACATTCGAAGCGGCCAATCTTTTTTCCACACAAACAACAGTGGAGCACCCCATTTAAACCTACTCTACCTAATGAAACCATTCTCTAAGAAATTTCTATACTATTCCTTTAACCCCTTTAAATCTGCCCGGGCCATTCGGTGAGGAGGAATGAAGATAGATTGAGTATCAGAAGAAGATCCATGCCAAAATCTATTTCCCTTTCAGGAGGAACACTGGGCAATTCTTTGGGATGGAAATAATAAGAATAGCTCATTAACATATAGGAATCCCATCAAGTAAGAATTTTTCTTTCAAATGAAGGTCCATATTTTGGTGAGAATCATCCTTTCACCATCTTAAAATATCATAAAGGGCATCATAAAATGTTCTATGAACTTTCATTAACTTTCATGAACATCAATTGGAAAGCCCTTGTCATTCATGTCATGTTTCAATAAGGGATTCAACTTAAAACTTGGTGGGTCAATGCATGTAGACTTTAAATCATAAAATTCAAGAGTACTATGCACCAGTCAAGTGAAACTTAATCATTCAACCACCCCCAAAACAACCCACATAATCATTGAAAATCCTAGATAGGGAAACATGAAAATCCTCTTATAAATTTTCAACTTATCATAACCATAACATAATATATCTTTAATATAGCTCATGTAATTGAAAATATATTACAATTTCATCATTTTACGAGAACTCATGAAGCCCATAAAATTTCATAACTTGAAGATAAGGTAAAATAGGAAATTCTTTTAAGTGTGTGGATGAAAGGGATCCACAAATCAAACTCACACACGTGATTTAAAAGCCTAATAAATGACTTAAATCTTGAAGGAGGAGACTTGGAAACCCTTGTTTTCTTCTTGCCTTGGAGGAGATTCTTGCCTTAGAGATATTTGGGAGAGTTTAGTAGTGCGAGTGAATGAGAGTGTAGGTTAAGGTTGGGAACTAATATGGGTAGAAATAGGACTCAAAATGACATAGTCTTAGGCTTAAGATATGGGGAAAGGTAAAATAATGCCCTTCATTAAAACTGTCGAACCCAAACTACGATTATCATCTATTGGTCGTAGATAAAATTATGACTCATGAACATAGGGTCTCATCCATATTATATTTTTGGACCTCCAAAATAGACTCGGATCCTCAAACTATGAGCCCTCTTTATGACTTGTAATATATTTTATCGGTCACAAACCCTTCTATAAAATTGCCCAATAATTAGAAAAATTTTAAAACCCGGGAGCCAAACCAGGAGACCTTTTTACAGCTCATAGAACAAAGTATGACTCATCTTGCTCGTTTGTAAACCCTAGCCCAGAAACTCAGTTCTTGATCAACTCCAGACCTTAATCCATAAACACCCCTTTATGGCATATAACTCATTTTACGAACCATACACACCCCTTGTAGATTGTCCCTATACTTAACCAAATTCTCACCCTGACTACCCCAATCCTTGTGCCTTGGTTATACCTGTAGTTTGTACCACAAGCCATAAATAAGGCTCATACATTGACCCCTGCAAATGTTTCAGCTTTAGTTTCTGTACTTTTTAACTTACGGGTCATACACTAACATTAATTCAATATTGCAATTTAAATATTAAAATTACAAAATTCTTAAACCTTTTAATAAAGCGTCACTTAAGATTGATTTCTTGAACATGCATACATATTAGATAAACTATGAATAACTAAGTATTTTGAGCTAAAATAGTAGGAAAGAGGTAAGGATAAAGCTTTATCATGTCTTCTTCCACTTCCATGTAATACTTTCTACTTCTTGATTCCTTTATAAGACCTTGACATAAGCTACCTTTTCAATCAGAACCTTCTCATAGGTCAAACTCTCTTTGACACCTACAATTTTTATTGGCACTATAGAACAAGAAGTACCAACATATTTTCTCAACAAGGACATGTGGAACACTATTGTACCGATGTCAATTTTGGGGATAAATCCAACTCATAAGATACCTTGCCAATATACCTCAAAGTCTTAGGTCGAAACTTCAATAGAAATGGAGCTTTCAGGGATAATTGTAGAGGATACTATGATTTGAATAGGGGCCAAGAGAGAGATGTAGATTAAGGTCGCAAAGATAGTTACAGAGATGGTCCCTGTTTGGCACCATATAACGCGATGCAGGTGCGAGTAGCTCAAGAATTGAGGAGATGTTTGATTGCCTGTTGAAGAAAGATGAGACATAGGATGTGACTCTAAGGGGGATGAAATTTGAGATTTCCAACATTAACCGGAAAATTGGGTCTCATTATGTTGCTATCAAACAACTTGAGCAATAGTTTGGTCAAGTGCCGACTCAACTCAACCAGTGTCAGGGGTACACTACCTAGTTATACAGTTCAAAACCCTAAGAAATAAGGGTAGTGCATGGTGGTTACTACTCGTGGTGGCAAGAGCACCATTGATCCTCCCATGCTAGTGGACAAGGAAAATGCTCGAGAGGAGACAGTTGCGGCTAAGGATGCAAATATCAGAGATGATCGTGGCAAGGATGGGTTGAGTGAAGATGCTAGTGTGCTATAAAATTTGAAGCCCATCTCCTCCCTTCCCTCAAAGAATAAAGAAGATGGAGGAGGAAGGAAATTTCAAGCACTTTCTCTCCATGTTAAAACTACTCTCCACCAACATCCCTCTCATTGAGGAATTGGAGACGATGCTAGAGTATGCAAAGAACATGAAGGACGTAGTTACTAAGAAGTGCACTATGAGTCAGGAGCTCTCCCAAGTGCTTAAGCATTGCACTGCGATTGCTACAAGGTCCATGGTTTAAAAGCGAGAAGATCTCAACACTTTTACCATACCCTACACCATCAGAGATGTGGCGTTCGCAAGGGAACTATGTAATCCAAGTGCCAGAATAAATCTGATGCCCCTTGAGGTCTTTAAGAAGCTAGGATTGGGAGCCTGTACTATGACGAGTATGTGGTTTTTGATGGCTGGCCGCATGGTGAAGAAGCCTATGGAGATACTATATGATATGCTTGTCAAAGTTGAAAAGTTCATATTCCCTATAGACTTTGTGATCCTAGATTCAGAAGTCGACTTTGACATCCCAATAATCTTGGGAAGACCATTCGTCGCCACTGGCCAAGCACTAATGGATATGGGAGTCGGTCAACTCAGGTTTAGCTTGAACGACGAAGAAATTGTCCTCAATATTTGTCAGTCTATGAAGAGGCCAGATGATTTGAAGAATAAAGTCTGGGCAATTGGTGAAGTTTGAATAACCAATTTGTCCAAGTCGTGCCGCAATAGTAAATCAGGTGCTACTTGGGAGGCAACCCAAGGTTTTTGATGTAATAAGGGAGAATGAGATGAAAAGTAACAGTGTTGGTAGGGCAAAAGTGTAGAAAAGTGTTGTGTCAATGAGGGCCCTTAATTATTATGTTCCTAAAACATCATACTAAAGCCCCTTAAGCCCATGTTACAAGCCAGTAAAGTCCTAAAGTGATCCTAGTCCAAGTAGCCAAAAGTCATATTCATAACTATAAGGGCAAGCATATGGTACTGAGCATAACATTTGAATGTCTTTTGTGAGAGTGAGTGATTTTGCATAGTCACAAGGTTATACCAAAAAATAGCATGATGAGTGAGATATGGGACTTCTTTCTGTGAGGGCACTTGCATTGCATTGTTAACATTAGACTAATTGAGTAATTGTGGCTTATTGATACCAACCTCTCTTGTCATAGTTGTATTGTCATATGCATTGGTTTGTGTTGGTTTGCTTATTATATGATGTGTTTTGAAAGTGGTGTGGGTGCCTGTGCCTGAGTTTAATTTGATGTACGCCATTAGATTGACGTCTGTCTGTTAGTATGTTGCTTATGTAGATTGAGTCTGTCGTTTGAGGACAATCAACAATTTTAAGTTGAGGCTGTTGACGTGTTGTCAAAATACAACACTTTTGATACTTAAAACTTGGAATTTTATATGTTCTCAATGCGATGTTAGTAGATTTGATGTGTTTTTATATTTATTTTGCAGGATTACAGGGTTGGCACAATTTTTGGGCTAAGTGTACAGAATGTGCTCAAGCAGACGTTCCATGAGACTTTTTGCGGGCCGTAAAGATGGTTTCTTGAAAAATAGCAGTGAAGGATGATTTTCTGAAGTTGAGATTACGAACATGCAAACAAGCCATAGAAGACTTTACGAGCCGTAGACGTGGTGTCATGCCCTAAGGATCAGAAAGTGGAGAGTTGCTAAAAGGTCCTCAAACGAAATCCCCTACGGGACGTAGAGGGGTGTCGTAGAAGTCAACCTCAGTTTTGAAGAAGCAATCCACAAAAGCCTATTTACGGACCATAAAATCTTATACGGCCCGTAGAAGTTGTCGTAGAGTATGCCGACCTAGTTACCCTATTTCGTTTTAGTTTTGTATTTTAAATACTATAAATAAATTTTTTAGATTATTTTTCATAGGGAAGAGGAGAGAACACGTAATGGAACATGATAGAGCTTAAATAATACTTGTAAAACATTATTTTTCATCTTTTAATTTCAATCTTGTGATTCCTATTGAAGAATTTGGATTTCTTGTGTTTAATTCTCTTGTGTAAATGCCCAATTATGTTATTCAAATTCTTAAGTCTTGCATTTACACTGATCATAAGTAGCTAAATCAACAACTAGGATTATGGGAACCATGAAGAACTAACAAGGTAAAACTGGATAATTTATAATTCTTGAAACGTGTGCATGCATGTATTAATTAAATCTATTCATATTGAATGCTTTCAAATTATGGACAACATTAGAACCCACCTAGTGTTATTGACTAGACCAAGATAGTAATGAATAGGAAAAGAGATTAATTAACAGGATTCGATTGATGTTGCTCATCTAATCAACCAAACTGGGCCAAGGGGAGGTTGTACTGGAATAATAGGTAAGGGTTAGTAATGTCACACGACGGGGATGGACCAAATCACGTAGTGAAAATTTGCCTCTTTCCTGGGCAAAAGGGTTTAGTGAAATTAACTTACCATTCTGCATGCCACACACTAGAAAAGAATTTGATTATCTGGTAATAATGAGTTAGGAAATCATGGGAAACACAATAACCCTAGTTCCTCTTCATACTAGTTTAACACTTATCGTAGTTTAGGATTACTTTTATAGTTGTCATAGCCCCCTTTTCTTGGGAAGATAAGTTGGTTCATTAATCCGAATTGCATTGAATTCTTCAAGGTCTACCATATTCCCTCTGAGTTTGACCCTAACCTTGACTAGGTTATATATCTTGACAACAACTATTTTAGCCTAAAAAAGGAGGTGTAGCTTGGGCGACATCAATAAATCATCTTGGAAGACATCAGGGAACTCACTTATAACAGGCGCTAACTCAACAGAAGGAACTTTAGAAAAGACATCTTTGACCCTCACCAAACTGTAGATACACCCCTTGGAAATCATCTTGTGGTCACTCACAAATAAATGAAACGACCCCTACATGAAGAGCTGCTACCCTTCTCATTCAAGAATTGGCTAATTAGGGAATTGGAATACACCCTATGGGTTCTACAATCAATGGAGGCATAAGAAGTGTGCAACCAATCCATCCCCAAAATTACATTGAAGTCTACCATGGAGAGCTCCACTAAATCATATGAGATCACTTTATGCATGATAGAAATGGGACTACCCCTATAGACTCACCCACAGGGTTATTTACCTCATAGGGCTCGTGGAGGATTTCAGGACATGCATGAAACTTATATGCAAAGAATGGGGTTACAAAGGACAAATTTTCTCTCGGATCTAAAAGTGTATCTGCATCAAAATCATAAATTCGTAACATATTGGCGACCACATCTGAGGCTTCCTCAACCTCTTGATGATCGTGAAGGGCATAGAATCGATTGGCCCTTGGGTTATGTTGAGCTTGACCCCTCTAGCCTTAGGGTCTTGTGCCTCGACTTCTATAGTCCTTGGCATGGTAGCAGGGCTTTCCACAAGTAAAGTAAGCATTGGATCCAGCTAAGCATTTTCTCTTATGGGGTCTTCCACACTTAGGGAAATTAGCACCTTAGGGATTTGTTGAAACCCCCTTGTCCTTCTAGGGAGGAGGACTGTTGGTTGATCCTTATCTTGGGCAACCTTGAGATTTGTACCCACTACTTTTTTTGGTGAGAACAGTTCCCATCGTCGACACAAGCCCACTTGGACTCCCTTGCCCTTTCTCAAAGCTTCTCTTCTTCAATTGTTTTTGGCATACGTAGTTAGGCAAGAAATGTCCATCTCCTTGACCAACATCGTTGTCTTGCATTCTTTAGAGACCAACTCGAAGACACCCAAAACAAATTTGCTCATGCAAGCTCTAAGATTCACAACCATGAATGGAGTATACTTGGACAATTTGGTGAACTTGAGGGCATACTTTCTCACACTCATGCCCTTTGCTTCAAGTTAACGAATTCTTGGACCTTTGCCTCCCTAAGCTCGATGGAGAAGAACCGGTCTATGAAGGCATATTTGAATTCCTCCCAACCAATGGACCCGCTTCTTGGCCCCTCTCGGGCCCACTACTCAATACCAAATCTTGGCGACTTCTTTAGGTCCGTAAGCCACCAACTCAGTTTTGTCCTCTAACACAACACCCATCACAGCCATAACCCGGTAGGCCTCTTCAATAAACTCAATAGGGTCCTCATCAAAATTCAACCCATAGAATTCTGATGGGTTCATCCGCATGAAGTCACAGACTCTAGCGGTCGGGGTAGGCACTTGGGGAGGTACGGCTATCTCCCTGTTGGCTTGATTAGCCAATGTTGGGCCAACACCAAGAAAGCAGCTCTAAACTCTTCATGAGACACTCATTCATCCTTGGGGTGAAAGGACTTGATGCTTTGGAGTGCCTCATTAGTGGGGATCTCTCCGAGGCAGCATGATCTAGAAAGAAACATAAGCCCATCATTAGTTAGCGGAAAATCTTACTCAACTCTAAGGAACGACATCAACTGAGAAAGAAGGGAAGACTTTCCTAAACCGTCTCATAGCCTTTTACTCAAGATAGTGGCGCACTTCACAACATTGAATGAGACTTTATGCTATGGGGTATGCATGGACATCCGAGGAACATTTTAAAACCTCATGCTCTGATATAAAGTTTGCAATGACCCAACCTAGGGGCCTAGTCATCACATGGTGAATGCAATACCCAAAGGCACCCACCCAAGCCATTTAAGAATCTCAAGCATTCGTAGGTGTTAGATAGAAACTCATTACGGAAAACATAAGAAAAAAAGGGTTGTGGGACATCTTCTGCAATAAAACAACATTAAAAAGCAAGGAAATTAGAAAACACCATTTGTCCATGAGCATACCATTAGTACATAATGAACAAAACCGGTAAGCTCAATTTTTATCAAGTAGAAAGAAAATACATAACTAACAAAATATAAAGTAAAAGCCTCGAAAGGGCTATAAATACATCGTCTAAAAACATAAGTATAGAATAGAGTGTAAAATAGGTGGAATCTCAAACTAAGGATTCACCACAATAATAATCTAGTCTCAAACGCCAACTACTAGCCACATGCCAGTGGAGGAGTACCTATCCCTACATGGTTAATCATGCAGGAAAATATGTGTTGGTACGTTTGAATGTACTAAGTATGTGAGATGCAAATGCGCGGATGAAATTCTAATGTCATCATAATTAAACATAACGTATGGATATACATAAGATAAAGAAATCATCAGATGAGCTTACATATGCACAAAGAATAAGGCTCAGTTCAATAAGAGACAATGCATAAGAGAACACATAATGTGAAGACATGTCATAAGATCATATAAACTTGTGAGAATGGACCATAACCGACATAAAGACCATATAAGCTACTACATGGAATCCAATGAACTCTTTTCATTGAAAAAAGGCCAATGTACTCCTTCCACTAGGAAAAGGAGAATCTACTTGTCAAGGTAGATATCCAAAACTTAGTAACTTTGCAATTGTGTCTTTCATAACTTTCGGCCCTATGTGGATCTACGAGCCTAGCCTGTAAGGCTCTTATGGTGGTACAAAGTTAGGTACATTGAGATTTACCTTCAAGGGATCATGCCTCAACTAACAGAATGAGTCCCAATCTCTAGTCCTCTCAGTGCAAAGTCATCCCATGAAAATCTTTTAAAAGCATACTCTTAGAATCATAAGTAGTAATCATAGAAGTAGCTCGAACTTAAGGATCTTTCTTTAACATCCTTTAAGGCAATCATAATACATATATATTTGGTAAACTTTAACTTTAAATCTCTTCATAAATGCCCTAGTCATAGTCATAATTCATAGGAAACTTTCATTGAAAATAAGGTGGGCTTAATTGATACATGAAACAATCATAAATCACATAAATCTTAGGAAATTTCTATAAAAAGGAATATCAAAATCACTCAACTTTAACCATATCAAACTTTATCATGGAATCAACATCATACTTTAAATATATATATATATATATATATATATATATATATACACGTAGAAAAATAGTCATTTAAATTTTTGAGCATCATATAATAACATAAGGATCATGAAATCATCATGACCATGCACTTTAAATTAAGGAACTTAAAGAAAAGGTGAAATTCATAATAGGAAACTCTATGGGTGAAAGGATACCCATAAATCAACTCAGATACCTAGGGAGCTAGAGAGAAACGAAACTGAAGCCAATTTTGGGAAGAAGCTTAGAAACCCTAGCCTTGTTCTTGAGAGATCTTACCTTAGGGATTTGGAATTAAAGGAATGAGAGAATGAAGGGTGTTTCTAGGGCTTGAAGACTAATATAGGTCTTCCGTTTCATCCCCCAAACAACATAGTATAGCAATAGAATTGCAAGAAATGACCAAAGTGTCACTTATTAAAAACTATCGAAAGCAACTTACGGAACCCCGATCACGGGCCGTAGGTTGACCGATGGGCTGTAAGTCCCCTCGTCTGATGGCACACCTGAGAATCCTGAAATCTGACTTTTACTAAATCAAAAACCATGATAAACAATACGGGCCGTGATGGCACACCTGAGAATCCCCTAGCCAAATCTTTTTCTTATTCTTGACCTCATTCCACGAAACCATATACATGTTGTATCCTAGACCACAGGCTATTAGATAACGCGTGTGTCACCTTCCTAAAAACTCCAAATTTCCTTCATGTCTGGGGTCCCACTCACGAACCTATCTACGGGCCGTAAAGTTTCCTACGAGCCATAACTTGGTTTATGGGTTACCCCACACTTGAAAAAATTTTCTGATCCTGAAGTTCTATGTTTAAGAACAAATCCTATGGGTCATATAACAACTTATGGGCCATAAGTGGTCCTGTAAGCCAATTTCTCAATTATTTTTTAGGCCAACTTTTCCGTACTTAGGGCTCCTAAATAGGGGGGTCGTTACAGTTCCTATGATTCATTATTTCACAAGTTCAAATGGCATTTCTTCTAAAGGTATATGACTATGTCTTCAAGTGTGTAAGGTGGCCTCCATTATGATTACTAATGTTTCTTGCATAATAAAATGGTCTTTTATGTAAAGTGATGTATTATTCCTACAAAGATATTAACATTTTAATTGTTCATAATAACATATGTTTTCTCAATAAGCTAAGTCTATGTGTCTCATTATGCTTTCAAGTAAGGGTATGTTCTTTATTTCTCATATGCATTATCTCATATTCCCTGACTAAGGTAATAAGTTAAAGGATCAACCGTATGTATGTTCTCCTCATACTTCAAATATTTTTCTTCTATGGTATATGATTTCAATCCCTATATTTCATGTATGTCCCAAGTTTGTATCATTTCCTTATTCACGACTATATTCTTATATGTATCCCACTAAGTTCTTTCTAAAGTTGCCCTTGTATGTTTAAATAATATTGACTTGATTATGACTTACGAATGCATTTGTAATCATGTGATTGTAACATAAGAATTGGCATGAATTATCTTATCATGGTTACCATATCATGCATTGCATACCTTCATACTAGTACATTCAAAGTACAGATGCATACTTCTATGCCTACATGATTTAACCACGTAGGGACCGGTGCTCCTTAATATCCTCCACGTGGCTAGCTTTGGATCGTTTAAAGTGGGAGTTCTTGAGTAATCTAGTTTGGGGACGACATCCTAGTTTTCTTTGATTTGATGTATTAAGACATTTTAGCTTCTAGTTGTATATTTTCTTTACTATGGTTGTATTTGAGGGTGAGATTTAACATGTCTTAGCCCCCACCATATACATATGTTACGATTGTATCAAACTCATATTTCTTGATTTATCTTTGAATTGTGGCCCTTAGCCCCATTTTCCCCTGGTTCTCTATGTCAACTTTACGTTTATATACCTATTAATGCTTATGATATGTAAGATGGCTTGGGTGAGGTGCCTTCGGGTATCCCATTTGCCATGTGACGACTAGGCCATTAGGTCAGTTCATTACAAAAAGGGAGGTGCTCCACCTCACAAATGGTTTTATGCTCTTCAAGGGAGACAAGGGGTGGATGAGATACCCGATGTCATCACCGATATGTTAAAGGTTTATGATTATGATGTGTATGCTTTACTGGATCCGAGTGCCACATTATCTTTTGTTACCCCATTCATTTTTATTAGGTTTGGTATACGTCCCAAAATTGTAACAACTCAAGCCTAGGTCCTTGTTGTCACACGGCAAATGAGACACTTTATGCACCTCACCCAAGCCATCTTAACATATCAAGCATTCACAGGATTAAAACTCATAAATTTACAGAAGCAAATGGGATAGGGTCTATGGGACATCATTTGAAATAAAGGCAATATCTTAAAGCATACATAGTATCCAAAAATATACCAACTAGACCAGGATAAATGGGAACCGATAAATGGTCGATTTCTATCAAATAGAAAAGACTCCAAATTTTAACAACATAGAAAGTAAAAGCCTCATAAACCAATATATACATCAAGTTCAATATACATGGCAAGAAAGAAAATAGGTGGAGTCCCAAACTAAAGTCTCGCCACAATAAAACTAGTCTTGAAGATTGAAAGAATTAGCCACAAGTCAGGGGATGAGCACTTGTCCCTACATGGTAAAATCAAGTAGGCAAAATATGCATTAGTACTTTTGGAATGTACTAAGTATGTGAGATACGATGCAAACATGAAATTGTAATGCCATCATTCATAAGTTAAAGACTCACATGCATGAAATGGTAAAGGTAACATTGACATGAACTTAAGCATGCACAAGGAATATCATTCAATATGAGTAAGGGTAATGCATGAATGCAACACATGTGATGGAATGAAGACATTGATCATAAACATTGTGGGAATAGACTAAAACCGAAATATAAGACTATGTGAGCTACTACATGGAATCCAACATAACCCTCTACATTGGCACGGGGAGAGCACTTGACAGGTGTAACTTTATCACATAGCATGTATCAACGTGGATCCACTAGCCTAACCTACAAAGGGATCCTATGATGTGCACATAGTTAATGGGGAAAAGGGTTCCTCCTAAGATTCCCTTATCAAACCCTACCTCATTACCTTATTCGGTGCTAAGTCATCCCATGGAATCTTTAAAATATATACTCAGTTATATTATGACACTTAGAATCATAAGTAGCAATCTTAAGAGTAGCTCGAACTTAAAGAACCACCAAGTAAGAATTGTCCTTTCATCTTGGGGCCCATCATAAACATCATTTAGGGAATTATCAACATGCTTATATCTTTGACAAATCATCAACATAAAACCTTTCTTTTATGCCCTATTTATCATGTTAGGACCCAGACTTTGGAAAAGCCTTAACGAATAGTGATTCCCAATGATTTAAGCCAAGGTGTCCCTCCAAGGACACCTCCATGTGCTGTTTGGGTTGACGCCTTAATCTTCTCTTTGTTTTTGGCCAAGGAAGCCACCATGGGCATTTATATAGTTCATACGAGGTGCCATGGCTTGTGGTGATGCTTCCATGAAGGATTCCTGTGGAATTTTGGCTAAGTGTTGAATCACTATCTCAGAACTTGGGTATTCTTCATGGACACCTCCATAGACTTTGGAGAGTTTCACGGACCGTGAAGCTTTTGTGGGAGAGATCTTGGTAATTTTGTCTAAGTATGAAAGTATCGTCTCAATGATGAGCCATCCTTCATGGACACTTGTATGGCCCGTAGAACTTTGTACTTCCCGTGAAGATGCCCAAGTGACCTTTCAAGGTCCGTTCAATTGGGGCTAGTCCTTTAACTTCCTAAATCAGTTCTATGCTTTCCGTATCACTCCATGCGCTCCACAATACTTAGTTCCTTATTTACTCATTCAAAATACTTTTCAAAATCCTCCTTTCAAGATCTAACTGAATAATCTCCACGGAACCTTCAATCTCAAGCTAAATTCACCTTAAATTATTCAGTCCAAGCCTATTTATGTGGTCTATGGTCATCATGGTTCTCCTTCATCAACCCAAGTTGAAAGGAATTCCATTGGCTAAGCTTTTCATATGAATCGATTGAAGGGTCAACTTTAAATGGTCATATATCCTTATACAGACATAATTGGGTGACCTACGACCTACAAAATTGAAGGTCTTTGAATTATCTTTCCAATTCATTTAGTTTCACCTAATTATGAGTTCGGATAAAGAAGTAATGCCCATTTTCATAATGCATGTCTGTGCAGAGGTCTGTGCAAATTCTTAATTTCGTGTCATTAATTGTTCTTCCATAATTTTGGGTTATTCTAAGTGCCTTTTACGACCTTTTCAGCTATCCTAGATCCTTAAATTAGCTTATACTCTTTCATTATAGTTCATCCTCATTAGAAAACATTTAGACTCTAGAGATTCAATTCCCAAAGACTCCATTCAAGCAAAACCTTGAAGATTCAAGCTAGGATTTCAAGTGGGCTTTCAATTCAAGTTAATTCCATCCTAATTCTTCTAGTTATCCAAGGTATGTGGGATTGATTCATGATTCCCTTCCAATCATGAAAACCCAAAACTCCTATTTCTTAATTTCATGAATTCTAAGTCTATTTTGCAAATGGGTCTTTTAAATTAGTTTTAATTTGTTGAAATTGCGCTATGGGATGAACTTAGTTATTGATTTTATGATGATTTTAATCTTATTATTATGATTTACATGGGTTTACATGAAGAAGCAAATATGTATATCTCATTAATTTATAAATCTCTGTATGGGTAATTCAAGTATGTTTTAATTAGGGGTGGGTCCGTAAAACCAAAAACCGAAAACCGAATCGAAACCGATCAAAAAATACCAAAAAAAATCGTACCGTAAAAAACCGAAACCGAATACGAAGAACCGAACCGAACCGAATCTGTGCGGTTCGGTTTCGGTTTTAGTCCTAAAAAACCGAACCGAGCTAATAAAAAACCAAACCCACTTATATATAAACCAAAAAAAAAAAAAAACCCTAGCCCCTAATTCCTAAATTATCCCAATTCCATTTTCAGCATTTCCCCCAAATCAGAATATTCCCATCCCTAATTTCCCACCGCGGCAGTACCCTCGCCCACGAGTCACCACCCTCGCACAACCCGCCACTCCGCCACTCTGCCACCACCAGCCCCTACCCCGCAAGCCCGTCGCCCGCACTCCGCTGTCCGCCACTCCCGCAGCAGCACTGCATTTGTTCAGCAGCCTGCAGCCAGCAGCCAACAAAGTTCCCTAATCCCTCGAGCCTCGACAGTCGACAGTCGACCCTCAGTCCCTCCCGCCAGGCGCCATCAGCCAACAGGTCCGTTTAATGACAATCTTTCAGTTTTATACTATCTGGCTATCTGCTCGACTGCTCCTTTACCTTTAGCTCTTTACTGAGTCTTTTCTAACTTGTATTGGGGGGATATCAGAAAGATTTAGGTCATATTTAGATTAAACTACACAAATTTAGCTCTTTTCAGTTTTCCGACTCTTTTACAAGCTTATTTAATCGACATCATGCTCCTGGATGTTATTGAGCAATGGGATCCTTGTTTGTGCCCTAGTCATGGGTTATTAGCACTGGTTATGGAGTTGGATAAAGCTTGCATTGATTAGTGTTATATGAATAAGTTTCATCTCATGATAGGACCTTTCGTGGTAAGCTTTCAATTGCAGTGCTTGTACAAATGCTTTTAGAATCTATTTTCTAAAAGCAATATAAGAAATTATTCTCCTCTGATCAATTTTCTTGAATCTTCAATGCCTTGTCTTTCTTCTGTTAAAATCCAGAACATGCATAATGCAGGTATTTCTTGCAAGTGAAGGATGGAGCTAGCAAAAACATTCTTTCATACTTAATAGTCATTAACTCTTACCATTCAATAATTGAAGACTTTATTTAATGGCCTCAATTATTAGTTGTTACCTAATTTACACCTACAACTAGGAGGAGTAATTAAAATTATATTCCATGCTGTCAATTAGGAAATTATATTTCAGGAATTTATCAAGCTGCGGACTTCTTATTTTATTAATTAATGATGTTGAAATTCGATCAGGTTGTTAGCAAGTAGATACATGGACACCTACAAATTATTATTGGGCCCTGGGACAAGGCAGCTACTTGACTACTTCTGAGTTATCATACTTAATTAGTACTGCCGTTCATATCTCTCAACAATTTATGTCATAAAATTTTCATTTCTCTCCTTTTATTTTATAGTTTATGTCAATATACTAGGTAATTAGACACGTACACTGCCCAATTTTAATTATATAAGGTTTCTTGCTTAATTTTTCTTTGGCTTGAATGGTTTTGTTATATGAATAGGAATCATGAAGAGGCATTTATCTTCAACATCATCAGCGAAGCCTAAAGTCCCCAAAGCTGCTTCTTCTCATTGTCAGGTTATCATCTATTTAATTTAATTTGTTTTCTCTTAAGATTGTAATGTCCTAAATTGCTAACAAAATTTGATCTACCTTGCATATTATTCTTGCAGATGCAGATAGAATCACTAAACACAAGTGAAATACCATCTTTTCAAGCATCAACGACAAGTGATAGTAATGTGGAATGTACAGCGGGCAGTGAAAATTCAGATGACACAACAAAGTTGGGTGGAATGACAGAAGAAGAGTACTTGGCAGCTTTGAAAGCTAAAGAAAGAGCCGATATTTGGGAGCATTTTACTCGAAAGTTTGTGTCAGGTAAACTTAGAGCGTTTTGTAATTATTGCAAGCATAAAAATTTTGCTGCTCACCCTAAACTGAATGGTACAACTGTTTTGAAAACTCATATTGACAAATGTAGAGAGTACCCACCGAATAAAGATTTGTGGAATCAAAAACAAAAAATATTGACTTCTGAAAAATCAAAAGATTTGGTGGTAAGGGGAAGTACTCAAGATGAAATCACTAAAGCTTGTGTCCAAATGATAATTCTAGATGAGTTACCTTTTAGTTTTGTGGAAGGAGAAGGTTTTCGATATTTTTGTAGAGTTGCATCCCCCCATTGGAGAGTGCCAAGTCGTAAGACTATGGCGAAAGATGTGCTTAACTTATTTTACGTTGAGAAAAGTAAACTGAAGAATTATTTGAATGGATATAGGGTGTCTCTTACAACTGATACATGGACGTCTATTCAAAATATCAATTACATGGTTATTACTGCACACTTCATTGATAAGAATTGGAATTTGCATAAAAGAATTTTAAACTTTTGTGTGATTCCTAACCACAGCGGGGAGTCAATTGCAAGACTTTTAGAAGAGTGTGTTAGAATGGGGAATTGAAAAAATTTTGACTGTTACGGTTGATAATGCTTCTTCAAATGATTCTGGCATAAAAGAACTCATTAAAAAAATAAGTTCTTGGAAAATTAACAATGCACTTTTGCATAATGGTAAGAATTTGCATATGAGATGTGTGGCACATATTTTGAATCTGATTGTGAATGATGGCTTGGGGTTATTGAATAAGTCAATTCAAAGCATTCGTAATGCTGTTAGATACACAAGATCATCACCTCAAAGATTAGAGATGTTTAAAGTTTGTGTGGAGAAAGTTAAAGTTGAGAGCAAGGGACTTGTGATAATGGATGTTCCAACTAGGTGGAACTCTACATTTTTAATGCTACAATCTTCTTTGAAGTTTCGTAAAGCTTTTGACAGATTGAAAGAGGATGATGGCTACTACATGGGATATTTTAAAAGTGACAATCAAGACAAGGCAAGGGAAGGACCACCTTCTACTGATGATTGGGAAAAAGCTGAGGTATTTGCACATTATTTAAGACCTTTTTATGATGTTACATTAAGAGTGTGTTGTTCAAATACTCCAACAATTCAAAACCTCTTGGGTGATTTGGTTAAAATTGGAGGTGTCATGAAAGAACCTGAAAGCACACTTTTATCTTTTATTGCAACACCCATGCAAGCTAAATATGACAAGTATTGGGGGGATATCACCAAGGTGAATGACTATATTTTGGTTGGAATGGTTCTTGACCCACGTTATAAATTTGAGAAACTTGGTGATTATTTAGAGTTGATTTATGGGGAGTTTGATAAAAGGGTTGAAGACACCATTTTTGAGGTGAAAGAGTTTTTTCTTTCTCTACATAATATATATGCATCAAGTGGATCTTTCTCTTCCGACATGACTCAAATGAATACTTGTAGTGGTGTTGACAAGTCTCCAATACAACATGAGGTAACTTCTATTTTATCAATGACACAAGTTGAGAGGAAGTTAATGGAAAAGGAGCAAAAAAGGAGAGAACAAAAAGCTAGTGTTGTAAGCAATGATGTGGATAGATATATTTTAGATGCAATTGAAGGGGATGATAACTCAAGCTTTGATATTCTGAATTGGTGGAGAGTGAACGGGGTCTCTAAATACCCAATTTTGGCATGCATTGCAAGAGATATTTTAGCGATTCCTGTATCCACAATTGCTTCTGAATCATGTTTTAGCACTAGTGGACGGGTGATTGATCCATTTCGTAGCTCATTGAGTCCCAAAATGGTGGAGGCCTTAATTTGCACACAAAATTGGCTTCGAAGTACTAACGTTGCTTTACATCATGAGCCAACAATTGAAGAAATGGAATTTTATGAAGAACTTGAGAAAGGTGAGAAGTATTAATCTTTTTAAGTTAATTTCTTTGTTCTATTGTTTATTCTTTTATTTTTTTATTCGTTAATTTGCTAATAGATTTTGATTAGTTCTAAATCTTTTTCTTTAGAAATTGCAAATGGTGGTGGAGTTGAAGGGTCTAAATTGCCTCCAAGAGTTCCAAGATGAGGAAAAAGTTTGCTGATTCGAGTTAGTTTCATCAATTGGACTTTGGAGGTTGCTTACTTGCTTTTGATTTGTGGACTTGCTGATTTTGATTCCACCTTTCTTCTCTTGATGCATTGTATAATTGTACTGTTTGTGTAGCATGATGGTTTTGATTTTACTAGACTTAAACATGTAGATGTAGGTTTGCTGGTTTGCTGTTCCACCTTCCAAGATCATTGCTGGTTTGCTGTTTCAAAGAGTTCCAAGAAACTGTTGCTGTTTGCCAGTTTGCTGTTTCAGCTTCAGTTTGCTGTTTCAGCTTTTGAAATTTGAATTGCTGTTTCAGTTTGCTGTTTCAGTTTGCTGTTTCAGTTTGCTGTTTCAGCTTTAGTTTGCTGTTTCAGCTTCAATTTGATGTTGCTGCAGTTGAAGACTTCAACTTGAAGTGCTGGCTGCTGCTCCTGTTGCTGCAGTAGAACTGTAGAAGTGAATTAGTGATTAGTGAAAGAGGTGTAAGAAAAACAAAAACAATGATTTGCTTGCCTTCATATAATTAGCCTAATCATTTGCCAAGTTTTATTTTGATTGAAAAATTGTTGAAGATGATGATTATCTATCCATCTTGATGTAATCAAGAAGCTAATTATGTCATTTCTTCTTTGAATTTAGTCACATTACGACCATGACTGTGAATTCCTTTTAATTACAAAAATCGAAAAACCAAAAAACCGAAAAAAACCGAAGATTGAACCGAAAAAAACCGAACCGAAAATCGATTGGTTTACTTTTTTTGGGGGCAAAACCGAACCGAACCGAACCACCAAATGACCTTCCGTTCCGTCTTTGGTTTTAGGGAAAAACCGAACCGCAAAAACCGAACCCACCCCTAGTTTTAATTGTAAATTTTTTCATGGATTTATTATGATTTTATTTTATTATGCTAATCCAATAATGAACTCCTAATACACATGCTATTTCTTCATTCCTTATGGCATAAGCACGCATGAACATTGATTTTCATGAGATTTATCATATGGTCTAAGACCTAATTATAATTATGACTATGTTATCAAGCAAGTATGGTTATGACATAATATGTGCTCACATAATGTCTATGATATGGCTTTCAAGCAATTATGGGTGTTTACTCTATCATGTACAAGTATGATTGAGTTATTGCTATGCATGCAACTATGAATTGAAGTAGAATTTGGCTTTTTATCCCAAGTATGCATGACTATGAAATGTGATTTGGCCTTTAAGCCTAAGTATGCATTGTTATGTTTTGGAAAGACTTATGCCTCTTTTTCAAGTACATATATGTGTATGTATTCTTATGGGATGTTGACTTAGCACCGAATGAGATTGTAGGTCTGGGCTCGACCAAAGGGATCCTTATATAAAGTCTCCTTTCTTATAACTATGTGCCAAACATAAGTTCATATTTATGTTCCTTTTTAGGGATGATTATGAGAAGTATCAACCCTTGGCAAGTATATCACCCCTTTATCCAGTGTAGGGCAGACAACAGAGTTCCAAGTAATAGCTCACTTGGTCTTATGTCGGTTGACGTTACATTCCCACTATGTATAAAGTAATATGGCATTCATGCATCATGGATTTCATGACATATCGATATAAATTTCTTTCTTATATACACTTATTTCTGTATATGTGCCCTTGTCATCTAACATTGGTTGCAGGTTAACATGTTTCATTAGCTTTTTTCATGCCCGCATACTTAGAACATTCAAACTTACTAACGCATACTTTTGTTTATATGATCTAACCATGTACAGATTGGAGACTATCTTCATCCACCTCTGGATGGTTAGATTGGATTGTGAGACTTGCTAATGGTGAGTCCTTTACTCCAAGGACAAGACCCACCTTCTATCTACCCATTTATGTTATTTCCACTTATGTATTTACTTTGAGAGTGAGTCCAGGACATGTCTTGACCCCCGTCCTATTCTATGAACTAGACGCATTGTCGGACATCATGTAAACTCTATGTACGGGCTCGTTATGGGTTATGTTATTTGCTTATGGAGACTATGACTATGTCTATCTCATGTTGTTGATGTTATGATTATATGTTCATTATGAGATGTGAAAATATGGAAAGTCCTATGTCCCTTATATTCCTATAGCGTGAGTCATACTTACCCGCCCCTTAGAACTATGTGCTATTTGTTTATGTATGTGCTTCTAAACCAATGATGTGTATATGAATGTAATGAGGCTTGTTTGGGAACTCTTGGGTTCCTATTCACTATAACGCCTTAGACTTTAAGCTAAGACCTAAGTCATTTCTCGTATGCGTATAGGCTCAACTTGATAACTTAGTGAGATAAATTTCTAGGTATTCAAAGATGATTACATATGGTTAGGGTTCATGAGGCATCTGTTACCTCGATCCAAGACCAAAGAATTCTAATCGACAAAGTTGTGGTGTGAATTCATATAAGGGTAAAATGCAAATGGGCATAACGTTTAAAACATAATGAATTAGGTGACTCACTACCTACCAAATTGTAGCTCTTTGAATTAGCTTTCCAACACATCTAATTTCACCTCTTTTCGAGTTTGGAGTAAGAAGTTATGATTGTTTGCTGAAGCCTTTTTGGCCTGGCAAAAAAGGTGACGGTCGGTTTGACCGCCTAAAGAATTCGGCGAATAGATCATCAAATCATTCCGAAAGTTTCAACACAATCAATAAGGGCAGTTTGAAGGTCTCATTCGGTGTACCACTAAATGATATAGTGATGGGATCTCTGGACTGCCAAATTTGTCGATGGGACACTTCAAAACATCATTTTTGACCTTTTGATGATATTTATACATTCCCACGATAGGGTTCGACATATTATACTCCCATAAACTCTTTTGAGCCTTTTTATCCCTAATTCTCTCCCAAAAATTCTCACTGAATCCCCCATTCAATATCAAGATTTTCAAGAACTCCCTTCGAATTTCAGAAGCCCACAAGCCTTCCTCATGTTTCCTTCAAGAAATCTCAAGATTTAGGCATGTGGGTCTTTAATCCATTGGTCCTTCCACCGATGGATCCCAAAACCTTTTCCACAAATTTCTCTAAGATTAATGGTTGATTACTTATGGGTATTTCTTATTACTCATTGTATGCATGAGATATGTTAGTATTTATCATCTAATGAGTTCAATTGCATGATTTACTTTCAAGGGTTTTCTATTATAAATCTATTTTATGGTATCCAAATGTATGAATGTTATGATGTCATGAGATGCTATGAGGTTGTTGATTTTATGAGATGAGTTTCATGTTTTCATGTCTATATTTGAAAGATGATATGTAAGATTGTGATGGCTTTTTAAGAGTGATTTAAGTGAAGATTTCCACTACTTGTCTTGAAATATGATTTCTAAATAATGAGGGTTCAATCATAGGTTATGAAAGTTTACGGAAGGTTATAGATTTTAAAATGGATTTTATGATACCCAAATTAAGGGTTTTACTATTATGTTGATGGTTTGTTTTGAATGGTTTCCAAATGATTATGTTTTACTTCATCACATCCTATACTCTTGAATTTTATGATTTTAAGTCTATATGCATAAAACCACCGGATTTGTAATTAAGGTTATATGATGGAATGCCTCATGTATGATAAAAAGGGTTTGATATGCTTGCAAGTTCATGAATGATATGAATGTTAAGGACTTCTTCCAAAGTTTATGAAAGGTTATTAAATGATGTTTCAATGAGGGATGAAGGCTTATGAGATATTCTAAGTTTATTATTGACTTATGAAAAGTTTTCAATGAATGAATGTTGATGGTAGAGGATCTCTCATCTAGTTAAAGGATGAATATTGATTGGAGAGGATCTCCCATCTAGTTAAAGGAGGAATGTTTGATGGCGGAGAATCTCCCATCTAAGGAATGATTAAGGAGTTGTCCAATGACTTTGACTTTATGATATCAATAGGTTGGGAATCGGATAAATTGCCCTCCCACATGACTTGGAATGATTCTGACGATATGATTTTATGACTTATGATTTTCTACTCTTGTGAGAGCACTACCTAGAACTGAGTGGACTAGAGGCAAATACCCAAGTCCCAAAACTATGTTCCACAATAAGTAAAGGGATTAGAGGTGATTATCTGAATCCCTAATAGGCAAGTACCCTAAATATAAGGGCTTAAGGCAAGTACCTGAGTCTAAAGTCTTGAGGCGAGTACCTAAGTCTAAGAACTAAAGGCAAATACCTTGTTTGCATAAGACTTGGTGGATCCACTTAGGCATTAGGAGGTTCACCCTAGCAAAGTGACTTCCCCCTTTTGTTTGATGTAGGAAAATATTGTGACTCCATTGATCAGCTCACATGGTTTATGTTAGTTATGGTCTCTCTCACTATGTCTTATGATTTTCCCAAAGGCTTAGGTATATCTCACTTTTAGACTTATGGTTCTCTCACATATGTTCAAGTTCTCCCCATATCCCCAAAATGAAATTTTATGATGATTAAGATGGTTCATTTTTTTCATGTCCATGGGTGTCTTAAAGTTGTATAACTCATTGTCTTTAAGATTAAATTATTTTCTTCACATATGTTATGGTCCCCTGTTATTAGAAATGATATTTATCATAAAGGTATATAACTTTCATTCCAAGTATGTATAGTATCCATCATTGTGACTACTAGAGTTTCACTTGTACTAGATGGTTCTTTCTTTGATGTAAAAGCAAGATTTTCCTAAAAGATACGGCTATTTTACTTATGCATGATAATATATGTCCCTTCGTATCTTATGTTACATAGTTCAAGTGTTGTTTCTGAATGATCATATTGCTAATTAATTTCATGACTTATGTTATGTGCGTTGCATGCCCACATACTAGTACATTCAAAGTACTAATACATAACTTCTCCATGCATGATTTAACCATATAGGGACCGATGCTCCTCGATATCCTCCACATGGCTAGCTTGGATCAGTGAAGATAGTTATTGTGGTGAGTCCTCTAGTTCGGGGACAATATCCAGTTTCTTTCTTACTTATGTTGAGACTTTATTCCACTTTACTTTCTAGTTTGAGGGTGAGCCCGAGACTTGTCTTGGCCCCCGTCTTACTCACGTATAGAGGTGTTGTTGGATACTTATGCTATGTGCCTATGTTGAGATGATGAACTTTTATGGAGACTTATCCCTTAGTCCCTATTCATTATATGATGTTATTTGATAATGTTGGTGTTGATAGAAGGTGATGAAAGTCCTAAATCCCTACTTCCTCATAACTTGAGTCATACTTACCCTCCCCTTAGTTATTGCTTACTATGTGATTCATGCAAATCCCTTTCCCGTATTTATCCCAATAGCATGAGTCCAAAGCTCTGTTTCCCTTAGAAATTATATGTTTGATGCTTTCTTATACTTCCGCACTAAGGATGTGAAAAAGATATTCTAAGAGGCTTGTTTGGGTTAACCCTGAGTTTCCCAATCACCGTGTCACGTCTAGGCCCTAGGCTTGGATGGTGACAGACTCCTATGCCCTATGCCCGGGTCATCACATATCCCCATATAACATGCATGGATTGAGTTTAAACTTAGTGGGCTTTATCATAAGTTGAAATATTCATAAATCATGAGGCTCGTGCATGATCATGGGAAAATATGTTTATTCAAAACATGCAAATCAGCCCACATATCAACATTCAAAACATGAATTATGGGGTCAACATTGCCAACTTAAAATATATGGAAAAACATAGTAAAACATTACATGGAAACATTAAAGGCATAGTATATCATAAACATCATGAAATCATCATTAGCATGCATAATGGTAATCAAGGAACCTAAAGAAAAGGTAAAAGCTTTCAATGAAGGACTTTGTGGGTGAAAGGAGACCCATCAATCAACTCATATACCTCAGGTGTAGCCTAGGAAAAAGGAATTTGTTGTTATGGAAGAGACCCTTGAAAACTCTAGCCTCCTTAGCTTGTTCTTAGAGAGGATGAATGTCTTAGGAAATTTTGATAGTGGAAGAATGAAAAGGGGATGGGAATATGGGGCTTTGAGGTCTAAATAGGGGCCTAAAAAGTCACTAAAATGACGTGGTTTAGGTTTAGGATTGGTGAAAAGAACAAAATTATCCTTAACCAAAACTATCGGATTGGATCCACGAGACCTTGATTACAGGCAATGGATGTAACCATGAGCCATGGTTCTCATCATCCTAGTTTCCTTTTCCAATATTCAGAAAATTGGGTACAAAACACTAACCATGAAACACATATCCATGGATCGTACTTAAATCCACAGGTCATGGATGGGCTCGTGGAGTACTTCAACACTTAGAAATTCTTTTACTTTTTTTAACCTTATTTACGAAGTCTAACCATGGGTCGTACATGGAACTATGCCCCATCCTGTTAATCTTGGGGTATCTTCCTAAAACTCCAAGTTTTCTTCATGTTTAGAACCTACACCCACAACTCCATCGATGGGCCATGTTTCCTTCCACGGTCCAAATATGCCCTTCATGGATCACTTCACACTAAGGAGAAATTCAACTTCCTGAGGCTCCCATCCACAAGTGCGGTCTACGACTTATGGTCTGAAACATGGGCTGTGGACTTAGCCTCATGAACTGACCCTGAGCATTTTTAGTCCAACTTTTTTGCACTTTCTAGGCTCCTAACTTGAGGTGCATTACCTTGTATCTCCCATGGGAACATTGTCATGACCAAAGCCTAGGGCTTAGACGTGACACGGCGAATGGGAAACCTAAGGGCAACTGAGACAAGCCTCTTAAACATATCATTCACACTTCATTAGTTGTGGAAGCATAATTAAACAACAAGCAAGTAATGAATAATTCTAAGGGGAAGCGGGGATTTGAACTCACGCTATGGGGATGTAGGGAAAAGGGTTTGCATAAATTACATACCAAATAAAGTCTAAGGCGTAGGTAAATATGACTCATGCTATGGGGGCAATAGGGGACCTGGGACTTCCATCATATCATCATCAAATATCTAACATATAGAAAGGGATAAGGAGTAACAGAAGTCTTTCGTAATCACATAAACATAGTGAAGTCAAGATCACAACATACATAGCCACAGATCCAGCGACGCCTCTAACATGAGTACAACGGGGGCCAAGATATCTCTCGGGCTCACCCTCAAAAGATAAATATCCATAAGTAAATAAGCCTTAACAAAGCATGAAAGGATAGTGTATGTTGTCCCCAAAATGGAGGACTCACCAATAGCAATCTTCAAACAAGCCATCTAGCCATGAGAAGAAGGATGAATAGGAGCTTTGGTCCCTACATGGTTAGATCATATAGGAAAAAGGTACGTGTTAGTAGTTGGAATATACCAAGTATGTGGGGTGCAATGCAACAAAGGACGTAAGCCATAACAATCAAGATGCATAATTATGATCAATAGACATAAGCTCAATATGACTTGTATAATCAATGCTTAAATAAAAACATACATGAAGTTAGTAAAACTTGCATAATATATCATACATATGTGGGAAGAGACCCTAACCGACATATAAGACCAAGCGAGCAACTACTTGGAATCCCGATGTTCACTCCATACCAAATATAGAAATGGTCTACATGCCAAGGTAAAACAAGCATAACCCCATAAAGTGGAGAACCTGTCCTAGTTGGATCCACTATTAAAGCCCATATAGGGAAATAATATAAATCTATGGTGGCATATAGTTAAGAGACTAAGACTTTATATGACAACCCATTGGGCCGAGCCCCCACCTTAAGCCTTTTTCGGTGCTAAGTCTAATCCCATGGAGTACTTGACATAATCATAAATTTAATCATAACTTAGATGACTCGTAAAAACATGATAACATGGCATGGGTAGCTTATTCAAATACTTGACCGCTACACGTGGTCATATACCTCATACTAGAGGGTAAAAGTATTTCATGGACTTGACCCCTTCTAGTAGACATTGCATATCACATGAAGGTAGAGATTGTAGTATGCTTGACCCCTTCTAATGAGCTTTAGTTTGTACATGAGGGTAAAATAATTATCATGCTTGACCCCGTCATGTAGACATTATTCACTCACAGGAGGGTAGAATATAGTATAATGACTCAATTTGTTACTTACAAAATAGGAACTTTTCAAGAGTTTAATACATGTTTAGGACCCCATAATTTATTATAAAATATTTGACTTGTAAAACATGCAATAGTCTTTCATCAGCACAAGAATTCTTGTCATGTAAATTTAGTCAAACATGGTGGGTATATGTACATATGCTTAAAATCATGTAATTTAAGAGTATAAGACAAGAGAGGAGTAAAATCAACTCATTTGGAAATAATTCAATTCAACCCACCAACATTGTAGTAGAAACCCCAATTTGGGTGTCATGAAATTCATCTTAAAAGTTCACAAGCTTTCATAGTTTACATAGTTCACATCATGCATAGCTTCAATATACACAAATCAACTCATGGAATAAGCCTTCAACAGATATTCATGCTTAATCGATCAATTCTTGAAGAATCCAAACTCAAATCATGTTTATAATGCATGATACAGTTTACCCATAAAGTATTAAACCTTAAAATCATGAAAATTGGTACATGAGAAGGTTTGGCTTCATGGGTGGAAGAATCCCCATGAATGAAGCCCACATACCTTTAACTTGAGACTTTCTTGAAGAAAAACTTGAGGAAGACTTGAGGCTTCAATTGGGTTCTTGAAATTCCAAAGAAAGTTCTTGATATTCTTGAAATTTAATGGGATAGTTGATGATGTTTTAGAGAAGATTTAAGAGATTTTTGTGAGCTTCGGGGCTAAAAATGGCTAAGGAATAAGGGTTTCCCGTCTATATAGGCATTGGGTTATTACCTAATTGCACTTAAGTGAAAATAGTCTGCGATACGGACTTGCAGTAAACTAGTACATTTTTGCGTGAAGTTCAATTCTTCCCCTGTTTTGGCCCAAGAGTGAGTTCAGGCCATTTTTTCACTAGTGTATGACAAGTCCGCGACGCGGACTAGTCGCATACCCTTTCTAGTTCAGCCCTCATAGCGAAATATTATTTTTTGCTACGGGTCATCTAAAAATTGAAGACCACCCTTTTTCTACACAATTTTACCCCTTGAAAAAGAACATGAAGTCGGATTTGTGAAATTATGCATGGATTTTGAGATATTCAAGAAATACACTATAGGGCATTTTTTTGAAGCACGTGATAGGTGTTACAAACATTCATCCTTGAATAAACTTAAACATAGGCTCTAAGGAGTTAACCATCACCTAACAACTCAACAAGCATGCAAAAATGCAATTTGAACATCTTTTCAAGAAATTTTCAAAATTAGTATTCAAAATATATCACGACCCAAGCCTAGGGCCTAGGAGTGACATGACGAATGGGAACCCAAAGATCCTAAACAAGTCACATAGCATCCATACACACATAATTGGTTTGAAAGCGTAGTTCAAGCATTATTAAGTGATACTAAGGAAGAGGGGTATATGACTCAAGCTACGGGATAAGGGGTACGGGACTCACTAGAACATAATTTAACACATAAGTCTAAGGGACGGGAGTTCGGGACTCAAGCTCTAGGGAGTGGGAGTAAAGGACTTTCCATCACACGTTCAACATCAACAAACAAGTTCTAAGAGGTGGGATCATATGACTCACGCTATAGAAATAGTGACTTAAAATTTCATCATCTCATCATTACATCATAACATCAACATAACATAAGACATAAGCATCAAACATAACAAGCTCGTACATAGAGTTTCCATGACGTCCAGCAATGCCTCTAAGTCATTGAAAAGACGGGAGCCAAGACATGTCCCGGCTCACCCTCAAAGTAAAGATATAATAAAATCATAACATAGCATAGGTAGATAGAAGGTGGGTTTTGTCCTTGGAATAACCACAAGCAAATTCCACAACGAACACAGCCACAAAGAGGTGGATGAGGTAATGCTCCAGTCCCTACATAGTTAAAGAATGTTAGAAAAAGTATACATTAGTACGTTTGAATGTAATAAGTATGTGGGTATGCAATGCATATGATCATGATAAGCCTGTATTTCAATGTTAGATGACAACAGCACATATATATAAAAGAGATTATATAGAAAAGAATACCATGTCTGCCTTAAATCATGATGCATGAATATTATAATATATAAAAAGAGTGGGGATGAGACCTAAACTGAAATGTAATACCGTGAGAGTTATTACATGAAATTTGGATGTTATTCCTACACCAGAGAAAAAGAAGAGTCATTTGCGAAGGTAAATATCGATGATGCCTAATGGGATCTACTTAAGCTACATAACTGGTCAAGCCTTTACTAATAGGTGGTCCATCTAGGGAATGAGGCCTCATCTAATGGTTGATCCCTCTAAGGAGTCAACCTCATCTAATAGGTGATCTTTAACCTCAGTAGCACGTAGTTATGGGACAATGAGATTCACCTCTAACAGGTCATGCCTCAACTAAGGGGGTGAGCCTCAATCTCAAGGTCCTCTCGGTGCTAAATCATTATCACATGCAAATACATATACATATACATGCTTGAAATAGGAGCATAAGTCTTTTCAAATCATAATCATGCACACTTGGGCTTAAAAGTCAAACCATACTTCTTAATCATGCATACTTAGACTGAAAAGCCAAATTATATCATAATCATACATGCTTGGGATCAAAAGCCAAATCATACTCCCTCCATCCCAAATTAATTGAATTTTTTGAGCCTTTTTACAAGGTTCAAAATAGTTGATTATTTCAACGTTCAAGATGAATGTTTGAAACATTTTCCATATTTTCTTTCATTTATAGAAGTTTTATATTTTCTAGGAGGTAAATTACACTAGATATTTATGATTTCATAAAGGGAAATAGTGGAAAGTATGGTTTAAATTTTATCATTGAATGTTTTTCTTAATATGTGTGCATTGCCTCACAAATTCAATTAAAATGAGACAGAGGGATTAATTTATTTCATACTTTCATGCATAGGAATAACTCATTCATACTTGTAAATAGTAGTATAAACATACCCATGGAGCTCTTGATTCATATCATAGACATTACGTGATCACATTCTTGTCATAACCATACTTATCTTGAAAAGATAGTCATAATCATAATTGGGTCATAACCTACATCATAAATCTCATAAAAATACTTGCTCATAAATGCTTATGCCATGAGGAATAAAGAAATAGCATGGGTATTAGGAAGTCATACCTAAACATAATAATAAGATGAAATCATACTTGATCCATAAAGAAATCAACAATTGAAACATACTTGAGACTACTCATGCATAAATTCATCATAAAAAGGGACATGCATATTCAATTCCCATAAAATCTATGTAAATCATCATAACAGGATTCAAATCATGTTAAAATCATCAATTGGAATCAACCCACAACTTAGTTTCACGAAATTGAAGCTAAATTAAGATCCACTTGTAATTCATATTTAGAAATCATAAATTTCATAAAATAGAGTTTGGGGCTTCATGATTGAAAGGGAATCATGAATAAATTCACATGTACCTTGCTTAGGAAGATGAGTTTGAGAAGAATGTATCTTGAAACTGAAATCCCCAATTGAATCCTAGTTTGAATTCTTGAAGATGAAACTTGGAGAATGTTTAGGACAGTTTTTGAGAGAATAAGTGTTAGAGTTGAATGGGAGGGTTAGTAAAGCTTTACTTAGGGGAATATTTTAGTCATAAAACGGGCCTAGGAGAATTAGGAAGGGGAAAAAGACCCCCATACCCTTATTAGAATGCATCAGAAAAATGGCACAGGTGCAATTCATGGAATCACCTTCAGGGGTTGTGGTGTGCACCACGGGCCGTGAAGGGTTTCGTGGTGTGCACCCTTAGAAAATTCTTGCGGACAGGATTCACTAAAATGGGCATAACGTCTTACTCCAAACTCAGAATTAGGCAAAATTGGGTACCTTAAAAAGCTAATTCAAAGAGCTTAAAATTGGTAGGTCATAAGATACCTAATTACTTTTGTGCTAAGATATATGACCATTTGAAGTCAAACCTTATGCCAGTACTTCTGAAAACACATATCCAATGGAACTTCTATGGACTTGACTTGATGTAAGAGCTCCATAATGACCATAAACTACATACATAAGCTTGGATTGAAGTCTTGAAAGTGAATTTAGCTTGAGCTTGAAGTTTCCATGGAGATTCTTCAACTAAAGCTTGAAAGGAGGTTTCAGAAAGCGTTTTGAGTGAGAGAATGAAGGACCAAGTGTTATGGAGTGCATAAAGTGATAGGAATATCTTAGGAACTTATTTGGGAGGTTAAATGACGAGACCCACTTGGACACCTTTACGAAGGCACTTCACAAGCCTTGAAGTGCACCACAGCTCATGGTGTCCACCGTAGAGTGAATTTGCCACTCGTTCAAGGCAAGGGGATCACTACGGAAGCACTTCACATGCTATGGTGTGCATCACGGCCTATGAAGTGGCTCCTGGTATGCACCCTCAACTAGACAACCCTTTTATCATGCTGAGGCAACTCCATAAGGCTTTTTACAGCTGGTGGTACCTTTCACAACTCATAAAGGGCTTCTTGGAAGGTATCCTTGCAAAATTCCTTGGGAAAAAAACTATGTCCAACCTTGTTTCATTCTTACAAAGCTGGATACTTGCAAAATTTCTCCTAAAAGTGAAATTTCTAGCCTTTATTTAATCATACGACCTGTGGGCTATTGCGTTCTCCCCCTCCCTTAGGATCATTCATCCTTGAACGAGATACGGACTAACTTGAATAGATCAAATCATACATGAATAGCCCACATTAGTGAATAATGCAATTTTTAACATTGAAGTCATGAAGTCTCTTAAAACTCCATCAAAAACATCATTCAAAACTAGCTCATGAGCATGCATACATGTTATGACATGAGAACATGGAACAAAAAGAATAGGACTGTATGAGCATGAAGAACCTATACCCTTAGGCCTGAGTAGAATAGAATTTGACAATGAGTAGCCCCGCATGAAGTAACATAGCAACCCCAAAACCATCCCCATGAAATCCTTATACGTAGGCAATAACTATCATTCAATTCAAGTCCCAAGAGTATGAATGCACTTAAGATGACATAATGTAGCCTAAACATAAAAAGACATAAGGATAAGCTTGAGAAACTAACACCCTATCAACATAACATGTCATCCACTAGGCTCCAACATCAATTGGAAAGTAAACACAAAATCAAACTATACCCATCATTACCGTAATCTACGGGATCTTATACATACCAATGAGTGCAATTCGAGCTCTCTCCCTTCCTCTACTAGCGTCCACTAGACAATCCCTTCTTTTATGACCAATTATTCCACACTCAAAGCAATTGTCCCTAACAACCTTACACTCTCCCATATGTATCTTGGTGACCCTTCCTTCTTGTTACTTGGTACAAAACCATTACACAAATTATCCTCAACTCGAGCTCTCTTAGCCACCCTAGCACCTGACTTAAGCTTTTCTCCATCAGTCCATTTAGATATGTCATAAGTCTGAAATGTCTATCTCCCAAATAAGCATAGTTGTACGACACTCTTTTACGACCAAGTCAGAGATCCCCGAAATAAATTTATGTATTCTTACATGGGGGTTAGCTACTAGCACAGGAGCATACTTTGAGAGCTTTGTAAACTTGAGGGCATACACCCTCACACTTATTCTACCCTGTTTGAGGTTGATAAATTCAGTCAGGTTGGACTCCCTAAGCTCAAGAGGAAAGAAACGGTCCAGAAAAGTAAACTTGATGTAACACCCCACATCTTACATGTACTAGTCCAACACAGATGAAACATGATATGGCGGGGTCAAATCTGCACACATTTCAAAAATGCGTGAATTTTAGCTTAAAGGGCTATATGTACGTCTAACGCTTAAGATGACCGAGTGTAAATAATTTTTAGGTCAAGTTAAGGAGAGTGTGACCTTAAATGAAGTAAAATAATTGAGGTGCTTGTGGGACTTAGGAAGCTAGTAGGTGAGTCACTTACGTGCTTAGCTTAAATAAGCTCGGTAAACGGAGACAAGGCCCAACACCGAATTTGTTCAAGTCCGATAAAGAATAAACCCCCAGTTAAGGATGTCATTGGGCCCATAGTTTGGCATCATATAAGGACAATATTTGCAGACCAAGATGGATAAGAAAAGGGCCAAATTACAATTACAATCCATTTCAAAACTAAAGCCCAAACTAAGTGGGCTTAGGGAAGAAATGTTTGCAATAAAGCCCATCCCATTTGAAGCCCAATAAGGCCCAAATGAAAGGGCCAAGCTGCTGCCCCATAACCTTATTAAAATAAGGCTAAAACCCCAAAAGAAAGTCGGCCAAAAGAGGCCTATAAAAGGGAGCAACCAGCAGCAACTTTTAGCCATTTTCTTAAGCCAAATTTCAGATTTTCTCTCTAAGTTTCTTCTTGCTCTTTCCTCATTTTCTAAAGCAGCCAAGACACACTTCTAGGGTTCTTGAAGAGAACCTAATACTTGAGGGTTAAGGTAAGTAAAAATACCCATGGTTTGGTGTAAATTTTCCATGAGAAACATGAAGAGTATGTTGGTTGTATTGTGCAGGAATTTTGGGACAGCATGTGTTCCAATTTTGTGGTTCACTTTTCTTGTTAAATAAGAGACTTTTATCTTGTTGGTTGGCTGAGTTATGAAGTAACATGTATGTTTTTAAGAAGTCTTGGGTCCTTAATGATGTAAGAAGGCTGCTGGACCACTTGTATCTTCCGCGAAAACAAGTTCTTAAATGATGTCTTAATTCTGGTCATTAGTAAGTATTTGTGGACTGTTTTTGGGAATTGTTATCTCATGTTTTTCATCTACTTAGGGACTGTTTTTGGACGGGTTTATGACTATAATTGTGTGTAAATATGTTGACGACAGTTTAATTGAGGTTGGAACGGATTTGGAATGGTTGACGTCGAAATGTAGCGGAAGGACGCAATGTTGTGTTGTCTACTTACGTGTTGTGTAGAGTTGTTGTATGTTGTATTATATGAGTTGTTGTAATGCTGTTATGGGACTAAACATAGCTGGATATGACATGTATATAGGAATGTGTGTTAGAAAATACGATTAGGAGTGGAAATGTTGAAAGAATACTCGTTGGGGTGCTAATTCCGAGCTTGCTGCCCGGATATTATTTTTGGGTGAAATTGGATTACTAAGACGTGTTTATTAGCTGCTAACACTAGTTTTATCACCTAATATGTTGTAGATAAGTGTTTGGAGGAAAAGGATACTACTCCGAGGTAATAACGACATAGTACAGCGAGGTATGTAAGGCAACTTGATTTCCTATTACTTGGCATGAAATCTATAATCTTCCTTAGCATATAAAGGCACGTACAAACTCCGACATGGTTGCTAACCGTGTCCCCACTCTTTACCATGTTCATATGTACCCATACATAGTCATTGTCAACCTGCATATGTACTTGGATACCAAATATACTTGAGTTCCTTCTTACCCAACAAAGTCTATGTGTCGTTTAATCTCCGATACGGTTCATTAGTTGTGTATCTCTCTTTTCATTGTAGTATTACCTTGTATGGTTACTCATATGTCACATGTCTATATTCCTACAGTTCTAAAGGTTATGACCACCAAAAGAACCATCTCAAAGTAAATAAAAGATAACTTACAGTTGCTTATAAATGAGTGGTAGCCCGAGGGGTGGAAGAATCACCTAGCCAGGGTCGATCTCATTTGGGTGGTAGCCCGAGGGGTGAAGGAATCACCTAGCAAGGGTCGATCCCATTACAGATTTACCAGTGATCAGCTGGTCATTTACATGATATATTGTGCACAGATTATACAGTAAAGATACAGAAATAAAAAGACATAAAGTACATGATTCCACAGTATGACTAAAGGTGGTCTTTTCATCCTTACACACCAGCATGTGATTTCATCTGAGTTCTTATTTCATGTACAGTATTTCCTGCCTTACATATTCAGTACATTATCTCGTACTGACGTCCCTTACGGGGGACCTGCATTTCATGCTGCAGGTACAGGAGCTACTAGATCTCCCCATTAAGAGTACAGGACTTCCAGCTGCTATTACTAAGCTCCAGGTTGCTTCGGGGCTTATGTGTTTAGAACTTATATTTTGTATTGTATAGTTGATCATGAGGCGAGGCCTGTCCCGACCCATTTGGATATTGTTCCTTACTTAGAGGCTTTGTAGACTATGTAAATTAAAGTGTGGTCAAATAGTGTATTATAGACATCGCGGCTCCAACGGCCTAGTCTTATGCATTTACTTTTGGTTTGTTAGTACAGTTTACCTTCTTTTGACAGCATATTGAGTATGGAAACCTCTTAAATGTTCATAGCAGGTGTATAGTTATATGTTGGTTCTCCCGAGCCTTGTCGGCAACGGGTGCCAGTCCGCCTTAATGGGGCTTAGGGCGTGACAGAAGTGGTATCAGAGCGGGTCGTCCTAGGGAGTCTACAAAGCCGTGTCTATGTAGAGTCTTGTTTATGGATGTGTTGTGCACCACATTTATAAGCAGGAGGCTACGTGGCATTTAGGAGTTGTCACTTTCTTTTCATTCTTTAGATCGTGCCATAGAGCCAAGTTTTGTAGGTTGATTATTTCTAACCTCTAAATCGTTTTGTACAGTAAGCATGCCTGAAACAAGGAAAAGCAAAGGCAAGGGGATGGAGGTGGAAGTGGTAATTGGTATGCTCAGTCGGGTGAGACGACGAGATGAGGCCCAAGATGAGTCTCTGTCCCAAACATCTTCAACTCCTCCAGCTCCTGAGGAACCAGGTCGTAGTGAGACTCTCTCAGAACCACCTGCCGATGCTGCTGTGCAAGATCTAAGAAATGCGGTCCAATTATTGACTCGCATAGTTGCTAGCCAAAGCCAAAGACAAGAAGGCCCAGTTGTAGGTGCAGATGGTGCGAATAGGGCAGCTAGCATGAGGATACGTGACTTCCTTAATTTGGACCCTCCAGCTTTCACCGGGTCAGATTCTAATGAAGATCCGCAAGACTTCATCGACCAGATTCAGCGCACTTTAGATGTTATGTATGTAAGTGGTACAGAAGCTGTAGAACTAGCAGCATATAGATTGAAAGGTATGGCTATATTGTGGTATGGAGCTTGGAAGAAAACTAAGGGTATAGATGCACCTCCAACTACCTGGAAGGAGTTCAAAGAGGCCTTTCTTGACCACTACTTGCCATATGAGATCCGAGAGGCCCGGGCAGATCAGTTTCTGAATCTCCACCAAGGGGGTATGAGCGTGAGGGAGTATAGCCTCCAGTTTAACTCCTTGGCCAGGTATGCTCCTAATGTAGTTGCTACTATGGCAGATAGAGTTCATCGGTATGTGGATAGGTTGGATACATATCTGGTAAGAGACTGTACCATTGCTTCATTGAATAAAGACATGGATATCGCAAGGATGCAAGCATTTGCACAGAAACTAGAGGATCAGAGGCAAAAGAGAAGGACACAAGAGATAGAAAGGGGCCAGTCCAAGAGGGCCAGATCTACAGGGCAGTTTGTACCATCCCAAGGTGATGTTAGGCCCCGATTTCCTGGTAAACCACCTAGACCATCATCTTCCTATTCTGCAGTCAGTGCTCCACTGCAATTTCAAGGGCCTAGAGGTAATCAGTTTAATCAAAGAAGTGAGGGACAAGGTGCACGGACAACAGGATATTCGGCCAGCCAGCAGATTCCTCCTAGGCAGTCTTGTAAATAATGTGGGAGGAGTCATTCAGGTATATGTCGCGTGGGGACAGATGACTGTTATTGGTGTGGTGTACCAGGGCATACGATAAGAGATTGCCCCAGAAGACGTATGGGTGATATAGCACAACCTGTTGGGTCAGCTGTTTCATCATCATCATCAGTTCCTCCCTTCAGTAGGGGTCAGCAAACACCTACAGGCCGTGGTAGAGGTGGTAGAGGAGCAGCTAGCCCCAGCGGAGCCCAGAATCGCACTTATGCTCTGGGAAGTCGGCAAAATTTAGAAGTTTCACCCGATGTGGTCAAAGGTACATTGTCCATCCTTTTACATAATGTGTATGCATTAATTGACCCTGGTTCTACATTATCATATATTACACCACTAGTGGCTGGGAAGCTTAAAAGAACACCTAAATTATTGAATGAGCCATTTGAAGTGTCTACGCCAACCGGTGAATCTATTATAGCTAGAAGGGTCTATTATGACTGTGTCGTAACTGTTTGTGACCGTGACACACTGGCTGACCTTGTTGAGTTAGATATGGTGGAATTCGATGTTATAATGGGTATAGATTGGTTAGCTTCTTGCTATGCTACTGTGGATTGTCGATCTAAGAGAGTGTATTTTCACTTTCCAAATGAGGCAGTCCTTGAATGGGAAGGTAATGTTGGGGCACCAAAGGGGAAGTTTATTTCCTATTTTAAGGCAAGGAAGATGATGTCAAAGGGGTACATCTATCATCTAGTTAGAGTAAGGGATATGGAGGCTGAATCACCAACTCTTCAATCTGTTCCGGTAGTGAATGAATTTGCTGATGTGCTTCCCGAAGAGCTTCCATGTTTGCCTCCAAAACGAGAGATAGATTTTGGCATTGATTTACTCCCAGGCACTCAACCTATTTCTATCCCTCCATATAGAATGGCCCCGGCAGAGTTACGTGAATTAAAGGAGCAATTAAAAGATTTGCTAGAGAAGGGCTTTATAAGACCTAGTGTGTCCCCTTGGGGTGCACCAGTGTTATTTGTACGTAAAAAGGATGGCACCTTGAGAATGTGTATTGATTACCGGCAATTGAATAAGGTGACAATTAAAAACAAATACCCCCTCCCCAGGATTGACGATTTGTTTGATCAGTTACAGGGTGCCAAATGCTTTTCGAAAATTGACTTGAGGTCAGGGTATCACCAAGTGAGGGTGAAGGAGAAAGATATACCCAAGACAGCCTTTAGGACACGCTATGGTCACTTTGAATTTCTTGTTATGTCATTTGGGCTGACAAATGCACCAGCAGTTTTTATGGACTTAATGAACAGGGTATTCAAGCCGTTCTTGGACGTCTTTGTGATAGTATTTATAGATGACATTTTGGTGTATTCAAGATCAGAAGAAGAACATGCGAATCATTTAGGGCAGGTATTACAAGTTCTTCGTGATCGGCAATTGTATGCCAAGTTTTCCAAATGTGAATTTTGGTTAAAATCAGTGGCATTCTTGGGTCATATTGTATCTGATGAAGGAATAAGGGTTGATTCACAAAGAATAGAGGCGGTGAAAGATTGGCCAAGGCCAACAACACCCATAGAAGTTCGAAGCTTCTTAGGATTGGCAGGTTATTACAGAAGATTTGTTGAAGGTTTTTCCTCTATTTCTGCACCTCTAACAAAGTTGACACATAAGGCGACCAAATTTCAATGGAATGATGCATGTGAAAGGAGCTTTCAAGAGTTGAAAAGCAGGCTAACTTTTGCACCTGTATTAGTGCTTCCAGAAGGCATAGAGGGGTATACGGTATATTGTGATGCTTCGGGGGTTGGCTTAGGGTGTGTACTGACACAACATGGTAGGGTAATTGCTTATGCCTCGAGACAACTGCGGCCACATGAGAAAAACTACCTGACACATGACCTTGAACTATCAGCTGTTGTATTTGCCTTGAAAATATGGCGCCATTATTTGTATGGGGTTCATGTTGACATATATGCTGATCATAAGAGCTTACAGTACATATTTAAACAGAAAGACCTAAATTTAAGGCAGCGGAGGTGGCTGGAGCTAATAAAGGATTATGATGTTGATATACTATACCATCCAGGGAAAGCAAATGTGGTAGCTGATGCTTTGAGCCGCAAGGCAATTGTGAATATTGATGATCAGACCGTGGTAAGTCAAAGAGTTGCTAAGGATCTACGTCAACTAGCCAATTTGGGAGTGCGCCTCATTGAAACTCCAAAGGAAGGGGTTGTTGTGCATAATGCTGCAGAGTCTTCATTGATAACAGAGGTAAGGGAAAAACAGTTTAAAGATCCTATTCTACAACGACTTAAGGAGAAGGTGGGTCAAGGCATAATGAAGGGCTTTGAACTTACCCAAAATGGAGTACTTTACTGTCAAAACAAATTGTGCGTTCCTAATATAAATAGACTAAGAAGGAGAATAATGGAAGAAGCCCATCATTCAAGATATACTATCCATCCAGGATAAACTAAGACGTATCATGACCTGAAGGGAATGTTTTCGTGGGAAGGCATGAAAAAGGACCTTGCAGAATTTGTGGCTCAATGTCCGAATTGCCAACAAGTTAAGGTAGAGCACCAAAAGCCAGGAGGTTATATGCAATGTATAGAGCTTCCAACATGGAAGTGGGATATGATTAATATGGATTTTGTTACTGGGTTGCCTCGCTCATTTCAGAAGTTTGACTCCATATGGGTAATAGTTGATAGACTTACAAAGTCAGCACACTTCTTGCCAGTTAAGAGTGACTATACTGCTGAAGAGTATGCAAAGCTATACCTTAAGGAGATAGTTAGACTACATGGGGTCCCAATCTCCATTATATTTGATCGGGGAGCTCAATTCACTGCAAAGTTTTGGAAATCCTTCCAAAGGAGCTTAGGGACACAAGTGAATTTACGTACAACTTTCCACCCGCAGACAGATGGTCAAGCAGAACGTACCATTCAAACACTTGAAGATATGTTGCGGGCGTGTGCATTGGACTTCAAAGGTAGTTGGGTGGACCATTTGCCACTTATTGAATTTGCCTATAATAATAGCTACCATTCAAGCATCAAGATGGCACCGTATGAAGCTTTGTATGGAAGGAAATGTAGATCACCAGTAGGATGGTTTGAAGTGGGTGAAACCACCTTGCATGGTCCAGATCTAGTCCAACAAGCCATGGAAAAAGTCAAGGTAATACGACAACGGCTAAAAACAGCCCAAAGTCGTCACAAATCATATGCAGATGCTAGAAGAAGAGGACTGGAATTCTCAGTAGGAGATTGGTATTCTTAAAGGTATCTCCAATGAAAGGCGTTATGAGATTTGGTAAGAAAGGGAAATTAAGCCTGCGTTACATAGGGCCATATAAGATTATTAAAAGGTTTGGACAGGTTGCATATGAATTGGAACTACCCCAGGAGCTTTCAATGGTTCATCCAGTTTTTCATGTCTCAATGCTCCGAAAATGCATAGGTGATCCATCTCGTATTACTCCTATTGAAGATATGCAGGTTACGGAAAATCTCACCTATGAAGAGGTACCTATTGCTATCCTAGATCGTCAAGTTAGAAAGCTAAGGTAAGGAAATACCTTCGGTAAAGGTGCTTTGGAGAAACCAACAGGTAGAAGAGATAACGTGGGAGGCTGAAAAAGCAATGAGGTCTAAATACCCCTATTTATTTGAAGCTAAAGAGGAAGTCCAAGATACAGAATTGAAGGAGTAGTAGGTACGTGAATATGAATTCTTATTATGTTTTCAAAAGTTTATTTACACGGAAGTTCGGACTTGTTTAACCTATTCAATTATGCTTACATTCGAGGACGAATGTTCCTAAGGGGGGGGAGGATGTAACACCCCACATCTTACATGTACTAGTCCAACACAGATGAAACATGATATGGCGGGGTCAAATCCGCACACATTTTAAAAGTGCGTGAATTTTAGATTAAAGGGCTATATGTACGTCTAACGCTTAAGATGACCGAGTGTAAATAAATTTTAGGTCAAGTTAAGGAGAGTGTGACCTTAAATGAAGTAAAATAATTGAGGTGCTTGTGGGACTTAGGAAGCTAGTAGGTGAGTCACTTACGTGCTTAGCTTAAATAAGCTCGGTAAACGGAGACAAGGCCCAACACCGAATTTGTTCAAGTCCAATAAAGAATAAACCCCGAGTTAAGGATGTCATTGGGCCCATGGTTTGGCATCATATAAGGACAATATTTGCAGCCCAAGATGGATAAGAAAAGGGCCAAATTACAATTACAATCCATTTCAAAACTAAAGCCCAAACTAAGTGGGCTTAGGGAAGAAATGTTTGCAATAAAGCCCATCCCATTTGAAGCCCAATAAGGCCCAAATGAAAGGGCCAAGCTGCTGCCCCATAACCTTATTAAAATAAGGCTAAAACCCCAAAAGAAAGTCGGCCAAAAGAGGCCTATAAAAGGGAGCAACCAGCAGCAACTTTTAGCCATTTTCTTAAGCCAAATTTCAGATTTTCTCTCTAAGTTTCTTCTTGCTCTTTCCTCATTTTCTAAAGCAGCCAAGACACACTTCTAGGGTTCTTGAAGAGAACCTAATACTTGAGGGTTAAGGTAAGTAAAAATACCCATGGTTTGGTGTAATTTTTCCATGAAAAACATGAAGAGTATGTTGGTTATATTGTGCAGGAATTTTGGGACAGCATGTGTTCCAATTTTGTGGTTCACTTTTCTTGTTAAATAAGAGACTTTTATCTTGTTGGTTGGCTGAGTTATGAAGTAATATGTATGTTTTTAAGAAGTCTTGGGTCCGTAATGATGTAAGAAGGCTGCTGGACCACTTGTATCTTCCGCGAAAACAAGTTCTTAAATGATGTCTTAATTCCGGTCATTAGTAAGAATTTGTGGACTGTTTTTGGGAATTGTTGTCTCATGTTTTTCATCTACTTAGGGACTGTTTTTGGACTGGTTTAGGACTGTAATTGTGTGTAAATATGTTGAGGACAGTTTGATTGAGGTTGGAACGGATTTGGAATGGTTGACGTCGAAATGTAGCGGAAGGACGCAATGTTGTGTTGTCTACTTATGTGTTGTGTAGAGTTGTTGTATGTTGTATTATATGAGTTGTTGTAATGCTGTTATGGGACTAAACATAGCTGGATATGACATGTATATAAGAATGTGTGTTAGAAAATACGATTAGGAGTGGAAATGTTGAAAGAATACTCGTTGGGTGCTAATTCCGAGCTTGCTGCCCGGATATTATTTTTGGGTGAAATTGGATTACTAAGACGTGTTTATTAGTTGCTAACACTAGTTTTATCACCTAATATGTTGTAGATAAGTGTTTGGAGGAAAAGGATACTACTCCGAGGTAATAACGACATAGTACAGCGAGGTATGTAAGGCAACTTGATTTCCTATTATTTGGCATGAAATCTATAATCTTCCTTAGCATATAAAGGCACGTACAAACTCCGACATGGCTGCTAACCGTGTCCCCACTCTTTACCATGTTCATATGTACCCATACATAGTCATTGTCAACCTGCATATGTACTTGGATACCAAATATACTTAAGTTCCTTCTTACCCAACAAAGTCTATGTGTCGTTTAATCTCCGATACGGTTCATTAGTTGTGTATCTCTCTTTTCATTGTAGTATTACCTTGTATGGTTGCTCATATGTCACATGTCTATATTCCTACAGTTCTAAAGGTCATGACCACCAAAAGAACCATCTCAAAGTAAATAAAAGATAACTTACAGTTGCTTATAAATGAGTGGTAGCCCGAGGGGTGGAAGAATCACCTAGCCAGGGTCGATCTCATTTGGGTGGTAGCCCGAGGGGTGAAGGAACCACCTAGCCAGGGTCGATCCCATTACAGATTTACCACTGATCAGCTGGTCATTTACATGATATATTGTGCACAGATTATACAGTAAAGATACAGAAATAAAAAGACATAAAGTACATGATTCCACAGTATGACTAAAGGTGGTCTTTTCATCCTTACACACCAGCATGTGATTTCATCTGAGTTCTTATTTCATGTACAGTATTTCCTGCCTTACATATTCAGTACATTATCTCGTACTGACGTCCCTTACGGGGGACCTGCATTTCATGCTGCAGGTACAGGAGCTACTAGATCTCCCCAGTAAGAGTACAGGACTTCCAGCTGCTATTACTAAGCTCCAGGTTGCTTCGGGGCTTATGTGTTTAGAACTTATATTTTGTATTGTATAGTTGGTCATGTGGCGGGGCCTGTCCCGACCCATTTGGATATTGTTCCTTACTTAGAGGCTTTGTAGACTATGTAAATTAAAGTGTGGTCAAATAGTGTATTATAGACATCGCGGCTCCAACGGCCTAGTCTTATGCATTTACTTTTGGTTTGTTATTTTGTTAGTACAGTTTACCTTCTTTTGACAGCATATTGAGTATGGAAACCTCTTAAATGTTCATAGCAGGTGTATAGTTATATGTTGGTTCTCCCGAGCCTTGTCGGCAACGGGTGCCAGTCCGCCTTAATGGGGCTTAGGGCGTGACACTTGAGCTCTTCCCATTCAACTTTATCATCACCTGCTCTTTCAACCAACCATTGTGTGTACCACACTTGGGCCACTCCTTTGAAATGATAAGCAACCAACTCAGCTTTCTTTTCTGAAGTTACACCATAATAGTCAGCACCTTAGAGATTTAATCAATGAACTCCTAGGCATCCTCATTAGCTTTTGAACCATAAAATTTAGGAGGATTTATACAGGTGAAGTCTCTCACCTTAGCATCCAGAGTAGGGACATGGGATAGAGAAATGACCTGCCTAGTTTGGTTGGTCACAACTTGAGCTAGCATGGCAAAAGCAATCCGAAACTCATCTTGAGTAACTGGCTCTCCCAAGGCTCTTGAGGAACTTAGTCCTCATCAATAGGGGCCTTTCTATGTGGAGGGGATTGATATCGCCAAGCTACACCTCCTTTTTGAAGGCTAAAGAGCTCATTGTTAAGATATGTAATTTAATCGAGGTTAGGGTCGGTCCCATAAGGAATGTGGTAGACTTAAAAGAATTTAAAGCAATTCAGGTGGATTAACCTACTTTTTTCCCCAAAGGAGGAAGAGGTTTGTAACAACTAAGAAAAGTAATCCTAAACTATGATAAGTGTGAAATTAGTGTGAGCAGTAACTAGAGTATTATGTTCCCCATGAGTGCCTAACTTGGTATTACAAGATAATCAAATCCTTTCTAGTATGTAGCATGCAGAACGATAAGTTAAGTTTACCAAACCCTTTGATACAGGAAAGAGGTAAATTTCACTATGTGATTTGATCTATCCCCGCAGTGTGACATTTACTAACTCTTACCTATTGTTCCAGTATAACCTCCTCTTAGCCCAGTTTGGTTTATTAGACAAGAAACATCAATCAAATCTTGTTAATTAATCTCTTTTCCTATTCATTACTACCTTGATTCAGTCAGTAACACTAGGCAAGTTTTAATGTTGGCACCGTTAAAAATAATTCAAACCAAGGAGAATTAATAAATATATGCATGCACACTTTTCAAGTATTACAAATTATCTGGTTTCACCTTGTTAGTAGTTCATGGTTCCCACAACCCTACTTATGAATTTAGGTACTCATTGCCAGTGTAGATGCAAGAATCATGAATTTGAATAACATAATTGAGCACTTACACAATAGAATTAAGAATAATAAATCCAAGCTCTTCACCATGAATCACAAGATTGAATCAAAAGCATGAAATAATGTTTCACAATATTCCTCTACTGTTCTCTCAAGTTCTGTGTCATTCCTTCCGAAAAATAACCTAAAAACTTATTTATAGTATTTAAAATACAAAACCAACACGAATTAGGATAATTGGGTCGGCAAGCTCTATGGGCACTTTCTACGGGTCGTATAATGTTCTAAGGCCCGTAGAAGGGGTTTCGAGGACTTCATCTTCAATTTTGGGCCCATCTACGGGTCATATAAAGTTTTACGGCTCATAGGGAGTTTAAGTCATTAGTGTGATAACTTTTTAGCGACACCCAACTTTTTGATCCTCAAGGAACTATACCAAGTCTAGGGCTCGTTTGCATGTTCGTAGACTGAACTTCAAAAAGTCACCCTTCACTAGAATTTTGTACGAAACCCACTCTACGGCCCGTAAAGGTTCTCGTAAAACCTCAATTTCCGTAAAATTTGCACTTACCCCAAATAATAAAGCCAGCCCTATAATCTTGAAAACAAACATAAAAACATATCAAATCTCCTAACATCACTAACACAAAATTCCAAGTTTTAAGCATCAAAAGTGTTGTATTTTGATAGAACATAAACACGCTCAACTTAAAATTATTGCTTGTCCTCAAGCGACGGACTCAGTCTACAAAAGCAGCACAGTAACACACACCTCAATCTAATAGCATACGTCCTATCAAACACATGCACAGATATCCACACCACTTTAGAAGCATATCAAATAGCTATCAAGCAAACCAATACAGATCATCATATGAGATAGTGCAACTATGACAAGCAAGGCAATTATCAACAAGCAACACTGAGTTAGTACAATGTACAATGCAATACAAGTGCCCTCACAGAAAGAAGTCCCATATCTCTCTAATGATGATATTTTAAGATTCAATGTTTGAGACTATGCAGTAGCACTCACTATCACAAAAGATATCCAGATACCATGCTCAATACCATATGCTTGCCCCTATACGCATGACTATGACCTTTGACTACTTGGACTAGGATCACTTTTGGACTTTATTGGCTTGTAACATAGGCTCAGGGGGCTTTGGTATGATGTTTTGGGAACATGGTAACTAAAGGCCCTCCTTGACATTGTGTTGTTCTACACTCTTTCCCTACCAACACTGTCATTTTTCACCTCATCCTCCCTTTTTCCTATTTCAAGCTTTTCTGGGTGCTTGATTCTCATTTTTTTTTTTTGCTTTTTGTCATTGTTTTAACATCACTTTTCTTTTTAGATTTTTTATTAGGCATCACTCATTTTTCTTGCAAAGCAGAACAAATTTTTATGCCCTTTTTCACATATCACTAACTTAACCTAAATTTTGTGTTTATCCTTAAACCAGCCGCCCTCAACTTAGGCTTTTAGCCTGAGTCGATGTGCATAATATCCAACCTAAGAATTAGGGCCACTTTTGGTAGCCACCCTCAACTTAGGCTTTCTATCTCAATCAAGGTGCACAATTTTCAAGGAAGGACTAGGGCCAATTTCAGGATTTTACATCTAATAAGGCTAAGTCACTTAGGTTTTTACAAAGAAAATGGTACATGCCAGGCTCAAACATTAGGATCAAGGTTGGTTATTTAGCATAAGTGTATTATTATGAACAAAGGCCTAAGATCCTTTCCTAACCAACTAACCTACAATCTAAGTCAAAGTAACAGGGCAAGTTCTGAATTGAAACACATTATATGAATTTAGCAAAGAAAGCTCACACTCACATGGCACTGATTACTCTATCAACACAGACTCTCAGATTATGCTTTTCATCTCAATATGAACCAGAATAGAAGAGCTAATTCATCCTCACTTATCAGAATAAGCACAGTCAACAATTAAACATGCATGGTCGCTAGACAGACTAACTAACAAATTTTGGTGGGTATCATTTTTCATACTAAAACACAAAGACAAACATATGTCATGCATATCATTACTACATGCTACTAATACTACCTACACATCCTAAATATGCCGGTTCAACAGAAATTAAATATCTATGGGGAAAAGGAACACAAGTAAGAAAATCCCTAAGATTCAAAACTTGGGATAGTTATAGGCAAAGGTTACTCAGACTTCACTAAGACCTATAACTACCCACACCCCCTCGAAAAAGAGTTGCATTGTCCTCAATGCACAAAAATAGAATATTAAACACAGAGGTTAAAAAGAATATACCTAGCAGCCTAAGCACCAGTATCTACCTTGGGTTGCATCCCAAGCAGTGCCTAATTTATTGTCGCAACACGACTTTGATAACTTGGTTACTCAGACTTCACCAAGTGCCCAAACATCCTTCTTCAAGTCGTTTGGCCTCTTCATTGACTAACAGGTTTTGAAGACAACTTCTTCGTCATTAGATCTAAACTTGAGTTAGCCATCTACCCTATCTACTAGTGCATGACAAGTGGCTAGGAAGGGCCTTTCTAAGATGATTGGGACTTCGAAGTCAACTTCGCAATCTAGGATCAGAAAGTATATAGGGAATATGAATTTCTCAACTTTGATGAGCATGTCATAAAGTAACCCTACAGGCTTCTTCAATGTACGATCAACCAACAATCGCATGCTCATCAGAATAAGGGCTCCCAATCCTAGTTTCTTGAAGACCACGAGGGGCATCAGATTTATGATGGCACCAAGATCATACAATACTCTTTCGAACTCCATATCTCTAATAGTTCAGGGTTTGGTAAATTCATCGGGATCTTGCGTTGTTGCACCAAGGACCTGGTAGCAATTGCACTACAATGTTGAAGCTCTTAGAAGAGCTCCTGACTCACAATATGCTACTTTATAACCAAGTCCTTCATAAAATTTGCATATCTCGGCATCTTCTCCGATGCCTCAATGAGAGAGATATTGATGGAGAGTTATTTCACCATAGAGAAAAATTACTTAAACTTACCGTCCTCCTCCTTCTTTTTGATTCTTTAAGGGAAAGGAGGAGGAGGTCTATGAATGAGATTCAGCTTCTCTGGCACCTGTGTGGCATCACTCACCCTATCCTTGGCACGATCATCTCCTCTGTCAGCATCTTTGACTTCAACTGTCTCCTCTCAAACATCATCATCATCAACTGACATCGGTGGATTAGTAGTATTCTTACAACCACGAATAGTCACCGTTCTACATCACCCCTCATTCTTTAGCTTCTTAACTGTCATGCTAGGCAATAACCTCTCTGATACTGGTTGATTTAAGTTTATACTTGACTAAAGTTTTGCTCTAACTGTTTGAAAGCAAGAATAAGACTTGATCTTCTGATTAATGCTTGAGATGTAAGACTTCATCCCCCTTAAGGTCTCATTCTATGTGTCAGCCTTTTTCAACAGACCGCAAACATCTCCTCAACTCTAGAATTGCTAGCTCCAATATTGTGATTATGTGGGGCACATAAGGACCATTTCTGCATCCATCTCTGCGACCCCAATCAGCATCTCTATCTTAGCCCGTGTTTCTGTTGTAGTAACCTCCACGATTATCTCCGAAGACGCCATCTCTATTATAGTTCTGACCTTGGTTTCCTTGACCTCCAATAGTCTTGATTGGGGCCTTAGGCGTTTGTCTGGAAACCCCGCATCTAATCAGTAACAAAGTAAGTGTCCTTCTCATAGTAAGGCTCTTCGTACATGGATGCTCGCAAAGACTGGTGAATAACTGCATTAACTCGTTCCTAATTCTGCTTCATTATCGCCTCTATATGCATACTAATCCAGACAAGCTCATGCATTATCTCATCATTTATCTTAGCTTTCATTGAAGTAATATTGACAGCACACGCGCTCTTAGTAAAGGACCTATCTCTCAGCCCCCATGCACGATTCGTCTTGACTACCTTTTTTAGCTTCTCAGTAACCCATGCAAATTATTAATCTAAAAACATGCCCCCCATGATGGTATTAGCACATGCTTGGCTATTCTCGTCCAGGGAATGGTAAAAGATCTCTACCAAGGCATCATCAACAATTTTGTGGTCAAGGATACTTCTTAAGAACTTTTGAATCGCTCCCATGTAAAACTGATCAAGTCACCAGGAAGTTGCTCAAAGTTGTTGATCTGATCTTTCAACTTGAGCTTTTTCAATCTCGAGAAGAACCTCTCCAAAAAGACCTTCTGCAACTCAGCCCAGTTGGTGATCAAACTCTGTGGGATCTTGGATAGAAATAGCTTTATGTTGCCTGTAAGACATAATGGGAAGACATAAAGCCCGACATTATCCATAGACAGATTCTGCATTATAGACAAAGATTAATGAATAACTGCATTAACTTGTTCCTAATTTTGCTTCATCATCGCCTCTATATTGGTACTAATCTAGAAAAGCTCATGCATTATCTCATCATTTATCTTAGCTTTCACTAAATTAATGCTGATAGCACATGAGCTCTTAGCAAAGGACCTACCTCTCGGCCCCCATGCACGATTCATCCTGACTACCTTTTCTAGCTTCTCAGTAACCCTTGCAAATTATTAATCTAAAAACATGCCCCCCATGATGGTACCAGCATATGCTTGACTATTCTCGTCCAGGGCGCGGTAGAAGATCTCCACCAAGGCATCATCAATACTTTTGTGGTCAGGGATACTTCTTAAATACTTTTGAATCGCTCCCATGTAAAACTGATTGAGTCACCAGGAAGTTTCTTTAAAGTTGTTGATCTGATCTTTCAACTTGAGCTTTTTCGATCTCGGGAAGAACCTCTCCAAAAAGACCTTCTGCAACTTAGCCCAGCTGGTGATCAAACTCTGCGGGAGCTTGGATAGCGATAGCGTTCTATTTCCCATAAGAGATAATGGGAACACATGAAGCCCGACAGTATCCGTAGACAGATTCTGCATTCCCATTACACTCTTACAGATAAACATAACGTTGTGTAGATGTCTATGTGGATCCTCTGGTAGTAGGCCCTAAAACAAGCCATAGTTCTGCAGCATTTGAAGCAACCCACTTGAAACCACGAACTTTGTGTCATCTAATAGTGGCAGTAAGTCACATCCATAGACATAGGATTCAGCTGATATTGGTTCCACTAATAAACTTCAACATTGAAGTCCTGTGGATGTGGATCAATGTCCTCAAGCATTTTGGTTTTGATTCAAAATTGCATTAACCACGTCGTTTGCATTATCTTGGACCATCCTTATCAATCTTTTTTGGATTTATGGGTAAAATAGAGTCAAGGAAATACCTCGACTTCGTGTGTTGGGTATAAACTACACCTGCATGCTGAAACAAAACAAAAATAATAAAAAATTAAAATGAGGGAAATAAAGATTAATTCCAAAGATACTCAAATTAAACAAGTCTAGTTGTATTCCCCGACAATGGCGCCATAATCTTGATGTCGCCTTAGCTACGCCTCCTTTTTGAATTCTAAAGCGGTCGTTGTAAAGATGTATAACCTAACTGAGGTTAGGGTTGATGCCACATGGAATGTGGTAGACTTAGAAGAACTTAAAGAAATTCAGGTGCATTAACCTACTTATCTCCCCGATGGGTGGAGGGTTTGTAACAACTAAGAAAAGTAATCCTAAACTACGACAAGTGTGAAATCAGTATGAAGAGTAACTAGGGTATTATGTTCCCCATGAGACTCTAACTTGGTATTACCAGATAATCGAATCCTTTTCTAATGTATAGCATGCAGAACGGTAAGTTAACCTTACCAAATCCTTTGATCCAGGCGAGAGGTAAATTGCACTTGTAATTTGATCCTTCCCCGTAGTGTGACATTACTAACCCTTACATGTTGTTCCAGTACAACTTCCCCTTGGCCCAGTTAGGTTGATTAGACGAGAATTATCAATCAAATCCTGTTAATTAATCGTTTTTCCTATTCATTAATACCTAGGGGAGTTCTAACTTTGGCCTCCATTAAAAAGCATTCAAACTAAAGAGAATTAATTAATACATGCATGCATACTTTTCAAGAATTATGAATTATCTGGTTTCACCTTGTTAGTTCTTCGTGGTTCTCACAATCCTAATTGTGGATTTAGCTGCTCATTGTCAGTGTAGATGCAAGAATCATGAATTTGAATAACATAATTGAGCACTTACACAGTAGAATTAATAACAATAAATCCAACCACTTCACCAAAAATCACAAAATTGAATTAAAAGCACAAAATAATGGTTCACAATGTTCCTCTATTGTTCTCTCAAGTTTTGTGTCATTCCTTCTGAAAAAATAACCTAAAAAATCAATTTATATTGTCTAAAATACAAAACCAAAATGAATTATGAAAACTGGGTTGGTAGGCTCTATGGGCACTTCTACGGGCCATATAATTATTTGCGACCCGTAGACTGCGCTTTGTGGACTTCATCTTCAATTATAGGGGCATCTTCTATGACACCCATTTATGAGTTGTATAAAGTTTTACGGCTCGTAGGGGGTTTCATCTGATGACTTTTCAGTAACTCCCTACTTTATGATCCTCACGGCATGATGCTAAGTCTACGGCTCATAAAATCTTCTATGGCTCGTCTGCATGTTCGTAGACTCAATTTCAAAAAATAACCCTTCGCTAGAATTTTGTATGAAACCCACTCTACGGATCGTGGAATTTTCCATGGTCCATAAAGCATCTCATAAAACCTCAATTTCTGCAAAATTTGCATATTTAGCCCAAAATTTCAAGCCAACCTTGTAATCCTACAAAACAAACATAAAAACACAACAAATTTACTAACTTCGCTATGAGAACACATAAAATTCCAAGTTTTAAGCATCAAAAAGTGTTGTATTTCGATAGCACATCAGGGATCTTCTTGGAGGCACCTTCTGTAAGGGCATCAATGACATCATAAAAGTTAGTAAATCTCAAGACATGTTCCATAGCATGAATTGAACAATAAAGAAGTGAGACAACTCCTAAACTGCTTCATAGCCTCCTACTCATAGATGTGGTGCACTTCACACCCATGAAGGCTCCACTTGATGCGGCATGTTGGACTCCAAGGACCATTTCAAAATCTTAGTGCTCTGATATCATGCTTGTCACGACCCAAGCCTAGGGCAAGTGATATGAAAAATGGGAACCTAAAGATCCCAAACAAGCTTTATAGCATCCATACACACATCATCAGTTCAGATGTGCAGTTCAAACTAAGTGATACTAAGGGATAGGGGTTATATGACTCAAGTTATAGTATAAGGATAATGGGACTCTTTGGCACACAATTTAACACATAAGTCTAAGGGATGGATATTCGGGACCGAAGCTATAGGAAAAGGGAGTATGCGACATGTCATCACACATTCAACATCAACAAGAAATTTCTAAGGGTGGGATCATATGACTCACGCTATGGGAATAGGTACTTGGAAATTTCATCATCATATCATAACATCAATATAACGTAAAAAGACTTCACAAGAATCAAACATAACAAGCTTGTACATAGAGTTAACATGATGTCCAACAATATCTCTAGGTAATAGATTGGAAGGGGGCCAAGACATGTCCTGGGGTTACTCTCAAAGTCAATACATAAGAAAATAATAACATAACGTAGCTAGATAGAGGGTGGGTCTTGTCCTTGGAATAAAGGACTCACCACGAGCAAACTTTCACAACGAACATAGCGGCAAAGAGGTGGATGAGATAAGGCTCTAACCTCTACATGGTTAGATCAAACAGGTGAAAGTATGTGTTAGTACATTTGAATGTACTAACTATGTGAGCATGAAATATGTATGATCATGATAAACCTGCATTTCAATGTTATATGACAAGGGCACATATATATATATAAAAGAGATTAGGCACATATATATATAAAAGAGATTATATAGAAAAGAATATCATATCAAAATGCCTTAAATAATTATGCATGAATGTCATAATATGTAAACATAGTAGGGATGTGTCGCGACCTAAGCTTAGGGATTAGATGTGACACGGTGAATAGGAAACCCAAACAAGCCTCTTAGCATATCATTTACACATCCTTGGTTGCAGAAGCATAATTTAACAACAAGCAAGCAACAAATAATTCTAAGGGATGTGGTACTTTGGACGCACGCTATAGGGATGTTATAGGGAAGAGGATTCTCATGAATCACATAGCAAATAAAGTCTAATGGGGGAGAAAATATGACTCATGCTATGGGGGAAATAGGGTACTTGGGACTTTCATCACATCATGAACAAGTATCAAAACATAGAAGGGGATAAAGACTAAGTGAAGTCTTTCATAATCACATAAACATAATAGGAGCCAACCTCAAATTACATATCTATATCCGAAAACACCTCTAATACGAATGAAACGGGGCCCAAGACATCACCCGAGCTCACCCTCAAAGGATAAATATCCAAAAATAAACAAGTCTCGTTAATAGTATGAAAGTAAGTAGATATTGACCCCGAAGTGGAGGACTCACCAATATCAATCTTCAAATGATCTGGCTAGCCACGTGGAGGAAAAAGAATAGATAGGAGCTTCAATCCCTACATGGCTAGATCATGTAGGTGAAAAAAGTATGCATTAGTACTTGCAATGTATTAAATATGTGGGATGCAATGCAACAAAGGGCATAAGTCATAATTAAACAATATTCATAATCATTGCCAATGGATATAAGCTCAATATGAAATAAATGCACAATTTCTTAGTCAAAACATACATGAGGATTGCCAAATCACAAAACATATCATACATAGATGGGAAAGGACCATAACCAGCAAAAATGACCAAGTGAGCTACTACTTGGAATCCCGGGGTTCACTCCACACCGGATAAAGGAGTGGTCTACGTCGCCAAGGTAGGCCATCTACTCACCTTATGATATAACCTTTTTAGAGAGTGTTAAAAATATCTCTACCTTACCACATAGCCTTTTTGGTAGATAATATAAAATATCCTTACCTTATGACATAAACTTTTCAGTAGGAGTTATGAATTATTCTACTTTACGGCATGACCTTTTTAATAGGTATTATAAGATGTCCTGACCTTATGATACAACCTTTTTGGTGAAAGTTAAGAGATGTCCTTAACTTATGATGTAATCTTTTTGGCAGGATTTACAAAATTTCCTATGGTATCACAAAGTTAAGGGACAATGGCTACCAACCAAGGTCCTCTCGGTGCTAGGTCAACAATCCGAAGGAATACTCAATTTATATACATAGCCATATTATACAAAGCTTCATAATTTATGGTAGTATCATAAGAGTAACTCATCAAACCATCACATCATAATATCAAAGAAAAGCGCTCCATATTATTTATAGCAACCAAAACATTCTCATGAGCTATAACAAAGAGCCCTTCAACATATACAATAATTATAATTCACATGTCTTACAATAAGACTATCGTTAACATAGGATCTAGTCAAAAAGTGGTGGGTAATATATATATAAGCTTGAAATCATGCAATTCAAGAGTATAGAATAAGACAGGAGTAAAATCAATTCATTTTAAAGTCATTTGAATCAACCCACCAACATTGTAGTAAAATCCTCATTTTGGGTATCATGAAATCCAACCAAAATCCACAAGTTCTTTCATAGAATCATAGAGTACATAATTATAATATCATAAAATTCATCACAATATCAAACCAAAATGGTGTTTAAGCATAATAAAATCATTACTTGAAGAATTCAAACTTAAATCATGTGTACAATGCATAATAAGAATTACCCATAAAGTATATAATCTTAAAATCACGAAATTTGATAAAGAGAGAAGGATTGGATTCATGGGTGGAAGAATCTCCACAAATGAAGCTCACATACCTTAAACTTAGAATTTATTGAAGAAAAGCTTGAGGAAGACTATAGGCTTCAATTGGGTTCTCGAAATCCAAAAGCAAGTTTTTGAAAAATCTTGAATTTTGATGAGAAGATTATGAGGAATTAGGAGGATTTGCGGAGAGTTTTTGAGTGTTCTAGGGCTTGAAAATGGTATAAGAGTAAGGTAGTCCCATATATAAAGCCATTGGGTTATCTCCCAATTGCTCTTAAGTAAAAACAGGAAATTAAGGAACTTCTTGAACTAGTGCGCGATAAGTCCGCGATGCGGACTTGTTAAGGAGTAGTACATTTCCGCATGAAGTTTAATTTTTCCCCTATTTTGGCCAAGAAATGCATTTAGCACATTATTGCATTAGTGGACGACAAGTCCGCGACGCGGACTAGTCATATACTTTTATAGTTAAGCCCCAAATTATCGAAAAAGTTATTTTTCACTACGAGTCATCTAAAAATTAAAGATCACCCCTTTCCTACACAATTTTGCCCCCCAGCCCCCCCGGAAAATGAATATGAAGTCAGATTTGCAAAATCATGCACGAATTTTGAGATACCCAAGAAATACACTATAGAGCATTTTCTGAAGCGCGTGAGAGGTGTTATAGGATAAGATCTCAAACGACATGTAAGACTATGGGAGCTATTGCGTAAAATCCCAATGTTACCCCTACACTTGAGAAAAAAAGGAGTCATTTCCAAGGTGAACATTCGTGATGCCTATGTGGATCCACGAAAGCTACATAACTGACAAAGCCTTTACTAAAAGGTGGTCCATATAGGGAATCAAGCCTCATCTAATGGGTGATCCCTCTAAGGATTCAACCTCATCTAGTGGCTTTAAAATGTATCACTAGTAGGTAAGGCCTGCTTACTTTTATACCCAGAATCTCTCTTGTATTTTTGCTGATGTGGGACTTTTTATCTTAAGATGGGTTGTTACATATACCACCTTTATAGACTCAGCGTCCTCATTGAGCTTTGCTTCACCCGCATGGAATTTGCCTAGACTCAGCACTAGGGTTTACCTCACCTGATCGTAATTTGCCTAAATTCGGTTGAACTCTATCACATATGGACAAGGCTGATATAAGAGTGGCTCTGATACCATCTATTACGGCCAGCTTGCTGGTGATATTGTTTGTTTTAGGCCTAAGCCCACTGATATGCTACCAAAATACGGCACTTTCGATGCTTAAAACATAGAATTTTGTGTGTTCCCAAAGTGATGTTAGTAGGTTTGATGTGATTTTTTGTTTGTTTTTTTAGGATTTCAGGAATCAAAATGATTTTTGGCCAAGTTGCACAGATTATATATTTTAAGGATTTACGAGCCCTTCTACGAGTCGTGGTTCATTCCACGGGCCATGGGTTAGTTTCGTCGGGCAGATCTAGTGAAGGGTTAATTTTTAGATGTTGAGATTACGAGTTGTTAGATGAGCCATAGATTCGGTGATGGATCCTTTGTTCGTATGCTAAAGAACAGAAATATGCTAAGTATTGAATTGTTAGCAAACGAGCGCTCTTATATAAGTTGTAAGTCAGGTGACTGGTCGTAGATAAGATCATGCCTGGAGGATTAGAGGATCGGAGTTTTGACAAATTTCTGAAGAGTTAGTAGACCAGACCCCTTATGGGTTGTAAGTCAGAAGATGTCCCTTAGGAGGAATTCGTATATGGAAGGCAGTTTTTGTGAAGTGCAAACTATGAAGGCCAGTAATGGGCCGTGATTCTATCTACAGCACATAACCTTGATTATCCAATTTACAGATTTTGGTTTTCTTATTTCATATAAAATTTGGTTTCCACTTATTATAAATAGGTTTTTCAGGTTTATATTAGAGAGAGCAGTCAAAACATTGAGACTCCATTATTTGTGATTAGTGTTGTGTTCTTACAAATTTCTTTTGATGTTACATTAGAGTTATTACATTGTGATTTCTTGTGAAGATTTCAGATTTATGTTCTTCCATTTATCATTGTAAGTGTTTAATTATGCTATTCTAAAACATGATTCCTTCATCTACAATGATCATGAGTAGCTAAACCCATAACTAGGGTTGTGGGAACCATAAGAACTAACAAAGTAAAAATCAAATAATCCATAATTCTTGAAAAATGTGCATGTGTGTATTAATTATCTCTTCGATCAGAATGATATTTTACAGTGGACAATGTTAGAACTCCCCTAATTCTTACTTACTGGATCAATGGAGTAATGAATGGGATAAGGGATAATTAACAGAATTCGATGTGATTACTCTTGTCTAATTAACCTGAATAGATCAAAGGATGGTTGTACTGGGACAAGGGTAAAGGTTAGTAATGCAACACTTTTGGGATGGATTAAATCAGAAAGTGAAATTTTCTTAACCCTAGATCAAAGGGTTAAGTAAACATAACTTACCAGTTCTACATGCTACACACTAGAAAAGGTTACGATTATCTGGCTATACTGAGTTAGGAATTCATGGGAACACAATACCATAGTCACTTCGCTCATTAATTTCACAACACTTGCACTTGACAACTTGATTCTAGTTTAGGTTTATTTCTCGTATTTCACAACCCACCCACCCTTATTTAGTAAATAAATAGATTAATTTAATCTAGTTGCTCATAATTATTCTAGGTCTAGACCTTATTTCTCGTGGGATCGACCCTAATCATTATTAGGTTCTATATTTGACAGCGATTGCTTATAACTTAATTGAGAGGTATAGTTTGAGCATGAATCAAATTTTGGCATTATTGTCGGGCAATACAGCTTTTAGATTGGTTTAATTTGGATGATTTGTGAATTAATCCTTATTTTATTTATTTTATGTTTTTTATTGTTTTTGTTCCATTTCAGCATACACGTGTAGTATATGCCCAGTACTCATAGTCGAGGTAATCCCTTGACTCCATTTGATCCATAGATTCAGCGAACTTTAAGAAGAATGGCCCAAGACAATACAAATAACGCTGCAAATAATGCTACAAACATTGCACTCATTCAGAATAATGATGACCCACCACCACTTAAGGATGTGAATCCACCACCACAGGATCTTTAAGTTGCTGCTAATACATGGAATCAATACGGGCTTGACCCTATGGCAGAGGATGTCATCGGAGCTATTGTGTTACCTCCTTTACCGCATAACACAAAGTTTGCGTATCGAGTGGATTAATATAAATGTTGCAGAATACAGAGTTGTTCAAGGGCTTACCATCAGAGGATCCACATAACCATCTACATGATGTTGTGTTCGTCTGTAAGAGTATGATGGAAAATTAGAATCTATATATGGATATTGTTGTGCTCCATATCTTTCTATTGTCTCTCACAAGTAAAGTGACAGTATTATTATCTAAACTCCCACAAGTTTCTATCACCACACAGGCGGAAATATTGAAAGCCTGTTTGGAAAGGTACTTTTCGAGGTCGAAGAAGCTGAAGTTAAAGGATCAGATCAATAACTTCAAGCAGTTGCCTGGTGTTTCGATCAGTAACACAAGGGAGAGATTTACAAAGTGCTTGAGAAGTGTTCCTGACCATAAGTTTGTTGATGATTCTGTGGTAGAGATCTTTTATTGGGTCGTAGATGATAATTCCAAAGTTGTGGCTGACACGATAATTGGAGGCTCATTCTTAGATTGCCCATTTCCTATTTAGTTGAATGATTGGAGAAGGTGGTAAAGAAAAATCGTGCATGGGGCATAAGGGACAAATCTACGATGATGAGTTCCTTTTTAGTTAGGACGAATCTGGAGCAGGTTAAGATTAATAAAGAAATGAAGCAAGAGCTAGCACAGATTAGTACTAATGTGGGGTTGATGATTAAGCATAGTGATGAGTCGTAGAAATACGACTCTTATGACGCTTTGAACGAAGAATTTTTGCACGTTCTCAAGCAAATATGTGGTTTGATGTGTCTGTTTTGGTACGTTTCAGGAAAATGATGAAGGCATGGAATGACGGATGAATTTCGAGAAGAAAGAGTGAAAAATAGCTGAAGCAATGACATATGGAGACCCTCACGGGCCGTGTAACATCACACGGACCGTGGGAGTGTATGTGAAGAAGCTCCCAACGAAAGAAGCTGGAAATTGAACCAAGTGAGGGACCACGGGGACCTTCACAGATCGTGACACGGTACACAGGCCGTGAACCCTGTCGTGACCTTACACTTGTCGTAGAGGAGACATGGAGCTGGAACAAAGCTAAGGCAAAACTCATGAGAGGCCCACACAGACCGTCAGAGCTCTCACGGGTTGTGTCACGTGCCATGAGGTTGACGTGAATTGGAAGGATCACCATCGAAAATAACAGAAATCATGCAAGTGAAGGAAGATGGGGCCCGTCACGGACTGTGTGATCAACCACGGACCGTGGCATGGGCCGGCCGATGGAATATCAAGACGTCGCTTAGAATTTGCACAAGGAAAGGTTCACGGGCCGTTTAACGGTCTGTGAACCTCCACACGGGCCATGCCGGTAGGTGTAAGAAGCAAGAATACTGAAGACTCACGGACCGTGTGATGGTCCGTTTGGACCCACACGGCCTATGTGAAGACCCGTACCCATGTCGAAGTCTGTTTTCTTATTTTTAATTGGATTAGTTTTTCCTTGTATAGATATATTTATTTTATTCCATTTTTAGTGTTGTTTAACGTTGGAGTTAGAAAACAAGCAGAGAACAATATTGTGCCATTACTTTACATTGAATTCTTGTGTGTTGATCATCTTTTTGAAGATTGTAACACGTGGATTCATCATTATATCAATCGTAAGTCTGTTATTATAATTTCTTTGTATTGTTGTGGGCGAATTGTATTGAACATGCTAGGCTAAACCCACAACTAGGGTTGTGGAAACCATGACAATTCAATAAGATAATACAAGTTGTGGTAAATTCGTGGGATTGATCATCGCATGCATTATAGCATTCTTCACTTTAACTTCTCCCTAATGAGTCGACGCATTAGGGTAAGCCCGTATTTGTTACATGTCCGGGAGGGGTGTAGTAATTAGGAAAAGAATCATACAAGGGAAATTTGGGATTTTTAACCTAGTCTAAGTACTTGAGACCGAAAGGTGAGAGTATTCTGAGATCGAGAACAAAGGTTGAAATGGCATACATTCTGAGATCAAAAGGTGACGAGTGAAATATAGCTAGGAAGGGTCAAAAGGTGAACTAGGTATTATCTACTTTGTTGGATCTTGTATGCGCAGTCACGAATGAGTTTACCGTACTAGTTTGGTTATCGTATTAGATTTCATGGGGAACACAGCCCTAGATTCTCATTAATTGTTTAAAATCCAATAGCAATATCCACATTAGTCACTTTACAATAGGAACTCAATTGAAACATCCTAACCCCCCCCCCCCCATTTAATTTATGCAACTTTATTTTGGGAATAGAATTTACATTTGAAAGAGGGTGCTAATAGAATCACTCTCACGCTTTCCCTGTGGGATTGACCTCAACTTTGGTTGAGTTCTATATTTGACAAACGACTGCTTTACTCTTCCTTTTGGAGTGTAAATTTGGGCGTATCAAATTTTGGCACCGTTGCTGGGGATTACGGCGAAGAAATAGTCTATTAGTTGCTACTTTCTATTTGTAATTCTAGCCCGTAATTTTACTTTTATTTCTTGTTTTTGCTTATTGTAGGGAACCAGCATTGCATGCCAAACACCCGAAGTAAGGGTGAAGCACTTATTCCCTATGACCCCGAACTCACTAAGTCAATTCGCAGAATGAACGCCCAGGACCGTGAAGCAACAAGGCAGAGGGAGTTAGCAGTAAATCCTGCTGATAGAGGACACGACGGGTTGGGTGAGGATGACCTCGCTGGTAATGTGGTACCACCAGCGGCACCACTTCGACAGGTGCTACTTGTACCACCACAGCAGCACCAACCCCCTATGAGGCCTCAAGGGCCCCAGTATTCCCGTGCAGTGAATAATGATGATGAGGGTGCTGGGACCACTGGGGAAATAGTGTTGCCACCCCTGCCTGTTGGTGTCAAGTTTACTATCATTAGCACTATGCTGCAAATGTTGTAGTTGAAGGGGTTGTTCAGCGGAGCTGTCACTGAGGATGCGAATAAGCATTTGATGACTTTCTTGGTGACATGCTAGTCGTCAGATATCCCAGGAGTCAGTCAGCAAGCGCTGAGGTTGAGATTATTCCCGTTGTCTCTTTCAGGTGAGGTGATAAGGTGGCTAAATGAACTCCCCTATGATTCTATCTGTACCTGGGTAGAATTAAAAGAAGCTTTCTTAGAGAGGTTCTTCCCCGCTTCAAGGCAATTAAAGCTCAAAGATGAAATTGGATCTCACAAGCAACTGCCAAATGAAGCACTGCATCAATCTTGGGAGAGATTCAGATAGAAATTCAAGCAGTGGCCCAACTATCATCTCACAGATGAGCACTTGAAGGCAGTCTTCTACAGGATCTGTAACTTTGTAACCAAGCCGATCATTGATGCAGCTTGCGGAGGGTCGTACATATCTAGAACATTCCCTGACATCATGGTGATCTTGGATTAAGTAGTGAAGAACAACAGGGCATGGTACACTAGAGATGCAGACTTCTCTGGGATGGTCTTTGAGATAAGTTCAAAACAATGGAAAAAGGAGGAAGAGCGAGATCAAGACATGGCCCATATGTGGACATAGATAGACTTTCTGTCAAAGAGGCTACTTAGTGGAAGGACGGAGAAGGTGAAAGTTATGGACAAACTCCCTGGGTATGATGATCAAGGCTACAACTATGATGAAGAAGCTCACTTTTTGGGTAGTCAGGGGGGTTACTGGGCTTTCAACTCTGGTAACCAAGGTTGGAAATATGGTTGTGATAACTACCAAGGGAACTGGCAGAATAGAAATGGTTATAGAAATCGAGAGCGCCAAAACGAGGGTGGCGGAAACTCAAGGCTAGAGGAGATGATGGCAAAGGTTCTTGACAGGTGGAGTCCACCGAGGCAGGGGTGCAAGATGTGAAAGGAGAAATTTCCAATGTGTGGTAATTGGTAGACTCGCACTCCACCTCGATCAAGCAACTAGAGCAACAATTGGGGCAACTTTCAGCTTCACTGAATCAAAGGAAGGTTGGGTCACTTCGCAGTGATACTGTGAAGAACCCGAAAAATGATGGCCAACGCATGGAGATCACCACGAGAAGTGGTAAGGTACTTTCTAACCCTATTTGTGCCAGTGATGCAGGTCAATATAAAGAAGATGGCAAGATATCTAGCCCCGTGGAGGTGCTTGATGATGATGGGGATAACGAGATTGACGCAGCACCAACGGAACCAGAAGTTGCTAAAAAGGTAACAGATATGGACACACCCACTACTCCGTGCCTGCCAGCCATCCCGAAGCCACCACTGACATTCCCACAAAGGTTGAGGAAGAAGGATGAAGATGGCTAGTTTCAGAAATTCTTGTCTATGTTGAAGGAGGTGTTCGTGAACATTCCTCTAGTGGAAGCACTTGAGCAGATGTCGGGCTACGCTAAGTTTATGAAAGACTTAGTCACCAAGAAGAGGAGCCACAATTGAGCCAGCTGACATTCTTCATCACTGTAGCGCCATTGCTACAAGGTCCTTGGTCGAGAAAAAGGGCAATCTGGGGGCTTTCACCAACCCGTGCACTATTGAAGCCTATGATTTTGCACGGGCCCTCTGAGACCTGGGTGCCAGCATTAACTTAATGCCGCTAGCAGTCTATCAGCAGTTGGGCTTAGGATCCCCCACACCCACTACCATGCGGCTACTAATGGTAGACAGATCAGTAAAGAGTCCCGTGGGGATTTTGTGCTACGTGTTGGTTCGAGATGGCAGGTTCATCTTCCCTGCAGACTTTGTCATCCTTGACCTTAAAGTGGATTTTGAGGTTCCCATCATCCTCGGAAGACCATTTTTGGAAACTGACAGGGCCCTAATAGATGTAGAGCGTGGAGAACTCACCTTTTGATTGAACGCTGAAGAAGTAAAATTCAGTGTGTGCGTTGCCATAAAGAGGCCTAAAGAGTTAGCCGTGATGTCTGTCATGGATGTAGAGGATGATTGTTTCTCTGAGATCCCACTTGAGGAAAAGATGATCGTGGACACGCTAGCTGCAGTGCTGATGAACTTTCCAGGAGATGGTGTCGATGGGTACAATGACACCGTATATGCATTATAGGGCATGGGAACCAGACCATTTGTCCCTCGGAAGCTAGACTTGGACCTGAAAAATAGGCCGACGCCACCAGCCAAACCGTCTATCGAGGAGCCTCCTGCTGTGGAGCTCAAGAAGCTACCCCAATGCTTAAGGTATGCATTCTTAGGCAATAATAACACTCTTCCTGTGATTGTCGCCGTAGATCTTCAGGAGGACCTAGTAAAGGCATTGTTGGGGGTCCTCCAAAATTTCAAGAGAGCTATTGGTTGGGCCATTGCAGACATTATCGGAATTCCTCCAGGAATCTGCACACACAAGATCAAGTTGGAGGATAACTGTGTGCCCAGTATTGAGCATCAGCGAAGGCTCAATCCACCCATGCAAGAGGTGGTGAAAAAGGAGATTATCAAGTGGCTAGATGCTGGGGTGGTATACCCCATCTCGAACAGCAGATGGGTTAGCCCAGTACAATGTGTCCCAAAAAAGGGAGGCATGACAGTGGTGGCTAATGACAAGAATGAGCTTGTCCCTTTGAGACCTGTCACGGGGTGGCGAGTGTGCATGGACTACCAAAAGCTGAATAGATGGACTTTGAGGGATCACTTCCCCATGCCCTTCATGGACCAAATGCTTGACAGGTTAGCAGGTAGAGGGTGGTATTGCTTCTTGGATGGGTATTCGGGTTACAACCAGATATTCATCGCCCCGGAGGATCAGGAGAAGACTATCTTCACTTGCCCTTATGGGACGTTTACCTTCAGGCGAATGCCATTCGGGCTATGTAATTCCCCAGCCACTTTCCAGTGTTGTATGATGTCAATTTTTTCGGACATGGTCGAAGACACCCTCGAGATATTTATGGATGACTTCTCTTTGGTGGGTGACTCCTTTGACGACTATCTGTTGAATCTTAGCTGGGCATTACAACGCTATGAGGAGGCTAACTTGGTGCAAAACTAGGAGAAATGCCACTTCATGGTCAAGGAGGAGATAGTCCTTGGCCATAAGATTTCGGATAAGGGCATCGAGGTTGATAAGGTGAAAGTTGAGGTTATCGAAAAGTTGCCACCTCCCATATCAATGAAGGGGGTCCGGAGTTTTCTTGGGCATGCGGGCTTCTACTGCAGGTTTATAAAAGATTTCTCCAAGATTGCACATCCACTGTGCAAACTACTGGAGAAAGATGTTAAGTTTCAGTTTGATGATGCGTGTCGGCATGCCTTCAAGACCCTAAAGCAAAAGCTGATTTCTACACCTGTGGTAGTTGCACCGGACTCGGGTGCCCCATTTGAGGTAATGTGTGACACGAGCGGAATGGTTGTGGGTGTTGTGCTGGGGCAAAAGCACAACAAGATCTTTCATCCTATTTACTATGCCAGCAAGACCTTGGATGACGCTCAAAGGAATTATATTGTGACTAAGCAGGAGTTGTTGGCTGTGGTTCGCGTTTGACAAGTTTCGCGTCTACCTATTGGACAAAGGTGATTGTGCATACAGATCATGCAGCACTATGGTATCTCATGGCAAAGAAGGATACTAAGCCGAGACTAATCCGATGGGTGCTCTTGCTGCAAGAGTTTGACTTTGAGGTGCACAACTGAAAAGGCATGGAAAACCAGGTAGCAGACCACCTGCCAAGGTTGGAAGATGAGTCAAGAGCTAAAGATTGGTTGAGCATCGATGATCCGTTTCCCAATGAGCAGGTATTGGCAGCTTCTGTAGACTTAATCCCCTGGCTTGCTGATTTTGCTAACTTTCTGGTGAGCGATATTATGCCTGAGGGCCTTAACCCTCACCAAAGAAAAACGTTTCTTCATGATGTTCGCAGGTACTTATGGGATGACCCGTGCTTGTTCAGAACATGCGCAGATAGGATCATCAGGCGGTGCATGTCGGAAGCAGAGATGTTGAGCATCATGCTTACCACTCTTCCCTAGTGGGGGGCCATTATGGTGGTGCCAGGACAGCGAAAAAGATCTTACAGTATGGATACTACTGGCCCATCATCTACAAAGATGCCCATGATATGGTGTGCAGTTATGATCAATGTCCGTGCTAAGGCAACATCTCTAGGCGACACGAGCTACCAATAACACCTATCGTTGAAATAGAACTGTTCAACGTATGGGGCATTGATTTTATGGGTCCGTTTGTGAGCTCCTACTGAATAAAGTACATTTTAGATGTGATGGACTACGTCTCCAAATGGGTGGAGGCAGTAGCATTGCCAAACAATGAAAGCAAGAGCATGGTACAATTTCTGAGGCGGAACATTTTCGCTAGGTTTGGGACACCCAGAACTATCATTAGTGATGGGGACTCCCACTTCTGCAACAAATCCTTTGGTGTTGTACTAGCTAAGTACAGGGTGCGACAACACAAGGTCGCAACACCTTACCATCCGCAGACAAGTGGACAGTTTGAAGTGTCAAACAGGGAGATCCTAACCAACTCTGTGAATGCCACAAGAACAGATTAGGCTCGGAAACTAGAAGATGCACTATGGACCTAGAGGACGGCTTACAAGACCCCCATTGGTATGTCTCCATATCAATTGGTGTTTGGTAAGGCCTGCCATCTGCCAGTAGAATTGGAGCACAATGGGTTCTGAAGGACCTAAACTTGAAGTGGGATGAGGAAACCAATGCGAGACTTGATTAGCTCAATGAATTGGATGAATTTTGCCTCCAGGCTTATGAGAGTGCAGCACTGTACAAAGATAGGATGAAGTCCCATCATGACAAGCCTATTGCACCAAGAAGTTTTGATGTTGGTGACAAGGTTCTGCTGTACAACTCAAGGTTGAGATTGTTTCCGGGTAAGCTGAAACCTAGGTGGTCTGGCCCGAACAAGATTGCTTAGGTATTCCCTCATGGTGCAGTTGAGTTGGAAAATGAAAAAGGGCGTCGCTTCAAAGTCAACGAGCAGCGAGTGAAGAAATGTTTGGGTGCTGCAAAGGAAACCTCATTGATTGAGGTCTTACATCTTGTTGAAGTCTGAGTAGTCAACACAACAGCGTAGAGCCGTAACGTTAAACCAAGCCCTTAATTGGAGGCAGCCCATCAAAAAAAATGTATTTTATGTCATGCATTTCATTGTTTTTTATTTTTGGCTCCATGGAGATATAAGCTTTGTGGTGCGAAGCGTCAGCATACGCGTGGTTGGATGGTGTGACACAAGAACTCAGCGGATCAACTAGCAAAGGGGAGCCACACGGAAGCCTACACGGCCCATGTAGGTCCAGACGGACCGTCTCACGAACAGTGTCGTAGGGCCTTGGGTAAGTGATACTGTATGCTAAGGCTGGGCACATGGGTAGTCTCCACGGACCGTGTGACGACCCGTTTAGGCGACACGTTAGGTAGGGTATTTATACCCTCTATTCCCACTTTTAATTTTTTTCTTTTACTCCCCCTCTAACACCTCTCACGCCAGATCTTTTTTCTTCTCAATCCACATGAAATTTTCTCTCTTTTGGCACGATTTGTGAAACACTTTCACGATCCGTAGCACTTCCCTTAGGCAATTTTCTAGTTCTATCATAAAGTCTCTCTTGCCAAGTAAGTTTTCGAGTTTTTTTTCTCTCTCTTAGTTCAAATTTCCTTTAGTCTTTATTGCATGTGTGAATCTATGCCTCAATATGGTCCATTGTGTTGATAGAAGAAACTATTGTGTACAATTTATTTGGATTTTGGGTTGGGTTAGGTTAAAACGCCATTGTTGAACTTTGTAGTCTTAACCATGGAAGTTTTGTGATTTTAGGGTTTTTATAGTGAAAATAATGATGTCTCGCGTTCTGTAACGAGTATGATGGTGGATCTTGTGTTCTATATGCCGATTTGCATGAATGAATATGGGTTTTTAAGCTTTGGGGCTGACTGGGGGTGACGAGGTGTTTCACGGTGCTCCACATAGACCGTGCCATCCTACACAGCTCATGCAGTAGTCCGTGTCAAGCCACATGGTGCCTCGATATTGAGTACCTCTCACGGACCCTTTCCATGGACAGTGTAATGCTACACGGGTCATGTAGTTGTCCGTGTCAGGTCACTTGAGCAACCCAACCACTAAGTCCAACACACGGGCCTTACCACGGATCGTGTAATGCTACACGCCCCATGTAAGGACCTCTGTCCGAGTTACCTTCGTACCTAATGCTTTACTTTATTGATCATTGTTAGTTTCCACATGCATGCTAGCGCAAAATTCCCTATGATAGATCGAGTGACGCCACTCTTAAGGGTTTTTGTCACTTTTATAACACAGGAGAAGTCTGTGTACACGTTAGTATGTCGCCCTACTTATTCCGACATATCTAACCATTTTATTTTTCGTGGTATTTGCAGGCACAATGGGTCCCCGCCTAAGGTCACGCTAGCCTAAGGACGAGCATGAGTCACGTCTCCGCGATTCTATGACTGAATCTACTAGTCAGCATCAGGAGAGTGACTCAGGTGATGACTCCTCAGGAGGGTCCGAGGTATAGTACACTGGCAATGTCTCCCCTCACTCTCCTCGCACTACACGAGCTCGTGCAGCGGGCCAACCTATAGCCCCCCAATCTAAGGAGAGGGCTCCTGAGGTGGAAGTTGAGGGGGAAGATGAGGTCCCGGAGCAGGGTGAAGAAGCACGCACACCTGAGACAGCCGAGCACAACGCAGAGGATGCGGACGACATCCTTGCCCTCTGAGACAATGACAATGAAGCCACACAACATGCAGTTTCTCGGGCATTAGACATTGAAACTGCAAGGTGGCTTCTCGTGTTTTTGCATGGACGATAGACAGTCCCCGGTGCAAAAGAGATATATATAAATGGACTAATTAAAGGCTTCGGGGGATACCAGCGGCGGGCCATCGTCCTTGAGATGCGGGTCCTCACTGATCAACTGGATGGGGTTCCAGAGATCAGAGATGCATTTGAGGCTTACCCGTTTGGGTGGATGGTGCAACCATCTGGCTACTACGGGCCCGATCTGATTGCTGAATTCTACTCCTACTATGCTGCCAGCCTACTAGACTCCATCCAAGGTAACCAGTCAAAGAGAGTGAAGAGGCATCTGGCCTATAAACTGTCCCTACGGGACCATGTCACGGTGCGTGGGGAACAGGTAGACATTTCAGCAACCACTATCAACAGGTTTCTATTTGGACCAGACTACCGAGCCCTGTCGGATGGCTTATTCATCACCAGGCATCTGAGGATCACTGATGAGGCCCAAATGTCCGACCCCACTTCACGAGCCACCCTACTCAAATGGATAACAGAGCAGATTGTGGTTCAAAGAGCTGAGGCAGCCTGGGTTTCAAACCCCAAAATTCCTATTACTAAGGCGTCTCTCACATTTGTCGCAAACTTTTGGTGGTCGGTAGTGTGGGGCAGACTACGACCCACAGCTAATGACAACACGCTCCAACTTTCTCATACTTCATTGTAGCGTGCTTGATTGCGTAGTATGGGATTAATGTGGGTCGGGTCATTGCCCTTGAGATATGGGACCGGGCCTTATCAGACTGAGAAGGTATGTCCTTTCCATGCCTGATCTAGGCACTTTACAAGTGGGCCCGTGTCCCTACCCTACAACACATTTCCTGGATCGAAAGATAGCTCCTAAAGGCGTGGTCAACAATGCCATGATTAAAGATGTTCAGAACCCGTTGTTGCACAGTAGAGCACGTAGGTTGGGATTGCTTACAACGTTTCCACAGGCGGCTCCATAGCCGCCCTTTTCTTTCGAGGAGCACACTATCGCCCCACAGTCAGGCATGGCTTCTGAGCACCCCGAGGGTAGTGGTGCAGCTCCCCCGATGCAACAAGGGTATGCGTATGTCCCGTATGAGTGTCTAGCCCAAGTGGTGATCGACCAACGGCAAACGCATGCAATTGTTGACAAATAGTGGCATGGATGCCTCAGGTGCTGCAGTCTCACGTCCAGCAAGTAGAGGATCGCCTCCGAGCGGAGTTACTGGGCCAAATCAGTAACCTACAGGATCAGGTCAACACTTTGGAGGGACACTTCCATGACATGTTTAGGAGTATGTCCAGCGACGAAATGTCCAAATTAGTGTAGATCGTGACTGACACCAAGGCTCAAATTGCCCAACTGACCACCCAGTATAGCCGCGCGGCACCAACGCCGGCTCAACCTCCAGATTCCTTGAGAATAAGTATATTTTGGTGGCTATGGACTATATCTCAAAATGGGTGGAGGCGATTGCGCTTCCCAATAATGAAGGTAAAAGTGTCACAGTGTACCTAAGAAGAAACATCTTCTCTAGGTTCGACACTCCTTTGGCAATCATCAGCAATGGAGGTTCTCACTTCTGCAATAGGTTGTTTAGAGCTTTTTTAGAAAAATATAGGGTGAAATATAGAGTGGCAATACCTTACCATCCACAGACGAGTAGGCAGGTTGAGGTGTCTAATAGGAAGATCAAACAAATATTATCCAAAATTGTGAATGCAAACTAGACAAATTGATCAAGAAAGCTTGACGATGCGTTATGGGCATACCAAAACTCCCATAGGTATGTTTTTTTACCAACTTGTTTTTGGTAAAGCTTATCACTTACCGGTAGAGCTTGAACACAAGGTGATGTGAGCTCTTAAGAAGCTGAATCTGGATCAGAATGATGCGACAAACTCAAGGTTGAACCAACTCAACCAACTTGATGAATTTTGTATGAGGGAATATGAAAGCTCAGCCCTGTACAAGCAAAGGATGAAGCTGCAGCATGATCAGTGCATTGAGTATCTCCAATTTGCACCAGGAAACTTGGTTTTATTAAATATGGCATGACCCGGGGTTAGGGCCTAGATGTGACACCGCAAATGGGAACCCGAGAGTCCCCAAACAAGCCTCAAGTATATGTATCCACATCATTAGTTCAAGAATAACATTCAAACACGTATATTTATAGTCAATTAGGAGTTCTCATAAATCATTCCAACAACAAGAAAGTAATATACTAGTCATAACAACGGATTTAAGAAGAGTTTAAATAATGTCCAACAAATGCCTTTAGTCAAAGGAACGGGGGCCAGGACAAGTTCTGGGGTCACCCTCAATAAAGAAGATCATTCTGAAATAGCATAAAAGCAAGATATTTGGATCATCCTCAAAAGACGGGACTCACCACAGTATACTCAGGGATTGGACTATTCATCGACCTTTTGATAATCAAAGTGCTCGGCCCCTACATGGTAAAATCATGTAGGCATAGAGTATACGTTAGTACGTTTGAATGTACTAAGTATGCGGGCATGCAATGCATATGACTTACCAATCTTGCATTTCAATGTTAGATGACAAGGCACATACTATAGAAGAATTGCATATTCAATGGAAATATATATACAAGATGCCATGAAATTTATGATGCATGAAATGCAATAATGCTCATATATAGTGGGGATGGACTATAACCGACAAATCAAATCCATGCGAGATATTACATGAATTAGTCCGATAAGGACCTCTCATCGGTAGGAGAAGACTACTTGCCAAAGGTAATCTACATCACACCTTACGGAACTCACCATTTCGGTGGATGGTCACCTCCCTTACGGAACTCACCATTTCAAAAGGATTTTCAAAATCATACAGAACATATAAGAATCACATACGAATAACCATTACTTACAACCCGATCATTTCGGTAATGGCTAACGTCCCTATGTTGGAACATAGTTCAACGAAAGGGAGAGGGCCCTTGGGGATAGCCCTAACACCCCTAATCCATCGGTGCTAAGTCAATAACATCCCACTTGAATACTTATACATATACAAACTTTCAGAGAATGCAATGCTCATTTCAAACCATTCAATTTAAATTTAGACTCAAATGCCAAATCATAGTTCATACTTGTGATGCTCATGCAGGGAATAGCTCATTCACATATACAGAATGGTACAAACACCCAGAATGCACAATGAGCCAGAATCATAGACATGTATGTGATCAGCTTTTTGTCATAGACAATATCTTATCAGAATCATATCATTATCATTTAAGAAAACATAGTTGGGCTTAACCCACTTCATAATTTTCATATATCAATGTTCATGAATGCAATACAATGCATGATGTGAGGATAACATGGGTAACATAGATTCAAGTTAAAATCAGCCAAAAAACAAAGAAATTGAGGAAACCCATGATTAAAACCACATGTAAATCGTAATATAGATCACCATGCATAAAATAACTTTAAAAAGGACATGATGTCACGCCCCAAAGAGAGGGGAGGCGCAACTGGCACCCGATACCGTTATTGGCCGAGTAAGGCACTAAACATGCTAGTTAACTAAGCTAGGGACCAGAAGAAAATCGAGCAGCATAACGTTTGAAAGACTAAGCCTGGACATTTTAGGTCATGACCCGGTCAAAAGTAAATCACATATATCAAGATAGGTAAACCAAAACGATAGAGTACTAGTTAGCCGATAAGACTACAGCAATAGAGGTACGAACACATACTATATATACATGCCAATCTGATGACTGAAGACTAAAAGGCACAAAAGAACCAACCCACAATAACATGTCCACAATAGCCTCTAAGAGAAGCACCAACACTGCCGGGACAGGGCCCCGACTATACCCAACTATACAAAAAAAAGTAAGCATTCTATGAAAGCTCCAACAAGAGGTGGAGCTTACCAACTCACAGCTGAACGCGGCTCCTAGTGGAGGGGTAAATCATAACCCCTACCTGAACCTGCATGCACGAAATAAAATGCAACATCCCCGAGCAAAGGGATGTCAGTACGACTAAACATGTACTGGTATGTAAGGCAGGAAGTAAAATCATTGATAACCGTAGTAAAAGGGTTAATAGAAATACTACCTATATACAAAAATCAAGTAGCCTTAATGGCCAATAAGCAACCTCCTAGTGATCAAATATGCATGGTATGCTCAAGTATCGCATGTCGTGAATACATATATATAGATGCAAATGCATGATATACCCAACCAAATGCTAGCACTGGTCATCCTTTTCGGTAGCTAACCGGCATCATATCTATCAACCTGTGGCCATTTGTACCATATACATATATATGTAATCATTCGGGCAAATAGGCCCCATACCTCCGATTATAGCTCGGAGTCCATGCATAACGTGCAATGTATGATATGAATATTTAATGCACATAGTAGGCCATAGCAAGAACTTAGCCAATCTTGGCTCATTGGTAGACTTATTCTCATAACATCATAATCGTTGTCATAGCATATACACATGCCTCAATCTTATATGTCTTTTTAACAAGTTTGGGAACTTAACCCAACATTTAGAGTGAAGCCTTAACTTTGAAAATGTTCATAAAGGTGCTTTACATAATATTTATACTTGGTCCCATGTCAATTAGTAAAGGAAAGTATTTAAACAGGATCAAGTGCTTTAGTAGTTTAAATAGGAACATTTCACTGGAGAATATTCGAAACCAGCACGTTACTTGCTAAATGCTTCAATTATATTTTTGTATGGAAGAAAGACTGATTATGAATACTACATTCCCTTCACATTCTACATTTATTTTAATGGCACTACACCAAGAGGAGAAACACCTCGAACATATGAATAGGTAGCCGGGAAAACCGACAAAATGATATATAGATATTGAATGTCCAGTTTAAGCAAACGAATGGAATTCCAACCTAATACCATCATGAAAATAACTCAACTGTAATCCCGGTGCGTTTCATAGAAGGTCTTTCTGGCAACAGAATAGTAAGATATCGCATTTGACGTCTTGGTAAACTTCCTGGATTTCGTGCTAAAAGGAGGGACGGAGCTTAGCCTTAACATACCTCTCCAACGAACGCCCAATTGCAAAAAGTTTCTTCACGAAAGTTGTTCCTTACGTCCTAAGCTTCGCAACAATGATATATACGCAGCTTAAAGACATCTATAAGCAGTCAAAAGTTTAACATTATTGACCAGATTCGGCAAGGAGCATTTACGCGAGGAAATGTCCATAAAACTTCGTAAAAATAATCGTAAAAGAGCCCCAAAATTATTACCTGAACACACCAGCTGCAAACCAACAATACCAGCAAGAACACCACTATTTTTACAGCCCCAAACACAGCTAGTACGAAGGAAAAATAATTGCAAAGCGTAAGGCACGCCTTTCTAGACACACGGACTAATTTTAATGGTAAAAATGCGAAAAACTTACTCAAATCCCTTTGGCACCTTGAGGGAACTTTTCCTTCAGTTTTTAAGCTGTTTGGGGACAAAATGACACTGATTTGAGCTTTAAAAAGCTCAAATTAGCCGACATTAAGTTGGGTCAACCCGACCTGACCCATGACCTAATTTCCAGCTCGGGCAGTCTCGATAAAATGGTCATAACCCTTTATTCTAAGGTCGGTTTGATGCTCGATTTTGTGCGTTGCAAACTAGACTCATAGATTTTCAATTTAATAGGTCATGGACCTTCTAACTCCTTATACTTTGGAAGATATGGCATGTTACATTTGACCCAAATTTAAGAAGGATTTCTTAAAGAACCTTACGGTAACCTTGGCCAACCTTTATCTTGCCACTTTCTTAGTTCCAAACTTAATATATGACCTTTGTGCTATTAACATAACTTTTAAAAATCCATTTTTACCAAATTATACACTTTTAGTCCCATTCGAAAAGTGAAACCTACTTTAAACCTTTCGAAAATGGCGAGGTTCCACTCGAGTCATTTCTTTATTCTCGAACGTGCATTTAGGGTATTCCTTTGGCTTAAAACTTTAGGTCCTTGATATGACCACTTATTGGTAGCCTTATTATCCTTAGGGGCTAGCAAAAATCACATATGCCTTATATAATACTACACTATTTATATAATGAAAGACAAGAAACACAGGGTCTCACAGTTTCCCCCCCTCCCAAGAATATTCGCTCGCGAATGTGTCAAGACGGCACCTTGGTTGAATCACCATCTACTAAAATGTTATTTTTTTGGATACATCTATTACCCTTACAAACCGGAAATCAACTCCCCAAAACTCCAATTACTAAGCTTTGTATAGTTATCCCGCGACAAAACATATAAGTTACACTTCTAAATCCTTTAAAACTTAAGTTACTAAAAAAATGATAATTGTTAGCTTGGAACGCAATCCACCTTAAATTATTAATACCTGGGGTTGATTCCTCATCATTTCTTCTTTGGCTTCCCAAGTTATTTCCTCAACTTTTTTGTTCTGCCACAACACTTTCACGAAGGCCACGTTTCATTTCGAAGCATTCTTATTTGTCAATCTAAAATAGCCACTGGTACCTCATCATAAGTTAAGTCTTCAATAATGGGGGTATCTTTAATGCAAGTAATACACTAATGATCTCTAATGTACTTCCGCAACATAGATATATGAGACACTAGATAGACTGCTCTCAATTCTAAAGGAAAATTAAGTTCGTATGTTACCTTGCTAATCTCTCTAATAATCTTATACGATCCAACATATCTAGGACTAAGCTTTCCTGTCTTTCCGAACCGCATGATTCCCTTCATAGGTGAGACCTTTAAGAAGGCCCAATCTTCTACATCAAACTCTAAGTCTCATCATCAAACATCTACATAAGACTTCTGTTGATTCTGGGCCGTTTGCAGTAAGTCTCTAATAAGTTTCATTTTTTTCCGTTGCTTTTTGAACTAGATTAGGGTCTAGCAACGTTTCCTCCCCAACTGCAAACTAATCAATCGGTGACCTACATTTTTGCCCGTATAGTGCTCCCTAAGGATCCATTGGAATACTAGCATGGAAGCTATTATTATAAGCAAACTCAATAAGAGGTAGATGATCATCCCAGTTTCCTTTAAAGTCCAGTATATAGGTACGTAATATATCCTCAACGGTCTGGACGGTACGCTCTACCTGCCCATCAGTTTGTGGATGTAAATTTGTGTTGAGATTCACCTAACTGCCCAAACCCTTCTGAAAAGACTTCAAAAGATGTACGGTAAATTGAGCACCTCGATCAGAGATAATAGCTAATGGAACTCCATAAAGGCAAACAATCTCTTGAATATGAAGCTTAGCATAATCCTCCGCTGAATATGTCATTCTTACTGGAAAAGAAATGAGCAGATTTTATCAACCTATCAAAGATTACCCAAATAGAGTTATCCTGAGTGGAGTATGAGGCAACCTAGTGATGAAGCCCATCTTTATCATGTCCCAATTTCCAGAATGGAAAATCAAAATACTTAGCTAGGGATCCAGGTCTCTAATGTTCTATTTTAACACGCTGGTAGTTAAGGCATTGGCCACCATTTTTGGAATATCTTTTTCATGCCATTCCAACAATAAATTTGTCGTAGGTCTCAACACCCCCTTTTTTTTATTGCCCAAGTTGAGCCGTATATCTAGGATAAGAAGCCTCAAATATGAATCTTGGCACAGAGCCCTCCGATCACATAAGAGGCCCCAGTACTGAAGGACTCCATCTCAAGTTAGCTCAATTAAAGGATGTTGTTGTTATGGACTACTTTCCCTCGATATCATAAGCTTAGGATCCGCATGTTGTTTCTCTTTAACTTTAGTAACAATGAAAGATTCTACTGTATTTTGAACAATCACACTTCCACCTTTCACATCTGCTAATCGCACCTGCAAACTAGTTAGCTGACGTAAATCCTTTGTCATTTCAATCTTATCAGCTTTAACATGACTTAGACTTCCCATGGACTTTCGGCTAAGTTCATCAGCAACAATATTAGCTTTATCGGGATGGTACAAAATGTCAAAATCATAATTCTTTAGTAATTCTAGCCACCTCCTTTGTCATAGGTTCAACTCCTTCTGCTTAAATAAAGATTGAAGGCTCTGGTGGTCGGTAAAAATATCAACATGAACTTCGTATAGATAATGTCGCCAAATCTTTAGGGCAAATACAACTGCAGCGAGCTCAAGATCATGGGTAGGATAATTTTTTTCATGCTTTCGCAACTATCTCGAAGCATATCCAATAACTCTACCATGCTGCATAAGAGCACAACCTAGTCCAATTCTCGAGGCATCACAATATACAACGTAGCCTTTGGTTCCATCCGGAAGAGCCAGACTAGGTGCAACGGTAAGCCTTTTCTTTAGCTCTTGAAAGCTCTGTTCACATGATTCAGTCTACTGAAACTTAGTTGCTTTAAGCGTCAACCTCGTTAATGGTGTAGAGGTAGTGGAGAATCCCACAACAAACCTCCTATAATATCCTGCCAAGCCCTAAAAGCTATGGACCTCTGTCGGATTCAAGGGTCTCGGCAAGGCCATTACTGCTTCAATTTTTTGGCCATCGACCTTGATACTATTGCTAGTAATAACATGGCCACAAAAAGCTATAAAAGTTAATCAAAATTCACATTTGGAGAATTCAGCATATAACTTGTTGTCCTGGAGTCGCAAGTGGTCTGCGTGCTCAGCCTCTGACCCATCCTAAACATTGCCTTTGGATATCAACATCCCTGACTCGTAGCTGGTAGTACTTGGGTCATAAGTGAATCTTTGAAAAACCATCAATCCACATAAAAGGATACTTATTCTTGATAGTGACTTTATTTAGCTTTTTGTAACTGATACACATCTGTAAGGAGCCATCTTTCTTTCAAGCAAAGAGCACTGGAGCACCCCAAGGAGATGTGCTTGGCCTAATAAAGTTTTAATCAAGCAAGCCCTTCAGTTTTTCCTTCAAGTCTCTTAGCTCTAAAGGATCCATTGTATAAGGAGGAATGGGTATATCTTGCATATGAGGAAGAAAATCTATAGAAAAATTGATATTCCTTTCTGGGGGATCCCTGGAAGCTTATCGGGGAATATTATCATGAATTCATTCACAGTAGGGACTGACTAAGGGGCCAGTTGCTAATAAAATATCTTGTCTTCCCGTAATGGTAACATGCACTTGAACCCTTTCTACACTGCCTAGTATGAAGCTTACCGCATTGTGTACATAGGAGAGTAAGTTGTCTCATTTGTGCATAACATTCCTATTCACAGCTATTAGCTGATCTAAATTCTGCCTTGCCCTTGACTGAATATAATAATCAAATCCCCCTGTTTCTGTTGTGGGAAAATACTTACTGGCAGAGGTGGATATCAGTGAAATGGGGGCCTAAAATCACCCTGTGGCTCCCTATAAGACCTCATAGTACGAGCTCTCTTATTCTTATCCCTATCTCTATGGGTATCCCAAATCCGACGAGAAAGATCCTCTGTAATCTGAGCAAAATCCTGAAAACGAGAAATATCTACACCTTCTTGTAAAGAGGTTATCCTGTAGTCTCTAAACAAATGATCCCCCAAACCATCCAAGTAACGATGAACTCTAGCACTCATGGTACATATAATATCTGGTGCATACCTAGCCAAAGAATTAAACCTAAGGCTATACTCCCGTACTCTCATATCCCCCCTGCCTCAAACTGATAAACTGGTCAAGACGGGCGTCCCGCACCTCTCGTGGTAAGTAATAGGATAAAAATGCCTCAGAGAAGTCCTCCCACTCTGCTAGCGGAGGATCAGGCCCTCTAGATCTCTCCCATGCTTCGTACCACAAGATGGCGACATCACATAATCGAAAAGAAGCCAACTATACTACCACAGGGACAGAGGCATGCATCACCCTTAATACTCTATACATATAGTCTATAAAGTCCTGTGGATCCTCAATAGAACTGGACCCTTTGAATACTGGAGGGGCCAAGTGAAGAAACTCTCGTACCTTTGAGCTTTTTTCTTGATCCCTTCCGATGTATGCTCTCATCGCTAATTGTATCTCATGAATAGAAATCATCCTAGTGAGTAGCTGAACAGTCTTTTTCATCCCCTGCTCCCTAGTCTCTCGTAGGGCTTGGGGTACTAAATCTCCTTGGGCCCCAACAGGTGCTGGTGAATCTGGTACAGTGGGCATTGGAGAATCCCTGTGTGCCTCAATAGGGAATATATCTTCCTCACCAAGCAATACATGATTGGTACCATCTCTCGGATCCATACTTATCTCATGTTGTTCCATCTTCTGAGTATAGGCAACCCATTAAATAAGAACGACTTAACATGATATAGATTTCATATGTTCTTATAGCTTTGATCTATAGCACGATCTATTAAGTGAAAGAAATGTAACCATCCCTAAATGCCTCATAGCCTCCTGATTATAAGTGTGGTGCACAACACACCCATAAGCAAGACTCTACTAGACACAGCATTGTGGACTCCCTGGGACACGACCTACTCTGATACCATGTTTGTCACGCCCCAAAGAGAGAGGCGACACGACTGGCACCTGATACCGTTATTAGCCAGGTAAGCCACTAAACATGCTAGTTAACTAAGCTAGGGACCAGAAGAAAATCGGGCAGCATAACATTTGAAAGACTAAGCCTGGGCATTTTAGGTCATGACCTGGTCAATAATAAATCACGTACATCAAGATAAGTAAACTAAAACGACAGAGTACTAGTTAGCTGACAAGGATGTAGCAATGGAGGTACGAGCACATACTGTATATACATTCCAATCTGATGACTAAAGACTGAAAGGCACAAAAGAACCAACCCACAACAACATGTCCACAATATCCTCTAAGAGAAGTACTAACATTGCCGGGATAAGGCCCCGACTATACCCAACTGTACAAAAAAAAGTAAACATTCTGTGAAAGCTCCAGGAAGAGGTGGAGCTTACCAACTCAAAGTTGAATAGGGCTCCTAGTGGAGGGGTAAATCATAACCCCTACCTGAACCTGCACGCACAAAATAAAATGCAGCATCCCCGGGCAAAGGGACGTCAGTACGAATAAACATGTACTGGTATGTAAAGCAAGAAGTAAAATCATAGATAACCATAGTAAAAAGGTTAATAGAAATACCACATGTAACCAAAATTCAAGTAGCCTTAATGGCCAATAAGCAACCTCCTAGTGATCAAATATGCATAGTATGCTAAAGTATCGCATGTTGTGAATGCATATACATAGATGCAAATGCATGACATACCCAACCAAATGCTAGCACTGGTCATCCTTTTCGGTAGCTAACCGGCATCATATCTGCCAACATGTAGCCATCTATACCATATACATATATATTTAATCATTTGGGAAAATAGGCCCCATACCTCCGATTATAACTTGGAGTCCACGCATAACGTGCAATGTATGATATGAATATTTAATGCACATAGTAGGCCATAGAAAGAACTTAGCCAATCTTGGCTCATTGGTACACTTATTCTCATAGAATCATAATCATTGTCATTTAGCCAATCTTGGCTCATTGGTAGACTTATTCTCGTAACATCATAATCGTTGTCATATCATATACACATGCCTCATGGAATCTTATATGTCTTTTTAACAAGTTTGGGAACTTAACCCAACATTTAGAGTGAAGCCCTAACTTTGAAAATGTTCATAAAGGTGCTTTACAAAAATTTTGTACTTGGTCCCATGTCAATTAGTAAAGGAAAGTATTTAAACAGGATCAAGTGCTTTAGTAGTTTAAATAGGAACATTTCACAGGAGAATATTCAAAACCAGCACGTTACTTGCTAAATGCTTCAATTATATTTTTGTATGGAAGAAAGACTGATTATGAATACTATATTCCCTTCACATTTTACATTTATTTTAATGGCACTACACCAAGAGGAAAAACACCTTGAACATATGAATCAGTAGCCGGGAAAACTGACAAAATGATATATAGATATTGAATGTCTAGTTTTAAGCGAACGAATGGAATTCCAACCTGATACCATCTTGAAAATAACTCAATTGTAATCTCAGTTCCTTTCAAAGAAGGTCTTTCTAGAAACAGAAGAGTAAGATATCGCATTTGACGTTTTGGGAAACTTCCTAGATTTCGTGCTAAAAGGAGGGACAGAGCTTATCCTTAACATACCTCTCCAACGATCGTCCAATTGCCAAAAGTTTCTCACAAAAGTTGTTCCTTACATCCTAAGCTTCACAACAATGATATATATGCAGCTTAAAGACACCTATAAACAGTCAAAGATTTAACATTATTGACTAGATTCGGCAAGGAGCATTTACACGAGGAAATGTCTGTAAAACTTCATAAAAATGACCGTAAAAGAGCCCCAAAATTATTACCTGAACACACCAGCCGCAAACCAACAATACCAGCAAGAACACCACTTTTTTACAGCCCAAAAACAGCCCCAAATACAGCTAATACGAGGGAAAAATAATTGCAAAGCGTAAGGCATGCATTTCTAGGCATACGGATAAATTTTAATGGTACAAATGCGAAAAACTTACTCAAATCCCTTTGGCACCTTGAGGGAACTTCTCCTTCAGTTTCTAAGCTGTTTGAGGACGAAATGGCACTGATTTGAGCTTTAAAATGCTCAAATTAGCCGATATTAAGTTGGGTCAACCCGACTCGACCCATGACCCGGTTTCTAGCTCGGCCAGTCTCGATAAAATGGTTATAACTCTTTATTCTGAGGTTAGTTTGATGCGCAGCATTGTGCGTTGCAAACTAGACACATAGATTTTCAATTTGATAGGTCATGGACCTTCTAACTTCTTATACTTTGGGAGATATGGCTTGTTACATTTGACCCAAATTTAAGAAGGATTTCTCAAAGAACCTTACGATAACCTTGGCCAACCTTTCTCTTGCCGCTTTCTTGGTTCCAAAACTTAATGTATGACCTTTGTGCTATTAAAATAATTTTTAATAATCCATTATTAGCAAATTATACACTTTTAGTCCCATCCAAAAAGTGAAACCTAGTTTAAACCTTCCGAAAAGGGCGAGGTGCCACTCGGGTCATTTCTTTAATCCCGAACATGCATTTAGGGTATTCTTTTTTATTAAAACTTTAGGTCCTTGATATAACCACTTATTGTCCTTAGGGGCTAGCGAAAATCACATATGCCTTATATAACGCCACACTATTTATATAATGGAAGACGAGAAACACGGGGTCTCACACATGCATGTTCATGCTTCATAACTCAATGTAGATCATCATATTAGTAATCAAAATAAATTGAAATCATAGATAAAATACAGCCCATACATTAATTAGATTTAATAAAATCAAATAATGCAATCTCATATTTAGAGTACCTAAAATTCAAGAAATAGATTGAAAGAGCTTTGGGTATTCTCGGTTGAAAGGAACTAAGAATCAATCCCACATACCTTGATTGAGAAGCTGAATTTGAGGGATGATTTAGGCCTGAATTGAACTCCAATTGAACCCTAGCTTTGATCCTTGAGAGAGGCGTATAGTGAGGAATATGGAGGTGATCTTGTGAAGGGTAGAATGTTTTAGGAGAATGAATTAAGTGGGATAGGATATCAGCTGAATTAGGGGTTTAGGATAGGTAAAAGGTCATAATTCATTATTAAGATAAACCAAAATCACCTAAACGCTATTAATGAGATGGATCAAAATTAGAATTCTCAGGTCCACACGGTCCATGAAACGTCACAAGGACCGTTAACAGTGGTCGTGATCTCCTACTTAGAATTTCACAGAGGAAAATTCCATGGATCTAAGTGGTATCACACGGACGACTACATGATCCATGTGACTCCACACGGGCCGTGACACCGACCATGTAACGATACTTGGAATAATTTTGCATGACAAAGTTACGAGACAGTACTTCCATACTTAGAATAATTTTATGTAGTGAGTCCTATGGAGAGCCACACGGTATGTGACACATCACATGGACCGTGTGAGTGGTCGTGTGGCCTTACTTGGCCAGAATTCCCTTCCGCCTCAAATCGTCCCAACTATGAACTAGACCAAGTGTCCCTTCACAGGAGGCCACACGGTTTGTATGGTTTCACACGGCCCGTGTAGACCCTCCGTGGAGTGATGTCTAGCAGTTCACTTGGGAAATTTTCAAGAGATTTGGGAAACGCCACTCGAAAAATATCTGGGTCCTTACAATATAACTCTAGGTTGAAGTTTTTTCCTGGAAAACTCAAGTTCTGATGGTTAGGTCTGTTCAAAGTTACACATGTTTTTTACCATGGGGCTGTTGAGTTGGAGAAGAAAAATGGCACGAGATTCAAAGTAAATGGCCAAAGGATCAAGTAATACCTTGGCAATGTTGAGGAAGTACAAACAGTAGAAGCATGGGCATTTGGTGAAGTCTAAGTAACCAAGTAGCCTACATCATGCCGTGACACTAAATCAGGCGCTACTTGGGAGGCAACCCAAGCCACAGAAGGAGTCCCGTGCTTAGGAGCCCAAATATGTTCTTTTTTACCCCAATATGTTATTTTAGTTTATTCTGTTGCATTGAGGATAATGCAAATATTTTTTTGATGGGGTGTGGGTAGTTATAAGCCTTGGTAAAGTCTGAGTAACCAAGGCCTATAGCTATTCCAATTTTTTAGTCCACGGGGTTTTTTTGCTTGTGTTGTTTCACTAAGGACATTTATTTCTATTGAACCAGCGTGTTTAGTATGTGTAAATAGTATTAGTAGCATATTGTACTAAAATCTATGGCATATGTTAGTTTTTGTTGAAAAAGGATACCCACCAATTTTTTGTGATTAGTGATGTGTTATTAGGTAGATTTGATAACAACCATGTGAAATAAATTATTGACAATGTTTGTTCAGACTAGTTAGGACTTACTTTTGATTAAAATAACATGATCTGAGAGTCTAGATTGATAGTGTAATCAGTGCCAAGTGCGTTTGAGATTTATTGCATGATTCTTATACTATGTTTCAATTCAGAACTTTCCCTATTACTCTGACTAAGACTGTAGGTTAGTTGATTAGAAAATAATCATAGGCTATTGTTCATATTAGTCCACTTAGCCTAAAATAACCAAGAAAATGCTTGATCTATCCCTTGATCCTAATGTTTGAGCTTTACATGTACCCTTTTCTTTGTAGACACCTAAGTAACCAAGCCTTTTTTACTGTGTAATCCTGAAACTGGCCCTGGTTCCTCCTTAAATATTGTACACCTTAACTCAGCTAAAAGCCTAAGTTGAGGGTGGCTACAAAAAGTGGCCATGGTTCATAGGTGGATATTTTGCACCTCAGCCCAGGCCAAAAGCCCAAGTTAAGGGTGGTTGTCGCAAGGAAATCATACCAAATGGGGAAGGAAGCATAGTGATGTATTAAAAATGGGGAAACCTGAAGTGAGTGCAAGAAAAACAAATAGATGCCTAAATTCTGAGCTAAAAAGTTAAAAGAATTAAGAAATAAAAGGCAATGAGCTGAAAAATCTTAATAAAGCACCCGAAAAGGTTTGAAATAGGACAAGCGGCTTTGTGAGTTAGAAATATAAGTGTTGGGAGGGAAAAGTGCAGAAGAGCACAAAGTCAAAGAGCGCGATAGTCATTTTTTTCCAAACGTATCACACCAAAGCCCCCCCAGCCTATGTTGCAAGCTAAGAAAGTCCTATAGTGATCCTAAGTCAACTAGTTGAATGTTATGGTCATAAGTATAGGGGAAAGCCTATAGTATTGTACACAGTGTTTAAATATCTGTTGTGAGCATGATTGTCTTTGTCAATCCCAAGTATTGAATTTGAACATAGCATTATGAGTGAAATATGGGACTTCTTTTTGTGAGGGCACCTGAGTTACATTGTTGACTTTAGGTTGTTTCAGTGATTGTTGCTTATTTGTTATTGTCTTGCTTGTCATAGTTGCATTGTCATATATTGATCTGCATGAGTCTGTTTGATTATTGTCTTACATGTGCACCGATGAGTCTTGTTGGGTATCTGTGATGTATTAAGATATGATGTATGCTATGAGGTTGAAGTCTTTGTGTTGTTGTATTACTTATGTAGGTTGAGTTTGTCGCTTAAGGACAAGCAACAACATTAAGTTAAGAGTGTTGATGTTCTGCCAAAAAATGATAGTTTTGATGCTTAAAACTTAGAATTTTGTGTATTCTCAAAGTGATGTTAGTAGGTTTGATGTGTTTTTGTGTTTGTTTTTCAGGATTTCATGAATCGGGATGATTTTGGGCCAAGTTGCACATATTGCAGGTTTTTGAGGATTTATAATCCCTTCTACAGGTCATGGTTCATTCCACGAGCCGTAGGTTGGTTTCACGGGTCCGATCCAGTGAAGGGTTCTTTTCAGAATGGACATATCTCATCTAGTCTCAAAACAATATTATAAATAAAAGGGCTAGTAGAAAGAACTAGCACAACAATCTCAATATCAACGTTTGACTATCATCTATGAAGCCTCTATCACTATTAAGTGGTGCCAATGACAGACTCATGGCTACCTTAATCAAAATAAATCCAATCTAGTCTAACTCTAAATCAAGATGAAATAAAGGTAGTAAATCCTTCGGAGTAGGGGAGGCTCACCAATCAGCTGAACATCTCGGATCCCCAATGTTGCACCTGTTGATGATCTCTAACTCCTGTATCTACATCATGAAATGATGCAGCGCCGAGTGGCGTCAATACGTGGAATGTACGGTATGTAAAATAGCTGAATACAACAGAGTCGGGTAGAATAATATGGAAATTACATCAACTTAAAATGATAACCAAATCAGAATGTCACATGTCTATCTAAAGAAAGAGTAAAGATTAGACAAGTGACCCATTAACCAATCAACCTCATCAATCCACTAACTTAACTCAACTCAACCCAACTCAATGGAACTCAACTCGACTCGACTCGACTCAAAGTACTCAAGGTAGCAACTTTTGGGAGTTTCTCTTATCAGACAACAATCACATATGAGCCAGTAATTGTACAACAGTCAAGCTGATGTTGCCACAGCCGTTCTTAACTTGCCAGGTAGGGAACGAATCGAAACCATAATGGATAATCCAAAATGGAGACAGGAAATCAACAAGTCCTATATTGCTTTCAGGGACTTCTAATCAAGAGGGAACCACAATATAATATGATGGTTCTATGCCTCACCTATGTTTGGCGACGTAGTTTGATGAGTGCAAATCGGACTAACTCTCACTCTTTCGGTGCTCGATACTTCTCCCATGACTCAATGCTCGTAAGACAATCAAACCCATCAAATCATAGGGACATTAACCCTATCATCAATCAATCTCATAGAGGCTTTAACCCTTTCATCAATCAATCTCACAAGGGCTTTAACACTCCCATCAAGGAACATTTCAATCAACATCTCAAGATTAAGAACAGTATTTAGGGAACAATTCAATAGACAATCATTGGAGTTCATTTATGGAGACTCATAGGATTATCAAGTTCTATCAACTCATCGTCATTTTCTCATCACAATCACAATCACAATCGACAACATGAAGGCTCTAGACTCAATCCGTAGGTCCAGTCATGCATGCTTTCAAAACTAATCATGTAGGGTGATACAATATCTCATGAAAAGTATTCAATTCAAGAAAACAAGTTTATGATGATCATAAATATAAGAAAATATATTAATTTAATAAGATTTTCAATAAAAACCATCAAGAATCATGTATGTAGACTCATTAGACTATCAATTCATCTATGATTGTCTATGGGGCACATGAGAGAACAATCTCATGCTTTTAGTTTAGCCTCAAATACCTGGGATGAAACTCTCAACAATCACTTCAAGGATTTCCTCTTTAATTCCTCAATCTCAAGCTCTTCTCCTCTCTCCTCAAGCCCTAGTCCTTTTTTGTTAAAGGTTTTGAAAGACTTGGAATAGGGTTTATAACCCTTTTTATGCTTAAACGACCTAATTAGATAATGTATTGAGTTTAGGAGGGGTTGGGAATTGACCAGAATACCCTTCACAAAATTTAGAAATTTTTCATGGTCAGAATACCAGGTTCGTGACGCGGACCGGTCGCGCACCAGTGTATTTTTCTCCGAAAATTTTTTGAACAAGTTTTTCAATCCCCTCAAAAAAATTGAAAAAAAGTAAGTGTAAGTCCGCTACAGAGGTGTGACGCGCCTTTGTTGTGCACCGACACTATTTTTCGTTTTTGAAAAATTATCTTTTGATCGGGTCGCTCTAAAAATTGACAGAGACTATTTTCCCACTCAATTTTTTGTGCTGATTGCAAATCCGGCCTCGGATTTGCCATCCAAGCATGGAAAGATGCATTATGCGCATATCTCTCTTCTAGGGGTATTTTGGTAATCTTGTCGGGTGTTACGTTATCTCCCCCTTGGGATCACTCGTCCTCGAATGATGAGTAAAGATGGATATCAAGGCACAAATAGACTTAATACTCATGTCCATCAATCAAACTCTCGACTCCTCGTCAATCACAATCAACTCCATTCAGACTCAAGAATAGATATATCGACTCAAGGATAGAAAAATTAATTAAATCAAAGGTAAGAACATTACCTTCAACATTCTCATCATCAGGCATAAATAGAACATCAAAACTTAATCAATTCAAATTATTTATACACTTCGTCAAACAGTTGTTTGAACTCAAGAAAGAAGTCATCAACTCTAATCGAGAAAGGGGACCATCATAATATACAGGACTCTATAGACATTCTCAAGCTCCACTATCCACCTCAATTGTGCTCCCTTTCATGGCACTCTACCCATCAACTTAAGCTTATAGCTCCTATTCAACTCCCTACCTATCCACATTCTCTTATTTCATTCAAGCCTACTTCTGAGCCTTACGGTGCTATTGTTAAAATGATCATATCCATACAAGGCTAACCCTCAATACTCAAGCCCTATACTCTCATAGGGACTTTCCCTAAAAGAACACTAGTCCTCTTAACTACCCCACTATCCTTGCTTAAACTCTCATCACGAAGTCTTCAACAATCTATCTTCAATACTCGCATAATAAGAACCATGCATTTAAGCCTATCAATCTAACCACTACAATTGTATCTAAGAAATTTCAAGCCTACTTAGTACTTCTACCTTCGTCATTCAATGAGCTCTCCCTCAAAGATACACCAACATATTCTTATCTAGAGACACTCTAATTTACCCTTACCTATCTATTGTATATCATAACGTCTCATCTCTCCCTTTTTCCCTATCTCTATCCCTACATGACACAAGTACAACACCAATGTCATAATAAGGATACATTCACTCCTCCTCATCTACCCTCATTCTCCGTCTACTACTATCAGCATCACTACTTGGGCCTAGAGGGACTCGTCATCTCTCCCTTTGGGGAAACCCCAACTACTACTCCTCATGCAAGATAAGCATGATTATACATCTAAAGCTCGATACATTACATCCTACCATCAATAATGGCATAACGTACCAAAGGTCGGGCATGCATAAGATGACATCAGAATAAAGAACCCTTGCCCTCTCTCATCAGCCCCCATTCCTCTATTCTCATCCACATTTCCATCAAGATAGGGAAGACAGGATCACTCAATGAACTTGGAACGAAGATCATTAGAAGACGCCCGTAGGAGGAGTTCGTATATGGAAGGCAGTTTTTGTAAAGTGCAAACTACGAAGGCCAATTATGGACCGTGATTCCATCTACGGCCTGTAACCTTGATCGTCCAATTTTTTTATTTTAGTTTTCCTATTTTGTCTAGAATTTGGTTTTCCACTTATTATAAATAGGTTTTGTAGGTTTTTTTTTTACAGAGAGTAATCAGAACATTGAGACTCCATTTGTGAATAGTATTGTGTTCTTGGAAATTTCTTTTGATATTACATTGGGGTTATTACATTGTTATTTCTTGTGAAGGTTTCAGATTTATGTTCTTCCATTTAACATTGTAAGTGTTTAATTATGCTATTCTATAACATGACTTCTTCATCTACAATGATTATGAGTAGCTAAATCCACAACTAGCGTTGTGGGAACCATGAAGAACTAACAAAGTAAAAAAATTATATAATCCGTAATCTTTGGAATGTGTGTATCAATTATCTCTTCGATTAGAATGCTTTTTGACAATGGACAATGTTAGAACTCGCCTAATTCTTACTTCCTGGATCAAGAGGGTAATGAATGGGATAAGAGATAATTAACAGGATTCAATGTGATTACTCTCGTCTAATCAACCTGAACAGATCAAGGGATGGTTGTACTGGGACAAAGGTAAGGATTAGTAATGCAACACTATGGGGATGGATAGTATCATGTGGTGAAATTTGCTTAATGCGTGAATCAAAGGGTTAGGTAAACATAACTTATTAGTTCTACATGCTACACACTAGAAAAAGTTACGGTTATCTAGCTATAGTGAGTTAGGAATTCATGGTGAACACAATACCCTAGTTACTTCTCTCACTGATTTCACAACACTTGCACTTGACAATTTAATTCTAGTTTAGGTTTATTTTTCATATTTCACAAACCCTCCTCCCTTCGGAAAATAAGTAGATTAATTCAATCTAATTGCTCATAATTATTCTAGGTCTAGGCCTTATTCCTCGTGGGATCAACCCTAACCATTGTTATGTTCTACATTTGACAGCGACCGCTTATGCCTTAATTGAGAGGTGTAGATTGTCGTGAATCACCTGCACGACTTAAAAACGTGTCACTAGTAAGTAAGGTCTGCTTACTTATATACCTAGCATCTCTTCTATGTTTTTGTTGATGTTTGACTTCTTACCTTAAGATGGGATGTTACATTGATATTTCAATCTTTCTTCTTAGAATGAATGTATTAATTTGACCTTATTAGTGGGACCAAGCATGTTGGCCCTAGAAGCAGAACCCATATTTCATCTAGATAATCTCCTAATTTTTTAAGAGCAATTAGAAAAAGATTCTTTAACTAGAATGAATTCAGTTCAGATATAGGATACCTATCCAAAAGTTTTTCAACAAATATTTTTTTTAGTTTTGTCACGTCCAGGATATAGGATGAAACATGACATGTATTTACTCTCTTTTTCACGTCAACATCAAGAGGATAAATGTTATCAAACTATGAGTGATTAGGACTAGAAGTATTTTTGAAATGCAACTAGTAATTTGTACCAAGTTTCATGATTTTTCAATCTTCTACCTTAAGATAATAAACCCATGTTGTGCTTCCTTCTACTTTTTATTATATAAAAGAGGAAATTAATTGGTGTTTATATCACATTTAAGTCCTCGGTACCATTGTCGATTTCAAAATCTTAATTTACAAAATCGTGAAAATATATTTGTGAGCAATATGTCTTGATGGTTTTTTTAACTAAATATTTCACGCGCCTCTCACAGATCAATTGTCAAAATAATTGTCATTATGTTTTTTAATAAAATGATCAAAATTGCTAATCTCACTAAAATACAGGATTAAAAATATTTTGATGTATAAACCACTACTAAAAATATGAATTAGTGATAGAATTCTTTTTTAGCTAAATAATAAAATTTCGTTATGAATTTTATTTAGCGATGAATCATAAAAAAAATTGTTAGCTATGAGAATTTAGCGGCGAAAATTACAACTGATTATGATTTTCATTTTGTAATGAATATGAATAATTTATTTTTTGAGAATCCTAATTAAAAATTTGAGATATTATATATTCAATGTTTACTAATAGAATTAACTCGTATCTAAAAACAAACTTAGAATAGTCTCTTATCTTTGAATTTAGATTCAAAATTATCCTTGTTCTTTTACATGGAGTACTAATAGTCCACCATCTATAGTATTGGTGTAATTTTTGTCCAACCTCAAGCATTTTTTTAGTTTAGATCGAGAAGTTCATCTCGTCAAATATCATCTGCAACCGTACAAATTTTATTTCCTTGCATATTATTTGTCTACAATAGACATTCTTCTCCTCACAATGTTCTCTTTCATGGATTTATCATTATTTTTGCTAGACATAGATGAAAACGTTAAAAAATAGATGGAAGTTTGGGGAGTTGTTGTTTTATGCAATAAATTGTGTACAAAAATCAACGTTACAAACTAGGCGAAGATTTGAGGCAGGATCAAAAGTGCACTAATATTCCAAAAATGAGGGACTATTAGTGCATTATGTGAAAAATAAAGATGACTTGGCCCAAAGATATGAGATTGTTTTAGACTTTCACTCATAAAATGTATAGCAAATCTTATTACTATTATGGGAAAACAACCTAATTATACATTTTAAGACCCTTAATCATATAAATATGTCAACAAAACTTATTTACAACCAAATGTCAATATTTTTTTAACAAAAGTATGCATACATGTGAAAATCAATTAAAAAAAGGGAAGGAAAGACGAGTTAATGTCTTTTTCTATTAATTGTGACAGCTTACTTAATTAAGTATAACTACAGAAAAAAAAGATTGGGATTGTGCGATCTGTTTAATGTACTCGTAATGTCTACCCTTAATTTATTATTGGTATTAAATAAAGTATCATTAAGTGCTGGTGTTCGACTTAGATGTTCACTATTTAAAATATTTATCAAACGCAGCACATATAAGGTGGACTTCAAAATGCCTTTTTTTTAAAAAAAACTTGGAATTGATTTCCTATTGATTATGAGGAGTGCCTCTATTTCGATTCACCATAATAGTAGATGAGACGGGGCAGGTTAGTTTTTCTTAATTTTTAAAATAATTTTTTTTGTGTGTTACAAACATACGACGTAAATATGTTGGGTTGGTACATCTATTGTAAAAAGTTTATGACTGTATTGATTTTTGGATTCTTTTTTTAAGTAAACGTTAAATATAAAGAAGTTTATATAGGTACAATAACGATATTTAGTTGATTCTATTTTAGGTGTAAGTGTAAAATATTCATTATAAAAAGAGCTGATACTAAGTTGGTCTTTCAGTAGTTCATGATATTCCAAATTATGTAAACAAAAAATATACCACATTCCAAACAATAGTTCATCAAAAAAAGTGAAAAATAATCATCTAAAAAAATAGCTGGGCATGTAATGGGAAAAAATTAAATAAATCTTTTAATTATAGTCATTTAATTTTGGAATGTATAAAGAACAAGTGGAACAAATACTAATTAAGCACATTAATTAGTATGGGAAAAAGAGATTTATTAAACATCTCAAGAAATCAAAGAAGGTAATAAATATACCAACAATAAATTAAATATTAAAGGACTATCAATAAAAGAAATAAAAACAGTAAATTGAATATGCATTAAGTTACGGAGTTAATGATAGTTTTGATTTTTTCTTTTTGGAAAAAAATATTAATGACAAATAAATTCCTTATTTTTATTAATTTAATATCTAACAGCTAAGGAGAAATTTTATTTCTTCTTACCATTAAATTTTAGAGTTTCACTAATAGTTGTTAAAAATAATTGTAGGATTATTAATTGTGTTTTGTATTCATTAGTAATAACATTTATTTATTAGATGTTTTGGTTAATTGTTGATGGTGAAATTTGATTTTATGGTTTGATTTGATTGGAGTTAACATGATGAATTTTTTTGTAGTTGTTGATAAAATTGTTGCCTACAATATATGTTCTCAGTATTTTGGTGAATTTGTTATGGCAATGTTGGATTTTTTATTTGACTGGTAATAGTGTTTGTAAAATTGTTAATAACAATATATATGTTGATAGTTTTTTGGTGAACATTCGGTGGCAATGTTGTTTTTATTATATTCGTAATAGTGTTGGTAAAATTGTTGATAACAATACATATGTTGTCAGTTTTATGGTGAATATTTGGTGGCAAAGTTAATTTTTTTATTTGATTGATAAAATTGTTGATAACAATATATATGTTGTCAGTTTTTTAGTGAATGTTTGGTGGCAATGTTATTTTTTTTATTTGATTGGTAATAGTATTAGTAAAATTGTTGATAAAATATATATGTTGTCAGTTTTTTGGTGAATATTTGGTGGCAAAATTGGTTTTGTTTGGTGTTATTTTTTACCAACAGTGATATTTTAAAAATATAATTAACAACGCGGGTAGGTATATTGATTACAAAATCGAAGGTGTCATTTTTAATACGATAAGTGGATTCCGAGATTTGGTTGATATATTGCTTCGCAAATCGGCGTTGACACAACTATTTTTGAAATGGTACTCCAGTATAAAGTTAGTGGTGAATCACTACTGATGCGAATTCATAACAATATGGGTGTTCAGATATATTTGGACCAGAAAAGGTGTAACATTGATTTCTTCTCAAAATATCCATTGTGTATAGCATATATTGATAGATTCATGGAATCAATTTTGTACCAAGGTAGTGTGCAACCAGAAACATACTCTTATACCATTGCAAATACCATGTGTTTAGCTGGATTGATAGTTGCCGAAGAAAATGAAGAAAGGGAGATAATTTACAACAATCAAAATGATATTGTTGCAGTGAATCAAATTTACAAAAGCAAAAACACTCTCATAGAGGTAATGAGGAGGTATGCACTATTGAGGGGGTTTCAAGTCACCGCTACCAAGTCTAGTCCTGCAAGGTATGAAATTTTCAAAAAAAATGGTTGATATTATTTTACCAATAACCTAACTTGTTCTTTTACAATTACAATTTGAAGTGTCCAACAGACAACTGCACATGACTGTTTAAATCTTCATGTTTGGATAATTCCAGATTATTCAAAGTGCACAAATTTTGTGATGAACATACATGTCCAGTGAAGGGTAGGCTGATTTCAAAACGGCAGTGTAACAGTGATATTCTTGGTGCAATGTTGTTGGACAAGTGCAATGATTCAAAGAGTAATTATACACCAAGTGATATCAAAACGAACATGAAAAATGAACATGGTCTTGCATTGATTTATATGCAGGTTTAGAGAGATAAAAGAGCATTTAATATCCTACAAGGGGACCAAACTAAGTCTTATAAAAAAATACCAATATAATATCATATATTGGAGAAAACATATCTAGGGACAGTGGTGGATTTAAGGAAAACAAAAGGTCATTTTTGTATACATTTATGGCATTGGATGCATGTGTTAAAGGGTGGGAGTATTGTCGACCAATAGTGGTTATTGATGATACGCACATAAGATCACCATTCGAAGGTACAATGTTGATAGCAACCACATTAGATCTTGGAGGTAAGTTATTTAAACTTCACAATTCAAGGTTTTTAATGTATTTGACTATTATAATGTTTTGATTTTTGTTTTGGTTATATTTTTTTGGTATAAAGTTATTTTCATGTTTGATGTTATTTTGATAGTAGATTGGTATGGTGCTTGTGTTTTGACCTGTCATTTGATATTTGGTACAATAATGATTCTGTTTTGGTCTTCTATAGAATTGGTTCTAACTTTTTTGATAATTTTATTGAAAATGATGGTTTTAATATAAAATCATGTTAAATTGTTGATAATGTTGGCGAAACTGTTGAACCCATAAGTTGGTATATATGTTGATATAGTTTATGGTGTGAATATTGGTTGGATTGTTGATCTTTTTTTGTGATTTTGTGTAAGTAATTATATCATAGATGTGTTTGTATATTTTTTATAGAAGCATTAAATAAAGTTTATAATTGATATCTTGATGTATTAAATTTACAAAAGAGTTATTTTTAATGTAGGACATATTTTGCCACTAGCGTATAGTATGGTTAATTCAGAGAATGATAAGTCGTGAAATTGGTTATTCCAATGTCTCAAATTGACATTTGGTGATAGAGAAGGTATGTGCTTTGTTTCGGATAGAACAAAGCATTTGAAATGTTGTTGCATCAGTGTATCCTGGGTTCCCTCACCATGCTTGAATTTATCACCTATGGACAAATGTGCTAAAAAAGACATACAAAAATACTGAAGTGGTGAGAAAATTATTTTTTTGATTTGGCAAAAGTGTACACAGTTCAAGAGTTTGAGGAGTTAATGTGTCGAATGAAAGAGATAAGTCCAAAATGTCATGCATATTTGGTAAAAGCTGATTTCGAAAAGTGATCCCGCCCACATTCTACCATAAAGAGGACGTGAACACTGACAAGTAATATTGCCGAATTAATAAATAATGCAATCTTGCCTGGACGGAGGTTTCCTATAGTTCCTATGTTAGAGTAGGTGAAAAAAAACAATTGAAAAATAGAATGAAAAGTACAACCAAGAAGGGGAGGATACCACAACAACTTTATCAAGGAAGTATAATCAAATGCTACTGGATAATAAAAGAATTTCACACAGAATACTGGTATGATTGTAGCTTTTTAATTAAGATTATTATGCATATTTATAGACGAGAAAAGAATTAAATTTATTTGAAGGTGAGGGAATCAACAGAACACCTTCATACAGTTAGGGATGGTGCAAAGAGGTTCATAGTTTGTCTAGACACAAGAATGTATTCTTGCAGAAGGTTTCAACATGATGAAATTCCTTGTGGGAATGCAATCACCGTTATTGAATATAGGGACAAATATGCAGAGGATTATTGTTCAGTATACTACAGTAACAAAAAATTTCAAGATATATATGCAATACCAATTGAATTGTTGTCATGCAAGAGCACTTGGGTTATTAAAAAGATAATGTGTTGGATGAGAATGTACTACCACCAACTGTAAGAAGAAGACCGTCAAATTTTGATCGAAAGAAGGGAATTACAAAAGTGAAGTTCAAGAGAAGCAAGGTTATATGCAACAATCGTACGTCGACGGGTCATAACAAGAAGACTTGCCCACAATTTCATCCTGAAAAGTGATGACTGATTATGTTTAAATGTGGTACCATAGTTGGTTAGTTTATTTTTAATTATTTTTCCAATTATTAAGACATTGAAGTTGTTTTTAGAATTTTTTTAATCAAAAGATGGTTGTTGTTGGGGTTAGTAAATGAGGACATTCAGATATTTGGTGCAATAGTTGGTGTTAGATTTGGTGAAATTTAGCCAAAAACTTTGGCTTCATGCTAAGTGATGACTGATAGTTGTTAAAGTTATAGCATGGTTGGTTGGTTTTGTTTTTTTAATTCCTATTACAGCTATTAAGACATTGAGTTTGTTTTTTGTAGTGATTTTTTCCAACAAAGAAATGGTTGTTTGTTGGGGTTGGTAAATGAGCACATTCCAAAAACAACAACCTTTTTTTCAATAATGTTTCTTAGGGTGATAGTACATTCTCATCCAAAACACATTATTGGAAAAATGGTTCTTCAATTAAGACATTGTACTTGTTTTTGGAAGAGATAATTTTTCAACAAAGAATAGTTGTTGTTAAACTTGTTAAATGAGCACAATCAGTTTTTTGGTAAGGCGATTGATGTTAAAATTGGTAAAATCTGGAATGGTTGATGTTTGGTTTGGTGAATTCAAACTTCCATTTTTTAGTTGAAAAATTGTTGTTAGATTTGGTGAAACTTACAGAATAGAAAACTGTAGATTAGTACTAAATGATTACTAATGGTGTTTACAAGTGATAGCATGGTTGTAATTTTTTTGTTCAAATTCATTTTAGAGTTACTATAGCAAAGAAGTTTTTCTTATAGAGTTTTATTTTTCAGTAAATAAATGGTTGTTGGATTGCTGAATTAAAACTTTCAGTTATTTGTTTATAAAATTTGTATTAAGTTTGGTTTTTTTTGAGATTTTTTTTAATTTCCATATGAAGTTGAGTATATCTTATAACATTTTTGGTGTGATAGCTATGATCTTTAAGTTAAAGTTTATTATGAAAATTGTTGATGCTGGAATTGATTTTGTTTTTGGTACAAGATGGTTTGTTTTTTTGTATTCTTTTTAGGAATATTTGGTAGTACAATAGGTTAATAGCGGATAACTGGAATCTCTAAAATTGACATAATAACTGGCTCCAAAAAACATACAATATAGACTAATGATATCAACCATCAAGACAATTAAAACATTCATAATAAGGGGTCATCACAAAAAATCAAAACACAACCTACACATCGAATAACCAAATAAATATCAAAGGTTTCGTCAACCATCAAAATAAGTTACAAAATAAGCCATAATTCTATTGACAGGGAAAAAAATAATTGTTTTGTCAAAATGCATGTTCAACAGTTAACAAATGTCAAAAAACTACAAACAACGCCATGGTGTCTATTTCTTCCTTTTCGGTTCATACTTTGAAGGGGCCACGTTGTCACTAGCTTGAACATATTCCCTTGAAACCGTCAGAGCACCAAATCTACTGACCACCTTCTCAATAACTTAGCTTTCGCTAATATCTTTCTCCGGCTATAATGCCAAAGCAGTGCTCTGTACCTCAATAGAAATAAATCTGGATCTATAATGGATGTTGCAATATCAAGATGTACTTGGGAAATGCATTTTGCAAACACATAAGTATATAGACCACAATCACCGCCCAAAATAGAAAAAATTTAATATTCAACAAAGTCAAAAAATTGGTGATTAAGAAAATAATAAAATAGAATAACAGAGAGAAAACGCATTCAACAGAAACTAAAAACATTCAAACAGTTAAAATTGAAAAAGGTTAAATTTTTTCTAAAAATATATAAGAAAAAACTGAATTTTCATGTTGTTGTGAAATATTGTCACCAATGAAAAAATCCAAAGGGTCACCAATAGCGCAATCCATGTATTTTGTTGTATTTTTTCAATCAATGTCATTTCATTTTTCATAATAACATGTGCTAATGAAAAACAATAGAATAATTTCCTTGCCACAACATTCACCACAGTGGAGTGCTTTGATCCCACTTCCCATAAAGAGTCAAAAACATGAATACACCTACTTTTAATACATAAAATAACCACAGTAACACGTTTCAGGCAAATTTATGGGGATGCAAAAAAAAAATCAACTAACTCCCATGGAGTGTTTACATGTATCTTAAGCCCTTTAATGTATTGCGCAACTTCATGATCCGGAGTAATTAATAGATTACTTTTCATGCTCTTTGTCTATGAATCATGAATTTGTTCAACCCATCATATGAAAAAGGAGTCAGTAAATGTGACTCTTGTATCATTTCCCGGTATATTCTTACTTTTTTTTTTTGCGCAAGTAATAAATTATCACATCAAGATGCTGCATAAAATAATTTTACTAGCTTAAATTAAAAGATTTGATTATAAACAATGAAAAAACAGTGGCAAGAATTTATAGAAAAAGGTATATATTACCGAATCACCCCATAAACGTCCAGTGGTCACCAAATCATAAAACTAGTCCATTAACTCCATCCTGTCAACACCGAATTCAAATGGGGGATTGATTTTGTTGGATGCAATGGTGAATGCACTAAATTCCCTGGAAAAAAAATGAAGATAACTGAACTATAAAAACAAAGTTAAAATAAACATAAATAATATTATACATACCTACCACGTTTCTTTGATAATCTCTGCTTACTCCACAATAGAAAAGAATTAATGAGATTCTTGTCAACATCAAAACTAATAGAGTCAACAAAAGGGGTCTTTTCTGAAATAACAACTGGATCACTAAGGTCCGTGTAGGGTGATTGCACATACTTCCCAGGTACCTTAGGTCTACCTTGTTGTATTGGTGTAACATACAATATTTTGTTTTCAATTGCAATAATTTGAGATTCACGAAAATCTGATAATTCAAAATCGTCAAGCGTAGGCGTCTTGTGTGTAACACCTCTCACTTCACCTATAAATTCAACTAATTAAAATAATAAATTAAAGATAATAATGAATAATGTTTCTATACTACAACAGGTAAGGAACTTGAAGAAAAAACATACTTGAATTTAGTAACAATGGATCATGAATTGTAACGCCCGGTAAAATTACCAAAATACCCCTAGAGTGAGGGTATGCGCGTAACGCACCTTCCGATGCTCGTATGGTGAATTCGAGATCGGATTTGTGATCAGCATGGAAAATAGAGTGGGAAAATGGTCTCGGTCGAATTTTAGAGCGACCCGATCGGAAGATAAATTTTTGGATCAAGTCACAAAACAGTGGCTGTCCGTGACAGAGGCGCGTAACGGACCTGGCGCGGAGTACCACTTGTGTTTTTCCTAAAATTTTCGACGGGATGGAGAAAACTCGTACAAAAATACTTCTTCCAAAATTACACCGTACGCGATAGGTCCGCGTCGCGGACCGTGTGTTTTCCGAACTGCAAATTCCTAATTTAATTCGAGGGGCATTCTAATCAACCCCCAATCCCTCCTAAACATTGATACACCGCTAATTAAGTCGTTTTCAACCAGAAAAGGGTCTAAAACCTCATTCTAAGTCCTATTCCTTAAACACTAACAAGGTTAGGGCTTGAGGAGAAGAGAGAAGAGCTTGTGAGAGGAATTCGAGCGGAGACCCCGAAAGTACTCGATTGTTAACGGCATCACAGGTATGTAAGGCTAAACTAATACATGAGATTGTTCTCTCATGTGCCCCATAGAGGTTATAGATGAGTTGTTGATTGAAGAGTCTACATTCATGATTTTTTTGATGGATTTTCTTGAAAATTATATTTGAAACTACATGTTTTCTATGTTGATGATCATCATACTATTGGTTTTCTTAAGTTGGATATTTTCATGAGAATTTGCATAACCCTACATGATTAATTTGAACAACATACATAATGAACTTGAGGATTGAGTCTAAAGCCTTGGATTGTGATTGTGATTGTGATGAGAGAATGATGCGTCTAGAGCCTTGAGTTAAGATTGTGATTGTTGATTGTGATTGTGATGAGAGAATGATGATAAGTTGATAGAGTTTGATTGTCTAATGAGTCTCTATAAATGAACTCTATCGATGTGTTTATTCACTTGATTCCTAATGATTGATCTCAATCTTGAGTCATTGATGAGAGGGTTAAAGTCCCTATGAGCTTGATTGATGATAGGGTTAAAAGTCCCTATGAGATGCCGATCGTTGACGGGGTTAAAGTCCCTACGAGATTGGTTTGATTGGATTGATGGTTTTATGAGCACTGAGTCGGGAGGAGTATCGAGCACCGAAATGGGTAAGAGTAAGTCCCACTCGAACTCATTAAACTATGTCGCCAAGCATAGAAGAGGTTTTCCTCTTGAGTTGATGTCCCTAAAATCAATAGCGGACTTTGTTGATTGTTCTGTCTCCATCTTGGATTTATCCATTATGGCTTCGATTCGTCTCTACCTGGCAAGTACGGGACGGTCGTGGCAACACCGGCGGGATTGTTGTACAATCACTGGCTCATAAGTGATTGTTGTCGGTTAAGAGAAACTCCCATAAACTTCTTACTCTATTCTGAGTCTGAAAGAGATGAGAGGAGGTGAGCTCCTCTGAGATGAGATGAGATGAAATGAAATGTGATGAGATAAGAGGAGGTGAGCTCCTTTGAGATGAGTCTGAGGTGATTGATGAGGTTTGAGTTGATGATATAGGTCACTTGTCTACTCTTTATTCTTGCATAGACAGACATTTGACTAATGATGTGATTTGATGTGTATTTTGAGTTGTTATTGTTCCTATATTGTTTCTATCGTTTTCTGTTTCACTCAGCTATTTTACATACCAGTACATTCCAAGTACTGATGTCCACTCTGGACTGCATCGTTTTATGATGCAGAGACAGGTACTAGAGATCGTCAACAGGCGCTTCGTTGAGGATTCGAGATTGCAGCTGATTGGTGAGCCTCCCCTACTCCGGAGGGTTCACTCTTTTATTTCATCATGCTTAGAGTTAGATTAGACTATTTCTTTTATTTTGGGTAGCCATGGATTTTTCATTGGCACCATATGATAGTGATAGAGGCTTCATAGACGATGGCCGAGTGTTAATGTTGAGACTGTGAGCTAGTTCTTCCTACTAGCCCTTATTGTTTTATGAAATCTTTTGAGACTTCAGATGATGATGTGTCCATTACTACTTATATTTTTTCCGCTATTCATTAGAGTTTATTTGATTGAATGATGTGAGGAGGCTAAGTGGTTCGCTTGGGGACTAGCAATAGTCTCTGAGTGCCGGCCACGCCTAGGGTACTCTCCCAGGGCGTGACATGAATGCACTCTTCATTAAATCTATCATTTACACTACCTTCACTGTTGTGGTTTCTTGCATCATCCGAGTGCCCTTCACCACTAAAAACTTTATAAATTTCCTCAACATAAAATACATATAAAAATAAAAAGATGACAATGTATACAGATTATGAAAAATCTAAACAACATTTTCACCAAAAAGACATTATCATCAACAAACAGACACCAATTTATAGAAGTTATGCTAAATAAAGGATATATAAACACTAAATAATACCAAAAGAGAACCAACATTATATCAAAAAAGCAGAATGGCAAAGTCAAAACACAAAGCGCTATATCAAAAACTACCAATCTACTACCAAAAGAACACCTAAAAATAAAAACATCATTGTAACAGAAAAACTTACACAAAACAACCATCTATACTTGCACAAAACAAAAACAAAAAATCAACAAATGCACCAACTTCTTAGTTCAACAGATGCACCAGTATCTTAGTTCAATAGTCTAACCAACATATACCAAAATATGATAAACACATGTCAAACCATTGTACCAAAAAATCAAAAGACAATTCAAAACACAAGCATTGCATCAAATTCTTAGTTCAATAATCTAATCAACATTATCAAATAATTTAACATGGTTTTAGATAAAACCCATCAATTTTATTTACATTATGAAAAAAATTAGATAAATAATAAAGAATATCGAAATTGGACCATCATTGTACCCAAAAAAGTGAAAGACAAATGAACACACATACACTATATAAAAAATATCAAATTCACTGTAATGACCCTGAAGGTTATTTTTTTTGTATTTTCGACAAAATTATCATTTTGCCCTTCTCAAAAGTTGCCTTAAGTCATTATTGGTTAAGTCTAAAAGCCAGATTTTGAAAACATTGTGATAAGCTTGAGTTTTGTAAAATAAAGAGTTTTCAAAGGTTTAAATTGGAAAATTTGAGATTTTTTGGCCATTTTGAGTTTCGAGTGTTGGATTGTAATTATGTTGATTCCATCAGCTCTGGAATACCGAATCTACTGCAGGAGAACTTGCAGAAGTGAATTTAGAGTTAAAATATAGATTTTAAGCCCAAAGTTACATTTTAAGTTCATTTTGGATCATAAGTTTGACTTTGGTCAACATTCGGAGTTTGGAGGCTCGGATCGAAATTTCGCCAGTTCCAATAATTTCAAATGGTGAAACTAATGCTAGAAATGGCTTTATTGCAATTTTTAGAGCTTCTGATAATATTTTAAGTTTTTGAGCCCGGAACTAGTTTAAACGAGTTTTCTCGGGTTTTGAGCCAAGGAGACCTCAAATTTAAATCCTGATGATTTCGTTGGATTCGAAACATCGATTTGGGTCTAGAAGGACCCTTCATTCAGTTTCTGAAGCTTCTGGGTGTGTTTTGGTCCTTTCGATAGTTTTTGATATTGGGAAATGAGACCCACATTGGAATAAAGCAATTTTTGGTGGGAATTTCGACTATACCGTTGAGACCGAAATATCGTTTTCAATCAGATTTCATATATGAAATGTATTTTTCAGACTCCGGATGAGACCGGAGCATTGAACTTAAGTTTGAGAGTTTGCTAAAATTGTTGAAGCGGCGGATGACATGGCCTAATTAGGCGCTGCCACATGGCAGACGCAGTAAATAAATCTGCAGATTTCTTCTCAAAATTTCTAGACTTCTCATGAAACTTCCATTAGTGATTTCTCCCTCCAATTTGATTCGATTTGGGCGATTCAAAAGGCTAACTTGTGTATTTTTTCGAAAGGAACACCATGGGAGCTTCATAAATTAATTTTGGTCAGCGGTTTGAGGTAAAATTTGTTGTTTTCGGCTGGTTTGAGTGTTTTTTTGGAAACCTTAAACATGAGATTTCTACCTCGTTTTAGCTCCATTTTTTAAATGGTTTTCGCCATTGAATTTCTTATTACTTGGAGAATATTTTCATATATAAATTTCTAGATTTTCGATGACTTTTTTCGATGACGAAATTTTTGAACCATTTTGCTCTTTTCACCTTAATTAATTGATTTTAGTGTCATTAGATTTGTTATGTGATTGTGATGTTATATTTGAATAGATTTTGGTGATTTGGAGTATCGTAGAGAGGGAAAAACTTCAGAATTGACATGATTTGAGACTTATATAAGGCAAATAGATTTCTAATCTTTTGTTAAATATGTTGAACCCCGTATGCTCTAATGTGTATAGAATTGAGTATTTTGGAATGGAGATGGATTAATGTAGGCTTTGATCGAAATATTTTGAATTGAGTAATTATTCCTATGGTGATATTTGACTTGTAAATTAATTGTGGAAGTGTATTTTAGGTGAAATAGTGAATTATTTGATATTGATATCGAATTGGTACTTATTTTGAGATGTGATTATTATTGAGGTTGTGATGATATTGAGATATTAAGGATATTGCAACATTTATGGTATTAAAAATACCCATATTCATGTAATTTCTTCTATGTGTGAATCATGAAATATTTTAATATTATAAAAATGAGACAATTAAATATAAATGTGAGTTGATATGGTGTTGTGACACTTGAATTGAAAATGTGGCTAAGTGATGAGAATTCTATTTTTGAGATATATTGTTGTGGTTGGTGATTATGAGTTGATTTGTTTGTGAACTTCATCTCATGTTCATTCATTCTATGTCACACATAATTTGCATTGGTTTTGGATATTGATATGAGTGAGATGGTAAAGAAAAAAAAAGAAATTGGGGCCGAGGTCTTTACCGATCGAGATGTGATGTCGAGATCTTTGCCAGCGATATTGTGATACTAAAATCTGTGATAGTGAGATTGTGATGCCGAGGTCTTTGCCGGCGATATCGTGATACTAAAATCTGTGATAGTGAGATTATGATGCCGAGGTCTTTGCCGGCGATATTACGATGCTGAAATTTGTGATAGTGATATTGTGATTTCGAGGTCTTTGCCGGGATATTATGATACTGAGATCTTTGCTTATGATATTGTGATGCCGAGGTCATTACCGGTAATTATTACATAAGCATTGCATCTCATCCTTGCATATTGATATTGTGATGCCGAGGTCATTGCCGACAATTATTGCATAAGCATTGCATCTCATCCTTGCATACTATTATGTGGCATGATGTTATTCATGTGACCGATTATGTTATCACTTGTGAGTTATGGCTTGTGATTTGATAATTGTGATATACTGAAAAATCATCTTTATTGTGTATTATGCGTTGCTGGGCTGGGACTTTTCTGATTGCAGGTTTGTAGTTCGGCGGTGTGTGGTTGGGTGTGAAGGAGTTACTTTGTTCTCCATTGTTTTACTCTAGGTTAGTTCCATTTGCTGAGTACCACGTTGTTTTTGGTACTCACCCCCTTGCTACATTTTTGTAGGTTGCGAGCCCGGTCCCTCTGGTTAGAATTTTCTCATTGCAGGACCGAGCTTCTGGATTATCCTTAAGGTAGCTTCTTATGTCATCGACGGATCTTCAAGAAATCCATTATTATGTTACGTTCTATTTGAGGACTAAACATTTGAGACATGTATTTTATTAGAGTACTATGTATTTAGAGGCTTGTACATGTGACACCAGTTCTGGGATGGTTGTAGTTTGGTCTTCCTATGATTATTTGTTATATTAGACTATTTTATCTTCTGTTATTATTGTTATGTTTGGATCAGTAGGTATTGGGCTGATTCGCCTTTATGGGCTAGGTGAGTGCCATCACGCCCGAATTTTGGGTCGTGACATCTACTATCAAAAGAAACCAAAAATAAAAACATCATTGTACCAAGAAGCTATAACCAAAAGAAAGAATTGCATAAGCTATAATAAAAAAAAAACCACAAACACTATCTATGATATCAAAACTGACACCAAAATTGAGAGGGAACAACAAATTAATCAACTTCAAACCAATCTAACAAATATCTTAGTTCAATAGTCTGACCAACATTATAGGAAAACGTGAGAAATCATTGTACCAAAAAATCAAAAGACAATTCAAAACACAAACACTACACCAAATTCTTAGTTATCAACAATTTAACATGGTTTTAAATAAAATCCATCAATTTCATTAACATTATGAAAAAATATTAGATAAACAATAAAGAATATAAAAAACGGACCATCATTGTACCAAAAAAGTAAAATACAAAATCAACACACAAGCACTATATCAAAAAACTACCAAATCAACTATCATAAAAACACAAAAAAAAAATATCATTGTACCAAAAAGATATAACCAAAAGAAAGATCAAAACATTACAAAAGAAAACTACACTAAAACTAAAAGACCACCTATACACCAATAACAGAAAAATATATGCTAAAATGGAACTCTAAAATAAACAATTATATCAACATGAGAGCTATAAAAATAATCAATGTAATCCAACATTGAATCAATCACTACATCAACAGAATTTCACAAGCTATAATAAAAAAATACCTACAAACACCATTGATGATATCAACACTAGCACCAACATTAAGAGGGAACAACAAATTAACCAACTTTAAACCAATCTCTGCATCAACAGTTTCACCTACTGTTGTACCAAAAAAGTATTAACAGTAAGGAGATGGTCAAAACACTAATCGCAAGGGGTGCTGAAAAATCATTACAAACAACACTCTTGTCACATGAACAAACTCCTAACACCAAAATGAAGATGATGTACATTAACTAACAGAAAAATAACAATACTAATAAATGCTTATAAACAAAAGAAGTAATTTAAATTCAAATAACGATTACGTGATAAGTAAATCATATCTTTGGTGATAATGAATTGTCATTTCTTGAATCAGCATTCCGCTGATGCCTAATCTCAAGTAGAAGCTTTTTAAAAGAATCATTTGAGCCGCCAAGCTCTTCTAGACGAATGACATCCAACTTATCAGCCGTAAAACTAAGATTCTTGAACTTGTACTAAGAATATAAAAAATTAGTATTAAAAATTGGAATAACAATAAAAATTTATTGCCATTTGAAAAAGAATATTACCTGATTACTAAATTCTCTGAACATTTCTTTCTTCAAATGTCCAAAGAAAATCTTTCTCTTATGAATACTCCAATTAAACATACGAAGAGTATGACTACTTCGACGAACAATAATTGTCCTATCCACCTAGTTCCAACATTCATAAAACCAAATTTGCAAGGTTAGAGAGAATTCAAAAAAAAAACTAACATTATCAGGATCCTCGGCCATTTGCAAAGTTATAGAATCCCTCAACTCACATAATGAAAGATAACCCCAAGGATAAGTAGTATACTTGCCAGACTCAACCAACAAGAAGTGATCTTTCGGGAAAAATGATTTATTGGGAGGGGATGACAGTATAAATGTACTAATGAAGTAAATAATACACATATTGAAAAGATCATCACGCTTAATTAAGCCTTCCTTCTTGAAAACCCTAATAAGTTCGATTTTAAGGACACATTTATATTTGAAATTGGGGAAATATGTATCCATGAGCTTTGAGGGGCCATGCAAGTCATGAACAAAATCATCCAAAGTATCACAATTAAAATCAGTAACACTTTTAAATTTACGGAGGCCAAAATGAACAACCGTACCATTCAATTTGAAAGTGAATGTGTCTCGACGGTCACTCTTTACCTTATTGTGAACCAAAGCCCTAATCAACAGAGGTTGGCATTTCAAACACGGTAATCAAGCATGTAACCAAACAAGGATTCTTTAAACAAGTGTAACATATATATTCCGTTTAGATAAACAATCAGAAATCTCAACAAAAACATCAAAATTGGTGTAGCACAACCAGCGAGATAATTTGTCCTTCGTCTAAAAAAAGAGAAATAAGAAAATACAGATTTAGCAATTACAAAATAAAAAAAGTTAAATGCAGAAAATGCAATTCTAATAAAGAAAAAGATAAAAATTTTAAAATAAAAAATAATTATGACATACTTTTGGAGCTTTGTTCATTTTTTACCATTCCTCTTGGTGGGTATAGTAGCTTTAACCATAGTTGCTTTGTTCCGAACAGACTACGAACAAACGAAAATTTAAAAAGAAGAAAATCAAAATAACAAAAAATTACAAATGTCTATAAAAATTAATTTTAAGAAGAAAAAATACCTTAGATTTAGCTTCAGTGCTTTTACCCTCTTTGTTCATTCGAGTTTTTTTTTTAAAATAGGTACTTCATCTTTGAAATCACTATCGTGTGGATAGTTAGTCGGTTGTGCCTCATAATGAACCTTTTCCTTCCCTTTGCTTTTGACAAATTTAGAAGGAGCATTCTCAGAGGGTTTACTCTTGGAAGAAGAACCGATTACAACGTATTTTGTAGTTGCTCATTGGTCTGATTTTTTCTTCAATGGCGATGTAGTAAATGCATGCAGGTCAAAATTGGGTCTTAAGTAATGTACATGAGTCATATCCAAACATATCATATCTTGATTAATTCTAGGGTTTTTTCGAGTAGGTGGTTTTTCACAAATAGATTTTGACATGCTTAAACAATGAAATGCACAAAAAAAAAAAAAGAAGCCCTGATATGGTATGGACTTACAAGTGACAATGACTGGAAAAAATTGAAGAAAGAAAAATGGTTTGTTGATGGTATGAAGAAGAAGTGGAAATGATGTTTTGGGTAATGAAAAGACTAAAGTAGAAGTGTTTTCTTTGAACAACAAGTCAAATCAAAATAGCGATAATTGAAACTTGAAAAAATGTTACAATTAATATCAAATCCCGAGAAAATCAATAAATGGAACAAATAAGTGGCAAGAGCAAAATACATTTACCATAAAAATAGTTAATGAATCCCAATAAATTATTAAATGCATAATTGTCAATTATACAAAAGAATGTTTACACCTTTTTAAAGTTTATTTAATAAAACTAAAAAATAAAATTAAAAAATCATTATATAATTAAACATTACATTGATTACCTGACATGTATACTACTATAAATAAAAACTTAAGTTTGTAATTAAAATAGGGCATGCACCTATAGTGTAATAAAGACTCTTAAAGTGTATATTGTTGCAATTTTTTCATTAAACAAATACACAATCCCTTTAACTTGCCTCAATATTTAATTTTGACACTTCAACTCAGCCTTCTTTTATTTTAATCGTCCAACTTCATTTTTTCGTATACCATTTAAACACAAAAGTTTTACCCTAATATAAATGTGCAACGTGTGTGAGACAATTATCAAAAGGGTAACCCCCCAAAAAAGTATCCAATTGAATAACGCCACATGTTTTATTTTTTCCTAGTTATTCAAATTTACTTGGCAATATAAATTGAAATTCGTCATCTTTAACAATATAAAAATATATATTAATTAGCTATATTGAATTGATTACAAAATTTATTGTTGAGAATCGATTAGTGACACAAGTTAATACTATGAATAAATTCATCTTTTTTATTTATGTGGCATCGATAAGATATTTGACATAATTTGGATAACTAAAGTTCTAAATTTTTTTTATATAATATTATTCTCCTCAATTTAGCTCTTTACCTATTATTTTAATATTTTATATTTTAAATTTTATGTATACAAAATAAATTGTTTAAATAGAAACAAAAAGAATATTATCTTTAGCAAAGGAAGAGTTATATAGAAAAGGAGGTACATTAAGTAGGTGTTTCGATTAGCTTATTTTTTTGATTTTTGGCTTTTAAACATTTTTTAAGTTCTGAATAACATTTAAAAAAAAATACTTAAGAAAAAGAAAAAAAGAAAAAATCAAAAATAAAAAATTGTTGGGGGTTCTCAACTTATGAGTTTTAACTTATAACTTATAAATCACTTAAAAAAACTAATCCAAACACAAAATTAATAGAGAAGTAAAAATAGATGAAGAAAAGTATTAGAATTGAAAAAAAGATAGAAAAAATAAATAGGAAAGAAGGTTGCTAATAACAAAAATATCAAAAGTTAACAACAACAACAACATACCTGTGGAATCTTATAAGTGGGGTCTAGGGAGGGTAAAATGTAGGCACACCTTGCCACTACCTCATAGACGTAGAGGGGTTGTTTCCTAGGAACCCTCGTCACAAAACCCATAAACAAAATAAGTTAGATATGGAAAACAAGAAAGGAAGAGAAAGAGAAAGTGAACAGAAAGAACGATTAATAACGAAAAACATGATAGCAAATAAATACGAGATAATTAACATATATAAGGCAGATAAAGACGACACAGAACAACTCCTACCTATCTAACCTATAAGCCTGCTACTCTAATTCGCAACCTCCACTCCTTCCTATCTAAGGTCATGTCCTCGGTGAGATCAAGTTTCACCATATCTTGTCTGATCACCTCCCCCCAATACTTCTTCGGTCTACCTCTACCCCTCCGTGTAACTCCCAAATCCAGCCTCTCGCACCTCCTAACAGGAGCATCGGTACTCCTTCCCCGCACATGTTTAAACCATTGCAGTCTCGCTTCCCCATCTTGTCAGCTACAGGGGCCACCTTTAGCTTCTCCCCAATAGTCTCATTCCTTATCTTATCACTCCTGGTGTGACCATACATCCATTCAACATCCTCATCTCTGCGACTTACATCTTCTGAATATGTGCATTTTTTATTGACCAAATCTTCACCCCATACAATAAAGATGGTTTAAACACCATTATGTAGAACTTACCTTTGAATTTAAGTGATATCTTTTTATCACACAATACTCCTGCTTCATCCCTCGCAACACTGAATTTGCACTCCAAGTATTCTGTTTTGATCCTGCTCAGTTTGAATCCTTTGGACTCCAAGACATGTCTCCAAACCTCCAACCTATCATTAACTTTGGTCCGGTTCTCATCAATCAGTACTATGTTATCTGCAAATAATATACTATGGAACCTCCTACTGGACAGATCGCATCAGCTCATTCATCACCAAAACAAATAGAAAAAGGTTCAATACAGATCCTTGATGAAGTTGCATCTCAACATGAAAATATTTTGAGTTTCCTATAAAAATATCAAATATTAACATTAAAGAAAATCCCTCACGCGTGTAAAAGCCAGAAGTTAAAGTACTAATATTATGCGTCTGGCCTATGGGACAAAGAGACAAGTTTTGTCACTTTCTCACAATTAAAATAACAAGGTCCAAGTTGAATAAATGATGGGTTAGGGGCCACAAGGTCAATTCACACGAAAACCCCCAACCTTCCAACAATTTCGCAGAAAAACGGAGGGTTTAAGCAGCAGCGGCAGCTGGTAAGAGTGAGAGAGAGAAAGGGGGCAATGGGAAATCCAAAGCAGAAATGGACATCGGAGGAAGAAGAAGCACTTCGTGCCGGCGTAGCAAAGCACGGAGCTGGTAAATGGAAAAACATACAAAGAGACCCCGAATTCAATCATCTTCTTTACTCTCGCTCCAACATCGATCTTAAGGTTTTTTCTCTAACTTTAAATACCCTATCTATTTTTTTCCTTTCCATTGCCATCAGACAGACGACAAATTGTGTACTTGATTCGTGTTTTGTAAAGGAGTGTAGTTTATATAAGCTTACAATCAGGTGGCTTGATTTATTGATGGTCGATTGTATTCCACCTGATCCCTGAGAAACTTGTTAATGTATTCCATTAATGTTGGAGTGGGTGATATGCTATAATCTGTGAAGGAAGTGTACAATTATTACTACTATCATATTTCAATGTCTCAAAGGGTTGTCTGGTTTGAGTTTTGGGAGATATTATCTTCTCATAAAATCTAGCATAAGTTATACTATAGAAAAAGGGTGATATTCGAAATTGTGACACTTACTGGGATATTAAATTGCTAAGCCACATTATGAAGGTTTGGGAGAGGGTGATGGTGATGAGGGTGAGGAGAGGAGTGTTTATTTCAAAGAATCAATCTGGATTCATGCCGGAGTGATTGTCTATGGAAGAAATCTATCTTGTACGGAGTTTGATGGAGAAATATAGGGAAAGAAAGAGGGACATTCATATGGTGTTCATCGATCTTGTGAAGGTCTATGACAGTTCTAAGGGATGTCCTCTAGAGGTGTCTGGAGGCTAAAGGTGTCCTGATAGTGTATATTAGGGCGACAAAGTACATGTATGATGGAGTCAAGACTCGAGTTAGTACGGTGGAAGGTGACTCAGAGCATTTTCTATTAAGATGGGACTACACAAAGATTTGTGTTGTGTCCTTTTCTTTTTGCCTTGGTAATGGATGAGCTAACATGGCTTACTCAGGAGGAGGTTTCATGGTGTGTGCTATTTGCAGATGACAATACTGATTGATGAGACCGGAGAAAAAAATTAATGATGGGTTGGAGATTTGGCAACAAATTTTGGAGTTCAAAGGGTTCAAACTGAGCAGAATCAAAATAGAATATTTGGAGTGGAAATTCAGTGTTACAGTGGATGAAGCCAACATAGAAGTGAGGCTTGCTCCTCAACGTATTCTCAAGAGAGAAAAGTATCTTAGGTCCGTCATCCAGAATAGTAGGGACATCGATGATGATGTCATGCATTGTATTGGGAAGCATAGATGAAATGTAGGCTTACCTTTAGAGTATTGTGTAATAAGAAGGTACTACCTAAAACTTAAACGTAAGTTCTACAGAGTGGTGGTTAAATCGTCTTTGTTATATAGAAGTGAGTGTTGACCAGTAAAAAATTCACATGCATGCATGCTGCAAAAATGAGGACGCTGAGATGGATGTGTGGGCATACTAGGAATGACTAGATTAGAAATGTGGTTATTCTGGAGAAGGTGGGAGTAGCCTCTATGGCAAGCAAGACGAGAGAAGTGAGACTGAGATGGCTTGGACATATGCAAAAGAGATGTGTCGTTGCTCCAATTAGGAGGTGCGATTGATTGGTTTTAGGGGTTACGTGGAAGGGTAGGGATATATCGAAAAAGTATTAGGGAGAGGTGCTTAGATAGGATATGAGACAACTTAATATCATCGAGGATATAACCTTAAATAGAAAGGCATGGAGGTTGCGTATTGGAGTAGAAGGCTTGTAGGGGTAGAATGTTGTCTTGCCTTAAGTTTAGGTTTGTTATAAAATTAGTCGTGCTATCATAGTTGTGATGTTATTGCTCTTTGATTATTTTACTACTTTTATTATTTTTTTCTTGTAGAATTGACATTGCTCTTCGTTTTAGCCACTATTTTATATCTATTATTTTTCTTCTTTTACTTGGGGTTGATACATTTGAGCCGAGGGTCTTTCGAAAACAACCTTTCTATCTCCATGAGGTAGTGGTAAGGTCTATATACACTCTACTCTCCTCTAACCCCACTTGTTGGATTTCACTGGGTATGTTGTTGTTGTTTGGTTGAGGTTTGAGAAGATTTATCTTTTCATGAAAATCAACATTAATTGATACAACGTGTGGTTGGTCATCATAAATAATATTTGCATAAGTTACGTGAGAATCTATGTATTATTTTATATGGAATACAATTTGAAATAAGAATGTCGGTACTAGTACATAGAATAAAAACGCATAAATGATGAAACACACCCTCATACTAGTAGGAACTTTTTTCTTCTGTTTTTTCTTAGGGCAAAAATCTAGTTTTTCATTTATAATTGATTGACTAAAATATACAACTTGAGTTTGGCATACCAATCTTGGTATATGATCATTGACAAGAGGCTAGTGTAATTTGTCCTACCAAGAAAGAGAGCACAAAATTGAGGGGGAAGTAGAATCAAAGTAGCTAATGATAGATGAAGTGGGGCTTAGTAGGTTTGATTCTAAAGGATGGTATGTTCCACCTATTCATATTTTCCAACCCTTTAACTTGGCTAGGAAGAGACGCATAGGATGTGAATTATTGGACAAGTCTTTGGATCTCCTTAACTTGGTGACTAATTCTCCAAGGAGTTCTGGACGCTTTTGACAATGAGCATAGAATCAGTCTCTCCCCATACCATATCGAAACCATTCTTGTCACACCAATTAAGTTCATAAAGTAGTGCTACTGCTTCTGCTTTGTTGCTAGTCCCTGGACTTACTTTGATGGAGTAAGCTAACATGACCTCCTTCTGGCTATTATTGATTATTCTTCCTCCTCCTACACATATTCCATTTAAGTAATTGCTATTTGAGTTCAGTATGACAAATAGTATGGAGGGGTAGAAAGCTAGTAGGGGTATCATGTTTTCTTGCCTTGTGACAGTTAAAGTTTGTCATAGGACTAATTGTGCCATTCTAGTTGTGTTGTTATTGCTTTTTGATAATCACATTATTTTGCTATTGTTATTATGTTTTCTTGTAAAATTTACATTGCTCATCATTTTAGCCATTATGTTATAGAAAGGAGTGGAGGTCGCGAATTAGAGTAGCAGGCTAATTGGTCGGTAGAGTTAGGTGGATGTCTGGCCTTGAGGTAGATTAAGGTAGCAGGCGTAGGTGTGTTCTATACCACGTGTTGTCATTACCTGTCGTATGTGTGTTAATTCTATCATATTTACATATTGACGTGTGTTTTTCGTTAATAGTCGCTCTTTTTGTTCCCTTTCCTTTCCTTTTTGTCATATCTAGTTTATTTTGCTCAGAGGTTTTTGAGACGAGGGTTCCCAAGAAACAATCTCTTTACTTCTATGAGGTAGTGGTAAGGTCTGCGTACATTCTACCTTCCCCAGACCCCAGTTGTGGGACTCCACTGGGTATGTTGTTGTTGTATTTTGTATGTATTGTTTTCTCTTTCTTTTACTTGGGGATAATACATTTAAGCCGATGATCTTTGGGAAGCAACCTCCCTATCTTCATGATATTGTGGTAATGTCTGCGTACACGTTACCATCCCTAGATCCCACTTGTGGGATTTTACTGGATATGCTGTTTTTGTTACTGTTTTTGTGTTGGAGGTTTGCTTCACAGGCTTGACAAAGGCTGCTTGCTTGCTCCAGCTACTTCCTAGTATGCATTCTCAAGCTATTTCGTGCTGATCTGCCAAACAATACTCAGAATATTACTTCTAGCTGTAAAAGGAATGTTTCTCTGAATCATATTTGTTGTTACATCTGGCCCTCAATTCCCAACATATGATTTGTGGGAGAGATTTTTGAGATGTAACCAACTATTGGGTTCCTGTGCTTGACATTCTGTTCATATTCCTGAATTCAATGCCTAGAGGTGTAGCGAAGAAATTCCACATTCTTCTAGGATGATCTCCATCACAGAAGAAATGGTCAACACATCGTATTGGGGCAGCTTGGACTAAATGGAGGCTTGTGACAAGAAGATACCACCTAAACTCAAAGGTAAGTTTTATAGAATGGTGGTTAGACCATCTTTGTTGTATGGGGTGGAATGTTGTCCAATAAAGAATGTACATGTTCAGAAGATGCATGTCACAAGATGAGGATGTTGAGATGGATGTGTGGTCACACAAGGAGGGATAAGATTAAGAATGAGATCATTCGGGAGAAGCTAGAGATGGCACCGGTGGCTGATAAATGGTTTGGACATGTGCGGAGACGGAGTACTAATGCGCCTGTTAGGAGGTGCGAGAGGTTGGTTTTGGGAGCTACATGGAGAGGTAGAGGTAGACTGAAGAAGTATTGGGGGGGGGGGGAGGTGATCAAACAAGATATGGTGAGTCTGGATCTAACCGAGGACATGACCTTAAATAGGAAGGAGTGGAGGTCGCGAATTAGAGTAGCAGGCTGATTGGTTAGTAGGAGTAGGTGGATGGGTGATCTCGAGGTTTAGTGAGGTAGTAGGGGTAGGCGGGATTGATGTCACTATTTGTCGTATGTGTGTTGAATTTATCGTATTTACATATTGACATGTGCTTTTCATAAATAGGTGCTCTTATTATTTCGTTTTCTAGTTCTATTTCTCCCTCTGTTCCCTTTGCAATATCTAATTTATTCTGTTTATGGGTTGTTGAGTCGAGGGTTTCCAGGAAACAACCTCTCTACTTCTACGAGGTAGTGGGAAGGTCTGCGTACACTTCTACCCTCCCCAGACCCCATTTGTGGGATTCAACTGGTTATGTTGTTGTATTCATATTAGCAGGATCACAACAATGACAGTCAATATTCATGTTGATCCCATAATTAGACACTTCAGCATATGTGGCTACTCTGTTGTGAGCAGCCCTCTAAGTCAAGAAAGACATCTTGAGGGGGATGTCTTTGTGCCAAAATTTAGTCTTCTTGGGGTTGGGGTCTTTATTCTGTCTTGAGTACTCCCGAGTTATGCCTATAGTAAACAATTTTGTAGAAAGGGTCCAGACAAGGTTGTCTGGGATAGATCTAATCAACAAAATATTGAGAGTAGATAGCTTGTTTTTGATCTCAACAAGGTTGGTTATTCATATGCAAATAGGAGGAGGAACTTTATTGAGTCATTAGATATGAATGCAGAGGTGTTTTAGGGAGAGGAGGAGGAGGGGGGGGGGGGGTTGTAGGGTTTTATGAACTTGAGTTTAAGGATATGTTAGGTAGAGATTGAGGGAGTGGGGGGTGGGGTTAGTATTTTAGTCAGGTAGGGGAGGGGTAAGGGAATAGTTGGATAGGACTATAGTAGAAGAAGAGGTCAAGGAGCTACAATTCTCTCCTTGGCACTAATCCCAAAATTTTGACCTGACCTTTAGGGAACCCTATTCTAGTGGACTTAATCTGCCGAAATCCTTCCATCCCTCTTTCTTGGTCTTTCTTTCCCAGCTCTTTTATTCTATCTTCTTTATGGATAACAAGATTTATTTCAGATTAAGGGGGAAATCCTACGATCTGACAGAAACCAAATCTTCTTCTGATATCTAGTATGAATGGGTGGAGAGTGCGAAACTTCATATGAGAAGAATGAAGATTAGCAGGGGCATGCTCATGTGGCTTTTTAACACATTTGGGGAAGCCTTAGTCATTAAAGGGAAGTCTTTCAAAACTTGGAAATGCAAAGATATTTCCATCAACATTTATTGTAGCTTAAAGTTCAATAAATTAGGTAGGTTTATCTCTCTTATTTCAGTTAACAACTATGATAGATCAGTGATCATTTTTCCAGAAAACTCCTTTAATGAGGGGTGGGGAGAGTCGGCCCTTAAAATACACAATTTTATTTCTCAAAAATCCAGTCTACAAGAGTCGAACTTGGAGAAAAGAGGTCTCAGTTCATTGAGACTCAGGGGGAGAGGAAGGTCACAAAGGAAGAAATGGTGCAACGGAGACCAAAGTCAGACATTGGTGTCGTATCCAGGAAGAGGTGATAGGGGTCCTCTGAGTAGAAGTCTGGTTGGCACATTCTGGGACTATGACGAAATACCCACCAGAATTAAAGTAAGAAATTGGTCTCAACAAACCTGGAAGGGTGTTCATAATTTGCAAATCTATAACATGAATGGAACAAAATTCCTTTTTGAGTTTCAATCGAGACGAGATGTAGAACACATTCTTCAAGGCAACGGGAGACGGAAGAGTCAACCTCTGCTCTTAGAATGGTGGAAACTAACAATCGAAGCCTTCCACGCTAATACTATCTTTGACTGGTTTTGGGTTTGGATTCTAGCACTCCCCCTACAACTATAGGATGAGAAGGTGATGAGAAGATCTACGTGGTGGGTGGCTTGAGACGGAGGAAGAAACACAACTGAAGAACTGTCTGAGATAGGCTCGACTTCGAGTTATGGGCTCAAGAGAGAAAAAACCTTCCAGCATCGAGAGCAGCGTAATAATGATTGAGGACATGGCCTTAGATAGAAAGGAGTGGAGGTCGCGTATTAGGGTAGAAAGCTAATAGGCTAATAGGGGAAGGTTGATGTATGGCCTTGTGATTTAGTAGGTCAGTAGGAGTGGTCTTTATATCCCGTGTTGTCATTATCTGTCTTATATTTGTTACTTTATCGTTTTTACATACTATCATTTTGCTTTTCATTATTAGTCGTTTTCCTTTTTTTCCTTTTCTTTTTTTGTCTTTTCCATATCTAGTACCTTCTACTCATGGGGCTTGATCTTTTTGAGACGAGGGTTTTTTGGAAACCACCTCTCTATCTCTATGAGGTAGTGGTAAGGTCTACGTACATTCTACTCTCCCCAGACCCCACTTGTGGGATTCCACTGGGTATGTTGTTGTTGTTGGAATGTAAGGGGTTGAAGGGGGAGTAAAAGAAGTCTGATTAGGAGTTTAACTAAATAATGGGGGGCTGATATCTATGTCTTTGTGGAGACAAAGTTGAGGGGAACGACAATGCTCTATTCAAAGAGGTGTGGTATAACAGGTGGATGGACGAGTTCCACTTAGACGCAATAGGTAGAAGTGGAGGGATGTAGTGGTGTGGGACAAAAGGCATTGGAAGGGGGAGTTGATAAGGATTGTTGGACAGATGCTTACATGTAAACTGGAAGGCATCAAGCAGAATCTCACTTGGTTTATAAGTGTAGTTTATGGTGATTCGCAACTGAATAAGAAAAAGGGAATTATGAGAGAAGCTGGCATCAGTTAGAAATTCCTTTAATGGACCATGGGTGGTATGTGGTGACTTCAGTGTCACAAGATATCCAAATGAGTGAACTGACAACCACTACCTATCTGGAGCAATGACAGAATTCACTGACTTGATCAACCCGATGGAGTTATTTGATCCTCCTTTATATAGAAGATCTTATACTTGGAGAAGGGTTGATAACTACATAACAACTTCCAGAATTGATGGATTCCTCTACTCTAATCAATGGGAGGAATTGCTCCCATAAATTAGACAAAGCATGCTCCCACGAGTAGGCTCGGATCATAATCTAATAAGTCTAAACTGTGGAAAGCTAAACCTCTGGAAGACTTATTTTAAGTTTGAGCAATGGTGGATGAGTATGGAAGGGTTTAGAGAAAAAGTTAAAGAATGGTGGCACAAGGCCGTCTCAACCATAAGGTCACTAAAGCAATCCCTTTGGGCCCCAAATTTTTTCCGAAAATTTATATCATTTATTGATAAATTTAAAAAGAATTTTTTGTGTAGAAAATAAAATATTAGTTATTTAATTTATTTAATATGAAGGTCGTTGTAAATGATGATTAACAAATAGAATAGTGTTTACTTAACTATGATATCCTTTCTTACGTGGCTACTTATTATATTGATTTGTTTATATTTTGGAGATTATCTTGAACCCAAACTATTATTCTTACATGCATTTACCTATTTTATTCTTCTTTCTAGTTCTACTCACTCATTATTGAATATCTAAAGTCTATCAAATGATAACACTTTTTGCAATATGCAAAAAATATTGATGTGTGTTTATAAAAAGATCAAATTTATTTTTTTGGTATTCTTTAAATTTGAAGCACTACAACAAATCAATACTAGTTTAGTATCATTATATAATTTTTTATTTAATTCAGTACAACTGTTTCAATACCATCATATAAACTTTTTAAAATTTTGAGTCGGATTTGATTAACTTTATATTATTTTTTTCATTGAAATTTTCATTGTTTGCATTCTTGCTTCATAAAAAAGTCTATGTGCATCCTGCCTTCTCGAGACTTCACTTGTAAAATTACATTGAGTATGTTATAGCTATTAAATTTTATATATGTAAAAAAATAATAAAGCCTTTCTATGAAATTTGGTTTAGGCCCCCAAACTTATTGAGACGGCCCTGGGTGGGCATCCTTCATTGTTAATGGAACAACTTTTTATAGGTTGGCAACGAAACTAAAGCTGCTCAAAAGGAGATTAAAGGAATGGGAGCTAGAGAATAGAGGCAATTGGAAACATAGGAGGATGTGCTGAACCAGATTGCTAACCTTGAAACAATCCAGGAGCAAAGAACACTTAATGAAGAGGCGAGGTTACACAAAGTTTAGTTATTCAATGAGTTTGCAGAAATTTCCAAGAATGAGGAAATATCTTGAAGACGAAGGTCCAGTAGTAGCTCAAGCAGGGAGATAAAAATACCAAATATTTTCATGGAATGGCCGCATCACATAGAAGATTCAATATAATCGAAAAGTTAGAAGTGGAAGGTGTGACTGTTTCGAAACCAGAAGTGATCAAGCATCAAGTTGTAAGCTTTTATCAGAAACTTTATGAGGAAATAGAACAATGGAAGCCACTTTTTAATCTTCAAGGGAGTGAAAGCATCAGTGTGGAGGAAAAGGAGTGGGGATAAAGACAATTTGAGGAAGATGAAGTCCTCAAGACACTCAAGTTGTGTGCCAGTGACAAGGCTCCAGGCCCTGATGACTTCCCGATGAGTTTTTACCAGAACTTTTGGGAAATGCTGAAGGAAGACATTCTGAGCACCTTGAGGCAGTTCCATGACCACCAAGTGTTTGAGAAGAGCCTAAATGCAACTTATGTAGCATTGATCCCCAGGAAGGTGGGAGCTATGGAATTGATAGATTTTAGACCTATAACCTTGATAGGTGGTATTTACAAGATTATTGCCAAATTACTAGTAGACAGGTTGAAAAAAGTGATCAGTAAGCTTGTGAGTAAGCACCAAATAGCCTTCATAAAAGGTAGACAGATCATTGATGTAGCACTTATAGCAAGTGAGTGTGTGGACGCTAGACTCGAAGGAGATGATCCAGGAATTATGTGTAAGTTTGAACATAGAGAAGGCTTATGATCATGTCATTGGGCCTTCCTGATCAGGAATCTAGAGCAGATGGGTTTTGTGGAGAAATGACTGAAGTGGATTGAATTTTGTCTAAAAACTGTTAGGTTCTCCATTTTAGTGAACGGAGAACCTGTTGGTTTTTTCTCATCAGAAAGGGGTATAAGGCAGGGAGATCCACTCTCTCCTTCCCTCTTCATCTTAGCTATGGAAGGCTATAATAGTATGATGAGAGTAGCCATACGAAACAATTAACTAAAAGGCTTCAAGGTCAGTAACTCTCGAGGAGGGGAAATGCAGATTTGTCATCTGCTCTATGCAGATGACACAATTATTTTCTGTGAAGCCAAGGCTGAACAGGTGTCCTTTATAAGACTGACTTTTGTGGCTTTTGAAGTAGTCTCTGGTTAATCAATAAATTGGAGGGAAGTAGTATCTTTCCAATTAAAGATGTCCCTCAACTTCAGAGCCTGGCTAGGATATTAGGGTGTAGAATAGAACAGCTTCCCGCAACTTACTTGGGCATGCCGCTAGGACACAAACATAAGGAACTAGAAATTTGGGATGCCATGATTGAAAAGGCAGAGAAAAAATTGGTCAATGGGAAAGCTCAATATCTCTCTCTAGGGGGGAGGATCACTTTGATAAACTTAGTTTTGGACTCTCTTCCAACTTATGTCTTTATTGCCTATACCTGCCAAAGTAGAAGAAAGACTTGACAAACTGAGAAGAGACTTTTTGTGGGTAGGGAATAAGAAGGGAAGGGCTTGCATTTAGTCAAATGGTAGACTGCACAGTTACATAAACAATCTGGTGGTCTTGGAATTAGACACTTGGGGCTGCAGAATAGATGCCTTTTTGTCAAAATGGCTGTGGAGGTTCAGCACGGAGGAACATGCCTATGGTGGGAGGTGATAATCAACAAGCATGGGCTGAATGGAAATTGGGTCTCCAACATGGTGAGTAGCATTTATGGGGTGTCAGTTTGGAGAGCAATAAGGAACCTGTGGGATGATCTTAGTAGAAACATAGTCTACAAGGTGGGAAATGGGACTAAGATCCTACTCTGGAAGGACAATTGGAATGGAAATGAGACACTGATGGTCTTATTTCCGGACCTATTTTCTTTGTGCTCCAATTTGGAATAAACAATGGCTAAGGTATGGTCTACTCATGGATGGAATATTGTGTTCAGAAGGCATTTAAATGATTGGGAGATTGGGAGAGTGGCTGAGCTACCACACATTTTGAATGGCTTCAATGGGTTATCGGTAGAAAAAGATTCTATCATATGAAAACACTCTAGAGATGGAAGCCTTTTTGTTAACAAGCTATATATTAAGGAGGTGAAGGAGTATCGAGGTTGTAAGCTCGGCCCCTGGAAACAGATTTGGAGGAACAAGGTGCCAACCAAGATAAAGTGTTTCTCTTGGTTGGTTGCCAGAAGAGCATGGTCCACACATGAGAGATTGAAAAGGAGGGGTTTCCATATCGCCTCTTGGTGCTCTCTCTATAATGATGCTGAGGAAACCAACAACCATCTATTCCTCCGTTGTAGAGTGACAACACAATTGTGGAACCTTTTTCTGGGACTAACTCATACAGAATGGATTATCCCTGATCATACAACAGATCTACTTAGTTGCTGGATCAGTAGAAGGGGGAGAAAATGTAAGAAAAAATGGTGGAGTATAATAGCATCATGCATTTGGGGGGTCTATCTGGAAAGAAAGAGGTAGCAGATGACTTTTGAAACTAGGCTAATTCAATTGAGAAAGTCAAATAGAACTGTTTGACTACTTATTTTGGTGTAAAGAAGAAGGGATAGAAGAAGCTGCACAAATTTTAGATTTTATAGGCTCTATGTAATCTATTAGCTTTTTTGTTGTTGTTTTGTTTTTTCTCTTGTTAGAACCATCTTTTTGAAGTCTCCGGCATATCCTTAATGTTGAGGAATACAAGATTACCTTTCTTAAAAAAAAAAAAAAAGAAGAAGAGGGCAAGGAAGCGATGGACAATTTTTTTTTTGGGGGGGTGGGGGTGGTGGGGACAAGGCTCTAGAGTTGGTTCGATTCGCTTTAGCCTTTTTCTAACAATGTTGGAGGATAGTTAAAGGCGGGTTGATGGAGACCATTGTGGAATTTCAAGAAATTGAGGTGTTTGAGAAAAGTTGTAGTGCCACTTTTGTCACGATTGTGCCAAAAAAATGAAGGAACGATGAGTATACTGGAGTTTTAGACCTACTAGTCTAGTAGGAAGCATTTACAAAATTGTCTCTTAAGTGCTTTTTAATATACTAAAATGGTTTTGGAAGATGATGTCCACTTCTTGTAATGCTTGTCTGGAAGAAAGACATAATAGATGTTGCGTTTGTGGCAAATGAAGTGGTCGATTCCAAGAAGAAAAAAGGTACTCCGGGTATTTTATGTAAGTTGGACCTTGAAAAAGCTTACGATCATGTGAATTGGGATCTTTTTAAATTTCATTATATGTTGAAGATGATTTTTGGGGACAAATAGAGGAGATTGATCAAGTTTTGCATTTCTATTGCCAAATTCTCTGTTTTGGAGGATGGGAGTCCACGTGGTTTCTTTGAGAGTTTGAGGGGCTTGAGACAAGGGGATCCTTTGTCACTTATGTTATTCATTTTGTAATGGATGCTTTGAGCAAAAAGACGGATAGGGTAGTCTTTGGAGGCCTTTTGAAGGGCTTTGATGCTTCTTTTAGAGGGCATAACAATGTGAGAGTTGCTCATCTTTTATTCGCAGATGACATGTTGGTCTTCTGTGATGCCTAGGTGTCTCAACCAGATCATTTGCAATAAATTTTGATTTGGTTTCAAGTTGTATCAGGTCTTAAGGTCAATCTCAGAACATGTGAGGTCAGATCAGTCAGAGCAATGGATATTAGTGAGGAGATGGTATATGTGCTGAATTGCAAGGTCAATACTCTACCTCCTACCTATCTGAGATTTTACCATTGGGTGCTTCGAGTAAAATCACGTGGTGTGGAATCCAATAATTGATGGAGTACAGAAATGGCTTGAGGGATGGCAAAAGATTTATTTTGTTGAGATCCATATTTTGGTGTAGGTTCTTTTCTTTTGGTATATAGCTTGTAAACGGGATTTTCCCGATTGTTGATGAACATAAACTATTTACCTTGTAAAAAAAAAGGAAATTTTGGAAGTTTGGTCAAACAGGCTTATCTATCTATTTGCTTAATGCTTCTAAATCCCCCTGCCTCTTAATGCCTTTGCATAATGAAGAAGTTATTTGGATGGTTGATGAGAATCTTATTGTTTTGTTGCATTGCTCTCTACTTCCAGACCCCACTTACTGGGATTTCATTAGTATGTTGTTGTTGTTGTTGCATTGTACTGTTTTTTTTTTTTTCCATTTTCTCTCATTAACTTTTTGGTGTTGCATTTTATATAGGATAAATGGAGAAATTTAAATGTTAGTGCCAATGGACAAGGACCAAGAGATAAATTGAGGACACAGAAAGTGAAGGCTAATATTGACACTGCAGCAGCTCCATTGGCCATTACACAGGCCCCTGTTTCTTCCACTCTAGTTCCACAAGATGCATCAGCAGACACTGTTATGGAAGATTCTTCAAAATGCGCATTAGATGGAAAAACTGCCTCAAAGTTTGTCTTTCTGGATTTCCTTTTCAAATTGTTGAATAGGCCAGGAAATGAGACTTGTCAAATCCATATCTTTTTGAGATAACAAATGCATTTCCTTCAGACTTTCTAACTTAAATCACAATGATGTGGGAAAAGATAAACGGTAGTTTTTCCTTGAATTGTGTAAGTGCATCAATATGGTAATCTATTCACTGTTGATTCTGGGGTGAAACAATTTGGTCTGTTATGGATAGACGGGCACAAAGATGTAATTTATTGTATGCCCTTTTACTAGCCAAATAAAGAGTCTTGTATCTCAAATTGACCTTATTAGAAATCCTATGATGAAAGTTCATCATTTGAATTCTTGGTATCTCAGATGAGTACCTCTTTGGATTCTGATCAATGTCCATGATTATTTTTTTTTTCCCGGATTTTAACCTACTCCAGAGAACCACATCTCATACCAAAGTTCCCTTCCCGACCTCACCCCTTCCAAAAAGAAATATAAAAAAAAAAAGGGGGGGGGGGGGGGGAAGAGAAGTATAAGTGAATATATAGGTGGAAGAAAAATATATATTTTTGTGCTTGATAGCCATTATGTACATTGCCATTTTTCTTCTTTTTTTTCTCTCTTTGTTCTTAGTAATTTGTTTTTATTTTCTTGAAATAATATTATTGCTTTATTATTAGGTACAATCAAATGATATATGATGCACTTTCAAGTCTAAAAGAGCCAAATGGATCAGACACAAGCACACTTGTTAACTTCATCGAGGTATACAGAGACGCCACTACACTTTCTGGTTACTCTTTTGGCTTTTCCAGCCATCTAGGAGGTACTAGACACTATCAGATACCCCTTGACATTCAAACAGACTGTTACTTATGGTTCAAATCCCAGTGGAGACCAAAAATCTAGGTGATCTCGATCCATTTATCCTAGCTTTGGTGGACAAAGTTGCCTAGTACTTGGTACCTGTTTACTTATATTTTACTAGAAGCACTATGATTTAGGAAATCACTATGATTTTGACCATTTACCAGAAAGGAATTTCAAGTTTCCCATAGGTAGATAAGAGTACAATGCTATCATCAATAGGATGTTAACAATGTATGAAATAGCTACAGTTTCAAGGTCATTAAAATGATAATTTGACATATATAGGATATGGAGACTTCATTTTTGTCCAACATAAAGACATAAAAATTTGTGTTTATGTACTTATTTAAATCTATGTTTTCTTCATCACACTCGAAAGACATGACAGACAGAATGTACTTGCCATCCCACAAGATATCCAGGTTCTCTCCCTCATCCCTCTGTTGGAAAGCAGAACTGGTATTCGTTCCAGCAAAAAGGAAAATATATCAACTTCGATTAGTGAAACATAACTAAAAGCATTTTTAAGGAAATCAAGTCAGTTTGGTTAAGGTCTGCGCATGTTCTACCCTCCCCAGGCCCCACTTGTGGGATTCCACTGGGTATGTTGTTGTTTAAGTCAGTTTGGTTAATAACAAAAAGAAAAATGTTCACCCATTGCCCAATGAGAAATAGTTGCAGACTGACTGCAGATGTTATATAGAGTTCAAAATATTGAGTTCCAGTAATTCCAGTAGTTGGTTTCTTTTGTCTGACAAAAATAGATATCACATAATCGCAGAACTATGCCATACATAACTGAACTGGGCATTTCTTATTGTTTTTGTATCTACTGCAGCAAAGGCATGAGGTGCCCCAAAATTTCAGAAGGCTGCTGAGTTCTAGGCTTAGGAGGCTTGTTCAACAAGACAAACTTGAAAAGGTCACCACATTTTCTTTTCACACTTATCAGCTGGATTTCTGATAACAATTGCTTTTGCAACTTCTTTGGTTGCCAAAAGGCCTGTCTAAATTATTAACATAATAAAATGTGCATGCTAGTTCGCCAAGTTTTCTGAAGAACTATCAAAGAACTGTATCCAAGTAGAACCCAGTCCTGAACACCCTTATAAAACTAATAGCTTGGTGCAATGAGTAACTAAGTTTTGGTTCCAGTATCCAGATGTTTAAGTCTGGTGTAGTAGCACAATTGAGGCCACAATCACCAAGTTGTGTGTCATGCCCAAGTTGGGTGAGGCGGACCATGCTCTATATGAACACATAAACCTGATATATATACTGAACCATATGGCATAACTCGGTCAGAAAGCACATGAAAGATACAATTGGTAAGTTCTAATGAAAAACTCTTAAGTACATAAAGGGCCACTAACATTGAAACATATGTTTTGGCATACTGTCCACTGACATATACCACTAAAAATACCCACACAAGTGTATAAAGTCTCTTCTAGAATCTGATAACTAAATACTTGGTGGGACAGGGCACCGACCTACCCATACTGTACATATGCATCAAAAGAGTATCTAGGCTCAACTTGGCTCCAGATAGAAATGGAGCTCATCAATCAACAGCTGTATGTCTGCGAAGATGCCCAGCAAGGTGGTCTGCTATCCTGTGCGTCTGATCCTGCATTGTGAAATGCAGCCCCCCCAGCATAAAGGACGTAAGTACATAACAGTGGTACTTGTATGTAAAGCAAACTGAATAGCGTGAAATAACTTGAAAGCTCATAAAAGAGAGGTGAAACATAGCCTACTGAAGGCATATGAAGGCTTAAGACAGGTTAAGAGTCATTCTATCATAATTGTAACATCTGAATTGTTCTTCAGACTTAGTTTTGTTGGTCATATATACTTTAGCTTATTGTGGATCTTTGTGCTCAGCTGATCCTTTAGTCTCTAACTTTCAAGTAATGCTGCAATAACATAAACATCTGAATCTCACAACCGATTTACTGAAACATACTGAATGTGTAACATATAAGATGTATGACTGTGTGAACAACTACCTTGTAGCTTGAGGCAAATAGATCATTAAGTTCTTGTGAATCTGAAAGTATTAGCTAAATCTGTATTCTTAGCTTAACTTATTTCTGTTGTTACACCTTATAAGTCATTTAGCTTAGTTCTTTTGGATCTGCATCCTTAGCTTATCTGAGACTTTATTTTTACCTACTTCTGTAGTTTTTGAAAATAGTATTCAATATTATTATGGTCACTTCTTGGGGAGTAATGATTTAACACCACAAAAAGCATACAACATGTAAGCTGAATATTACAATTCTGGGAATCTTATAATAATTTCAGGAATACATTACCCTGGTTCATTATGCTTATATACATTATCATTATACTTAGTTATAAAAGTTGAACATGTGTTTAGTCAATTTTCATTAGTATGAACTTATGAATAATGAAAAGTCACTTCTTGAATCACCTCATATCTAGGGATGACAATTGGGCTGGTGCGGGGCGGGTTGAGCTCAACCCATAAATTTTTTAAACCAACCCGCCTCGCATGATGACTTTTTTCATTTTCAACTCGCTCTGCTTCGCCCTGCATAGGCCCGCCCCAAATTAAATTTTTAAGTTCTTTGTATTTTATTGAATTTAATATGAAAAATAAAAAAAAATTCGCTAATTAACATCTCAACAACTAATTAATTATTTTTAGTTGATATTTCAACAATTGTTTTTTGATAATTGGTAACATTATATTCTTCAGCATTAAGGATATGTTGGGACCTTTAAAAAATTATAAAAGAACAATAAGAGCAATACTTACAAGGATCCTAAGAATTCTAAAAGTTGATCAGAATCTTCCAATCCTATCTCTTTACTCCAAAAATATAGAGATACAATGCAATTCCATTTAACCTTATGAATGGAACTGGATATATCTTTAAAATTCCTACTATTCCTCTCCTTCCACACTATCCACCAAATGCAGTGTGGAATTAAATCCCACCGTGTCTTCTGCCTCTTGCTACCTCCTCTCTTGATCCAACAACTTAGTAAATCGGCGGTATGTTCAGGCATGGTCCATTTCACTTCTGAAAGGTTGAGAAAGATAGACCAGAGTTGTGCTGTGAAAGTACAGTGTAAGAATAGGTGACTATTGGTTTCCCCTGTCTTCCCACATAAAGAACACCAGGGAAGTATGATCTTTCCTTTCCTCCTCAAAACTTGATGTGTCAAGCATGCCTTTCTGATGACTAACCAAGTAAAGCACTTAACTTTTGTTGGTACTGAATTCTTCCATATCCGCTTCAATAAACTCTGGTATCTACTCCTTTGCAGGTTGCACTCCTTCTTGTATGCCCTGCCAACTGTGTAGCTCCCATCCTCACTGTGATACCATCTTACTGTATCTTTGGCAGTATTGGTGCCTGCAAAATCCCTCACTTCCTCCAACAATTTGGCTACTCTCTCTATTTCCCAATCATTTAGAAGCCTTCTGAAATAAAGGTTCCAACCTTGTTCAGTCCAACAATCACTGACCATTGCCTCAGAATTGGTGCACAAAGTAAATAGATCAGTAAACAACTCCTTTAGGGGGGTTTGTTTGACCCATACATCCCACCAGAATCTAGTTCTCCTTCCATCCCCACCTTGATGTGTAAGTTTGGTTCTAGCTTGGGCCATAAGTTTCTAATAGCTCTCCAAACTCCCACTCCATATGCATGTGTGCTTGCCTTACTACACCAGAATCCATCCTCGCCACATTTACATTTAATCAGATCTTTCTACAAAGCTTGCCTCTCTTCAGTATATCTCCACAACCATTTCATCAAAAGGCTATTGCTATGCTTCCTCAAATCTCTGATGCCCAAACCACCTTTATCTTTTCTATGCAAAATTGTCTTCTATTTGACCAGATTGTAACCCTTGCTCTCTTTGCAGCCATGCCAAAGGAGATCTCTCCTAAGTTTGTCCAATTTCTTAGCCACCTTAGCAGATAGTGTGAAAAGAGACATAACACATGTTGGGAGAGAATCTAGGACTGTGTTGATAAGGATGTGTCTACCACCAATGGAAATGTATTGTGCCTTCCATCTGCTTAGTCTCTTTTCAGTCTTGTCCACTATGCTGTCCCAAATCTCCAAATCCTTGTATTTGTTGCCTAAAGGCATACCCAAGTAGGTAGTGGGCAATTTCTCCACTTTGCACCCCAAAATGTCAGCTAGCCTTTGGATGTTTGTAACATCCCTAATAAGATATAAACTGCTCTTTCTCCAATTAACTTTCAAACCTGCAGAAGCTTCAAAAAACAACAAAATTAGTTTGATGAATCTAAATTGTTCCTCTTGTGGCTCACAGAGGATCACTGTGTCATCTGCATAAAGTAGATGACAGATCTCTTTACTATCACCGTTGTTACCACTAATCTGAAAACCTCTGATCCACCTGTTTTGAGTAGCAATCCTCATCAAACTATCAAAGCCCTCCATGACCAGGATAAATAGAAACGGTGATAGAGGATCACCCTGTCTGATTGCCCTGCTTGAAGAGAAAAAACCCACAGGTTCTCCATTTACAAGAATGGAGAATCTCACTGTGCTTATGCAAAATTTTATCCATCCCACCCATCTGTCACCAAAACCCATTTGTCTCAAGGTGTTCAATAGGAAAACCCAATTTACATGATCATATGCCTTTTCGATGTCCAACTTGCACAATACCCCTGCGATGTTTCCTTTCAGTCTGGAATCGACACACTCTTCTTAGTTGTTAATTAAAAGTTTCTGATTAACATTTTAACAACTAAAAATAAGTGCTCTCAGGCACTTATTTCGAGAGAATTCCTTTCCATCAGTTATTTTGAAAAAACTCTCCATAATAGGCGCAATTCCAGCAGTGGTCGGAATTACACCTCCTAGCGACAACAACTTTTACTACAACGCAGGTTCAAGTCTTACAAGATTACTAGGATAGCAGGAACAGACTTATGGTTCGAGTGGACAGAGTAAAGGTGCAGATCAGTCTTAAAGTCTTAAAGTGGTGGTCTCAGTATTAATTGAAGCATCAAAGAGTAGGGGAAACACTATCAAAAGATGGAGTTTGAAGGACCACTTTGAGGAATTTTATGGCACTTTGAAATATAATGCAAGTGGCAGATATGTCAGCTTCATTGCCATTCAGGGAAAGAATAGATTTATCATTATCACACCAGAGCCCTCGCATGGAGGGGGATGGAGTAACATTGCTCACAAAATTGTTGAATAACGAACCAACCAGAAGGCCAGAACAGAAGAAATCTGGGGAAAGAAAAGAAAACATGTCCTACAAGGAGGCTCTTCACAGTTGTAGATGATCAACTGAGAAAGTGAAGATAACAGAGCTGCAAGGAAACGAAACCCATATTAAAGTTACAAATGGAGCAGATATGGGGAAGTCCGATTTGCTTAGTAGATGTCTGGTCGGAAGGTTCCAAAATGCACAACAAGAGCCCAACTCTTAATGATGTCAGAAGATGGGCATGCAACACCTGGAAAGCCGCTTTAGGGGTAAATGTGTTCGCCATGAATGATAATTTATTCCTTTTTGAACTTCCGACAAGAGAAGCGACGGAGCATGTGATGTCGGGGAGATGGGGTTGGAAAAAAATAGAAGTCTCCTAAGAATGGTGGTCACCTACCACGGGCTACTGGCCAGCAGATTTGAGGAGAGATTGGGTGTGGTAAGAGCTATGGGACTTCCTTTGAGTCTATGGTCGCAAGACATCTTGATAGAAATCGGAAATCGATGTGGGGGCTTTATTGAGACTAAAGAGGAGACCTGCTTAAAAAATCACCTCCAGTGGGCCCGTATAAAGGTCAAGGGGGATGGTAGGAAGGTCCCGGCGAAGGTGAAGATATCCTACGGTGGTTTTGTTTACAACACACCGATTTGGTGTGAGATGCCGGTGATGGTCAGCACGCCGAAGAAGATGAGTGAGGAAGAAGAGCTCGATCCGTTGGGCAAAAAACCTTTATGTAATACAAAGGAAAACCCAGCGGTTAAAGACTTGAATCACGTGGGCACCTTGATTGAAGGGGGATTTTTAAATTGGGAGGCACGTGTGAAAGCACGTGAGAAGGAACAAAGAGAAATAGGCCAACTTCGTGTGGGCCGGTTTGGAGTTAGGAATACAAACGGCCCAATAAGGAGGATAAGTAATTTAAATCCTTGTAATAGAGCCTAAAAGGAGGAGGCCTAGCGTCTGACCTAGTGAGTATCGAAATACAAGCCAATTTGTCCCAATTTAACCCCAGCAGAGAGAAAAAAATGGTGAATATCAGTGAGGAAGAAGAGCTCGATCCGCTTGGCAAAAAACCTTTATGTAATACAAAGGAAAAGCCATTGGTTAAAGACTTAAATCACGTGGGCACCTCGATTGAAGGGGGATTAAAGAGAAATAGGCTAACTTCGTATGGGCTGGTTTGGAGATAGGAATACAAGCGGCCCAATAAGGAGGATAAGTCATTTAAATCCTTCTAACAGAGCCTAGAAGGAGGAGGCCTAGCGTTTGACCTAATGAGTATCGAAATACAAGCCAATTTGTCCCAATTTAACCCCAACAGAGAGGAAAAAAATGGGAGCAGCGGAACGAGAAACAAGCTCTCAAGCCAGTGAACGAGAAGAGGAGAAGATAGAAAAGGGTGACAATGCAGTCATAATATTAGATGCGTAGCCATAGAAGGATCTTACGATGGCCATCACACAACAGACAACCTCGGATGAAATGGTGATAACAGAGGTCATCACCCCTTTGAAGATTCAGTATCCAACCGGAACATTAGAAGAATCAATTAACCCAGCCGAATGGATTAAACAACACATACTCAGATTGAGTTCGGAATTTGGTGTTGATTTCAGAGGCTGTGAAGAAAAAGTGAAGGAGTTGTTCATGAAGATTGAAAATAATAAGCAAGTAAATAAAGGAAGGGGGGGGGGGGGGGGGGGAGAGTACCACCACAGGCTCTAAGAAGAAGGGTTTTAATGAATTAAAGGGTCTAATTTTAGACACGAAATTCATGAGTTATGGGACAAAAAGCAGAGGGGATTATCTGGCCATAGAAAAAGGATGAAGTTAAACATCATTACTTGGAATGTAAGGGGGATAAATAGTGCAAAAGAAAGGCTAGTTATCAAGAACACGATGAGAAAATGGAAAGCGGACGTGGCATGTTTAAAGGATACCAAGGTGGAAGGGGACATAACAAATCTGGCTAAGGAAGTTTGGGGGAATAAATGAGTGAGTTTCGTACAACTAGAAGCCAACGATACCAGGGGAGGGATTGTTATCATGTGGGACAAAAGGGAGTGGGAAGGAGAAGTTAGCTCTGTGGGGAAATATTCAGTCACGTGCTCTCTTAAGGGTCTGAATAAAGACTTTAACTGGCATATAACCGACACTTACGCTCCTAACAGTAGGGAAGAAAGAGTAGAAACCTGGTGGGAGATAGGGGGGCCAAGGGTCTGTTTCAGGTCCTTGGGTTCTTTGTGGGGATTTTAATACTGTGAGATACCCTTCGGGAAAGAAAAATTGCAGCAAAATCAATAAAAGTATGACTGAGTATTCAGAATTTATAGAGGATATGGAGCTGGTGGATCCTGATCTTTGTGGGGTAATTACACATGGAAAAGGTGATAGGCACACAACTGCTAGACTTGACAGGCTCCTCTACTCTGAAGAATTGGAAGCAAATTTTAGAAACATAAGACAAAATGTCTTACACAGAGTTACTTCTGACCATTCCCTTATTATGTTGCAATGTGGCGTATGGTAAAGTACCAAATCCTACTTCAAATTTGAAAATTGGTGGCTAGATGTTAAGGGCTTTCATGACAAAGTTAGAGAATGGTGGAATTCCATCAATTTCAGGGGTAAACCAGGCTATGTGCTGGTAGCAAAAGTCAAAGCTCTTAAAGACAAACTCAAGGAATGGAGTAAAACTTCACAAGGGAATCTGGGGATGCAAAAGCAAAATGTGTTGAAACAGTAGCTGATCTGAAGGAGATACAAGAACAAAGAGAATTAGAACCTGAAGAGATTGCCTCCAGAATAACCCTCAACATGGAGATTGAAGACATAGCAAAAAAAGAGGAAACTGCCTGGAGACAAAGATCCAGAGCAACATGGCTGAAGCAGGGAGACAGAAACACTGCTTTTTCCATAGAACTGCAAATGCTCACAGAAGGGTGAATACAATATCCAAATTGAAAGTGGGAGGGGAAGAGCTGGTTGAACAGTAAGTGATACAGCAAGAGATAGTAGCATACTATGAGAATCTTTACTCTGAGCCTCAAGAATGGAGACCCCTCCTGGAGATGCATAACTGCACTGTGATTTCTGGAGAGGAGAACAACCTTCTCCAGGCACCTTTTGAGCAACAGGAGATCTTGAACAACATTAGAGCCTGTGCAGTTGACAAGGCACCAGGGCTGGTGGCTACACCTTGGCCTTCTTTTGCCACTGCTGGGAAATCATAAAGTTGGACTTAGTGGAAACAATGAAAATTTTTCACAGGTCAGAAACTTTTGAGAAGAGTCTTGATGCCACGTTTTTAGCTTTACTTCCAAAGAAAGCAGGAGCTGTGGAGCTTACAGACTTCAGACCAATCAGCCTCATAGGAGGGGTATACAAGACCATGGCAAAAATGTTGGCAAAAAGAGTGAAGAAGGTAATACACAGGCTGTTTGACAGACAACAAATGGCATTCATCAAAGGAAGACAAATAATGGATGCAGTACTGATTGCAAATGAATGTGTAGAATCTACGCAGAGGAGCAAGCTACCTGGAATCCTCTGCAAGCTTGAAATTCAGAAGGCCTACGACCATCTAAGTTGGGATTTTCTTTTAGTGATGCTAAAAAAGATGGGCTTTGGAGCAAAGTGGATCAGCTGGGTGAGATTTTGTGTTAATACTATTAGATTCTCTGTCTTAGTCAATAGAAGCCCTTGTGGATTTTTCCCATCCCAAAGAGGACCGAGACAGGGAGATCCTCTATCTTCTTTTCTATTTATTCTAGCAATGGAAAGCTTGAACAACCTTATGCAGACAACTAGACTAAGGGGTTGGGTAAGAGGTTTTCAGGTGGACAATACCAACACATATGATTTGGAGATTACTCATCCACAATATGCAGATGATACTCTCATTTTTTGTGAAGTAGAGAGGGAACAATCGTTATGTCTCAGAGCTGTTTTAATTATCTTTGAGGTTGTATCTGGTTTAAAAATCAATTGGAGTAAGAGCTTCATTTATCCAATAAATGAAGTGACAGATGTGAACAGCCTAACTGGGACATTAGGTGGAAGAATTGGCACTTTACCTACTTTATACCTAGGCATGCCTTTGGGTGCAAAGAGCAAGGCCAAGGAGATCTGGAGTAGAGTGATAGAAAAGTGTGAAAAGAAGCTGACCAATTGGAAGAGCCAGTATTTGTCCAGAGGAGGCAGACTAACACTAATCAATAGTGTATCGGATGCAACATCCACTTACATGATGTCCGTCTTCCCAGCTCCAGAAAATGTCATTCAGAGGATAGATGCTTTAAGAAGAAACTTTCTTTGGCAAGGCTCAGAGGAAAAAAAGAATTTACACTTCATCAAATGGGAAGAGGTTTTGAAAAGCAGAAAAGAAGGGCGCATGGGGGTAAGAAACATGAAAAAACAAAACAAAAGCCTTATGCTGAAATGGCTTTGGAAATTTATGACAGGAGGCAATATGCTGTGGAAGGAAGTGGTCAGGGCAAAATATGAAATGGAGAGTAGCTGGATGACAGAGATGGTTTCAACCCCTATGGATGTGGAAAATGGAGATCAGTGAGAAATATCTGGCCTCTAATGCTGCCTAGAATCAGATTCAAAGTTGGCAATGGAATGAAGGTGCTCTTTTGGGAGGAAAAATGGATTGCACAAAGATCTCTGAAACAGCTGTTCCCAGAGCTGTTTAGTCTGAGCTTACGGCCAAAAGCCATTGTTTCTGATCTATGGACAGGTCAAGGCTGGAACCTGAATCTCAGAAGAAATTTAAATGATTGGGAGTTGGCAGACAGAGAAGTTTTTCACAACACAATGTCAGATTTTAACAAGACTGCAGAGGAAGATAGGGTAATCTGGCAACTTGGTAACAATGAAACTTTGTGTCAAAGCTGCTTACAGCAGCCTCAACCATTCAAGAAGCAGCTTGAAGCCTTGGCCTTGGCCTTGGAAGATGATCTGGAAAACAAGAATACCTTACAAGGTGAATTGTTTCACATGGCTGCTGGCACGGAAGGTGATTTTGACACAGGAAAATCTAAAAAAGAGGAAGTTAATGGAGAATTTTAAGCAGCCTCAGGGAAATTAATTGGGTAAAACCAAAAATATTGAACAATTACTCAGCTGCTGGAATAATGTGGGAAATGCTACAACAAAGGAGGAGAGATGGAAAATTGTCCCAGCCTGCATATGGTGGACAATTTGGAAAGAAAAGAATCAGAGGTGTTTTGAGGACAAAAAAAGCAACATTCAAACTTTTAAAATGAATTGTTTAGCTCTTTATTACTTTTGGTATGAACAAGAAATCTGAGGACAGGCTGAAGATCTCTTTGATGTAATTGACTATCTGTGACAAAAAGCTCAGATAGAATATTTTCAGATGTAATTGTTTTGCTAGGGGGACTACTTTATAGTAGTATACCTGTGAATATATATTATAGAAAAGTTACCTTTCTCAAAATAAATAAATAAATAAATAAATTTGAAGTCAATGTTTAATATAAAAAGTTTATATCTTTGATTTTTACTAATTACAAAGAATTAATTTTCTTTGAATTCCTATTTGATTTTTTAAACCCGCAATCCACCTTGCCCCGCCCCGCATTAGTTTTAAAAATAGTTACTCCAATCCACCCCGCATAACTTTAAACCTACCCCGCCTCATTGCCATCCCTACTCATATCCCTCTTTTTCTTTTCGAATGGCTTGCTTACTATACCTGCTGCTGTAGCATTATAAAGTGTATTGTTACTCTTGCTGCTGTTCGAGATAAATCTGACCCTTCCCCTACTCACACCTACGTATATAGGATATTTTGAGAAGTGAACATCCTTCTTAGTAGCAGGGTCGGGGGAAAGAATAGGGAAAGGTTATTTCACCTTATTTTTTTTTACCAGGTACAGGGCCTACCACAAGAATGTTGTTTTCTAATGGGGCGATAGCTCTGAAAAAGATAAATTGCCAATCGTTTTTTTCATCTCGGGAGAATAGGAACTAACTCATATGAGTTGCTATGGCTACTCTGGGGGCTCCGTAATTGCACACAACAGCAGATAAAAATAAGCAACTAGGAGCAAATAACATATAACTGCACATTAGCACTTTCGCGACATTTTTTCCTATCTTCTAGAACTCATTAGATCTGATTCTTTTATGCTGATTTAGACTCCTCAGAAATAGAGGAAACTGACATTTAATATGCTATCAAGCAACATGTCATGTAAGTTGGACGACTGTCATATGAGTGATCATAAGAGCTTAGCTCACTAGGAGCGATGGCAACTAGGCACACATGCACTCATGAAGCATATAGCACTTGGACACATAATACGTTATAGTCAATAGATTTTCATATATAACAAATTCTTTTATCTTCTTGATATAAATATTAGCTACATGGCCTCAGGATAATCATCCGTCGTCTTCACATGATTTAGGTCACACAGTCCAGGATACTCAGCTGACTTATTATAACACATGATTTTGCTACATTGGGCTCATGAGGTACTCACCCGACTTATAACACATTATCATGTATATTGTGGCCACTCTGGGGCCTAGTGACTACACACTGAAAAATAATGTAACTGGGCCAAACAAGGCATACAAAATGTAAACTGATAGTTAACATTCTGGATTACCTCATCTTGCTATAGACATTAAACATGATGATTAAGCTCGTTACACTAGGAACTTAGTTTGTTAGGCTCGTTACACCAGGAATTGATTCGTTAAGCTCGTTACACTGGGAACTGATTCGCTAAGCTCATGACACTAGGAACTGATTCGCTAAGCTCATGACACTAGGAACTGATTTGTTATCATACGCAATAATCATCTCAATTTAAAGGAACTTGACAAGTCATAATTGAGGGACTTGTGACATTTCAAATGTAAATATATGAACTTCTTAATGAAGACTTATAAAATCGTATCAAGTGATAAGTGAATAAATAAAGGTTGTAGCATGTAGGCGCTCTTGTCACGTGTAGTCTAAGGTCCCATTGACTTGTATAAGAAAAATGACAATGGAAATCGTTCCCTTAGCGGTGAAAGACGTTTAGTGTTATATACCTTAATTTCGGAATAATTTTGAACATACCTTCGGGATCTTAACCTACAATAAAGGTGCAAAATGGAGCTACCTCAATGCAACTATACACAACCTTCCTCATGAGGTTGCCCACACTCCCCCAACAACATAGTGCATAAAACAGCCCTAATACTCCTCTATACAATAGGAAAAACTTGAACACATGGTTTCCGATCACCATCATGTGAGTTCTTACTAAAACACATATAGAATATCTCACTTGAGCTCATAGACAAAGGGAGACGAAGAGAGGCAGAAACCTTACCTCAACTGCTGGAGATTCTTCCTCTTTTACTTTGGTTCTTCAAGAATAGGGTTTACTTTGAAACTTGAACTTGAGAAGAGGAGAAATTCACTTGAGAGCTAAGGGGAGAAGATGGGGGTTGACCTGGGCTGTCAAAGTTCTTTATTACTTCACTTTAATCTCCTTGAAGTAAACCTCCAACTTTGAAGCTAAGAGAAGAGGGGGATAGAATTTGGGACTGTTCTGCTGAGAACACATATGGAGCTATGGGAGAATAAGGGGCGGCTGGCCTGGTTGAGAGAGAAACCCAAGAACCCTGATTGTTCTTGATGAGAGATGAAGAGGAAATGAGTGAAACAAATAGACTTTTGGGTTGTATATAGCCCCTGTATCTTCACTTCCTATCTTTCTTATTTTCCTTTAACCTGGGGGCTTTTATTTTAAGTAGGTGCATCACCTGCTTGGGCAAGTGTGTGAAGAGCAGCTTACTCATTTTGTGATATTCCAATTTTCTTTCCCAAATCTTATTTCCTACAACTATTACTCCCTCCATCCCAATTTATGAGTTAGTTTGACTTGTGGTTTAAAATAAGTCATAGATGTTTGTGTAGCTATAAATCATTTTATTAAGGGTAAAATGGGCATTTTAAAGTTAAATTGTTACTAAATATAGAAATGTGTTATTCTTTTCGGAGTTGACTAGAAAGGAAATTGAGTCATATAAATTGGGACAAAGGGAGTCCTTAGCATTTGTACATTGGAATACTTAGACTTAAAAGCTCAAATATAACCTTACTTTCCCAAGTGTAAATAATCTCATCGACGTCAACTTAGTTATACACATATTGGAGGATACAGAGTTTTACACTACGTATCCTGTGTGCATACACCATAATGTGGCTTTGGTGCTCGGCATTTTACGGAGTGCAGTGATTGCATCTTTTAGGCAGAGTTAATATTCTTTGGTGGGTAACGTGTTTTTTTGGTTATCTAATATGGTTGGATGGAAGAGAATGTTTGCAGCTATCATAGTTGAGTGCTTTCACATGCTTCTTCTAGGCCTGTGCAGGTGTTTTTGGTGGATAGTAGTCATCATTTGTTTATTTACCTCTTTTTATTGGTAGATGGGTGTTCGTCATTATCCTTGGTCCATTTATTTTACATCAGTAGAAGTGCATCTTCTCCGCAGCTTTTTCTTCTCTCACGTAATCATCTGTTATAATTTTATGGATTTTCGAAACTGGAATCAGAGGATAAAGAACTTAAATGAATTAGTTGTATATTTGATGACCTACCAAATTCTGCATCCTGATATTTGTTTTAACATTGAAATTCTGAACTCTGGCATCTTGTTTTTGTGGCTTCCTCTGCAGATTGAGAATTCCTACAGGATTAAGAAAGAGGTTTTGGAAAAAGCAAAGACTGCTACCTCTAAACAAAAGCATGTTGGGCCAAGGCAGTTTCCAAATAGTGCCTATCTTGGTGACACTGCCGAAGAAGCAGCAATCACTGCTGCCTATAAGATTGCCGAAGCTGAAAATAAATCATTTGTAGCAGCTGAAGCAGCCAAGGAAGCTGAGAGAGTCTCAAAGATGGAGGAAGACAGTGATAATTCACTACAGGTGTATAAGGATATCTTCGACAAATGTATGATTCTTCCTATTCATCTTGTTTGTATGTGTTGTATATTAAATTGTCCCGTGAGACATTTGCTTACTCTTCATTTTCTTGCATCAACAGGTTTACATGGCGAAATTGTACTGCTAATGGCATGATATGGTCTTTCCCCTGTTTTGTAAAGTCAGAACCAGCTGTTCAGAACCTCTGAAGTAGTAATGCTATTCTCTTTGTATCAACTAGTGATATGCAGTTTGTTGTTAATTTATGTACTAGGGATGACCTTTGCACAGATTCTCACCTCCTATTATGTATTCAACGTAACAAAAATTAGAGGGGAGAGATTATTTTAAAGCTAGAGATTTGATGCTTGTAGACCATGCACTTCTTTCTAGCTGGAAAAATTGATGAAGAGTGTTCTGTTGTCACTTCCTGCTGTGTAGGTTTGGAACAACTTCAGGTATTTATCACTTGTTGAAGTCTACTAAGAAATGAGCTGTATCAGAGTGGAATCAATGTTTCCATTCCCACTGCAATTGCCTCTGAGTTACTTGCTTCAATGCTCTCTACCTCACCTTGGCAATAGGTTGGACTCGATTGTATAATCACATCATATTGAACTTTCTATATGTGGATCTATACTTGATCGACTTGTTTGCTGCAAAATTCTATGTGGGAATCACTATGCAATCTCCATTTTAATTTCCTAATTGAATCTGTATGCTTTTGTTTGGTCGTTGATGAATGTATGAAGAGTTCTATGGTAGTAAATTGTGTTTTCTCATGTTTCCAAAAGATTGTGATATGCAAATTTCCAGTGGCACTGGTTTTTGCCAGTTAGCTTATATTATGCTGCTGTATTTTCTTTTCAATTCTGTTTGGTTACACTTTTTTAAGATGGGATTTACGAGAAACTTCCTTCCTACCCTACAAAGGTATGGGTAATAAAGTCTTATGTACATTTTACCTTTTGCAAACTTCACTTATAGGATTATATTGGATATGTTTGATGAAGCAAATGTTATTTCATCGCATAGGCAAACTACAAAATGACAAACGTCTTTCGTCAGGAGTAGCTACATTTGTCATGATTGTTCTTCTACTGGCAGTAGCTAATGGGGTTGAAGATTACGTCCCATGAAGGAGGAATGACAAAATATGTTATGATATAATCTAGTAGGGAGAACTTTAGAAAGGTTTCGAGCCTCCCATGTCACCTGTTTAACTTTGGGATTACTACATATGCTTTAACCAAACTACCAAAGTTATAAGGTGTATTTGGACTTTTCGCAATTAACCGATAGAATTCAATTATTTTGAACTGTTTAGTCCTCTCTTGCAATTGCTTAGAACCTATCTCCTTGCTTGGGCTTATTCAGAGTTGCAGATATTGCCTGTTTTAATGGGAACATGTCTCAAAATGGTGAGTATGTATTCTGTGACAGGTAAGCAAGTAGTGCACCGTCTGAAAACGTTGAGGACATAAAAATTGTGCAACTTATTTACAAACAAAAGACAATTGAAGGATGAGTACCTAACAAAAAAAGAAACAAGGAATGTTATTGCATTCCAATGAAAAACTCATATTCAGAATGATTTCAAATAGAACCCGTACAGATCCAACCTCAATTAATTAATCAAACTTCAACTTTGATGTGCTTCTTTTCAACCTCTGACATTTTTCTTTTATAATATTTGTTACTATATATTTATATGTGTAATTTTTAGGAATCCCATTCAGGTTTTTAAAAAATTCCCAAAAATTCTGATTCTTTCCCTAATTACGAAAAATACCAACTTTTTCTGTGTTTTTGATACCTGGAGGCGTCACCTTGATACTTACGAATCTGTAACCGAAATTACAGCTGTTGCGCTCAAATTGGACCGAACCCTTTGTCAGGCTATGGTTCCCTCAAAGTTATGGAGTAAGACATCGATTTCTCAACAAGATCAATTTTTCTGATTGTATGATGAACTCCATTGAAAAACATTGGTGCGCGTGTAAACGAGTTGCTCTACCAACTGAGCTATAGCCCTTAGTGCTTGTGATACATATTTTATCGTGTAGGTAAATTCTTGTCAAGAGAAATATTCCATGATCCTTAATAAGGAAAAGAAATTTCTGCCAACTATGTAGATCCCTTGATTGACGCCTTAACTGTTACAAATGTTTAACATGGTAACTGTAAGAGAGAGAAAATATTAAAATAAAAATAAATTTAAAAAGGGCTCTAAAAATGAAAAAAAATTATAATTTAAATAGTGATTGACATTAATTAGACTTCTACACCAAAAATATTGTACTAATTATATTTTTTAATAAAAATATAGATTCTTTAAATATAAAAAATAAATGGATAATGATAAAAAGTTAGGATTTTTGTAATTTTTAAAAAAAGTAGGGAATATTGAAGATTTGGATAAAAAAAGTTGTGTTATTTGGTATTTTAATGTATCCGTTGTTAATTTATAACAATGTTAAGAGTGTTTATTTGAGGTATCAGTAATATGATATTTTGCTATTATTTCGAAAATAAAATATGTTTATGGAAAGATGACTATTTATTCCAAGTAAATTGTTAGATACAATATTCACTGTGCAATATGGTGTTTGAAAAAATGAGGTTTCAAGATGTATAGATTTATGTGTATCGGTGTGAAATTTATTGTGCAAATGGTGTAGAATACGACTAAGTTTTAGATAATAATAATAAGGTATTTGTTCTATAACATGATATATGATTTTATGAGTTCATACAATTATAAATTAGATATTGGAGTCTACTGATATAAAAAATAAATTAAATGTTTGCAAGAAAAAAAATTATAACAATTCAGTTCATGGAGGAAAAAATGATGCCAAAACACTGTTTTAATACAAAAAAAAACATACACTAAAACTTAATACTGTAGACAGGTATCAATAAATAAAAAAGATAAAATATCCTAAAGCAACATAAGACATATTACAAAACCTAAGACATCAAAGTGACCAAAGAATGTCAAGAAAGTGGCCAAAGATAGTTTCCCGAAACTTGGCAATAGCATCGTCACCAATAGAGAACTTAATATCATCTGCGAAGTTGCAATTGTATGAAGATCCAAACTTCAAAGGGTGTTTTGGGATGCTTTTTATTACATAACTCATACCCTGAAAAACAAGTATCAATATGCAGATATCAGAATAAAAAAAGAGTCTTCCTGAAACATAGGACCATCCTAAAAAATTGGAGGCAGTCATCTACAGATAATTATTTTGTATCAAACAATAAATCAACATACAAAACAAGTTTCAATAAGCAGATATCAGCATAAAAAAATGAGACTTTATGAAACATAGAACCACCCACCAAATGGGAGGCAGCCATCCACAGACAATTATAATGTATCAAACACTAAATCATTATAAAAAATCAAGTATCAATATAGTGTATCAAACATAAAGAGCATGTATCACTAGAAAGATATCAAACATCACAAGTCAAAATAAAACACTAAATCAAAATAAAAAACAAGTATCACAAGTCAGATATCAAAACATCAAAAGAGAGTTTTTTTTTAAAAAAAAATTGAACATCATAAAAATAGGGGAATAAGACATCTACCCAGTATATATCAAATAATTAATCAACATAAAATCAAGTATCTCAAGATATGTAACAATATCAAAAATGGAATCACGCAGATACACATATATATGGAGTATCAGACATTGCATCAATAGACAAATTGGTATCCACATAAACTTTCAAAACCTCCAAAAATTAGGTATCAATTTGACCAACCAACCAGTGTAAATATGAGACAGTAATACTGCAACAATGAGGAATCGACATTCTTATAGTTTGTGAAAAGTTGTTTGAATCAATAACTCCTAAAGCCGACTAATATGTGTATTTGCAGATTTGGGAGAATAAAATCGATTTACCTTGGGCAATGGTGAAGAATGTGTTTTACTGATCCGACTTGCATGTCGTTTCCGACCTGGGGATCTTGATGTGGACGCTACATCCTTGACTTTTTTACCTTTTGCAGTTGAAATATTGCCGGCCTCATCGCCGGAATTGTTGTGGTGGTCGACCTTGGCAGTGTCGGCTTCTTCACCACTTTCAAACGCTTCTTGTGTAAGGCCAAAACTAAACGAAGGGATGGGTTCCATTGTTGATTGAAAGCAAATATGATGAAGTTTATGCTAATGGTGGTGGGGAAAAAGATGATGGAAGAAGAGAGAAACATTCAAAATGGAGAGAGAGACGCTCAAAACTGAAAAAGGAAAAATTTAAATCCTTAGATGGTAACTGTAAAGAGAGAGAAAGTAATTAAGAATAAAAAAATAAAAAACTGCTTTAAAAATGAAAAAATTATAATTTGAAAAATGATTGACATTAATTAGACATCTACACCAAAAAGAATTTCCAATTATAACTCTTAATAAAAATATATATTCTAAGTATAAAAAATAAGTGGAAAATAATAAAAAGATGGGATTTATGTAATTTTTAAAAAATGTTGGGATTATTTAAGATTTGGACAAAAAAGGGTGTGTAATTTTATAAATTTTACTATTTATATACACACACTAGTTAAGGCAATCAGAACGTTGTTCGGGCCCAATAAATATGTTTGATTATTTTTACACTCTTATTCGTCTTACTAAATTTAAAATTATGATATTTCATTCGTTTTAGATGCCTTCTACATCATTTTAAGTAATTTACATAATTTTTTTTATTTACTTATGTAAATTTTTTTTAAGTACTTCCTTTTTTATACGAATATAATTATTGAAGAATATGAAAATGGTTATTTAATTTTATTTGTCCAACTTAAAAGGAAATTTGTTTTATCCCATTTTTACTATTTACATGACTTAAAATATTTGACCGCAGTGATATAGTAAAATCATAGTTGAAACAGCTAGAAAATGTCTTATTGGGGGCAATATTATAAAATCATAGTTGAAGCAGCTAAAGAAATATAATCAAGCAACTGAAGTAGGCGTATTAATAAGCAACTATCATAAGATTTAATTAAAAAGTCCATAAATTATTTTTATGGACCCTAAATGATAAAGGGGTAGAAGCAGACAACTCAAGTAAACATGTTGACAAAGAGTTGCTAGCTTTCACATTTCTTATATATACTAGTTTAGAATACGTGCTTTGCACATGTTCATCACGTCAATTAAAAACATATATTATAATAATATTATTAAAAATAGTAATTAGCGTTAAAATATATGTGGTATTTGTTTGAATATTGAAAAATAAAGACTATTATACGGACATTTATTTTAAGATGAACAACTTAAGTTGACATATCAATTACAGTTGTCTTATTCAAATCACGACATGAAACAAAAAAGGAAACTTCGAAATAAATAAAACTTGAAAATCAAGTCAAAGTTATGACAAAGTTGATAAAAAAAATTGAGATGATTGATGAATAAGATTCTAAACACTCACTTTATAGAAGTGGAAGGATTCATAAATAAAAAAGAATTTGAAATTTTAATACTTTATTGACAGTATTTTTTTTTTCTTACTATATTTTTTAGGACACTTTTTTTTTTATCTACATCCTTTCTTTAGTTGTCTTGTTACTATTGTACTGATTTCATTAAGATGGTGGATTATTTTGATCGAATTTTGAATACCCATGTCAAAAGGGATGAACGTGTTAGTGTATGCAATCATACACAAAGAAAAAAAACTAACAACATTAATTCTAGAAAATAAAAGACCACGCCCCAAATCTCCGATTAGTTTAGAATTGAAGTTTGGTAGTCGACTTATTATATTCATTGACTAAACTGGATAACACAAAATAACTTATCAAGATATTATATCTCAAATACATTATTGTTTATTGTAAAATAAATTTAATCTTTGACTATTCTACAATTAAAATTTAAATCTAAATCTGATTGCTAAAGATATTAGAATCGAAATATTAAGCATGCTATCTTGATTATTCTACATAATGTCATGTGAAAGCTAACAATCATGAACATGACGATGATAAATCTGAAAAAAATTATAACAAAAATGATATAATATTTTATATGGTATGGCCAAGTAGCCTACATATTGAAAACATTATTATTAAAAATATAAAATCTATTAAAAAGTAATTCCCCCTCCCCCAGGTAAAACTCTTTACCGACTACATTATGAATGTCATTTTATTTAAAGCTCTTTAACAATTACATTGTGAATGTCATCCTATTATTTATAGAAAAAAAAAAAGAGATTGTAGAAACTTTTTTCTATCAACAAAGTTAACTTAATTTATAATAGAAAACTAAATTGACTCCTGAACTTGATCAAAATAATTGAATGACTTGAGTCTAAACTTGAAAATAACTAAAAGGTATACGTCTAATATTATTTTGTAACAAACGATTTCTAAACTCATAAAAATACTATTTGTTGACATCCCGAAGGCGCAATGTAGTGGTAACTCGTAAAAAAATAATAGAATTTAAAAAGAATATTTTAGAAAAAAAAATTTAATAAAAGGGTTTTGGAGTCGCCACCTAATTTTAAGGCTAATTAGGAAACCAATTAATTATTTATAAAATAGTCTGGCGAACTAAAAAATTCTAGGTAAGTGTTCAAGTTATTTCGAAGGAAAGGTATTAGCACCCTTCAGAATCCACAACTGTGGGTCTCGGCTGAACTCATTTTTTTTAGATGTAACACAAGTATAATAATCACAAAATATACACAAACAATGAAATAAAGAACGATATGAGGAAGTCCTAATATTTACTTAATGTCAATAATATACACAATAATGAATAAATAAAAAATAAACTAAAATTGTTCCGTCTTTTTTAATGCGGAGGCCTTGAAATCCGACAGATAGATTTTTCATTGGCCAATAAAAATAATACATGCATAAAACTTCAACTAAGATTTTCTTGAATTAATAGATGTAAAACTAAACCAACTTTTTTCGTCTTTTCTAAATGGGGAGGCCTTGAAAACCGACGGAGAAGTTTTGTCATCGGCCATGTTTAGCAAACAATGTATACGTAACTTGAACTACAATTTCTGAATTTTAAAATGCAACAACTATGAGTATAAACTAATATTTTTCCGTCTTTTTAAATGGAAAGGCCTCGAAATCAGACGGATAGATTTTTCCTCGGCCATGTTAATCAAGTAATGAACTTAAACTAATAGATTTGAATTTTAACAATATAACAAATATTATTCTAAACTAATTTTTCTGTCTTTTTTAATGGGGATGCCTCAAAATCCGACGGATAGATTTTTCATCGGCCAAATTTAACAAGTGATGAATTTAACAAATATTGAGAAATAAAAATAATGAAATAGCAATGTGAAGCCACATATACAGTGAAGGCCAAATTTAACGAGTAATGAATTTAACAAATATTTGAGAAATAAAAATAATGAAATAGCAATATGAAGCCACATACACAGTGAAGGGCAGTTTAATTAAGAGTGACAAACAAGTTTCAAAATTAGAAAAAAGTGACACAAGTTTTAATTATTGAGTGTAGGTGACAAAATTATAACTAAGAGTTAATGATATTGGATTATTTTCAAAAAGGTCCCCAAGTTTATTTTTATACATTTTAACCCACCAAAAATAAAAAACCCTAATTACCCCCCCCCCTAACCCCCCAACGACCCCAATCGTTTACCTTCCAGCTTCCCACACTTTTTCCCCCATTTCATCGATTGTATTTTGCTTGTTCTTGTTGTTGTAGTTCTTCTTCTACTTCTTCTTCTTCTTCTTCTTCTTCTCCTCCTCCTCCTCCTTCTTCTTCTTCTTATTGTTGTTGTTGTTGTTACTATTTTTCCAACACAAGATTTGTGCTTCAAATTTGGGTAAAAAGAAATCAATTTGTTTTGGGCATTTGTTCGGGTAGCCTTCGAAAGTACTTGAAAGGTAAGTTTTAATCATTATTATGACTGATAAAAGTGTATGTGGTGCTATTTATTTGGGTTTTGTGTTTTTATTGATGTTTCCGCCATCGTTGCCATTTCTTCACTGTTGAGCCATTTTGGGGAAGACGCAGCAGCTGCTGGACTGAGTGCAGCAGTTGCTGGACTAAGAAAGTAGTTCACCACTTGTTGCAACAGTCTTAAATTAGTGTGTATTTGCTGCAAGTGATATTCCATATGATGAAGTAGCTGCTGAATTAAATACATCAATTGTTGTATTTCTGTACACTCTTCTCATGTTGCGCTTTTAACTGTTACTCATATAGGTACCTTGAATATCATCCATGGGAGACAAAATAGTATTAGGAGTTGATTATCATGGTGAATGGGTTGAGTTGAACAATCATTTTATTTGGCGTTGGAAAGGCAAAGAAATGGTCGAGACGATTGCGATGATTGTGAATCGAGATATCTCGTATGAGGATTTTGTAAATCAAATTATTTCTAGCTGTGAATTAAATTGTGAGCCGGAAGATATCGTCATCACTTACATGCAATCTTGTAGTGAAAAACAGAGAGTGACTCTTTTTAGAATAAAAAATCAAGTGAGTTTACGGATTTATTTGGAAGATGAAGGAAGACCCATTCTACGGGTATACATGGTTAAAAGGGCGGTGGAGAACCAAAATTCACATCAAAATCTAGAAATTGTGAACGATGAATGTCCTGCGATGGCTATGGACATTCTAGATAGAGCAAGTGGAGGTGAGTTGACACCGACCCCAGAAGTTGGGAGCAACACACCAGCGAATACACAATCGACACAGTCGAATCATATTCAAGATGATGAAACAGGTTTTCATAATGTTATGACATTTAAGAATAAGGAAGATTTGGATATTACATTGAAAATGGCTTGTTTGAAGAAAGATTCTAGATTAAAAAAAGTGATGAACTCGCGTCATGTGTATTGCATCAAGTGTGTACATCCCAAGTGCAAGTGGTGGTTGAGAGTGGTGAAGCTCAAAAGTTCTGACAGATTTTACATTAGAAAGTATGAAAAGTTTCACACTTGTGGTTCTCAGCATCTAAAGAGCCACAATCCGCATGCTACGGCCAAGGTAATTGGTGCATACTTCAAAGATAAGTTCCCCGAGGGTAAAGGGTCGTCCACTAGAGATATGAAAACCTCACTTCGGGTTGAATTGGGATGCAAGGTAAGTTATTGGAAACTTTGGAAGGGAAGTGAAATTGCAAAATCTTTGATAAGGGGAACACACGAGCATGGATATGCGGTGCTTGACGCATATCGCTATATGCTTAGCACAGCAAATTTGGGGACCAAAACGGCGTTGGAGGTCAATGAAAATGGTGAATTTAAGTTTTTTGTGGCCATAGGAGCTTGGATTCTTGGTTTTAGGCATATGAGAAAAGTCATAGCTATTGATGGAACATTTTTAAAAGGCAAGTACGGTGGCGTTTTATTGTCTGCTGTTGCACAGGATGCTGAGAAACATGTTTTTCCTGTTGCATTCTATGTTGTTGACTCCGAGTGTGATGCCTCTTATCAGTAATTTTTTGAGCAAACGAGAAGTTTTGTAGATGATACTCCGGAATTGTGCATAATTTCGGATAGGCATCCAAGCATTAAAAAACTAATTTCAATTGTCTACCCTTCTGCTCATTATGGTTGTTGCATGTGGCACCTTGGTGAAAATATTCGAACCCATTTTCACAATGGAAGAATCATTTATCATTTTTACAAGGCCGCACAAGCATACAATGTAAGTGAGTTTAATGACCACTTCAATCAAATTAGAGATATTGTTCCACAGGCTGCCATACATCTTGAAGAAATTAGATTTCACAGATGGAGCAGGGCATTTTTTCCTGGAAATAGGTATGTGTAACTTACTGCTGCAGTTGTTACATTTCTGATGCTGATGAAGTTTGTGTCGAAGCAACTGCTGGAACATCTTTATTATCTGTTGTAGAATTTTTCTATTTTTAATAATGGTAGTTATTAAATTCTATAATATCTGCTGCAACATTTACAGGTTTGGTATTATGACATCAAACATAGCTGAATCGATTAATTCACTTTTTGTTGTTGAAAGAGAATTTTCAATTCCTGCTCTATTTGATGAAATAATCAAAAAGTTTGGGGAAAAATTTCACCAAAGAAGAATGGAGTTCATCAATGCATCAACCATCTTGGTCCCTTCGATAGAGGAGGTCATCTCCAAAAATATTAATATAGAGAACAAGCTATTGGTTCATCCAATTGCCAATTATAGATATGCTGTCTCCGAACATGATGCAGTGGCAACTGTTGATCTTCATTGCAAATCTTGTACTTGCGAAGTGTTTGAACTTGATAAAATTCCTTGTCCGCATGCAATGGCTACGCTCCGGTGTCAATATGGTGAAGATTATGAAAGGCGTATTTATGAGTATTCTTCTCAATATTATAAGGTAGAGACATACATTCTTGCATATGCGGAGGAAATTAATCCCGTGCCGTCTGAAGTATTTTGGGAAGTTCCTAGGGAGATTTTAAAAAGGGAAATACTTCCTCCACATGTTGCGACGGGAAAGATGGGAAGAAGGGCAAGGAACCGGCGTCCAAGTATCGGACAATCATTGCCAAGCAAGAAGAACAGATGTTCCATATGCAAAAGGGTTGGGCACAAGAGAACTACTTGCTCGGAGCGAAATGTTTCATAAGAACACTCGCTTTTATTTGGTGTTTGTAAACGTCTTTCATTTTGCATGTTAAGTATGGAACAATTAACATTTATTGTTATTTAATATTATCAGTGTTATTGTTATTTGAATACATTTTTACTCAATTTATTATTGCTCAATAGATTGTATATTACTTGTGCAATTGGCAGCTGCCTATTTCAAGCGGGGGAAATGTTTCGTCATTTTTCGTTCGACCCGGGAGTTTTTTGGATATTATGTGTACATTGATGTTGCGATTGTCGTGATTCCACCCCATGTATTGCATACATACATCTCACTTATATTGCATCATTGATTGTACTTACTCTCTTTTGTAGTTAGTACAACTATATGTGTGTGTGTATATGTGTGTGTGTGTATTGTGTACTAATCCTTTCTCTGTAGGTGATAGAATTCTTCATTATTACATGCTTATTCGATTTCTCCTACCCAGTCGGTTGAACCTATTGGGTACATTTCGGTGTGCTCAGCTCTACTTTGTTTTCTCCCGATCAAGCACAGGGACTTCCACAGTGTATTTGATCCTATTCTACCAGAGTTTTCCTTACTATCCTAGATTTCAACGGTGAGGCTCAGACTTCAAGTCGTCGTTGATCTATTGAGACTTCTTTCATTGTTATTCATTTCAGACTCTGTATCTTACGTTATCAAACAGTGTTGTATTCACTTATTCGAACTCTTTAACATACTCGTGACTCCAAGTTTTGAGATTTTTTTTTAAGTGTTGTGTTGTTTTGGCTTTAGTTTTATTTTCCTCAGTCGTGATTCGATTTTGGGTCATCATATTGGTATTTTGTTTCTATACATCAATCTAATTTCACATTTAGTAAAGCAAACAAGTTGAAACATAAAAATTAATTTTTATCTTTTTTTTTAAATAATAAATGTTAATTAAAATAAATATTTTTATCAAATATAACATGTAAAAAGGAATAGAGATAATTAAATTATGAAACTTTTAACCAGATTATATTGGCCAATTGATTTTGTTACCTAGTATAAATTTTTGATTTATGTCAAAACTTGTGAAATATATTTATTTTTAAACATAAGAGATATGAATAAAATAAAACACAAAAGATTTTTGTAGAGTCATTTCTCGTCCCAAATTATGAGACTGATGTCATTTCTAACAACTTTAATGATTCATTATTTCATATTATGTCATTCTATATTGAATTGTATCATTATGACAGCTCAAAATTGAAGAATGAACTAATATTTGAGACTACATACTTTGACGGAGGACATATCTAAACACATAATTATTCATATGTGACATTTGTAACAGAAGGACATATCTAAACACATAACGTTTATGGATCCTCTATGACATGTCCAATCAAAAAAAATACTAATGATAAGATTCTGATATACTCAAAAATATTATAACAGTCAAAGATAGTGAAAAAAAACCTTGAAGCGTGAGAAAGTTCATCAAATAAAGCTGAAGTAATAAAGGAGATGATTAGGGGTGACAATATCATTCAAAATATCAACTTAACCATTCACAACAACAATGTAATGCCCCAACTCGGGGTGTTAAACGGGCGAGTTGAGTTAAGATGGATTGAAATAGATATTGGGTTAGAATAGATATTGGGTTGGTTGGGTTATGATCGCCCTAATTTACTTTGAGCTCAAACGACTTGTTCTCAAATGGGCTAAAATTTGGATTGAGTCATGATTCACGCAATTTGATCTGCTTAATCTCAATAATTTTAATATACTATTATTTACTTTTTATAACCACAATTTGAATTTCAACTTAAAAAAATAAAAATAATAAGTTACGAAGAAATAGATAAATCATAGAAAATATAAAGTAGATAGAAAACATATATTACATCAAAGCAAGTAAAGAGCATTAGAACGAGTTGAAATTGGAGATTAAATTGGGCTCAATTGAAGATTTTCTCAATATGTGTTAAGGGTTGAATGTAAAGAAATTGAACTCAATTCAAATTATCTTGAGCCCAACCCATAAAATTTTGGACGAATTACTTATATTTTGGCTCATTTTGACAACCTTAACTCCAACATAAACACAAATACAATATAATATGTATGCAATAGTTTCATAGATTCCTCATTCATAGAAAGAGACAAGACGTTTGAAAAATACGGTGCAATAATATGCAATTTAGTTAATTCAAAAAGATATTCTTTGAAATCGTAATAGTATATGTCACACCTCTATTTTTCCCCCTTGTGGGTTTTGAACAATAGAGTTTTTCCAATTAAAGTGACATTTTGAAAAGGGATTATTTTATTATCTAGAGTCGCCACTTGGAATTGAGTTTTGGTGTTCCAAGTCACCTAATTTTTTTGTCCCTAATCAAAAAGAAATGACTCTTTATTTTTTGGTCTGCGAAACAAAGATCGGGTAAGGAATTCTGTTGACCGAGAGGAAGGTGTTAGGCACCCCTCGAGTCCCGTGGTTCTAGCACGGTCGCTTTATTGACTAGTTTATGGCTTAATTCATTTTGAATATATTGTATTTATATGTTTTCAAAAAAAGGTCGTTTATCCGCCATCTTTAATTTATTTTGAACTCGTTTGAAACTATTTTATTTTATTAGTGTGGTGTGTTGGTAACAGCGCTTTCCAACCTCACCACGAATTATTATTTTATCACTTTATAGTTTTCAAAAGAAGGTTTATTTAATAAAGTGTGAGTCCTAATATTTGCCTATCATTTTTATCCACCTAATCATAATCCTAAATACAAGATCCAAAAAATTTATTTATTTAATATTCTAAAAATATTTATCCCTTAAAAGTAATAATATATATATATATATATATATAAATTGCAGATTTTATTTCTGGTTTCATTTTATTTTCAAAAAAAAGTAAATTTAATTCATTATAATTAAACTTCATTTAAATGTCAATTAATTATATCTCTTAGAACATGGATATTTTTTGGATTTTAATTAAGAATAAGTTTTTTTAAAAAAAAAAATGTTTAAGCACGTAACATATAACCACATGTTACTTTAAATGTAACCGTATAAAAAGTTTAAACATATTTCAATATTATAACATGAAAGTTAAACATGCATAGAATTTGAATAACTTTGTAACATTTGAATCAAGTATTATATAATCATGAAATAAAGTAACATGATGAAATTCAGGGGATACCTTTTGTGAAAATTAATTCACAAGAAGAAAAGACCACATCTAGGACCACGGACCCGAAATCCCGAAAGCAAATCTTGAACTCAACTTTTATTTTTCTCTAAAAAAATGTAGTATTTTTATTACTGTGTTTGTGTATATGAGAAAAAGGAAAGAATGTGGTGTATGATTTTTTTTATCAGTGTTTTTGTTGTCTTCTTTTTTTTTTTTTTTTGCTTTGTAGATGTGAAGAAAGAAAAGATGGATGAAAAATTATCTTTTATTTTTGGGTGTGTGTCGTGTGTTTCTTTTTATGAGGGAGTGAGGGATGTGAAGATCTGGAAAATGAGGGAGTAGTGGGGGAGGAGTTGGAAATAATGGGTAGTTTTTTTTTTAAGTTTATTTATTTTATTTTGTCTTGAAAAGAAAAAAAAAGAAAGAAAGAAAAAATAAATATGTTAGAAAACTATTTCCAATTAAAAAATAAATAGAAAAGTTAACTAGAAAAAACATATATTTTTTTATAAATTTTCTCTTTATTAAGCAAAACTTATATTAAAATGTGACTATGTTTTTGTTGTTTTCAAATTATTCTAAATAAGATAGAAATATCTAATTTAGACTCAAAACTAAATATTTAAATATTAAAAAGTAAATAACCTAAGTTTGGTCAAAAATTAAGTGCTAACAGGATGCCCCTCTATGCTTGAGAACATGAAGAGTTTTCAAGCAAAGAAGTTAACGTGCCTAATTTTTTGCCTAACCATTATTAAAAGGTAAGGAAAAAGAAGGGGGAAAAAAAGTAAGCAAGAGTGACCGAGCCCTGGCTTTGGGTAGCCTACATATCTCGGGTCATAAGAGAATCAGGTCACGTGTAGTTCAAATGGGTGCAACGGTGGATGGACGGATTAGAGAGTTGAGTCTTATCCTTTCAAGATCCTGGTCTGTGGCTCCTATTGTTACATTGAAGATAATAAAACTAAAAAGAAACGATACAAGATCTATTCAATTCTACTTGTCTCGACCCTCTTTTCTTTCAAGTCTTCCTTTGCATCTTCAGTTATCACCTTGCCTTTTTCAGGCGGGTACCTTGATATCAAAATTTAATCTTGAAGTTTGAGTTTGAGGCTTGGACTTGAAATCTCAATGAGTTACCGATGGCTCTCCAGAAGGAGGTTAGTACACTATTAGTGTACACTTGTTTCCAGAATTGAAGTTGGGAAGCAGAATCTTGATATGTTGAGCTGCTACATGGGTCCAAATCGACTCTTAATATCATTCTTCACTTCACAAATCGGACAAATGTTACTCCGTTATTGATGTCCAAACTTGTGGTCGCAGAGGGACCTGCCTGCAATCAAAGAAAAAGCAAAACAAAATTTTTCTGCCCCAGTTTGTGCTAAGAAAAATTTTGTAGGTTATTTTGCTTGACTTGAACATAATATTAAACAAAAATAATAAAATGATTAGAACAAGGAAAAAAACAGATACTCCACTATTGAATGAAATTAGATTTTATGCTTTATGGAAAATAAAAATGGGGGCTATCATGCCCTATGAAGATATGAACGAATATTATGAGGGTTCGTGCCCTGAGCGAATATTATGAGGGTTCGCTCCCTAAGCGAATATTATGAGGGTTCGCTCCCTAAGCGAATATTATGAGGGTTCGCTCCCTAAGCGAATATTATGAGGGTTCGCGCCCTAAGCGAATATTATGAGGGTTCGCGCCCTAAGCGAATATTATGAGGGTTCGCTCCCTAAGTGAATATTATGAGGGTTCGCTCCCTAAGCGAATATTATGAGGGTTCGCACCCTAAGCGAATATTATGAGGGTTCGCGCCCTAAGCGAATATTATGAGGGTTCGCGCCCTAAGCGAATATTATGAGGGTTCGCGCCCTAAGCGAATATTATGAGGGTTCGCGCCCTAAGCGAATATTATGAGGGTTCGCGCCCTAAGCGAATATTTTGAGGGTTCGCGCCCTAAGCGAATATTATGAGGGTTGTTCGCGCCCTAAGCGAATATTATGAGGGTTCGCTCCCTAAGCGAATATTATGAGGGTTCGCGCCCTAAGCCAATATTATGAGGGTTCGCGCCCTAAGCGAATATTATGAGGGTTCGCTCCCTAAGCGAATATTATGAGGGTTCGCTCCCTAAGCGAATATTATGAGGGTTCGCGCCCTAAGCGAATATTGTGAGGGTTCGCGCCCTAAGCGAATATTATGAGGGTTCACGCCCTAAGCGAATATTATGAGGGTTCGCGCCCTAATTGAATATTATGAGGGTTCGCTCCCTAAGCGAATATTATGAGGGTTCGCTCCCTAAGCGAATATTATGAGGGTTCGCGCCCTAAGCGAATATTATGAGGGTTCGCTCCCTAAGCGAATATTATGAGGGTTCGCACCCTAAGCGAATATTATGAGGGTTCGCGCCCTATGTGAATATTATGAGGGTTCGCACCCTAAGCGAATATTATGAGGGTTCGCTCCCTAAGCGAATGAATTATTTTTATTTTATTTTTACTTTTTTTAATTTTTTAAAAATAAGATAAAATAAAATATGGCCCAGTTTTGAAACTGAGAAATTTTGGAACTTTTTTTTAATCTTTGTATTGGTGAATTTATTTTTTATTTTATTATCTGTTTTTTTTTAGAAAACAAAATGCTCCTATTTGATTTTTTTTCAAACATATGAGAGAGAGAAAAGAATATATATATATTCTTTTTATTTGAGACCGAGCCCATTTGTAGGACTGCCTACGTATCTCACCATAGCAAGAACCAGGTCTAACGTAGTTCATACGAACCAAAAAAAAAAATTGTAAAATAATATCTTTTGAAAAGATTGTTAGATAGAAAGAAATTTACTTTTGATTGATCATATCTTAGCTTTAGATGGTACCAACAATTAGACGTATGCATATAAATCACCTTTAAGTACTTCTAGGCAAATTTGAGACCAACTTTGAAGTAATTTCTATATTTTCAAATGATACCTCAAGCATACTTAAGTATTTACAAGATTTATTCATCTTGCATCAAATATGAGGTTAAAATTATTCATGTCCTCATGTTTCAGGTGCCTCACCAAAACAAAGTCCTAATTCACACAAAATAGAAGAGTTGAGATCGCATGACATTTTGAGAGTCACTCACACTCAGAAAGATGTTCAATGCACGAGATTGAGATACCATATGCTTGACCCTCATGTAAGTATCCACTAATGTGAGAACATCAAAAATGAAATCAAGTATGACTTATATTCAGCTTAAAATGTAGGCTTGGAATGGGTTTTGGATAAAGTGACTATTTCCTCCCCAGGCAATGGACTATGCACTCAATTTATAATCTTCATTTTCACATTTGATCTTTATTAGCTTGGTGCTTTTCTTTCTTTTTTTTTTTTTTTGAACTTTCTCCTCTCTTTTTTTGAGTTTTCTCTCCTTTTGTTGGAGGTTTTTTTTTCACTGTCATATTTTTCATCTTTCACTTTGTCATCTGACTCAAAAATTTGTCCGTGCATTGTTGGAGATGGGAGAAAAATAGAGTGGTGTATTTGTACACTCAAAAGGATATTGACTAAGATATGGTTATGGAAAAAATATTTTATGCTCAAAAAGGAAAGTACAAGGGATCATGTGTCATTTGGTAGGCTTACAGGCACAATTGGTTCAAAGAAGGCCTACAATCCTTTTTTAAATTAGATGTTGCTCAAAATTTTGCCTCAACAAACATTCAGGTCAAGTTCTAGATCAACAAGTCATGCCATTGAATTTTATATCTAAAGCTCACCACACAATGCACATGAACCAATGAGGTTGAATTTATTTTTAATCCTTAATTTTGAGCAAGAGAATTTCTCAAGTGTGACATAAGTATAATCAAGAGGTGTCAAAAGAATCTATATGAGTCACAACAAAATTGGTCTACTCTATTATGCCAAATAGTTAATACTTTTTTATGCACACTTCTAATTATGTTGGTACCAATCAAGACAAGAAGTACCTTTTTTATTTTTAGTATTTTTATTTTGAAGAAGGATAATTTTTTCAATAAGAATGAAAAAAAAATATTTTTCTTTTTTTTAAAAAAAAATCTTCCTTTTTTTTTATTAAAAAACTTCCTTTTTTGAATTTCTTGATGAGGATCTTCTTTTTAGAGTAAAATCTTCATTATTATTATTATTATTATTATTATTATTATTATTATTATTATTATTATTATTATTATTATTATTATTATTATTACTTTTTGGATAAAGAATTATTATTATTTATTAAATGAGAATCACCGAACCCGAGGAGGGTTGCCTACGTATCTCATCAAAGTGAGAATCAGGTGCGCGTAGTTCTTGATCAAAGAAATATTCGTGTTTATTTTGGGAATAACAAATAAATATTTTCTTTTGCTTTTATGAATAAGAGGAAAGAAAATATTTTTTACATTTAATAAGGAGTATATTTTTTATTTTTTTTACAATTTTATCAATAAAGATCACCGAACCCAAGAAGGGTTGCCTACGTATCTCATGGAGATGAGAATCAGGTGTGCGTAGTTCTACCAAAAAAAATATTCGTATTTATTTTTGGAATAAGAAATAAATATTTTCTTTTGCTTTTATGAATAAGAAGGAAAAAAATATATTTTTTTCACATTTAATAGGAAATATATTCTTATTTTTTTCAATTTTATCAATAAATATCACCGAACCCAAAGAGGGCTGCCTACGTATCTTATCGAGATAAGAATCAGGTGAGCGTAGTTCGACCAAAAAAAATATTCGTATTTATTTTTGGAATAAGAAATAAATATTTTCTTTTGCTTTTATGAATAAGAAGGAAAAAAAATATTTTTTTCACATTTAATAGGAAATATATTCTTATTGTTTTTCAATTTTATCAATAAATATCACCGAACCCAAGGAGGGTTGCCTACGTATCTTATCGAGATAAGAATCAGGTGAGCGTAGTTCGACCAACTTCTCATAAAAATGTTGACTTTTGAAAATTTTCCTTTTTTAGAATATCTTATTGTAAATATGCTAGGACCGAACTATTTGGGATTTGATCCAAAAAGAAAATATTCAACGACAACATTCAAAATGTGACAAGTAACACATAGTCATGAACATGCTGATCTTGTTTTATATGATCCTAACACTTGTGTTTAGCCATATAAAGTCAAACACAGATTACACAGATAAAGTGTATCCTAAGAGAAACATTGGTTGTATAAGGCTTGTTCTATTAAATTTGAAGTCCTTATAGAGTTGGTATCTAGACCGGCAATAAAACGAGTGGACAACTCGAGTTGGGAAGGAACAACTTATCGGTAGCAGGGCTTTCCGGCCTCACTGTTTGGACCTTTCCATATCCTAAAATATGTGTGACTAAAATCCTTCCCAGGAGCGTAATCGCATCTCTGGTATCTCAAAGAAAGGTTCAGGAGCGTACATCGCATCTCCAAAAAATGTATCTTTCAAAAGACTCAGATAGGTGTGTGAGAGAAGATAGTTTATATCACAGTTCAAATAATATCAATGCAATAATTAGCAGGCAAATATCACATTAAATCAATAAATACAATATTCAAAATAATAAAGTCATATACAAGTCAATATTGACAAGCTCGAATTCTGGTTATCCCCAGCAGAGTCGCCACCCCCCTATTTTTCCCCCTTGTGGGTTTTGAACAATAGAGTTTTTCCAATTAAAGTGATATTTTGAAAAGGGATTATTTTATTATCTAGAGTCGCCACTTGGAATTGAGTTTTGGTGTTCCAAGTCACCTAATTTTTTTGTCCCTAATCAAAAGGAAATGACTCTTTATTTTTTGTTCTGCGAAACAAAGATCGGGTAAGGAATTCTGTTGACCGAGAGGAAGGTGTTAGGCACCCCTCGAGTCCCGTGGTTCTAGCACGGTCGCTTTATTGACTAGTTTATGGCTTAATTCATTTTGAATATATTGTATTTATATGTTTTCAAAAAAAGGTCGTTTATCCGCCATCTTTAATTTATTTTGAACTCGTTTGAAACTGTTTTATTGTATTAGTGTGGTGTGTTGGTAGCAGCGCTTTCCAACCTTGCCACGGATTATTATTTTATCACTTTATAGTTTTGAAAAGAAGGTTTATTTAATAAAGTGTGAACCTAATATTTGCCTATCATTTTTATCCACCTAATCATAATCCTAAATACAAGATCCAAAAAATTTATTTATTTAATATTCTAAAAATATTTATCCCTTAAAAGTAATAATATATATATATATATGTATATATATATATATATATATATATATATATAAATTGCAGATTTTATTTCTGGTTTCATTTTATTTTCAAAAGAAAGTAAATTTAATTCGTTATAATTAAACTTCATTTAAATGTCAATTAATTATATCTCTTAGAACATGGATATTTTTTGGATTTTAATTAAGAATAAGTTTTTTTAAAAAAATAAATGTTTAAGCATGTAACATATAACCACATGTTACTTTAAATGTAACAGTATAAAAAGTTTAAACATATTTCAATATTATAACATGAAAGTTAAACATGCATAGAATTTGAATAACTTTGTAACATTTGAATCAAGTATTATATAATCATGAAATAAAGTAACATGATGAAAGTCAGGGGCTACCTTTTGTGAAAATTAATTCACAAGAAGAAAAGACCACATCTAGGACCACGGACCCGAAATCCCGAAAGCAAATCTTGAACTCAACTTTTGTTTTTCTCTAAAAAAATGTAGTATTTTTTCTACTGTGTTTGTGTATATGGGAAAAAGGAAAGAATTTGGTGTATGATTTTTTTTATCAGTGTTTTTGTTGTCTTCTTTGTTTTTGCTTTGTAGATGTGAAGAAAGAAAAGATGGATGAAAAATTATCTTCTTCTTTTTTGGGTGTGTGTCGTGTGTTTCTTTTTATGAGGGAGTGAGGGATGTGAAGATGTGGAAAATGAGGGAGTAGTGGGGGAGGAGTTGGAAATAATGGGTAGTTTTTTTTTTTTAAGTTTATTTATTTTATTTTGTCTTGAAAAGAAAAAAAAAGAAAGAAAGAAAAAATAAATATGTTAGAAAACTATTTCCAATTAAAAAATAAATAGAAAAGTTAACTAGAAAAAACATATATTTTTTATAAATTTTCTCTTTATTAAGCAAAACTTATATTAAAATGTGATTATGTTTTTGTTGTTTTCAAATTATTCTAAATAAGATAGAAATATCTAATTTAGACTCAAAACTAAATATTTAAATATTAAAAAGTAAATAACCTAAGTTTGGTCAAAAATTAGGTGCCAGTATAGAAGTGATTAATATACATATATTTTTTAATGAGAATTTTAATAGACACTGACATAATCATAAAAAATTATTCTGTTTAATCTTGGATTCAATTAGTTAAATCATCTTGAGGAATTGATATGGAACAAATTAATATAATATAATTCTTACTTAGAAAAGTTACCTAGTCGTCCAATTCAATGATTAGATCATAATTTTATATCGATATGTATAACTTTAAGTATTTTGATTTTTTTTTTTATATATTTACTCTCGCACTTTTTTTTATAGATGTTCTTAAATTTTGTATTCATATCTTAGGTTCATAAAGACATAGCCTTTAAAGCCAAAATGTCATTCCTTTCATCATAAAAGAAATATTTCACGTAATTTGTTTTGTAGATTATATTATTATAGTTATATATAGATATAACTTGAAACGTCAAAATATCATATGAGGCATGCCATATTAATAGAAAAACACTTTAGAATATAATTCATATATACAATTACTTATTCCACAATCATACATTAACATTTAAATTTATCTAGATATTTAAACGATCACTTGAAAGATATGAGCTCAGGAAAGGACTTCATGAAAGAAGACTTCTCAACATATCTTGAGTGCTCTATTAGCAAGCTTAAGCTCCAACCGTCTTAATAATTCTATAAAAATTACTTTATTTAATGTTATTTGTTTAAATTAAAACAATGGCAAAATACATAAATAGACACCTAAACTTGTCCTCATTTTTCATTTAGACACCTAAACTAAGACAAGTTCCTAATAGACACCTCAACTGCTCAGATTTGATCCCTTTAAACACTTTTATCCTACTTGGCACTCTCCGGTACTATTTTTTTAATTTTTCAGCCAAAAATAAATAGTTGCGGTCCCAAAAAAAAAAATTTATAAAAGTAGATTCTAAAAATTTTTTAAAAAATTTTTTTTGGACCATAACTATTTATTTTTGGCTGAAAAATTAAAAAAACAATACCGGAGAGTGCCAAGTAGGATAAAAGTGTTTAATGGGATCAAATCTGAGAAGTTGAGGTGTCTATTAGGAACTTGTCTTAGTTTAGGTGTCTAAGTGAAAAATGAGGACAAATTTAGATATCTATGTATGTATTTGGCCTAAAACAATCCTCGTAATAAAACTGCTTTCATAAGACTCATTATTTTGTCAATTTCATCATGTGTAGTCATTCAACATAAATCAAGTTTAATTTTTTTTTCCTATCAACACAGTAAAAAAAGTTAATTTACTCATTTAGATTCTCTAAAATACACGATTATCAATACACATTCACAATTTATCTTCTTTCATCAATTATCATCAAGCCTCATAAATACTATTCCCTTTGTTTAAAAAAATGATCCTTTTTTTAATTATTTTTTTTATAATATTTTAATATCAATTTTTCATGTGACATGTTTAAAGTCACAAGATTAAAGGGTATTTTGGTACATCTAACATAACTTTAATTTAAGATCACAAGATTAAAAAGTCTTTTTTTTTATTTTATTAAACTCCATGCCAAGCTAATCTAAGTCATTCTTTTTAAATCGAGGGGAGGGGGTTGGAGAATATCAACTATCATAAATGACTACAATGAATGAATTTTAGATGATAGAATTATCGTACGAAGATCCAAAACATAAAATTGAGTTGTGAATCTTCTGGACAAGAATGAACTTCAATAAATATTGATAATTTTTGAAGATTTAATCTGCCAATATGAATGCTAATGAGATACAATCAATCCAAAAGTATCTTAATAACTTACTTGATGAAAGTTTGAAGTGTCTGGATGAAAAGGATGGATGAGAGTAAATGCTTGAGGACCAAATTGTAAACTTCATATTTTAGGTGCTCTTGACCAAAAGGGAAGATTCAACTAGAATTATGATTTTTCAATGTTTAGTCTTATTTATAAGAGTATTAATTAGGTAGAGTCAATCCAAAAGTGCCTTAGAGATTCATCTTCACGAAAGTTGAACTATCTTAGTCGAATAAGAGGAGAAGCAAACTTCTTAGCTTAGAGTTCTAATTTTTTTCTCTCTTTTGAATTCTACACATGTAGGGGTCTAAATTGATGACCCTCCTCATGTTGAAGTTATACATACAATTGTAAAATTGTAATCATAATTGACAATCGTAGCCAAGATAAACTAACACTTTCATAAGTATTTTCTCTTGAAAATTTAGTGAAAGCTTGTCATAATCTAACAATGGTTATCGTTTGATTTCACATACAAATGCTCATTTTATCGTAATAACTCAATTTTTTTCTATATATTTACTCACAAAATTAATTTGAATTTAAGTGTAGAAATTTCATAATATATGTTATTTTCATGAAGTATTGAAGTGTCTCATACCACCCAATTTTATTTTATTTTATTTTTTTGAAGTATTTCGTCTGGACTAGAGGTAGTTTTGTTTAAATTTCATTTTTTTTTTCATTAAGAAATGATTAGTTTTAGTTACTCTTCTAATCCAATGTGACTAAAATTTTAAGAAGATTTTTCATAAATAACAAACTTGTAAAACATAATAGGCGAAAATAGCTAATGTTTCTAAAATTACGTTTTCTAACTTTGGTAATGGCAAAGGAAATGTATAAAGCCGTTTTTTTTTTTTGTAATGTATAAAACAAAAAATTCAACACCTTGTTCATTAAAGTAGAGACTTTTCAGCTATTAGTTATGAAAATGGTTTCATAAATAAAAGAAGTCAATAACAATTAGAATTCCTTTTCCTAATTGAAGTCTTCGTACCCAAAATAAAATGGTAGTTCCATTGTCAATAAAAAATAGATTTTCTTTCCTAATGTGACTCTTTTGTCCAAAAAAAGAAAAAGGTTCCATCGCAATTTCTTGCAGACTAATTGCGAAATGAAAAACATTACTATTTTCTGTGTTTTTGGGAAAATTTTACTAGTGAGATTTGTTTTGCTTTCTTTTTTTTAATTAAATTTTTGGTTCTGTGAGTGTAATGCGTAGTAGATTGAAAAAAAAAATGTATACATATCAAATATTGTATAAAATGTGCAGGAACTTATGCATTTGGGGCTTATACATATGGGCTTAATTTAGACTTGTACATGAAATATATAATTATACACAGTGTCATACAGTTTCTGTGTGCATACAGATTATATGTATAAGTTCCAGCAAACTTTATACAATTTCTTATATCTGGTCAAGAATAAAATTCTTTGTATAAGTATACACTTATTTGTTTGCAATAAAAATACACAGTTCCATGCATGTATATACTTTACCCAAAATTTTCAATGTTTCAAATGATTTTTGTATACATATCAAAAATTGTATAAATTGTGCAGGAACTTATGCATATGGGGCTTATACATATGGCCTTAATTTGGAAAACGTATAACTTTGTTAGAACTTGTACATATGCGGTTTAAATGAGAAAAATACATATCATAAATTACATAAATATGCAGGAGCTTATACATGTGGGCTTACTTTTAATAAAAATATACACTTATACATCTCCGTTTTTGTAAAAAAAAAAATATAGATCAGTTTTGTATAAGATCTCTGTCACAAGATACTTTTTTTTGTATAAAAATTGGGATAAAGGATGTAGATCTGAAGCAAATATACTATTGGGAGAAATATACATTACATGCATAGATGACCAAAACCAGATTTGTTTGCAAACTAAAAACAAGTCTAAGAATGCATAAGCTAAGAAATACCTCATTCTCGTCTGTGTATATACATTACATGCATAGATGACCCTGCAATAGTCTCAATTTCTTGAGTTAATCCGAGTAAAAATGAGGGCGATTCTTCCATTTTTTAACATGCACAGTGTATACCTCTCGTTATCCTTTTAGATGAAGAGTCCTCCACCATAATGTATTGCAAACGGCTTCAACTCAACGGCGGGTTTTGTACAAAATGGGGGGAAATTTTGAACTCTATCTGTAAAAATTAAACCCCGCCAAAAAAATTAAAAAGTTGTGATTTCTTATATGGATTTCGAAAAAAAAACTTACCTTTGTTAACTGATTTGTAGAATCCTTTGAGAGATTTTAGGGAGTGAACAATGGAGAAAAATGGGGGAATGGTTAAGGAAAATGGGGCAGATATCGTGTGTGTATATGGGAGAGAGAAGCTGGGAAGGAAGGCGTGTGGGGTCCACAAATTTATAGCCAAAAAAATATAAGTATTTGTCATAAAAGTAATAATATGAAAATGTAGTTGAGTTTTGTTATTTAGGATTATATGTTTGCTGATTCATGTAATTTTTTTCAAATTTTAATATAGATCCAAAAAGTGGCTAATCCACCAATTTCTTTTTTTTGAATAATTACCTTTTGGAATCTATTTTATAAAATGTTTATTGATTTTCAACATATTTTTTATTTATTATCTGGAGATTTCATATTTGAAATATTCACCATCTATAGTAACTGCATTATGTATTTTTTTTATGGGAACTGACCTATGCCAAAGGGTCCCCACTCCTTTGAACGGTCAGGGTTTGAGCGACACCCCCAAGCTTTATTATACATGACAACGTAAATAAAAAGGGAGGGGGGCATAAACCTTACCTCCATACATGGTCGGATCACAAGTCGGTCAACCAACTACAGATAACCAACTATTCCCCGGATCTAAAAAAGGAGCAAAACCTAGAATACACCTATGCGAGGACTCCTCGCAGTACATGTTATCTAGGAAAGCAATAACCAAAGGAGACTCTCCCTTTACAACGACAAAAACAAAGAAGAGGAAAACAAAAGGAAATAGGACATCAAGGTGGCTTTCTGATTGATTTCAGCATCCTTCTTCTGAAAGTTATCATCTGTAGATTGTCCAAACAATATAGAGCTTTGACATCCTTTGGTAACTGATGGAAATCGAAATAGAACTTAGGAGTATTCAAATTGTGGCTATGCTTGGCTAAGCAATCTGCCACAGCATTAGCTTCCCTATAATTATGAATGCATTTGAAGTCATCTAGTTGATCCACATGATCCATTAAACTTATCAGATCTTGAGTAATATGCCAAGGTGCCACTGCTTGTTTGTTGATCCATCTACAAAGAAGCTGTGAGTCGACTTCCAAGATCACCCTCCTTACTCCTTGCTGTAGACAACCTTTAAGACCCCATAGAGCAGCCTTCATTTCAGCTAGATTGTTGGAACCATTGCCCATTGGAATCGAGAAGGCCAAGAGGAGATCACCCTTAGCATCCCTGATGATACCCTCAGCTCCCATGCTGCCATTGTTAAGAGCACTTCCATCAGAGTTCAACTTGCACCATTGGTCAGGTGGTCTACTCCAGATCACCTGAGTGATTTTTATGTCATGAAAGCACCCCTCAACACACTGTACTAACTCACTCCAATTGGTAGGCCAAGGAATATAGGAGTAAACTGACTGCATGAGAGAATGGATGTCCTTGGTAATCAGGAATTTGACTCTAGACATATTGGACTTCTTCCCAGCATATCTACCTGCACATCTGTTTTTCCAAAGATTCCAGCAAACAAATATGGGAAGGGCTTGTAGAAACAACCTGTGAGCATCATTTTTATGATTATGCTGCCCCCACTTCATAATGATCTGATGCAAGGAGAGGTGATCACTGCTGATACCACAATAGCCAGCAAAACTTCTCCAGACATGTTTTGCAAAGGCCCCTGTAACAAAGATGTGAGCAATAATGTCTTCACCAGCATTAAGACAACAACAACAAGCTTTAGGATCATAACCAAATTGAATTAATCTCTCATTTGTTGGAAGTTTGCCTCTTAATGCCCTCCATAAAAGGAAAGAGCATTTAAAAGGGATGTTCCTATGCCATATGTACTTGTTGATAGTAGCTTTAGCCTTGTGATCTCTGATTAGGTTCCATGCTGAAGATATGGTGAATTTTCCATCCTGGTTTAACTTCCAAATAGCCTTATCAGGAAATCCAGGTTGAATTTGCAATTTAGTGTCAAGAATAGCCCCTACTAGATGATTAGGAGCCAAAGTTTGAACCATTTCAGCATCCCATTGATCATGTTGAAAGAAAGCTGCTACTGTAGTGTTATTGAGTCTACAGCTGACCTCTGTGAATTGTGCCAAAGGCCCAACTCCAAGCCAGTTATGTATTAAAAGTGAATTATTTATACTATATTAAAAGCGTGAATGCCCTTAGAAATATTGTTTGAATTTTTTGCCCTTCATTAAAATACTTCGCTCTTGACAAAATCGTCTTTTCACTAATTTTCTTGATTTATTATTTTATCTTTTATTTATTTAATTTCAAGATTTATTTTGGAATTAGAATTTCTTTATATTTGTAATTCAATTTAGGACAATTTTATATAAATAATTGTCTAGGCTAAGAAGGAAAGGAAGAATATTAATATTTTTCTAATATTTAAAACTTTGAAATTAACTAAATTTTTTATTATGAAATATTCTGTTAATAAAATTACGTAATATAACAATTTTTTTAAAAAGAAAAAGAGTAACTAAAATTATGTGTAATATTAAACTACTCCTTTTATATTTAGGAGTCTTTTTTAAAATTTAAATTTTAATCAATTAATTATTAAACTCCTAATTATTCAACTCCAAATTATTACTTTATGTATCCATAAACTATTAACATATCTCAATATTATAAGTAATTGAATTGATTTTTCTCATCTTTGTCCGTTCACGATAGATTAAACTATTGCATAAAATTAATAGCATTTATTTAATTTTGTTTATGTAATATTATATTTATTTTAATGGCAAGTACTATTTATATATAAATTTTAAATTGGCACGACACATACGTGCAAAGCACGTACACTAAACTAGTATATGCATTATAAATGTATTAAAATGTATTGTACTTATTTCAATAAAAAAAAATTGCACTATGTATTAAAAAAATCATGTATATAATATAAATAGATTACATTATGTATAAAAGTAATTTTGCATGCAATAAAGATGTATTAAGTATCCTAAAATATATTAAACTTATTTTGATAAAAAAATCTCTATTATGTAATAAAGTATATTATATATGTATTGAAATTATATTTTCATAAACAATAAATATTTTCTAAATGATCTTATTCTTAGCTTATTATATAAGAGCCGCTTAGTGCTGAAGCAGGCACGAGACCATCGACATGCCTGCTCCAGTTGTCTGTCGATTGATGTGTCTGTTTCAACTGTTTGATTTTACTAGATCATTTCTATTAATTATTTTTTCACCTACTTAAACTATAAATTTACAATATTATCTAATAAATTATTTTTCCCAAAAGGCATTTGCCAATTGATGTGTTTAAGTTAGTTGCTTGATTTTGCTATTTTTTCAACTGCTTCAACTATATAAGAGCCACTTAGTGCTAAAGTAGGCACGATACCGTCGACATGCCTGCTCCAACTACCGATTGACGTATCTGTTTCAACGGTTTGATCTTACTAGATCATTTCTATTAATTCTTTCTTCACCTACTTTAACTATGAAGTTACAATATTATCCCAATAAATTATTTTTTTCAAAAGACATTTGACGATTAACGTGTCTACTTTAGTTGCTTGATTTTGCTATTTAACTGTGATTTTATAATATTGCCCCTAATAGATTATTTTTTCTTAAAGTCAGTTGTCGATTAACGAGCCTACTCCAGCTATATTATTTTACAATATTACCCCTAATAAATCATTTCTCCAGTTGCTTCAACTACTAGAAATTTAAAGTATTTAAAAAATAAATAAAAATTTTGAACTCTTAAAATTTCATATATACAATATAAATTGGAACAAAATAATTAACATGTATTGTTTAAAAATAATATAAGATGTGCTATAAGTTATATTAAAAATATATTTATAAAAAATCTATCAGTAGTACATAAACCAAAATAAAAAAAAAATAACATGTGTTGAGCCCACAAGGGAGTTGGGCGAAGCAGGTAGCTCTCCGTCGACGTGCCTACTTGAGCTACCTACTTCCTCTCCTTTATTATATGGGGCCCCTAAAAATGTTTCGTGGATTTTTTAATTTAATCTTGTTAAGGCAACTGTGAAGTGACGCACTTGTTTCAACTACTTGATTATATTTCTTTAGTTGCTTCAATTAAGATTTTACAATATTACCCCTAATAAATAATTTTTCAGCTGCTTCAACTGTGATTTTACTATGTCGCTTGCTCAGTTATTTTAAATTATATAAATACTGAAATTAGGATAAAATAAATTTCTCCTTAAACTGGACAAATAAAATTAAATAACTATCTTCTAGTGATTTTATTTGTGTCAAAAAGGATGTACTTCTAAAAAATATAATATAAATAAATAAAAAAGTTTGTATATATTGTTTGAAATGATGTACAAAATACTATATATCACAATAATTGTCAGTTTGTGCTACATAATTGAGACGTCGAAAGTAACATATATTTTTGAAAAATAATGTAAAATATACTATAAATTACAACAATTAATAATTTAAAATATTTTTAAAAAATAGAGAAAATTTTGATTGACTCTCAAAATTTTATATGCGCAACATAAATCGAAACAATATAAACAACATATATCTGTTTAAAATTAACATAAAATAAACTACAAGTTGCAATAATTAATAGCTTAAATTTTTTTAAATATATAAAAAAAATACCTATTAGTGTTGCGTAAATCAAAACAAAAAATAACATATGTTAGGCTTGTGCCTTTCTATTCTAAACTAAATATTGTCTCTGTTTTTATTATTTCTATTTAAATTGACAAAAAACTTATATGTCAAATTATTTGACTCAAATATATCAAAAATATTCTTTAACCTTGTGGTAATATGCCATAAGAAGAGTTAAATTTTAGAGGTTGCCAAAAAAAAAAATCATTTTTTTAAATGAATTAAGAAAATGACAAATAAATCAAAATGTAAAAAATATCGTACTTTAAGCTTAAATTTAATTATACCAGTGAAAGTGTAAAAATATTCAAACCTATGCCCGAGCAACGTCTGTCTACCTTTTTTTTTTGGAAAAATTTCATAATTGAGCAAACATTCACTACAAAACAACATAAATTAACTATAATTTTTTAAAATTACATACAATAACCAACGTTTGAAAAAGATGGCTATAAGATTTTGTGGGACCCACAACCTTTTAGTATAAATCCCTTCATCTCCCGCCTTCACTTTCTCTCTCCATTCTATACCAAAGTTCAAGATTTGTTTCCATAGTTGAGCGCCTAAGTTATCTCCTTCAATCCCTCAACAAATCATCCTCTACACAGGAAAGAATTTTAAAAAAAATTCCTAATATCCATCCATATCTCATAGCTTCAAATTCATATCAATTTTTGGTGATTTTAAATTTTTAGTTTGAAATTTTCAGTTTCCCCCTTTCTTATACACTTGTTAACCCTATTTTTTTTCACAATCGAAATATCACCAGTACACAACTACACATTATGACCAAAGAATCATCATCTAAGAATATAACTAGAGGTATAAACTTGCATGATAAGGTTATGAGTGATTTGTCATCTTTTTCGTTGGGTATAACTCAAGAGGTTGATACACATTTTTATATAAACTATTATTTATGTATAATACAGTATAAGCTATGTTACACACTGCAAATATACATGCATGCATGTTTGGGTAATTATACCCTGAAGATATATTTACTTATGTAAATGTTATTATTATACACATTTATTTATGTATAATACTATTATACAATATAAGCTTTGTTATACACTGCAAATGTATATGCACGCCTGTCTGAGTAATTATACAATTACAATACAGTTATTGTATATCTGTGAAATTTTAGTCTATATTATGGGGTTTTTGATACAGTTATACATATACATTTATGTGTATATGTATTGGAATACACTGCATATCAGTAATTTATACATAAAACAAATGTTGTACATGACTGTGTGCGTAATAATAACCTATACATATGTGATAAGTTATATAAACATATACATTATGGGGGTTTTTGATACAGTTATATATAAACATATATATATGTATTGGAATACACTGCATATCAGTAATTTATACATAAAACAAATGTTATACATGTCTGTGTGCAAAATAATAACCTATACATATGTAATAAGTTATATAAACATAACTTATATTGTATAAGAAAATAATCTGACCAAATGTTAGGCCACTGTCTATTGATGTCAACAATCAAAAACTTTGAAATTTGATTACTTGATAATTCTTATTGTATATCTGTGAAATTTTGGTCTATATTATGCGTTTTTTTAATACGATGGTTGTTGTATTGTTGTTATCTTCTGACTTTCCCCAATTTGATATAACATAGTTGTGAATCATTATACCTATTTGATTGGGTTATCGAAAAGGAATGTCATAGTTGCTTGATTACACACAAGAGATTATAAATGTATATGCATATCTGTCTGAACAATGCATTTGTTTTTACTTACTTTTGGTCTTATACATACATACATACACATAGTTAAGCATGAGTTATACATACATATTTCATTACTGATATAAATGTTATTATTATACACATTTTTATATACACTATTATTTATGTACAAGTTGTTAATATATAATTGGATAATCATACAACACACAAATATACAATGTTACGTTCACTGAGTGATAAAAGTTTTTTAGTCATTGCCAACAGCTTATACAGTATAAGCTATGTGTATACACTGCAAAAACTTATGCATATCTGTCTGGGTAATTATACAATTACAATACAGTTATTGTATATCTATGAAATTTTGGTCTATATTATGTGGTTTTTGATACAATTATTGCATATACATTTATGTGTATGTTGTGTATATGTATTGAAATACACTACATATCAGTAAATTATACATAAACAAATATTGTGTATACAATGATATCAGTAACTTATACAGTTATTGTATATCTGTGAAATTTTAGTCTATATCATGGGGTTTTTGATATGATGATTATTATGTTGTTGCTATCTTCTGACTGGCCTCATTTTGATTTAAAATAGTTGTGAACCATTGCACCTGTTTGATTGTGTTGTCGGAAAGGAATGTCATTATTGTTTGATTACACACAAGACATTATAAAATGTGTATGCATATCTGTCTGAACAATGCATATGTTTTTGCTTATTTTTACAGCAGGGAGTTCAATATATTATGAAGGGACCCCTACTGTCACTCAACATATGCAGTGTTACATAAATATAAATGTGATGGATGATTTGACAACAATAACTGACTGAAAGCCAGTTGAGGAGGTTTCATGAAACCACATGTTTCTCACATCTATTATACATCAATCAATGCAATGTTCAAGATTAGATATTTAGGGTTTTCATGATATTTGAGGTGCAGGGCAGTTAAGTGACGCATACGCTATCCATGTAAATGGTTCAACACTACGATTCACTTGCAGGGATTTTGCAATCATTTCTGGACTGAAGTATTGTGACGAGTCATCAAATTTTATGTTCAATACTAAAGAGCTGAACAGACTAATGCAACAATACTTTGGAGATACGAATAGATCAATTAGCAAGCAACAACTGGTTGCCACTTGCATCAACAAGGTCTGGGGCAACAATGACGACGACGCTCTGAAGTTTGCCACACTGTATTTTATACACAACTTTATTATGTCAGAAGAGCCATCCTCTAGAATAATAGGAAGGAAACATTTTGATCTAGTTGAATCTGGTAGACAAGTTGACTATCCATTGGGCAACGAGGCATTCGAAGAGTTTCTAAAGAATTTGCATGCCAAGATCAGCTTGATTGGAAAGTATTATAGGATTCACGGGTTCCAACTAGCCATGAAAGTTTAGATATACGAGCGTTGCTCATATGTCAATCGGAAGATTGTTGTTAAAGTTTTTTATCACATTCCTAGGATACGAACTAGGTAACCACAAATGAAAAGCCTTGATATGATTTCTTAATCAATTCATTGTTTCGAGGCATTCGTAAAAAGGTATAACATTTCAATCATTACAATAACACTATCTTAAATTTTACACTAATTAATATAACTAATTCCTAACTGAAACTTTTTAAGTTGTCCTAAAAAACATAACACCAATAGAATAGGAGCTCTCAAGTATGCAACTTCTGCCAGAGCACGTTGTATCAGATACAATACAGACCCCAACACCTCAGGCCAGCTGTCGTTAAGTTATCCATCCCGACTGTAACACCCGACAAAATTATCAAAATATCCCTAGAGAGAGGGTATGCACGTAACACATCTTCCGATGCTCTTATGGAAAATCTGAGGCCGGATTCATGATCACCATGAAAAGTTGAGTGGGAAAATGATCTCAGACGATTTTTAGAGCGACCCAATCAAAAGATAATTTTTCGATCCGAAGTGCAAAACAGTGTTAGTACGCGACAGGGGCGCGTCGCACACCCACACTTATATTCTTTTTGAAATTTTTGAGGGGATTGAGAAAACTCGTTAAGAAAACATTTTCTGAAAATACACAGTATGCTACTAGTCCGTATCGCGGACTGGGTCTTTTCCGATTTGAAATTTTTTAAATTAGTATGAGAGGCATTCCGGTCAATTCCCCACCTCTCCTAAACTCTATACACGATCCAATAAGGTCGTTTTGATGTAAAAAAGGGTCTAAAACCCCCATTCTAAGTCCTATTCGAATATTTTACTAAGGCTAGAGCTTGAAGAGAGAAGAGAAGAGCTTGAGTTGAGAGATTCGAGAAGAGTTTCTTAACGTGCTTGGTTGATAGCTGCATCCCAGGTACGTAAGGATAAACTAAAAACGTGGGATTGTTCTCTCATGTGTCCCATAAAGGTCATAGATGCGTTGATGATTGAAGAGTCTACCTGTATGAATTTTTGATGGTTTTTCTTAAAAAATTGATTTGAAATTACATGTTTTCTATGTTGATGATCATCATACAAATTATTTTCTTGAATTGAATATTTTCATGAGAATTTGCATAACTCTACATGACTAATTTGAAAAGCATGCATAATGAACTTGATAATTGAGTCGAGAACCTTGAGTTGAGATTGTTAATTGCGATGAGGACATGATGATGAGTTGATAGAATTAATTGTCTTTTGAGTCTCTATAAATGAACTCTACCGATGTGTCTATTCACTTGCTTCTTAATGATTGTTATAAATCTTGAGTCATTGATGAGATTGATTGATGAAAAGGTTAAAGTCCCTATGAGATGATTGACAAAAGAGTTAAAGTCCCTATGAGATACCAGTCATTGATGGGGTTCGAGTCCCTATGAGATTGGTTGATCGAGCACCAAAAAAGCTAAGAGTGAGTCCTGCTCGAACTCATTAACTATGTCACCAAACGTAGGAGTGCACTAAGTTCGTTAGAGTCGGACAAGTCCCTATCTTGAGGGCTAAGTCTGTTAAAGTCGGACAAGTTCTCACTAGAGGGCTAAGTTCGTTAGAGTCGGACAGGTTCTCATTCTATGGATTAAGTTTGTTAAAGTCGGATAGGTCCCCACCTTATAGTCCTTGAAACAATAGAGGACTTATTGAGTACTGACTCCATATTGGGTGAGCTGATATGGTTTTCGAGTGTTCCCTACCTGGTAAGTTTGAACAGCTGTGGCAACATCAGCGTGATTGTTGTCCATTCACTGGCTCATAAGTGATTGTTGTCGAATAAGAGAAACTCCCATAAATTTCCTACCTTGAGTACTCCAAGTCTAGATGAGATGAAAGGGGGTGAGCCCCTCCGAGATGAGATGAGATGAGAGGAGGTGAGCTCCTCTGAGATGAGATGAGATGAGATGAGAAGAGGTGAGCTCCTTTGAGATGAGTTTGAGACTATTGATGAGTTTGAGTTATTGATGTGTGACTTGTCTACTCTTTATTCTTTCATAGATGGACATTTGATGATTTAATGTTTATTTTGAGTTGATGTCATTTCCATACTATTCTACCTATTTCTGTTTCATTCAACTATATTACATACTAGTACATTCCAAGTACTGATGTCCACTCTGGATTGCATTGTTTTATGATGCAGAAGCAGGTACTAGAGATCGTCAACAGGCGCTCCATTGAAGATCTGAGATTTGCAGCTAATTTGGTGAGCCTCCCCTACTTTAGAGGATCCGCCATGATTTATTCATCTTGTCTTAGAGTTAGAGATTGACCTATTTCTTTATTTTGATTTTTGGTAGTCATGGGTTTGTCATTAGCACCACATGAGCAGTAATAGAGGCTTCGTAGATGATGGTTGAGCGTTGATATTGAGATTGTGAGCTAGTTCTTTCTACTGGCCCTCATTATTATCTATTCATTTTGAGACTTTAAATGAGATGTGCCCATTTACTTATTTATACTTTCCGTTGTTCATTAGAGTTTATTGATTGAATGATGTGATGAGGCTAAGTGGTTCGCTTGGGGACTAATAATAGTCTTTGAGTGCCGACCACACCAAGGGAACCCTCCTGGGGCGTGACACCGACGATGATTTTCCAGAGCCCCCCATTTCAAGACAGAACAAAGGAAAAGAAAAAGTAATACCTTGTGCATCACCCGCAAGGAAAACATTGAGGAGTTTTGTAACAAAAGTTGCTCAAAAGTCACTGGATAAGAGACCACCGCCTCATTGTCTAGCGTCGTGTTCACCCCAGGCCAAGACAATCCCAATCAATAAGAAGAATGCGAAACGAAATGCAAATGCTGCAAAAAAGATACAAACAAGGCGACCATTGGAACGTAAAAAAAAAAGACACAGTTCCCATGTCTTCAAGCAGCAAAATAAATGAACCAATGATTTTGTGTGATGAATTTGAATCGTTCAAACAATATGTATGTAAAAAACTCATAATACACACCTACTTGTTTTTGTTTATCATTGACCGATGTTGTAATCGTAAATCAACTGCAGATAAGGGAAGAGTTTAAAGAATTGAAGACGATGGTTTAAGAGAACTTCAAGGCAATTTTGAAAGCCGTGAGAAGCAACAAAAACGATCCCAATGAGGATATGGAACATGCCCCAGTTCATGAAATGGAACAAGATCACCATGAAGTAACAAGTACTCACATTAGCCAAGAGGTATAGTATTACCTGTTTTGATATCAATCTTTTTTTGTATAACTTTATACATTTCTCACACAAAAAAAAAAACACAGTGCACCAGTGTAACTTTGTACATTTCTCCCACATACATACACAATAAACCAATGTAAATTAATACAACTAATTCAACCCCTTGTTTGTGTATAAATATATTAGTTTTCTTTTTTAAGATTTGTCAAATGTATACACCATTAGCATATTCAAAATCGTATATACAACTATCAGATCTTCCCCTTTTTGCATAAATATGTTTTGTTTTTTTATAGCATTAACTTTATACATTCCTTACACATAAATACACATTATACACATAAATATGTATACATTATCAGCATATTCAAAATAATATACACAAACTACCAGATCTTCTGGTTTTGTACAAATATGTTTTGTTTTTAATAGTATTAACTTTATACATTTCGACACATTAATACACATTATACATTTAACTTTGCATATACACAACTATAAGTTCTTCTTGTGTTTGTATAAATATGTTTTCTTTTTTATAGTATTCCCTTTATACTATTGTTCTATAGTATTAACTTTATACATTATACACTTTATATTAACATGCTGTATATAATTTTCAAACACACAAAACTTAGTGCACAACTAAGACTACCTCCCTTTTTTGTGAATGTATATGGCTTTTAATCTAATCAATATACACTCAAGGCTTCTGTGAATTTTCTAATTGTGCAAATCATACGCTTTGCAATTGTGAACAACCTATTGTCAGATTTCAGGCTTAGGGCGGAGGAGGACCCGCAAAATCTGCATTTCTATTCAGCGACATGTCACGCACCCAACAAAAGTGCATTTATGTTGATACAGAATAGCTAGAGGTAACACTTCTATTCCAAAAATAATACCATGGTGGTTACCAATTACGCTGAATAAATAAAATAACTTTATAAAAAATTGTATAAAAGAATATATACGAACACTTTCGATTCCAAAATGTATATTACATTCTTTTATACTTTATACAAACGCACACGCTATGCACAAACGTTTCAAATTACACTGCAGAAACGAGGTGTTCAAAGCCGTGTGGAGTCGCCCGTAATTGTTGAAATCAATCACATGGACGAGCAAAGCTTGTTTGCAAAGAAACGAGCGACAAAGAGGTATATGCATGCCTATATTATCTATCTGACATAATATCTAATAAAATCCAACTTCATTGTAGTTTTATGGTGACGAGGCACAAGCAAAAACCAATGCAATGGATGTCACTCTTGAGCCAAATGTCAAAGATAAATGCCACGCACCAGATTTCGACAATCGAGAGGTACGTGCGAAACTATCTGGGTACAAAAGTTATATCTTCAATGCACGTGAGACTCTGAAAATTTTTATATTTCTTTCAGGAGGTAGACTTAAATACAGAAGCAGCTGACTCCAATTTGGGTGAGAAGCAGGATTCGATAAAGGGAGACCTAAACTAGGCTCAACATTTTTCTGAATCTCAATTTGAACTGCTTGACGAGCTTCTCCTAAGCCTTAATACAGAGCACATTAACAATGAAATGAGGATTGTGATACATCCATTGGCCTATATCAACACCCCTCCACTTGAAATTGTCGGGATACCAGTACCAGCCAAGAGAGCCAAATACCCAGATCCATATAATGTTTCACCATACCTGGCAACATTCGAATCGGAAACAGATAACATTACTCTAAAACACAACTCATATACATTTTTAAGCATATTGTGTGTTTGTCGAACAAATATACACACAAACATTATACACACACTGACTTATATACAACTATAATTTCCTATAGACAGCTAGTTCATCAATCAAAAGCACCCATTCAACTCAATATATGCCACACATGATACTTCTCTGTATAAGCAACTATGGGACTGGTTGTTAGTTGGCCTCCTAGCTAGACATCAAAACAAGTAAGTATTTTGATTATTGTTCATGTCTATATATTATTATTATTCAAATACTATCAGTTTTCTGAAAACTGTTTCATTTAATACCAAAACGATAGGAAACACAAAGAAGATCACTAAAGAAACATAAGGCTGCCTTGCCTGTGTCGCTTGGGTTTGGTGTAGCAACAATATCAAACAAAAACTGGTTTTACAAACTGGCAAGTGTGGGGTAGCTGATCGATGACTCAGTATGTATCAAATAAATATTTAGTCCACACTAAAAAAAGAAAATTTCAAATTGCATAATACTTATATTTAATGTATTTCCTTTTTATACATTTTTCTAGCATATATATGTGATCATGTATTATCTTAGAAAAAAGTCAAAGTATTCCATGAGCAATACATATCGATTCACCACTGTGGACTGTAATTTTAGTGCACTGATACATGGCATCTGGGCTTCGTATGCCGATTCTGAAAATGATGTGTGCAATGCTAACTCGAAACGAACAGTATGCACATACATAAATGGATTCATGTTGCAGGTCGCTGTGCCATGGCACACAGTTGACAACATATTCATTCCAGTATATATGAAGGATAAAGTCCATTGGTTCGCCATAGTCATATGCTTCACCGACCGCACCATATACGTATACGACTCCACCAAATCCATTGTCCACGATGGGTTTGTAGCTAAAGAGGTCAACAAGTACACGGAATTTATACCAACGTACTTGGCGACTGAGGACTTTTATGAAAAGAAGGGGTTAGACATACAAGAGCACCCAAGTTATAAGCTGCACTCTGAATATGATTCATTTGACATAGTTCATGTGAACAACCTACCCTACAGCCTGAAGATAGCTTGTAAGTTACCTAAAAATCTTATTCAGTTATCATTTTTATACAATTACATGATTATATATACAACTTTTCCTGTTTCATTTTGGGGGTCTCTTCTTCAGGGAATGTGGAGTATATTTGGCTGCATTTGCTGAATTTTTTAGCGATGGGAATGGCATTCTAATAACCACCATTGATTCAGAACGAATGCGCACTCGATACGCAACTTTTTTGTGGGACTACGGTACGAGGAAGCTACAACAAGACGCGATCAGTGACAATGAGGCACCGCTAAAGCCAAATAGGATGTCTGCTTGCACTGACAGTGAAATAATTGAAATTTACTGATCATCAGTTTCTGCTGAACTCATCTTTTGAAAACGTAGATTAACTTAATATTTGCTAAGTGTTTCATTTTCTCCTTTTTGTGGATGGTGTAGCTTTTTGCCAACGAAAGAAGGAAAATATTTTAGGCTTTGGTCACACCATGAAATTTGTTTAATATCCCAAATAATCTTTTATTTCTCTTAATGTGAGTTACCCATGCAAATAGTTGATATACAATTTTTTACAAACAGGGGAATCATTCACATGTTTATACATAAGGAAAATATAAAATACCAAAATGTATAAATAAAAACAAAATTACACTTTTTATACGATTGGCAAAAGATCTGACACTTATACTATAAAAACCTATTATATATCGAATAGTTGAAAACACAATCATTATACATATTACACTCATTAATATAGTCATATAATTACACAAACTGCATAAGAAAACAGGAAAAATACCAAAATATATAAATAAATACATCTTCACGCACAATTAAGCATTTTTATACAAAACAACATCATATTTAGTTAAGTATTTGTGCTTACGATCCATATTTTACACATTCGAAAAAATTTTATACATAAAAATGTATACTAAAATTCATTAACCTCAAAAGGAATTTTTTTTCATATCAAATTTTTTTATACATCTTATGTTAAATATATAAGCCTGTCACACATTCACTTATTAAAAAAATACATATATTTTATACGACATATATTAAGTACAGATTTTTTAGTTTCGATACACACAGGTGCATATACAAAACTACATAATAAAATTGCACCTATCTTTATATTGGTTTCTCCCGTATAATCAATCGAAACTATTTGCCCAGATTAAAAAAAATACAAAATTAAATCATACATATCCATTGACAACCAAAAAATCACTCTGTTTAAAATGATAGAAGCACAAACTTGACATATAAGTCAATTTATTTTATTTAAACCGGCTGACAAGCAAAACTACTTCCATAAATCATAAATATTAGTCCATACTAAGTACTACGGGGCCTATTCCTACATAACCCATTGTTGTGACCTGCAATTCCACATGTACTACATGTATTTTACACTTGGTTGCTAGCAGCTCCGAGAATGACTTATCTCTAGTCTTCTTCTTTGGCCTTCCTAGTGGTCTTTTAAATACAAACGGTAGAACCATATTAGCCAATACATGGTCTGGTATTGACCCAATCCGTTCTACCCGGCAGAGGATAGATTGACATCTCATAAGTTTTCAACATTGTTTTTAATTTATATAAATCTGAGCAATGTTCATCTGGTTCTAGATGTTTATACTTTAACACAACCCAGACATGTGCACATGGTATTTCATCAATCTAAAATCGACCGCAGCTACATGTCCTATTTTTCAAGACATACTATATACGTTCTCCCTTCATCACTAACATTATGCACGTGGACACTTGACGATACAACCTATTCAAAATTACAAAGAAAACAAATAAAATATACAATAAAAAAAATTATGACTTATTTATATTTATACAAAAAATAATAATTACCGTCATCTTCGTACTCTTGATTTCGTTTTTCACAAGTATATCCCAGAACTTACCCATAAGTGGGGTAAACGTATAAGTTGCCTCCTTTTGATTTTCACAGTTCCATCTGCCAAACATCAACCGCACTTCTTCCAAAAAGTCAAAAATTCACGCGCCGACACAAATGCTGAATTAATACTTTCTGCAAGGTTCGAAGTCATACACCACGTCCCGATGAGCGGGTGCATAAAATCCTAGCCCACTTATCATACCCAGCCAGTTGCAAGTACTCTTTAACTCTTATATCAACCTTTTCCACCGTTTCCATCAGCCTTTCAAAATCAACCTGTGTATAAGCCTTTGCCATCGTATAAAACACATCGTTCAATTTTGCATGCAACTTCCGGTACCTTGTCTGGACATTGTTCCATAAGTGCGAGATACAAACATAATGAGAAATTCCATCATATATCGTCATAACAACCTTTATGATGCTCTCATTTCTATCTGAAACTACACACATCCCATCCCTTTGTCCATATGCTTCTTTAAGCTGCCGAAAAAACCAAGTCCAGGAAGCATCATTTTCTGAATCCATAACTCCATAGGCTAGTGGAAATATGTGTCCTGTGCATACAATAAACCCATTCTTTCAAGTTAAAAAAAATGCACATAGTATAACTATTACATGAATTAGAATTATACATATAAACACATGACATCATACCTGCTCCATCCATGGTACTTGTAGAAAGGAATTGACCATTATTCGGACCTCTAAGGTGACTCCCATCCACAACAATCACAGGCCTACAGTGATCGAACCCCCTTATAAAAACATGCAGAGCAACATACACGTAAAGGAGCTCACCTTCTTCTCTCTTCTTTAAACATATGTGTGAGCCCAGATAGATACTTGCCAACATGTATAAAAAAGCAAGTAGTTCTTTATACGATCCAGATGGAGTCCCTCTTAAACAATCCAATGCTTTCTCCTTTGCCCTCCATGCTAATATATACGTAATATCGACCCCAAGATCCTGTTTGACATCATTTTTTATATCTGAAGCCATGTACTTTCTCTTATGATTTTCCAATCTAGGCCTCACAAGTCCACCAATCAGATTACTGGTTGCCTGCCGTTGGGAGTATACTCGATCTTTCAACGGACACATATGACCCATGTTGAATGTTCTAATCCGAAATATGGCAGATTTATTAATTGCAGAAGCTTTCATCAACCATTCACATTCTTCAGTTTTATACACAATAGTATAATTGCACTCATTTACATAAAAATATATCCACCACACGATAAATGTATTTTTTACCCACCAATTAAATCATAGAAACTTGTTCATAGAGATTTCTACAAAAAAAAAAAATAATGATAGTACGAACAGTTTATGTATGATTTGTATATACCTTATTGCATTAGACCTCTTTGACCAAAATTGGAACCTTTCCGCAATCGCATATTGAGCCATAACAGCTTTTGATGTAGCCTTTTTTATGTCTACCTGGTCTACCTCCACATACTTATGCGAAGGATCACATATGACTCCATTCATGTCTCCGGGACCAAAAAAATGCAAGGGATCAACTAACTCATCCACAGACAGATCACGATTTTCAAAATCATCCAATTCAACTATTAGATTTGCCCCCAACACCGAAACTGATTGTTCTGAAGAACTTCCACCAACATCAGTATTGCATATTTCCTAATAAAAATGCTTGCACAAATTGGATACTTACTATAATCATTTCTTCAACATAACATAAACCCTCACACATATATCATTGTGTATTGCCATTGGCATATCTCCATGGCCGACTTTGTACTCCATCCTGATTATATTCTTAGTAAGATCAACATCAACTTGGTTTGCAATCAACGTATACAATTCCAGGTAGGTTGCATGCTCTTCAAAGACAACACCCTCCAAAATATAGTCAACGTAACAATTTTCATCATCCCACCGTTCCGAATGCATCACCATAAGAGCTATTGAAGCCATTGCTATAAACAACACATTATATACGTTAATAGAGACAAGTAACATATACAACAAATTACAAGCTAATACAAATACAGGTATATTGCAGCACTGAATTTTTTAATTCTTATATACATATCTGACTAGCAAATATATACAACAAAATACAATATACAAAACATAATTTGCAAACTCATACATATACATATACATCTAATATTTAATTCACACACCAATACACACGAATATTGTGCTACAATTCAAAAATGGAAAAAAAATTTCATAATTGAGCAAACATTTACTACAAAACAACATAAATTAACACGTATATTGCAACACTGAATTTTTAATTCATTTATACACATTTGACTAGCGAATTTATACAACAAAATACAATACACAAAATATTTTTTTTACAAAATCATACATATACATATAATATTTAATTCACACACTAATACACATGAAAATTATGCTAACATTCAAAAAACCCGTTCTTATACATCGATAATTTGGATGTATAAGTATATACATTATATTCAAAAGTTTGCATGCGACTTCGTTCAACTCGTTCAACTTTGCATCTATAAATCTATGCATCTGCATATATCGTAACTGTTGTATAAATTAATCAAAAAACTATATACATCTATGTTTATACGCGAACAAATTCATCAAGCCAACAAAAAGTCATAACTGTTTATACAAGCAAAATTAAGTTTTTTACATACACATTTGTGCGACAAAACCATCAACTGTTCATATTCCTAACATACAGATCAACACATATACTCAAAATAATAGATTTTTTCGGAGCAATAAAAACAAATAGTAACAAAAGGTCAAAAGTTTTTTAAAAAGAAAACAACAGAAAAATTCTACAGGATTTGAATAAGATTTGTAATTCGTATAATATCGTCAACTCACATGAGCAAATGTATCAAAACGAAATCAAATCTCTCTGTTATCACCGAAATTTTTTGGTAATGTTAATGTAGTTTTAGCGCAAAACCAAGCAACTATGACATTTGGTTTTGGTTTACAGATTCATATTAGGTAATAAATATTGATTACACTGATCTTCCATTATTTAAGGAAATGTTCTTTTTATTGCATCTAATCCGTAGCTAATCAATATAAAATGCCAGCTCAATATTTTGTATAAACATACACACTTTATATAAATTAAGATTCATGATCATAAGCTATAAAATATAATTTTAGAAACGTAGTTATTTTAAGCTAGTGAAAGGGTTGTTTATTAAAATTCTATTTTTTTTTTTGGGAATTCTCTTTGCCGGTAGAACCCTGATTCTGTAAACCCCGAAATATTGTGGTAACAACGGCAACAGGCATGGACTGCAGAAACTGGGACGAAGACATATACAGAGACTCCATTATACTGGAGAGGGAATCCCAATGTCGAACGGTCTTCCGGACTGCATTCGCCCCGAACCCGGACCATAATTCCTATCCGGACCTCATCGTCGCCGCCACGAGCGACGGCTCCATCGCCGCTTACTCTATCTCTTCCTGTCTTGTAAGCTCAATATCTTACTCTTAAGAAATAGAGAAGAACGTGAACATAGGGAATACTCTACTAACTAATTGCTATTATTTGTTTCCTTTTTCTTCTTGATAGGGATTGAGCTCCGCGGGCAAGTGAGTTTCTGTTTTCTCAATGTTTTCGACGTCTGGTGGTCATTTTTGGTTTGAATTAATATTCTAATTGGTGACGTTGGTCCAGTAAATTCGTGCCAGTAGCTGAACCTAGTTGGCTGGTGCAAGGACATGATGGACCTGCTTATGATGTTAAATTTTATGGTAACCATGATGATTCACTGTTATTGAGGTATATTTTCAAAATTTGGATCTATTTGTACTGATGAAAACTTTAGGAAGATTTGCACAGAAGGGAGATAGTGCAACTTTTTTTTTGTTTGGAATAGGAAGTATCGGAAAATGTTACTTAAAATATTCAAAATTCAGGTACATAACTATTAACTCGACTAGAGCTCATATGTCAGGGCAAGTAGAGTAAACGTTGTAAAATTGTTCGACACTGTAAACGATCAGTTTTAGAGAGTTGTAGATGATGACTTGGCTGTGAAACTAGGTGAACTAATTATCTTGTTAATCAAGTAAACAAGTGAGGCAATTATATCGTGGTATTTATCATGTAAAAGGCTCCTATAAATTTCTCTGACAAGTGTTGTTTATTCTATCATACATGCCAATTCCTTGTTAACATATGTAAATTTCATGCAGTTGTGGTGATGATGGTCGGATTCGAGGATGGAAGTGGAAAGAGATGTTGGGGTCTAAGGAATCAGCACAAGGTACCATCTTTTTTGTGTGGGCAGTAATGAATCCTTGGGTAGTTTGGGATTGAGCCATAGTTATATTGTTGTTGAATGATGGATTCTAACATCCTATGTTTGAACATTTGAAAATGTGGAGCTCCTCTGCTTTGCTTTGCTTCCAGTTCTAGCATCCAACTCTTTTGCTGCACTGAAACTCATGCAACTGAATGATTTCTTTGCCAGACAAACTTGTTATAATGTCCTCACAAAAGAATGGGGCCTTCAATACATATGTATTGCGTCTTTTCATCAGCTTAATAGATTAGAATTTATTTATTTATTATTATTTTTTTTTTAATAAATTGGTAAGGTTGTATTCTTTAGCATTAAGGGTATGCCGGCCACCCCTCCAAGTCTCCTATCAAGTCCACTATTTGATCTATATCTATAATACACAGTTGTTTACACAAAAAAGGCAGAGATACAATATAATTCCATTTTACTTTATGAATGGAATTGGACCTATCTTCAAAACATCTACCATTTCTAGCTAACCACACTGATCACCATATACATGATGGCACTTATCTCCACCATTTCTTTTGACTCTTTACTTCCATCCCTCCTAATCCAACAACTAAATAGATTTGATGTGTGCTCTAAATCTATCTTTTTTGTGACAAAGATAACAACTTATAATAAATCATAAAGAGGGCTGTGAAGCCAGTATTTACAGGTGTAATAGATGGCAAACATTGCTATTTTTAGGAAGATATCTACTGGCAAAAAGGAAACTATTTTTTTTGATAAGGTTAATTAGTATTATAAACAAGAGAGTTACACCAAATAGTGTACTTACGTAGTAATTACATCTAAAATATATAGGAAAAACTTAGAGAGATTTATCACCTATGACCTTCATAAATTGTCTAAAAATAGAGAAATCTCCCCCGGATCCTTAAGTACAATATTGGTGCATCAAAAGTATAAAGTTGCCAAACAGTTCATTTTTAGGCTTTGGAAAGGAATGCACTTGTTCTCGAAACATCTCTGATTTCTTTCCTTCCAAATTGTCCACTAGATGCAAGAAGGGACAATCATCCGTCTCTCCTTATGTTCTGATTGATTCCCATCTCTGTTCCAACATGCCAAGACTTCTGTAGTGTTCCTTGGCATAGACCGTCTAATCCCCCTCAAGTTAAAGAACCGTTGCCAGAGTTGCTGAGTCACTTTACAATGCAGGAAAAAATGATTTATTATTTCTGTGTCAACTTCACAGAAGAAACATCTTGAACGTAACTATCCTCCCCTTTTCATAAGGTTGTCCTGAGTCAAAATAACTTGATTAGCAACTAGCCAAGTGAAACATGCCACCTTATATGGTATCTTTCCTGCCCAGATCATCTTCCAAGGCCACTCCTTAGTTTGAATTGATGTACCCAGTAACTTGTAGGATGATTTCACCTTGAACTTGCCATCTTTGTCCCTCTTCCATGGCGATCTGTCTTCCTCGCAGGTGAGGCTCTTGGCTTGTTCCGAGGTATTGTAGAATTGGATCATTTTCTCTACCTCCCAATCATTAAGAAATCTTCTGAAGGACAGATTCCAGCCTTGTGTATTTTTGGCTTCTGAGATTATAGCTTGTTTCTGTTGATTGATGTTGTAGATGTTCGGGAACTGTTGCCTCAAAGATGTTTGTCCCAACCATTTATCATTCCAGAACATAGTTTTTCTACCATTACCCACTTTGATAAAGAATTACCCCACATTCTTGGCCACTGAATTCTGATAGATCTCCATAGACCCACACCATAAGGAGTTTTAACTTCCTTAGTTGACCACGGGCTTTCCCTACCATATCTTGCAATGATGACTTCCTTCCATAGGCCCTGCTCATCTGTTGCAAATCTCCATGACCATTTTAACAAGAGGCTCTTGTTTTGTGCTTTTAAGTTTATGGTTCTCATTCCTCCTCCTTTCTTGTTGCTTATGACAACATGCTACTTGACCAAATGATACTTCTTATCCCCTTCGCCATTGCCTTGCCAAATGATAGCATCCAACTTTTTGATAATATTCCCAGGGATGGGAAAAAGAGACGCCATGTAAGTTGGCATGGTATCAAGAACACTGGTGATCAAAGTGACTCTACCACCCAAGGATAAATATTGATTTCTCTAATTAGCCAGCTTCTTTTCAAATTTATCCACCATAGAGTTCCATTTGTTCATGGACTTACTCTTAGCTCCCAAGGGCATGCCAAGATAGGTGGTGGGAAGTTCCCTTGTCTTACCACCTAGAATGTTGACCAAGGTACTGATCTCTGAAACTTCATTCACAGGATAGACAAAACTCTTTCACCAATTAATAAGAAATCTAGAAATCGCTTCAAACAAGATGAAAATAACCCTTAAGGAGCCGTTTGGTGGGAGGTATTAGGGGAAATAATCCACGGATTATCTATTGTATTAATTAATACTATGTTTGGTAGGAATTTGGACCCATGTAATAACTAATCCATGTTTAGTTAATACCCCATATATGGTAGTAACTAATACCTCCCATTTGGTGGTATTAACTAATACCTTAGATTTAATACCATGGGATTATATATAAAGATAAAAATATCCCTCAAATTCTTTTACACTATTTTTTTCAATTTTCTTGATTTTATGTTTTATATTTGTAGGTTTGTATTAGTAAATTTATTTGAATAAATTATCTTACAAAATTTATTTATTTGCTGGTTCATATTTTCATACTATAAAAAATAAATTTACTATGTCAAATTTTTAAATTTTATTAATTTGTGGTTTCATATTTACATCATCACAAAAAATATTTTGCCATATCAATTTTATTAATTTTATAATTAATTTAGTTGAGTGATTTTATTGATACAAAGCAAAGTTCAATGTTGTTAGATATATTCTCAAAATAAACACTATATTAGAATTACAACTTCCAAATTTTTATGTGTAAATATAGATTGTTTATTTTACAATTGTTTACTATCTTTTCAATTTTAACAATAGATGTACTATACCTTATTAAACTAAAAATTGGCGTTTTAGTAGTGATGAATTTATTAAGATCACAATTATTTGTTCTCAGGAAATAGTAAATATGATGACAAAATTATTGTTCTCCTAACTAGTTAGAAGCCACAAAAAAATAATCTACTTCAATCTAATTACATGAAATAGAAAATTCCATAATAATTCAAGGGTATAAATGGAAAAAGCTTTTTGTAGAGTTTTAAAACAAGCACAAGATTAGATGGGAAGCAATGAGCCAAATACTTGATAAAAAATAATCTCTGCATTACTAGTCCCCGCGTTACTAATCCCTGCATTACTAATCCCTGCATTATTCATTTTTGTACCAAACGACCCTTAAGTGTTTCCGTTGTTCTTTCTCTGCATCGCATAACACCAAGGTGTCATCAGCTTATTGCAAATGAGAGATAGACACTCCTACATTGGCAGCCTCATTCACTTTGAAACCCTTAATTCTGTTATTTTCCTGAGCGACTCGTCAGCCTATCACTTGGACCTCCCATAGCTAAAATGAAGAGAGAAGGAGAAAGGGGGTCTCCTTGTCTCAACCCTCTTTCCGAGGAGAAGCAGCCAGTTGGAGATCCATTGATCAAGATAGAAAACTTCACTGTGGACGTACAAAACTTCATCCATTTTATCCAGGTGTAGCCAAAACCTATCCTTCTTAGAGTTCCCCACATATATTCTCAATTCAGGTGATCATAAGCTTTTTCTATGTCTATCTTGCATAGTATTCCTGGGACTTTGGATCTGTATCTCATATCAACACAATCTTTGGCCACTAAAATCACATCCATGATTTGCCTGCCCTTAATAAAGGCCATTTTCTGATCATCCATTATCTTTGGCATAACTTTCTTGAGTCTCTCTGTTAAGATCTTTGATATGATTTTGTAAATACTCCCAATTAAACTAATTGGCCTGAAATCTGTCAGTTCGGATGAACCCACCTTCTTTGAATCAGTGCTATGAGAGTGGCGTTAAAGCTTTTTTCAAAATAGCCCTGATCATGAAATTCCTGAATAGCAGCTATCACTTCTTGTTTTATCATTTCCTAGCAGTGTATAAAGAAGGCCATTTTGAAACCATCAGGGACTGGTGCCTTATCACCTGTACAAGAGAACAGAATTTTTAATTTCCTGCTCTTCAAATTGGCCTTGCAGTGCTGTATTGTCCTCTTCATTAACCATAGACTGGAATCTAGGGTTAAACTGAGGTCTCCATACTTCTGTCTCAGTGTATAGTTTTTGGCAGAAAACAGTAATTTCATTTGCGATCCCGGTTGGTTCAGTCATGTTGGATCCATTGTAATCAATTTACCAATGTTGTTGTACCTCTTGTGGTAGTTGGTTGTTCTATGGAAAATTTTTGAGTTGCTGTTCCCTTCTTTAAGCCACAAGGCCTTGGATCTTTGCCTCGAAGCTACTTCCCCCCTCTTGGCAATTTCGTCAAACTCCGCCATCAATACTGCTCTTAAATAAGACTCACCATCAGATAGGGCTCTTTGGTCTTGTATCAAGTCTAGATCAGCTAACTTATTAAGAATGCTCTTTGCTCCTCTCTTTCAATTCGTCTTTCAGTAATCTCAACTTGCAAGCTAGAATATAATCTGGTCTTCCCACAAAAGTTGCAGAATTCCACCATTCTTTAACTCTTTCATTAAAGTCTTGAGTCTGCAACCACCAGTTCTCATACTTAAAATAAAAGATTGATCTCTCCCAATTGCCACATTCTAACAACAAAGGGTTATGGTCAGAAGTTACTCTAGGTGAGATTGATTGTGTAATCTTTCTAAAGGCTGCTTCCCATTCCTCAGAGATCAAGAATCTATCCAGTCTTGCTGTAATATCTTGTCTGTTCCCTTTCCTCCATGTGAATATGCCACCTACAAGTGGTAAGTCTTGTAGTTCCATGTCCTCCATAAATTCAGAAAATTCTTCCATTGCCTTACTGAAATTGTTACAATTCTTCTTCTTTGATGGGAATCTTACTATGTCGAAATCCCCAGCCACCACCGAAGGTCCACTGAAAAGACCCCTCACTGCCCCCAATTCTCCCTATACAAGTGGTAAGTCTTCTCTTTCTTCTCTATTATTTGGGGCATAAACACCTGACAAATGCCATCCAAATTCTTGTGCTTTCCCGCTGAACTTACAGGTGATATTGTGAGCCCCGCCCCTACTTCACATACTTTACCCTCCCAAATACTACTAACCCACAAGATAATTATATCCCCTCTTGTCCCACCTGTATCTAGTTGTGCATATTTGACCTTCCTATTTGCCCATAACTCTTTAACAATCCCACTTATATACACCATTAATTTTTGATTCCTGGAAACAATACACCTCTGCCCTTCATTTATTCATCATGGTTTTGGTCTGCTGCCTCTTCTTTGGATCATTGAGGCCCCTTACATTACACGAGACTATGTTAACTTTCATTTAAATCGTCTATAAAGCAACCCCCTGCTTCTTGTGCCATAGCTCACAAAGTTACTCGTTGGTTCCAATTTCTTGAGTTCTTTCGACACCTTCCCTATTGGAGTTATAGGGACTAAAGCTCTAGCCCCCTCCTCAATTATTTGTCTCCTGCTATTGATCGCCATGATGAGGTTTAGGGCCACTTCTTCACAACCAACAAAATGCACCCCAAATTCTTTGCTAAGCCTGATTGATGTTTTGTTGGACCCATGAAGGAATTTCATTCTCTGCAACTGTACCATTCTCATCAGAGTTCAGTGGTAGAATATTCTCAATTGTATCTTCCCCTTCCACCTCACGATCCAATTGCAGGTTTCTTACTGATTGTAACCCCAACTCTGCTCTATCCTCTGTTTGGATAATCAACACATCATTATCATCCCTTAGGGCTATTTCAGAATCTATCTTATAACCTTCCTCTCTTTGTTCCAGTGGAAATAAGTCAACTTCTCTGACTTTCTCCCTTAGGGTTGTGCAGTTTGCTTCTATTTCATTAGGTAAAGGCTCATAAAGACTTTCAATATTTTTGGGCCTTTTTTTAATTTAAGTGAACATGTTGGGCCAGTGGATCTGAGCCCAACCTTTTAATTTCTTTTCCTTCCTCTTGCTCCGGGTCATGTGCGCTTTTACTGAAGTCAAAAACTTTTGAAGGCTCCACGTGTTAGTTGCTGTCACTAGCTGGCAAAGGCGTGGACTATACTACACTGCCCTTGTGTATTAATTGCAGAAGCAATTTCCCTTTTTTCACCTACGACATCCAAACCTTCTCTGATAGAGAACCTCATCGGTGTCTCATCCCACACTTGTATGATATGCCCCAAACCCTCGAAAACTATCTTTACCTCCTTCAGAATGGGGTTTCCGTTATTTTTGACAAGTATTTTAGCCCATTTTAGGTGGTTCCGAAGTTCTGTTTCCCCCTCTGTTTTCACCTATCCACCACAGGAATCTCCTACTGCTCTGAGTATGTTTTGTGACCACAGATGTAACGGGAGCCCCACCAATCTGATCCAAGACTAGTTTACATCTGCCCTAGATTGAATTCCACCCAGAGTCGGCGACCACCATTGTAGTTGTATGCGCTGGTTCATCCATAGCCATTTTCCTCTGAGTACATGTTCAACAACAGTTATGGAAGAGAACTCAAAAAGGAAAAGGTTGTGTCCCATCTCGTAGATATTAAAGCCGTGAGCTTGATTCCAGTTTTTACTTGCCCATCTACGTACTTCCGAGAGGATTGAGGTCTCAGATCCATTTGCTGGGAAGCTCCCAACAAGACTTCTGGCTAAGAGCTCGTTGTGCGTTTGATTTGAATTTCCGTCAATAAAAATGGTGCCCCCTCGCTCCTTTATGATGCCAATATCAATCTCTTTAGAAGTCCATATGCTCCTCCTGAGAGTCTCTGCATGAGAGATCTCTTTGTCAATCCTTCTATGATTCTCGCTAACTGTCTTGTTGACTTTGTAATAAATGAACTTTTCAATTTTGGTGGCCTAGTCCCACCAGCATTGAATGTGATTTCAGAGACTATTAAAAAAGATCTGTTCTTTCCTTGTATGCCGATAATGCTTATATATCTGCCCTTGTTAAAGTTTCTTGCGCAAAATACATGTGAAACATGCTCCCTGCCTTTTCCACCTTCTAACAACATTGCCTTTCACCTTTGATGCTTCCTTGAGAATCGAACAGATTCATTCCATCGTTTGTTGACTAAAGCTTGCTCTGCTCATCATGTTTCTTCCTCTTTCAGTCCAGTCATACCACGTCTCTGCTTGAGCTACGTCTTTTGCTATGTCAAAAGACTTGAAACGCATTGTGAAAAAAATCATATCTTCCTCCATAATCTGATAAAATGGAAGAGAGGGGGTTGGGAAGAAAAGGAGAAGGAAAAGAGGTGGATTCCGGTGACAGAAGGTCACCGGAAGGGAGTTCTGCCCTCCTCTGTTAGGAGAGAACGATTTTGGGAAAGCGTGCCTGGGAGGATTTTTGTTAGGAGAGAGAATAGTGTATCTGGCAAAAAGGAAACTATAGAGATGATGGGACTTGAAGTAGAGCCTCAGTGTCTTCTATGTACTCTTGTTTACACCAAACAACAACAACAACATTCCCAGTGGAATCTCACAAGTGGAGTCTGGGGAGGGTAAAATGTATGCAAACTTTACCACTACCTCATAGAGGTAGAGGGGCTGTTTTCGAGGAACCCTCGTCTCAAAAACCCATAAGCAGATTAAACTAGATACGTAAAAAGGAGAAGGAAGAGAGACACAAGGAAGAACGACTAATAACGAAAGCTATGATAGAAAGTAAATACAACAAAATTAACACACATAAGACGAAAACTGACACCACAAGATATAACGACCCAACTAATCCTACTAGCCTATCCCTACTTGCCTATTAACCTGCTACTCTAATACGTGACCTCCACTCCTTTCTATGTAACAAAATACAACTAAGCTTTATCTTTTCGATTGGGTTGCTTTTGCCTTAAAAACACCTCAAATTTCTTTCCTTCCATGTAGTCCACCATATGCATTCTGGGGTTATGCTCCATCTTTTTTTTTTTCTGAACTTTGGTGCCCCCTTTTTTGCTCCAGCTAGATAGCGTCTCCAGTGAACTTTCTTGCATTGTCCAGCTCAAGCCTATCATAGCCTAAAAAATATCACAGAGTTGGGTGGTGACTCTGAAGTAGGAACAAATGATTATTTTTCACTGCAGCCCTTCCACATAAAGGATAGATAGAACGTAGCTATAGTTCCCTTCTTTGTAGCTTATCCTATGTCAAACAGGCCCTCTTAATAACTAGCCATACAAAGCAGACCACCTTATTGGAATCGTAGTCTTCCATATGTGCTTCCAAGGCCAAAATTCATTAATAATTTTACCAAATTTCAGCAAGTGGTATGCTGTCTTGATCGAGTATTCACCAGAGTTGTGGCCTTTCCACCATAATCTGTCTTTGAGGAGGAGGAAGATTCCAGTTAATTGAGCAAGTGTTTTTAGAATTCTGCAAATCTGCCAATCTCCCAGTAATTGAGTGCCCTCCTATAGCTAAAATTCCAGCCATGATTATTCCGGACTTTTCTGATATTGGCTCCTTGCTGCTGATTTAGGATGTAAACTTCTGGGAAGAGAAATTTTAAGGAGCCAATTCCAAGCCTGTTATATTCCCCAAAGAATAGTTTTTCCCCATTTCCAACTTTGAGTTTGTTCTGTAAACTGAAAGCTTGCTGTAGGTTCCTAATAGTCCTCCAGAAACCGATCGCATAAACTGCTCAACTCTTTTGTCTTCCATGAGTCATCTTCTCCATACGTGTCTTTAATAGCATTCTGCCATAAAGAATCATCTTTATTAGAGGATCTACTTCACGAGTAGGCTTCAGGTCTGCTTTCTGAAGTTCTTTATGCCTAGGCCTCCTTGTCTTTTGCTGAGGTAACAACGCTCTTCATTTGACCAGGTTGTAGTGCCCCTTCTCCTTGTTTCCCTGCCTTAAGAAGCTTCTTCTTAGTGCATCAATTCTCTTCTCAACCGTTGGGTGGATTGGAAATAATGACATCCTTTATGTGGGAAGGGCATCTAAAGAACTATTGATTAGAGTTGACCCGCCATCCAGAGATAAATATTGGCCTTTTCATCTGGAAACTTCTCTCACACTTCTCTAGAACCCAGTCCGTATGTCTTGAGACTTTATCTTTGCTCCCAATGCCAAGGTAGACAGTAAGAAATGTTCCTATTTAACCTCCCAGGATCTCAGAACATTGGTGAATGCTTTGAGGATCATTGATGAAATACATCAAGCTTTTTCTCTGAGCCAATTGTTTCTTTGGGCTGATAACACCATGCTATTTAACCCCTCCACTGCCATCAGAAAAAGGAAAGGAGTTCTTGCCTCAGTCCTCTGTGAGATTGGAAGAAACCTTCAGGTGAGTCATTAATCAAGACTGAAAACTTGATTTTAGACACGCAAAAACTGATCCGGTTCACCCACTTACTGTCAAAACCCATTCTTCTTAAAGTGTTCAACAAGAATCTCGAATTCACATGGTCAAAAGCCTTTTTCTATGTCTAGGTTGCACAAAATTCCTGCTTTCCCTTGATGAAATCTGGGGTCTAGGCATTCATTTGCAGTTAGGGCAACATCCATAATTTGTCTTTCTTTGATGTGTGTCGACAAATTTATGCATCCTGTTTTGAGCCTTTCTGTTAGAAACTTGGAAAAAATCTTGTAGACACTACCAATCAAATTGATAGATCTATAGTCTTTGAGCTCCCTAACATCATTTCTTTTAGGAATAAAAATAATGTAGGTGGCATTTAGGCTTTTCTCAAAAAAATAAATAAAAATAAAAATAAAAATAAAAATTCTTGACTGTGAAAGTTCTGAATGGCAAGCATAATGTCTACCTTAATGACCTCCCAGCAGCATATATAAAGACCTATACTAAAGCCCTTTGGCCTAGGAGCTTTGTTAGTGGAACAAAGTTTGATGGTTTCCAACACCTCCTGTTCATCGAAAGGCCTTTGTAACCATTCCTTTTTCCTGTTCTGTGATTTCAGGACCTGCTGCAGGATTGAAATCTGGCCTCCAAGTTTCAGTTTGTGTAGAGCTTCATTTAAATATTAGCTACATCTCTTTAATTGTCCAGGCTTCTTCAATATTGTTCCTTCCACCACTTGCTTATCAATATTGTTATTCCTCTTATGTGCATTTGTTGCCCTTTCAGAAAACTGTGTGTTCTTATCCCCATGCTTCAACCATTGGATTCTAGATCTGTCTCCAGTGGATTTCCTCATTGATTGCCACTTTCTCAGAATATGTGGAGAGTTTGGTTTTCTAAGCTAGCGTTTCTGTATTGAGATTCCTTTGGATAGTGTCCTAGTCTGAAATTTGATTGAGAATAGGGTTCTTCTTCACTGTTTGGTTGCCTAGAGAAAGGCTCCATTCATTTAGCGGAACCTTCAAAGGCGCTATTGTTTTAGCTTAACCTTCAAAGTTTTCAACTTATTAGGTAGTTAGAAATCTAGTCCGCGCTCTAGTACAATAGAATCCCACCAACTTTTAACTTAATGTTTAAAACCATCTACTCCAAGCTTCTAATTTTCAAATTTGAAATCTGATTTGTTTTGTCTCTTGTACTCACTTCTCAGAAACAAAGGCCAATGATCTGATATGACCTTTGGGTGGATTGACTGCTTGATGCTTCTAAATGCCTCATTCCATTTAGTAGAGATGAGAGATCTGTCTATTCCACTGGGTATGTTGTTGTTGTTGTGGTGAAATCTGTCTATGTGAAAAGCAGATTCTTGGTTACCATGCCAATGTGTTTTGGCCACCATTGAGGGGTAGGTCAACTAATTTCAACTCCTCAATGAAAATTTGGGAAGTTTTTGATACTTCTGCTAATTCTTGAACCATTTCTCTTTTCTTATGGAAATCTGGGGCTGTTGAAATTCCCACGAGCCAATTAGACTAATGTTGAGACGTAGGGATTTAACACAATATGAGTGATATTCCAAGGTTATGGATTTACTAGAAATCATGTTCAGTAATCACTTGAATTGACTCCGATTTCTATGGTTAACGAAAACTAGTGTGGCTAGGCTCTTCGAGCTGCATAGCCCTTCAATCAATACCCTCGCTTCCATGCCTACCTCTCGGTGATCAGGAATGTAACAAAGACACTTACAATTCTGTCGTGCATTAACCAAGCAAGGTGTTGAGGTACATGTTTGTCCTATCCACAAATCAATTCCCTATAGGTAGAGATCAGACGACTAACATAAACCTAGAACAGAGGTTTGCTCCCTTTCAAGGTCTCAAGTTCGAAACCCACTGGGTGCAAACAATTTCTGAGGGCCATCGGACTAGGTAAAACCTAAATTAACCGTGGTGCACTTGCGGGAAACTCCTTGCCGAGGGCTTGTGCACCCCCGGGATTAGTCGGGGCTCAAAGAGACTCGGACACCTGGTGCAAATAAAAAAAAACCTAACCCTAGAACAAAGGTATTTAGCCACTCATAGTCCTAGCAACAATCATAAAATAGCTATTATGCATATAAACATCTAAGAAAGATTAAAAGAAGTAAAAACCAAAAGATTCAGCGGCTCCAATGTGTTCCAAGTGTCAAATTCTCACAATAATGGCCAACCCTCTTCAAAAACAACCTTGGGGTCTATTTATAGAGGTGTAAAAAACCTACAGACAAACTTTTCCCAGTCAAAATCAGACTTTGCTAAAATCAGACTTAAAGCCATCTTTTCAATACGCTGCTGGCCATCACGCTGAACCTTACTGCTTTGGGCACCACGTCGCGGTGTAATATCCTTGGTCTTGGACTTGGAAAAATTCCTGATTTCTTCATGTTCCACCTCTATGAGGTAGTGGTAAGGTCCTAGGAAACAACCTCTCTACTTCTATGAGGTAGTGATAAGGTCTGCGTACATTCTACCCTCCCCAGAGCCCACTTGTGGGATTCCACTGGGTATGTTGTTATTGTTGTTGTTCATGTTCCACCCCAGCGCATTGCTCGTCACAATGAATCATACTGCGTAGAGCACCGTATTGCAATGACTTCTCTACATTCCTGGACTGAGAAAATTTCTTTGGTTGATCCTTGTTCCACTGCGGCGCACTATCCGTCGGTGGATTTTACCATGCTGAGCACTGTATCGGTGACTTCTTGTTTTCTAGGACTTGGCCAAACTATGAGGTTCTTGAACTGCTACATTGCATCGTGTCTTTCAACGCATTGATTTTTTACTGCGACAAGCACCACGACATGGTGACTATGCATTTTCTCCATACTTAACCAATTCTTCCATGCTTGTGCAAATTTGCAAAAAATCATCCATATTCTCATAAATAGCCCAATTAGTCAATTGTATCATAATCAACACAAGTTAGGTGTATTTACTACTAATTCAAAGCAAAACAAGGTACAAATAAGCATAAAATAGCATGAAAAGATGCGTAATACACCTAACATTACCAACATCTGAGACAATGAATTTGAATGGGCCTTACTTTGATAGCATGGTACAAAAATGAACCTTGAGTCTAATTCAATACCAAAAACTAGCTCATGAGAGGAGAATTGCCCAAGACTATAAAGGAGACCAAATTTCCCTAAGACCATCGGTGTAAGACACAATAAAAGCAAAAAAAGATAGTTATACATTAGATTCTAACAATGTAGCCCTATTGCATTATAGATCTATCAGTGTGATAGTGCAAGAAATATGTTAGTCTTGGATGGCAGGGAAGCGAGGAAATGCACTTTCTGTCACACGTAATGAACTGCAAGATATTAGTCTTGAAATGTTCTTGCCTATATCTGTAAGATGCCCCATTCTTGGTTCCCACATTATATTTTGTTGTTGTGTCCTCTTAGATACTAGTTTAACAGCCACAAACCAAATTACCTTTTGAACATCAACACGCATTTCTGTTTGGGCAGAAAAATTTCTGCAAGTCAAAGCATCAGCTGAATGCCCATAGGCTGTCTGGTTCTCACTTTGATGTTGATGCAACTTGAAATTATTTTGTTTACGGCATTTGGCAATGAGTTGGATTCTCTGCTTACTTATCCATTGTTACTATTCAGGATGTGTATCAGAGCCAGTACTTGACTTGGTCAATCCTCAAAAGAAGTAAGTTACCATGAAATAATTTTAGATTAAAGAATTTTACTACCTTCTCACACTGTTTGCATTACTGCTAGGTACTGATATTGCATCCTTACAGTTGACGTCCAACAAAATATGTCCTGTTCAGGATTAAATATTTAGTCTATGCAGTTTCCTGCTTACTGATGGTTATTGAAATTTTCCTTTCATACATAATGAGTAAGAAGATTCCTTTACATTATTGTCAGTAGCTTTTATTGCTTACCTGGAACCAGGTGGTTTAGGTTTGTGGGGGTCTCTGAACAAATAAATTATGCAATTGAAGTTTTGCATGGCCTTTAATTTTAGAACTTTTTTAGGTTGATCTGTAGATGATGTGTTGTCTTTGACCTTTGTCTTCTATATCTGACAATTAGTAGTTTCTGCTTATGATGGTCCTATTATTTCATCTTCCTTTACTTAAGACTATTGTTGCCGTGTTTATGTTCCAACCATATTCTCATGTCTCAGAGGTCCATGGGGTGCACTTTCGCCAATTCCTGAAAATAATTGCATGGCTGTTAATAATCAGGTATATTATCCTCTAATCCTTTTCTAAACCAGCGGAGTGGCTTCTTGATTGATACTATAGACTAACAGGATACAACTAATAGGTAAATCTGATTTCTAGTTATGCTTTAGCTGGTTTTCCCAGGAGGTAGATATGAACGATGTTCTAATTATCTTCTAACGTTAGATGCTTCTTAAATCTGAGAGGCAAAGCCAGCTATCACTGCAGATGCTCTTCATTGTGAAGGAATGTCTGGAGTTCTTCACTACATTATGATGATCCTCTGAAACCTTTCTGCTGTGCAGCAGTGAGGCTATACTTTGTTTCATTTCACTTTTACAATGAAGAGAGCGGAGCACGGTGATGGTGGAAGCTATCATGTTTTCAAATCTTGCAATTTACAGAAGTGCTGAACTACAAAGAACTTCATAGTAGTGGACAATTTGTCCTATAGTCTTATCATCTGATTATTAAATGTGGGGGGTGTGTGTGTTTGGGGGAGGGTGGGGGTGTTTGCCAGTCTTGTTTTGTACGTCATTAACCTACTCAATTTGGAAGTGTATTATTGTGCATTTGATGTTATAATACCAGATTTGTAGAAGACTTCTGGAACAAACCTATGGGGTGGTAGGGAGAGAAGAATAAAGTAGTCACCGTGGCATTCATGTTGACTGGAGTTTGGGGTCCTGATGCTGTTGTTGGAGCTATTAGTTCAAAATATGTGACTTAGCTAACTTTATTTTTATTTATGCATTTAGAATTTATATCTCATGAATTCTTCTCTTGCTTCTCTCAAGTCCAACATCCTAGTTCAAAGTTGTCCTATCTACATATTTTTATTTCATTTTCTTTTCTCTATTGTAGACTGGATCCATTTTTGCTGCTTCTGGTGATTCTTGTGCATACTGCTGGGATGTGGTATGTATCTGTGCAAGGTGCATGATTAATTTTCATACTACAATCTCTTAATCACTTCTTTCTTTTCTGTTTTCCCTAGCCCCTATGTAATTCATTGCTTCTTCTAAAAAGGATTTCTTTTAGTAAAAGAAAAAAATCTTCAAAATAATATTTCTATTATGACAATGTGATTTAAATTATGGTACTCAGGAAAAGAATCAAATAAAGATGGTTTTCAAAGGACATTCAGACTACTTGCATTGCATTGTTGCACGAAATTCTCACAACCAGGTAAAATTTTGTTTGTCCCTCTCATGCTAACACATTCTTTCAGTCTGTCTAGCCTTACCCTTTTCCATTTTATGCACTTGTTTAGTACAGCAGAATGCTTGTGTCTTTTTAAACATAATGTTCCTTGAAATTTGGCCCAATTTTAGTGCTCAGTGACAACTTTTTGCTCTCTTTCCCTCGGCAATTTTCAGGTTATAACTGGTTCAGAGGATGGAACAGCACGAATATGGGGTATACTTTCTAATAATAGGAGCAGTAGTTATTAAAAAAGGGAGCACAAGGCCAGCCCTGATGAATTGCCAATTCTGTTTTCTGTTGATTGCTTTGGGCTCTCCCTTACTTGGGAGTAAAACATGATTTTCTCAATTTTGATCTATCTTTATGTGTTGATTATTGACTGCCATTTATGAAATTGCCTTAGATTGCAGAAGTGGTAAATGTATTCAAATAATTGATCCCCAGGAGAAGAAGTTGTTTCCATATGTCAGTTGCATAGCTCTTGATGCAAGCGAGAGTTGGCTGGTAAGAGTTCAGATGCCATTACCTAACTAACTTTCTCTTACGTTTGCTACTGTACTAACTATTATAATTGTTGTTTGGTTAGAGCTGTCATACTGCAATTGCTTCTGTTGCACAGTATAATCACTGAAGCTTACTATTGTAATTAATATTGAGGATGACCTACTGTATAGTTATAATAGTCTTGCTAGTGAAGACTAATAATCTTGCTTATGAAGACTGGGTTTGCTGAAGATGACAGTAAGACACGAATCTCCTAATTTTGGAGAGTTAACACTTTGTTCATTCATGATTTTATTGGTATTGATTCTCTTTGTTATGTCTGATGAAACAGTTTGAGATAGCAGTCTTCAAATTCGGTGTGTGATTCTTTGACCACTACCCACTTCTTTTAACAGTAACTCCTCCTCCTTAGAAGCGTGACATACTAAAGTTATTTCTCTTTCCTTTTAAAACTTGAAAAATAAGTAGGCAAATATCTTTACCGGACAAAGGAAAAAAAAAGCGGCCTTGTGAAACTAAGTTCATGTTGAGATAACATGGCTTGATTGCTAATGGACATCTGAGGTATATGCAACTGTAAGGCCTTCAATAGCAGTACTTTCCATAAATGTGCAGTACTTGTTATTTCCATTCGCCTGAAAAAGCTAGATAGATATTTTTGTTCGCGATTAGTACGAATGGAGGACAAATGGGTTTTCCTATTTCACTGTTGAAGTTGTAAGGACTTTGCATTGTCAGAATCCACATAACAATGGTTTTCTCTGGATGGATGCGTGAAACATGTTGATGAAGTGCTTAGCGATTAACAATTGGATTGACTTTCAAATATAAACTCTAGCATTGCCAAGTGAAGTTGTTCTCCGCATATAATCACCAGCACTTTTATAAAATATATGTTATCTGTTTCAATATATATATAATCCCCAACATTAAGTGATCTTGTTCTCCAGAAAATGAATGTCCCTCTCAAAATAAAGAAATTTCTTCATCTTGATCAATATTTAGATGTTCTGAATCCTTGTTGATGCATGTTTTGCATCTGACCATGCAATCAATAGAAAGAAAATATTTGTGCCTTTACATGTATACCGGTGATTAGTGATATCATCTCCTGGTTTGTTGCAAGTTATGCTTCTTTTTTTCTTCATTTTCTTTTGCCTGGTTTATTGATTCTTACACTTTTGAGGTTGAAATCAGATAAATGATTATTCTCAGCAGCTTTTCATGCATAAAAGTAACTTCCTTGAATCAAGGAGATTGATTATGGTCACTCTGTTTGACTTCACAGGCTTGTGGCAGTGGCCAGTCTTTATCTATTTGGAATCTTCCAGCTTTTGAATGCGTTTCACGTATCACAACAAGTGCTGCTAACCAAGATGCCTTATTTGATGATAATCAAGTCAGTTCTTTAAGTTAAATCAAATTCCATGTAGTTTTGATGTTTCCTGTGTTTGATCAAAGAATATACTCAATTGTCCTTTCCTTACATCCCCTTTTGCCAATGGGTTCCTCTGATTCTCTGAGTTGGTCTGCAAGCAGTACTATTGTCTTGTTAGATCAATCACTCTATTGAAGTTGTGTGGCCATCTCATCTAAAGCTTAAGCGGTTTGAGAGAAGATACTTTTATTTAATCTATATCTCCAACACGTGCACCTACGTGTGTGCATGATTCTTTTTCACGAGCCAAGTACGTGGACTTTTTTTAATAATAAGCGACTACGAGACTTGAACCCTGGAGCTTTGCTCTGATATCATGATAAGCAAATGAACCTCGTGTCTAACTCAAACTCAAACTCAAACTCAAACTCAAAAAGCTAGCTCATTAGGTGGGGATTGTCCTAGATCACATAAGCAGATCAAATCCCTACTCCACGACTGATGTAGGACAAACTCAGCCACCCTGCATCCCCAGGTCTGCCAATTGGAGCTTGGATAATATAATATCGGAGCCCAACATCGGGTAACTTACGAATTAGGATGAGCCTTGTGAGCTAAAAGTTTATTTCTAATAGCGTGAATAGAGCTCGGATACCATGTTGAAATTGTCTAAGCATCTAATCTAAAAGTTTTAAGTTGTTAGAAAGGGCGTACTTTTATTTACTTAGTTTATATCTCCAGCAAAGCTATTCATTATTCGATCTCACCTATCTTCTTGTATAACAATTAAGAATTAAGAGTGAAGATAGTTATAGCTAAATAGATTTCATCCTTATATGAAGTGGCAACGCCATATGTAAAGACTACAATGATTATAACCGGTAACCATTACCACCAGCTAGTTTGGGATGTAAAGAGAAAGAGTGAAGGGCATAGAAAAGTTGCATGGAATTGATAATTCGATGGTGGGCACAAAACAATACTAACCAAATAACATTTGAGAACAGACTACAAAAGGAGGCACTGGGAGCATGAAACTGAAAAACACAGACATACATAGGGCGTGTTTGCTATGAAGGAAAATGTTTTTTCTTGAGAAATATTTCTTTGTAAATGAAGTGGTTTTCTTGCTTATTTTTAGTGTTCGGTAAGTAAGCAAAAACATATTGTCCCAAGAACATTTATATGTAATTAGAAAGTTATTATGGGTGGAGTAGGTGGGGGTTAGGGGTGGGGTGGTCAAGAGGTGCATGTTAGGGGCATTAGGGGGGTGGAGAGCAGACAATGAACTTGGAACACCACTTATGGAACTTGTTTTACTTACTCCCATTGGGAAAGTCATTTATATGTTTCTAGGAAGATAATGGTACCCCCTCTTGCTCCACATGCCTCTAATTGTGAATATTTGGCCCTCCTATTTGCCCCTTTTTCTTTTATACCCTCTTATATCTTTATTAGTTTTTTATTCCCAAGACCAATACACATATGCCCCTCCAGTTGTTCATTATGGTTTTGATCAGTAACCTCTATCTTGGACCATTGAGGCCCCTTACATTCCATGAAACTATGTTAACTTTCATTTACAACATCTAAGAAGCAACCCCCTACTCCTTGTACCATAGCTCATGAAGTTACTAGTTGGTTCCAGTTTCTTGAGTTCTCTTGGAATCTTTTCTCTTGGAGTCATAGGAACTATAGCTCCAGCCACCTTCTTAATTGCTTCTCTCTTACCATTGATTTTCATGAAGCTGTTTAGAGCTACTTCTTCACATCCAATAAAATGCACCCCAAATTCTTTGGTGAGCCTGATAATGTTCTGTTGGATCCATGAGGGAATTTCGTTCTCTGCTGCTATACTAGTTCCATGCTCATCATAATTTAGTGGTAGGATAATCTTCAATTATACCTTCTCCCTCAGTCTCCAGTATGATATCTTCAATTATACCGCCGGGTGAAGATAAATAAATGGAGAATAAGCTTGAGCATGTTGTCACAGTTTCTGAAGCTAACAAAGAGGACCGGCGACAAGATATTATCAACTACTTATGTTATGTGATACTTCCAGAAGATGCAAGAAGAAGAAGGACTGACATTCGTTGTGCACCTCATTTCCTTTACTATAAGGACACTATATAGAAGATCATTTGAGGGAGTACTCCTTCGATGTTTGGGAGAGGAAGAAGCGCCAAACCCTACAAGAAGCACATTTGGGAGTATGCGGATCACATCTATCTGGACCAAAGCTCCACTTTTACATAAAGAGAATGGGGTATTATTGGCCAACCATGGTAAAAGATTGCTTAGACTGTGCTTGAAGGTGCAAGACTTGCCAATTCCATGCAAATTTCATACATCAATCGCCTGAAATCTTACATCCAACTATCGCATCTTGGCGATTCGATGCTTGGGTGTTGGATGTTGTTGAGCCACTACCAAAATCTTTTGGTGGACACCTATACACAAAACAAAATTTGAAATTTTTGCAGGGTGGGTTGAAAATGAAAAAAATGTCATGTGGCATGGGTTGGAGTTTTTCTGGGTTAAGCCTCAACCCGCCTTGTTCCGCCCCATTGCCATCCCTAGGTACAAGTAAAAATAGTGAGCTATTTAGAAAAACTTACGGAAAACATCTGGCTATCTGAGAAGTTGATCTTCGAGGAAAGCAGTTCCTTTTATCCAAATGGGACAAAGACATCGAGCTTTCCATGGGGAGGAAAAGGGAAGGAAGGCGACGACAGGGAAGAAAAGGTGTGGTGATCAACTAGAGAAACGAAAGCAAGGTGAAATTTTGGTGATTGGGCAGCCAACTCAGTGCAGAAATAGAGAATTGAGGAAGAAGAAGATTTCTCAGATACATTAGCGGTCATGTACTCTGAGATGGACCTAGTGCCTTTACAGATTGATAGCATTTCACATGAGGAAATTTAGCAGCAAGTGCAACTGCATGGGTCCAATTGAATATGGTCAAATCGAGTCAGCACTTCGGAGTTGATCTCAAGAGATGCAGAAAGGAAGCTTATACTTTGTTGCTGAAGCAGACCAGAGGAGAGGAGAAAAAGGCATTGGGGGAGAGCCAGATGGTCACAAATACAAGCAGCACGGTCACAAAAGAAGTCAGAAACTTGTTTTTCGCTATGAATTTTAAGGATGGGAGCCAACATCCAGCGGAAGAACTCCATCTCTTAGTCATCGATGAGGGTTAAGATTCTCTCTCTGAATATAAGGGGGTTAAATGGGGATAGTAAAAAGGAGATTGTCAGAAAATTACTAAAGCAGTGGTTGCTGATGTCTTAGTTTTAGTTGAGACAGAACTCGAGGGATCAATCAATAGTATTGCAGAGCATATGAAGCAGAAAATGGATGGAGGTGATTCAGAAAGAGGTTCAGGGGAGCAGCGGGGGACTAATAGTTCTATGAGACAGGAGTTTGGAGTGGGGAGTTGATGTTGAATGGAAGTCAGTGTATAATGGGAAGATTCATAGGAGTAAATAATGACATCTGTTGGCATCCAAATGCCATTCATGCAGATTGTAACAGAATGGCTAGGGGGGCACTATGGCAGGAACTATTAGTGATGAAAAACAGTTTCAATGGGCCATGGGTAGTGTGTGGTGAGTAGTGTGTGGTGACATCAATGTCACCATATATACATCAGAGATAACAAATTCTCACAGATTGAGTGGTGATATGGCAGAATTTTCATCCAGAAGAACTGGAGCTGGTGGATCCTCCTTTATTTGGAGGATCTTTTATCTGGAGAAGAGGGGAAGATTATAGTTGTGCATCTAGGATTAACAGGAGAGTTGGGGGAAATTTTAACCATATTAAACAAAGTTGTCTTCCCAAAATAGCATCAGATCATAATCCTATTGTTTTGTCCTGTGAAGATGAAGAGTAGAGGAAATTCTATTTTAAATTTGAGACATGATGAATTGAAGTGGAGGGTTTCAAGATAAGGTGAAAGAGTGGTGGGAATCCTTCTATGTGAATGGCAGGCTAGGTCATATTCTGGTTGAGAAACTAAAAATGCTTAAAGTAACGCTTTAGGAGTGGAGTAAAGTCAATAGGGGGGACTGTAAACAAAGGAAAGAGGACATTCTCGATCAGATTTCAAATTGGGAAACTGTCCAAGAACAGAGACCACTCACAGATGATGAGTTGATCCAAAAGACTCACCTGGCAATGGAATTTGAAGAGGTAGCTAAAAAAGAAGAGAGAGCCTGGAAGCACAGATCAAGGATCCGATGATAAACATGGTGACAAAAACACACAACTTTTCCATAGAATTGTAGCCCCTCACAAGACGTTCAATTCCATTGAACTGTTAAAGGTGGATGGAGTTACCGTCGAGGGCTCTGATACTATTTAGGAGGCCATGCATAGCTTTTATGGAGATCTTTATAAGGAGACTGACCAGTGGAGGCCTGCATCCAAAATTCATGAGGTATCAAGGATTACCGAGGAAACATAGATATGGATTCAGAGGCCTTTTGAGGAAGAAGAAATAATGGAATGCCTCAACAAGCAACAATGTTCCATGTAAAAAGGCAGCTGGTCTAAAGGGTTTCCCTATGGTATTCTTTCAGACATACTGGGGTTTGCTGAAGGGAGGCATCATCAAGATTATTCAGGTATTCCATTCCAATCGAACTTTTGAGAAGAGCTTTAATGCAACTTTCGTTGCCTTGATTCCTAAGAAACCCAGAGCCTCAGAGTTGAAGGATTTTCAATTAATTAGCTTGGTAGGGGAGTACATAAAATTATTGCTGGCAAAAAGGCTGAAAAAGTTTACAAGTAAATTGATCAACAAGCACCAAATGACCTTTATAAAAGGAAGGGAAATCATGGATGCAACACTCATAGCCAGTGAATGCATTGATTCAAGAATAAATAGAGAAGCACCAGGTATAATGTAAGCTGGATATACAGAAAGCGTATGATCATGTCGATTGGACATTTGTATTGAATTCTCTCAAACAATGGAGTTTGGCAGCAGATGGGTGAAGTGGATTCTGTATCAAAATAATCTGGTTGCCTGTTGTAGTAAATGGAGAACCTTTGGGGGGTTTTTTGCATCAAAAAGAGAGTTGAGACATGGTGATCCATGTTGTCCTTTCCCTTTAACCCTGACAATGGAAGGATTTTATAACATGATGAGGATTGCACCACAAAACAGGTGGATCAGGGGATTCCAAGTTGGAGGAAGAGTGGAGGAGAAGGAAATTTACCATTTGATATATGCAGATGACACACTCATTTTCTGTGAGCCAGTAGCAGAACAGATCAAATTAGCTACATCGGAGTGATTCTGGTCCTATTTGAAGTTGGATCAGGGTTGAGTGTAAATTGGAGAAAAGTAGCTTGTTCCTGTGACTGAAGTCTAGCAAAATCAATATTTGGCAAATATTTTGGGATCCAGAGTTGACAAATGCCTACCACTTACTTGGGCTTGCCTCTGGGTAGCAAGCACAAGGTAATAGATATCTGGGATGGTATCGTGGGAAAAATTGTAAGGAAGTTAACTAGACGGAGAGCTCAGTATTTGTCTTTAGATGGAAGTCTGATCTTAATCAATTCTGTTCTAGATTTCTGACCCACCTATGTGATGTCTTTATTTTTAATCCCAGAAAAAGTTGTGAAAAAGCTGGACATGCTAAGAAGGAACTTTCTACGGCAAGGAAATAAGGGAAGGGTTATTGTGTTGTAATTGGGAAGATTACTTCTCAGCAAAGAAAAGAGGTGGTCTTGGAATCTGAAGTCTGAGGTTGCAAAATGAGAGTACTGGTGAAGTGGTTGTGGAGATACGCTGGTGAGGAAAGGGAGCTATGGAAGGAGGTCATAGTAGCAAAATATGGTGACTTAGGTACCTGGTGTACTGAAACTGTTTCTGAACCATATGGTGCGGGAGTGGAGAACAATCAGAAATCTCTGGCTACAGATGGAAGCAAATTTATACCTCAAGTTAGGGAATAGCAATAAAACTAAATTTTGGAAGGATGGGTGGGTTGATCAAGCCTCTCTAAGGATCTTTGTCCGGACTTGTTCCTCATTTGTGGGAATCCTAAAGATAGAGTGTGTGATCGTTGTAAAGAACAGGGACGAGACATATCATTTAGGAGAATGCTTAATGATTGGGAAATAGAGAGGGTGGCAGCTTCTGGGAAAACTAAGTGGAATTTGTATTATTCCAACAGCTACAAACAGGGTCTTGTGGAAAGTCCGTAAGGATGGGACTTTCTCAGTCAAAAGTGCATATAAGAGTGGTCTGCATGTGATGACTGGGTGAACACAATATCCTTGGAGGTACTTCTTGAAGAATGTCACGCCTACCAAAGTGAAATATTTTACGTGGCTAGTAATTAAGACTGCTTGTCTTACTCAAGAAGCCTTACAAAAAGAAAGGTAGACAACTAGTTCAGGGTGCTTCCCTTTCAACATAACTAGGGAAACCAAAAATCATCTTTTTTTGCATTGCCAGTTTCACCACTCACTACTCAGTTATGGAACCTTCTCCTCAACATTTCAGGCACTAGCCTGGATATTGCCAGAGCGCACATCAGATCTTTTGAGTTGCTGTATTAGGAGGGTTGGAAGTTAAAGTCAAAAGAGATGGAGATTAATACCATCATGTATTTGGTGGTCAATATGAAAGGAAATAAATGAGATGCTTGGTAGCTAGATCCAATTCCATACATAAAGTAAAATGGAATTGTATTGTATCTTTACTTTTTTGGTGTAAACAACCTTGTATAGAAGATGTAAATCAGATTGTAGATGTGATCAGAAGATAGTAATTGCTCTTTTATGGTGATGGCCAGCTTACACTTAATGCTGATGAATACAATTTACCAATTTATAATAAAAAAAACTAAGGATCATCTTTGAGAGCCTGTGATATTACCCAAATTATGGATGAACTAACAACTAATATCCCAGATAGATTTTCTTGGTGTATGCGACTAGCAAATGGGATTATGTTATATGATGAAACTAGGGGGGGAATCAACCTACAAGTTGAACTATGGAAAAATATCTGAAGATTTAGGGTTTGTAGAAGTCAGAAAAAATATGAGCGTTGCAAGTTCAGTTTGCATATGATCAAATTGAGGTGAAACCAAACAATTGTGGTGCCAAAATGCAAATAATTCAGATACTTAGGTGAAGTCTTAAGAAATTGGCATAACAGGTGAAGATGTTGATGCATAAAATTAAGATCGAGATTCAACAAAAATGAGTTACTATGGAAGGAAGTTGCTCTCTTACTTGGTGAGATATTTATATATCGATATACGTGAGATTCAGAGAGTTGATGCTACTTTTGTTTCGAAGGACAATTGATGAAATAATGGACCAAAAAGCAGAATATATACATATGTTTCATATAATCTATTGCCAACTAGTTTAGAATTGTACTTATTGTTGAAGGAGGGTAAAGCGGAAACATGTCTCACACCTTTGCATGGCCAGCTACCAACCAAAGGGTAAAGGGAAAAGAAAATAAGACTTATCAAGAAAATGCAAGTAAAATTCTTTTAGAATGGACGGAAAGAAGAAGATGATAACACCAATTCTTTGGTGCACAAGAACTGCTTGTAAAAGAGTTGCATTCAAGTGGTAATATGTCTTGCATATACTAGAGAACCCTCTAGATAAATAAAGCTATTGGTGACAGCTAAGAGCGTTGAGTATGTTGAGGTGAGTGACCATCTCATAGAAAAACTTAAATTGTTAGGGAGACCATGTATTATTTACTTAATTATATTCTATCTCGATACAGGTTCTCACATGAGGGCTTGACTTTTTGTGTCATGACCCAAGCACATGATTTTTATTTTTTTGATAACGGGTGGCAGACTCGAACGCAGAACTATGTGATTTGATACTACGCTGCGTGATCAATCTCATCTAAAAGTTGAAGCTGAGCATACATTTACTTAATTAATTTTATTATATTTCAACAAGCTCTACCCTTCCGAATATTTTAAGTCTTCGAACTATTTTGACTTAATGTTCTTTGTTTTGCCAAAATTATAGTATAATTTCTTTGCTTAAATGTATCCCTTTTGCATATATGCTGCCCTCTCTTTTTTTGCCTGTGGACTTGACAAGTTCAATCTAGCTGATTGCACTCTTCTATCCACCATTCTAGTGGGGGTAACTAATTCCGTCAAATGCTTTTTGGTTATTTCAAGTTCCTTTTTTCCTAAGGAGCTTTAATTTTCCTTGTTAGGTTTTAGTGGTTGGAGCGGAGCCACTACTTATTCGCTTTGACCTGAATGGAGATATTATTTCACAGATACCATGTGCTCCTCAGTCATTGTTTTCCATTTCTGTACATCCTTCAGGGGTAAGGCGCTACTTTAGTTTGCTTATACCAAACACTTTATATTTTCTAAAGTATGATCGGGTTTTTTAAGTGGATTTGTCATTCTACATCTTTTTGGGTATAAAATGCTTGAAATACCGTTAAACCAAAACTGAAGTTGAATGTCATGATTGGTTATCATAACTCAAAACACAGTTCCACTTGTACATTACTTTCAGGTCACAGCAGTAGCTGGTTACGGAGGAATAGTGGATATTGTATCTCAATTTGGAAGTCATTTGTGCACATTCCAGTGCAGAGGAGTTCAGAAGGGACTGGCAATGTAGCTTATTTAACTTTGGGACATTGTGTAATGATGCAATCGAGACGGGAGTATCTCAATTTGGAAGTCATTTGTGCACATTCCAGTGCAGAGGAGTTCAGAAGGGACTGGCAATGCAGCTTATTTAAATTTGGGACATTGTGTGATGATGCAATCGAGACGGGAAAAAATTGCCCGCAATGAAACTTGATCGTGCAATGCCATGGTTAAGGAAAAACCAACTTTTTCTCTGAAAATAACCTTTGGTCACCATGTACTTGCAGCAAGCTTTAGTTTACTTCAAAAAATGAAATTTAGCCCTATAGCATCAGCTTGGGGAGGGATTACAACTACCAAATATTAAGATTTTTTTTTTTTTTAGTGAAAGTATACAAATGAATAGCTGAGGAAGTGCCTCTGTCACGTAACTATTGCCGGCGAAAATGAAACATTACTTTCTTAAGTCCAAAATAATTGTTGTTTAAGGTTTTAACACACCCATTAAGAAAAGGGAAACTTAGAAAATATTTACCTTTTATATCTATATAATTTTAGTATATTTATATTACATGTATAATTTACTTTTAATACATAATGCAGATTGTTTTTATCAAAACAAGTCTAATACATTTTTAGACACTTATGATACATTGCATGCAAAATTACTTTTGTACATAGTACATATATATTATATGCATACTTTGTTTTTTAATACATAGTGCATTTTTTTATCAAGAAAAATATAATAATTTATGATACGTATATGTTACATATATGTTTCAATTCTAATGCACAGTTCAACTCTAAATAATAAATAAAAAATATATTTAAAAATAGTGAATATTTGTCACGATTTTATCCTCAGTCCGTGATGGTATCTACCCCAATTCACTTGTAGTCGGTAAGCTTAAACCATAGCTTGAAACCATAGGCAATGGGCTATCTCGTGGAAGACAACTATAAGAAGTAAAAATTGTTGCAATAAGGAGAAGAGATACAAAGCTAAAGAAAAAACATATAGGAACCCATCCCAAGGCATAACATTAGTCAGTAATCGAGCTTCTTATACACAAAATAGGAGTGCAAAGCCTTTTTCATAATACAATAATAGTACATGCCATCTTTGGATATAAATTAAAGACCAGCCTAAAAAACTATAGAACAGAGATCGGCAACTTCAGACACCATGAGCTCATCTCAATATTGAAATCAACAACTTTGCATGAAAGAAAGTCAACAGTGAGGACTTAAACTATGATCTGCAGGGTATCAAACAAATGATAATCAGCAGGCATAGATCGACTGAGCTCCAAAAGCAAGTGTATATATAACATTGAAAATAAGGCAAGTATCAAGTAATAGGGTAATAATAAATAGAATAAATAATAGTCAATATATGTGACACAGAAAAGAGGAGGAAAGAAGCATACTTAGAAGAATTAGGTCTACCATCTGCTAGCAAGGAAAAAGGCTAAAGATTTTTACTCAACAAGGGGACAAGCATTAGAAAAACATCAAAAGCCTATAACAACCTAGCCACCTAAGGGGAAATCTTAGTAGTTCAATTGGTTGACTACCTGAACTTCCACCTTGTTGGTTAAGGTCTGATTCCTTACATTATAACCCCCCCCCCCCCCCCCCCCCCTCCCCATTTCCCCTTTTCCTACCCCCAATTTTTTTTTTTTTAAAAAAACCTAGCCACCTAAGAATTAATCCAACTTTGAAAAGTTTCATATTTATCTTAGGGAGGAACAATCCCTAACTACTAATGCAACGCATGTACAGATATGATCAAACAATAACCATCCGAAATTCCAAACAGTGGCACAAACAACAAGCAAAATTCTAACCAACATCCCATACTAGTGGGAGACCAAACAACAAATAGTATACTGGTGACGACAATGCATGTGAATGCAAGATATGCATGAAACTTCTCCGCAACCACAAGTGTATACGACCTACCCAGCTCGAACTAAGTCTCATCATCACCATCTTCGTCGGTGATATTGGAGGAGTAACAGTAGCATATTAATGCACAGAGGTCGGACCTCTAATCCGGATGCTAACCAAAATTATCCAAGTAGCGGAAGCCGAAACTCGAATTCAGGTACTCAATGAAAACATATTCATAGGGGAATCGATGCATCAGCTAATCAAGTCATAGAATCCAAGGTTGTCCCGTATGCCTCTACAATCTCAAGTAGAAAAGAGTATGTCCCTAACGCTTCAAATAGATATTAGAATATAGAACTTAACAATCTAGGTGGTACGACCCCCGCTAAAGAAATCAAATTGGAACTAATTTCATATCTACATTATAAAAATCATTATTTCTCTCCATCTGAGCATAATAATGATGAGTTAATGCATAAATCGGGATCCCACCACAAAACAAGCATGAACGAGCAACTAATGCAATGCATGCCATCACTAGTATCCAAGCAAGGCACACAAGACTAGAAAATGCAACCACTACTCTATAATTACAACGACTGAGAGAACTAACCTGGGGTCAAACTGCTCCTTGAACAAGGCCTCAGGCCCAATAGTATAGAGTAAACACAATCCAAATACAAAAACTACTAGCATAAAGCTAAAACACACGATTAAGAGATCACAATAGATTAAGAATTAAGTAAGGGGGAGAAATATCTCTAGAATCGATGCTTTACCACAAAACCATAACTTCCAAATCCACAGTGAACACAAATAAGTCAAACCTATGGCTACGACAAGCCTCCAAATTCTCGGGCATCAGCTCACAACACACTACCATAACTAAGCCTTCCCAAAAGTCACAACTAGCTATAATAACAATAGAGTTCATAACGAAGCAACTACAACTCTAACCTAGTCTAAGCCACCCACAAACTTCTCAAAAGGATCTCTATGTAAAAAACCCAACTGAACACAACTCCAAAACTACACTAAAGTGTCTGAGGGACTATATTAGTCTAAGGCTCAATCAGAATCACAAAAAAGGATTTGAAGGGAAGAGAGTGGAGCACTAGGCAATTACCATCCAACTTATCATGGAATTTTACCAAGTAATATCAAGAAGGACCTAGTCAAGAATGGAGACTGCTGCTTACCTCAAAGCTGATTACTTGCGCTCCAAATCTACTTCACGATAGCTGTCGTCACCTGAATCAACTCTAAATGCTGTCACACTATCAAAAAGTTGATTTCCACATTAGTACAGATGTTTTGACACCAAAATCATAATTTTTGGAGTGGAACCCAAAATTGTATCTAAACGGGATTGTGGAAATCACAAGGGAAATATCAAAATTGACTCCATAAAATGGTCATAAACACAATATTGAACTTGTGCCCCGAAGTGGGACACAATTTAAGGCTCAAAATAGAAAGAATCAGATCATGCAAGAAGGAAGACCATTAAAGCTTAAAATCAAACTTTGGGGCAAAAATTATCTCACCACAATTTATTGTTCACTTTTTGGAACACGTCAACACATAGCCACTATCCATATGAATTCAACGAATTTCAAATCATCCAAAACATAGCTTTATAGCTCAAGAAATCTAAACCGCAATTAAAGAGAAGAGTCAAGAGGAGGGCAACAACTAAAACAAAGAAAATTCCTCAAACGAATCTTCCCCTGCACTTTCGATCACACAACTGCGTTCCCATAGAAAACCCCCACAATTTGGATCTTTGATTAACTCAATTCGGAGTCTCCTTGCTCTAGAAATTGAATTTTGAAGAAATGAGGAAGAAAAGGAATTAAATTCCAGCGATCATTGCAAAAAAAGCCCAAATGTTCACAAAAGTGACGTCACTAAAGACAAATAATCTGAAATAAACGACGAACCCGGTTGAGAAACCACTGATCCATCTCCAATCTAAGAACTACCTACTGCACCTCTAGTCAGACATGCTGATGGCTTGAATGAATTTGCCGGCAACCTCGTGCCATCTATATAAGAGAGAATGAATTCCAAAAAAGTAGTTTTAAAGTCTATTCAGAGTCAGAGCACACGATAAGGAGTCAGGAACCAAAATTTCCTAATAATGCCCTTATAGCCCCCCGAAGATAGGACACGTACATTCCGCATCGATCTGCAGGACTCTACTAGGCATTCTCATGACAAAGATGCCGGTCAACCTAATACTTTGATACCAACTTGTGACAATTCGATCCCTTTAGACCGTGAATGGCACCTACCCAAACTCATCGGTAGGTAAGCCTAACCCATATCCCAGATTCATTGGCATCGGACTATCCCGTGGAAGACAATTATAAGAAGTAAAAACTGCCACTAAAAGAGAAGAGGTACAAAGCTAAAGAAATAACATACAAGAACCTGCTCCAAGACTCGACATCAGTCAATAATTGAGCTGCTAATACACGAAATAAAAGCTTTTTTCAAAATACAATATAGTACAGGCCATCTCTGGATACAAATAAAAAACTAGCCAAAATAATAACAAAATAAAAACTGGCAACTCCGGATGCGAGGAGCTCACCCCAATCTCTAAAATCCATGGTAGCTCTACACAGAAGAAAGTCAATAGCAGGAACTCGCACTATGATCTATAGGGGAAATGTGTAATATGAGTACTAAACAAATGGTAGTCAGCATGCATAGGCCGACTGAGTTCCATAGTTGAAGCAAGTGTATATATATAACATGAAAATAAGAAAAGTATCAAGTAATAGGGTAATAAATAGAATAAATAATAGTCAATATATGTGACACAGAGAAGAAAGGCAAAAAACACACCTAGAAGAATCAGACCTATCATCTTCTAGCAAGGAAAAAGGGAAAAGATTTTACTAAACAAGGGGACAAGCAATAGAAAAACATCAAAAACCTATAACAACCTAGCCACCTAAGAACTAATTCAACTTAGCTTACAAAAGTATCATATTTAACCTAGGGAGGAACAATCACTAACTACAGTGCAACACAAGCATGTACAGATATAATCAAACAATAACCAACCAACATCCCATACTACTGGTAGTATAAACAACAAACAAAACCCTTACCGACATCCCATACTACCAGGGGACCAATCAACAAACAATATACTAGTGATGAAGATGCATGTGAATGTAAGATATGCATGAAATCTCTCTGCAACGTGTATCCACAAGTGTATGTGACCTACCTAGCTTGAACCAAGTCTTATCATCATCATCATCCCCATTAGTGGTACTAAAGGAGTAATAGTAGCTATATCAATATGCTGAGGCCAGACCTCGAATCTAGATGCTTGAGCGCGGTGGAGGCCATACCTCTAATCTGGATGCTCAAGGGAAACTGAGGCCGGACCTCTAATCTCTATGCTCGTTGAAAATTACCCAAGTAGTAGAGGTCGGAACGTGAATTTGGATATTCACTAGAAAGATATTTGTGGGGGCTGAGAATACCCATAACAACTATAGAAAGGGCATATTTGTGGGGGATGAGAATATCCATAACAGTTGTAAAAGGGCATGTTTGTGGGGGCTGAGAATACCCATAATAATCTTAAAAAGGCAATTGACGCACAAACTAATCAAGTGATAGGATCCAAGGTCATCCCATATGCCTCCCTAGTTTCAAGTGGAAAAGATTACATCTTGGACACTTCAAAAATATCAAAATTCAGATTACACAAATCTAGGTGGTACGACCCTCGCTAAAGAAACCAAATTGGAACCAATTTCATATCCACATCATAAAAACCTTTATTTCTCTCCCTCGGAACATAATAGTCATGAGCCTATGTATGAATCAGGATTGCGCCACAAAACAAGAATGAAGGAGCAACCAGTGCAATGTATGCCATCACCAGTGTCCAAATAAGGCATACCTAAGACTGGAAAATCCAACCACTACTTTATAATTACAACAACTAAGCGAGCTAACATAGACTCCAAATGCTCCACGAACAAGGCCTCAGGCCTAATAAAATAGAGTAAACACAATCCAAATATGAATATAACTAGCATAAAGCTAAAACACATGACTAGAGATCACAACAACTTAAGACTCAAGTAAGGGGAGAAATATATCCAAGACGATGCTTTACCCCAAAACCACAACTTCCAGCCCCACACCGAGCACAAATAAGTCAAATCTATGGCTACGACAAGCCACTAAAGTCTTGAGTACTAGCTCACAGCATACTAGCATAACTAAGCCTTACCAGAAGCCACAACTAGCTATAATAGCAATAAAGTTCATGATGAAGCAACTAAGTCTCAAACCTAGTGTAAGGCTGGCCACAAACTCCTTCAAAGGATATCTGCCTCAAAAACTGAACATAACATAACTTTTAACCTATACAAAAGTCTCTGAGGGACTATACTAATCTAAGGCTCAACTAGAACTCATGAAAAAAAAAAGAGTGAAAGGGAAGAGAATGGAATACTAGGCAATTACAATCCAAATTATCATGAAATTTATATTAAACATTATAAAGAAGGGCCTGGTCAATAACGAAGATTGTTACCTGCCTCAAAGCCGATCATGTGTATTCCAAATCCATTACACAATAACAATCCGCGCTTGAATCCACTTCAAATGATGTCACGCTATCAAAAAGCTTATCTCCATTTAAATGCGAATATTTTTAACACCAAAATCATAATTTTGGGAGTCAAACCCAATATCGGATCTAAAATTAGATTGTGGGATTCGTGATGGGAATGCTGAAATCAACTCTGTAGAACTGTCTAAACACAATATTGAACCTATACCTCGACATGGGACACAATTTGAGACTTGAAATGGGAAGAATCAGGTCATGTAAGAAGGAACACCATTAAAGCTTAAACAAGCTTGAGCACCCCCTTTGGGGCAGAAATTACCTCACCTTGATGCCTTGCACGCTTCCCAGAATATGTCAACACATAGACACGATGTACATGAACCCAAAGAACTTTGAAACGCCCAAAATGGATATCTATAGCTCAAGAAATCAAAACTTCGATTAAAGAGAAGAATCAAGAGGAGGGCAGCAACTAAAACCTAGAAAATTCCTCAATTGAAGCTTCCTCAACAATTCTGAATCACACTACCGTGTACTTATGGAAAATCCCCCACAATTTAAAGCTTTGAACCGCACAATTCAAAGTCTCCTAACTCTAGAAATTGAATTATGAAGAAATAAGAAAGAAAGGGATTAAAATCCCAGTGATCATCGCAAGAGGGACTTAGCTAAAGCCAACAAAGGCTTCACAAAAGTGAACTCGCCTAAATGGTGTATATCGCAAAGCATCTAAATGATTACAAAAATGACATAGCAAAAGCAGCCAAATATTCAAAAAAGTGGCATTGCAAAAGCCGTCAAATGGTCGCAAAAATAGTCACATGTCACAAAAGCGGTTGTACCAAATACAACACCAGCCAAATATTGATTTTGATGCTTCAAACTTGTCATGACCCGACACTAGGATCTAGATGTGATACGACGAATGGGAACCCGAGAGTCCCCAAACAAGCCTTGAAGTATCCAAATCCACATCATCGGTTCAGAAGCGCAAACAAATAATAACCACATAATGCTAATGGATGGGTAAGTAAAACTCACGCTATGGGGACATCGAGGGGAAAGGGATTTACATGGATTCACATAGCACGTAGCATATAAGAAATATGGGGCGGGTAAGTAGAACTCATGCTATGGGGGAAAACGAGACTTAGGACCTTCCATATTTCCATACTAAACATGCAAACATAACATATGTCTGCAATCGATCCATAATAGCCATTTCAAAAAGGTAAGCAATAGCATAAACTCCGAGTACATCACATAGCATATATATATATATATATATATATATATATATATATAAAATCTATGGGAGTCTACAAGATGTCCAACAATGCCCTTAGTCATAAGATGGAACTGGGGCCAAGACATGTCCTAGGCTCACCCTCAAATAAGAAAGTAGACATAGTATAACATAGATAGAGGAAGGTGGCTTGTCCTTGAAAGATGGGACTCACCACAAGTTCAATATTCAGAATTTGAGATACTCGTCAAACAGTGGATAGTCATAGCGCTCGGCCCCCACATAGTAAAATCATGTAGGCATAGAGTATGTGTTAGTACGTTTGAATGTACTAAGTATGCAGACATGCAATGCATATGACTTATCAAACCGGCATTTCAATGTTAGATATTATATATCGAAGGAAGAAGTATACAATATGCCATGAAATTCATGATGCATGAAATGCAATGATGTTCATGTTTAGCGGGAATGTGACATCAACCGATAAGAGTAAGACCAAGTGAGCTAGTACTTGGAATCCCGATGAAATTCCCTCACCGGTGCAGAGGTGGTCTACTTGCCAAAGGTAAACCACACTTCACATTACCAGAACATATGCCATTTTATATGAAGCAACCTCCTTACGGGAACATATCCTTTTTGAGAAACGATTTTTCATATCATATCATAATACTTCACCTTATGGGAACATGTCCTATTTCGTATGAAGCAACCTTCCTTACGGGAACATATCCCATTTTGGATAGGATTCTTATAACATATGCTAGGCACATAGTTCGAGGAAAGGGAGAGGACTCTTGGGGATAGTCCCGACGCCCCTAATCCATTGATGCTAAGTCAACATCCCACGAGAATACATATAGTATATACACATACTTTCAAAAAGGCAATAGTCATTTCTAATCCGATCAATGCACATTTAGGCTTAAATGCCAAATCATAACTTATAGTTATAATATTCATGCATAGGACTAGCTCGATTACAAATATAGAGTGGTGAAAGTACCCAAAATGCTCAAAAGCCATAATCATTGACATATATGTGATCACATTTGTTTTATAACCAATATCTTATCAAAATCATTTCACAAAACATAATTGGCCTTAACTTACTTCATAATTTCCATAAAGACCAATGTTCATGAATGCAAATGCAATGCATGATGTGAGAATAGCGTGGACAATATAGATTCAATCTAAAATCAACATTATAATATGATTGAAGTAAATTCGTAATTAAATCAACATTTAAACCACAATCTATATCACCCATGCATAAGCCAAGCTTTAAAGGGGACATGCATATTCATAACTTCATAACCTCAATGTAAATCATCATCACAAGGCTTAAAATAACTTAAAATCATGAATGAAGTACAACCCATACATCAATTGAATTTAATAAAAACAAATAATGAAAACCCACATTTAAAGAAGCTAAAATTCATGAAAATCAATTGAAAAGAGTTTGGGTCTTCTTGGTTGAAAGGGACCAAGAATCAACCTTACATACCTTGATTAGGCAGGTGAATTTGAGAAGAATCTAGTTTGAAGTCGAATCCCCAATTGAATCCCTACCTTGGGTTTTGAGAAAAGAACTTCGAGAGGATCTTAGGAATTGATTTTAGTGTGAGAGTGAATTCAATGAGAATGAATTAGAATAAAAGGGTATCAGCTGATTTAGGGGGGTCTAGGATAGGCAAAAGGTCATGAAACATAATTAAAATGAACCATATTTACATAAACGCCATTAATGAAACAGATGGAAAAGTGGGCTGTCTAGGCTACAAGGGTGTCTACACGGTCCGTGTGGCAGTTCACGGACCATGAACAGTGACCGTGTGACAACACTTTTCGCGATGCTCAACACTTGGATTTTTTTTGAAGCAAAGGGGTGCCATATAGATGGCTACACAGCCCGTGTGATGCTACACGGGTCGTGTCAAGAGCTGTGTGATGACACTTAGAAAAATCTTGCGCGAAAAAGTTATGAGATGGTAATTTTGTACTTAGAAAAATTTCACGTTGCGAGCTATACGATGGGCCACACGGCCCGTAACACACTATATGGACCGTGTGGGTGGCCGTGTGCCCTCACTTAGTCCGAAACTCTCTGTCGAATTCCCATAATCAAAATTGTGGCTAAGTACCTCTCCACTGAAGGCCACACGGTCCTTGTGGCTTCACACTGGCCGTGTGGGCCTCCCATGGAGCGACACTTGGTCAAATTTTCTCCCAGGCCAAGATTATGAGGTCCGATAAAGTCTTTCGAAAACCCAAGTCCTCACATCATCTCTCCCTTGGGAACATTCGTCCCCGAATGTCAAAACAACAAGGCTTGAGAGCTTGACTCAAGACATAAAACATCCGAACACAAGGTATAATGCATAGTTCATTGCTTGAAAATAAATAAAGTCTTTAAAACCCATATCAAAATGTATTCAAATCATTCAAAAATCATAAAAATCATTTTTGCGCACATGTATGCATGTCATGTCATGAGGCTCAAGAGTGAAAGAATTAGGACTATTTAGAAGGGGATTAACCTAGTACCTTAAGCTTGAGTAGATTGGAAAAGATAGGGATATCGCTTCATCATGTACAATTCCGCCTCCCATGTAGCACTCTCCACGTGATGATTTCTCCAAAGCACCTTCAGCGAAGCCACATCCTTGTTACGAAGCCGCTTCACTTGCCTATCCAAAATCTCTATTGGGACTTCCTCATAAGATAGGTTCGCCTCAACCTCAATTCCTTCCAAAGGCACAATGGTTCTAGGATCACCGACTAGCTTCCTTAACATAGACACATGGAAGACGGGGTGGATGGAACTCAAGTTCGGAGGCAACTGCAACTTATAAGCCACGCTCCCAAATCGCTCAACTATCTCATAAGGGCCAACATACCGGGATTTTAGCTTGCCCTTCTTACCAAAATGCATCACACTCTTCGTAGGCGAAACCTTCACATACACCCAATCACCATCATGAAATTCAAGATCCCTCCTCCTAACATACGCATAGGTCTTTTGGTGACTTTGTGCCATCTTCAACCTTTATCTAATTACCTTGACTTTTTCCATAGCTTCCAACACTAAATTCGGGCCAATCAATGCCATCTCTCCCAACTCAAACCACCCCACCAGTGACCTACACCTTCTCCCATGTAAGGCCTCAAATGGTGCCATGCCAATGCTAGCATGAAAGCTATTATTATAAGAAAACTCAATGAGGGGAAGGTGATCATCCCAGTTACCCTTAAACTCCAACACAAAAGTCCTCAACATATTCTCTAAGGTTTGAATAGTCCTCTCAGCTTGCCCATCAATTTGAGGATGAAAAGCGGTGCTCAACTTAATCTTAGTTCCAAGTCCCTTCTGAAATGACCTCCAAAAGTGGGAAGTGAATTGGGTGCCACGATCCGATATGATAGATCTAGGAACACCATGCAGTCTCACCAATTCTTGGATGTACAACCTCGCATACTCCTCGGCGATATAGGTAGTCTTGACCGGTAGGAAATGAGTCGACTTGGTCATTCGGTCAACGATGACCCAAATGGAATTGAATTGCCTTCAGGTTCGAGGAAAACCAACCACAAAGTCCATGTTCACATCTTCCCACTTCTATGTGGGAATCTTAATATCTTGAGCCAAGCCACAGGGCCTTTGGTGCTCTACCTTCACTGGTTGACAACTTGGACATTTGGATATGAACTTAGCTATGTCATTCTTCATACCATGCCACCAGTACACTTCCTTCAAATCCCGATACATTTTGGTAGACCCCGGGGCTCATTTCCCAATAAATCCCGAACAATGAGAGTTGTGAGCCTCACTCATGATCACTCTTCTAAGATCATCCACATTCGAAACACAAAGCCAGAGCACACCATCTCCCCCTTGTGAGAACACCTCGATCTCCTTTTCAGCAACCAACTTCTTCAGTTCAAGTAACGATGGGTCTAAATCTTGCTTAGCTTTTACATCAACCACCACGGAAGATTCTACCCTACTTTGAACATGGATACCACCATCGCTCGAGTCACTCAAACTGACACTTAACCTAGCCAACCAGTGAACATCCCTTGCTAACTCCTTCCTTTCCTCTTCAACGTGCGTCACATTTCCCATGGATAGCCTATTGAGAGCGGCTACAACATTGGCCTTGCCGGGAAGATATTGAACACTCATGTCGTAATCCATTAAGAGCTCCAACCATCTCCTTTGCCTCAAGTTGAGATACCTTTGAGTGAATACATATTGCAAACTCTTGTGATTGGTGAACATATCAACATGAACCTCATACAAATAGTGTCTCAAAATCTTCAAGACAAAGACTGCCGCTGCCAACTCAAGATCATGAGTTGGGTAATTACGTTCATGCACCTTCAACTACCTTGTTGCATATGCTATCACTTACCATGTTGCATAAGCACACAACCCAACCCAATTCGTGAGGCATCACAATACACTACGAATCCCTCCAAACCGTTTGGTAAAGTCAAGACGAGAGCCGATGTAAGCCGATCCTTCAAGATTCGGAAACTTTGTTCGCATTTATCTAACCACACAAATTTCGCCTTCTTTTGGGTCAAGTTAGTCAATGGAGATGCAATAGATGAGAACCCTTCAATAAACCTTCTATAATATCCAACCAACCCTAGAAAGCTTCGAATATCCGAAGGAGTCAACAGTCTGGGCCAATTCTTCACGGCCTCGGTCTTCTTCAAATCCACCTTGATACTATCACCGGACACCACATGACCAAGGAAAGCTAATTCACCCAAACAAAATTCACATTCACTAAACTTGGCATACAACTTCTCTCTCAGGGTTTGTAAAACCATTCTCAAATGATCCCCGTGCTCCTACTCACTTCGAGAGTAAATGAGAATGTCGTCAATGAAGACCACAAAACTATCAAGAAATAGCTTAAACACCCGATTCATCAGATGTATGAACACGGCCGAAGCATTGGTCAAGCCGAACGACATCATCACAAACTCAAAGTGCCCATACCTTGTCTAAAAGGCTATCTTGGGAATTTACCTAGTCTTCAACTGATGATACCCAGAACGAAGATCAATCTTTGAGAAATGAGTAGCCCCTTGAAGCTGGTCGAACAAGTCATTAATCCTAGGCAACAGATACTTATTCTTAATGGTCAGCTTATTCAACTACCTATAATCAATACACATTCGAAGAGATCTATCCTTCTTTCTTATAAACAACACTGGAGCACCCCACGATGATATACTAGGCCTAATGAAGCCTTTCTCCAACAAATCCTTCAATTTCTCTTTTAACTCTTTCAACTTTGTCGGTGCCATACGATAAAGAGGAATAGAGATAGGCTGAGTATCCAAAAGAAGATCTTTGCCGAAGTCTACTTCCCTTTTAGGAGGAACACCTGGCAAGTCTTTGGGGAACACGTCTGAAAATTCATTCACCACAGGAAGTGACTCAAGAGTAGGTGCTTCAGACTCCATATCCTTGACCCTTACAATATGACAGATGCACCCCTTGGAAATCATTTTCCAGGCCTTGAGGTAGGAAATAAACAAACCTTTAATAGAAGAGTCACTACCTTTCCATTCAAGAATGAGCTCACCGGGAGGTTGGAACTTGACCTTACGGGTTCTACAATCTATAAAGGCATATTATGTATGCTACCAATCCATCCCAAGAATCACGTCAAAATCGAACATCTCAAGTTCTACAAGGTTACACGAGAAAACTTTGTGCAACACAGAAACCGGACAACCATGATAGACTCTATGTGCAATAACAGATTCACCCACGGGAGTATATACTAAGAAAGGATCCTTCAAAATCTTGGGACTCAAACCAAATTTAACAGCCAATAGAGGAGTCACAAAAGACAAATTTGCACCCAGGTCAAGCAAAACATAAGCATTGAAATCAATGACTTTTAACATACCAGTCACGACATTCGGAGCTTCCTCAACATCCTGACGGGCATGAAGTGTATAAAACCTGTTGTTCATTGGGGAAACACCTTGGGGAGCTTTTTGTTGTCCTTGATCACCTTGAGCCATCTAGCCTTGGCCTATACAGGAATTCTTAGGACAATCAACAACCTTGTGGTTTTTATGACCACACCCATAGAAAACACCCAAATCCCTCCAACAAACACCGTGTGGGGCTTCCCACACTTATTACACAGAGGATGATCCTATCCACCACCAACCGGTGCCCTAGGAGGAGGTACCCGAGCATTATCGACCAGAGCACCAGAACCTTGGCCTTGTTGAAAGTGGCCAAAGCCACCACTCCGCGGACCAGAGAATCCACCATCAAAATGGGCCTTCTTATGATCGTATACACTTCTCTCCTTGAGTTTCTCCCCTTCGATCTTTTTAGAATACACCATGAGTCCAGAAATATCCATATCCTATATGAGCATAGCAATACCACATTATTTTACAAGCAGACCAAAGATACCAAAAACGAACTTGTGCATCCTTGCATGAGGGTCATCTACAAAGGACGAAGCATACTTGGAGAGCTTTGTGAATTTAGGGGCGTAGTCCCTCACACTCATACCTCCTTGCCTGAGGTTGATAAATTCAGTCATCTTAGCCTCCCTAAGTTCAAGTGGAAAGAAGCGATCCAGGAACGCAAGTCTAAACTCTTCCCAATTGACATCACCACCACAAACCTTCTCCATAGACCATTGGGTGAACCATACCTAAGCCACATCTTTTAGTTGATAGGAAACCAATTCAGCCTTATCGTCAAAAGTGACACCTATAGTGTTTAATATCTTGGTAAGCTCATCAATGAACTCCTGAGCATCCTCATCAGCCTTCAACCCATGGAACTATGGAGGATTTCTCTGGGTGAAATCCCTCACCCTAGAAGCTGGTGTAGGATCCCATGGAAGATTAGCCTGCCTTGTCTGAGATGTCACCACTTAGGCAAGCATGGAAAAGGCTGTACGGAATTCACCATTTGAGATGGGTTCATCCATAGGCTCTTGAGGTGCCTGATCCTCATCAGCCGAAGCCGGCCTTAGTGGGTGAGGTTTTCCTCGAGGCATTTTATGAAATGGAGCAATGACACTGTCCAGATAGGATGGCAAAAAATACGAGCCATAGCATGATGTAAGACATGAAAAAGTGAGGAAATTCCTAGAACGTCTTCGTAGCCTCCCACTCATAGGCATGGTGCACTTCACATCCATGAATATGACTCTGCTTGACGCGACATGTTGGACTCTGAGGACCATTTATAAACCTAGGGCTCTGATACCATCTTTTTTCATGATCCAAGACTAGCGTCCTGATGTGACACTACAAATAGGAACCCGAGAGTCCCAAAACAAGCCTCGAAGTATCCAAATCCACATCATCGATTCAGAAGCACAATTAAATAATAGCCACATAATGCTAAGGGATGGGTAAGTAGGACTCACACTATGGTGACATCGAGGGGAAAAGGATTTACATGGATTCACATAGCACGTAGCATATAAGAACTATGGGGTGGGTAAGTAGGACTGACGCTATGGGACAAACGGGACTTAGGACCTTCCACATTTCCATACAAAATATGCAAACATAACACATGTCTTTAATCGATCCATAATAGCTATTTCAAAAAGGTAACCAATAGCATAAGCTCCAAATATATCACAAAGCATATATGTATAAAATTTACAAGAGTCTACAAGATGTCCAACAATGCCTCTAGTCACAAGATGGAACGGGGGCCAAGACATTTCCCGGGCTCACCCTCAAATAAGAAAGTAAGCATATGATAACATAGATAAAGGAAGCTAGCTTGTCCTTGGAAGATGGGACTTACCACAAGTTCAACCTTCGGAATTTGAACTACTCGTCAAATGATGGATAGTCGTAGCACTAGGCCCCTACATGGTAAAATCATGTAGGCATAAAATATATGTTAGCTCATTTGAATGTACTAAATATGCGGGCATGCAATGCATATGACTCATCAAATATGCATTTCAATGTTAGATGACAAGGGCACATAATATAGAAAGAATTACATATCAAAGGAAGAAGTATACAATATGCCATGAAATTCATGATGCATGAAATGCAATGATGTTCATGTTTAGCGGGGATGTGACCTCCAAGTGAGCTAGTACTTGGAATCCTGATGAAATCTCCTCACCGGTACAGAGGTAAACCATACTTCACCTTACAGAACATATCCCATTTTGTATGGAGCAACCCCCTTACGAGAACATATCCTATTTCGAAAAGCATTTTTCATATCATATCATATCATATCATATCATATCATATCATATCATATCATATCATATCATATCATATCATATCATATCATATCATATCATATCATATCATATCATATCATATCATATCATATCATATCATATCATATCATATCATATCATATCATATCATAATACTTCACCTTACGAGAACATATCCCATTTCGTATGAAACAACTTTCCTTATGGGAATGTATCACATTACAGACAGGATTCTCATAACATATGTTAGGCACATAGTTCGAGGAAAGAGAGAGGACCCTTGGGTATAGCCCTGACTTCCCCAATCCATCGGTGCTAAGTCAACATCCCACGAGAATACATATAGTATATATACATACTTTCAAAAATTCAATAGTCATTTCAAATCCAATCAATGCACATTTAGGCTCAAATGCCAAATCATAGCTCATAGTTATAATATTCATGCATAGGACTAGCTCGATTACAAATACAAAGTGGTGCAAGCATAAAAAAATTCTCAAAAGCCATAATCATTGACATATATGTGATCACATTCTTGTCATAACCAATATCTTATCAAAATCATTTCACAAAACATAATTGGGCTTAGCCCACTTCATAATTTCCATAAAGACCAATGTTCATGAATACAAATGCAATGCATGATGTGAGAATAGCTTGGGTAACAAAATTAAATAATGAAAACCCAAATTTAAAGTAAGCTAAAATTCATGAAAATCAATTGAAAAATGTTTGGGTCTTCTTGGTTGAAAGGGACCAAGAACCAATCCCACATACCTCGATTATGAAGGTGAATTTGAGAAGAATCTATTTTGAAGTCGAATTCCCAATTGAATTCCTAGCTTGAGTCATGAGAGAAGAACTTAGAGAGGATCTTAGGAAATGATTTTAGTGTGAGAGTGTTTCCAATGAGAATGAATTAGAAAAGAAGGGTATCAGCTGATTTAGGGGGTCTTTACATCATCTACCCCTTGGGAATATTCATCCTCGGGTGAGAATCGGATTAGCTAGATGGCTTAACTTGAACTTGAAACATTTTAATATGGGGACACAATGCATAATGTATTTCTTGAAAATCATTAAGTCATTAATACTCATGTCAAAACATCCTTTAAATCATTTTCGTACACATGTATGCATGTTATGTCATGAAACATAGAAGTGAAAGAATTAGGACCATTGAGAATCGGAAGCACCTAATACCTTAGGCTTGAGTAGATTGGAAAAGATAGGGATATAACCTCATCATGTATATCTCTACCTCCCATGTAGCACTCTCCATATGTTGATTCCTCCAAAGCACTTTAACCGAAGCCACATCCTTATTTCAAAGTCTTTTTACTTAGATTATCCAAAATCTCAACCAAAACCTCTTCATTGGACAAGTTCTCTTCAACATCAACACCTTCCAAAGGCATAAGCGAACAAGGATCACCAACCCACTTTCTCAACATTAACACATAGAAGATCAGGTGAATAGAACTCATTTCCAAAGGCAAATCCAATCTATAGGACACCTTGCCAATTTTCTCAATTACCTCATATGGTCCCACATACTAGCGACTTAATACCATCACCGACTACAATATTTGCCTTGCTGGGGTGATATTGAACACTCATGTCTTAATCCTTAAGAAGTTCCAACCACCTTCTATGTCTCATGTTAAGGTCTCTTTGGGTGAACACATATTGCAAGATCTTGTGATTGGGGAACACATCAACATGAACCCCATATAAATAGTGCCTCCATATTTTCAAAGCAAACACCATAACTGCTAACTCAAGATCGTGAGTCGGATAATTTTGTTCATGCACCTTCAGTTGCCCTGATGTGTAAGCTATCACCTTACCATGTTGCATGATCGCACAACCCAACCATATCCGAGAAGCATCACAATACACCACAAATCCATCTAAGCCATCCGGTAAAGTCCAAACATGAGCCGATGTAAGTTGGTCTTTCAAAGTCTTAAAACACTTCTCATACTCATCCGACCATATAAACTTGGCCTTCTTTTAAGTCAACTTGGTCAATAGAGATGCAATGGATGAGAAACCTTGAAAAAATCTCCTATCATAACCAGTCAACCTAAGAAAGCTTTGAATATTCAAAGGAGTCAATAGTCTAGGCCAGTTCTTCATGGCCTTATTTTTCTTTGGGTCGACCTCAATGCCTGTAATGCTTGGTAAAATTATCGAAATACCCCTAGAGAGAGAGTATGAGCGTAATGCATCTTTTGATGCTCGTGTGGCAAATTCGAGGCCAAATTTGTGATCAACACGCAAAATTAAGTGAGAAAATGGTCTAGGTTGATTTTTAGAGCGACCCAATCAAAAGATAATTTTTCGATTTGAAACGCAAAACAGTGTTAGTACGCGATAGGGGCATGTCGCACACCCATGCAGACCAGCACTTATATTCTTTTGAAAATATTTGATGGGATTGAGAAAACTCGTTCAAAAACATTTTTCTAAAAATACATTGTTCGCGACCAATTCGCGTCACGGATTGTTTCTTTTCCGAGTTAAGAATTTCTAAATTATTACAAGGGGAATTTCGGTCAAATCCCCGCCCCTCCTAAACTCTCTACACATCTAATAAGGTTGTTTTGACATAAAAAGGGTCTAAAACCCCCATTCTAAGTCCTATTCCATAATTCAACAAGGCTAGGGCTTGAGGAGAGAAGAGAAGAGCTTGAGTTGAGAGATTCTAGAAGAGAACCTCGACCTTTTTGGTTGATAGCTGCATCTCAGGTATGTAAGGCTAAACTAAAAACATGGGATTGTTCTCTCATGTGCCCTATAGAGGTCATAGATGAGTCGATGGTTCAAGAGTCTACATGCATGATTTCTTGATGACGTTTCTTGAAAAATTGATTTAAATTTCATGTTTTCCTATGTTGATGATCATCATACTAATTGTTTTCTTGAATTGAACATTTTTTATGAGAACTTGCATAACCCTACATGATTAATTTGAAAAGCATGCATAATGCACTATAGAATTGAGTTTAGAGCCTTAAGTTGAGGTTGTTGAGTATGATGAGAGGATGATGATGAGCCAATAGAGTTTGATTGTTTTATGAGTCCCTATAAATGAACTCTAACCGACATGTCTATTCACTTGTTTCCTAATGATTGTTACAAATCTTGAGTCATTGATGAGATTGATTGATGAGAGGGTTAAATCCCCTATGAGATACCGTTCGTTGATGGGGAGTGAGTCCTTATAAGATTGGTTGAGATGGAGATTTTATGAGCATTGAGTCATGGGAGGAGTATCGAGCACCGAAAGAGTGAGAGTTAGTCCGACGCGAACTCATCAAACTACGTCGCCAAACATAGGAGAGGCATAGAACCATCACATATATTATAGTTCCCTCGAGAGTCTTAGTCCCAGAAAGCAATAGGGGACTTATTGAGTTTGGCTCCATATTGGGTGAGCTGATATGGTTTTTGAGAGTTCCTTACCTGGCAAGTTTGGAACCACTATGGAAACATCGGGGTGATTGTTGTACATTCACTTGCTCATAAGTGAATATTGTCAATAAAAGAAACTGCCATAAATTTCCTACCTTGAGTACTCCGAGTCTGAGATGAGTTTCGACATGAGATGAGGTGAGGTGAGCTCCTCTGAGATGAGGTGAGGTGAGCTCCTCTGAGATGAGTTTTGAGATGAGATGAGAGGGGGTGAGCTCCTATGAGATGAGATGAGATGAAAGGAGGTGAGCTCATTTGAGATGAGTTGAGACTTTTGATGAGTTTGAGCTATTGATGTGTCACTTGTGTACTCTTTATTCTTTCATAGATGGACATTTGACGATTTGATGTGATTTGATGTTTATTTTGAGTTGATGTTGTTACCATACTATTCTACCGGTTTCTGTTTCATTCAGCTATTTTACATACTAGTACATTCCAAGTACTGATGTCCATTTTAGACTGCATCATTTTATGATGCAGAGGCAGGTACTAGAGATCGTCAACAGGCGCTCCATTGAAAATATAAGATTTGCAGCTGATTTGGTGAGCCTCCCCTACTTCGGAGGATCCACCGTGATTTATTCATCTTGCTTTAGAGTTAGAGATTGGAATATTTCCTTATTTTGATTTTGGGTAGCCATGGGTCTGTCATTGGTACCACATGAGTTGTAATAGAGGCTTCATAGATGATGGTTGAGCGTTGATGTTGAGACATGTGAGCTAGTTCTTTCTACTAGCCTTTATTTTTATATATTTATTTTAAGACTTTAGATGAGATGTGCCTATTTACTTACTTATACTTTTTGCTATTCAATAGAGTTTATCGATTGAATGATGTGATGAGACTAAGTGGTTCGCTTGGGGATTAGCAATAGTCTCTGAGTGCTAGCCATGCCAAGGGTACCCTCCCAAGGTGTGATAATGCCATCCGAATATCACATGACCAAGAAAAGCTACTTCACCCAACCAAAACTCACATTTACTGAATTCGGAAAACAACTGCTTCTCTCTCAAAGTTTGAAGTACTACTCTCAAGTGATCCATATGTCCCGCTCAATTTGGGAATAAATTAGAATATCATCGATGAAGACAACCACAAAACTATTAAGAAATGGCGAACACTTTATTCATAAGATCCATAAACACAGCTAGAGCGTTGGTCAAACCAAACAACATCACCACAAATTCAAAATGCCCATATCTAGTTCGGAAAGCCACTTTGGGAATATCAGATTCTCTGACCCTCAATTGACGGTAATTAGAACGGAGGTCATTCTTTGAGAAATGGGTAGCCCTTTGAAGTTGATCAAATAGGTCATCAATCCTTGGCAATGGATATTTATTCTTGATGGTTACTTTATTCAATTGCCTATAATCAATGCACATTCAAAAAGACCTATCTTTCTTTCTCACAAATAATACTGGAGTACTCCATGGCGATATACTTGGTCTAATAAAACCTTTCTCCAATAAATCTTTCAATTGATCCCTCAACTCTTTAGTTCAGCCAATGCCATATGATAAACAGGAATATAAATAGGTTGAATATCCGGAAGGAGATCGATGCTAGAGTCTACTTCCCTTTACTGGGTAAATCTTTGGGAAAAACATCCAGAAACACATTAAGCACCAGAATTGAATCAAGAGTAGGTGACTCAGACTCCATACTCTAACCCTCACGATATGATAGATGCACCCCTTAGAAATCATCTTTCGGGCTTTGGGATAAGAGATAAATCGACCCTTAATAGCAAAATCACTACTCTTCCACTCAAAAATAGGCTTATCCAGAAATTGGAATTTGACTTTCCAAATTCTACAAAACATAGCGGTATATGAAGCATGCAATTAATCCACCCCGAGAATAATATCAAAATCAAACATCTTAAGTTCCATAAGATCACACGAAAGGACTTTATGCAAGATAGAGATAAGATAACCCTGATAGACTCTTGCCGCAACAATAGAATGGCCCACAGGAGTATAGACTTAAAAGGGCTCCCTTAAGATTTGAGGACTCAATCCAAACTTAACAACCAAAAGAGGATTCACAAAAGATGAATTTGCACCCAGATCAAGCAAGCATAAATATTAAAATCAAAGACTTTTAATATACCAGTCACTACATGTAAGTCTTCTCTACTTCTTGTCGAGCATGGGAAGCATAGAACCTATTGTTTCTAGGGGCACCACCTTGAGGAACCCTCGATTGGACTTGATCACCCTGAGCCATTTGACCCTGTACCTTCTTAGCAGCCTTGGGATAGTTAGCAATCTTGTGGCTCGTATCACCAAACCCAAAACAAGCACTTAAATCTTTCCAACATGTACTTGAGTGATTCTTCCCACACTTATAACACCCGGGAGGGGATGGTACACCTCTAACCCGTGATTTGAGTGATTAACCAACTTATGTCCCCAAAGGTGGGGGTTGTAATAACAAGTAAAAAGAGCAATCCTAACTAACACAAGTGTTGAAACAATATGGAGAGAAACTAGGGTATTGTGTTCCCCATGGTTCCTTAAGTTAGTATCACTAGATAACCTAATTCTTTTCTAGTGTGTAGCATGCAGGACGGTAAGTTAAGTTCACCAAACCCTTTGGCCCAGGTGAGAGGTGAATTTCACTACACAACTTGGTCCATCTCCATAGTGTGACATTACTAACCCTTACTTATTAGTCCTAGTACAATCTCTCATTGGCCCAGTTTGGTTGATTAGACGAGTACACATCAATTGAATCTTGTTAATTAATATCTTTTCCTATTTATTACTACGTTTGTCCAGTCAGTAACACTAGGTGGTTCTAAAGATGGCTACCATAATAAAACATACAAAATGAAGAGAGTTAACTAATACGTGCATGCACACTTTTCAAGAATTATGAATTATCTGGTTTTACCTTGTTAGTTTTAATGGTTCCCACAACCTTAGTTATGGATTTAACTACTCATGATTTGTGTAGATGAAAGACTTATGAATCGGAATAACATAATAGAGCACTTAAACAATTGAATTAAACACAAATAAATCGAAGCTTCAATGAGAATCACAAGATCAGAAGATTAAATCAAAGTACAAGTGTTTCTCAAAACTCTCTAATGTTTTCTCTACCCTGTCTCACTATTTTCCTCTCAACTACTCGAAATCTCTAAGAAAAATAACCTTAAAACCTATTTATAATGATTAAAATACAAGCCCTAAGTAAAATAAGATTACTGGGTTGGCATGTCCCACGAGTAGCTTTGTGAGCCGTATTGTGTTCCACGACCTGTAATCGGGCTTTCGTACATTGTTGCTGTGAAATTTGACTTGTGTTCTAGGATGCTCCTCTACGGCCCATCTGCATGTTTATAAAACAAAGTTCAAAAAATCATCCCCTTACTGGAATTGTACACGAAACCTCCTTCACAGCCCGTAGAATGCTCTACAGCCCATAAAAGGTCTCGTGCATCCTCAAAATCAACAACTTCTGCATATTCCTTCCAAAATCAATGCCAACCGTAAAATACTGCAAACCAAACATAAAAACACATAACACCCACTAACATCGCATCGTGAACACACAAAATTCCAAGTTTTGAGCATTAAAAGTGCTGTATTTTTACATCATATCAACACCCCCAACTTAAAATTGTTGCTTGTCCTCAAGCGACAGACTCAATCCATATAAACAGTACAGTAACACATAGATATTAACCTAATGGTATACATCATATCAAACTTAAGCACATACACCTACACCACTTTTCAAAACAAAATCAGATAGCCATCCAGCAAAACAATATAGACTAATGCATGCGACAATACAACTATGACAAGTTAGGAACTATCAACAAGCCACAATCAAACAAGCCACAATCACTGAATAAATCTAACGCTAACAATGCAATGCTAGTGCCCTTAGAGAAAGAAGTCCCATATATAACACTCAATGATGTCTTCATGTATAATCTCAGGACTATACAAAATCACTCACCCTCACAAAAGATATTCATGTATCATGCCCAATACAATAGGTTTGCCCCTATACTCATGACTAAGACCTTCGACCACTTGGACTAGAATCACTTTAGGAATTTATGGGCTTGTAACGTAGGCTCAGAAGGCTTTGGTATGATATTTTGGGAACATAGAGACTAAAGGCCCTCCTTGACACTGCGTTTTCTACACATTTTCCCTACCAATGTTGTTACTTTTATTCCATTCTCCCTTTTTTCCAAGTTCAAGCTTTTCTGGGTGCTTTGTTTTTATTTTTCAGCTTTTTGCCTTGCTTTTGCACTTTATTTTTATTTTTAGCTCATAACTAAGGCATCACTTATTTTTCTTACACCATTACATGGTTTTTCTCCTTTTCCCTGTATTACTAAATTTCCTCCTCATTTTGAGTTTCACCCTTACACCAACCACTCTCAACTTAGGCTTTTGGCCTGAGTTGTAGTGCACATTATCCATCCTCAGAACCAAGGCCACTTTTGGTAGCCACCCTCAACTTAGGCTTTTTGCCTCAATCAAGGTGCAGAATGTTCAAGGAAGGACCAAGGCCGATTCCAGGAGTTTAGAACAAATAAGGCTAGGTTAATTAAGTTGTTTACAAAGAATAGGTACATGTTAGGCTCAAACATTCAGATCAAGGGATATTATACAAATTTAGTTGGTCATTTAGGCTAAGTTGACTTTTTAGAACAACGACCTAAGATCCTTTCCTAATCCAATTAATCTACAGTCTAACTTAGAGTAACATGGCAAGTTCTGAATTAGCACATAACACATAAATTTAGGAAATTAAGCTTACACTAACATGTCAATGATTACATTATCAACAAAAGACTCTCAGATTATGCTTTTTATCTCAATTTATCCTCTCTTATTAGAACAAGCACTGTCAACACACCTAAACATGCATAGTTGCTATCTAGACTAACTAATCAAAATTTGATGGGTATCATTTTTCATAAAAAACACAAAAATATGTATATGCCAAATATATCAGTACTATATGCTACAAATACTACCTAAACATCCTAAATATGCTGGTTCAACAAAAAATAAATATCATGGGGAAAAGGAACATTAGCAACAAAACCCCAGGATTCAAAAATTGGGATAGCTATGGACCCAAGCTTCTCAAACTTCAGTGAGGCCCATAACTATCCACACCTTATCGAAAAAGAGGTGCATTGTTCTCAATGTACACAATCAAGACAAAATAAAGTGTTAGGGTCAAAAAGCATACCTGGATGCCTAAGCGCCAGTGTGTGGCTGAGTTTGACCACCTTCAACCTGCGTGGTGTCCTCCTCAGTAGTAGCACTCAGTCAGGAGGGGCCAATATCCCTCACCTACTTGAGCTCACAAGCCTATCATCTCTTTGCTTCCTGTCACAACTCTCTCAAGACAAGCTCTAGATCCTCCTCCTCTTTCAGCCCCACTGGAAATTGTACAACATCAGGATCATTATCCATGGGGCCTCTTCCCGTGAAAAGGCTGTGTGTGCTCCTTAGGAGCAAATAGATCTGCCATTGGCACCAGGAGTGTGGTCTTTGGTAGTGTCACTAGTGCTATTGTCATATCGAACTGAAGTTGCTGGATCTCCATCTGTAGGGCTATTTAATCTGTGGGATGGGCCGTGCTCAATCTCTATAAGACCCTCTTCTCTAAGGCATCAATTCAAGCATCCACGACGGAAAGACGATCCTGAATAGTAGTGACTATGAATGCCTGCATGAGGCCCCTGACTCTGTGATGGCCTGGCGGACCCAAGGCCCGATCTACTGAACCAACTGAGTTAACTAGGACTCGACATGTGATAATCTCTGTGCCATGGCCTGTATAGATATGATGGACACGTAGACAATGCTCGCAAATGTAGTCTGTGATGAAGTGGCCTGTGGTGCCGAAGCAGAAGTAGTGGACTTCCTCTGCTCATTTGCCTCAGTCTGTGGAGGCCTCTCCTTTTTGGCCGCAGCAGTGGTAGTGGTAGATGGAACCTCAGGCGGTAGCACTTGGGAAAACGTCTCTAGCATGGGGGAAGGCTTGTACGGTGCTCACTGGAGTGCTACCGGGTTCTCCTCAGCCTTGATCAGGCTGACATCCAAAGTATGCCGAAACTCGATCAATGAGTCCAGATGGTATAGATTCTCCATCCCTGACTCTAGACAAAGTTTGTAGATCAAGCATGGAAAGGGAATGGAGGTGGACTTCTTCAGGGTGGCCTCGTGGATTTGCTCGGTAATGAGGCAGGCCTAATCTATCTCATAGCTAGCCAAGATACTGGCAATTAGCAGTGCATGCTCCGATATTGAAGTATTATCATCAAGTGTCAGCTGGATACATGATTTGACAACCGCCCACCAAAATTTGGCAGGGAAATTGAGAGAAGCCTTGACAAAAGGCTTCGAGTGAGTGGCTACCCATGCAGGTTCTGGACCCTGCTCAGCAATCAAACTGACCACCCATCTCATCAAGCCGGCACTACGATCTACATCTCTCATGACCGTCAAGTCCCTCACCTTTCCCACTATGTGGTTGAAGTCAACTGTGGATCGAGGCAAGGAACTCTAACCCAAATAGCATACGATGGATGGTGGTCTTCAAGATATCCACCTATCGGCCCCTCACTTTAGTCTGCTTCAGTCTGGGCTGAGCGAGGGATTTCTTCCCCTTGGGAAAAGTACTGTGAATAGTGGCTACATAAGATGTGTAGAACTCTCTCAACATGGTCAGGGAGTACCTCCCAAGTGATTTGGTCAACCACTGGAGGCCATATCTGATCATAGTGTCCTAGAGGCTGGGGAAACTATCTAGTCTGTCTGGGATGAATCGAGACTCGTCATAAATGGAGCGGGCTGGCTTGCCCCACTCTATAGCCTGCATGTCCTTTGTATAGATGTTCTGCATACCCGTGACATACCACAAATTAGTAAAAGCGTCTGCTAGAGATGGTGATACCCATGGTATGGTAGAGGACTCTATATTCGACCCATTGCCGGAGCCTGACCCTGAACTGGATTCCTCTCTAGAAAGGGTCATCTGAATAGAGCTACTCCTGTCGTGGTCCCTCTCATCAAACTTAGGAGTAAGAACGACAAGAGCCTAGGTTTGCGCAGCTCTGGTAGTAGCCCTTGTGTGTGGTCTTTCAAACCTTTGAGTCAGGTTGAACAGTGAGCTTCTTTAGTCATCCACTCGGGGTGGGGGTCTGCTCATCCCCTGAGGGATTATCCCATAGCCTCCTCTACTTGGCCCTGATTCCCTCACATTTTGCTTTCGGGGACATAGTATCTAAATATAGACATTTAAGCACCTTGGTTAGCCCCACAGAAAAAAAATGAAATGCAAAAATAACTCAGACTTAGTTGCAAAAGGGTCTACGAAAGCACCTCCATGAGCTGTAGTGGAAACTATGAGCCGTAGAAGTCTCTCGTAAAATAGTGTTCACAAATTTTTGTTTACTGGAAAGGCATTTACAAGACTAGGTACGACTGGTAGAAGGTTTTACGAGTCATAAACTGAGTCGTCGATAATCCAAGTGTATGAATTCATTTCAGGCAGGGATCCACGAGACCTTTCAATGAGCCATAATGTATTCTATGACTCATAAAAGGTCTCGATAGGTTCTCCAAACCTTTAGGTTTTTGGAATCTTATACGAGGGGCAATTATGATTCGTAGAGTGTTCCATGGGTCATAAAAGCCACTCAATGACCAGAATACTCTGTCATCTGAGTTTCTATGTTCATCAACATGTACCCTATACGACTTGTTCAACCTATTCTACCAGCATCGAAGCAATATGCACACACCCTCATGATTCTTAACATACTAACCAACCCCCAACATGATAATTAATAAAAATACCCCATCGAAAGCAACTGAACATGTTACCTAACCCTTCTGACCCTCTTTGAACAATTTAACAATGAAAACACAAACCTATGCCATCAAACGCCGATAATCAAACATACAATCAATTCAATTCAAATAGTGAGTGATTACATGGGCACCAATACATATCATTCAAACATAGACAATGACAACCACACCAAATTCCAGCCCTACACATATATTCAAATATTGGAAACCATAATATAATTATCAACATGTCAATTTTCACATATAGGTTCGTGTCTAACGTACCACACCCAAATTTTTTTTCAATTTACCCATATAATAATTGGAGAATTAGTGGTATTGGATTGACCAAAAACTTATCGAATTTCATGATTAGATTGTTGAAGATGAAGGAGGTGATGAGACTTTAGAAACCCTAGGCCGTCAGAATATCTGGCCGAAAAGTGGATGAGGTGTTGTTGTCGATGGTTGGAAGTTTTAGGATGGGGGTTGACCAGGTAGAATTCGTAAATTAGGGCTCAAATAGGGTCAAAATACTTTCACCCCAATATTTATAATTTTATTGGGTCAATTAAAATTGACGGGCCGAGACTCTATGAAACCCCAATTACGGGTAGAGTGTTTTACGACTCATGACTTGTGGTTTCGTAGAAGGTCTAAACCCTAGTTTTCAGGACTGGGTTCCACTAACTAGTCTATGAGTCGTAAAATGAGGTATGACTTGTAAAGTTGGTCGTAGAGACCCCATCACTTGGTCAAAAGATTGAGAACACTTACCTGGGGTCCATGAGCCCCATTCACAGCTCGTAATTTTATCTACGGATTGTAAAGTTGGCTCGTGGACTGGAGTAGACAAATTTTTGCTCACTGGAAATGTCTATGAGATGGTGTACGAGTCATAGAGTTATGAATGACCTATAGAACCAGTCGTAGAGGCACTTCCTAATGCCTTTTCAGCCATGAATGACTGACTTAGCCATGTATCTGCACATTCTTCACATCACACACTGTTACCCTATACGCAACCCACCCAATGTCTAGAATTACAATAAAAATACAAGAAAATAAACTACCTATAAGTCCAAAAACTAAAAATAAAGCTACAACTATGACTATTACATCAAAAACCTTAGGTTGCCTCCCAAGTAACATTTGATTTATTGTCGCGACACTACGTGAAAAACTTGGTTACTTAGACTTCACCAAGTGCCCAAACCTTATTCTTTAAATCATATGGCCTTTTCATAGACTGACAGATATTGAAGACAACTTCTTCATCGTTCAATCTAAACCTAAGTTGACTGGCTTCCATATCTACTAGTGCTCGATCAGTGGCTAGGAATGGTCTTTCCAAGATGATTGGGACGTCGAAGTCGACTTAGCAATATAGGATCACAACGTATGTAGGTAATATGAACTTCACAACGTTTACAAGCGAATCATATAGTATCGCTATAGGCTTTTTCACCGTGCGGTCAGCTTGTAACAACCACGTCCTCATTAGAGTAGGGGCTCCCAATCCTAGATTCTTGAAGACTACGAGGGGCATCAGATTAATCTTGGCACCTAGATCACATAATGACCTTGTAAACTCTATATCTCTAATGGTGCAAGTTATGGTAAAAGTGTCAGGATCTTCTAGCTTTTGGACCAAGGATCTCATAGCAATTGCACTGCAATGTTGAAGCTCTTGGGAAAACTTCTGACTCACTGTGTGTTTCTTCGTCACCAGGCCCTTCATGTACTTTGCATACCTGGGAATCCTCTCCAACACCTCAATGAGAGGGATGTTGATGGAGAGTTGTTTCAGCATGGAGAGAATGTGCTTGAACTTGCCTTCCTCCTTCCTCTTTTTGATTCTTTCAGGGAAGGAAGGAGGAGGCCTAGGAATGGGCTTCAACTTCTGTGGTGCTTCAGCAGCTTCACTCACCCCATCCTTTCCATGATCATCCCTGGTATCCATATCCTTGACTGTAACTGTCTCCACTCAAACATCATCCTCATCAACTAGCATAGGAGGATCAATGGTACTCTTGCCACCATGAGTAGTAACCTCCATGCACTGCCCATTATTCTTAGGATTTTGAATTTTGTTGCTAGGAGTGTACCCCTCTGATGCTATTAAGTTGAGTCGATACTTGACTGAACTGTTGTTAAAAATATTTAATAACAATAGAATGAGACTCGATTTTCTAATTTATATTGTAGATATCAGATTTCATCCCTCTCATAGTCTCATCCTGTTTCTCAGCTTTCTTCAATAGGCAGTCAAACATCTCCTGAACTATAGAACTACTAGCATTTGTGTTATAGTTATGTGATGGCACATAAGGACCATTTCTGTAACCATCTCTTCGGCCCCAATATGCTTCTCTTTCTTGGCCGCGCTTTCGGTCATAATATCCTCAGTGGTTGTCTCTGAAAGCTCTATCTTAATTGAAGTTTAGACCTTGGTTTCATTGACCTTGGCGTCAATATTCCTGATTGGACCCTTAGGCATTGGTCCAGAACACCCCACCTGATTAGCAATAAACCAAGTGTCCTCCTTATAGTAGGGTTCATCATACATGGGTGCACATGGAGGCTGATGGATAACTGTATTGACTCAATCCTAATTCTACTTCATCATCACCTCCATGCCTGTACGGATTTGGACAAACTTTTGCATAATCTCTTCATTTATCTTAGCTTGCTCTGAACCAATACTGACAACGCATGAACTTTTGGTAGATGCTCTGTCTCTTTGCCCCCTATGCACGATTGGTCTTGACCACTCTACCCATTCTTTTTGCAATCCTTGCAAATGGCTGATCTAAGAACATGCCCCCCATAATGGTATCAACACAAGCTTGATTGTTATCAAGGGCACGATAGAAGATCTCCACAAAGTCATTATCAACAATCTTGTGATCCGAGACACTCCTCAAGAACTTAATAAACCGCTCCCATGTATCACAAGACACTCCTCAAGAACTTAATAAACCGCTCCCATGTAGTTCTCATCAAGTAACTATGAAATTGCTCAAAGTTGTTGATTTGATCTTTCAGTTTTAGCTTTTTCGATCTTGGGAAGTACCTCTCCAGAAAGGCCTTCTACAATTTAGCCCAACTGGTGATCGAACTCTGCGGGAGCTCAAATAGCCATAGTGCTGCATTGCCTTAAGAGATAATAAGAAGACATGAAGTCCCACAAAATCCATAATACATTCGGTGTACTCATCACTCTCTTTAGACAAATGCACATTTTGTAGATGGCTATGAGGATCCTCTGATGGTAGGCCCGAAAACAACCCACGGTTCTAGAATATCTGAAGCAACCCACTCGAAATCACGAATGTTTTGTCAATCGGTAGTGATGGCAACACAATAGCTCCATTCACTTCCATAGTCATATGAGTCGGCCTATATTGATTCTAGTGATAGGCATTGACATTGAAATCCCGTGGCTATGGAGCAATATCCTTGAAAGGAGGTGGGCTTACATTGTCAGCATTCTCATTCTCATTCTGTTTCGCATTGTTGGCATTATTTTGGGCCATTCTTCTTAATGTTTTTTGGATCTCTGGGTCAGATGGAGACAAAGGTCTGCCTTGACTTCGCATGTTGGGCATACACTACACTTACACCATGAAAAGAAATAAAAACAACAAAAAACATAAAATGAGGGAAATAAGTATTAATACCCAAATCACTTTGAATTAAACAAGTCTAGCCATATTCCACGACAACGGCGCCAAATCCTTGATGTCGCTCAAGTTACACCTCCTTTTTGAGGATAAAACGGTCGTTGTCAAGAAATAGAACCTAACCAAGGTTAGGGTTGAACCCAAGAGAATACTATAGACTTAGAAGAATTCAATTGATGAAATTTGAGTGATTAACCAACTTATCTCCCCAAAGGGGGGGGGAGAGGGTTTGTAATAACACGTAAAAAGAGTACTCCTAACTAACACAATGTTCAAACAATATAGAGAGCAACTAGGGTATTGTGTTCCCCATGATTCCCTAACTTAGTTCTACTGGATAAACTAATTCTGTAGCATGGGGACGATAAGTTAAGTTCACCGAACCCTTTTCCCAGGCGAGAGGCGAATTTTACTACTTGAATTGGTCCATCTCCATAGTGTAATATTACTAACATTACCTATTAGTCCCAGTACAACCTCCCCTTGGCCCAGTTCGGTTGATTAGATGAGAACACATCAATCGAATTCGGTTAATTAATCTCTTTTCCTATTCATTACTACCTTGGTCCAGTCACTAACACTAGGTGGGTTGTAATGTTGGCCACCATTAGAAAACATCCAAAATGAAGAGAGTTAATTGATACATGCATGCACACGTTTCAAGAATTATGAATTATCTAGTTTTACCTTATTAGTTATTCATGGTTCCCACAATCCTAGTTGTGGATTTAGCTACGCATGATTTGTTTAGATGCAAGACTTATGAATTGGAATAACATAATAGAGCACTTACACAATTGAATTAAGCATAAATAAATCCAAGCTTCAATGAGAATCACAAGATTAGAAGATCAAATCAAAGTACAAGTGTTTCTCAAAACTCTCCAATGTTTTCTGTACACTACCTCAATATTTTTCCTCTTAACTGTTCGAACTTTCTAAGAAAAATAACCGGAAAACTTATTTATAATGATTAAAATACAAGTCCTAAACAAAAATAAGATAGCTGGGTTGGCACGTCCCACGAGTAGCTTTACGAGTCATATTGCGTTCCATGGCCCGCAATCGGGCTTTTGTACATTGTTGCTGCAAAATTGGACTTGTGTTCTACGATACCCCTCTACGTCCATAAAGTGTTCTATGAACTGTTTACATGTTCATAGAACAAACTTTAAAAATCAACCCCTCACTGGAATTGTACACAAAACCTCCTTCACGGCCCGTAAATGTCTATGGGCCGTAAAAGGTCTCAAACATGCTCAAAATCAACAATTTCTGCTTATTCTTCCCAAAATCAATGCCAACTCTGAAATCCTACAAACTTAACACAAAAACACATAAAACCCACTAATATCACATTGAAAACATATAAAATTCCAAGTTTTAAGCAACGAAAGTGCTGTATTTTGACAGCACATCAATATCCACCACCACTCCTAGTGTTGGAGAGCTTACCATCATGACAAGCTCTCTTAGAGCCATTTACCCTCTTCTCTTTGAGCTTTTCCCCTACAATCTGTTCAACATAAGTCATAATCCTTGATATGTTCATGTCCCAGAAGCATAGCTGTACGATATTTTTTCATAACCGAATTAGAGATCCTATAAATAAACTTGTGTATTCTTGCACAGGGGTCAACCACTTATAACATATGAGCATACTTTGAGAGCATGGTGAATTTGAGGGCATATTACCTCGGACACATGCCACCCTGCTTGAGGTTGATAAATTCTATCATTTTGGTCTCCCTAAGCTCAAGAGGAAAGAAACAATCTAGAAAGGCAAACTTAAACTCTTCCCAACTAAACCCATCATCACCAATCCTCTCCATTAAAAATCAGGCGTACCACACTTGTGCCACATCCTTCAACTAACAGGAAGCTAGCTTAACTTTCTCTCCTGAATTTACCCTAGTAATAGTCAGTACTTTAGAGAGTTCATCAATGAAGTCGTGAGAATCCTCATCATAGTCAGTACTTTAGAGAGTTCATCAATGAAGTCGTGAGAATCCTCATCATCCTTTGACCTATAAAACTCCGGAGGGTTCATCCGGGTGAAATCTCTCATTCTAGCAGCAAAAGTAGGAGCATGAGGAGGAGGGTTGGCCTACCTATCCTAGTTGGTCGCCACTTGGGCAAGCATGATAAAGGTAGTCCGGAATTCATCCTAAGTAATAGGCTCTCCCATAGGCTCTTGAGGGACTTGATCCTCATTAATCAAGGCCTTTCTTGGTAGAAGGGCTCTTTGTAGAGGTATCTTCTCTAAGGCATCAAGGATATAATCATGTTAGGAAGTCTTAAGACATGGTTCATTGCGTGACATAAGACATGAACAAGTGAGAGAATTCCTAAAACGCCATCATAGCCTTCCAGTCATAGGTATGGTTGATATCGCCCAAGCTACACCTCCTTTTTGAAGGCTAAAGCAGTCTTTGTCAAGATATAAAAGCTAACCAAGATTAGGGTCGATCCCACCGAGAATATGGTATACTTAGAAGACTTTAAAGAAATTCGGATGGATTAACCTACTTATCTACCCAAAGGGGGGGCACTTGTAACAACTATGAAAAGTAATCCTACACTAAGGCAAGAGTGAGACCAGTATGAAGAGTTACTAGGGTATTATGTTCCATATGATTCCCTTACTCGGTATTACCAGATAATTGAATCCTTTCCTAGCATGTACCATGCAAAATGACAAGTTAGGTTTACCAAACCCTTTGATCCAGGCGAGAGGCAAATTTCACTACATGATTTGATCTATCCCCGCGGTATGACATTACTAACCCTTGCCTATTATTCTAGTACAACCATCCCTTGGCCAGATTTGGTCGATTAGATGAGAAATATCAATCGAATCCTGTTAATTAATCTCTTTTCCTATTCATTACTACCTTGATCCAATCAGTAACACTAGGAGAGTTCTAATGTTGGCCACCGTTAAAAAATATTCAAATTGAAGAGAATTAATTAATACATGCATGCACACTTTTAATGAATTATAAATTATCCAGTTTTACCTTGTTATTTTCTCATGGTTCCCAAAACCCTAGTTGTGAATTTAGCTACTCATGATCACTGTAGCTGCAAGAATCATGAATTTGAATAACATAATTGAACACATACCAGAGAATTAAGAACAATAAATCCAAGCTCTTTACCAAGAATCAAATATTGAATTAAAAGCACAAATAATGTTTGACAAGTGTTTCTCTCAAGCTTTCTACTATTGTGTACTGTTCTATAACATTTCCCTTTGAAAAATAACCTAAAAAACCAATTTATAGTCTTTAAAATACAAAATCAAAATAGATTAGGAGAACTGGGTTTGAATACTCTAAACGGACTATATAATGTTTTATGACACGTAGTCGGGGCTTCGTGGATTTCATCTTCAATTTTGGGGGTTGACTTCTACGACACCTTCTAAGGTCTATATAAAGTTTTACAACCCGTAGAGGGTTTCGTTTGATGATTTTTCAACAACTCCCCACTTTTTGATCCTCAGGGCACGACACCAAGTCTACAGCTTGTAAAATCTTCTACCGCTTATCTGCATGTTTGTAAACTTAACTTCAGAAAATCACCCTTCACTGGAATTTTGTATGAAACCAAACCTATAGCTTATGGAATTATTTATGGCCCATAAAAGGTCTCGTGAATGCTCAACTTCTGCAAAATCTGTGCATTTTGCCCAAAAATTATGCCAACCATGTAATCTTGCAAAACAAAAAAAAATACATCAATCTACTAACATCGCTTTAAGAACACACAAAATTCCAAGTTTCTAAGCATAAAATGTGTGATATTTTGATAGCACATCAACAACCTCAGCTTAAAATTGTTGCTTGTCCTCAAGCGCGAACTCAATCTACAAAAGCAATAATGTAACATGCAGACCTCAATCTAATGGCATACATCACATCAAACTCAAGCACAGATACCCACATCACTTTTAAAACACATCAGATAACTATCAAGAAAACTAATATAGATCAACATATGTGACAGTGCAGCTATGAAAAGCAAGACAATTATCAACAAGCAACAGTCACTGAGTTAGTCCAATATAAAAGCAATACAACTGCCCTCACAGAAAGAAGTTCCATATCCCTCTCATGATGATATTTTCTGGTTCAATGCTTGGGACTATGCAAAATTACTCACCCTTACAAAAGACATTAAAACACTATGCTTAATATCATATTCTTTCCCATATACTCATAACTATGACCTTTGACTACTTGGACTAGGATCACTTTAGGACTTTATTGGCTTTGGTATGATGTTTTAGGAACATAATGACTAAAGGCCCTCCTTGACACTATGTTTTTCTACAATATTTCCCTACCAGCACTGTTATTTTTCACCTCATTCTCTCTTTCTCCTATTTCAAGCCTTTCTGGGTGCCTTATTCTCATTATTTTTAATCTTTTGGCCTTTTATTTTCACATAATTTTTCTTTTTAGATCATTGATTAGGCATCACTCATTTTACTTGCACCTAGAATACATTTTTATATCTTTTTCCATGTAATCACTAGTTTTCCCCCTCATTTTGTGTATACCCTTACACCAGTCACCCTCAACTTAGACTTTTGGCCTGAGTTGAGGTGCACAATATCCAACCTAGGAATTAGGGCTGCTATTGGTAGCCACCCTCAACTAAGCTTTCTGCCTCAGTCAAGGTGCACAATGTTCAAGAAGGACCAACGCTAAATTTAGGATTCTACATCTAATAAGGCTAGGTAACTTAGGATTTTACAAAGAAAAGGGTACATGTAAGGCTCAAACATTAGGATCAAAGGACATTTCACACATTTGGTTGATCATTTAGGCTGAGTGGACTATGACGGACAACAACCTAAGATCCTTTCCAAAGCAACTAGCCTACAGTCTAAGTCAGAGTAACAAGGCAAGTTCTGAATTAAAACACAGTATATAAACATAGCAAAGAAAGCTCGCATGCACATGGCACTGACTACATTATCAACACGGGTTCTCATATCATGCTTTTTATCTCAATTCATCCTCACTTATCAGAACAAGCACTATCATCGATTAAACATGCATGGTTGATATCAAGGCTAACAAAATTTTGTTGGGTATCATTTTTTCAGACCAAGACACAAAAACAAACATATGCTATAGATATTAGTACTATATGCTACCAATACTACCTACACATCCTAAACATGCTGGTTCAATAGAAATTAAATATCCATGGCGAAAAGAACACAGGCAAAAAAACCCCTAGGATTCAAAATTTGGGATAGTTATAGGCCAAGGCTACTCAAACTTTACTAAGGCCTCTACCCACACCCCATTGAAAACAATTTGAATTGTACTCAATGCGTAAAATGGAGTATAAAGCACAGGGGTCAAAAAGAACATACCTTGGCGCCTAAGTGTTGGTCTCTAATCAAGTCTGGCCACCCTCAACCTGTATGGTAGCCACCCAAGTGGTGGAAGCATGACACGAGGGGCCAACACCTCTCACCCACTCTTGCTCTCGAGCCTACCTCATCTCCTCATCTTGTCTCGAGCGCATCATGGCAAGCTATATTTCCCGCTCCTCTGTCAGCCGTGCCTGCAGCCTCACTGAACCTGGGTCATCATCAGTGCGGGGCTTCTTCCCGTGGGAAGTCTGTGATGGCTCCTCAAGAGAAAATAAGTCCACAACTAGTACTTGAGGCGCAATATGTGGGAATGTCACCGGTGCAGCCAAAGCTACTATCATATCGGCCTGGAGCTGCTAGATCTCCATTTGAGGGGCCGTCATATCTACTGGCCATGCTGTGCTAAGGCTCTGCTGGACCCACGTCTCAAAAGCATCTATGTGGCATCCATGGATGTGAGTTTGTCCTAGATAATAGCAATCGTGTATGCCTGCATGCGTCCCTTGGACTTTGCAATGGCCTGGCGGACCCACAAACTGATTTACTGAAGTAACTGAGTCAACTGAGACTCAATATGGGCAGTCTCTGCGCTATGGCCAGAATAGACGCCACTTACACATAGACCATGCCAGCAGGTGCTATCGATTTAGGAATGCCTGTGGGGCAGTAGTAGTAGTGGGCCCCCTTTCCATATCAGTCTTAATCGGTGGGGGTCTCTCCTTGGTAGTAGTAGTAATAGCGGTGGTGGATGGAGTCTCCGAAGGTGGCTCTTTCACGAACATCTCAGGCATCCGAGTTGGCTGGCATAGTGCTAGCTGTAGGGCCACCAAAATATCCTCAGCCTTGATTAGGCTGGCATCTAAAGTATGCTGGACCTCAGTTAATGAGCCCAGATGATGTAGACTCTCCATCACTAACTCTATACAGAGTTTATAGATTAGGAACGGAAAGGGCATGGAGGTAGACCCCTTCATGGCTGCTTCATGAATCTGCTCTGTGATGAGGATGAACAATCAATCTCATAGCCAACTAAGATGCTAGCAACCAAAATAACACGATACGACATCAAGGTATAATCAACAAAAGTCGATCGGATCCGTTATCTCACGTAACCCACTAAAATTTAGTAGGAAAGCTGAGTGAGGCTGTCACAATGGGATCAACTGAAGTGGCTATCCATGTAGGGTCAAGGCTTTGCTCTGCAATCTATGTTGTAACCCATCTCATCATGCCGACCCTGCAACTCTTCTCTCTCATCAGGACCTTATCCTTAGTCTTCCCCAACGTGCGGTCATACTCTGCTGTCGATCTAAGGGTTGGGAACTCATGCCCGAACAACATGAGGCGGATGGTAGTCTTGGAGATGTCCAGCCCCTCACACTAGTGTGTATCAGTCTAGGCTGAGGGAGGGGCTTCTTCCCCTTCGGAAGAGTGCTAAGAACTGTGGAGACATAGGAGGCGTAGGACTCAGGAACCATGGTAGGGGAGTACTTACCCCATGCTTTGGCTAGCCACTAGAGCCCGTATCTACTGATAGTGTCCGAAAGGCCGGGAATACTCTCTAGTCTGGAAGTGATGATCCGGGGCTCCTCAAAGATAGAGCGAGCTGGTTTTCCTTCATAATCCTGTTGCACACCCTTTTTGTAGATGTCTCGCATATCCTCAACACACCACCAACTAGATAGAGCGTCTGGAGGTGATGGTGATGCCTGAGGTGGTGTAGTAGAGGACTACGTTTCTAACTCGTTGCTTGACTTTGACTCTGACTCCTCTCTGGATGGAATCATCTGGATAGAGATGCTATTATTGTTGCCTCCCTAGACTGGGGAGTGCAAACAATAATGGCCTGGGTCTAGGCCTGCCCAAGTCTGGCAGCACCCCATGTCTGTGGTCGTTCAACATCCAGGTCTGGCTAGACACTGAGCTCCTTAAGTGATCCACTAGTCTCGGAGGTGACCTGATCCTCCGAGGTCTCATCTTTCATCCTCCTTTGCATGGCTCGGATCTTATCACGTCTTGGCTTTGGGTCCACAGTACTTGAAACATACACATTTAGCAAATATGGTTAGCCCCACAAGTCAAGGAAGGAAAAGTAGAATCATTTCGGACTCAATCACAAATGGTACTACGAAGGCACTTATACGGGCCGTAGTAAAAACTATAAGCCGTCGAAGGCCCTCATAGAAACAGTGTTCATAAATTTTATTTACTAAAATTAGATCGACGAGACTAGGTATGACTCACCGAAGAATCTACAAGTTATAGAACAGAATCGTAGAAGTTTTCCAGTGTTTAAATGTTTGTAGGCAGGGATCTATGAGACTTGTCTATGAGTGGTAGAATATTATATGGCTCATAGAAGGTATCTTCTGATGGGTTCTCAAAAACTTCAAGTTTCTGGATTTTCATATGAGGGGCAACTACGACTCATGGAAGTTTCCACAAGTCGTAGAAGACCCTCGTAGAGTCAAAAACCCAGAAGCCTAAGTTTCCAAGCCTATCACAATGGATCCCAAGTGATAATTTAACAATTATTTCAGCATTGAAGCATTAAACAACACACCCCCACATGGTTCAAATCAAACACCCAACACCCCATATGTAATTTTTATACAACCCCATCGAATCACATCTTACATGTTTCCTAAGCTACCCGACCATGTTTCAATTAATTAGCATCAAATTACATAAATGCCATCATATATCAAGTTTTTCAAACACAAAGTCATTTTAATCCAAATGACATGTGACCACATGGTTTTCATATACATCATACAAACAATAGACAAGGCCACACACAATTTTTTGACCTTTAACACTTATTCAAGAATTGAAACATATCATTCATGATTCAATATTAAGCACAACCAATGTCAAACATGGTTTACACCTCTACTAATCTGATTACCATACACTACAATAAATTTCAACCTAGTCACATAATTTTGGTATTTAAAAGGGATTTTTAGGGCCAAGGAATTACCAAATTGAGTGAAAAAGTTACAAGAAATTGAAGGAGGGGCTAAGGAAAAAGAACCTTAGTGTTGCCGGAAGTAGCCAACAAAATGGCCAGAAAATAGGCGAGGCCGGTCGTCGATGGTCAAAGGAACAATAGAAAGGGTTGTCGGGTTTTTTTTATGTAATTCTAGGGATGAATGGGGTCAAATTAATCTGAACCCTTCTATTTATAAGTTGACCGAGTTGGCCAAAGTTAATGGGCCTAAGCTTTACGGACTCACCATTACGTGCCGTAGAGGATTTTACGACCCATAGATCATGATCTTGTGGAATGTCCAAACCCTAATTTTGGGGACTGGGTTTCACGGACCAGTCTATAAGCCATAGAATTGAGCATGACTCGTATAGTTGGTCGTTGAAACCTCCATCATTAGCGAATAAACAGAAGGACTTACCAAGGGTCCATGAGCCCCATTCACAGCCCATAGTTTTATCTATGGGCCGTAAAGTTGGCTTGTGGACTGGAGTGCATAACTTTTTTCTCACTGGAAGTATGAAAATGTATAGGTCATAGTTTTACGTATGACCTAGTAGAACCAGTCGTAGAAACACTAATTAATGCCTTTTCAGCCAATGATGGCTGACTAAGTCATGTACCTGCACATTCTTCATGGAACACACTGTTAGACTATATGCAACCAGTCCAATGTCTATAAATTACAATCAAAATGTGAAAAATCGAACTATCTACAAGTCCAAAATCTAAAAACAAAACTACAACTATTACATCAAATATCTTGGGTTGCTTCCTAAGCAGTATCTGATTTATCGTCATGGCACGACTTGGACAACTTGGTTACTCATACTTCATCAAGTGCCCAAATATCCTTCTTCAGGTCGTCTGACCTTTTTATTGGCTGATAGATGTTGAAGACAACTTCTTTGTCATTCAATATAAACTTGAGTTGGCCAGCTTCTATATCTACCAATGCTCACCTAGTGGCTAAGTGGGGCCTTCCCAAGATGATTGGGACTTCGAAGTCGACTTCGCATTCTAGGATCAGAAAGTTTGTGGGGGAATATAAATTTCTAAACTTTGACGATTACCTCATAAAGTATCCTCACAGGCTTCTCCCCATGCATTCAGCTATCAACAACCGCATGTTTGTCAGAGTAGGGGCTCCCAATCCTAGCTTCTTAAAGACTGCAAGGGACATTAGATTTATGTTGGCACCGAGGTCACACAATGCCCTTGTGAAATCCACATCTTCAATAGTGTAGGCTATGGTGAAAGCACCAGGATCTTATCGCTTCTACACCAATGACCTTGTCAATTGGACTACAATGTTGAAGCTCTTGAGAGAGATCCTGACTCACAGTGCGCTTCTTTGTAACCAAGTCCTTCATAAACTTAGCATACCCTGGCATCTTCTCCAATTCCTCGATAAGAGGGATGCTGGAGAGTTATTTCAGCATGGAGAGAAAATGCTTGAACTTTCTCTTCTCCTCCTTCTTTTTGATTCTTTGAGGGAAGGGGGAAGGATGTCTAGAAATGGGCTTCAGCTTCTGTGGAACCTCTGCATCATCACTCACCCAATCCTTAGCACAATTTTCTACGGTATAAAATCTTTTACCTCAACTGCCTCCTGTTGAACATCATCATAATCATCAACTGGCATGGGAGGATCAATGGTAATTTTACCACCACGAGTAATGACCTCTATACACTGCCCTTTATTCTTTAGGTTCTGAACTGTGTTGCTAGGCAGTGTACCTCTCCGATGCTGGTTGAGTTGAGTTGATACTAGACCAAACTATTTCTCCAGCTGTTTGATAGCAAGAGAATGCGACTCTAATTTATGCTAGAGATATCAGACTTCATCTCTTTCAAGGTCTCATCCTGTGTGTCAGCCTTCTTCAACAATCGGTCAAACATCTCCTCAACTCTAGAACTGCCAACACTAGTGTCATGATTATGTGGTGGCACATAAGGACCATTTCTGTAGCCATCTCTACGACCCCAATCAACATCTCTGTCTTGACCCCTATTCCTATCGTAGTAACCTCTACAATTGTCTCTGAACGTGCCATCTCTGTTATAGTTCCAACCTTTGTTTCCTTGACCTTGGCTCTAATAGACCTAATTGGACCCTTGGGAAATGGTCCAAAAACTCTTCGTTTGATCAGCAATGAAGCAAGTGTCCTTCTCATGGTAAGGCTCCTCGTACATGGGTGCTCGCAAAAGCTGATGAACAACTACATTAACTCGTTCATGATTCTGCTTCATCATTACCTCCATGTTGGTACTAATCTGAACAAGCTCTTGCATTATCTCTTCATTTATTTTAGCTTACTCTGAATTACTACTGATAACACACGAGCTTTTTGTAGATGATCTGCCTCTCGGCCCCCATTCACGATTTGTCTTGACCACTTTTTCCAGCTTCTCAGCAACCTTTGCAAATGGTTGATCTAAAAACATGCCCCCTATGATGGTATAAACACACGCTTGGCTATTCTTGTTCAGGGCATGGTAGAAGATCTCCACCAAGGCATCATCAACAATTTTATGGTCAGGGACACTTCTCAGACACTTTTTGCACCACTGGTATGTAGTATTGATCAAGTCACCATGAAGTTTCTCAAAGTTGTTGATCTGATCCTTCAACTTAAGCTTCTTCAATCTCAAGAAGAACCTCTCCAAAAAGGCCTTCTGCAACTCAGCCCAACTGGTGATCGAACTCTGTGGGAGCTCTGATAGCTATATCACTGCATTATCTGTCAGAGATAATGAGAAGACATGAAGCCCAATAATTCCATAGACAGATTCTGTGTTCCCATTACAATCTTACAAACAAACACAATGTTGTGTAGATGACTATGCGGATCATTTGATGATAGTCTCGCGAACAACCCATGATTCTGCAGCATCTGAAGAAACCCACTCCAGACCACGGACTTTGTGTCATCCGACAGTTGTGGTAAAACAATGGCTACAATATCAGGCAATATTGGTTCCACTGATGAGCTTTGACATTGAATTCCTATGGTTGTGAATTAATATCCTCAAGAGGAGGTGTGTTGTTGTTATTCTCATTCTCATTTTGGTTTTCATTCAAAGCTGCAATAACCGCGTTGTTTGCATTATCTTGGGCTACTTATTCTTCTCTAGATCTTTGGTCAAACAGAGTCAAGGAAATGCCTTGACTTCGCTTGTTGGGCATACACTACACCTGTACCCTGAAATAGAACAAAAACAACAATAATGTAAAATGGGGAAATAAGGATTAATTCTCGAACTACTCAATTTAAACAAGTCTAGCTGTATTCATCGGCAACGAATGCAAAAATCTTGATGTCGCCCAAGCTACACCTCCTTTTTTAAGGCTAAAGCGGTCATTGTCAAGATATATAACTTAATCGAGGTTAGGGTCGATCCCATAGGGAATATGGTAGACTAAGACGAATTTACAGCAATTTGGGTGGATTAGCCTACTTCTCTCCCCAAAAAGAGGGGGGGGGGGGTTGTAACAACTATGAAATGTAATCTTAGACTACGACAAGAGTGAAACCAATATGAAGAGTAACTAGGATAATGTGTTCCCCATGATTTCCTAACTCAGTATTACCAGATAGTCGAATCCTTTTCCACTATGTAGCATGCAAAATAGTAAGTTAGGTTTACCGAACCCTTTGATCTAAGAGAGATTCGAATTTCACTACATGATTCGATCTATCCCCATAGTATGACATTACTAACCCTTACCTATTGTTCCAGTAAAACCTCCCTTTGGCCTAGTTTGGTTGATTAGACGAGAAACATCAATTGAATCATGTTAATTAATATCTTTTCCTATTCATTATTACCTTGATTTAATCAATAACACCAGGTGAGTTTTAACGTTGGCCACCATCAAAATGCATTCAAACCAAAGAAAATTAATTAATACATGCATGCACACTTTTCAAGAATTAAAAATTATCTATTTTTACATTGTTAATTTCTCTTGGTTCCCACAACCTTAGTTGTGGATTTAGCTGCTCATGATCAGTGTAGATGCATGAATCATGAATTTGAATAACATAATTGAGCACTTACACGAGAGAATTAAGAATTGCAAGATTGAATTAAAAGCGCAAAATAATGTTTCATAAGTGTTTTTCTCAAGCTCTTTACTATTCTCTAATGTTTTGTAATGTTTCCCCTGAAAAAAAACTTAAAAACCTATTTATAGTCTTTAAAATATAAAACCAAAATGGATTAGGAGAACTGGGTCGGTAGACTCTACAGGCACTTCTACGGGCATATAATATTTTATGGCCTGTTGTCGAGGCTTCGTGGATGTCGCTCTTCCCGAACCTCCGTCTCTCCTCAACGAAGTCATTAAGGTGAGGCAACTCCTTCATAAGACATTTCAAACTACTAGTTTGATCTCGCTCCTGAGACACGTACACCCGGAAGTCACTTTACCAACGCGCGCCCTAAGTCCCATTAAGGCGGACTGATACCCGTTGCCGACAAGGCTCGGGAGAACCAAAATATAACTATGCACCTGCTATGAACATTTAAGAGGTTCCCATATTCAATATGGTGTCAAAAGAAAGTAAACTGTATTAACAAGCCAAAAGTAAATGCATAAGACTAGGCCGTTGGAGCCACGATATCTATAGTGTGCTACTTGACCACACTTTAATTTACATAGTCTACAAAGCCTCTAGGTAAGGAAAAATATCTATATGGGTTGGGAAAGGCCCCGCCTCATGACCAACTATACAATACAAAATAAAATCTCTAGACACAAAAGCCCTGAAGCAACCTGAAGCTCAGTAACAGCAACTAAAAGTCTTGTACTCTTACTGGGGAGATCTACTAACTCTTATACCTGCAGCATGAAATGCAGGTCCCCCGTAAGGGACGTCAGTATGCGATAATGTACTGAATATGTAAGGCAGGAAATACTGTATATGAAATAAGAACTCAAATGATATCACACACTGGTGTGAGGATGAAAAGACCACCTTTAGTCATACTGTTGAATCATGTACTTTATGTGTTTTTATTACTTTACCATTCTTTACTGTATAATCTGTGCACAATATATCATGTAAATGACCAGCTGATCAGTGGTAAATCAATATCGGGATCGACACATGCTAGGGTTTCCTTTCACTCCTGGGATACCCCCCATAATATGGGATCGACCCATGCTAGGTGATTCTTCCACCCCTGGGATACCACCCATTAATAAGCAACCATGAGTTATCTTTTATTTACTTTCCAGATGATTCTTTTGGGGGTCATAACCTTTAGAACTGTAGGAATATAGACATGTGACATATAAACAACCATACAAGACAATACCACAATGAAAAGAGAGATACACAACTAATGAACCGTATAGAAGATTAAACAACACATGGACTTTGTTTGGTAAAAAGGAACTCATGTATCTTTGGTATCCAAGTGCGTATGTAGGTTTGACAATGGCTATGTATTGGAATATATGAACATGGTAAAGAGTGGAGAGACAATTATCAGTTATGTCGTAGTTGGTAAGTGCCCTCTATGTACCAAGGACAGACGTAGATTTTATGCCAAGTAATAGGAAATCAAGTAGCCTTACATACCTCGCTGTACTATGTCGTTATTACCTTGGAGTAGTATCCTTTTCCTCCAAACACTTATCTACAATATAGTAGGTGATAAAACTAGTATTAGCAGCTAATAAACATATCTTGGTTATCCAATTTCACCCAAAAATAATATCCGGGCAGCAAGCTCGGAATTAGCAACCAAAGAGTATTCTTTCAACACTTCCACTCCTGATCGTACTTTCTAATACGCATTCTCATACACATGTCTTATCCAGCTTGTTTTAGTCCCATAACAGTGTTACAATAGCTCATAAAGTACAACATACAACAATTCTACACAACACGCAAGTAGGCAACGTAACATTACATCCTTTTGCTATATTTCGGCATCAACAATTTCAAATCTGTTTCAACCTCAACCAAACTATCCTCAATATATTTACACACAAATACAGGCCTAAAACAGTACAAAAATAGTCCCCTAAGTGGATGAAAAACATGAGACAACCATTCCCAATATTCAGTCCACAAATTCTTACTAAGAGCGCAATTTAGGTATCATATAAGAACTCATTTTCGTGGAAGATAAAAATGGTGCAGCAGCCTTCTTACACCACTACAGAACCAAACCTTGTTAAAAACATACATGTTAATTCATAATCTTGCCAACCAACAAGAGAAAAGCCTCTTAATTAACAAGAAAAGTGGACAACAATCTTTGGAACACATGCTGTCCCAAATTCCTGCACAAGTACAACCAGCATACTCTTCATGTTTTTCATGGAAAAATTACACCAAAACTATAGGTATTTTTACTTACCTTATCCCTCAAGGATTAGGTTCTCTTCAAGAATGCTAGAGGTGAGCCTTGGCTGCTTTACAAAGTGAAGAGAGAGCAAGGAGAAAATTTAAGACAAATCTGATTTTTGGCTTTAAGAAAATGACTAAAAGTTGCTGGATTTTGCTCCCTTTTATAAGGCCACTTTTGGCCGACTTTCTTTTGGATTTCCAGCCTTAATTTATTAAGGTTATGATGCATGGGCCCTATTGGGATTCAATTGGATGGGCTTTGCTGCAAATGTTTCTCCTTTATACCTACTTAGTTTGGGTCCTAGTTGTGAATTGGGTTGTGAATGTAATTTGGCCCTTTTCCTATTCATCTTGGGCTACAAATGTTGTCCTTTTATGATGATAAACCATGGGCCCAAATGACATCCTTAACTTGGGGTTTATTCGTTGTCGGACTTGAACAAATTCGGTGTTGGGCCTTGTCTCCGTTTACCTAGCATATTTAAGCTAAGCACGTAGGTGACTCACCTGCTAGCTTCCTAAGTCTCACAAGCACCTCACTTATTTCACTTCATTTAAGGTCACGATATCCTTAACTTGACTTAAAAATTATATACACTTGGTCATCTTAAGTGTTAGACTTACATATACCCCTTTGATCTAAAATTCACGCACATTTAAAATGTGTGCGGATTTGACCCCGCCATATCATGTTTCATCTGCGTTGGACTAGTACATGTAAGATGTGGGGTGTTACAGTGGATTTCATCTGCAATTCTGGTATTGACATCTACGACACCCTTCTACAACCCGTATAAAGTTTTATGGCCTCTAGGGGGTTCTTCTTGATGACTTTTCAGCAACTCCCCACTTTTTGATCCTCAGGGCACCACACCAAGTCTATGTCTCATAAAATCTTCTATGACTTGTCTGCATGTTTGCAAACTTAACTTCAGAAAATCACCCTTCACAGGATTTTTGTACGAAACAAAATCTATAGTTCGTGGAATTATTTTCGGCCCGTAAAACTTAACTTCTGCAAAAATTGGCATACTTTTTACAAAAATTGTGCCAACGCTATAATCCTACAAAACAAACATAAATACACATCAAATCTACTAACATCGCTTTGAGAACACACAAAATTCCAAGTTTTGAAGCATTAAATGTGCTGTATTTTGATAGCACATCAATGGTGCACTTCACACCCATGAATAGTAATTTACTCGACACGACATGTTGGACTCCAAGGATCATTTATAAAACTAGTGCTTTGATACCAAGCTTGTCATGACCCGACCTAGCGCTTAGGGGTGACATAGGGAATGGGAACCCAAGAGTCCCCAAATAAACTCACAACATTTACATACACATCATCGGTTCAGAATCACATAATAAAGCAATAAACACATAATTCTAAGGGATGAGAAAGTATAACTCACGCTACAGGAATGTCATAGGAAAAGGGATTCGCATGGATTCACAGAACACATAGCACATAAGAATTAATGGGTCCATATCTCCATATCTTATCAATAATATATCATCATCTCATCAACATCGATAGATATCTATCATCATAGTCCCTATAGCAAATAACATAACACATACAAGTCATACTATAAGTTTACATGATGTCCAACAATGCTTGTAAGTCATAGAATAAGACGGGGGCCAAGACATGTCCTGGCTCACCCTCAAAATAGAAGTAAACATAAGTGGAAAAAACATAATAGGTAGATAGAAGGTGTCTTACCCTTAGATGATAGAACTTACCACAAGCAACTCTCACAATCCACATTAACTATCCAGAGGTGGATGAAGATAGTCTTGGGTCCCTACCTAGTTAGATCATGTAGGCAAAGAGTATGTGTTAGAATGTTTGAATGTACTAAGTATGCGGGCATGCAATGCATATGAACTCATTAAACCTTCATTCAATGTTAGATGACAAAGGCACATATACAGAAGTATATATACAAGGAAGAGTGATATATTAATATTCCATGAAATCCGTAATGCATGAAATACCAATATACTTCAACATAGCGGGGATGTGACCTTAATCAACTTCTAAAGCTCATGCGAGCTATTACATGAATTCATCCGAAGAAAGCCACCCATCTGATGAGAGTAGACTAAGTCTACTCGCCAAAGGTAGTCTACACCACACCTTACGACTCAGTCATTTCGGTGTGATGGCCACCTTCCTTACGGCCCATTCATTTTGAAAGAATTTCATAATCATATCATAACCATCCATCAAAAGGGCATAAACATATACCTATGCTGGCACATAGTTATGGGACATGGGTATTGGACCCTTGGAGATAGCACCCCTCCTACAAGTCCGCTCGGTGCTAAGTCATCATCTCACGAGAATATATATACATCTTTTGAAGGAGGCATAAGTTATTTCAAATTGTTTTAATGCATACTTATGCTTAAAGACCAAACATTCTTCATAATCATACACACTTGGGCTAAAAAGCCAATTCATACTTCATATCACACTTTCATGCATGGGAATAACTCATTCACACTTATACATATTGGTGTAAACACCCTTAATTGCTCAAAGAGCCATATCATAGACATTCTGTCATCACGTGTTATGTCATAACCATACTTTCATCAAAATCATATTCATCAACATAATGGGGTCTTAACCTACATCATAATATTCATGAACACAGATGCTCATGTATGCATATGCCATGAATGATGAGAGAATAGCATGAGTAATAGAGATTCATATTTAAAATAACTATATAAGATGAAATCCAAGTAAATCCATGAAGAGATTCTCATTTAAAGCATACTTGAGATTACCCACGCCTAATTGCAACATTAAAAAGGGGCATGCATATTCAAACCTTCATAATATCAATGAAATCCAACATATTAGGGCTTAAATCACTTTTAAAACATCAAATATATACATCCCATATCTCAATTGAATCAAATCAACACTAATTTAAAATATCCATATTCAAAGTAAGCTTGAAATTCATAAATTAAGGAGTGACGAATGTTTGGGGCCTTCATGGTTGAAAAGGACCATAAATACCACGTACCTTAGATAATTTAGAAGAACAAAGAAGAAAATTGATTGGAGAAGAAGACCCTTCCTTGAGCTCCAAGTTAAATCTCCAATGACACATTTGAGAGAAGTTCTTCGAAGAGAGAATTTGAATATTCTAAGTGTAATGAATGAATTTGAATAATAATGAAGGAGTATAGGTCTTTTCAAGTGTTTAGGATAGGTTAGAAAGTCATAAATGACCATTAGAAATTACCAAAATTATGAGAAAGCCATTAATTAACTAAGCATTAAAAAGAGTCCAGGTGGCCCATGAAAAATCACCGTGGACCATATAACGTACCACGGACTGTACAAGTGTCTGTGGTAAGGGTCTTTAGACATAGCCGAATTTCAAACTAAGGTCATTTTCACTGACGATTCATGGTCCATTGACCGTACAATGGTCCGTACAAATGACCTAAGTTTTGAGACAGTAATTTTATACTTAGAACCACATTTTAGTATGAGGGCTTCATGAAACACCTCACCATGACTCATGGTCAGGACCACGAGACCCAGCATCACTCGTCGTTGCTTGTACAGCCCGCGAAAGGGCCCTATGTGGCCGCCTTAGCCAAATCTTGGTTGGAAGGCTGGGGCACCTTCCATGGCTAGTGGTGAGGACCACAACTCGTTAGAGGTGCTGTGGAGGGAAACCCAAGCCTAAAACTCCTTCTTAAGCCACACACCAAGCTAAACACAAGCACCCCATGGTTCACATACCTTCGGAACTTGATTTTAGGCATCAATAAAGTCTCACAATATCTAGGTCCTTATACTAACAATAGTTAGGGTCGATCACATAGGAAATAAGGTCTAGACTTAGAATAATTTTAAACAATTAGATTGAATTAATCTACTTTTTCTTGAAAGAGAGGGGGGGGGGAGGGGTTGTGAAATGTAATAAGTAAACCTAAACTAGCATCGAATCATCAAGTGAAGTGGTATGAAATTAGTGGGAGAAGTAACTAGGGAATTGTATTCCCCATGAATTTCTAATTCAGTATAGCCAGATAATCGTAACGTTTTCTAGTGTGTAGCATGTAGAACTGGTAAGTTATGTTTGCCCAACCCTTTTATCCAGGCATTAAGAAAATTTTACTACGTGATTTAGTCCATCCTCGTGGTGTTGCATTATTAACCCTTACCTTTGTCCAAGTTCAACTATCCCTTGATCCATTCAGGTTGATTAGACGAAGTAATCACTTCGAATCCTATTAATCATCCCTTATCTAATTCATCACCCCCTTGATCTAGTAAGTAAGAATTAGGTGAGCTAACATTGTCCGTAGTTAAAAAGCATTAAATTCAAAGAGATAATTAATTCATACCTGCACACTTTCTAAAGATTACGAATTATCCAATTTTTACTTTGTTAGTTTTTCATGGTTCCACAACCCTAGTTATGTATTTAGCAACGCATATTCGTTGTAGATGAAGAAATCATGTTATGAAATAGTATAATTAAACACTTATAACGATAAATTGAAGAACACAAAATCCAAAGTCTTCACAAGAAATCATGATGTTATAGCTCAAATCAAAAGTAGTATCAAAGAATAAAATAATAATCACAAGTACATCGATTCTTAACGTACCGACTGCTCTTCTCTAAAAAAATCTTAAGAAACTATCTGTAATAAGTGGTAACCAAATCCTAAATGAAATTGGAAAACTAAAATTGGCACATCGGACAAATAAGATTACGGGGAGTAGATAAAATCACCGGCCGTGACTGGCCTTCGTAGACTACGCTACACAATATCTGCCTTTCACATACGAATTGATTCTACAGGTCATCTTTAGACTTATAGCCCGTAAGGGGTCTCATCTGCTATCTTTTCAACAAACCTTCAAAACTTTGATCCTCAAGGCACAGACTTATTTACGACTCATCACCTGACTTACAAACCGTAAGAGTCTTCATCTAATAACAGTTCAACACTTAACATATTTATTGATCTTCTGCATATGAAAAAATATATGGACCATCAAATAGTTTACAACTACTCTGATAACACCTAACTCTAACATCTAAAAAGAAGCCTTTCACTGAATCTGACCCACGAACACATCTACAACTTGTGGAATGAACCATGGCTATAGAAGGACTCATAAATCGTCAAAAGTCTGCAATCTACATAACTTGGCCCAAAATCATCCAAATTCCTGAAACATCAATACAAAATACATCAAATCGACTGACATCACTTTGAGAACACACAAAATTCCATGTTTTAAGCATCAAAATTGCAATATTTTTGTGGCACATCATAAACCAAGCTACCAATGAGATCTTAGGCTCGATGGGCAACGCTCGAAGCAAGAGGGCTTACAAATCAAGTGATGTGCTACTAAGACAACTATCCACGTGAAGCGTCCAACCCAACATTTAAAATAAAGTAGGAAAAATATGCATTATTATGTTAGAATGTACTAGTATGTGAGAAATACCATGTATCATAAATGGCCTACGTAGATCCACTAGCCTAGCCTACAAAGGCTCCTATGGTGGTACATAGTTAATGAGACAAAGGGTTGCTACTAGGTTCCCTTACTAAACCCCACCTCAATGTCACATTTAATTAGTACTAAGTCATCCCACAGAATCTTTAAAACATATACTTAGTTAATTTAAGACGCTTAGAATCCTAAGTAACAATCTTAAGAGTAGCTCGAAACTTGAGGAGCCACCAAGCGAGCATTGTCCTTTCATCTTGGGACCTTTTTAAACATATTTTAGGAGAATTATCAAGATGCTTATAACTTTGACAAATCATAACTTCAAAATCTTTCTTTTGTGCGCTAACCTTTTGTCATATATCACGTAAAAACATACATGAATCTAGGTGGGCTAAGTTCTTAACTTGAAATGCTCATAAATCATGAAATCAAGGAAAATATACTTATTCAAATCATGGTAAAATAGTCCATACTTCATACTTAATCCCATATCATTGGGGTCATCATCATGACTTTAAATACATGAAAATACTTGATATAACATCATAGGATAACATTGGAAGCATGTAGTATTGTAAGACATCATGAAATCATCATTATCGTGCAATGTAAAATCAAGGAACTTAAAGAAAAGGTAAAAGATACTATGTAGGATTTTGTGGATGAAAAAAGACCCACAAATCAAACTCGCATACTTTGGGTAAGCTTATGAAGAAGGAATCTACTGTTATGAAAAGCCTTCTTGAAAGCCTAGCCTCCTCAGCTTGTTCTTTGAAGAGGAAGATGCTTGAGAGATTTTAAAAGTGGAAGAATGAGGTTTAGGAATGAGTATCTAGGGACTTAAGGACTATTTTAGTGCCATTAGAATCCCAAAAATAAAGGGTTTAGGATTAGGATCGATGGAAAGGACAAAATTGCCCTTCATTAAAACTGCAAGAAAGGACCTATGAAAGCCCGATTACAGGCCCTGGTTTGAACCACAGACTATAGTGCTAGTCGTTTTGTTCTCCATTTCTAATATTCAGACACTAGTTGCCAAACCAAACCACGAAACCCCCTACTTAAGGCATCCTTCTACTTATAGGCCTTGTTTGGACTCGTGGAGTCCTTACTTAGCAAAGTTTCACTCCTCAGGGCCCCGATCTACGAAGGCTTTCTACAGGTCATGGAATGGTCTACAGACCATCTTGTTAATTGTGGTCCTCCTGCTAAGAACTCCAAATTTCCTTATGTTTGGCACACTCACCTATGACACCATCTATGAGTCGTTAACTAACCTACGGGCCATCATTGGCTTTGTGGGTCACCCCATACTTAGACACTTTTTCCCTTTTCTAAAGTTCATATTCATTAGCCGGACCTACGACTCATGGTTTGATCCATGGGTCATGGACTCAACCATGTGAATTTGCCCTGGTCACTTTACAATCCAACCTCTCTACACTTTTTAGACTCCTAAGTGGAGGGTCGTTACACCTGGTCGTCAGAAGCTAGCACGTGCCCATGGAGGAGGTGGAATGCCGGTCCCTGCATAGTGACATCATATAAGCAAAATATCTGTTAATACATTAAAACGTATTAAGTATGTGAGATGCAATGCAAACATAAAACTGTAATGTCATTGTGCATGAAATTTTAATTCCATCATTCATAAAATTTAGAAGTCTCTATGCATGGTAATGTAATGTCATTGTTCAAACATACATAAACATTGTCAAGAAATAAAGTTCAACATGAAGTAAAATGAATGCATCATATAAAACATATGTGATGGAATGATGACATCAAACTATAAACTTTCTAGGAGAGGATCATAACTGACATATAAGACCATGTGAGCTACTACATGGAATGTAACATAACCCTTTATGTTGGAATGGGGAGACCACTTGCCAGGTGGAACTTTGTCAACATAAGCATGCATCTTTCTTTATCACTAGGGCTTACATGGATCCAGTAGCCTAGCCTACAAGGGATCTTATGGTGGCACATAGTTAATAGGGCCAAAGTTTCTACTAGGGTTGCCTCACTAAACTCCACCTCAATGCCTCACTCGGTGCTAAGGCGATCCCATAGAATACTTTAAAACATAAGCATAGTCATGTTATGTAACTTAGAATCATATGTAGCAATCTCATAGGAGTAGCTTGATAACTTGGAAACCACCCTAGTGAGAATTAGCCTTTCACATTGAGGGTTTATCATAAACATTTTTAAGGGCAATTACAACATGCTTATATCTTTGACAACATTCATAACATAAAATCTTACTTTATGCCCTTATCATCAACATCATGCAAATTCATTATGAACTTAGTAGGCCTATGCAATAACTTGAAATGAGATGATTTAATGGTAAAATGTATAAACATGGTGAAATATGTAAATTTAAAAATAAGGTGAAGCAACCCATATCAGCATTAAAAACCCTACGTAGTGAAGTCATAGCCATCAACTTGGTAGTCATAGGAACTCATGGTACATCATCATATTATATCATTGAGATCAAAATATATGTAAATGTATCATAAAAATGTTATTAAAATCATGCTTACGAAATTCAAATTTTAAGAACTTAAAGGAAAGGTAAAAGAGATCATTGAAGGACTTTATAGGTGGAAGCCCATAAATCAAACTCACATACCTGAAGATGACCTTAAGGAAAGGCTTAAAGAAGTTTGAGGAAAAAGCTTCTTGAATGGAACCCTAACCTTGCCTTATTCTTGAGAAGTTTCTTGCCTTTGGAGATTTGAGAGAGCTAGAGTGTAGAGTGAATCGAAGGGTTTAGGGTCTGATATGGGAGGGAAAAGAACGCCAAAACAATATAGTTTTGAGTCTAGGGTACTATCACAACCCAAGCCTAGGGCCTTGGTGCAACATGGCGAATAGGAACTCGAAAGTCCCTAAACAAGCCTTATAGCATACTCAAGCATGTCATTAGTTAGGAAATACAGAATAAATATTAACAATCAGTGCTAAGGGGGTAGGGAAAATAGGAAGCACTCTATGTAATAAGGGAAATGGGACTTGTCACCACACAAGCACAACAAGCAAGTCTAAGGTACACGATCTTGGGACTCAAGCTATAGGGATAGAGGACATGGAAATTTCCATCACACATTCAACAACAAACAAGTCTAAGAGGAAGGATCATTGGACTCAAGCTATGGGAGTAGGGACTTAGTAATTTCACCATCTTATCAACACATCATAATAACATCAATATAAGATACGACATAAGGTTAGCCTCCATAAGCATTAAACATAACAAGGCTCATACATAGAGTTTCATGACATCTAACTATGCCTCTAATTTATAGAAAGGATAGTGGCCAAGACATGTCCGAGCTCATCCTCAAAGTAAAAAACATAAGATAACAATAACATAGCATAGGTAGATAGAAGGTGGCCTTGTCCTTGGAATAAAGAACTCACCACAAGAAAACATCCACAGACGAATCTAGCCATGAAGATGTGAATGAGGAAAGTTTTCGGTCCCTACATGGCTAGATCATATAGGCAAAAAGTATGTGTTAGTACATTTGAATGCACTAAGCATGGGGGCATGCAATGAATATGAACATGATAACTTACATTTCAATGTTGACAAGGGAACATATATAGAAAGGAATATATAAGAAAGAATACCATATCAAGATTCCTCAAAATCGTGATGCATGAATGCCATAATATATAAAATTAGCGAGGATGGGACCTCAAGTGACATATATGACCATGTGAGCTATTACATGGGATTCTGATGTTGCCTCTACACCAAAGAAAGAGTGATCTACTTTCCAAAGGTAGACCATACCTCTCCTTACGGGAACACCACCTATGTTGGAGACTACCTCACTTTATAGGAACACCACCCATTTTGAAAAAATGTTTACATGTACATAATCATCCATATTAGGAAAAATATGATCCTATGATGGCACATAGTTATGAGAAAGGTAGGCTTTACTTAAGGACCCCTTGGGTATAGTCCCCACCTCCAATCTCATTCAATAATTAAGTCGTCATCCCACGAGAATAAATATACGTAGATATGCTAAAAATAGGAGCATAATTCTTTTCAAATCATAACCATACATACTTGGGCTTAAGAGCCAAATCATAATTAATAATCATGCATCCTTGGGCTTTAAAGCCAGATCATACTTTAATCCATGATCACATACATAGGAATATCTCGCTTATACTTGTACATGATGGTGTATACATACCCATAATTGGTTAAGCCATATCATAGATATTGTGTGCTCACGTGGCATGTCAAAACTATACTTGTCTTGAAATCATATTCATAATCATAACTGGGTCTCAACTTGATGTACTGTCAAAATACAACACTTTTAATGCTTAAAACTTTGAATTTTGTGTGCTTTAAATGCGATGTTAGTGGATTTTATGTGTTTTTGTTTGGTTAGTAGGTTTCAGGGTTGGCATTGATTTTTGGAAGAATATGTAGAAGTTGTTGATCTCTTTTTTGGCTAGTCTAGTAGACTATATTCGCCGGTGGAGGTGAGTGGTTAATGCTGTGAAGCTTCTAACTCTAATTACTAACTTAGGACTATATAAATATAAAGCAACATTATCCCTTTACTAAATCCTCCCTCGCTTACCACCATGAATAAGACCTTTCCCAATCAATTGGTTTTTTAATATTTAGTAAGATAGGTGGAAAATCTTTCCATTGTATTTTCTTTTTTCATTTGGATCCTATCAACTGAGGATGTACGATATATACTTTATGTGTCATAGAGCATTCTACGGGCCATGAAGGAGGTCTTGTGTACGATTCCAGTGAGGGGCTGATTTCCTAAAGTTTGTTATATGAACATGCAAATGGGCCGTGAAACATTTTACGAGTGGTAGATCAAGTCTCATGCCCTAAGCATTAGAGAAGAAAGACTTTCTGAAGTTTTAATAAACCAAACCCCCTACAGGCCATAAAACCTTTTATAGGCTATCGAGGGGTGTCATAGAAGACAAGTCTAGATTTGTAGCAACGAATATGAAAGCTCGATTACGGGCCGTGGAACACAATACAACTCGTAAAGCAGATTGTGAGGCGTGCCAACACAACTATTCTATTTTATTTGGGACTTGTATTTTAAATATTATAAATAGGTGTAAGGTTATTTTTCTTGGAGAGTTCAAATAGTTGACAGAAAATAGTGAGATAGAGTAGAGAAAAACATTGGAGAGTTTTGGGAAACATCATCTATAATCTTGTGATTCTCTTTGAAGTTGGATTTGATTGTTCTTAATTCAATTATGTAAGTGCTCTATTATGTTATTGTAATTCACAAGTTTTGAATCTACAAAAATTATGAGTAGCTAAATCCACAGGTAGGGTTATGGGAACCATGAAAACTAACAAGGTAAAATTGGATAATTCATAATTCTTGGAAAGTGTCCATGCATGTATTAATTAGCTCTCTTCACTTTGCATGTTTTCTAGTGGTGACCAACAATAGAATCCGCCTAGTGTTACTGACTGGACCAAGGTCGTAATGAAGGAGAAAAGAGATTAATTAACAAGATTCGATTGATATGTTCTCGTCTAATCAACCAAACTAGGTCGAGGGGAGGTTGTACTTAGACTAATAGGTAAGGATTAGTAATGCACACTATAGAGATAGGCCAAGTGATGTGGTGAAATTCACCTCTCGCCTGGACCAAAGGGTTGGTGAACTTAACTTACTGTCTTACATGCCACACATTAGAATAGAATTAGGTTATATGGTGATACTAAGTTAGGGAATCATGGGGAACACAATACCCTAGTTTCTATCCATATTGATTTAACTCCTGTGTTAGTTAGGTTTACTTTTCTACTGATTATTGCAAACTCTCTCCCTTTGGGAAGTAAGTTGGTTAGTCACACAAATTGCATTACTTGAATTCTCTTAAGTCTACGTATTCCCTTGGGTTCGACCCTAACCTTGGTTAGTTCTATTTGTTGACAACAACCACTTTATCCTCTAAAATGAGGTGTAACTTGGGCGACATCAAGATTTTGGCGTTGTTGCTAGGAATACGGCTAGACTTAGTTAATTCATAGTGATTTGGGTATTAGACCTTATTTCCCACATTTTACATTTTTGTTTTTTTTGTTTCTTTATAGGTATAAGTGTAGTGTATGCCCAACATGCGAAGTTGAAGTAGACCTTTGACTCCATTTTCCCCAAAGTTGTACAGAACGTTGAGGAGAATGGCCCAAGATAATGCCAACAATGCGGCTAATGCAATTCTAAATAGAAACAAGAATGAGAATTCTGATCATGAGAACCCATCTCCTCTTGAGGACATTGCTCCACATCCACAGGAATTTAATGCCAATGCTTATTAGTGGAATCAATATAGGTTGAATCCTATGGCTCTGGAGGTGACTGGTGCTATTGTGTTGCCACCACTACCGGCTGACATAATTCGTAGTCTCGAGTGGGTTGCTTCATATGCTGCAGAGCATGGTTTGTTTGTGGGCTTATCATCAGAGGATCCTCATAGCCATCTATAGAACGTTGCATTTGTCTACAAGCGTGTGATGGGAATACAAAATCTGTCTATGGATGATGTGGGACTTTGTGACTTCCCATTGTCTCTTACATGCAATGCAACACTATAGGTATTTGAGTTCCTGCAGAGTTCGATCACCAGTTGAGCTGAATTGCAGAAGGCCTTTTTGGAGAGGTACTTTCCTAGATTGAAGAAGCTCAAGTTGAAAGATTAGATCAATAACTTTAAGCAACTTCCTGATGATTCGATCAGTACTACATGGGAGCGGTTCACCGAACGCTTGAGGAGTGTCCCAGACCAGAGTATAGTTAATGATGCCTTGGTGGAGATCTTCGAACATACCCTTGAGAAAAATAATCAGGCTTGTGTTGATGCTATCATAGGGGTCATGTTCTTAGATCAACCATTCACAAGGATTGTAGAAAGGATGAAGAGATTGATTAAAACTAATCATCTATGGTGGCAAAAAGACAGAGCGTCTACCAAACGTTTGTGCACTATTAGTGTCGGTTCGGAGCAAGCTAAGATAAAAAAAGAAATTATACAACAGTTTGCCCGAATTGCACAGGTATAGAGGTGATGATGAAGCAGAATCAGGAGCGAGTCAATGTAGTGGTTCATCAACCTCTACGTGCACCTATGTATGATGAGCCTTATTATGAGGAGGCCACTTGCTTTATTGCTGATCAGACGGGGGGTTTTCGGACCAACACCCAAGTGTCCAATCGGGACTATTGGTGCCAAGGTCAAGGAAACCAAGGCCAAAACTTCAATGGAGATGGAGCTTGCAGGGATAATCGTGGAGGATACTATGACCGGAACATGGGCCTTGAGAGAGATGCAGATTAGGGTTGCAGGGATGGCTTAAGAGATTATCCTTTTGTGCCACCACAAAACCATGATGTAGGTGCAAGTTGCTTAAGAATTGATGAGATGTTTGATCGCCTGTTAAAGAAAGATGAGACATAGGATGAGACTCTGAGGGGGATGAAATATGAAATCTCCAATATTAACAAGAAAATTGAGTCTCATTTTGTGGCTATCAAGTAGCTTGACCAATAGCCTGGTCAAGTGTCGACTCAACTCAATCAGCATTAGAGGGGTACACTACCTAGCAACATATTTTAGAACCCTAAGAATGAAGGGCAGTGCATGGCGGTTTCTACTCGTGGTTGCAAGAGCACCATTGATCCTCTCATGCCAGTTGATGAGGATGATGTTCGAGAGGAGACAGTTGCGGCCAAGGATGTAGATATAGGAGATGATCATGGCAAGGATAGGTTGAGTGAAGCTGCTAATGCACCACCGAAAGTAAAGACCATTCCTAGGCCCCCTGCCCCCTTCCCTCAAAGAATCAAAAGGAGGGAGGAGGAAGGCAAGTTCACGCACTTTCTCTCTATGCTGAAACGACTCTCTATCAACATCCCTCTCATTAAGCATTGGAGATGATGACAGGGTATGAAAAGTACATGAAGGACCTGGTTACAAAAAAGCGCACTGTGAGTCAGGAGCTTTCCCAAGAGCTTCAGCATTGCAGTTGTATTGCTATGAGCTCCTTGGTTTAGAATTGAGAAGATCTTGGTGCTTTCACCATACCTTGCACCATTGGAGATTTGGAGGTCGCAAGGGCACTATGTCATTTAGGTGCCAACATTAATCTGAAGCCCCTTCCAGTCTTCAAGAAGCTAGGATTGGGAGCCCCTATTCAAACAAGCATGCGGTTGTTGACAGTCGATGGAACGGTGAAGAAGTATGTGGGGATAATATGTGATGTGCTGGTCAAAGTTGAGAATTTTATATTCCTCACAGACTTTGTGATCCTAGAGTGCAAAGTCGACTTTGACGTTCCAATCATCTTGGAAAGATATTTTCCTAGCCACTAGGCAAGCATTAGTGGATATGAAAGTCGATCAACTCAGGTTCAGGTTGAACGGTGAAGAGGTTGTCTTCAATATTTGTCATTCTATGAAGAGGATAGATGATTTGAAGAATGAAGTCTAGGCGATTGGTAAAGTCTGAGTAACCAATATGTCCAAGTCGTGCCGTGACAATAAATCAAGCGCTACTTGGGAGGCAACCTAAGGTTTTTTATGTAATAGTAGTAATGTAGCTTTATTTTCTATTTTTGGGCTCATAGGTAGTTTATTTTCTTGTATTTTTATTGTAATCGGGACATTGGTCTGGTTGCATATAGGGTAACAGTGTGTTCTATGAAAAATATGTAGGTACATGGCTTAGTCATCATTCTTGGCTGAGAAGGGCATCAGAAAGTGCCTCTACGAATGGTTCTACAGGCCGTAAAACACTCTACGATCTGTACACCATCTCGTAGAGATTTCCAGTAAGCAAAAGGTTATGCACTCCATTCCATGAGCCAACTTTGTGATCCATGGATAAAACTACAGGTCATGAATGGGGCTGGTGGACCTTAGGTAAGTTTTCTGAAATTTTTCTAAGTATTGAGTATCTACGACTAACTCTATGAGTCGTACATCAATTTACAACTCGTAAACTGGTCTGTGAAACCCGGTCCTAAAATATAGGATTTGGGTGTTCTATGAAACCCCAATTCACGAGCCATAAAACACTCTACGACCAGTAATTGGTGTTCCGTAAAGTCAAGGCCTATCAAATTTCAAATGACCCAGTCAAAGTATATATAATGGGGTCAAATCACAAAATATTACCTAACCATACCCCACCCCCAAGAATTTTCGACCACCACCGGCGATCAACTCCCCTTTTTTGGCAAGATCTTCCAGCGACCTAGGGTTTTAGTGTCTCTTCACCTCCTTCATCTTCTATAATCTACTCACACAAATTGGTAAATTTTTGGTTAACCCAATGCCATTACTTCGCCTATCTTTGTATGATTAAGTTGGAAATCATGTCGGGAATGGTTCTATTAGACACAAACCCATATGTGTAATTAACATGTTGATAATTGAGTTATGGTTGCCCATGTTTGAATATGTGTCTAAATCCGGAATTAGGTGTGATTGCCTTGATTGTATGATTCGAATAATATGTGTTGGAACCTATTGGATCACCCATCATTTGTGATGAATTGATTTTATGTGTAATTTGGTGGGTAATGACATAGGTGCATAATTTTGTTGTGAAACCAGTCATACGTGGTCGGAAGGATTGGGGAAACATGTCTGATTATTTTCAATAGGATATACACGTGAAATAGCATATTGGGGTATTGATTGTTGTGTGTAAATCATGTCAATGTGTGTGTTTTGCTTCAATGCTGTTAGAATAAAATTAAAAAAGTCGTATGGGGTCTAATTGAGATGGACTTAGAAACTTAGGTGACTGAGTTTTCTTCTCTAAGAGTGGCTTTTATGGCCCATGGAACATTTCACGAGTCGTAATTGTCTCTCGTACAAGATTCTAGAACTTAAAGTTTTTGAGTACCCATCAGGCGAAACCTTCTACGAGTCATAGACCACTTCACAACTCTTAGAGAGGTCTCGTAGATCCCTACCTGAAATAATTTCAGACATTAGAAGTCTCTACGACTTAGTCTACAACTCATAAAACATTTTATGACTTGTACCTGGTCGTAGACTTTTCCAGTGACCAAAAATTGTTGTAACCACTATTTTATGAGAGCCCTCTATGGCTTGTAGTATCTATTATGGCCCATTAAGGTTCTTTTGTAGAATCTTCTGCAACTCAGTCTGAAATGCTTTTGCATTTCATTTTATTCATTTGTGGGGCTAACCAAGGTGCATAAATATTCATGTTTCAAGAAATATGATCCCAAAATCTAAACATGACGAGATCAGGTCCCTACAGAGGAGGCTTAGAGATGAGTCTGTTGAGGATGAGCAAGCTCCTACCCCGATTGGATCAGTAAAGGACCTTTGCGTCCACGTGGAATCAAAGACTACTAGACCTTTAGACTAGAGCTATTGCTAAAGCTGGGAAGACTTAGGCTATTATAGTCCACACTCTCTAGTCTGATGAGGGAGGCCACGATGGTAGTGATTCTATTCAGATGACTCCATCCAGAGAGGAGTTCAGCTCTGAGTCAGGCTCCAGTGACGAATCAGAGATGGATTCCTCCGTAGTACCTCGATCATCACCATCTCCACCAGATGCTCTTACCAATCGATGGTGCATCGAGGGCATGCAGAATATTTGTGTTGTGGATGTGCAACAAACAAAGTAGGGAAAGCTAACTCGCTCCATTTATGAGTAGCCTCGAGTCATCCCAAACAGACTCGCAATGCCCTTGGTCTCCAAGACACGATGATTAGATACGGGCTTCAGCGGCTGACCAGATAACTTGGACGATACTCAACGACTATTGTAAAGGCGTTTTATGTTTCATATGCAGCCACAATTCACAACACTCTTACCAAGGGGAAGAAACCCCTCACTCAGCCCAGAAAAACCGAGATGAGAGTGAAGGGGTGACAGGTGGACATACTGGAGACACCATCTACTGCATGCTATTTGGGCCAGAATTCTCTGCCCCCAGATCCAAAGCTAATTTCTACCACAGAGTGGGGCAGATGAGGGAAATGCTGGTGATGAGAGATCTAGAGTGCAGAGCCATCTTGATGAGATAGATGGCTTATTATATTGCTGAGTAGGGTCCAGAACCTACATGGGTCGCCACATACTCGGAGCCTATTGTCAAGGCTTCGCTCAGTTTCCCCGCCAAGTTTTGGTTGGTAATTATCAAATCACGCATCCAGCCAACTCTTGTTGATAACACCTTGATGCTGAAGCGTGAAATACTAGTTTCCAACATCATGGATGGTTACAGGATTGATTAGGCCCACCTCATTAGTGAGCAGATTCACGAGGCCACCCTGAAGAGGTGCATCACCATCCCTTTTTTACTTGATATACAAACTTTATCTAGAGTTGAGGGTGGAGAGTTTACATTAGTTGAACTTACTGATCGAGGCCTAGCGTACTTTAGATACCAACCTGATCAAGGCTGAGGAGAACCTGGTAGCACTCCAACGAGCACAACATCGGCTTGCTCATATTCCAGATATGTTTGCTCTAACACCACCACCTGAGGTTCTACACACCACCACCGCCACCGTTGCCACTACTGAGGATAGGCCCTCGCAGCCCGAGGTAAGTGAGGTGAGGGGTCCCATCACTTCGTTTCCTGCACTATAAGCCACGTCATCACAGGCTATCCCCACGAGCATGGTTTACGTGTCTACCATTTTTATACAGTCCATGGTGCAGAGGTTATCTCACGCTGAGTCACAATTACCTTAACTTGTTCAGCAGATTAGGCAATTTGTCCACCATGCAATTTCAGACTTAGAGGGTCGTATACAGACATTTGTGGTTGCTGCTATTTAGGATCGTCTCTTGATACTCGTATTGACACCTTCGAGGTGAGGGTACAACAAAGCTTGAGCACGGCCTGGCCAACAGAGTTGATGACCATCCAGAAAGAAATCTAACAACTCCAGGTTGATATGACAGCAAAACTAGCAACACCGTGACATTACCAGAGACCACACTCCCGATGCTGGTGGTAGATCTTTTTGCTCCTGAGGTGTCTATCTAGTATTCGCACGGGAAGAGATCCCACATAGTGGATGATGATCCAGTTGTTGTACATTCATGTGCGAGGCTTACAGAGAAGGAAGAGATTAAGCTTGTCTCGAGGGAGTCGAGACAGGAGCAAGAGAGGCGATAACCTTGAGAGCTTGAGGGGTGCCGGTCGGTGGTCAGACTAAGCCATACACTAGTGGTTAGGTTCCCATGTATGATTTTTGACCCCTTATACTTTGTTTTGCTTTTATTGTGTGCCTTGGGGACAATGCACATCTTTTTCGATGGGGTGTGGGTAGTTATGGGCCTCAATGAAGTCTGAGTAGCTTGGGTCCATAAATACCCTAATTTTTTATCCTTGGGTTGTCTAGCCTATTTTCTTTTTCCCCATGGACATTTACTTTCTGTTGAACTGGCACACTTATGATGTTTTAGGCAGTATTGGTAGCATATAGTGCTAATACCTATGGCATAAACATGTTTTGTGTTTGTATGAAAAATGATACCCACCAAAATTTTTATCAGTCAGTTTAGATAACACCACGTATGTTTAGGTGTGTTTACAATGTTTGTTCTGATAAGTGAGGATAAATTTATATAAAAAACATGACCAGGGAGTCTTTTATTGATAATGTAGTTAGTGCCATGTCAATGTTAGCTTAAATTGTTAAATTCATGTGTTGTGTGCTAATTCAGAACTTGCCTTGTTCCTCTAAGTTAGGCAGTAGATTAATTGGATTAGAAAAGGATCTTAGGGCATTGTTCTTGAAAGCCCACTTAGCCTAAATGACCAACCGAAATCGCAATATATCCCTTGTTCCGAATGTTTGAGCCTAACATGTACCCATTCTTTGCAAACACCTAATTAATTAAGCCTTGTTAGTTGTAAAATGCTTAAATTGGCCCTGGTCCTTCCTTGAACGTTATGCACCTTGAATGAGGCAAAAAGCGTAAGTTGAGGGTGGCTACAAAGAGTGGCCCTGGTTTTGAGAATGGATATTGCGCACCTTAACATAGGCCAAAAGCCTAAGTTGAGGGTGGCTGGTGTAAGGGTGAAACACAAAATAAGGGGGAAGTTAGTGATACAGAGAAAAGGAGAAAAATCATGTACTAGGTGTAAGAAAAATAAGTGATGCCTTAGTTGTGAGTTAAAAAAAAAATGAAGTGCAAAATCAAGGCAAAAAGGCTGAAAAATAAAATGAAAGCACCCAAAAAAGCTTGAAATAAGAGAAAGGGGAAATGAAATGGAAAATAACAGAGTTAGTAGGGTAAAAGTGTAGGAAAACGCAGTGTCAAGGAGGGCCTTTAGTCCCTATGTTCCCAAAATACCATACCAAAGCCCCCCGAGCCTACGTTACAAGCCTAGAAAATCCTAAAGTGATATTAGTCAAAGTAGTTGAAGGTCTTAGTCACGAGTATAGGGGCAAGCCTTTGGTATTAGGCATGATGCATGATATCTTTTGTGAGAGTGAGTGATTTTGCATAGTCCCAAGGTTATACATGAAAACATCATTGAGAGTCATACATGTGGCTTTTTTTGTAAGGGCATTTTCATGGCATTATTAGCATTAGACTTATTCAGTGATTGTGGATTTTTGATAGTACCTCACTTGTCATAATTGTATTGTCACATCCACTAGTCTGTATTGGTTTGCTAGATGGCTATCTGATTCTGTTTTGAAAAATAATAGCGTGGGAATCTGAGTTTAAGACGATGTGATGTATGCCATTGGGTTGAGATCTGTGTGTTACTATATTACTTATATAGATTGAGTACGTCGCTTGAGGACAAGCAACAATTTTAAGTTAAGGGTATTGATGTGCTGTAAAAATACAACACTTTTGTTGCTTAAAACTTGGAATTTTTTGTGTTCTCAATGCGATGTTAATTGGTTTTATGTGGTTTTGTGTTATATTTGTAGGATTCTAGGGTTGGCCTTGATTTTGAGAAGAAAGTACAGAAGTTGCTAATTTTGATATTGTATGAGACCCTTTAGGGGCCGTAGTTCACTCTACGGGTGGTGAAGTGGGTTTCCTGTACAATTCCAGTGAGGGGTTAATTTTCTGAAGTTGATTCTATGAACATGCAGATAGGTCATGGATTGATTTACGAGCTGTAGAACATGATTCGTGTCCTAAGGATCAGAGATTAGGGACGTTCTGAAGATTCATTTGACGAAACCCCCTGCGGATGGTAGACCACTTTATGAGTCGTAGAGGGGTGTCATAGAGTTGAAGTCTAATTTTCCAGCAGCACTATACGAGACCCCGATTACGGGCCGTGAAAGGGAATACTCGTAAACCTGTTCGTGAGGTGTGCTGACCCAGCTATCCTATTATGTTTAAGACTTGTATTTTAAATAATAAAATAGATTTTTAGTAATTTTTCATTAAGTTGATGCATAGTACACAGAGAACTCAACAATTAGAGAGGAAAAATAGGGAGATAACATTGGAGAGTTTTGAGAAACATTTGTACTTTGATTTCATTTTTAATTTTGTGATTCTCTTTGAAGTTGGATTTGCTTGTTCTTAATTCAATTGTGTAAGTGCTCTATTATGTTATTCCAATTCATAAATCTTGCATCTACACAAATCATGAGTAGCTAAATCCACAACTAGGGTTGTGGGAACCATGAATAACTAACAAGGTAAAACCGAATAATTCATAATTCTTTGAAAGTGTGCATGCATGTATTGACTGGACCAATGTAGTAATGAATAGGAAAAGAGATTGATTGATGATTGAACTAATGTGTTCTCGAGTAAATAACCGAACTAGGCCAAGGGAAGGTTGTACTGGGACTAAAAGGTAAGGGTTAGTAATGCACACTGCGGGGATGGGTCAAGTGACGTAGTGAAATTCGCCTGGACCAAAAGGTTTGGTGAACTTAAGTTACTGTCATACAATGCAACATAATAGAAAAGAATTAGGTTATGCGATGATATGAAGTTAGGGAATCATGGGGAACACAATACGCTAGTTTCTCTCCATATTGATTTAACTCCTGCGTTAGTTAGATTTATTTTTCTACTGATTATTGCGAACCCCTCCCCCTTTGGGAAGTATGTTGGTTAATCACGCAAATTGCATTACTTGAATTCTCTTAAGTCCAAATATTCCCTTGGGTTCGATATTAACCTTGGTTAGGTTCTATTTCTTGACAACGACTGCTTTATTCTCAAAAAAAAGAAGTAACTTGGCCACATCAAGAGTGTCATCACCTACATTCACTCCGAGCATGATATGACTTTGGAGTTTCAGATCAAGATAGACTAGTTGCGTGAGTTACTGTTTCGATACCTTGATGCCTAGATGGCGCTTCCCATACTCTAAGCTCAGGTTGCCACGTCTGAGTGTCTTAGACTCGAGAGTCACACCCTATGGTACGAGTCTAGTGGCCACAACTAGTATGCAATATGACAGATGCCAATTCTCAAGTCCGAGCACATGTTGATATTCTGGGTCAAGGACCCTATAAGCTTCATTTTTGATTTGAGGCCTTATTGATAATGTTAGGTAGATCCTTTCTCCCGTGGGGGATATGTCCCACTGTTATGTATACTGTCAGACCATCTGTCCCTGGCTGACTATCCTGACCAAAGGCCAGGTTGGGAAGAGGGTTTGACTCCTTACTTGATAATATATGGATTTGAGAACCTGTGTAATACTTTTACTAGATAGGTTGAGGACCCAGTTTATTACGCATGGAACCACATACCCATACATACACTGATTGTGTATGGGTGTACCTTTTGGGATTTTGGGGGTTTTGTTGGTGTACAGGCATAGACAGTGGGCCTTACACCCATGTACATCTCAACCCCTTGATCATGTAATATTGAGGATTCGGTTTTGTGGTGATTCTGTCAGTTAGATTGTGCGTGGGTGTACCTTCTAGGCTTATGGGGGCCTAATCATCATACAAGCATAGATATTAGGGCCTTGCACCCGCGTACAACACTATGTCTCTATATGGTGCCAATCGTGGTTTGGACCTACTCGTGTTTCGTCAGTTGGTATTAGTACATCACTTGGGTTGGTTTAGTTGGGGTTTGGTGATTCTCCAGACATGCTTACTTCTTGATCAGAGTTTTGATTTGTTACATTTACTACAGTTCTCTATATTTGAGCCTTCTACACTTACAATATTTCATTTGGTCAGCCGATGATACATATTCAGTATCTCTTACTGTACTCACCCCTACATTTCTACATCTTCCCATGGTGTAGGTCTAGGTACTAGCCACAGTCGCTGAATTAGGGGTTTGCAGATTATTCAAGAGACATTGGTGAAAATCAACAACTCTGGACATTCTACCATCTTCTTCTATTTGACGACCGTCTTTTGTGTTTAGACTCTTGCCTTATATATGTTGTTTAGTTTTCTATATGTAGATAGTTATTCAGGTTATATATGTAGATATGTGTCTGTAATTTGAGTCAATAGTAGCTCTGTACAAGTGACTTCCAGGCCCTGGGATAGGATGTTGTTTGCTTATTTGGTATTTTGTCAGCTATTGTTATGCTTAGCTATTAGGACATGTACCATAGGGCTTAGGTTGGCTTGCCTATAGGTGGGATCTAACAGGAGCCATAATAACTTGAAAGATCATGACATGACAAGGTGGTATCAGAGCCTTAGGTTTGCTGGTCTCATCAGTACAAAGCTATCGTCCGGTAGAATCCTATGGATAGATGTGGAGACGTCCATGACTTATCTTCGGAAGGCTACAGGATGTTTAGGAAATTCCTCCTTGTTGTTGATTCTATTCATGAGATCTCGCCAATGGTCTGTTGATTCTAGGAATATGACTATCTCATTCTTTCACAAATATGTCGCGTGGAGGTCAGAATCTGGGTATGAGTAAAGATGCATTATTAGTCCCCGAGAGAAGCATCCCATAGAGCCTATGAAGCAGCGATAGGATACTCCAGCTCCCCTACAACAGTATGCCCTCAATCCTTTTATGATTACACCAGAGGTACATCTGGCTCTTAGATAGTTGATGGTTACACTTGGGGCCAATCAGCCAGGCCTAGTTCCTTCAGCATTGGTCCCAGTTAGATACACTTGTTTTAGTGAGCAATTTAGTCGCGAGGCCCAAGGGGGCAGCGACAAGCAAGCATTGCGTGTGGGTGGTTTCAGTAGATGTCGATCCAAATTTGGGGAATCGAGGGGTAGACTGCCATCAAGGTTTCAAGCAGGGCCATCTTATTCAGTCGGTTAGAGTTCCAGGGCATTTAAGGCAGCTAATACCAGCTATCACGATCGACATATTAGAGCTCAAGCTTTCCCAGGGTGTTATGATTGTGAAACCTTAGATCATTGGTCCTGAGAGTGTCTAAAGTGTAGGGTAACATGTACAGCTTTGCGGGCCGCCGTGTTAGCTCCTCCATTGATCGTTAGGGCTAGAGAGATAGATCTGGGTCATAGGGGTGACACATCGAGAGGATCAACAGATTTTTCGGTAGGACTCACAGGCCCTAGGGGTATTGTTAGAGGCGGTGGAATGCGGGGTAGAGATGACACCAGAGATGGAGGCTATCAGGGCCATTCTTACACCATCCCAGCTCAGTCAGAGGTTGAGGCTTAAGACGAGTCTACTACAGGTATTTCTATCTTATGCAGTAGCCAATTTTTTTTTTCTTGACCCAGGTTATACCTTTTTATATGTATGTGTTTGTCTTGCCGCTTTATTGAGTATGAGTTTTGAGCCTTTGTTTATCAAGGATCAAGGTATTGACATTAGTGGGTGATGTGCTGCCAAAATACATCACTTTTGATGCTTAAAACTTAGGGTTTTATGTATTCTCAATGCGACTTTAGTTGTTTTTATGTGTTTTTGTGTCTACGTTTGCAGTATTACATGTTGGCCAATGATTTTGGGGGGAAGTTACAAAGTTGCTGCAGATTTGCTGTTACACAAGACACTTTACAGGCCGTAGACCATTCTACGAGCCGTAAGGTGGTTTTGTGAGGAATTCCAGTAAGGGGCCAAGTTTCTAAAGTTACTTCTATGAACATGCAGAGAGCCATAAATTAATGTAAGAGTCATAGAAGAGATTTTGTGCCCTGAGGGTCAGAGAATGAAGAGTTTTTGAAGTTCATCAGACGAAACCCCTTTTATGAGCCATAAACCATTTTATGAGTCGTAAATGGGTGTCATAGGGGAGAAGTCCAGTTTTCAGCAACAATGTACGAGACCCCGATTACGAGCTGTGAACTTCAATACGGGTCGTAAAGTGCTATCGTAAAGTATGCTGACCAGTTCTCCTATTTTTTTAGTATTCAAATTTTAATTATTATAAATAGGTTTTTAGGTTATTTTTCACAAGTTCTCACAAGTTCACATAAGTTTAGAAAAGTTTTAGGTTAGTGCTTAGAGAACTCAATATTCTTAGAGAGAAAATTGTGAGAGAGTCTTTGCAAACACGGGTGGTTTAATTCAATCTTCAAGCTTGTGATTTTCATTGAGATTAGATTCGCTTGTTCCTAATTCAATTGTTCAAGTGTTTAATTATGTCTTTTAAATTCATAATCTCTTCATCTACAAAAAGAATGAGTAGCTAAATCCACAACTAGGGTTGTTAGAACCATGAAGAACTAACAAAGTAAAACCGGATAATTCACGATTCTTGGAAGGTGCATATGCATGTATTTATTAACTCTCTTCGTTTTGCATGTTTTCTGATGGTAGCCAACATTAGAACCCGCCTTGTGTTACTAACTAGACCAAGGTAGTAATGAGTATGAAAATAGATTAATTAACAGGATTTGATTGATGTGTTCTCGTCAAATTAACCAAACTGGGGCAAGGGGAGGTTGTATTGGGACTTATAGGTAATGATTAGTAAGGCACACCATGGAGATGGGCCAAGTAGCATAGTTAAATACGCTTCTCACCTTTGACCAAAGGGCTTGGTGAACTTAAATTACCGTCCTGCATGCTATACACTAGACAAGAATTAGGTTATTCAGTGATACTAAGTTGAGGAATCATTGGAAACACAATACCTTAGTTGCTCTCCTTTATTGATCTTTCTCTCATGATAGTTAGTGTATTTTTCTCATTGATTTTCGCAAAACGCCCCCTTTGGAGAATTGATGATTAACTACACAAATTGTATGTTGGTGAATTTGTCTTGAGTCTACGTATTCCTTGTGGGTTCGACGCTAACCTTGGTTAGGTTCTATTTCTTGACAGCGACCGTTTTATCCTTTAAAAAGGAGGTGTAACTTGGGCAACATCAAGATTTTAGCACTGTTGCCGAGGAATACGACTAGACTTAGTGAATTCATTAGGAATTCGAGTGTTAATCCTTATTTCCCACATTTTATGTTTTGTTTTAGTTCTTTTTCTATTTTCTTCTTATTAATATGACACCTTGTGTTGAAGAAATATTGGATTATTGTAGTATTGGGTTGAGAGGGGTTGTACATAATTTTTTGAGTCGCAATGTGTACTTCTTCAAACTATTAGAAATCTCGACTTAGACAACTATGTGCTGTGGTTAGATATTCATCAATTTGGCTTGGATGTCCACATTTTAAGTAGTGAGTTGAGTGTACAAATTGATATGTTTGATACTCAATAAGCTAGTTATGATTTATGTGAGGAAGAAAAAATGATTATAAGCCAACTTGAAGAGCTAAAATTGGAGGGTCAACTTCTATACTATTAATAATGTTGTCATTGTTGAGAAAAGTACACGAGAGTTATATGAAGAAGTAGATAATATTATCTTTAAAATGTCTAGTGTGTGTAAACATGAGGATGTAAATAACAATATAATTTATGAATTAGGATACGTTGGACCTAATTCAAATTATTTTTACGTTATGTTTAGACGATAAGGTATTAATCAAATCATCAGAGCCTATAGACGAATGTAAAGAGGAGCAAAAATATAGTTATATTCTTGAATTTATTGTGCACAAATAATAAAATTATGTTCCTCATTTAAAGGCCAAGAAGTACAACATGTGATCCTTATTGTTTGCTTCCCTTATATTTATACCACCACCCTTTGAGCATAATAGAAAATTGGAAAAGAATTAGGGGTACAATTCATAAGTTCAAGGTGGAAGAACAAGTGGAAGGTCTCCACCTAGTAGTGTAACTTCTTATTTTTTTTAGTCCTTTTGTTCTTTGTTTTGTGACAGTTTTATTTTTGAAGATTTAGGGGAAGTCTGAGTACCCAAATTTAAAACATGGGAGGCAACCCAAGGAACACTGGTGCTTAGGTGCCCAGGCATGTTTTTTGACTCTTTATGTTTTATTCTGTTTTAATTTTGTGCATTGGAGACAATGCGCATCTTTTTCGATGGGATGTGGGTAGTAGTTATGGGCCTCAATGAAGTTTGAGTAGATTATGGTCCATAACTACCCCACTTTTTGATCCCGGGGTTTTCTCGCCTGTGTTCTTTTTCCTTGTGGATATTTAATTTCTGTTGAACCAGCATGTTTAGATAATATTTGAAGCATATAGTACCAATTCTTGTGGCATATAGCATGTTTTCGTGTTTTTTTTGAAAAATGATACCCACCAAATTTTTGATTGAGTAGTTAGATAGCAACCATGCATGTTTAGGTGTGTTACAATATCTATTATGCTAAGTGAGGGTATATTTAGATAAGAATCATGAGTTGTGAGTCTTTTTGCTGATAATGCAGGCAGTATCATGTGAGTGTGAGCTTTATTTGCCAGATTCATGTATTTTATGCTAATTTAGAACTTTCCCTATTACTCTAAGTTAGACTGTAGAATAATTAGATTAGGAAAGGATCTTAGGTCATTGTTCTTAAATAGTCCACTTTAGCCTAAAAATAACCAACTAAATCGATGATATATCCCTTATTCCTAATGTTTGAGTGTAACATGTACCTATTCTTTCAAAACACCTGATTAACCCTGTCTTATCTAGTGAAAAATCCTAAATTTGGCCCTAGTCCTTCCTTGAACGTTGTGTACCTTGACTGAGGCAAAAAGCCTAAGTTGAGGATGGCTACCGAAAGTGGCCTTGATTCTGAGAATGGATAGTGTTCATTTCACACAGTCAAAAAGCCTTAGTTTAGGGTGGCTAGTGTAATGGTAAAGCACAAAAATGAGGGAGGTGAATTAAGAATACGAAGAAAATAGAGAAAAATCACGTACTAGGTGCAAGAAAAATAAAAGATGCCTTAATTGAGATCTAAAAAGCAAAATGAAGTGTAAAAAAAACAAGGCAAAAAGCTGAACAATGAAAAGAAAGCACCAATAAATGCTTGAAAGAGGAAAAAAGGGAGAATGAGGTGAAAATAACAGAGTTGGGTGGGAGAAAATGAAGAAAAGCGAAATTTCAAGGAGGGCCTTTAGTCACAATTTTCCAAAATATCATACCAAAGCCCCCTTAGCCTATCTTAAAAGCCTAGAAAGTCCTTGAGTGATCCTAGTCCAATTAGTTGAAGGACTAAGTCATGAGTATAGGGGCAAGTCTATGGTATTAGTCATTATGCATGAATATCTGTTGTGAGAGTGAGTGAGTTCGCACAGTCCCAATGCTAAAGAATGGAAATATCATTGATAGTCAGATGTAAGACTTCTTTCTGTGAGGGCACTTGCATTGTATTAGTAGCATTAGACTTCTTTAGTGATTGTGGATTGTTAATAATACCTTGCGTGTGAAAGTTGTGTTGTCACATGCACCAGTTTGCATTGGTTTGCTAAATAGCTATCTAATCCTATTTTGAAGAGTCGGTGTGAGTATTTGAGTTGGAGATGTATGTGATGTATGTCATTGGGTTGAGGTTTGTGTGTGACTGTATTTCTTATATAGATTAAGTCTGTCGCTTGAGTGAGGACAAGTAACAATTTTAAGTTGAGGGTGTTGATGTGCTACCAAAATACAACACTTTTGATGCTTTAAACTTAGGGAGTTTGTGTGTTATCAATGCGACTTTAGTTGTTTTTATGTGTTTTTTGTGTCTATGTTTGCAGGATTACAGGTTGGCCAATGATTTTGGGAAAAGTTATAAAGTTACTGCAGATTTGCTGTCATACGAGACACCTTATGGGCCATAGGCTATTCTACGAGTTGTAAGGTGTTCTTGTGAGGACCAAGTTTCTGAAGTTACTTCTATGAATATGTAGACGAGTCGTAAATTAATGTATGAGTCATACAAGAAATTTCATGCCCTGAGGGTCAGAGAATGAATACTTTTGGAAGTTAATCAAATGAAACCCTCTTTACAGGTCGTAAACCGTTTTACAAGTCATAAAAGAGTGTCGTAAAGGAGAAGTCCAGTTTTTCAGCAACAATGTACGAGACCCCGATTACAGGCCATAAAGTGTTGTCGTAGAGTGTGTCGACCAGTTCCCCTAAGTTGTTTAGGATTTGAATTTTAATTATTATAAATAGGTCTTTTAGGTTATATTTCATAAGTTCTCACCAGTTCATGTAAGTTTAGCTTAGTTTTAGGTTAGTGCTCAGAGAACTCAATATTCTTAGAGAGAAAATTGTGATAGAGTTATTGAATAGAAATTGTGGTTTAATTCAATCTTCAAGCTTATGATTTTCATTGATATTAGATTTGCTTGTTCTTAATTCAATTGTTTGAGTGTTTGATTATATCTTCAAAATTAATAATCTCTTCATCTACACAAAACATGAGTAGCTAAATCCACAACTAGGGTTATGGGAACCATGAAGAACTAACAAAGTAAAACCAGAAAATTAACGATTCTTGGAAGGTGTATATGCATCCATTAATTTCATTTTGCATGTTTTCTGATGGTGGACAAAATTAGAACCCGCTTAGTGTTACTGACTGGACAAAGGTAGTAATGAATAAGTAAAGAGATTCATTAATAGAATTCAATTGTTGTGTTATTGTCTAATCAACCAAATTGGGCCAAGGAGAGGTTGTACTGGGACTTATAGCTAATCATTAGTAATGTACACTATGGAGATGGGCCAAGTTGCATAGTGAAATTCATCTATCACCTTTGATAAAAGGTCTTAGTGAACTTAAATTACTGTCCTGTGCTATACACTAGACAAGAATTGGGTTATCTAGTGATACTGAGTTAGGGAATCATAGGGAACACAATACCCTAGTTGCTCTCCTTTATTGATCTTTCTCTCGTGGTAGTTAGTTAATTTGTTTTTCTCATTAATTCTTGCAATCCCCCCTTCTTTTGGGGAATTGATTTAATTAACTACTTGGATTGCATGTTGGTGAATTTGTCTTGAGTTATCGTATTCCTTGTGGATTCAACCCTAACCTTGGTTATGTTCTATTTCTTGACAACAACTGCTTTATCCTTTTTAAAAAGAGATGTAACTTAGGCAACATTAGTGGGGGATTAGGTGTAATGATGTTTTAGGACGATGATTGGTAATTGAGACTTCTATGGCAGATCCATTTTCAGTAGCTGTGAGTCCCAGATATGTGTCTTGTTGATGTGCCCAGATTGCACCAAATAGGGATATCGTGTTGCTACAAAGATTAAACTATTTTTAATTGAGACCAGGGTTGAGGATATCTCAGAAAATTGCATCCAGACTTAGTATAACTTTTACTAGATTCTGGTTATGTTGTTCTGCTGATTAATTTCCCTGTTATGTATACAGATCTGATGACTTCTGTGTACCAGTCTTATTGTTATGGTGGACTTGTTGAGTCCCCTACTTGCTGAGGCTTGATTTATTAAGTATTATATTGTTGTTGTTGAGCTGTTAGGTGTTGGAATAGTTTGATCTTAGGTAGTTGGGATGATATGTGTCAGGTTGTATTAGGGAGGTTTGCCATGAGCTATATAACCTTGATTTGTTGTAATTCTAATTAACTAATTTTGGGTGTAGCGAGTATGTAATCAGTATTGTTTATCTTACGTACTTGTGGTGTGTTTCTTGTGATTGCATGATGATAGCTTTTGAGGACTATATTTGAGAATATAATATATACCTGCATGCTGAAGAATTTATAGTAAGTCTTCCAGTAAATGGTACATTGGGTTATCTTCTATATGTGTGAAGATATGAAGGTTGTTGAGAGTGCAGGTGATTAGTAAGTTAATTAGTTGTTCCACTCCTGAATACTCGCTGCTATGTTAGGGTTGCCAATGGGTGTTATGTCGATAATCTGTTATACTGGGATAGTGTTTTGACTATTTACCACATTTATGATTATATTAGCTATTGCCTGTAACTGTGTTAGCATAAGTGAGTTGGGAATCCACCTAGGGTTAAATTGTAAGGATTTCTTGCATAAGGGAACAAGAAACAAGGTAAGGTCTGTATATGTGAAATATACCTACAGTTGGGGATAATTGTGATTGGTTGGGTATCGTCTACTATGTCCAAGGCACATATATTTAGCCTTATATCCTGTTATGTTTTAGCAGATTGAGTTGATGGGTTGAGGTGTTAATCTTCTGAGGATCCCTTGTGATTTTTATATTGATTCTCGTTTGCATACTAACGAGTTATTATATTTCTGATTAGTTGAGAAGCAAAAATTGTTGTCTGATGCTAAGCATGCTTATGATTGTTGTAATCACTATCTACTGTGAGTTTGAGGTTAAGATCCCTATGTGGTTCAGAGAGAAGTCTTCAGGTACATCCTTCGCAGATGAAAGTTATATCAGTGGAGGATGTTGTAGTGACCCTCCAGGTAATTTCGGTGGTTCTCTGAATATTTTATCAGTTTGAGCATTTCCATAGTAACTACGGGCTATTTATGACTTACTAACACTAATTTGTTTGATAGTTGGTTAAATCGTTTGACAATTATACAACTTTTCAAGTCAAACAAGAGATTATAATCGTAAAATAAATTTTTAGGTAAAGTCTTATTAAATGGCCTAAGAGCAAAATTTTGACCGTTTCAATAGTTCTGGAATAGCCAAATTAGGCTAGGAGAATTTTCGATGCAATTATATCTGGTTTTTTAAATTTAGCCTCCGAAATGGGTCAATAGTTGACTTTAGTCAATGTCTTTGGGAAACGTGCTCCAAATGAAAATTCAACCAGATCGTTGGATTTGAAGTGTCAATTTTGGTGTTGGAGGACCTTTTGTTCGGTTTGTAGGGCTTCCGAGTGTGTTTTGGTCCTTTTGGTAGATTTCAATATTGGGAAATGGGACCCATATTAGAGTAAAACGATCTCCAATCGGAATTTTGACTACATTATTTAGTTGAGAATGCCATTTTCGATCATATGCTAAAAATTAGAAGGCGGCTCGCCGACGTGGCCTAGTCACAAGCCACCACATGGCAAGTTAGTAAAATGGGGATATGTTCACCCCCTTCTCCAGTTCGCGAATAGAGGGAGAAGATAACTTTCGAATGTGATATTTTCTTCATTTTTATCTGATTTTGGTGATTCAAAAGACTAACTCACGTATTTTCGTTAGAGAATCATCATGGAAGTGTCGGTAATTGATTTTGTTACGTCATTTGAGCTAAATTTATCTATTTTGATTTTGTATATTTAATATGTTGGCAAAAAATTCGACATGTGATTTCTTATCCATTTATGTCAAATTTTGGTAAAATTTGGGTCTATTTTGTGTGTTTTTCTATGGCGCATGTGGTGGTAATGTCAAAATTAATTGATAGAGATCTACTTGGTGTGAAAATGCAATTTATGTTTGTTTTATTTTTTTGAAACTTCGTGTTGTGATATCTTAGTCGTTTCTTAATGGAATTTACTAAAACAATGGTCTAAACTATACTACTTTAGACCTTAGTGAGGGTATATTCAGATTCTGTTAATTTTGTTATATTTTTAAGAAATCTAACGTGGAACCTGATGTACACATATATTATTTTTTGATAAGAAATGTCATTTGTTTTTGGGTTGTTTCTGATTGTTCAGAGCCTTATTTTGAGCTCAATTTCTAGCTACAGACTCGAACTGACATATAGATCATTTTAGGGGAGTTGGTTTGGTATTTTGGGTGTAGGCCTTAATTTTTCCTTGTTTTAGTTGCATTTAACTTATCTTCCCCCATTTCTTGAGATATTATAGTCAAAACAACCGCATTGATATTATGACCCATATTTTAATAGCTAAGCGATATTTGGAAGTCATCAGGGAGGGAAAACTTGTGTGAACTCATCTGGAGCGCTTGAATTTGTCTTTCAGGTAGGCTAAGCTTTTCTTACCTCTAAACTGAGCTGAAATACATGTATACTGAGAGTCGGTTTGTGGTTAGAAGTCCTGGGTAAGATATGTACATATGACATGGGGCTGATTGTTAGTTATATTTCCTGCTATGCATTTAAACACTGTTATCATGATTTATTAATACCTGTGTTCCTGATAGTTGTTGTACTTACCAAATGGGGTAACTGTGGTTAATTTGGAATACTTGTGGTTGTTCTCCACATACCAGTTGTGATCACTATAGTACCTGAGTGCTGGCACTGTTGAACTACAAAAAAGCCTAATAAAGGTTGGATATGGGTGAATGCCCTGAGACTTGTATGTGTTTTGGCTTAACTCCTATTAGTATGAATGTGTAGCCTAATGCTACTGAGATATGGTAGAGGTGAGGTTGTTTGTTGATTATATACCGTACTGTGGACTGACTTTGGCACAAATATGATTCTGATGGGCCGATTTGTTTAGAATACCTATGATACAGTCGTACTATGGACTGATTTTGGTAAAATATTATTCTACTGGACTTGGTTGTTCTGAACACTTGTGATATACTCGTCGATTGTTCTTTGGGTAAGGGAACATCTCGAGTATACTTAGGTCTGAGACCTTGTTGATTATTCTTTGGGTTAGAGACCCTGTCGATTATGCTTTAGGTCGGATACCCCATGGATTGCTCATGGGTCAAGGACATTATTGATTTTCCTTGGGTTTGAGGCCTAGTTGATTTTCTTCGGGTTTGAGGCCTAGTTAATTTTCCTTCGATTGGAGGCCCAATTTATTTTCCTTGGGTTTAAGGCCCAGTTGATTTTTCCTAGGTTCGAGACCCATGGTTACTCGAACTACTTATGTATTTGTTATCCTTACTTAAGGTTTGGATTAGCTAGTGTTATTTTAGGGATGGTGACATACGATTGTGTATGTTAAATTATGTGTGATATATATATTGGGAGTGTTGTCGCCTACGTTCACTCTGGGCACGATATGACTTTGGAGTTCCAAATTTGGATAGACTAGTTGAGTGAGTGACTATTTCGTTACCTCGAGGCCGATATAACACTTCTCGTGCTCTAAGCTCTAGTGGCCATGTTCAACTTTCTTAGACGGGAGTCACACCCTATGGTCCCAGTTCGATGACCACAACTGGGATATTGTGTGACAGATGTCGGTTCTGAGGTCCGAGCATCTGCCGATGTTCTATGTCAAGGACCCCATCAGTTTCATTCTGAGCTTAAGGCCCTATTGATTATGTTAGGGGGATTCTTTCTCCCATAAGGGAAATGTCCCATCGTTATATATATATTGTCAAACCATTTAGCCCTGGCTGACTGCCCCGATCGGAGACTAGGTTCAGAAAGAGAATTAAGGCCTAATTTGATAATATAGGGGTTCGAGGCCTAGTGTGATACTGTTACAGGATTGGTCGAGGACCCGATTGAATACTGTGGATCAACAAACCTATAAACACCCTGATTATGTGTAGGTGTACCTTCTGGGATTATGGGGGTCCAATTGGTGTACACATATAGGCACTAGGGACTTACATCCATGTACATCTCGACCCTTGATCATGTGATATTTAGAGTTGGGTTTTGTGGTGGTTTCGTTCAGTGATCATTCTGTTAGTTAGATTATGTGTAGGTATACCTTTTGGGCTTGTGGGGGCTTAGTGAGCATACATGCATAGATATTAGGGACTTTCTTCCGCATCTAACACTATGTCTTTGTTCGATGACAGTTGTGGTTTAGACCTACTAGTGTTTCACTAGTTAGTATCAGTACACACCAATTGGGTTGGTTCAGTTGGCATTGGTGATTCTCCATACATGCTTAATCCTTGATCAGAGTTTAGATTTGTAACATTTGTTGCGGTCCTCTATATTTAAGCCTTCTATATTTATAATATTTCATGCAATTGGTTGATGATGGCTATTGGTGCCTGTTATTGGTACTTACCCTATATTTTTGCATCTCCCTATGGTTCAGGTTTGGGTACTAGCCACAGTCACTAAGTTAGGGGTTCACAGATGGTTCAAACATTGGTGAGCACCAACAACTCAAGACATTATGTCGTGTCTTTCTATTTTGACGGTCGTCTTCTGTATTCAGACACTTGCCTTGCATATATAGTTTGGGGTTGTATTTATAGATTGCTATTCTGGTTATTTTTGTAGATATGTATATTTTATTTGAGTCTATAGTAGCTCTGTACAGGTGACTTTCAGGTCCTGGGATAGGTTGTTAGATTATTTTGTATGTCATTAGCTATTGTTATGCTTAGCAATTAGGTCAAGTACCGTGGGTAGTAGGATGGCTTGCCTGTAGGTAGGATCTAACAAGCATTATCATGACCAGAATGGTCGAGATGTGCTAGGGTGTTCTCTATTCGTATATATACATACGATAATATGGGATGGTGGCTGTTTTATGGAGGATTGTGTTAGCCGTAGATGCTATGTTTGCTGAGTTTGGCACTATCACACTACGAGAGGGCCTGAAAGGGTTGGCTGGGGCTGAGAACACATGACAGGTATGTTCACTGAGCTTGACTCTTGCTTGTATGTGTTTCTGGCCTGAGGCTACTAAAATATACTAGCTTATAAGGTTGACAAGTGATTTCATGCTACCCCATACACTGAATCTAGTATCAATATTTGAGTTGAGTACTTGTTGTAGAATTTCCTGATCAAACATAATTCTTTGTTGCCCTGTGGTTTATATGATCCTGTATACCATTGTTAACTATTATGTACTTGTAGCACTGGTTAGTGACTAGGGAAACACACCATGTTTTGGGAACAATTATAGTTGTGCTCTTAAAAGAGCCTTGTGACCTATGATGCAAGATACGTTGCTATTGAGCCACTGGCGGGTCAGAGACGGGAGTGTGACCCATTAGTGAGGTGTATGTTATATCTTATAAGTTTCCTGGGATATCTATGATGAGACACTAGCTATGTGGCTTAGTCTTGGGGACTGGCACCCTGTTAAGAGAGGGGCACATTATCAGTGGGCCGACATATGGTTGTCTTAGGTGATATTCTTTATAGTAGTTGGGCTATGATATGTTTCTAGGTAAGTGACATCCTTCTGATTGTATAGCCTCTTGGGCCTTAGCTTAGGTTATACCGACACTTCCCTATGAGTTGCTTTACACAGCGAAAGGGGCCTGGTAAGGGCCGAATATGGGTTAGTGCCCTAGGACAAGCATATGTTCTTACTTGACTCATACTTGTATGAGGGTGTAGAGATATGTTCACCAGGAGGCTATGGATTCATTATATACCATACTGGGGCCCCATTTTGATATAAATACGACTTTGTTGGGTTGGTTGTCCTAGATACTTATGATTTACCATGATTATCTATGTTTACTCTAGGCACTTATGATTAACAAGGTTATGGTATACTTGGCCTTTGTTGGGCATGACTCTACGATATATATATATATATGCTTTGATGTATTGCTGATAGTTGTTGTGCACTGGTTCTTTCCATTTGATGCTGGGCAACGATGTATTTGAGAGTTGTGGTAGTTATAGTTGTGTGGGGTTTGATTGAGACTGTGGGATACCTATGTCATGATTGTCGTCACCTATGTTCACTGTGGGAATGATATGATTGTCGTTGCCTACGTTCACTCTGGGCATGATATGTGTAACGACCCGACCTAGGGTCCTAGTCATCACATAGTTAATTAGATACTTGAAGGCACCTCACCTAAACCATCTCAAGAATCTTAAGCATTCTTAGGTATTCCATGAAAATAAATTGCGAAAAATCTAAGGGAAAGGGACTAGGGCCAATCTAACAATAAAGAAACATTTAAAAGAGTGGAAATACTACAATCATCTTGTTTGTCCATATGAATACCAACTATATCATAAGGAGAAGGGACCAGTATCCGTCGATCTCCAACAAATAGAAAGAAGTCCAAACAGTGCAAAATAGAACGTAAATGCCTCAGAAGGGCTATATATCGTCTAAAATCAAAGCAAAGATTCAAGATAGAATGAAAAAGTGGAGGAGTCCTAAACTAAGGGCTCACCACAAACAGTAAAGCTAGTCTTGAATATTGAGTACTTGCCACGAGCCGGCGGAGGAGTACCTGTCCCTACATAGTTAAATCATGCAGGCAAAATATGCGTTAATATGTTTGAATGTACTATGTATGTGAGATGCAATGCATGGATCAAATTGTAATGCCATCATTATTCGACATAACATATAAGTATACATACGAGAAAAGATACATAAAGTAATCTTAAGCATGCACAAGGAATGTGGCTCAAAATCATTATAAGACAATGCATAAGAAGGCATATATAATGAAAACATAACATAAGATCGTAAAGCTTGTGGGAAGAGACCATAACCGACAATAAGACCATGTGAGCTACTACATGGAATCCAATGAACTCCATTCATTAGAAAAAGGCCAATGTACTCCTTCCATTGGGAAAAGGGGAATCTACTTGCCAAGGAAGATACACAAAACTTAGTAACTTTGCAATTGCATCTTTCATAACATTTGGGCTTACGTGGATCTACTAGCCTAGCCAACAAAGGCTCCTAAGGTGGCACATAGTTAGGGATATTAAGATTTAGCTTCAAGGGATCATGCCTCAACTAATAGAATATTTTCCAATCTCTAGTGCTCTCGGTGCTAAGTCGTCCCACAGAATCATCGTAAAATCATAAGCAGCAATCAATAAGAGTAGCTCATAAGTCATCCCACGGGCCATGGTTAGGCATTTTTCATCTTCTCCTTGGCCTAATTTTATGGAGAACCTCACGGGTCGTATCCTATTTTATGGGTCGTTTGATAACTCACAAGTCACCTTCTAGTAAACTTCAAATTTCCTGCATGAACTCACAAAACCCCCTACAGGCCATAAGGTATCCTATGAGCCGTCACTTGGTCTGTGGGTTACCCCTCACTTGGAAACTTTTCCCTTTCCTGAAGTTTTAAGTTTAAGAATGGAACCTACGGACCATAATTATCCCCTAATCGGACTTTCAGGTCATTTTTCAAGTCAACTTTTCTGTACTTAAGGCTCCTAAACTTGGGGGTCATTACATTATATCCCCTTTGGGAACATTTCCCCCCGAATATACTTAAAGGCAGGCTCTAAGGAGTACATTAGCAACTAATGACCTAGAATGTATGCAAAAATGCAAGTTAAACATCATTTTTCAAAAATTTCAAATTTCATACTTAAAACATGTCTCCATATAGTTCATAAACTACAAAATAAATGCATACATCATGAAAAACTAAAACGCATAGAATTTGAGGTTTTAGAAGAATTTCTTAATACCTTAGGCTTGAGTAGAGTGAAATACATATGGATAATGCTTTATTATATCCACTTTCTCTTCCCACGTAGCACCCTCGACTTGTTGGTTTCTCCAAAACACTTTGATGGATGCAACTTCCTTGTTCCTTAGCTTTTTACTTGCTGGTCTAGAATTTCAACCAATATCTCTTCATAACTTAAATTCTCTTTAATATACACATCATGCAAAGGAACTATGGAACTTGGGTCACCTATGAATTTTCTCAACATCAACACATGGAAGATCAGATGAATCAAATGTAACTCGTTGGGTAGATCCAACTTATATGCCACTTGCTCCACTCTTCTCACCACCCTATGAGGTCCCACATATCTAGGACTCAATTTCCCTTTCTTACCAAACTAGAGCACACCTTTCATAGGAGACACCTTCAAGTAGACCAATCACTAACTTGGAACTCAAGTTCCTTTCTTCTCACATCAGAGTAAGACTTTTGTTTGCTTTGGGCTGTTTGCAATTCCACCCTTATTCTTTTAATTTTCTCCATAACATTCATCACCAAGCCCGGACCTATTAATATTACCTTACCAACTTCGAACCATCTTATGGGCGATCTAAACCATCTACCAAACAATGGTTCAAGCAGTGCCATCCTAATACTTGCATGGAAGCTATTGTTGAAGGCAAACTTGATAAGTGGAAAATGTTCATCCCAACTCCCTTTGAATTCTAACACATAAGCTCTAAAAATATCTTCCAATGTCTAAAGAGTCCTTTTGGCTTGCCCATCGGTTTAGGGATGAAAAACCATACTCAACTTCACCCTAGAGATAAGTACTCTTTGAAAGGATTTTTCAAAAGTGAAAAGTGAATTGGTCTCCATGATCCGATATGATAGAAAATGGGATCTCATACAACCTCACCAACTCTCAGATATACAAGCGGGCATGAAATGAGCCGACCTCATCATACGGTCAACTACCACTCATGTGAGGTCAAGATGCTTTTTGGTCTTTGGAAACCTAACTACGAAGTCCATGTCGATCTTTTCCCACTTCCAAGTAAAAATATCAATACCTTGTGCTAGGCTACCTGGCCTTTGGTGCTTGACCTTAACCTGTTAGCAACTGCACGCTCAGACACAAATTGAGCAATGTCCTTCTTTATTCCATTCCACTAAATTTCCCTCAAGTCCCTATTTATTTTTGTAGTGCCAAGATGAATGGAATATGAAGAGTTATGGGCTTCTTGCATGATCAACTTCTTCAAGTCATTATCATTGGCACACACAACCTCCCTTGATATCGGAGTACAATATCTCCCCCTTGGGAGAAGACTTCTATCTTTCCATGACTTCTATCTTTCTATCTTTTACTAAGGTTTTTAACTTAACCAAGGCAGGATCAAGATCTTTCTTGGACTTAACCTCATCAATCAAAGAAGAATCGGACCCATGAAGAACTATTGCACCACCAGTTCTGGACTCACTCAAACTCACTCCTAGTTTAGTCAACCTATGAACATCTTTGGATAAATCCTTTTCCCATCATCTTTAATATGGGTCACATTACCCATATAAATTCTACAAAGGCCATCAACTACAACATTGGCCTTTCCGGGGTGGTTCTTCACATTCATATCATAATTTTTTAGTAGCTCTAACCACCTCTTTTGCCTCAAGTTGAGGTCCTTTTGGGTGAACACGTGTTGGACACCCCTGTGTTCGATAAAAACATCCACATGAACTCCACACAAGTAATGTTGCCAAATCTTTAAGGCAAACACCACTATCGAAAGTACAAGATCATGAGTTTGGTGATTTTTATCATCCAAGCATAAGCAATCACTTTACCATTTTTCATCAGCACATAACCCAACATAATCCTTGACGTATCACAATACATGATGAACCCATCATTTCCTTCTGACAATGTTAATATAGGGGTGGAAGTCAACAGATCCTTTAGAGTTTTGAAACTCCTCTAACATTCATCAATCAAGAAAAACTTAGCCTTCTTTTGAGTTACTTTAGTGAGTGGAGACAAAATAGTGGTAAAGTCTTGCACAAATCTTTTATAGTAACTAGCTAGACCCTAAAAATGCTTTTTGTCGATAGGAGTCAATGGCCTTGGTCAGTTTCTCACTACTCCTATCTTCTTAGGATTAACTTTGATGCCCTCTTCAGATACCACATGCCCAAGGAAGGTAGCCTCATGTAGCCAAAACTCGCACTTATCAGACTTCGCATAGAGCTTATGTTCCCTTATGGTTTGCAATACTACTCTTAAGTATTCCATGTACTATTACTCGCCTCGAGATTAGATAAGGTTGTTATCAATGAAGACCAGAATGAACATGTCAAGGTAAGGCTTGAACACTCTATTTATGAGGTCCATAAATGTTGTTGATGCATTAGTGAGGCTAAACGACATCACCATACACTCAAAGTGGCCATATGTAGTTCGGTATGCTATCTTAGAGATGTCACTTTCTCTCACCCTTAATTGGTGATAACCAGATCTCAAGTCGATTTTGGAGAAATGAGTATCCCCTTATAATATATCAAACAAATTATTTATCCTCGAAAGAGGATACTTATTCTTGATGGTGACCTTGATGAGTTTCTAGTGAGCGACTCATCCTTCTTCCTTATAAATAACGTTAGGCACCCCATGGAGACCAACTAGGTCTATTGAAACCCTTCTCTAACAATTTATCCAGTTGCTCCGTCAACTTCTTTAATTCTGCAGGAACCATTCTATAAGGATGTATTGAGATATGATGAGTGTTGGATAAGAGATCTATACCAAAGTCTATCTCTCTCTCGGGAGGAACACCTAGTAACTCATCTGGGAAGGCATCAGGTAACTCACTTACAACGAGGACTCACTCTAGAGAAGGAACTTTGGAAGAAACATCTTTGGCCCTCACTAAGTGGTAGATGCATCCCTTGGAAATCATTTTGCGGATCTTTACAAAAGAAATAAATCGACCCCTACATGAAGAGTTTCTACCCTCCCACTCAAGAATTGGCTCATTAGGGAATTGGAATTTAACCCCACGGGTTCTACAGTCACATAATTCATAAGGAAAATTTTCTTTTAAAGGAACATCGAAAACACCCTAACTTTATATATATATATATATATATATATATATAGACACACACACACACACACATACTTTGTATAGTAACCGGCTAGACCCTAAAAACTTAGTGAAAAATAATAGTCTACCTCCCATTCAAGAATTGACTCATTAGTGAAAAATAATAGTTGAACTTTGTAATCGTCATTTAATAACATAAATATTATGAAATTATCAAAACATGCATACTAACTCAAGGGACATAAAGAAAAAGTAAAATACTTGATATAAAAGTTTATCAGTGGAAGGGTACCCACAAATCAACTCACATACTTGGAGGAACTAGAGAGAAATGGAATTGAAGCATTTGAAGAAGAAACCATGGAAACCCTAGCCTTGTTCTTGGGAGCTTCTTGCATTAGGAATTTGTAATTAAAAGAATGAGAGAATGGGGGTGATTCTAGGGCCTTAAGGATGGTTTAGAACCCCTTTCCCATCCTCAAAATGATGTAGTTTAGGAATATAAAGGATAAAAATGATAAAACTGCCCTCGTTACAACTGCCGGAATCAGGCTACGAGTCCCCGATTATGGGTCGCAAGTTGATCTACGGTCCATAAGTCCCTTCATTTAATAACACATCTGAAATATCTTGAAACCCTACTTTGCTGGACTTAAAACCAAGGACACATGTTATGGGTCGTATATGTGAGACCCCGTGTTTCTCGTCTTCCATTATATAAATAGTGTGGTGTTATTAAGGCACGTGTGATTTTTGCTAGCACCTTGGGATAATAATGCTTCCAATAAGTGGTAATATCAAGGACCTAAAGTTCTAAGCCAAAGGAATCCCCTAAATACACATTCGGGGTTAAAGAAATGGCCCGAGTGGCACCTCGCCCTTTTCGGAAGGTTTAAATTAGATTTCACTTTTCGGATGGGACTAAAAGTTAATAATTTGCTAATAATGGATATCTTTAAGTTATTTTAATAGCACAAAGGCCATACGTTAATTTTGAAATCAAGAAAGTTGCAAGATAAAGGTTGGCCAAAGTTACCGTAAGTTTCTTTAAGAAATCCTTCTTAAATTTGGGTCAAATATATTAGGTTATATCTCCTAAACTATAAAGATTTAGAAGGTCCATAACCTATCAAATTGAAGATCTATGAGTCTAGTTTGAAACGCACAAAATCGCGCATCAAACTGACCTCAGAATAAAGAGTTATGACCATTTTACAGAGACTGCCCGAGCTGGAAATCGGGTCACGGGTCGGGTCGGGTTGACCCAACTTAATATCGGCTATTTTGACATTTTAAAGCTCAAAAATGAGACATTTTCGTCCCAAACCAATATGGTACTTAAGCGAAAGCTCCCAAAAGTTCTCTAAGTGATTCAGGTAAGTTTTTCGCATTTTAACCGTTAAAATTCGTCCCCATGCCTAGAAATGTGTGCCTTACGCTTTGCAATTGTTTTCCCCTCGTATTAGCTATGTTTGGAGCTGTTTTTGGAGTGTAGAAAATGGTGTTCTTGCTGGTTATTGTTGGTTTTCAGCTGGTGTGTTCAGGTAATAATTTTGGGGCTCCTTTACAGTCATTTTTATGAAGTTTTATGGACATTCCCTCGCGTAAATGCTCCTTGCCAAATCTGGTCATTAATGTTAAATTTTTGACTATTTATAGGTGTCTTTAAGATGCATATATATAGTCGTTGCTAAGATTAGGACGTAAGGGACAACTTTCGTGAAGGAACTTTTGGTAATTGGACGTTCGTTGGAGAGATATTTTAAGACTAAGCTCCATCCCTCCTTTTTGCACGAAATCCAGGAAGTTTTCCAAAATGTCAAATGTGATATCTTACTATTCTGTAGCTAGAAAGACCTTCTGCGAAAGGCATTGGGATTGCAGCTGAGTTATATTTATGATGGTATTAGGTTGAAATTCCATTCATTCTCTTAAACTGGACATTCAGTTTCTATATATCATTTTGTTGGTTTCCCGGCTACCTATTCATATGTTCGAGGTGTTTCTCCTTTTGGTTTAGTTTCATAAAAATAAATGTAGACTACGAAAGGAATGTAGTATTCATAATAAGTCCTTCTTCCATACAAAAATATAATTGAAGCCTTTAGCAAGTAACGCATTGGTTTCCAATATTCTCCCGTGAAATGTTCCTATTTAAACTACTAAAGCACTTGATATTGTTTAAATACATTCTTTTAGTAATTGACATGAGACCAAATATAATCATTATGTAAAGCACCTTTATGAACACTTTCAAAGTTAAGGCTTCACTCTAAATGTTGGGTTAAGTTCTCAAACTTGTTAAAAAGGACATGTATGATTCCACGAGCCATATGTATATGCAATAACAATGATTATGATGCTATGAGAATAAGTGTACCAAAGAGCCAAGATTGGCTGAATGACAATGATTATGATGCTATGAGAATAACTGTACCGATTAGCCAAGATTGGCTAAGTTTTTGCTATGGCTTACTATGTGGATTCAACATTCATATCATACATTGCACGTTATGCATTGACTTCGAGCTATAATCGAAGGTATGGGGCCTTTTTGCCCAACTATATATATGTATATGGTATAGATGGCCACAAGTTTGCAGATATAATGCTGGTTGGCTACCGGAAAGGACCACCAATGCTAGCATTTGGTTGGGTATGTCATGCATTTGCATCTATATATATGTATTCATGACATGCGATACTCCAGCATACCATGCATCTTTTTTATCACTAGGAGGTGGTTTATTGGCCATTAAGGCTACTTGAGTTTTGGTTACAGGTGGTATTTCTATTAACCTTTTTACTATGGTTATCTATGATTTTACTTCCTACCGTACATACCAGCACATGTTTATTCGTACTGAAGTCCCTTTGCCTGGGGACGCTACATTTTATTTCATGCGTGCAGGTTTAGGTAGGGGTTCTGATTTACCCCTCCACTAGGAGCCCCATTCAGATATGAGTTGGTAAGCTCTACCTCTTCCTGGAGCTTTCACAGGATGTTTACTTTTTGTTGTACAGTTGGGTATGTCAGGGCCCTGTCCCGACAGTGTGATTGATTCTCATAGAGGCTATTGTGGACATGTTATTATGGGTTGGTCCTTTTGTGTCTTTCAGTCTCCAGTCATAAGATTGGCATGCACATATCATTTGGGTTCACTTATCTTAATGTACGTGATTTACTGTTGACCAGGTCATGACCTAAAATGTCCAAGCTTAGACCTTTAGACGTTATGCTGCTCGATTTTCTTCTAGCCCCTAGTTAGTTCACTAGCATGTTTAGTGGCTTATCGGGCCAATAATGGTATCGGGTGCCAGTCGCACCTCCCCTCTCTTTGGGGCATGACAGTATAATCTTTCACGGGACATAGTTAGACTCATAGAGTCCTTCCACACTTAGTCATTTTTAATCTTATCCTTGGCCTAATTCAATGGAGGACCCTAAAAGTTTTATCCTATTTTACAGGCCATCTAAATGACTTGTAAGTCATCTTCTAACAAACTCTAATTTTCCTTCACGTCTATGATCTCACTCACGAAACCATTTACGGGCCATCACTTGGTCAGTGGGTTGCTCCACACTTGGAAACTTTTCCCCTTCCTAAAGTTCTATGTTTAGGAACGAAATCTATGGGTCGTATGTCCACTTACGAGTTGTAAGTCACCTCTATAAACCAGACTTCAGTTTATTATTCAGGCCAATTTTTGTGTACTCAAGGATCCTAAATTAAGGGTTGTTACAATATGACTTTAGAGTTCTAGATCCGGATATACTGGTTGAGTGAGTGAATGATCAATACCTTGAGTCCTAGATGAGGCTCCCTATCGTTATCTGAGCTTTCTATATGTTCACTATTTCACTCGGTCAATCGATGATGCCTACTGGGTGCCTTTTTTTGTACTCACCCCTAATATTTCTGCATCATCCCATGGTGCGGATCCAGGTATGGGTCGTGATTGTTGAGTTGGGGATTCAGAAGTGCTTAGTAGACTTCTTTTGGGTGAGCACCGACAGCTCTGACTTCGTCGCAGTCTTACTGTTGATGGACATCTTTTGCTTCCACACATCGGCCCTTTTCATTAGCATTGTGTATTTGTAGGAGCACTCTTGGTTTTGTATATTATTATTATTATGCTTATTTGATATATGTATATGAAATATCCTTGCATCTATTGTAGCTCTGCACAGTTGACTTCTAGGTTTTGGGTAGGTTTCGGTTATCTATATTTTCATATTGGTTATGGTCATGGCTAAAGAGCAAGGACAGATGCCCTGGGGTTGGGAAATTGGTTTGCCTGTAAGTGGGATCTAACATGTGCAATCATGATCGAGATCAGGTGGTGACAAGGTGGTATTAGAGCTTAAGGTTCACTGATTTCAATTGTACAGAGCTACCATCTAATACAGTCCTATTGATGGGTGTGGAGACATTCGTGGCTTATTTCTAGAAGACTATGAGATGTTTTGGAAATTTCCCATGTTACTAATTCTGGTTGTGTAATATTGTTAATGGTCCATCAATTTTTTGAAATCTAATTTGATCTGCCCTTCTCATGCGGATGTCGTGTAGAGGTCAGACTTCGGGCAAGACTAGTGTTGCGTCATTAATCCTAGATAGAGAGCAGTCCCTAGAGCCCGTTAAGCAGAGATTAGATTCCCTCAAATTTTGGAAGTCGAATAGGAAGCCTACAAGCGTTGGGATTGTGGGAGCCTCAGAGATAGGCTTCGTGATCAATTACTTGGTTGATGATGGCTATGTATTATAGAATGGGATATGTTATTGAGGCTAGAACTTTATTATACATGTATGTGTACGTCTACTACTGGTTAAATGTTATGTAGGTTGTGACCACTCCTCATACAGATTTTAAGGGCGAGCTAAGTTGTGATTGAGGAAATTTTAGGCATTGGTGCTCTCTATATCTTCGTATTTGATTATTTAAATACTGGTTTGACTTGTTGGGTTCTTGATGTTGATAAATTTGTTATACCTGGTGGGATTCTTGGTAATTGTCATCTATGTTATGATTATATCCTAAGAGGCTGAATGTGAGCCAAAACCCTATGATTTATTCATATGATCATTTCGGTACTTGACTACAAGAGTAGGTAGTCTGATACTAGTAAGCTGTCAGTTATACCCCTGGCTACACCTTGTGAGTCTATGGTTGCAATTTTGTTGTAGTGTTTCCTTTGATATGCGGTTCTCCTTATTCTTTAGTGACTAAATTATGGAATAAATGTTATACCTGGAGATTCAGTAAAGTTGTTTATTATTGGATTGGGAACATTATCAGCTTTATTGTCAGCCACCCTGTCCTGGGGACTTGTTGTGATTGTTTGCTGGTTGGGATTGTGTTGTCTGAATCCCTAGCTATGCTTGCCATTAGGAATGTTGATCATTGTGCCCGGTTACCGGTGATTGGGTTATGGTTCTACATTTTTACATGTATTTCTTATCTTATGACTTACATGAGTATGGGTTTGAGCCTTTTCAGTCTTGGACTATGCATTGGCGTAAAGGATGATTCCTTTTTATTAGTAGGGGATGAGGTGTGGCAATTCTCTAGGACTATGATATGCAGAATGAGCGACATAGATGGATGGCTTTGGTTTTGATATTGCCTTGGTGGTGGATTGACCTATTTCTATATCGTGGTTGCCAATGTCATACGCTAATTAGCTAGTTTGAGCCTACAAATCTGGGATCGTACAGTATAAACTTACTACATGATGCCTTAGCCAGAGTCTGGGGTATTCGGGATGGATTGAGGACAACTCAGAGTTGGCACCTAGGGTTATGCTGACCATGGATGCCGGTTTGTATAGTTTGAGATTTGAGACAAAACAAATCCGAGGGTGAAACCCCTAAGAGGAGTCATGCGGATTGGAAGGTGGGGGTAAGCTTAGTTCCGATATGGTATCATGCGAGGGTCTAAGGTTGGTTTGGCTGGTTGCACCTAGTTTAGTCCTACCTCTGGCTTATTCTGCTATACATCATGTTTTCTACATATCGATGTTGTGTTGTTGTAGTTTGGATGGGTTACATGTACATTAATATGATTTTGTTGAGTTAGATAATTGTCTGATATTGTTAAGGGAGGTTTTTGTGAAGGACAATTTGGAGGTTGTACTCGGATATTTTGTGGCTATTGTGAGTGGATTGTTATGGTCGTTGGGCTGACTATGGTGCTATGCTGCATAAACTTGATGACTTATAGGCACCAGTTGTAGCAACTATAGTACTTTCTAGGGGTCGCTTGTTAAATGCTACCGAACGGGGGATGAATGGTAATAACTACTGAGGACCATGTTCAATAAATGACATATGAATAATCGGGTACGAAGGGAGATACAAGGACACATTTGAGTGGTTGGCCTATTGGGTATTTGCTCCATTGGTTAATGTTTAATAGCGATGCCAGGTGGATTGGATAGAAAGGCAAAAGGGTTTAGGCCCTATGTCTAAATGTAAGTATATTATCAATTGTCCGTAGTTATTTGGTTATCCTATAGGCCATTGATGTCGCCCAAGCTACACCTCCTTTTTTAGGCTATAGTGGTCGTTGTCAAGATATATAACCTAACCAAGGTAAGGGTCGAATCCCATAGAGAATATGGTAGACTTAGAAGAATTAAGTGCAATTCAAGTTGATTAACCAACTTATCTCCCCAAAGAGGGTCCCAGGGTTTATGACCACTACAAAAAGTAATCCTAAACTAAGACAAGTGGTGAACTAGTATGAAGAAGAACTAGGGTATTGTGTTCCCCATGCACTACTAGAAATTTTATCTATTGTTATGCTTAATTGGCAACGGTTATACAACCATAGCAATAGATGATCTATCTCTACAGTTATAACCGTAGTAATATATATTTGGTGCTGGTAGGAATTTTATTAAAATAAACTGTGGTATTATCCCTTTAACCATAGCTATATATTTCTTATTGCGACAATTGTTTTAACCATAGTAATAGAGTACTTATGGCGACGGTTTTTAGACAAACCTGGGAAACTTCTATTTTCCCCAAAACGATTTATTATATTTCCCTCCACTAAGGTTGAGCATTATTTGGTTCGAACCGAAACACTGACCGAACCGATTTTTCTAAATTTTAGTTTCAGTTAATCGGTTTATTCAGTCGGTTTTGATTTTAAATTTTAAAATATTGATAATTCAGTTCGGTTAACGGTTTAATTTTTTTTAATTTCGGTTAACCGAAAAACCAAATTTCTACATATGTTATAACTTATAAATTATGATATGTATAGTATAGGCCCAACATGAATTGACAATTTTCCAAGCCCAATCAGGCAACATATACTTATTGGTGGGTCTTGTCCTTAGAATAAAGGACTCACATCAAGCAAACTTCCACAGTCGAATCTACTGGTGAAACGGTGGATGAGAAAAGTCTCCAGTCCCTACATAGTTAGATCATGTATGCAAAAAGCGTGTATTAGTACATTTGAATGTACTAAGTATGCGAGTATGTAATGCATATGAATATGATAACCTGCATTTCAATGTTAGATGACAAGGGAACATATATAGAAAGGAATGTATAGGAAATAATACCATATCAAGATACCTTAAAACCATGATGCATGAATTCCATGACACATAAAAATAGCAGGGATGGGACCTCAACTGACATATAAGACCATGCGGGTTATTAAATGGAATCCCGATGTTGTCTCTACACTGAAGAAAGAGTCATCTACTTGCCAAAGGTAGACCATACCTCTCTTATGGGAACACCGCCTATTTTGGGGAGTATCTCATCTTACAGAAAACCACCCACTTCGGAGAGGAGTTTACATGTGCATAATCATCGATGATCCTACGATGGCATGTAGTTATGAGAAAGGTAGGTTTTATGGGTCAAGCCCCCACCTCCAATCTCATTCAGTGCTAAGTCATCATCTCATGTGAATACATATACATATACATGCTTGAAATAGGAGTATATGTCTTTTCAAATCATAACCATGCATATTTGGGCTCAAGAGACAAATAATACTTCATAATCATGCATACTTTGGCTTAAAATCCAAATCATACTTTAATCCTTGATTACATACATAGGAGTAACTTATCCATGCTTATACATGATGGTCTATACACACCATAATTTCTTAAAGCCATAGCATAGATATTATGTGAGCATATATCATGTCATAACCATACTTGTCTTGAAATCATAGTCATAATCATAATTGGGTATCATCCCACATCATAAACCTCATGTAAAACATTGTTCGTGGATGCTTATGCCATGAGGAATTAAAAAATAGCATGGGTACTTGAATTCGTACTTAAAACATCATAATAAGATGAAATCATACTTAATCCATGAAGAAATAAATAATTGAAACATACTTGAAATTACCCATGCATAAATCTATCATAAAAAAGGGACATGCATATTCAATTCTCATAAAATCCATGTAAATTGTCATAAAATGACTTAAATCATCTTAAAATCATCAATTGAAATTAACCCATAACATAATTTCATCAAATTGGAGCTAAATTACAAGACCCACTTGCAAATCATACTTAGAAATAATTAAATTTAAGAAATAGATTTTGGGGATTCATGATTGGAAGATATTAATGAGTGAAACCGCACATACCTCGATGAATTTAGGAAGATTAAGATGAAATAGGCTTGAGCCTGGAAGCACCCTTAAATCCCATAGGTTGAATCTTCAAAGCTTAGCTTGAATGGAATGTAACACATAAATTCTAGAGTTTAAGCGTTGGAAATAGAATGTAGTGAATGAACTAAGGCATGACTTACAGATGTTAAAATGGGTGTAAATGTCTTAAAATACCAAGGGTTTAGGTTAAAGTAACCAAAATATCCTTAATGAAAAAGAGTCAAAGATTAATGAAGTCCATTATACGATACCCTATACGGAACGTGGTGTGCACCACGGGCCATGAGGGCTTCCATGGTGTGCACACTTAGGCAAACCATGGGGTCTCAAGTGGAGAGTGCCCTCCATGGGTTGTAGTGTGCACCATGAACCGTAGAGGGTTTCATGGTGGAACCCCTCATTGAAACTTCCAAGACGGCTTAAGGGCGACCTTCATTTGGACCAAGCCCACCTCTAAGGCAGCCTACACAGTCTATGGAGTGCACCACAGGTCGTGAAGATTTCCTTAAAGGGGACCCTTGGCAAAAAATTCAAGTAATCTAAACGCAAGCTGAAACTAGCCCCAATTGATCCTCCATGTGACACACTATGGCCAGTAGTGTGCACCACGAACCGTGGGGTGCTACTTGGTGACCACCCTATGACAAAAACGTTCAAAAATCAATTTTTAGTCAATGTTAAGGCCTGAGTCCTTACAGGTATTAAGAATGGACAAAAATACCCTTCATTAAAACTGTTGGAACTCAGTTTACAACCCTAACTATGGTTCATAAATTAAACCATAAACCGTAATATGGTTTATTCCTATTCTCCATTTTCAATGTTCTGAAACTCGACCTCTGAAGTCCCATCTATGATGCTTAGATTAATCTACAGGTCGTAGACTCGTCCATGGTTAATACCCTACCTATGGGGAGTATAAAAGGTGCAAGAAAGTAAGCTTTGGAAAATTTGAATGGTCAGTTAATACAGAGGGGTTTATGGCTCGTAAGATGAAGTACGACCCATATGTGGGTTCCTAGAACCTGAGCAGACTTGATGAAAAGTTGGGATCTTTTAGGAGTTTGATCAATGACTAACCAGACGACCTATAAAACCTTCTACGAGTCATAGACCATGTCGTACAGTGAGAATTAGAGAAGGGGGACTTTGAGAGTCTATCAGAGAATGGGGACTTTGAGAGTCTATCAGACGAAAACCCATCTACGGCCCGTAAACGGTGTCTTGGAGACCTGTCCGACTAGTTTTTAAAACAGATAATTTTGTCATTTTTAGCATTTTATGCTTATACGAAGTCGTTTTGGCCTCCAAGGGACCCCTTATAAGCCTTTTAACCCTAATTCCTCTCATTTCCTCCTCATTCAAAAATCCCCTAAGTTTTGAAACACTCTTAAGTTTCCTTAAGGCTTCAAGCAAGAAGGTGCAAGCTAGAGTTCCAAATTTCTTATCATTTTCCAAGGTTTTTCTGGCTCCTATCACTAAGGTATGTGGGTTTTGATTGTGGAGACCTTTCATCCACAAGCTCAACCATTTCCTCTCCTCCTTTGTGGTTCTTCTCAAGTTATGGTAACACATGAGGATTTTAGGAACCCATTCTTATGATAATAAAATGAAGTATTTTATGATGGCTTTCCTAGTATGTTATCATGTCATGCAATATCATATTTCATTGGCCATTATTTCGGACAGCGGTGCTCAATTCACATCACACTTTTGGAGGTCCTTCCAAAAGGGCCTTGGCACTAAAGTAAAGCTTAGCACGACCTTTCACCCACAAGTGGATGGCCAAGCCAAGAGGACAATCCAAACCCTTGAGGATATGCTTAGAGCTTTTGTTTTGGAGTTTAAGGGTAGTTCAGATGAGCACTTTCCACTCATCGAGTTTGCTTACAACAATAGCTATCACTTGAGTATCAGGATGTCTCCATTTCAAGCCCTTTATGGGAGGCATTATAGATCCCCAGTAGGTTGGTTTGAAGTGGGAGAAATAGCTTTGTTGGGTCCGGATCTAGTTATGGAAGCTTTGGAGAAGGTGAGGATGATAAGAAAAAGGATGAAGGAGGCTCAAAGTCAACAAAAGTCCTACACCGATACTAAAAGGAAAGAACTTGAGTTTGAAGTTGATGATTTGTTGTATTTGAGGGTTTTGCTAATGAAAGCCGTGGTTCACATCTGCATGAAAGGAAAACTAAGCCCTAGATACGTAGGGCCTTACCGGATCTTGAGACCTATTGGTAAGGTTGCATATGAATTAGAGTTGTCTAGGGAAATGAATATGGTTCATCCGATTTTTTATGTCTTCATGTTTTGAAAGTGTAGTGGAGACCCTAGTTTTATTTTGCCCATAGAAATGGTGAATGTTGAAGAGAACTTGAGTTATGAGGAAGTTCCGATGGAAATATTGGATAGACAAGTCAAGCATTTGAGTAACAAAGAGATACTCTCCATCAAAGTCCTTTGGAGGAACCAACTTGTAGAAAGTGTCATATGGGAAGCCGAAGCCAAAATGAAGAAGCGATATCCTTATTTCTTCTATTCCCATCAAGCTTGAGGTAATACGATTTTCCTATCTTAGGATCTAATTTCCTTTCATACCATTCTCATGACATTTATGCATGTTTATGTGATTTTGAGGTGGCATTATAAGGGTTATTTGAAACATGATTTAAAGATTTTAAATAGTGCAAGTATTGTATTTTTGTATATGGTGGATGAATCCATTCCTTAGAGCTTGCCTTAGCACATTTATGGATGAATATTCCAAGGGGGAGATATAATACCACACCTATGGAGAGTATGAAAGGTGCAAGAAAGTAAGCTTTGGAAAAATTTGAACTGTCAGTTTCTATGGAGGGGTTTACAGCTCATAAGATGAAGTACAACTCGTATGTGGGTTCGTAGAACCTAGGCAGACTTGATGAAAAATGGGGATCTTTCAGGATTTCGATCTACAACTTATCAAAAGACTTGTAAAGTCTTCTACGAGTCGCAAACCGTGTTGTAGAGGGAGAATTAAAGAAGGGGTCTTTGAGAATCTATCAGACAAAACCCTAGCTACAGCCTGTAGAATGGTCTACCACCCGTAAACAAGGTCTCGTAGACTTGTCCGAGCAATTTTTAAAAGGGGCAGTTTTGTCATTTCTTACAATTTTATGCTTATACAATGTCATTTTGGTCTCCAAGGGACCCCTTATCAGCCTTTTAACCCTAATTCCTCTCATTTCCTCCTCATTCCAAAATCCCCTAAGTTCTAAACCACTCTCAAGTTTCCTCAAGGCTTCAAGCAAGAAGTTGCAAGCTAGGGTTCCAAATTTCTCATCATTTTACAAGATTTTTCCGGCTCCTATCACTAAGGTATATGAATTTTGATTGTCGATACCTTTCCTCCACAAGCTCAACTATTCCTCTCCTCCTTTGTAGTTCTTCTCAAGTTATGGTAACACATGATAATTTTTAGGAACTCATTCTTATGATGATAAAATTAATTATTTTATGATGGTTGTCCTAGTATGTTATCATGTCATGCAATATCATATGAAATCCATGATTTTTATTTGAGGGTTTGATGGTTCACTATCGAAGTATTCTCATGGTTGATAGGTGGGTTATCTTGAATAATGTTTAAGGATCTTATTATACTCCTCTCATGGAATATTTTTTTGAATCTCATGATTTCAAGCTTGTTTACATGTACCCACTATGAATTGATTTAAAGATGCATGTCAAGTTCTTAAGTCATGAATGCATTGTGGCAAGATGTGTATGATAAGCATGTTGAGACTAATAAGGGGGCTAACAAGTAAAGTATGAGCTCATGAGCATGATGTGTATGTCAAGTGATGTAAAAAGCCCTAACTTTGATGATAAAAAGTTATGATCAATGAGTTACTCCAAGCATGCTACTAAGCTATTTTGAGACTATGCATGTTATAACTATGATTATGTTTCAAGTATTCTGTGGGATTGTGACCTAGCACCGAGAGGACCTTGGTAGTCTCCCATGGTACCCTAACTATGTGCCACCATAGGTTTATGACATTAATTCCCTATTGCACCTACAAAAAAGGCAATGTCATAAGGTATGGATATTTAAGCACCTACCGAAAAGACTATGCCATAATGTAAGGCTAACATGTAAAAACCTATCGAAAAGGCTATGCCATAAAGTGTTGGAACTTTCCAAAAAGTCCATGTCGTAAGGATAGTGTTAGGTCTACCTTGGCAAGTAGACAGCTCCTTGTCCGATATGGAGTAAACATCGAGATTCCAAATAGTAGCTCGCTTGGTCTTTCATGTCGCTTATGGTCCCTTCCCACTATGTACATGATGTCATGTTATTTGATTCTTTCTCATGCATGTTCCTTTAGGTAATTGCCTCTTATGACATATTGACCCTACATTTCAATTACTAACGCATACTTTTTGCCTGCATGATATAACCATGTAGGACCCGGAGCTCCTTGTCATCCTCCTTCTCCACGCGACTAGACGTTTCGATTGAAGATTTCTTGGTGAGCCCTCAACATCCGGGGACAAGATTCCACTTACTTTCACGCCTTGTTTAGACTCAGTTATTTTTTTATACTATCTCTTAAGGGTGAGCCTAGGAGATGTCTTGGCCCCTGTCCTATTTGTAATTGGAGGTGGTATTGGATATTGTGATAGTTATGTATTATTGAGTTTGACTCCTTATGCTTTTTATTATGAAGACAATCCTTAGTCCCATGCTCCCTTTTTCTGTAAAATGTTTGATGATGGTGATGAGATGGAAGTCCTAAGTTCCTAATCGCACCGTAGAGTGAGTCATACTTTCCCACTCCTTAGAAATTATTTGTTGTGTGATTCATTCACATTCTCTTCCCTACAATATTCCCACAGTGTAAGTCCAAAGTCCCATTTCCCTTAGATATTATGTGTTGTATGTTTTGTTGCTCTCTTATGCTTCCGCAAACCAATGATGTGCTTTTATGCTTAAGAGTCTTGATTGGGATCCCATTTGTTGTGTTATGTCTAGGCCCTTGGCTTGGGGTGTGACATGTAGAGTGATTCAACACTTAGGAAAATTTTCAACCTTTAGGGCCCTAACCACGAGATCTAATTACGGTCTATAAACTGGAGTACGACTCGTCATGTTCTTTGTAAATTCAACTTTAGTAACCCATATTTCCCATAAACTGAGGGCTAATCCATAAACCACTTCTATAGTTCATAAGTGTCACCCACGACTCATAAACCCTTCAACACCTATGCAGATTTTCAAACCTGCACTCTTACTCTACGATCCTGGTCTACGATTCGTGAGATGGACCACAAACTATAAACTGGGCCCATACATTGGCTTTGCATTTTTTCAGTTCCATTTTTTCTGCATTTTTAACCTTCTAACTTGCGAGTCCTTACAGAATCCTTCTATTGTGTCCTCATTTTTTATTTTTGTACTTTATCTTAGCCTTGTTCCATTTTAACTCTTCTATTCTATTTTTTATGTACCAATTAAATAATTTTTGTTTATGATCTTCAATTGCAGATTTTTATTTCAAAAATCGTCGTCTATTCGTTAATTTTTATAATTTATTTTTGTAAAAATTAAGAGATGGACATTAGTTTTTTAAAAAAGATTTTTTTTTTTCTGAGAGTCTCTACATTTTTGAGTGAAAAATAGTCGACAAAAAGTGTGTTAATTTTCTTCCTTAAACAATCAATTAAATTAAATAACACCATATATTTTTTTAATATCCAAGATATTTAAATTAAACTCAAATACTAGTTTTTAAATTATTAATTCAACTTAATACAAATAAAAAGAACCCATATTTAATATGAGTAAAAAAAAGACTCTTGTTCATTGCTAGTAATACTATAAAAAATTACTAAAACTTGACAGACTTCATTAGATTGCCATTGATTTTTTAAGAAAGAAAATCAAAACACTTTTTTTGGGGATTTTTTTTTTACATAATCACGTAAAAATTATTTTTAAAAAAATCATATTCACCCATCATCAAGGGACCATCACTTTTTAAGATATAAAATTGCAGTTGAAAACTATATATATAAAAATAAAGAAATTATAAAATTAGTATTTCGAGTTTAAATAGTACATAGAAATAAAGTTAAAGGGTCAAAATGGAACAAGACTATGATAGGGTGCTAAAATGAAAAATGAGGGCAAGTTAGAAGAGTTGCATATGTGTTTGGCCTTTATTAAACAAGAAAAAATTATTTGGGCGAGTTTTCTTTAAAGAAAATAACCCCTGATTTTAGTGATGTTTTTTTATTTATTATCATTTGTAACAATATTATGATAAATTTGCATTTATATTAAAAATGAATTATGCATGCAATATAAATATATCATAAGTGTTTAAAAATATATATTGCTTATCTGGTAAGAAATTTACACAATATGTATTAAAGTGTGTGAAAAATGTGTTTATCCATCAATAAATTTTATATTTTATATGTTTTAGAAGTAATCCTCTGTAATGTGTATAAAAAATTGTATTACAAGTATTCAGCGAAAAAAATTATTATTGCTATAGATGGTAAATATTTTCTTAATATCTATATCTATATACATATATTATTATTATTATTTATAGATATTATTATTATTATTATTATTATTATTATTATTATTATTATTATTATTATTATTATTATTATAGATATTATTATTATCATTATTATCATTATTATTATTTACAATTAAAAGGAAGAAAGTCTAGCCTAGGATCATGCCAAGTTGCAACATAGGATTAAGACACATGGTAGCTTTAAATAAATTAGGTAATAATTAACTAACTTTAAGCTTTTATCACTTTTTTATAAATTTAAATTTTGAAAATTATTTTATTTTTGTAAAAGCAAAGTGGCTGAAAGAAAAACCTACCCATTTTATCACTTTTATATGATGTGCATCAGCCACTTGGCAACATTTTTAATTTTTCAAAATAAATCATCAGCAATTTAAAAAAAAAAGCCAAAACAAAACTGCAATTGTATAATTTTACAAACGTAGTATCTCATCAAATGACAAATAATTATAGCTTAAAATGCTATAACTGAATAATTTTAAACTCTTAATAAAATGTTATGCTGCCAGCAATTTTCAAATATGAAACTGATACAAATTCTCAGTCCTCATATGCTCATTATTTTTAAATTTTTGAAATTACAATTTATATTCATCCAAAAAAATATACAAGGGAATCTCTTCAGTATTTTTTGGGATTATAAAGAACAACATCGTCCACTATGTCGAATGAGAAGAACAACACTCTCAATGATGTTGATATAGGGAGTAATGCTAAGAACATTTGTATCATTTCCATGAATGGGATTAAGGGAAGGCTTGGCAGTTTGCCTTCAATTTATGGTTATGGCTACTATCAAGAAGGGTAAGCTACATCTCATGAAGAAGGTTGTGCCTGCTGTCATTGTTCGTAAGGGCAACTCATGGCATCAAAATGATAGTGTTTTCATATATATCGAGGATAATGCTGGTTTAATGATTTTACATTTGTAGTTGGATCAAAATGATACTGTTTTCATATTGGGGCTACGAGTTAGCAGACGGTATGTACCTTGACTTACGAGTCGTAAGTCCTGCTATAGGTCGAGGATCAGAGAAGGTTTTCAAGGGTCTAAAATGTTAGCAGATGAAACCCCTCTCCTACGGCCCGTAGATTGGACCACAACCGTAACCAGGGTCTCGTGATCTCGTCCGGCAAGAACTTATAAGGAGCAAATTTGACCCTTCCTATTATTTAATACCTATACTACGTCGTCTAAGCCCCCAAAAGACCCTTTATCATCCCTATGCAACCCTAATCTATCCCATTCCCACTCATTCAAAATATTTTAAGTCCCCAAACACTCTCAAGCTCATTCAAGGTATTCAAGTGTGAGGTGCAAGCTAGGGTTTCGGGTTCATCACTTCCAAATTCAGATTTTCCTGCACTAAATCACCAAGGTATATGGTTTTGATTGTGGAGACCTTTCCTCCACAAGTTTAACCATTCTTCTTCTTCTTCATCTACATGAAATTTATGGATGTTTTTATGAACCCTTTTATATGGTAATATTATGAAGAGATTTATGATGTTTTACCTTTGTATATGATTATGCATTGAAAGACCATGTGAAATTTATGAATTATTATAAAGGTTTAATGATACCTTAGCCAAGTCTTATTATGCTTTTGGTGGGTAGTTTTGGATAATATTCAAGTGATTTCACTCTACTCTTCTCATGTCATCTACTCTTGAATTGCATGGTTTTAAACATATGTACATGTACCCACCATGATTTGACTAAAGATGTATGTCAAGCTTCTATGATGTTTAGGGCCTTGTGGCAAGATTATGTGAACTATGGATGATATGAATTTTGAAAGGGCTATTATGCATGATATGAGATAGGATAATATTGTGAAAGTTATGAAGTCTTATCTTTGATATTATGAAGCTTTGGTTTTGAAGAGCTACTCTATGATGATATTATGAAATAAGAGTTGTACTAAAAACACCCTCAAACTTGATACAAATTATTAGATTCATCCCTAAACACCCCTCAACTTGGCGACCTAAGCTTAAATATACCCCCAACTTGGTGAGTTGAAGGATGTTTTTAAGCCTATCATTTGTTTAGGGACGAAACTAATAATTCATGTCAAGTTTGAGAATGTTTTTAGTACTTTTCTCTTGTGAAATTAAGATATTATAAGGGGCAGAACATGAAAAATATGTACAAATTGTCAAGGGAGAACCCCAACTCACCAAATTGATTTTGTCTCTTACCAATCCAAACTTGTCTTGTCTCACAGGCACCAACTTCTCTTTCTCATCTTTTGTTCAGGTACTTTCCTTTTTTAAAAGAAACACAATGCTCTTCTTTTTTTAAACCTCTAGATGGAGTTATTTAATGCTTTTTGTGTAGCTGGGGGAGATGCATCTCTTATAAAATGATTGTTGTAGCTAACATTCTTTTAAAATTAGTTGGGTTATTCCGGATAAATATTCTTTCTATTGTTATTGTTAATGTTGATAATCTTATTAATGTTGAGGGTGGTAATGATCTTAATAATGATGTTATTCTTCATTCTAGTTATGGCGGGTGCAGCTCTTGATGGATCTCAATTTGATGCTCGTCAATCGATTCTAAAATGACACAGTTGTGAGTACTACTGCCCCAATTATGTTGTTTCGTTCTCACTTTCAATGTTTTGGTATTATTCAAGAATTTCTTTATCCACAATGTTTATATTACTCATGGTGGAAAATAATATCTTGCTATACATGTGTCATATGTTGTTGGTTGTGGATGCGGGCTAAATGCTCAAGGGAAAGAGTTTTTACCTCATATAATGAGGCTTATGATATGTAACACCCCAACTTTTTTTCTAAGATGAGCCATACTTCATATGATTTATTATTTTAATTGATAATTCTTAATTGAGCATAGATGTTAAAATTAATTTCTTAGAGTGGGTATAGAATCGGAGATGATAAAAGGTCGCAGTTCTAATGTAAGATTTTATAAAAGTTAGATGGACCAATTACCTTTAGGTTGTATATACATGCTAGGATCAATTCCTAAGTATTTAAAGTATATTAGATGTGATTTAGAGTCATAAAGGATCTTTTACATCAAGTCAAGTCCAAAGAATTCTTACCGATTAAGTTTTCATATGAGTTGATGGAAGGGTCATATTCAAATGAACATATCTCTTAAAGTATAATGAGTTAGGTGACCCATAATTTATGAAATTAAAGATCTTTGCATTAGCTTTCCAATGCATCTTATTTCGCCTTAATCTGAGTTCAGAGTAGAAAATTATGACCATTTTACTAAAGACTTGCAGAGCTGTCTAAAGATCCACGACACCTCCGCTTCACGGCCCTATCACGAACCCTTTCTAGATAAGCTAAATGATTTCCTTTTATTTATTTTGAGGGTACTTTTATCCTAAAACCTTGGGGGGGGGGGTCTATTTAAGGTCCCAAAACGCATAAAACGTCAGTTTTTATAATTAAAACTCTCTCCGTTACTCCAAAACTTAAATGCTCAAGAATCATCAAGAAAATCATCAAGTTAGGATTAATTTTCAAGCTTCATCATCAGGGTGAATTATTCTTCATAAACTTTAAGCTACCCAACCTAAATTTCTTTATCAATTCATGAATCCCTAATAGAATCTTAAATCATAACCTAGGGTTTCAAGAAACAAATTCAAGAATCCAATGAAGGATTTCTTGATTCTTCTTTTCAAGATTTATGGTTCTTCATCAAGAACTCTAAAGATTCTAAGTCAATAATTCAAGAATCAAAGAGAAGCCCTTCAAACAATGTCTTTTCAAGTTCTTTCACTCTAAAAGAACTATCGAGATCGAGGATTTCCTCTAAGAAAGCTAGTATCCATAAAATTTTGAGGGTAATATCAACTTTCCAGGTATGTAAGGCTACCTAAAGCGTTGGACTATATTCATCCACGCGCCCCTTCGTTTCTTGAGACAAAGATTATGAGTATAAATTGCATGTTTTAAATCCTTTGATTTCTTGAGTTTTAAATTCTTGTATATGATGGACTTTTCATGAATTTACTTGAGTCAATTTATGAGTTGCATTGTTTATTATCATGAGATATGAATGCTATTCGAATGTCTAGTACTCTAGCCCTACATGCAGCTTCTTACTTATGTACTGATTTGGGAAGTATGAATTTAAATTTTCTAAACCCATGAATTGAACCCGAAAAGTATATTTTCTTATTTCATATATGTATATAGAGAATACCTATTTCATCTTATGAGTTGAGTTTGGATAATATGATGTCTTTAACTAAAATCATTGTGAGTCTTGCATGGCATGAGTTAGAGTCATGAGTTGCATTGCATATATGATAGCCCCAAGTTATTGAGTTATTGAGTTCCTGATAAATTGAGTTGAGTTATTGAGAACTAGGTTTACTTGAATGAGATGAGTTTTAGTTATTTTTTATGAGCACATTTTAGTCTTCGAAGGAGTATTGAGAACCAAGTTGGGTGACATAGGAGCACCCCAGAACTACGTTGTCAGCATAGGATACTTGTGTAGCACGTTCTGGCAACTTATGTCCCAATAGATGGACATTCTCTTCGGATCCAAGAGGTAGAGTTAGAGGTTGACGTCCTATATCTTGGAAAGTTTAGGGCGAACGTGGCAACAACGTCTTTTCGTTGTACATCATCAAATTTATGGTGGGGTAGAGAGTTGTCAGTTAGAGAAACTTCCAAGCAACACTTAAGTTGGGCCTATCATGATTTTCCATCTTAGTTGCATTAAACACTGAGTCAAATTTCAAAAGCATGATTTTAAACTTTAAACTTGCATCGTTCATTTGAGTTTAGATATGAGGTAAGGAACAACATGATTTTAAACTTTAAACTTGCATCGTTTATTTAAGTTGAGATATAAGATGAGGAAAAGCATGATTTTAAACTTTAAACTTGCATTATTTTTTTGAGATGAGTCATGAGATGAGGAGTCAATCCTTGAGTCGAGTCAGTTGATTGAGTTTGAGCCTTACTTGTTTTTTTGAGCCATCTTACATACCGTACATTCCACGTACTAACGCCACTCGGCGCTGCATCATTTCATGATGCAGATACAGTTAATAGAGGACTTCAGCAAGCGGACCGTTGAAGTTCAACGTTTCCGAGTTCTAGAGATGGTGAGCCCTTCTTGCTATCCAGAGGAGCATTTATTTTATTTGAGTAGTTACTTCTATTTTCTTTGAGTTGGGTAGCCATGGCTTGTCATGGTACCATCTAGATGTCAAAGGTAGAGGCTTCATAGACATTGAGTAGAGGATGTTGAGTATTATTTTTCAAAAACTCTTGTTTTTTTGGAAATTCCCTCTTTATTAAAGAATTGGGTTACTTACTTTAAAGTCTTTTCCTGAGTATTATTTTTCTGCTGTCGAGTATGATATGATGATGAGTCCAAGTGGTTCGCTTGGGGACTATCAATAGTCTCTAAGTGCCGGCCACGCCAATGGTACCCTCTCGGGGTGTGAAACTTGGTATTAGAGCGCAAAATTTAAGTGTCCTAGGGAGTCTATGAAGTCGTGTCTAGTAAAGTCTTGCTTAAGGGTGTGTTATGCACTACACTATATAAGCAAGAGGGTATAGGAAATTAGGAAAAGTTTCCCTTCTTTCAGATTTTGATCGTGCGATAGAGCTATTTCCTAAGAAATCTACTATGATTTGTGCGTTGCTCTAAAACTTTCGACTATGCCTCTTCTATGAGGCGATAAAGACAGTATTGTTCAAACTCCTACAGAATGAGATCCTTCAAGATAAAGTAATCAGAATGGTAAAGAGACTGCACCAGGATAGAGAGAAGTCGATTAGTGTTTGAAGTGATTGACTAGAAGGAGTGCACTATTACTCATATAAATCATACATTTGAGTAGCTCTAGATGTACCCACACCCTCTTTTTTTTCTAAAACTTGCTTCTGATGTGACCCATGAGAGAGGAACTTATGTCTCTAAAGAGTTTAATGTTACCACCTAAGAGTAAGATGTGAGGTCTTATAAACCCTGAGTAGAATCGAATCATCCTAGAGTTAGAAGGGTAATGATGGAAAGAAAGAGAAGAGATAGAAAGAGTGATGGCTGATTGATTATGTAAGTAATGAGGTGTTGAGTTGATTTTCATAAGTTTGATGAAAGAGTCGTAAGTACCCTAAGATTTTCATAATGAGGTATAGAGGAAGAGTTATTGTTCGAATGTGGTAGAGCGTGCTCGAACTAGAAGGAAGTTATGTTGATGTGTTGTGGTATTCATACTATTGAGTGTGATGTGTAGATATTGAATAGGAGAAAAGAGTGTTTCCAATGTGATAGATCTAAATTAGGCTTATGATTTTTAATTGAGAGTTCATAAGACTCATTGAGTTATGAGCTTAGTCAGATAAGGAGATGTGATTGGATAGGTAAGTATTACTGAGTTATGAGAAAGGGATGTGTTGATTGAATACTCTCTATGAGACTTTAATGGGATTATGTTCCCTAAAATTTTTACCTAGTAGTTGTAAGTTAGCATTAGAGAGGTGTGAGATTCACTAGCACCAGACCCTAAGCTTGAATTTTGAGAAATAGTGTTAAAGAGGAGACATCATGAGAGTGATAGTCTTAGTTAGAGATTTGTCCTAAGAGGCTTGCCATAGTGTCTGTTCGAAGATGAAGAGGTTGATTTGTGAGGAAGTGAGACTATAGGCAGGGTACAAGTGCCCCTTAGGGAAGACAAGTGAGATGAGGATAGCTCAATAGATAAGGAGAGGCTTGAGATATGTGTCCATAATTGTGTAAAGATATGTGAAGCTCTAAGTAATGACTGCTATAAGAATCTAGATATTATATCAGAGTTGTCGATGTGGAGTAGGCTGATGTAGGTAATCTTAATCATCACAAATAACTAAATAGATTTGGGGCTTATATATAGATGATGATAAGTTTTCCATGATAGACTAATTCTTATACAATTAAATGTATGGGAGTACAGAAGTTGAGCGCTAGCAGGAAAAAGAAGAGGTTAGATTGTAAGAGTTGTGGGAAGTGGCTATGTACGCCATAGGAATATCAAATAAAGAGAGATTTCCATAGAGTCTGGAAGGAGCTAAGAATGATAGCGTTGAAAAGAGTCTGAGTGGCTAGTCATATGCATGCAACTATAGCATAAAAGAAGAGTTTAAGATTGTGGATAGTGATTTCTTGACCGTGTAGAGGTATGTGCTTATAGCCTAGTAGAGCAAATCGATTTACAAACTTAAAGTAATGGCCTTGAGAGCTAAGGGAGAGATGATGTAATACCCAATAAAATTACCAAAATACCCCTAGAGGAGGGGTATGGGCATAACACATCTTTCAACGCTTGTATGGAAAACTCGAGGTTGGATTTGTGACCAACATGGAAAATTGAGTGAGAAATGGTCTCAGTCGATTTTTAGAGCGACCGAATCAAAAGATAATTTTTTTATTCGAAAACCGAGACAATGTCTGTGCGGGACGGAGGCACGTTGTGCCTCTGCAGCGGACTTACACTTGTCTTTTTTGAAAAGTTTTGACAGAATTGAGAAAACTCTTTCAGAAACCTTTTCTAAAAATACACAGAGCGCGACCAGTCCGCATCGCGAACTTGGCCTTTTCTGAGCTGAAAATTTCTAAACTTTGTGAGGGGCATTCCAGTCAATTTCCGACCCTTCCTAAACTCAGTACATGACGAATATAGGTGATTTGAACATAAAAAGGGTCTAAAACACCATTCTAAGTCATTTTCTAACAATTGAACAAGACTATAGCTTGAGAAAAGAGGAGAAGAGCTTGAGATGGAAGACTCCGTGAGAGAATGAGAGTTCTTAATTCTGATGATGCTGTGATGCCATTTCCTTTTAAGGTTATAGATGAGGAGGAAGAGTTAAAGAAATCATGAGGATTCTAATAGATAAGTAAAAGCATATTAGTATCTCCCATGGTAAGATCTCATGCGATCGAGGGTCTGAGATGCTATGGTAGGCTTAAAGATGTGGTTGATATTATGTGAGTGTATCAGAGTGATGAGGACGAGCAGTATTCTCTAAGTATAGGTTACTATGGAGTGAGAGTTCTTGATTCTGATGTCATCTCATGTGTGCACTGACCTTCGGCATGTTATGACATTGTTGATGGTATGATGTAGAGTATAAAGTTTTAAAGGTATAATCGTGCTTATTTTTTCATGGGGAGATAGTAGTTTGGGGGTTTCGTCAAAGGGGGAGATGATGAGTTCCTCCAGGTCCAAAAAATGATGCTGATAATAATAGACTGAGAGTGAGGGTAAATAAGGAGGAGTGAATGTATCCTCATGGCGATATCGGTGTTAAACTTGTGCCACGTAGGGATAGATATAGGGAGGAGGAAAGAGATGAGATCGTATGATGCGCAATAGATAGGTGAGAGTATGTTGGTGTGACTTGAGTGAGAGCTCATCGAATGGTGGAGGTAGAAGTGACAAGTAGGCTTGAAAATTCTAAGACATGGTTGAAGTGGTTGGAGTGATAGGCTTGAATGTGTAGATGTCACTATATGAAAGATTGTGGAAAAGCTATCAGTGACTTTTGGATGAGTGTTTTGGGTAGATGAGTTAGAGTAGTGAGAAGGAGTAGCATTCTCTAAGTGGAAATCCCTGAGTAGGTATAGAGTTTGAGTTGAGGGTTAACTTCATAGAAATATGATCATCTTAGGAATAGCACCTTGAGGCTTAGAACTAGGCTTGAATGGAAGAAGAAGAGATGGTTAGGTGGAGGTTTAAACAAGAGCTATGAGCTGGCATTGATGGAATAGAGTGTCATAAAAAGGAGAACAATTGAGGTGGGGACTTGGGCATGAGAGTGTCCACAGAGTCTTGTTTATACGATGGTCCTATTCTAGATTAGAGTTGATATCTTCCTTCCTGAGTTCAAAAGACTGATAATCGAGGTGTTCAAATGATTCAAATTAGTTGAGTTCCAACGTTCCATTTGTGCCTGATGGTGAGAATGTCTAAGATAATATCTCTACTCTTGATCTGAACCGATTTGTCGATTTGAGTTGATGTGTCAATTTCTGAGTCTGAATAGAGATGGTTTAAGATTGATAAGGAGTCGAGAGTTTGATTGATTGAGTGAGTTTTGAGAAGAGTTCTGATTTTATTCGTGCCTTGACATCTACCTTTACTCATCATTCTAGGACAAATGATCCCAAGGGGGAGATTTTGTAACACCCCAACTTTTTTTCTAAGATGAGCCATCCTTCATATGATATATGATTTTAATTGATAATTATTAATTGAGCATAGATGTTAAAATTAATTTCTTAGAGTGGGAATAGAATTGGAGATGATAAAAGGTCGTAGTTCTAATGTAAGATTTTATAAAAGTTAGATGGACCAATCACCGTTAGGTTGTATATACATGCTAGGACCATTCCTAAGTATTTAAAGTATATTAGATGTGATTTAGAGTCATAAAGGATATTTTACATCAAGTCAAGTCCAAAGAATTCTTAACGATTAAGTTTTTGTATGAGTTGATGGAAGGGTCATATTCAAATGACCATATCTCTTAAAGTATAATGAGTTAGGTGACCCATAATAAATCAAATTAAAGATCTCTGTATTAGCCTTCCAACGCATCTTATTTCGCCTTAACAAAGTTCGAAGTAGAAAGTTGTAACCATTTCACTAAAGACCTGCAGAGTTGTCTGAAGATCCGCGACACCTCCACGTCGACCCTATCGTGAACCCTCTCTGGATAAGCTAAATGATGTCCTTTTATTTTATTTTGAGGGTACTTTTATCCTAAAACCTTTGGGAGTCTATTTAAAGGCCAAAACGAATAAAACGTTAGTTTTCATTATCAAAATCCTCTCCTTCACTCCTAAATATAAACACTCAATAATCATCAAGAAAACCATCAAGTTAGGATTAACTTTCAAGATTCATCATCAAGGTGGGTTATTCTTCATAAAATTTAAGCTATCCAACCTAAATTTCTTTATTTATTCATAAATCCCTAATAGAATCTTAAATTATAATCTAGGGTTTCAAGAAATCGAATACAAGAATCCCAAGGAAGGATTTCCTATACTTCTTTTCAAGATTTAGGGTTCTTCATCAAGAACCCTAAACATTCTAAGTCAATAATTCAAGAATCAAAGAGAAGCCCTTCAAACAATCTCTTTTCAAGTTCTTTCACTCTAAAAGAACTACCGAGATCGAGGATTTCATCCAAGAAAGCTAGTATTCATCAAATTTCGAGGGTAATATCAACTTTTCAGGTATGTAAGGCTACCTAAAGCGTTGGACTATGTTCATCCACACGCCCCTTCGTTTCTTGCGTCAAAGATTATGAATATAAATCGCATGTTTTTAAATCCTTTGATTTCTTGAGTTTTAAATTCTTGTATATGATGGATTTTTCATGAATTTACTTGAGTCAATTTATGAGTTACATTGATTACTATCATGAGATATGAATGTTATTCTAATGTCTAACACTCTATACCTACATGCAGTTTCTTACTTATGTACTGATTTGGATAGTATGAATTTAAATTTTCTAAACCCATGAATTGAACCCAAAAAGTATATTTTCTTATTTCATATATGTATATAGAGAATACCTATTTCATCTTATGAGTTGAGTCTGGATAATATGATGTTTTTGACTGAAATCATTGGGAGTCTTGCATGGTATGAGTTAGAGTCATGAGTTGCATTGCATATATGATGGCCCCGAGTTATTGAGTTATTGAGTTACTGAGAAATTGAGTTGAGTTATTGAGAACTGAGTTGACTTGATTGAGATGAGTCAAAGAGATGAGTTTAAGTTATTTTTTATGAGAACATTTTAGTCTTGGAAGGAGTATTGAGCACCGAGTTAGGTGATAAGGAGCACCCCAGAACTACGTTGCCAGCATAAAATAGTTATGCAACACGTTCTTGCAACTTATGTCCCAATAGATGGACATTCTCTTTGTATCCAAGAGGTAGAGTTAGAGGTTGACGTCCTATACCTTGGCAAGTTTAGGGCGGACGTGGCAATGGCGTCTTTTTGTTGTACATCACTAAAGTTATGGTGGGGTGGAGAGTTGTCAATTAGAGAAATATGCAAGCAGCACTTGAGTTGGGCCTATCATGATTTTCCAACTGAGTTGCATTAAACAGTGAGTAAAATTTTAAAAGCACGATTTTAAAGTTTAAACTTGCATTGTTTATTTGAGTTGAGATATGAGATGAGGAACAACATCATTTTAAAATTAAATTTGCATCGTTTATTTGAGTTGAGATATGAGATGAGGAAAAGCATGATTTTAAACTTTAAACTTACATTATTTATTTGAGGTGAGTTATGAGATGAGGAGTCGAGTCTTGAGTCGAGTCAGTTGATTGAGTTTGAACCTTACTTGTTTTTTTTAGTCATCTTACATACCATACATTCAACGTATTGACGCCACTCGACGCTGCATCATTTTATGATGCAGATACATATAATAGAGGACTTCAGCAAGTGCACCAATGAAGTTCAGAGTTCCCGAGTTCCAGAGATGGTGAGCCCTCCTTGCTATCCGGAGGAGCATTAATTTTATTTGAGTAGTTCCTTCTGTTTTCGTTGAGTTGGGTAGCCATGGCTTGTCATGGTACCATCTAGATGTTAGAGGTAGAGGCTTCATAGACATTGAGTAGAGGATGTTGAGTATTATTTTTCAAAAACTCTTGTTTATTGGAAATTCCCTCTTTATTAAAGACTTGGGTTACTTACTTTATAGTCTTTTTTTGAGTATTATTCTTCCGCTGTCGAGTATGATGTGACGATAAGTCTAAGTGGTTGGCTTGGGGACTAGCAATAGTCTCTGAGTGCCGGTCACGCCAAAGGTACCCTCCCGGGGCATGACATGATAGTTTTGATGCCATGGGATTGAAGGAGAACCTCCTGAGAGGCAATTATGCATATGGTCAGTTGGAAATCTTTTCTGCAGTGTATTAACAAGAAAACAAGTGTTTTTATGCATAGTTAAGGTAGTATTGTATTCATATTTAGCTCATGTTCTATCCTATAAGCTCTATCTAATATTCAACTATAACCTTGTAGGTTTTGAAAAATCCTGAGCAATCCAACAAAGGGGAATTGTACCTTTTTTGCAAAGGTCTTGATGTGATTCAAGAGACACAGTCTGGAACGGGAAAGACTGCTACTTTTTGTTCCAGAGTTTTGCAACAACTGTTAGATTTTCAAGCTTTGGTCTTGGCACCTACCCGTGAGCTTGCACAGCAAATTGAAAAGGTCATGCGAGCACTTGGAGACTATCTTGGCATCAAAGTCCATGCTTGTGTGTGAGGTACCAATGTCCGTGAGGATCAAAGGATCCTTTCAAGTGGGGTCCATGTTGTTGTAGGAACGCCTGGACGTGTTTTTTGACATGTTGAGAAGACAGTCTCTCCGCATTAATTATATTAAGATGTTTGTATTGGATGAGGCTAATGAAATGCTCTCCAGAGGTTTTAAGGATCAGGTGACTAGAAGTTCCCTTTCTCCGCATATGCATATATACAGCTATAGTTTCTTTGAATGCGTAAGCACTTTCGTTTTGTGTAGGTATTCCTGTCTTTTATACGTAAGTATTGACCTGTAATTTATTAAAAGAAAATGGAAGTCTTAAGACGTCAAATCCTTAAGTTCAACTGTTATACAAATGACGCTATAATGAGAGCAGCAACATCAGTTTGTAATTTGTATAATCATAGTGTAGTGGTGTTGATTATGCTTGGAAGTCAGTTTTTCTTTCATTCTGGGAAATATGTTTCTCTGTAGTGTGGTTTACTTGTGTTCCTGCAGAGGAAGGGTGTGGAAAGTTTAGCCATTAGCTAAAGTGATTTCTGGTTTATGATCCACTTAGCATACTCAAGTGACTCAAATTTTGCCTTGTGCTAGCTTCTTTTCTTTCACAATTAAACATGATGTAACATAGTTTTAAAGTCCATACTCCTTTTTCCCAGAAATTGTTGTTGCAATCAATATTTCAACGAAGGATGATGAGAGAATGCTCTCTGACATTCAGAGGTTTTACAATGTGGTGATTGAGGATCTTCTAGCAAATGCTACGGATCTCCTCTAAGCTTCCTGCTCCAATGGCTGTGTACAAGAATCGAACAACCAACCATTCTTTGCTTTGGCCATTTCTCCACACTCGACACGCTTTTTCTTCTTTATTTATATTTTTCACTATTTTTTTAGTTTAATAGTCTTAGTAATGCTGAAGTAGTGAGTAATGCACATTAGATTGTCTACAATAGTGGGCTCTCTTGTTATTATTGTTAATGAGTCCACATTAGACTCTATAATCCATCATTATATAAGTTGGTGGACTTTTTCTTCATTTTAATTTTTATTCCTGGAGAGAAAATAAGAGCGTTGGGTTTCATCTTCTTCACTCGTTGTGCTGCCAATCGTGATTCCTGAATACATGAATACAAGTTGATTGTTCATGCAATTACCTTGATCAACTTCTTTCTATGAAAAATCTACTTCAAATATGCACCAAAATTCAAGATATGAATTCCTCATTAATATCCAGTTTTTTAAAACAGCATCCCCACTAAAAAATAGTAATCATGCAAAGCGTCAAATCTTTCTCCAATGGCTACCAATAGAGTTTCTTCTCCAAGTCTTTCCCAAATAATCTTAAACTTCAGTCTTTACCTAATTGTGAAAGATTCAATGTGGAAAATAAGAGAATCAACGGTAGAAACAAAAGAATGAAATTAGTGAGTTGAAAAAGAATTTCTCGATCCTACTCTCCATATGAAGGAAAAGAATAAAGGAATGGAAGACGCCTGCAATCGGATTTATCAAAACGAAAACTGTTTACAAGTGGCTGCTTCTTACTTTCATAATCCACATTTTCAATTATTCTCGCGCATTTGATACTAACTAGAGACTTCAACTGCTTCATATATTCTCTAAAATGTATAGATACCACCAGAATCTAGAGTTTAATAAACAAGATTGCGATATTTTTTTTAGTTATTTCTTTTTTTTTAAAGAAGCACAATCCTATATGATATCAATAGCGTATCAATATAGTAATCAAGTATCATATAGGATTAAACTCGGTCCTATTCGATATTACTGTGGCATCATATATCGGTGGAGTTTTAGTAGTTTCTTATTTATTTCTTAAAAAAGATAGCTTATTCCTATATAATACTCATAGAATATTAATATAGTAACAAAGTATCACAGAGGATTAAATTCAATTCTATATGATACCATGATGATATCATATACCGCGGAGTATGACGAAGTAGTGATGCTAACATCATGCGCGATGTAAGAAAAAGAAAGTGGATAAGCTAATAAAAAGTTTGGATTGTGTCTATTTTTATAATAAATAATTTTATAATTACGTGCATTTTGAATTAATTTTTCTTTATTTTAAAGATATGCTATAAAATCCTAAGTGTAACTATATTTGATAATACTTTTAGCTATATATTGTGAATATAATAGCTATATTTGCTCAGTTAAATAATTTTTCTATGAATGAGACTATTTTGTCATCAAATGAGCCAGTCTATACCTTTATACAAACTAGTCATTCACTGACTATTACGCCCAATTTTGGCTGTCATTTTTTAAAAATTCATTCTTTTACGGTTTTTGTTCTTTGAACAGTTCAAAATATATTTTCTATAGTTTTAGAATAATTTATAAATAATTATTCTTATTTTCAAAGTATTAGAATTTAATTAGTTAGTTTAAATTTTAATTGATTTTAGTTCATAATATTTTTATCATAATTTGTGAATATAAAATATCATCTCAGTTTTACTAAAACATCATTCATATCATATTACATTTTATATGCCTTTGGTTATATTTATTCTAATATTTTTAGTACAATCTAATGATTTATTTTTTATATAGATTAAAAGTATTTGCATATACAAATAATTAATCACTCCATAATTTTGGACCCATGATTTTGTAGTTTAAATTGTGTATGATCCTTAGTTGGTTCAAAACATAAAAGATGATGATGGATAATTTTTAAATCTTCATTATTTTTCCAGTGAGCTCATCGGAGCTCCGACCATCGAACCCCTACCCCGTCACTATTTTGGTGAGGCGAGTAGACCCATCGCGAAACCCATTCTTCTTCCTCACCTAACCAACTCCAAGCTCGTTGGAACCACCACCGGAGCAAGCCAATAACTCCACTCCAAAACATCCACTAACAACCATAAATCAATTCCCAAAATCCCACACAATTTTGAGTGAAGCCCACGACTCTTCATATTTATACAGTCCGGATCCGCCAAAATGTATAGAGACTTAAAGGAAGTATATTGGTAAAATGACATGACGAAGGACATAGCATAGTTTATGGTGGAGTTTCCAAATTGCCAACATGTGAAAATTGAACATCAAAGGCTGAGTGCCTAGCTCAAGACATTAAAATTCCTGCTTTAAAGTGGAAAGATGTGAATATGGACTTTGTGATGGGGTTGCCTCATACCCCGAAGCAACATGACTCCATTTGTTTGATTGTAGGTAGGATGACAAAATCAACCCATTTCCTATTGATCATGATTTCTTTTAGTTCGACCATTATGCCAAATTGTACATATGAGAGTGAAGCCCACATGACTTCTTCCATGTTCACATCTTCCCACTTTCAAGTGAGGATTTTAATGTCTTGGGCTAGGTCACCTAGCCTTTGATATTGGACTTTTACTTGTTGGCGATTCGGACATTCCACCATGAACTTCGCTATGCCCTTCTTCATTTCATTCCACCAATGAATCATTCTTAGGTCTTTATATATCTTAGTATATCCCAATTGAATGAAATATTAGGAATTATGAGCCTCTCCAAAAATCATCTTCCTTGAGCCATCTACATTGAGAACGCATAACCACCCTTGATAACAGAGGACACCATCCTATTAAGAAAAGACTTTGACTTTCCTCTCTACAACCAACTTCCTCAACTCCATTATTGTAGAGTATAAGCTTGCTTGGCGTTGACATCTGTTATCAAAGATGATTTGGACCCATTTTGAAGAAGAACACCACCTCACTAAAGCGCTCAACCTTATCCCCAAATGGGCCAAACAGTATACATCTTTTACCAACTCTCTTTCCCTCTTTAATGTGAGACACACTTGTAGGCATTTTAAAGCTGAGAAAATTAGACGTGCTATTAGTAGGATGAACAGAGGGAGAGTGATTGGAACCGATGAGATTCTGGTGGTTTATTGGAAGTGCATGGTCAAGAGTAGTATTGAGTGGTTCACTAGGTTTTGTAATGCTATTATGAATACTACTGAGATGCTCGATGAATGGAGGAGGAGTACAATGGTTCCATTGTACAAGAACAAGGGTGATATTAAAAATTGTAACAATTACAGGGGTATCAAGTTGTTAAGCCATACTATGAATGTCAGGGAGAGAGTGGTAGAGATGAGGATGAGAAAAGGAGTATTTATTTCAAAGAATTAGTTCAGATTTATGCAAGGATGGTCGACTACTGAAGCAATCTATCTTGTTCGGAAATTAGTGGAGAAGTATAGAGAGAGAAAGAGGGACCTTCATATGATGTTCATTGACCATGAGAAAGCCTATAACAAAGTTTCGAGAGATGTGCTGGAGATGTCTAGAGGCGAAAGGTGTTCCAATAGTGTATATTAGGATGATAATGGACATATATGACGAAGCCAAAACTCATGTAAGAATGGTGGAAAGAGACTCAGAGTATTTTCTTGTTGAGATATAACTTCATCATGGATTTATGTTGAGCCTTTTTCTTTTTATCTTGTATTGGATAAGCTGACATGGTCTATCCAAGAGGAGATGACATGGTATATGCTATTTGCAGATGACATAATACTGATTGATGAGACTCATAAAGTTAATGATAGATTAGAGGTTCGAAGATTTACTTTGAAGTCTAAAACATTCAAACTGAGTAGGACCAAAATAGAATAGTTGGGGTATAAATTAAATGTTGCAAGTGATGAAGCAGACATTGAAGTGACACTTGCCACTCGACCTATTTCAAAGAGAGAAAACCTTAAGTATCTTATGTCCATCATCCGGAGTAGTGACATTATTGATGATGATGTCACACATCGTATGGGGGCAGTATAGATGAAATGGAGGATTGCCTCTAGAGTATTTCGTGATAAAAAGACGTCACCTAAACTAAAAGGAAAATTTTACAGAACAGTGGTTAGATTGTCTTTGCTATATGGGGTACAGTGTTGGCCAATTAAAAATTCACATGTTTAGAAGATACAGGTCGTGGAGATAAGGATGTTGAGATGGATGTATGGACATACTAGGAGTGATAATTTTAGGAATGCGATCATTTAGGAGAAGTTAGAGGTGGCCCCTGTTGTTAACAAGATGAGGGAAGCAAGGCTGTGATGGTTTGGATGTTGTAGAGAAAAAGTGTCGATGCTCCTATTAAGATGTGTGGCAGGTTGGATTTAGGGGTTATACAGAGGGGTAGAGGTAGACCAAAGAAGTATTGGGGGGAGGTGATCAAATAAGATATGACAAAACTTTATCTCACCGAGGAAATGACTTTAGATAGAAAGGAGTGGATAACATGTATTAGGGTATAAGGTTAATAGGCTAGTAGGGGTAGGTTGATGTATGGTCTTAAGATATAGTAGGTTAGTAGGAGTATATCATGTGTTATCATTATTCGTCGTATATTTATTACTTTTATCATATTTACATACTATTATTTGTTTTTTATTATTAGTCATTTTCCTTTTCTTTCTTTTCTTTTACCTTTTTTCCATATCTATTATCTTTTTTCTTACAGGGCTTGATTATTTAGATGAGGGTTTTGCAAAAACAACCTCTCTATCTATATGAGGTAGTGGAAAGGTATGCATATATTTTATCCTCCTCAGATCACACTTGTGGGATTCCACTAGGTATGTTGTTGTTGTTGAATGTGAGACACACTACCCATAGGCACCCTACTAAGTGTATCAACTACCACATTCGCCTTACTCGGATGATACGTTACACTCATATCATAAACCGTCTTCTTTGCCATAAGTTGAGGTCCCTTTGACTAAACATATTTTGGAGACTATTGGTTGGTGAACACATCCATATGCACCCACTAGAGGTAACGACGCCATATTTTTTATGCAGACACAACCGCTGCAAGCTCAAGATTATGGGTTGGGTAGTCCTTCTCATGCACCCTTGATTGCCTTGAGGCATAGGCTATTACCCTTACATGTTGCATCACCAGATATCCCAATCCAACCCTTGAAGCATCATAATAGACAACAAACCCTTTGGTACCCTCTGGCAAGGTCAAAATTGGAGCTGAAGTTAGTGATCTTTTAAGGTTTAAAATCTTTTCTCACAGTCATCCATCCACATGAACTTCGCTTTCTTTTGAGTCAACTTTGTCAGTGGTAATGAAATAGAGGAGAATCCTTCAACAAACCTACTATAATACCTAGCTAAACCCAAAAATCTCCTAATTTCCATATGATACAATGGTCTAGGTCAATTCCTCACTGCCCCTGTCTTCTTAGGATTAACCTTAATTCCCTCGTTGCACACAACATGCCCAATAAATGTCACTTCTTCCAACTAAAACTCACACTTACTAAACTTGGCAAACAATTGCTTTTACTTCAAAGTTTGAAGCACAATCCTTAGTTTGTTCATATGTTATTCCCTACTCTAAGAATACACCAATGTGTCATCTATGAAGACAACCACAAAAAGCATCAAGGTAGGGCTTGAACACCCTATTCAGTAAGTCCATAAGCACCATTGGTGTATTAGTCAAACCAAACATCATCAACACCAATTCGAAATGACCATACCTTGTTCGAAAAATTGTCTTGCCAATATCATACTCCTTTACCCTTAGTTGATAATAGCCAAATTAAAGATTAATCTTAGAAAAGTGTCTAGCCCCTTGCAAGTGGTCAAATAAGTCATATATTCTTAGAAGTGGATACTTATTTTTTACAATCACCTTGTTCAATTACCAATAATATATGCACATCTGAAGTGACCTATCCTTCTTCCTTACAAACAATAAGGGAGCACCACATCGAGACCTACTCGCTCTAATGAAATACTTCTCCAACAAATCCTTCAATTATTCCTGTAACTCCTTTAACTTCATGGGGGTCATTCGGGAGGGAGGAAAGGAGATTGGTTGGGTATCGAAGAGAAGATATATATCAAAATATATTCCATATTCGGGAGGAATACAAGGTAACCCATTGAGAAAACATTAGAGAATTCATTGATAATGGAGACCGACTCAAGAGACAGAACTTCAGAAATGATATCCCTAACCCTCACTAGGTGATGGACCGACCCCTTAGAAATCATCTTATGGTATTTAAGATAGAAAATAAATCGACCCTTACATACTGAGTTATTACCCTTCCGCTCAAGAATGGACTCGTTTAAAAATTGAATTTGATCTTGTGGGTCCTACAATCTATGAAAGCATAGGAGGAATGCAACCAATCCATCCCAAGAATGATATCAAAATCTACCATGGTGAGTTCTACAAGATCACAAGGGACAATATAATGTAAAATAGACATAGGGAAATTTCTATACACCCTTTTAGCAATAATCGATTCACCCACAAGAGTACTAATCAAAAAAGGCTCAAGTAGGACTTTGATACATACACTAAACTAATTTTCACGAAAGAGATTTACAAAACATAAATTGGCACCCGTATCTAATAATGCATACATATCAAGATGGAAAACTTTTAACATACTAGCAATGACGTTGGAAGACTCTTCCACCACTTGCCTAGCATGCAAGGCATAGAACTGATTGGTGCATTAAGAACCTCCTTGGTATTTATCATCTTGGACTCTTTTTCCTTAAGGCCTTAAACTACCAACACTTTTACAATCTTTGGTTTGATAACTGGACTTACCATATTTGATGCCTACATTGGAACTGACTAGGCACTCTCCTTTACGGAGCCTTCCATATTTCTTGCAACTTGGAGAAGTTTGAGCACCTAGATCTTCTTGTGTCGTAAGGTTGAACCCCTTGTCCTTGTTGAACCTTGTATGAGGAGCATTGATCAGACCTTGACCTACTTGTTATTATCCACCATAGAACTTTCCATGTCCACCAATTCTTTGATGGGGGAATCCACCATCCTCAATCCAAGCCCTCTTGGACTCCCTAGCTTGTTCCCTCAACTCTCATCTTTGATTTGCTTTTCATAGTTTTTGCGCCAAGAGACAACCATTTCCTTCACTAGCATGGTGGTTTTACACTCCTCGGACACCAAGTCCGATACTTCGGAGTTGAACTTGCTTATCTTTGCCCTTGGGTTGGTAACCATGTATGGTACATACTTTGATATCTTAGTGAACTTGAGTGATTATTCCCTCATACTTATATTACATTGATGGAGGTTGATGAACTCTTGAACCTTGTCCTCCCTCAACTTCAATGGGAAGAATCGGTCTGGAAGGCACCCTTAAACTCTTACCAAGCAATTGGTCCCATTTCTTCACTCCTCTTTTCTACCTATTGATCATACCATGCTTTGGCGATGGCTTTGTGTTGATAGGCCACAAGCTCAGCCTTTTAATTTAGTAGTACCCCCATAATGGCCATAATCAGATGGGCCTCATCTGTAAACTCTGTCAAGTCTTCATCTACTTTGGAGCCATGGTACTCGAGCAGATTTATCCTCACAAAGTCCCAAATCCTAGTAGCTAGGGTAGGTGTTCATAGAGGAATAACAACATCCTAATTGACTTGATTGGCCATTTCTTGGGCCAGTATTATGAAAGCGCCCAGAACTCTATATGTGAAACCTCATATTCTCGTGGAATTGGAGGAACTAGCTCTCTTTCATGTCTCTTAGTAGAGGCACTCATCTTGGAGGCATGATCTAGAAATTTGGAAGGAATAATTCATTAGATGGGAAATCTTAGGGCAACTCTAAGGCATGACATTGTTCATGAAAGAATGGAATGTTTCTTAAATGGTTCAGTCTCTTGTAAAGACCCGGATCTCGTGACATCTACAATGCTTAAATCAAGTTCCAGTGGTTTGTGACCATATGGGGTGCTTGTGTATGGCTTTGTGTGGCTTAAGGAGGAGTTTTATGCTTAATGGCCCTCCATGGCACCTTCTACAAATTGTGGTCCTCACCACTGGCCATGGGAGGGGCTCTTGGTAGGACCCCCAGTTTTCAAGCCAAGAAATTAGCTAAGATAGCAACCAAGAGACCCTATAAGGGTCATGCAACCTTCCATGAATCATGGTGGGGTCTCGTGCAATCTACCACGAGCCGTGATGGGATGTTTTGTGAATCCCTCTCCTTAAAATATGAGTCTAAGTATAAATTACCATCTTGAAACTTAGGTCCAGTGGTTCCATTCTTTCTTGCTGTACCTCTGGGTCAACCCAACCCGAATGGGAAGAAGAGGGTCAGCCAAACTGCGGTCCACTTTGTACGTTTGCTGAGCAGACCACTCAGGCATTTTAGAAAAGGGAAGGGAATTTCTCACGCCGAGGGAGGCGGGAAGCTACCGCTTCTAGAATGGAAGCTTCTCCTTTACTTTTTTAGAGCGTATCGCTATTTTGAAATAAAAAAAAGGTTTATGGATGAATTAATGGGAATGACAAGTGGTTACAGTTGCGGAAAGCGGAGAAAGTTGGTAACCGTCAGTTACCTTTTGAATCAAAGCGAATGATCTTCGCTTCGCGGGAACAACAAAAACCACCATCTCGCTCTTTCCTTCCTTCGGTGCTACCTTTTTTTTTCCTGAGCTGCCTCCGATTTGAAGGCTAGCTCCTGCTTCGGAAGTAAGATCTGAAATCGGAAGTTCACACTCAGCGTGAAGGAAAGTGGGGATCAAAAAAGGAAAGAAGATAGCCCTGGGAGGAAGAAGCAAGAACAGCGAAGTCATGGCAAAGTTGTTGTCTACTCTCCTTTCTCCCCTCTGACCTTCCCACTAGGTTTCTTCCAGAAAAATTGGCACCTGGTTGGCAAGGATTTAATCAAGTTTGTGCAGTATGCCTTCTCTTAAGGGTCCTTCCCCTTTGAAATGAACCATACACTCATCACGTTGATCCCCAAAATAGATAACCCAGAAAGTCTTGCACAACTACGCCCCATTAGTCTCTGCAAAGTTGCATTGAAATTATTGAGCAAGGCACTACTGTAGAGCTCTATGGGCCTGCCGCTTTCTCGATACGACTTCTCTTGCCAGAAGACAGACTGAGTCTGACTTTCGATAGTAAGCAGCTACCTGAAAAAAAAAGCAAGGTGCACCTTGAATTTAACTCGACGAATTGCGTTTTGCCAGAGAGATTTTCTTTCATTTGAATGGACCATTGTACGATTAGTGTACCTTTGTATGGATCGTGAAGCCTTTAGTGAAAATGTCCTTAGTCTAAAATTTTTCTAAGTGTCTGAAGACCCCTACCACAGACGCTTGTACGGTTCGTGGTCCGCTGTATAGGTCGTGGTGCCCTACTACGAGACCCTTTGGTATGTTTTAGTGCTCATTTTTGATGTCGCCCAAGTTACACCTCCTTTTTGAGGATAAAGCGGTCGTTATCAAGAAATAGAACCTAACTAAGGTTAGGGTCGAACCCGTAGCAAATACGTAGACTCTAGAGAATTCAATTCAACAATTTGAGTAGTTAACCAACTTACTTCCCCAAAGGGGGGTTTTTAGTAATCAGCAGAAATGAAACCTAACTACCATAAGAGTTAAATCAATATGGAGAGAAACTAGGGTATTGTGTCCCCCATGAGTCCCTAACTTAGTATCACCAGATAACCTAATTCTTTTCTAGTATGTAGCATACAGGACGGTAAGTTAAGTTCACCAAGCCCATTGGTCCAAGTGAGAGGCAAATTTCACTATGTGACTTTGCCCATCTCCATAGTGTACATTACTAACCCTTACCTATTAGTCCCAACAACCTCCCCTTGGCCAAGTTTGGTTGATTAGATGAGAACACATCAATCGAATTCTATTAATTAATCTCTTTTCCTATTCATTACTACCTTGGTCCAGTCAGTAACACTAGGCGGGTTCTAATGTTGGCCACCTTCAGAAAACATGCAAAATGAAGAGAGTTAATTAAACATGCATATACTCGTTCAAGAATTATGAATTATCTTGTTTTACCTTGTTAGTTCTTCATGATTCTACAACCCTAGTTGTGGATTTAGCTACTCATGATTTGTGTAGATGCAAGACTTGTGGATTGGAATAACATAATAGAGCACTTACACAATTGAATTAATAACACACAAATCCAAACTTCAAAGAGAATCACATGATTAAAGATCAAATTACAAGTGTTCTCAAAACTTTCCAATGTTTCCTCTACTCAATCTCACTATTTTTCTACTCTAACTCTCGAGTTCTCTATGTACTAGGTGTCTCTCCTATGAAAAAAAAACCTAAAAACCTATTTATAATATTTAAAATACAAGTCCTAAATAAAATTGGATATCTAGGTCGACACAACTCATGAACAGGTTTACGGGCCATATTGTATCCACTGTCCATAGTCTGGGTCTCGTACAGTGTTGCTAGAAAACTGGACTTCAATTCTACGATATCCTTCTACGACACGTAAAATGGTTTACAGCCCGTAGTGGGGTTTGTCTAATGAATCTTCAGAAAATTCCTTATCTCTGATCCTCAGGGCACGAACCATGATCTACGACTCGTAAATCAATCCATGACTCATCTGTATGTTCGTAGATTCAACTTCAAAAAATCAACCCCTCACTGGAACTATCCATGAAACCCATTTCATAGCCCGAAGAGTGATCTACGGCCCATAAAAGGACTCGTACTGCATCAATATCAACAACTTCTGTACTTTCTTCCCAAAATCTAGGCCAACCCTGGATTCCTGCAAATATAACACAAAAACACATAAAACCTTCTAACATCATATTGAGAACACACAAATTTCCATGTTTTAAGCATAAAAAATGTTATATTTTGACAGTACATCAACACCCATAACTTGAAATTGTTGATTGTCCTTACGCAACGGACACCTCAACCCAATGACATACATCACCTGAATCTTAAACTCAGATACATACACCATTTTTTTCAAACCAGAATCAGATAGCTATCTAGCAAACCAATACATACGAGTGCATGTGACAACATAACAATAACAATTGAGGTACTATCAGCAATCCACAATAACTGAATAAGTTTAATGTTAACAATGCAATGCAAGTGCCCTTTCTAAATGAAGTCCTATATTCATCTCTCCATGATGTCTTCACGTATAACCTTGGGAATATGCAAAATCACTCATTTTCACAATGGATATTCATGCATCATGCCCAGTACCATAGGCTTGCTCCTATACTTATGACTAAGACCTTCAACTACTTAGACAAGGATCACTTTAGGACTTTCTAGGCTTGTAACATGGGCTTTGGTATGGCAGTTTGAGTACATAGTGACTAAAGGCCCTTCTTGACAACATGTTTTCCTACACTTTTGCCCTACCAACATCGTTATTTTCCATCTCACCTTCCCTTTTTCCTCTTTCAAGCTTTTCTGAGTATTTTCTTTTCATTTTTCAGCTTTTTGCCTTGCATTTGCAATTCATTTTTCTTTTTAACTCACAACTAAGGCATGACTTATTTTACTTGCACCCAGTACATGATTTTTCTCCCTTTTCTCTGTATCACTGACTTCCCCCTTATTTTTGTGTTTCACCCTTACACCAGCCGCCCTCAACTTAGGCTTTTGGCGTGAGTTGAGGTGTACAATATCCATCCTCAAAACCAGGCCACGTTGGGTAACCACCCTCAACTTAGGCTTTTTGCATCAGTCAAGGTGCATAATGTTCAAGGGAGGACTAGGGCAAATTTCAGGATTTTACAACTAACATGGCTAGGTTAATTAGGTGTTTGCAAAGAATAGGTACATGTTAGGCTCAAACATTGGGATAAGGGGATATTCTATAAATTTGGTTAGTCATTTAGACTAAGTGAAATTTTAAGAACAATGGCCTAAGATCCTTTCCTAATCCATTTAATCTACAGTCTAACTTAGAGTAACAAGGCAAGTTCTGAATTAGCACACGACACATGAAATTAGCAAATTTACGCTCACTCTCTCATGGCACTGATTACATCATCAACAAAAGACCCTCATATTAGGCTTTTTATCTCAATTTATCCTCACTTATAAGAACAAGCATTGTCAACACACCTAAACATGCATGGTTTCTATATAGTCTAAATAATCAAAATTTTGGTGGCTATCATTTTTCAAACAAAACATAAAACATGTTGTATGCCACAGGTATTAATACTATATGCTATAAATACTACCTAAATATCTTAAATGTGCCGGTTTAACAGAAAGTAAATATCCATGGGGAAAAAGAATACAGGAAAGAAAATCACAGGATAAAAAATTGGGGTAGTTATGGACCCAAGCTACTCAGACTTCACTGAGGCACATAACTACCCGCACCACATCGAAAAGGAGGTGCATAGTTCCCAATGAACACAATCAAAGCAGAACGAGAATATAAGCGGTTAAAAATCATACCTCAGATCCTAAATGTCAGTGTGTGGCTGAGTCTGACCACCATCACTCTGCGTGGTGGTCTCCTCAGTAGTAACACTCTATCTGGATCGGTCAGCACCCCTCAAGCTCTCACGCTCTCGATCCCGTCATCTCTCTTCCTCATGTCTTGACTCTCTCAAAACAAGCTCGAGCTCATCCTTCTCAGTCAGCCTCACACGTGAGCATATGACTTCCTAATCATCATCGTCTATGTGGAGTCTCTTCCCGTAGGAAGGCTGGACATGCTCATCTGAAACAAAAAGTACTATCACTAGCACTAGGAGTGTTGTCTTAGATAGTGTCACTGATGCTGCAAGTGCTACTGTCATATCAGCTTAGAGCTGCTGGATCTCTGCCTGAATGGCTGTCAATTCTGCTGGTCAGGCCGTACTCTGGTTTTTTGGTATCCTTTCCTCAAAGGCATCAATGCAGGTATCCACAGTGGAAAGGCGGTCTTAAATAGTGGCAACCACGTATGCCTGCATGCGATCTTGTGAATCTGAAATCACCTGGTGGACCATGGCTTATTCTGCTAAACTAGTTGAGTCAACTATGACTCAGAATGTGATAACCTCTGCATCATGGCCTATAGAGATACTGTGGACATGTAAATCATGCCCATAGGTGCAACTTGTGATGACGTGGCCTGTGGTGTAGGGACAGAAGTAGTGGGCCCCCTTTCCTCGAACTGTGGGGGCCTATCCTCAGTAGCAATAGCGGTGGTGGTAGTGTGTGGAACCTCAGGCGGTGGCACTGGGGAAAACATCTCTGGCATATGAGCAGGTTGGTGCTATGCTCGTCGGAGTGCCACCGGGTTCTCCTCAGCCTTGATCAGGTTAGCATCCAAAGTGCGATGGGCCTCAATCAACGATTCTAGACAAAGCCTATATGTCAAGCAGGGAAAAGGGATGGAAGTGGACCTCTTCAGGCTAGCCTTGTGAGTCTACTCGGCAATAAGGCAGGCCCAATCAATCTCATAACCAGCCAAGATGCTGGCAACTAGTACTACACACTCTAGCGTGAAGGTAGTATTAGCAAGTATCCGCCGGATTCATGCTCTGACAATCACCCACCAAAACTTGGTGGGGAAACTGAGTGAAGCCTTGAAAATAGGCTCTGAGTAAGTGGCGACCCATGTAGGTTCCGACCTTGCTCATCAATTTAACCAACCACCCATCTCATCAAGCTGGCTCTGCTCTCTGGATCTCTCATCTGCCCCACTCTATAAACGTACGCAGCTGTGGATCTGGGGTAAGGAACTATGGTCCAAATAACATACGACGGATGGTGGCCAGAATTTTAGGGTGGGGGTATGGCTTGGCACAATTTGTAACTTAGAGCTGAAATGAGGTAAAAATAATTTGACCCCAATATTTATACTTTGACTGGGTCAATTGAAATCTGATGGGCCTTGACTCTATGAAACCCCAATTACAGGTCGTAGAGTGTTTTACGGCTTGTGAACTATGGTTTCGTAGAACAACCAACCCTAGTTCTCAAGACTAGGTTTCACGGACCGGTCTATGAATCGTAAAGTGAAGTACAACTCATAGAGTTGGTCGTAGAGACCTTAACACTTCAAATTTTTTTAGAAAAGTTACATGGGGTCCATGAGCCTCATTTATGACCTGTAGGTTTATCTACGGATCGTAAAGTTGGCTCGTGGACTAAAGTACATAATGTTTTGGTTACTGGAAATTTCTAATGTTTTGTAAAGGGTTTTACATCCCATAGAACCAGTCGTAGAGGCAATTCTTGATGCCCTTCTTAGCCAAGAATGGTTGACTTAGCCATGTACCTACATATTCTTCATAGACCACACTATTATCCTATATGCAACAAGCCTAATGTCTAAGATTACAACCAAAATACAAGAAAATAAACTACCTATGAGTCCTAAAAAGTGAAAATAAAGCTACAGTACACTATTACATCAAAACCCTTGTATGCCTCCTAAGTAGTGCCTGATCTAGTGTCGCGACATGACTTGAACAAATTGGTTACTCAGACTTCACCAATTGCCTAGACTTTATTCGTCAAATCATTTGACCTTTTTATATATTAACAAATATTGAAGAGAACCTCTTCTTCGTTCAATCTAAACTTGAGTTGACCGACTTCCAAATCCACTAGTGTCGTCCAATGGCCAAGAATAGTCTTCCCAAGAAGATTGAGGTGTCAAAGTCAACTTCGTAATCTAGGATCACAAAGTCTGCGGGGAATATGAACTTTTCAATTTTGACTATCACATCATATAATATCCCCACATGTTTCTTAACTGTGTGATCAGCCATCAACAACCGCCATGCTCGTCAGAGTAGGGGCTCCCAATCCTAGCTTCTGGAAGACCACAAGGGGTATTAGATGGATGTTGGAACCTAGATAACACAGTGCCCTTGTAAACTCCACATAACCAATGGTGAAGGGTATAGTAAAAGCGTCGGGATCTTCTTTCTTTTGGACCAAGGACCTCGTAACAATCTGTCACGCCCTAAGCCCCATTAAGGCGGTCTGGCACCCGTTGCCGACAAGGCTTTGGAGAACCAACATATAACTATACACCTGCTATGAAAATTTAAGAGGTTTCCGTACTCAATATGATGTCAAAAGAAAGTAAACTGTACTAACGAACCAAAAGTAAATGCATAAGACTAGGCCGTTGGAGCCACGATGTCTATAATACACTATTTGACCACACTTTAATTTACATTGTCTACAAAGCCGCTAAGTAAGGAACAATATCCGTATGGGTCCGGACAGGCCCCGCCTCAGGGCCAACTATACAATACAAAATACAAGTTCTAAACAAATAAGCCCCGGAGCAACCTGGAGCTTAGTAATGGCAGTTGGAAGTCCTGTACTCTTATAGGGGAGATCTAGTAATTCCTGTACCTGCAACATGAAATGCAGGTCCTTCATAAGGGACGTCAGTATGAGATAATGTACTGAATATGTAAGGCAGGAAATACTGTATATGAAATAAGAACTCAGATGAAATCACATGCTGGTGTGTAAGGATTAAAATTCCACCTTTAATCATACTGTGAAATCATGTACTTTATGTCTTTTTTTATTACTCTATCTTTCTTTACTGTATAATCTGTGCACAATATATCATGTAAATGACCAACTGATCAGTGGTAAATCTGTAATGGGATCGACCCTGGCTAGGTGATTCCTTCACCCCTCGGGCTACCACCCGTAAATGAGATCGACCCTGGCTAGGTGATTCTTCCACCCCTCGGGCGACTACCCATTTATAAGCAACTGTAAGTTATCTTTTATTTACTTTGAGATGGTTCTTTTGGTGGTCATAACCTTTAGAACTGTAGGAATATAGACATGTGACATATGAACAACCATACTAGATAATACCACAATGAAAAGAGAGATACACAACTAATGAACCGTATCGGAGATTAAACAACACATAGACTTTGTTTGGTAAGAAGGAACTCATGTATATTTGGTATTCGGGTACATATGCAGGTTGACAATGACTAAGTATGGGTACATATGAACATGGTAAAGAGTGGGGACACGGTTAGCAGCCATGTCGGAGTTTGTACGTGCCTTTATATGCTAAGGAAGATTATAGATTTCATGCCAAGTAATATGAAATCAAGTTGCCTTACATACCTCCCTGTACTATGTCATTATTACCTCGGAGTAGTATCCTTTTCCTCCAACACTTATCTACAACATATTAGGTGATAAAACTAGTGTTAGCAGCTAATAAACACATCTTAGTAATCCAATTTCACCCAAAAATAATATCCGGGCAGCAAGCTCGGAATTAGCACCCAAAGAGTATTCTTTCAACATTTCCACTCCTAATCGTATTTTCTAACACACATTCCCATATACATGTCATATCCAGCTATTTTTAGTCCCATAACAGCATTACAACAACTCATACAGTACAACATACAACAACTCTACACAACACGCGAGTAGGCAACGCAACATTGCGTCCTTCCGCTACACTTCGACGTCAACCATTCCCGATCCGTTTCAACCTCAACCAAACTGTCTTCAGCATATTTACACACAATTACAGTCCTAAAACAGTCCAAAAACAGTCCCTAAGTAGATGGAAAACATGATACAACAATTCCAAAAACTGTCCACAAATTCTTACTAATGAGCGGAATTAAGACATCATTTAAGAACTTATTTTTGCAGAAGATAAAAGTGGTCCAGCAGCCTCCTCACATCATTCCAGACCCAAGACTTCTTAAAAACATACATATTACTTCATAACCCAGCCAACCAACAAGATAAAAGTCTCTTATTTAACAAGAAAAGTGAACCACAATATTTGGAACACATGCTGTCCCAAAATTCCTGCACAATACAACCAAGAAATTCTTCATGTTTTCATGGAAAAATTACACCAAACCATGGGTATGTTTACTTACCTTAACCCTCAAGGGTTAGGTTCTCTTCAAGTTTCCTAGAAGTGTGTCTTGGCTGCTTTATAAAATGAGGAGAGAGCAAGAAGAAACTTAGAGAGAAATCTGAAATTTGGCTTGAGAAAATGGCTAAAAGTTGCTGCTTGTTGCTCCCTTTTATAGGCCACTTTTGGCCGACTTTCTTTTGGGTTTTCAACCTTATTTTATTAAGGTTATGGGGCAGCAGCTTGGCCTTTTCATTTGGGCCTTATTGGGCTTCAAATGGGATGGGCTTTGTTGCAAACATTTCTCCCCTAAGCCCACTTAGTTTGGGCCCTAGTTTTGAATTGGATTGTAATTGTAATTTGGCCCTTTTCCTATCCATATTGGGATGTAAATGTTGTCCTTTTATCATGCTAAACCATGGGCCCAAATGACATCCTTAACTCGGGGTTTATTCTTTATCGGACTTGAACAAATTCGGTATTGGGCCTTGTCTCCGTTAACCGAACTTATTTAAGCTAAGCACGTAGGTGACTCACCTACTAGCTTCCTAAGTCCCACAAGCACCTCAATTATTTTACTTCATTTATGGTCACACTCCCCTTAACTTGACTTAAAAATTATATACGCTCGGTCATCTTAAGCGTTCGACGTACATATAGCCCTTTAATCTAAAATTCACGCACTTTTAAAATGTGTGCGGATTTGACCCCGCCATATCATGTTTCATCTGCGTTGGACTAGTACATGTAAGATGTGGGGTGTTACATCCTCTCCCCCCTTAGGAACATTCGTCCCCGAATGTAAACATAATTGAATAGGTTAAACAAGTTCGAACTTCCGTGTAAACAAACTTTTGAAAACATAATAAGAATTCATATTCACGTACCTACTACTCCTTCAACTTTGTATCTTGGACTTCCTCTTTAGCCTCAAATAAATAAGGGTATTTAGACCTCATTGCTTCCTTAGCCTCCCACGTTATTTCTTCTACCTGTTGGTTCCTTTAAAGCACTTTTACTGAAGGTAGTTCTTTATTCCTTAGCTTTCTAACTTGGCGATCTAGGATAGCAATAGGTACCTCTTCATAGGTGAGATCTTCCATAACCTGCATATCTTCAATAGGAGCAATATGAGATGGGTCACCTATGCATTTTCGAAGCATTGAGACATGAAAAACTGGATGAACCATTGAAAGCTCCTGGGGTAGCTCCAATTCATATGCAACCTGTCCAAACCTTTTAATAATCTTATATGGCCCTATGTAACGTGGGCTTAGTTTCCCTTTCTTACCAAATCTCATAACACCTTCCATTGGGGACACCTTTAAGAACACCCAATCTTCTACTGAGAATTCCAGTCCTCTTCTTCTAGCATCTGCATATGATTTGTGGCGACTTTGGGCTGTTTCTAGCCGTTGTCGTATTACCTTGACTTTTTTTATGGCTTGTTGGACTAGATCTGGACTAAGCAAGGTGGTTTCACCCACTTCAAACCATCCTACTGGTGATCTACATTTCCTTCCATACAAAGCTTCATACGGTGCCATCTTGATGCTTGAATTGTAGCTATTATTATAGGCAAATTCAATAAGTGGCAAATGGTCCACCCAACTACCCTTGAGGTCCAATGCACATGCCTGCAACATATCTTCAAGTGTTTGAATGGTGCGTTCTGCTTGACCATCTGTCTGCGGGTGGAAAGCTGTTCTCAAATTCACTTGTGTCCCTAAGCTCCTCTGGAAGGATTTCCAAAACTTTGCGGTGAATTGGGCTCTTCGATCAGATATAATGGATATTGGAACCCCATGTAACCTAACTATCTCTTTGAGGTATAGCTTTGCATACTCTTCAGTTGTATAATCACTCTTAACTAGCAAGAAGTGTGTTGACTTTGTAAGTCTATCAACGATTACCCATATGGAGTCAAACTTCTGAAATGAGCGAGGCAACCCAGTAACAAAATCCATATTAATCATATCCCACTTCCACGTTGGAAGCTCTATACATTGCATATAACCTCCCGGCTTTTGGTGCTCTACCTTAACTTGTTGGCAATTCGGACATTGAGCCACAAATTCTGCAAGGTCCTTTTTCATGCCTTCCCACCAAAACATTCCCTTCAGGTCATGATACATCTTAATTGATCCTGGATGGATAGAATATCTTGAATGATGGGCTTCTTCCATTATCTTCCTTCTTAGTCCATTTATGTTAGGAACGCACAGTCTATTTTGGCAGTAAAGTACTCCATTTTGAGTAAGTTCAAAGCCCTTCATTGTGCCTCGACTCACCTTCTCCTTAAGTCGCCGTAGAATAGGATCTTTAAACTGTTTTTCTCTTACCTCTGTTATCAATGAAGACTATGCAGCATTATGCACAACAACCCCTTCCTTTGGAGTTTCAATGAGGCGAACTCCCAAATTGGCTAGTTGACGTAGATCCTTAGCGACTCCTTGACTTACCACGGTTTGATCATCAATATTCACAATTGTCTTGCGGCTCAAAGCATCGGCTACCACATTTTCTTTCCCTGGATGGTATAGTATATCAACATTGTAATCCTTTATTAGCTCCAGCCACCTCCACTGCCTTAAATTTAGATCTTTCTGTTTAAATATGTACTGTAGGCTCTTATGATCAGTATATATGTCAACATGAACTCCATACAAATAATGGCGCCATATTTTCAAGGCAAACACAACAGCTGCTAGTTCAAGGTCATGTGTAGGGTAGTTTTTCTCATGTGGCCGCAGTTGTCTCGAGGCATAAGCAATTACCCTACCATGTTGTGTCAGTACACACCCTAAGCCAACCCCCGAAGCATCACAATACACCACATACCCCTCTGTGCCTTCTGGAAGCACTAAAACAGGTGCAGAATTTAGCCTGCTTTTCAACTCTTGAAAGCTCCTCTTACATGCATCATTCCATTGAAATTTGGTCACCTTATGTGTCAACTTTGTTAGAGGTGCAGAAATAGAAGAAAAACCTTCAACAAATCTTCTATAATAACCTGTCAACCCTAAGAAGCTTCGAACTTCTGTGGGTGTTGTTGTCCTTGGCAAATCTTTCACCGCCTCTATCGTTTTTGAATCAACCCTTATTCCTTCATCGGATACAATATGACCCAAGAATGCCACTGATTTCAACCAAAATTCACATTTGGAAAACTTGGCATACAATTGCCAATCACGAAGAACTTGTAATACCTGCCGTAAGTGATTTGCATGGTCCTCTTCTGATCTTGAATACACCAAAATGTCATCTATAAATACTATCACAAAGACATCCAAGAATGGCTTGAATACCCTGTTCATTAAGTCCATAAAAACTGCTGGTGCATTTGTCAGGCCAAATGACATAACAAGAAATTCAAAGTGACCATAGCGTGTCCTAAAGGCTGTCTTGGGTATATCTTTCTCCCTCACCCTCACTTGGTGATAACCTGACCTCAAATCAATTTTTGAAAAACATTTGGCACCCTGTTACTAATCAAACAAATCGTCAATCGTGGGGAGGGGGTATTTGTTTTTAATTGTCACCTTATTCAATTGCCGATAGTCAATACACATTCTCAAGGCGCCATCCTTTTTACGTACAAATAACACTGGTGCACCCCAAGGGGACACACTAGGTCTTATAAAACCTTTCTCTAGCAAATCTTTTAATTGCTCCTTTAATTCACGTAATTCTGCCGGGGCCATTCTATATGGAGGGATAGAAATAGGTTGAGTGCCTGGAAGTAAGTCAATGCCAAAATCTATTTCTCGTTATGGGGGCAAACCTGAAAGCTCTTCGGGAAACACATCAACAAATTCATTCACTATGGGAACAGATTGAAGAGTTGGTGATTCAGCCTCCATATCCCTTACTCTAACTAGATGACATAAATACCCCTTTGACATCATCTTCCTTGCCTTAAAATAGGAAATAAATTTCCCCTTTGGTGCCCCAACATTACCTTCCCATTCAAGGACTGCCTCATTAGGAAAGTGGAAATACACCCTCTTAGTTCGGCAATCCACAGTAGCATAGCAAGAAGCTAACTAATCCATACCCATTATAACATCAAATTCCACCATATCTAACTCAATAAGGTCCGCCAATGTGTCATGGTCACAAACAGTTATGACACAGTCATAATAGACCCTTCTGGCTATAATAGATTCACCGGTTGGCGTAGACACTTCAAATGGCTCATTCAATAGTTTAGGTGTTCTTTTAAGCTTCCCAGCCACTAGTGGGGTGATATATGACAATGTAGAACCAGGATCAATTAATGCATACACATTATGTGAAAAGATGGACAATGTACCAGTGACCACATCGGGTGAAGCTTCTAAATTCTGCCGACTCCCTAGAGCATAAGTGCGATTCTGGGCTCCCCTGGGACTAGCTGCTCTACCACCTCTAGCACGGCCTGTAGGTATTTGCTGACCCCTACTAAAGGGAGGAACTGACGATGACGATGCAACAGCTGACCCAGCAGGTTGTGCTATATCACCCATACGTCTTCTTGGGCAATCTCTTATCATATGCCCTGGTACACCACACCAATAACAGGCATCTGTCCCAACACGACATATACCTGAATGACTCCTCCCACATTGTTTGCAAAGCTTCCTAGGAGGAATCTATTGGCTGGCTGAATATCCTGTAGTACGTGCACCTTGTCCCTCACTTCTTTGATTAAACTGATTACCTCTAGGCCCTTGAATTTGCGGTGAAGCACTGACTGCAGAATAGGAGGATGATGGTCTAGGTGGTTTACTAGGAAATCGGGGCCTAACGTCACCTTGGGACGGTACAAACTGCCCCGTAGATCTGGCCCTCTTGGACTGGCCCCTTTCTATCTCTTGTGTCCTTCTCCTTTGCCTCTGATCCTCTAGTTTCTGTGCAAATGCTTGCATCCTTGCTATATCCATGTCTTTATTCAATGAAGCAATGGTACAGTCTCTTACCAAATATGTATCCAACCTATCCACATACCGATGAACCCTATCTGCCATAGTAGCAACTACATTAGGAGCATACCTGTCCAAGGAGTTAAACTGGAGGCTATACTCCCACACGCTCATACCCCCTTGGTGGAGATTCAGAAACTGATCTGCCGGGCCTCTCGGATCTCGTATGGCAAGTAGTGGTCAAGAAAGGCCTCTTTGAACTCCTTCCAAGTAGTTGGAGGTGCATCTATACCCTTAGATTGCTTCCAAGCTTCATACCACAATATAGCCACACGTTTCAATCTATATGTTGCCAGTTCTACAGCTTCTGTACCACTTACATGCATAACATCTAAAGTGCGTTGGATCTAGTCGATGAAGTATTGTGGATCTTCATTAGGATCTGACCCGGTGAAAGATGGAGGGTCCAAATTAAGGAAATCACGTATCCTTGTGCTAGCTGCCCTATTCACACCACCTGCACCTACAAATGGGCCTTCTTGTCTTTGGCTTTGGCTAGCAACTATGCGGGTCAATATTTGGACCGCATTTCTCAGATCCCGCACAGTTGCATTGGCAGGTGGTTCTGGGGGAGTTTCACTACTACCTGGTTCATTAGGAGCTAGAGGAGTTGGAGATGTTTGGGACAAAGACTCATCTTGGGCCTCATCTCGTCGTCTCACCCGACTGGGCATACCAATTACCACTTCCACCTACTTCCCCTTTCCTTTGCTTTTCCATGTTTTAGGCATGCTTACTGTACAAAATGATTTAGAAATTAGAAATAATCAACCTATAACACTTGGCTCTATGGCACGATATAAAGATTGAAAAGAAAGTGACAACTCCTAAATGCCACGTAGCCTCCTGCTTATAAATATGGTGCACAACACATCCATAAACAAGACTCTACATAGACACGACTTTGTAGACTCCCTAGGACGACCCGCTCTGATACAACTTCTGTCACGCCCTAAGCCCTATTAAGGCGGACTGGCACCCATTGCCGACAAGTCTTGGGAGAACCAACATATAACTATACACCTGCTATGAAAATTTAAGAGGTTTCCATACTCAATATGATGTAAAAAGAAAGTAAACTGTACTAACGAACCAAAAGTAAATGCATAAGACTAGGCCGTTGGAGCCACAATGTCTAAAATACACTATTTGACCACACTTTAATTTACATTGTCTACAAAGCCTCTAAGTAAGGAACAATATTCATATGGGTCGGGACAGGCCCCGCCTCATAGCCAACAATACAATACAATACAAAATACAAGTTCTAAACACATAAGCCCCGGAGCAACCTGGAGCTTAGTAATGGCAGCTGGAAGTCCTGTACTCTTACTGGGGAGATCTAGTAATTCCTGTACCTCCAGCATGAAATGCAGGCCCCCCGTAAGGGACGTCCGTACGAGATAATGTACTGAATATGTAAGGCAGGAAATACTGTATGTGAGATAAGAACTCAGATGAAATCACATGCTGGTGTGTAAGGATGAAAAGACCACCTTTAGTCATACTGTGGAATCATGTACTTCATGTCTTTTTTTATTACTCTATCTTTCTTTACTGTATAATCTGTGCACAATATATCATGTAAATGACCAGCTGATCAGTGGTAAATCTGTAATGGGATCAACCCTGGCTAGGTGATTCCTTCACCCCTCGGGCTACCACCTGTAAATGAGATCGCCCAGGCTAGGTGATTCTTCCACCCCTCGGGCTACCACCCATTTATAAGCAACTGTAAGTTATCTTTTATTTACTTTGAGATGGTTCTTTTGGTGGTCATAACCTTTAGAACTGTAGGAATATAGACATGTGACATATGAACAACCATACAAGATAATACCACAATGAAAAGAGAGATACACAACTAATGAACCGTATCGGAAATTAAACAACATATAGACTTTGTTTGGTAAGAAGGAACTCATGTATATTTGGTATTCAGGTACATATGCAGGTTGACAATGACTAAGTATGGATTCATATAAACATGGTAAAGAGTGGGGACACGGTTAGCAGCCATGTCGGAGTTTGTACGTGCCTTTATGTGCTAAGGAAGATTATAGATTTCATGCCAAGTAATAGGAAATCAAGTTGCCTTACATACCTCGCTGCACTATCTCGTTACTACCTCGGAGTAGTATCCTTTTCCTCCAAACACTTATCTACAACATATTAGGTGATAAAACTAGTGTTAGCAGCTAATAAACACATCTTAGTAATCCAATTTCACCAAAAAATAATATCCGGGCAGCAAGCTCGGAATTAGCACCCAAAGAGTATTCTTTCAACATTTCCACTCTTAATCATATTTTCTAACACACATTTCCATATACATGTCATATTCAGCTATTTTTAGTCCCATAACAGCATTACAACAACTCATACAGTACAACATACAACAACTCTACACAACACGCGAGTAGGCAACGCAACATTGCATCCTTCCGCTACACTTCGACGTCACCCATTCCCAATCCGTTTCAACCTCAACCAAACTGTCCTCAGCATATTTACACACAATTACAGTCCTAAAACAGTCCAAAAACAGTCCCTAAGTAGATGGAAAACATGAGACAACAATTCCAAAAACAGTCCACAAATTCTTACTAATGAGCGGAATTAAGACATCATTTAAGAACTTATTTTTGCGGAAGATAAAAGTGGTCCAGACGCCTCCTCACATCATTCCAGACCCAAGACTTCTTAAAAATCATACATATTACTTCATAACCCAGCCAACCAACAAGATAAAAGTCTCTTATTTAACAAGAAAAGTGAACCACAATATTTGGAACACATGCTGTCCCAAAATTCCTGCACAATACAACCAACATACTCTTCATGTTTTCATGGAAAATTTACACCAAACCATGGGTATGTTTACTTACCTTAACCCTCAAGGATTAGGTTCTCTTCAAGAACCCTAGAAGTGTATCTTGGCTGCTTTAGAAAATGAGGAGAGAGCAAGAAGAAACTTAGAGAGAAATCTGAAATTTGGCTTGAGAAAATGGCTAAAAGTTGTTGCTTGTTGCTCCTTTTTATAGGCCACTTTTGGCCGACTTTCTTTTGGGTTTTCAACCTTATTTTATTAAGTTATGGGGCAGCAGCTTGGCCTTTTCATTTGGGCCTTATTGGGCTTCAAATGGGATGGGTTTTGTTGCAAACATTTCTCCCCTAAGCCCACTTAGTTTGGGCCCTAGTTTTGAATTGGATTGCAATTGCAATTTGGCCCTTTTCCTATCCATATTGGGCTGCAAATGTTGTCCTTTTATCATGCTAAACCGTGGGCCCAAATGACATCCTTAACTCGGGGTTTATTCTTTATCGGACTTGAACAAATTCAGTATTGGGCCTTGTCTCCGTTTACCGAGCTTATTTAAGCTAAGCACGTAGGTGACTCACCTACTAGCTTCCTAAGTCCCACAAGCACCTCAATTATTTTACTTCATTTAAAGTCACACTCCCCTTAACTTGACATAAAAATTATATACGCTCGGTCATCTTAAGCGTTAGACGTACATATAGCCCTTTAATCTAAAATTCACGCACTTTTAAAATGTGTGCGGATTTAAGCCCGCCTTATCATGTTTCATCTGCATTGGACTAGTACATGTAAGATGTGGGGTGTTACACAATCACACTACAATGTTGAAGCTCTTGGGAGCACTTTTGACTCACAATATGTTTCTTCGTAACCAGGTCCTTCATGTACTTTGTATACCCTGTCATCATTTCCAATGCCTTAACGAGAGGGATGTTAATGGAGAGTTTTCTTAGAATGGAAAGAATATGCTTGAGCTTGTCTTCCTCCTCCCCCTTTTTGATTCTTTGAGGGAAGGGAGGAGGAGGTCTAGGAATGGGCTTCAACTTCTGTGGTTTATCAGCAGCTTCACTCACCCGATCCTTGCCACGATAATCTCTTGTATTCGCCTCCTTGGCCACAACTATCTCCTCTCGAACATTATCCTCATCAGCTGGCATAGGAGGATCAATGGTGCTCTTGCCACCACGAGTTGTAACCGCCATACACTACCTTTCATTCTTGGCATTCTGAACTGTATTGCTAGGCAATGTACCCCTCTAACACTAATTGAGTTGAGTCAACACTTGACCAAACTGTTGTTCAAACTATTTGATAACAACAGAATGACACTCAATTTTTTGGTTAATATTAGAGAGTTTAGATTTCATCCTCCACAAAGTCTCATCCTGTGTCTCAGCTTTCTTCAACTGGCGATAAAACATCTCCTCAGTTCTTAAACTACTTGCACCTGCACCACGATTATGTGGTGGCACATAGGGACCATTTTTGTGACCATCTCTTCAACCCCAATCTGTATCTCTCTTTGGGCTCCTGATCAGGTCATAATATCCTCCGAGTTGTCCTTGAAAGCTCTATCTCTGTTGAAATTCTGACCTTATTTCCTTGACCTTGGCGCTAATAGTCCTGATTGGACCCTTGGGCGTTAGTTCGAAAACCCCCAGTCTGATCAGTAATAAAACAAGTGTCCTCCTCATAGTAAGACTCGTCATATATGGGTGCACATGGAGGCTAATGAACTACTGCATTGACTTGCTCCTAATTTTGCTTCATCAACTCATCCATGCCTGTGCGAATTCGGGTAAGCTCTTGCATAATCTGTTAATTGATCTTGGCTTGCTCTGAACCAACACTGACAGTGCACAAACTTTTAGTAATTCCTCTGTCCCTCTACCCCTATGCACGATTGGTCTTGACCACTCTCTCTATTCTTTCTGCAATCCCTGCAAGTGGCTGATCTAAGAACATGCCCTCCATAGTAGTATATGCACAAGCCTGATTGTTTTTATCAAGGGCACAGTAAAAGATCTCTACTAAGGCTTCATCAACTATCTTGTGGTCTGGGACACTTATCAAGAATTTGGTAAGCCGCTCCTATGTAGTATTGATCGAATCACCACGAAGTTGCTCAAATTTGTTGATCTGGTCTTTAAACTTGAGCTTCTTTGACCTTGGGAAATATCTCTCCAAAAATGCCCTCTACAATTCATCCCAACTGGTCATCGAACTCTGCAGGGAATCAGATAGCCATAGGGTTGCATTGCCTGTAAGAGATAATGGGAAGGCACAAAGTCCTACAACATCCATAGATAGAGTACGTTTTCCCATCACACTCTTGTAGACAAAATCAATATTGTGTAGATGGCTATGAGGATCCTCCAATGGTAAGCCTGTAAATAGTCCATAATTCTGCAGCATCTGAAGCAACCCACTCGAAACCATGAACTTTGTGTCAGCCGATAGTGGTGGCCATACAATAGCTCCAGTCACCTCCATAGCCATAGGATTCAGCTTGTATTGGTTCTACTAATAAGCATTGGCATTGATGTCTTGTAGATGTGGAGCAATATCCTCAAGAGGAATGGGTTCTCATGGTTAGCACTCTCATTATTATTCCTGTTCAGAGCTTCATTAGCCACGTTGTTGGCGTTATGTTGGGCCATTCTCCTCAACTATCTCTAGATCTCTAGGTCAAATGGAGTCAAAGGATTGCCTCAACTTTGCATGTTGGGCATACACTACACTTATACCCTGAAAAGAAACAAAACAAAAGAAAATATAGAATGTGGGAAATAAGTATTAATACCCAAATCACGTGTTGGGCATATAGTACACTTACACCCTGAAAAGAAACAAAAACAATAGAAAACGTAAAATGTGGGAAATAAGGATTAATACTCAAATCATTATGAATTAACCAAGTCTAGCCGTATTCCCAACAATGGGGCCAAAATCTTGATGTCTCCCAAGTTACACCTTCTTTTTGAGAATAAAGCAGTCGTTGTCAAGAAATAGAACCTAACAAAGGTTAGGGTCGAACCCACGGGGATTCATAGACTCAAAAGAATTCAATTAATGTAATTTGAGTAGTTAACAAACTTACTTTACCAAAGGGGGCTTTGCAATAATCAGTAGAAAAGTACCTAACTAACATAAGAGTTAAATCAATATGGAGAGAAACTAGGGTATTATGTTCCCCATGAGTCCCGAACATAGTATCACTGGATAACCTAAGTCTTTTCTTGTGTGTAGCATGCAATACGGTAAGTTAAGTTCACTAAATCCTTCGGTCCAGGCGAGAGGCGAATTTCACTATGTGACTTGGCCCATGTCCATAGTGTACATTACTAACCCTTACCTATTAGTCCCAGTACAACCTCCCCTCGACCCAGTTGGTTTATTAGATGAGAACACATTAATCGAATTTTGTTAATTAATCTTTTTTCCTATTCATTACTACGTTGGTTCAGTCAGTAACACTAGGCAGGTTCTAATGTAGGCCACCATCAGAAAACATGCAAAGAGAAGAGAGATAATTAATACATGCGTACACTTCTTCCAAGAATTATAAATTATCTGATTTTATCTTGTTAGTTCTTCATGGTTCTCGCAACCCTAGTTGTGGATTTAGCTAGTCATGATTTGTGTAGATGCAAGACTTATGACTTGGAATAAAATAATAGAGCACTTACACAATTGAATTAAGAACACGCAAATCCAAACTTCATAGAGAATCACAAGATTAAAGATCAAAACATATTACAAGTGTTCTCAAAACTCTTTAATGTTACCTCTACTCAATGTCACTATTTTTCCACTCTAACTCTCAAATTCTTTGTGTACTAGGTATCTCTCCCATGAAAAATAACCTAAAAATCTATTTTTAATATTTGAAATACAAGTCCTAAACAAAATAGAATAGTTGGGTCGGCACGCCTCACGAACTGGTTTAGGGGTCGTATTACATTCCACAATCTGTAGTTGGGGTCTCACACGGTGCTGCTAGAAAATTGGACAACAATTCTACGATACCCCATTATGATTCACAAAATGGTCTATAACCCGTAGTGGGGTATCGTCTGATGAATCTTCAGAAAGTTCCTTATCTATAATCCTCAAGGCACGAATCATGATCTATGACTCGTAAATTAATCTATGACTCATCTGCATGTTTGTAGAATCAAAATCAAAAGATCAACCCCTCAATGGAATTACCCACAAAACCTACTTCACGGCCCGTAGAGTGATCTATGGCCCATAAAGGGTCTCGTACTGCATCAAAATCAACAACTTATGTACCTTATTCACAAAATCAAGGCCAACGCTATATTCCTATAAATATAACATAAAAACCCATAAAATCAACTAACATCGCATTGAAAACATAGAAAAATTCATGTTTTAAGCATTCAGAGTGTTGTATTTTGACAGATCATTTACTTCATCAATGGCTTTCTCATAATTTTGGTGACTTTTAAGGGTCGTTTGTGACTTTCTAACCTATCGTAAACCCCTGAAAATACCTATACTCCTTCATCCTTATTCAATTTTATTCATTACACTTAGGACTCTAGAAATTTCTCTCTTCTAAGAACTCCTCTCAAGTGTGATATTGAAGATACAACTTGGAAATTCAAGGAGGGCCTTCTTCTCAAATCAATTCCTTCTTACTTTTTCTAGATATCATTGTATGTAGAATTGAGTCATGATTCCTTTCAATCATGACAACCCCTAACACTTCTTATTTCTTAAATTATGAATTTCAAGCTTACTTTAAATATGGGTCTTTAAATAAATGTTGGTTTGATTAAATTGAGACATGGGTTGTATTTAGTTGATGTTTTCAAAGTGATTTTAGCACTATTATTTTGAATTGCATTGATATTATGAAGATTTACTATGCATGTCCCTTTAAATCAATCTAAGCATGAGTAATTTCAAGTATGCTTTAATTGATGATCTCCTCATGAATTTACTATGATTCCATTATGTTATGATGATTGAAATATAAGATGCTAGTACCTATGCTATTTATTCATTCTTCATGGCGTCCATGAATGAACATTCATTTCATGATATTTATGATGTGGGTTAAGACCCAATTATGTTTATAACTATATTTTCAAGGGAAGTATGGGTATGATAAGAATATAATCACATAATATCTATGATATGGCTCTTTGAGCAATTATGAGTGTTTACACCACTATGTACAAGAATGAAGGAGCTATTCTCATGCATGAAAGTCTGACATGAAGTATCATTTGACTTTTTAGCCCAAGTATGCATGATTATGAAGTATGTTTGGCTTTTAAGCCTAAGTATGCATTGTTATGTTTTGAAAAGACTTATGTCACTTTTTCAAGCACGTATGTGTATAGATATTTTTATAGGATGATGACTTAGCGACGGGTGGACTTGTGTGAGGAGGCTATCCAAAAGGGCCTTTATATAAATCCTCAAGTCCCATAACTATGTGCCAAATATAGGTTAATGTTTATGCCTTTTTTAGGGATGATTATGTTAAGGATCTACCTTTGGCAAGTAGATCACCACTTTATCCATTGTGGAAAGACATCGGAGTTTCAAGCTATAACTCACTTGGTCTTATGCCGGTGGAGGTCCCATCCCCGCTATGTATAAAGTATTTTGAAAAAAATTCATGCATCATGGATTTCATGGCATATTGATACTTTCTTATATACTTCTTTCTATATATGTGCCCTTGTCATCTAACATTGATTGGAGGTTAATATGTTTATAGCATTTGTATGCCCGCATACTTAGTACATTTAAAGCTACTAATGTATTCTCTTTGCCTACATGATCTAACCATGTAGGAACCAGAGACTATCATCTCCACCTCTTGACGGCTAGCTTGAGTTACAAAGAGTTGTTTGTGATGAGTACTATCATCCGGGGACAAACCACCTTCTATCTATCTCTTATGTTATGATGCTTTATGTTTTTACTTTGAGGGTGAGCCCGGAACATATCTTCGCCCCCGTCTGGATCTATGACTTAGAGGCTTTGTTTAACATCATGTAAACTCTATGTACGAGCTTGAGATGTGTTATGCTAACTGCTTATGGTGACTATGATTATGTTTATCTCTTAATGTTAATCTCATGATGATATGTTCATGATTCTATCCCCATAGCGTGAGTCATATTTACCCAAACCCTTATTTCTTAGGTTCTATGTGCTATGTGAATTCATACAAATCCCTATCCTTATGACATCCCCATAGTGTGAGCCATACATACCCGTCCCTTAGAACTATGTGTTTATTGTTTAATCATGTGCTTCAAAATCGATGACATGTATATGGATGTTATGAGGCTTATTTGGGGACCCTCGTGTTCCTATTCTCCATGTCACTCCTAGGTCTTAGGATCAGGTCATGACAAGCTTGGTATCAGAGCAGTAAGGTTTTAAAATGATCCTTGGAGTCCAACATGTTGTGTTGAGTAGAGTCATATTTGTTGAAGTGAAGTGCACCATACCTATGAGTGGCAGGCTATGATGACATTTTAGGAATTTTCTAACTTATTCATTTCTAATTTCATGCTTTGGGCCATGTCTTAAGACTTTCTAACTTTGACGATGTCCTTGATGCCTTATAGAAGATGCCTCCAAGAAGTGCCCCTCTCCCAAAGACGGGCCCCGATTAATGATGATCAAGTCCCCCAAGAGCCTATGGGGGAGCCAGTTACTCAAGATGAATTCTGGAATGCCTTTTCCATGCCTTCCCTATTGGAGACCTACCAGGCTTTGTAGGTCAATCCTCCTTCGCATGCTTCACTCCAGCTTCTAGAGTAAGAGATTTTACTCGGATGAATCCTCTAGAGTTTTATGGTTCAAAAGCTAATGAGGATTCCCAAGACTTTATTAATGAGCTCAAGTGTGGTACAACTAATGGTTGATAGAGAGGGTTGATGATGATGAGGTTGGTTGGGAAGAGTTTAAATTTGTCTTTCGAAACCATTTCCTTCCTCTTGATCTTAGGGAGCCCAAAATGATAGAATTTATCAACCTCAAGCAAGGTGGTATGAGTGTGAGGGGATATACCCTCAAATTTACAAAGCTGTCAAAGTATGCTCTTATTCTAGTGGCTGATCCCGTGCAAGAATAAACAAGTTTATTTCTGGGATCTCTGATTTAGTTGTAAAAGAATGTCGTATGGCTATGTTTATTCTGGATATGGATATTTCCAAGATTATGACTTATGCTGAGCTAATTGAAGGGGAGAAGCTCAAAGAGAGAAAGAGAATGATTCCAAGAGAGTCCGTTATGATGATGGGTTCTCCAACTCTAAATGGTCTCTTTTAATAGGGTTAGGGTTCAAATACAAGGGTTTCAATGGTAGATTTCCTCCTCTCATGGTTCAGGTGGGAGGTGGACCATTTCATCCCAAATGTGATAAAGGCGGAAAGAGCCACCTTGAAAGGTGCATGTAGGGTTCAGATGATTGCTTTGGGTGTGGTGAAATAGGCCACATATAGATTGATTGTCTAAAGGAACCAAAGAAAGGCCATGTGGGGTTCAGATGCTTGCCGTCTGACACCGGCTGAATTAAAAGAGTTGAAGGATTAGTTGATACACTTGTTGGAGAAAGGCTTTATTACACCAAATATATTGCTATGAGGTGCTCTAGTGTTATTTATGAGAAAGAAAGATGGGTCACTTCGGATGTGTATTGATGATAGGCAATTGAAAAAAGTAACCATCAAGAGTAAATCTTTGTTCCCAAGGATCGATAACTTATTTGATCAACTTCAAGGAGCTACCTATTTTTCAAAGATTGACCTCTGTTCTGGTTACTATCAATTAAAGGTGAAGGTGTGTGATATTCCCAAAACTGCTTTTCGAACTAGATATGGGCATTGTGAATTTTTAGTGATGTCGTTTGGTTTGACTAATGCTCTAGTTGTGTTTATGGATCTTACGAATCATATATTCAATTGATAGCTTTGGGGTTGTCTTCATCGATGATATTTTGATTTATTCCCAAAGTTAGTAGGAGCACATGGATCATTTGAGGTTGGTTCTTCAAACTTTGAGGGAGAAGTAGTTGTTTGCCAAGTTTAGCAAATGTGTGTTTTTGTCGGGTGAAATAGCTTTTCTTAGTCATGTCGTATCTGGTGATAGTATTGAGGTTATCCCAAAGAAGATTGAGGTTGTGAAGAATTGGCCTAGACCATTGACTCCTTCTGATATTTGAAGCTTCCTAGGGTCAGTTGGTTATTATAGGAGGTTTGTTGAAGGTTTCTCATCCATTACATCTCCCTTGACTAAGTTAACTCAGAAGAAGGCCAAGTTTATAGTGTCAGATGAGTGTGAGAAGAGTTTTCAAACTTTGAAAGATCAACTTACATCAGCTTCTACTTTGACATTACCAGATGGGTTAGATGGGTTTATGGTGTATTGTAATGCTCCTCAAATTGGGTTGGGTTGTGTTCTCATACAACATGGTAAGGTGATAGCTTATGCATCAAGGCAACTGAAGGTGCAATAACAAAATTATCAAACTCATGATCTTGAGTTGGTGACAGTGATGTTTGCTTTGAAAATTTAGTGACGTTATTTATATGGAGTTCATGTTGATGTGCTCACCGATCACAAGAGTTTGCAATACGTGTTCACTCAAAGAGATATTAACTTGAGGCAAAGAAGGTGGTTGGAGCATCTTAAAGATTATGACATGAGTGTTTAATATCATCCCGACAAGACAAATATTATAGCTATACTCTAAGTAGGCTATCCATGGATAGTGTGGCCCATGTTGTTGAAGGAAAGAAAGAATTGGTAAAAGATGTTCATCGATTGGCTAGATTGGGTATTAGGATGGTAGCATTCATGTTCAAAATGGGGCTGATTCTTCTGTGGTGTTGATATCAAGGCAAAACAAGAGTCGAACCTATCCTTGGTTGAGTTAAGAAAGTTGGTTATAGAAAAGAAGATAAAGGTTTTCTCCCAAGGGGTAGATGGTGTGCTTCGGTATCAATATTGATTGTGTGTTCCAAATGTTGATTGCCTTAGATAGGTGATCATGAGTAGAACCCATAACTCTCATTATTTATTACATCTGGGATCCACCATAATGTATCGGGATTTGAGGGAAGTGTATTGGTAGCATGGTATGAAGAAATACATAGCCAAGTTTGTATCCGAGTGTCCTAATTGTCAACAAGTGAAGGTGGAACATCAAAGGCCCAGATGTTTAGCTCAAGATATTAAGATTCCTACTTGGAAGTAGGAGGATGTGAACATGCATTTTGTGATTAAGTTGCCCCAAACCCGAAATAAATTTGATTCTATTTGGGTTATTGTTGATAAGATGACTAAATCGGCTTATTTCCTATCGATTAAGACTACTTTCAATGCCGAAGATTATTCAAAGTTGTATATTCGAGAGCTGGTAAGGTTGCATAGTGTGCCCATGTCTATTATATCAAATCATGATACCCAATTTACTTCTTTTGAAAATCGTTTCAAAAAGGGCGTGGCACTAAGGCGAAGTTAAGTACTCTTTCCATCCTCAAATCGATGGACAAGCCAAAAGGACAACACAAACTTTGGAAGACATGTTGAGAGCTTTTGTCTTGGAATTCAAGGGTAATTGGGATGATTATCTACCACTTGTCGAGTTTTTCAACAATAATAATTTTCATGCTAGCTTTGGTATGGCACCGTTTGAGGCTTCGTATAGAAGATGGTGTAGATCCCTGGTGGGATGGTTTGAGTTGGATGAGATGTCATTGATTGGCCCAGATTTGGGGATAGAAGTCACGGAAAAGGTAAAGTTGATTACGGAAAGGTTTAAGATGCTCAAAGTTGGTAGAAGTCTTATTTGGATTTTTAAATATGGATCTTGAACTCCATGTCGGTGATTGGGTGTATGTGAACGTTTCTCCTATGAAAGGTGCAATGCGTTTCAGTAAAAAAGCAAAGGTAAGTCCCCAATATGTAGGCCCTTTATGTGATAGTTGATCGGATTGGAAAGGTGGCCTATAGATTGGATTTACCTTTGGAGACGAGTTCTATTCATCTGATTTTCTATGTTTCAATGTCGAGAAAGTTCATTGGTGATCCTAGTTCGATTGCGCCCTTGAAGGTGTTGAGGTTGAAGAGAACTTGCCCTATGAAGATGTTCCAATTAAAATTTTGGATAAGCAAGTAAAACGGCTTCGGAAAAGGATGTGGCTTTGGTTGTAGTGCTTTAAGAGAATCAACATACTGACAGTGCTACATAGAAGGTGGAGACGGACATGATGAGGTGAGATCCCTATCTTTTCCAATCTACTCAAGCCTAATGTATTAGGTTATTCCTATTTTTAATGGTCCAAATTCTTTCATTCCTATGTTTCATGACATGACATGCATACATGTGCACGAAAATGATTTGAAGGATGTTTTGACATGAGCTTTTATGAATTTAAAGAAATGAGTTATGCATTGTGTTCCCATGTTTAAATGTTTCATGTTCAAGTCATGCCTTTCAAGCCAGTCTATTTCTCATTTGAGGGTGAATGTTCCAAAGGGGGAGATGATGTGAGGACCCCGATTTTGTGAGACCTTATCGATGCTTAAAATCCCGTTTTGGAGGTATGTGACCCATAGGGTGCTTGTGTATGGCTTCGTGTGGCTTAAGGAGGAGTTTTAGGCTTGGTGGCCCTCCATAGAACCTCCCACAAGTCGTGGTCCTCACCACTGCCCGTGGAAGGGGCTCTTGATAGGAGCCCCAGCCTTCAAGCTAAGAAATTGGATGAGGTAGCCACCAAGAGACCCTGTACAGGTCGTGCAACCCACCACGAGACGAGGTAGGGTTTCATGCAACTTACCACGAACTATGGTTGAGTGTTTCGTGAAGCTCTCTCCCAAAAATGTGAGTCTAGTATAAAATTACTATCGCGAAACCTGGGTCATTTAGATGGACCATTGAACGATCAGTGCACCTTTGTATGGACCATGAAGCCTTCAGTGGAAACATCATAAGTCTAAAAATTTTCTAAGTATCTGAAGAACCCTACCACGGACCCTTGTATGGTTTGAGGTCCTCTGTACGGGTCGTGGTGCTCTACCCTAAGACCCCTGGGCACTTTTTAGTGCTTGCTTCAATAATGGCTTTTTCATAATTTTGGTGACTTTTAACAGTAGTTTGTGACTTTCTAACCAATCCTATACCCCCGAAAAGACCTATAATCCTTCATCCTTATTCACATTCATTCATTACACTTAGAACTCTAGAAATTTTTCTCTTCTAAGAACTCCTCTCAAGTGTGACATTGAAGATACAACTTGGAAATTCAAGGAGGGCCTTCTTCTTAAATCAATTTCTTCTTACTTCTTCTAGATATTTAAGGTATATGGGATTGATTCATGACTTTTTTCAATCATGACGACCCGTAACACTTCTTACTTCTTAAATTATGAATTTCAAACTTACTTTAAATATGGGTCTTTTAAATAAATGTTGGTTTGATTAAATTAAGATATGGGTTGTATTCAATTGATGTTTTTGAAGTGATTTAAGCCTTATTATGTTGAATTGCATTAATATTATGAAGGTTTGAATATGCATGTCCCTTTAAATGTTCAATCTAAGCATGAGTAATTTCAAGTATGCTTTAGTTGATGATTTCTTCATGGATTTGCTATGATTTTATTATATTATGATGATTTGAATATGAACTCCTAGTACCCATGCTATTTATTCATTCTTTATGGCATATGCATGCATGAACATTGATTTTCATGAGATTTATGATATGGGTTGAGACCCAATTATGTTTACAACTATGATTTCAATAGAAGTATGGGTATCACAAGAATGTGATCACCTAATGTCTATAATATGGCTCTTTCAGCAACTATGGGGTTTTACACCACTATGTACAAGAATGAAGAAGCTATTCACATGCATTAAAGTATGACATGAAGTATGATTTGACTTTTTAGCCCACATATGCATGATTATGAAGTATGTATGGCATTTAAGCCTAAGTATACATTATTATGTTTTGAAAAGACTTATGCCTCTTTTTCAAGCACACATATGTATATGTATTCTCATGGGATGATGACTTAGTAATGAGTGAACTTGTGTGAGGGGGACTATCCCCAAAGGCCCTTTTATAAATCCTCAAGTCCCATAACTACGTGCCAAACATAGGTTTATGTTTATGTCTCTTTTGGGGATGACTATGTTAAGGATATATCTTTGGCAAGTAGGTCACCTCTTTATCCATTATGGGGAAGAGGACGGATTCCAAGTTATAGCTCACTTGTTCTTATGTCGGTTGAGGTCCCATTCCCGCTATATATAAAGTATTTTGACATTCATGCATCATGGATTTCATGGCATATTGATATACTATTCTTTCTTATATATTTCTTTCTATATATGTGCCTTTGCTATCTAATATTCGTAGTAGGTTAATATGTTCATAGTATTTGCATGCCCGCTAAGTTAGTACATTCAAATGTACTAACGCATACTCTTTGCTTACATGATCTAACCATATAGGGACCGGAGACAATTATTTTCCACCTCTTGACGGCTAGCTTGAGTGACAAAGAGTTTCTTGTGGTGATTCCTATCATCCAAGGACAAACCACCTACTATCTACCTCTTTTGTTATGATATGTTATGTCTTTACTTTGAGGGTGAGCCCCCGACATGTCTTGGCTCCCGTCCTAATCTATGACGTAGAGGCATAGTTGGACATCATGCAAGCTCTATGTATGGGATTGAGATGTGCTATGCTAATTGCTTATGGAGACTATGGTTATGTCTATATCTTGTGTTGATGTTATGATGATATGTTCTTGATGAGATATGGATATGTGGGATGTCCTAAGTCCCTTCAATCACCATAGTGTGAGTCATATTTACCCTCCCCTTAGTTCTTTTGTCCTTTGTGCTATGTGAATTCATGAAAATCCCTATCATATGACATCCCCATAGCATGAGTCATACTTACCCATCCCTTAGAACTATGTGTTTATTGTTTAATCATGCGCTTCAGAATCGATGGCGTATATACGCATGCTATGAGGCTTGTTTGGGGACTCTTGGGTTCCAATTTTCCATGTCACTCCTATGCCTTAGGCTCGGATCAGGACATCTCTCATGCATAAATTGTGGCACACTTTACAACCACGAACAAGACCCTACTTGACGTGGTATGTTGGACCCTTTCAAAACCTGGGGCTCTAATACCAAGTTTGTCATGATCCAAGTCTATGGTCTTGTCATAACACGGTGAATGAGAAATCCGAAGACACCTCACTCAAGCCTTCTTAGAATTCATCAAACATTTCTTAGGTATTGAACATAAATAAAAATGAAATTAATATAAGAGAAATGGGACTAGGGGAGATTATTCATAAAACAAGGATTAAATATAAACATTCATGTAGTGTCCATCAATACCCATAGCTTAGACCTGACGTGGGCTAAGACATGTTCCTAGCTCACCGTTGATTAAAAATTGCAAAGGAAAATAGAATGAAATAGTCAAAGTGCCTCAATATATCAAACTAGAAACGGAATATGATATTGTCTACGAAATAGAGGATTCACCAACACTACTCTTCAACAATCCAAAGCTAGCCACGTGGAGGAGGAGGAGCACCGATACTTGGTGATATCATATAGGAAAAATTATGTGTTAGTACTTTGAATGTACTAAGTATGGGGGATGCAATGCAACTAGAAAATCATAATATCATAATTAGCAGTATGAATATAACAAGGAATAAAGCTCAAGATGATGATCGATCAATGCATCATTTAAAACATGTTTCGAACAACATAAACATCTTAAGTCATCATATACATATCTATGTGGGAAGAGATTGTAATCGATATCTAAGACCATACAAGTTACTACATAGAGTCCATCATAACCCCTTATATTGGCCTAGGGAGACTTCTTGCTAGGTAAAACTCCATCAACTTATGCATGCACATCTTTAATTTTAACTTTTGCTATTCAAGATCCATTAGCCTTATCATATAAGGGCTCTTAAAGTGGAACATAATTAATGAGACAGGAGGTTGCTACTAGGGTTCCCTTATGAAACCCCACCTCAAGCCCCATTTGGTGCTAAGTCAAGTCCTATAAAGTACTTTAAAGCATAATCATATGCATATGCATTCTTAAGCTTTAAAACATAACATCATCATCATATTAGGTGGTGTGACTCATTTAAATCTTATAATCCATTCAAGCGAGAATCCTTATTACCATCTTTTATAACATCATAAAGAAAGGGCTACATGAATACTTAGCAACTTTCATAAACTTCATAAACACCTATTGAAGGCCCTTATCTTTCATAACATATTTTATTAAGGAACTTATTTAAAATTTGGTAGGTTAGTACATTTAAGCTTTAAATCATGTAATCAAGAGGATAAAGCATAAACATAGCAAAAATTTATTTGTTTAAAACATTCTCAAAGCAATCCACCGTAAGCATTCAAAACCCTAGGTAGTGAAACATGAAAATCACCTTGCAAATAATTAACACTTTATAATATTGTGTATATATAACTTATGTAACTGAACATACATCATACTATCATCAATTAAATGGATTTCATGCAGCTCATAAAATTTTCATAACTTTAAAGATAAGAAAAATAAGATTTAATTGAGCTTTGTGGTTGAAAAGAACTCACAAATCAAAATTCACATACCTTGATTGCAACCTAGAGAGAAACTTTTGATTTGAGGAAGAAGACCTTGAAATCTTGGCCTGCCTTTCTTGGGCCTTGAGAAAAGGAATTGCCTTATGAGAATTTAGATAGAATTAGAGTAGAGAGTGAATAAGAGTGTATTGGGAAGGAATAGATCTGATATGGGAGGGAATAGGCTTAAAATGACGCAGTAATGGACTTAGGATGCGGGTAAATGTCAAAGTTACCCTTCATTAAAAATATTTGGGCCCATCTACGAACTCAATCAACAGACCATAGATCATTATATGAGTCATAGGTCGAGGTTTCATCTTGGTTACGTATTTGAGTTTCTTAAATCTATCTTTGAATCCCCAATCCATGCATACCTTCTACGGCTCATCATTCAAACCACAGGTCATAAGGACCCCTCCATAGAACTGCCCTGTACTCAGAAAATTTCTCACCTCAGACCATATCACGAGGTCATTTTTACGACTCATTAAACCACTCACAACCCTTAAAACGCTTTCAACTGATCACACCCCCAAACTTTAGAAATCCAATTTTCACCCTTTAGTTTACGAGCCTATTCTATGACTCATAAAGTCTTTTGCAGGTCATGGACCCCCTTTTCATACATCCTCCCCAGACTTTAAAATTTTACCAAGTCCTTACCCTTTCTATGAGGCCTATCTACGACTTGTGATCCCAACCACGAGCTGTAGACAAGCTCATACTTACACCACTAGTCCCAAATCCTTCACCTCTTTCTACATTCCAGTATTCTAGCCTACGAGGCCTTACATAATATTAGTGTTTCTAATATAAGTAAATGGAGAAGAAAAAAATAACATCCCAAATCATAATATTGCTCAAACTTTGTCCATTTTTGCTAAGGATATCTTCTGTCCATTTTTAATATCCCCAGATGCAATGATATTCACTTTCGAACACAATATTGTCTCTCTAAGTCAATCCTTCTTGAATCACGAGATGATCTAAATTTTGAAGAATGTTTGTGATATTTGTACCTTAAAGATATCATACTATGGAAGCTCTATTAGATCATGTTCAGAGGTCTAATTTTTCCTATGAAGTGTGTTCCTCAATTATGGCCATGGATCAACATAACAACCAACTAAATGATCTTAGACCAAAAGCTTGGTTTGCACCTTGCTATTTTTCATTCCAAATATAAGGTTTTTGAGTTCAGGAGATAGAAAGTGTAGTCTTTGAAGAAAATCATTATTCAAACTATATGAAAAAGTAGACCGTTAGCCTTTATTGATGATGGCTAAAATTAAAAATAGTAGAATAATTTACGTATTTGAGATCTCGTAAAGCCGCAAATTTTTGATCTCAAGAGGGGACGTTAAACACATCATTTCACACCTTATGTTTAAGCATTTGAAATCTCGTAAAGCTTCAAATTTGTGATCTCAAGGCAGGAACGGTAAATACATCCCTTCACACCTTGTGTTTAAGTATTTGGAATATCATAAGGCCTCAATTTAGTGATCCTAAGGCAGAGATGTCAAATACATCCCTTTACGGCTTATGTTTAAGTAGTTAGAATCTCATAAAGCCTCAAATTTGTGATCTCAAGGCAGGGACATTTGTAACACCTCCGACGCGACTCACAAAGTTCCCTAGAGTATATTTCTTGAATATCTTAATATCTGTGCATCATTCCATAAATGTAACTTTGTGTTCTTTTTTGGGAGACAAAATTGTGCAGAAAAGGGGTAACCTTCGATTTTTAGGCGACCCGTATTGAAAAAATGATTTTTTTCAAGTGATTTGAGCCTAAACCAATAGGGTACTTGATGTGCTACAAAAATACAACACTTTTGATGCTTAAAACTTATGATATTGTATACTCTCAATGCGACATCAGTTGTTTGTATGTGTTTTTGTGTTTAGATTTGTAGGACTACAGGATGTCCATGATTTGGGAATTACAGAAATTGCTAGTTTTTGCTGTTGTATGAGACAGTCCACAGGTCTAAAGCATTCTGCGTTTCATAGATAAGATTTTGTAAGGATTTCCAGTAAGGGGATATTTTCTGAAGTTGAAGTCTACGAACATGCAGACGAGTCATGGAGTAGTTTACGAGTTGTAGAATACCTTTCAAGCCATAAGGATCAAAGAGGTGGACTTGCAGGGAAGTTATTAGACGAAACCCCCTTTACGGGTCGTAAACCACCTTACAAGTCTTAAAGGGGTGTCATAGAAGTGAAGTCCAAAATTTAAGCAGTTGATTACGAGAACTCGACAACGAGCCGTAGAAGACAATATTGGTCGTAAAGTGCTTTCATGGAGTTTGCCGACCAGTTTTCCTAATTTGTTGAGGACTTGTTTTTAATTATTATAAATAGGTCTTTTAAGTTATTTTTCATAAGTTTTCACAAATTCTCACAAGTTTACGTAAGTTTATATTAGTTTTAGGTTAGTGCTCTGAAAACTCAATATTCTTAGAGAGAACTGTGAGAGTTTATTAAGACACTTGTGGTTTAATTCAATATTCAAGTTTGTGATTTTCATTGACATTGGATTTACTTGTTCTTATTTAGGTGTGTAAGTGTTTAATTATGTCTTCTAAATGCATAATCGCTTCATCTACACAAAGCATGAGTAGCTAAATCCACAACTAAGGTTGTGGGAACCATGAAGAACTAACAAAGTAAAATCGGATAATTCACTATTCTTGAAAGGTGTATATACATGTATTAATCAAATCTCTTCATTTTTCATATTTTCTAATGGTTGCCAACATTAAAACCCGCTTAATGTTACTTACTAGACCAAGGTAGTAATGAATAGGAAAAGAGATTAATTAACAGGATTCGATTGATGTGTTCTCATCTAATCAACTAAACTGGGCCATAGGGAGGTTGTACCAGAACTACTAGGTAATGGTTAGTAATGCACACTATGGAAATGGGCCAAGTCGCATAGTGAAATTCGCCTCTCACCTTTGACCAAATGGTTTGGTGAACTTAAATTACTGTCCTGCATGTTATACACTAGACAAGAATTTGGTTATCCGGTGACACTAAGCTGGGGAATTATGGGGAACAATACCCTATTTTCTCTCCTTTATTGATCTTTCTCTCGTGATAGTTAGTTTATTTTACTCATTGATTTTTTCAAAACCACCCCTTCGGGGAATCGAGTTGATTAACTTCTCATATTGCTTGTTGGTGAATTTGTCTTAAGTATACGTATTCCCTGTGGGTTCGATCCTAACCTTGGTTATGTTCTATTTCTTGATAGCGACCGTTTTATCCTCTAAAAAAGAGATGTAACTTGGGCGACATCAAGATTTTGGCACCATTGTAGGGGAATACGGCTAGACTTAGTGAATTCATTAGTAATTCAAGTGTTTATCCTTCCACATTTTATGTTTTTTTTGTTCTTTTTAAATTTTTTTCCTTATTAATAGACACTATTTGTTGAAGAAATATTGGATGATTGTAGTATTGGGATGAGAGGGGTTGTACATAATTTTTTGAATCGCAATGTATACTTCTTAAAAAATTAAAAAATCTCGACTTAGACAACTGTGACACCCCACATCTTAGGTGTACTAGTCATATGCATCCGGAACATTATATGATTTGGTAGAAGGATCACTAACTTTAAAAGTGCCTAACTTTTAGATTGGAGGATTATATCAACGTCTAATGCTTAAGACGAGTGAGTATATGTACATTTTAAGCCAAATTGAGGAGATTGCGTCCTTAAAAGAAGTGAGAAAAAGGGTGAGGTGCTTATAGGACTTAGGAAGCTAACAGGTGAGTCACCTACGTGGTTAGCTTAAATAGGCTAGGTAGATAGAGACGAGGCCCAACACCAAATCTGTTCAAGTCCAATAATGAATAAATCCAAGTTAAGGGTGTAATTTTGGCATTTATTTTAGCATCGTAAAGGGATCCTTTAGGACATATCCCTCCCCAGGATTGGATATTTATTTGATCAATTACAGGCGGCAAAATGCTTTTTAAAAATTGATTTGAGATAAGGTTATCACCAAGTTAGTGTGAAGGAGAAAGATATACCCAAGACATCCTTTAGGACACCTTATGGTCACTTTGAATTTCTTGTTATGTCATTTGGGCTGACAAATGCACCAACAATTTTCATGGATTTAACGAATAGGGTATTCAATACATTCTTGGATGTATTCATGATAGTATTTATAGATGATATTTTGGTATATTCAAGATTAGAAGAGGACCATGCAAATCACTTACGACAAATATTACAAACTCTTCATGATCGGTAATTGTATGCTAAGTTTTTCAAATGTGAATTTTGCTTAAAACCAGTGGCATTCTTGGGACATATTTATATCCGATGAAAGATAAGGGTAGACTCATAAAAGAAAGAGGCTGTGAAAGATTGGCCAAGGCCATCAACACCGATGAATGTTCAAAGCTTCCAAGGGTTGGTAGGTTATTACAGAAGGTTTGTTGAGGGTTTTTCTTCTATTTCTGCACCTCTAACAAAGTAAACACATAAGGCAACCAAGTTCCAATGGAATGATGCAGTGAAAGGAGCTTCCAAGAGTTGAAAAGTAGGCTAACTTCTAAATTTATGCTAGTGCTTCCAGAGGACACGGAGGGGTATGCGGTATATTGTGATGCTTCAGGAGTTGGCTTAGGGTGTGTACTGACACTACATGGCAGGGTAATTGTTTATGCCTCGAGACAACTGCAACCGCATAAGAGAAACTACCCAATGCATGACCTTGAGCTAACAACGGTTGTGTTTGCTTTAAAAATATGGACTATGTGTATGCGGTTCACGTTGACATATATACTGATCATAAGAGCCTACAGTACATCTTTCAGCATAAAGACCTAAATTTAAGACAACGGAGATAACATGGGAGGCTGAGGAAGTGATGAGATCTAAATACCCTTATTTATTTGAAGCTAAAGAGGATGTCCAAGATGCAGAGTTGGGGCATTAGTAGGTACATGTGTTTGAGTACTTATTGTGGTGTCAAAAGTTTGTTTAAATGAAGGTTTAAACTTATTTAACCTATCCAATTATAATAACATTCAGGGACAAATGTTCCTTAGGGGGGAGGATGTAACACCCCACATCTTAGGTGTACAAGTCCTATGTATTCGGAACATGATATGCTTTGGTAGAAGGAGCACCAACTTTAAAAGTGCCTAACTTTTAGATTGGAGGGCTATATTTGCATCTAATGCTTAAGACGAGTGAGTGTACATAAGATATAAGCCAAATTGAGGAGATCACGACCTTAAACGAAGTAAAACAAAGGGTGAGAAGCTTATAGGACTTAGGAAGCTAACAGGTGAGTCACCTACGTGGTTAGCTTAAATAGGCTAGGTAGATAGAGACGAGGCCCAACACCAAATCTGTTCAAGTCCAATAATGAATAAATCCAAGTTTAGGGTGTAATTTTGGCATTTATTTTAGCATCGTAAAGGGACAATATTTGCAGCCCAAGATAAATAGAAAAAAGGCCCAAGTACATTCATAACCCACTTGATGATTTGGGCTCAAACTGAGTGAAGGAAAAAGAGAAAAATAGGCAGCTAAGGCTCATCAAATTGAAACCCAATAAATCCCAAGTGAAAGGGCCAAGTGGGTGCATTAACACCTTGCTAATATGTGGCTTAAATTAGAGGAGAAATTTTGCCAAGAATGTCCCTTTAAAATAGCATAATAACCAGAAACTTCAAGTCATTTATATTTCTCCCAATAGTGTCCCTTTAAAATAGCATAATAACCAGAAACTTCAAGTCATTTAATATAGAACAAAAATCAGATTTTTTAAAGTTTTCTCCTTGCTCTCTCTTGACTTTGCAAAGCAGCCAAAGCATACCTTTAGGGTTCTTGAAGTGAACATAATCCTTGAAGGCTAAGGTAAGTAGAAATACCTATGGTTTAGTATAATATTTCCATGAAAAACATGAGTATGATGATTATACTTGTGCTGGAATTTTGGATAGCATGTGTACTAAAGATGGTTGTACACTTTTCGTGTTTATTAAGAGGCTTTTCTCTTATTGGTTGGCTGGATTATGAAGTAAGGTTTATTCTCTTAACAAGGTTTAGTTTCTGTAGTGATGTAAGAAGGTTGTTGCACCATTTTTATCTTCCACAAAAAAATGAGTTCTTGTATGATATCTTAATTGCGCTCTTAGTAGGGCTAGTAATTGGGAATTGTTGTTGTACGTCCTCCATCTACTTTTGGAAATTTTTTGGACTTTTTTAGGACTTTTTTTATGTGTAAATATGTTGGAGACAGTTTGGTTGAAGTTGAAATAGGTTTGGGATTATTGACTTCGAAATGTAGCGAGAAGACGTAATGTTATGTTGCCTACTTGTGTATTGTGTAGAGTTGTTATATATTGTGCTTTGTGAGCTATTGTAACATTGTTATGGGACTAATAAGTTGTACATGACATGTACATGAGAATGTGTATAGAAGTTGAAAGGTTGAAAGAATACTCTTGGGTTAATAATTACAAGCTTATCGCCCAAGTGTTGTTTTTTATGTGATTGGACTAACAAGACGTGTATATTAGCTACTAATACGACTTTTATCACCTATTATGTTATAGATAAATATTTGGGGGAAAAGGAGGTTACTTTGAGGTAATAACGACATAATACAACGAGGTATGTAAGGCTACTCGTTTCCATCTTATTTGGCATAAAATCTAGGTTTTTCCTTGGAACCTAGATGCACTTACAAAATCCAACATAATTGATAATCATGCCTTCACTGTTTAACATGTTCATATATTCCCATACATAGCCCTTGTCGAATCTGCATACCTACTTTGGATACAAAGATACATGAGTTGTTTTTGCTAAATCAAGTCCACATGTTGTTTCATCCTCTACGCATATCATAAGTTGTGTAACCTACTTTTTTTATTGTGGTATTATCTTGCTTGATTGTTAATATGCCACAAGTTATATCTATAGTCCTACAGCTCCAAAATATTATAACCACCAAAAGAATCATCTCAAAGGTAAAGCCAAAGTTTCTTGTTGATGGGTGGTATCCCAAGGGTGGAAGAATCACCTAACATGGGTCGATCCCGATATTGATTTACCACTGATCAACTGGTCATTTATGTGATATAATGCGCACAGATTATACAGTAAAGAAAGGTAAAGTAATAAAAGTGACATAAAGTATATGATCCCACAATATGACTAAATGTGGTCTCTTATCCTTACACATCAGTGTATAATTTCATTTGAGTTCTTATTTCATATACAATACTTCCTGTCTTACATATTCAGTACATTATCTCGTACTTACTTCCCGTACGGGGGACCTGCATTTCAAGATATATGTACAGGAGCTAGTAGAACTCCCCGGTAGGAGTACAAGATATCCGGTTGTTGCTACTGAGCTCCATGTTACGTCGGGGCTTTGTGTGTCTAGAGCTTATATTTTTGTATTGTATAGTTTATCATGAGGTGGGGCCTGTCCCAATCCTTAATAGATATTGTTACTTATCTAGAGGTCTTGTAGACTATGTAAAGTAAAGTGTGGTCATGTACCGTACCTTAGACATCGTGGTTCAAACGAACTAGTCATACGCATTTCCTTTTAACTTCTTAATACTTTCCAGTTTCATGAAAGCATGTTGAATGTGGAAACCCCTTGTAATGTTCATAGAAAGTGTATGGTGATATGTTGGTTCTCCCGAGCCTTGTCAGCAATGAATGACGATCCGCCTTACTTGGACTTTTGGTGTAACAACAACTATGTACTTTTGTCAGATGTTCATCAATTTGGCTTGGATGTCCACATTTTAAGTAGTGAGTTGAGCACAAAAATTGATATGTTTGATGCGCAACAATCTAGTTATGAATTGTATGAGGAAGAAAAAATGTTTATACCCCAACTTGAAGAGCTAAAATTGGAGGGTCAATTTCTTGATCATACTATTATTGATGTTGTCACTGTTTAGAAAAGTACACGAGAGTTATGTGAAGAAGTAAATAATATTATCTTTAAAAACTCTAGTATGTGCAAAGATAAGGATGTAAATAATAATATTGTTCATGAATTAGGACACACTGGACCTCATTCCAATCATTTTTCTACATTATATTTAGATGATGAGGTATTAATCGAATCATCTCAGCATATAGACGAATGTAAGGAGGAGGAAATATATGGTTATATTCTTGAATTTATTGGGCACAAATCAAAAATTTACATTCCTCATTTAAAGGCTAAGAAGTACACATATGATCTTTATTGTTTGTTTTTCTTATTTTTATACCACCAATAGAAAATTGAAAAAGAAATTAGGGGTGAAATTCATAAGTTCAAGGTGGAAGAAAAAGTGGATGGTCCTTACCTAGTAGTGTAACTTCTTATTTTCATTTTTTATAGTCTAATCATTTTTTGTTTTGTGCCAATTTTATTTTTGAAGATTTATAGGAAGTCTGAGTATCCAAATTTGAAACTTGGGAGGCAACCTAAGGAATACTGGTGCTTAGGCACCGACGTATGTTTTTTTGACCCCTTGTGATCCTTTTTTTTTTTTGCTTTTGTGCATTGCGGATAATGCACATCTTTTTCGATGGGGTATGGGTAGTTATGGGCCTCAGTGAAGTCTGAGTAGCTTGGGTCCATAACTACACTAATTTTTTATCCCAAGGTTTTCTTGCCTATGTTTATTTTCCCTGTGGATATTTAATTTCTGTTAAACTGGCATGTTTAGGATATTTATATAATAAGTGTAACATATAGTACCAATACTTGTGGCATATAACATGTTTTTGTGTTTTGTTTTAAAAAATGGTACCCACCAAAAAAATTTTGATTAGTAGTTAGATAGTAACATGCATATTTAGGTGTTTGACAATATTCATTCTAATAAGTATGGGTAAATTGAGATAAGAAGCATAATCTGAGACTCTTTCGTTGATAATATATGCAGTGCCATATGATTGTGCGCTTTATTTCATAAATTCATGTATTTTATGCTAATTCAGAACTACCTCGGTTACTCTAAGTTAGATTGTAGATTAGTTGGATTAGGAAAGGATCGTAGGCCATTATTCTTAAATAGTCCACTTTAGCCTAAAAATAACCAACCAAATCGATGATATATCCCTTATTCCTAATGTTTGAGCTTAACATGTACCTATTCTTTCAAATCACCTGATTAACCCAGCCTTATCTAGTGAAAAATCCTGAATTCGACCCTGGTCCTTCCTTGAACATTGTGTACCTTGACTAATGCAAATAGCCTAAGTTGAGGGTGGCTATCAAAAGTGGCCCTAGTTCTGAGGATGGATAGTGTGCACCTCAACACAAGCCAAAAGCCTAAGTTGAGGATGGCTAGTGTAAGGGTAAAGCACAAAATAAGGGAGATGAGTTAGGAATACAAAGAAAAGGGAGAAAAATCATGTACTGGGTGGAAAAAAATGAAAGATTCCTTAATTGAGATCTAAAAAGCAAAAGGAAGTGTAAAAACAAGGCTTAAACATTGAAAAATGAAAAGAAAGCACCTAGAAAAGCTTGAAAAGAGGAAAAAGGGAGAATAAGGTGAAAATAATAGAGTTGGTAGGGCGAAAGTGTAGAAAAATGAAGTTTCAAAGACAGTCTTTAGTCACTATCTTTGTAAAATATAATACCAAAGCCCCCTGAGCATACGTTACAAGCGTATAAAGTCCTGTAGTAATCCCAGTCCAATTAGTTGAAGGTATGAGTCAAAAGTATAGGGGAAAGCCTATGGAATTAGTCATCATACATCAATATATGTTGTGAGAGTGAGTGAATTTGCACAATCCAAATGATAAAACATGGAAATATCATTGAGTGTCAGATATGGGACTTCTTTCTGTGAAGGCACTTGTATTGCATTATTATTAATAAGACTTGTTCAGTGATTGTGGATTGTTGATAGTACCTTGCGTTCCATCATTATGTTGTCACAAGCACCAGTTTGTATTGGTTTGCTAAGTAGCTATCTAATCCTGTTTTGAAGAGTTGGTGTGGGTATCTAAGTCTGAGATGTATGTAATGTATGCCATTTAGTTGACGGCTGTGTGTGACTGTATTGTCTATATAGATTGAGACTGTCACTTGAGGACAAGCAACAATTTTAAGTTGAGGGTGTTGATGTGCTGCCAAAATACAACACTTTTGATGCTTAAAACTTAGGATTTTGCATGCTCTCAATGCGACCTTAGTTGTTTTTATGTGTTTTTGTATTTAGATTTGCAGGATTACAAGTTGGCTATGATTTGGGGAAACAATTATAGAAGTTGCTAGTTTTTACTGTTGTATGAGAAATTCTACGGGTCTTAGAGCATTTTATGAGTTGTAGATAGATTTCATAAGGATTTCCAGTGAGGGGCTATTTGCTGAAGTTGAAGTCTATGAACATGCAGACGAGTTGTGGAGCAGTTTACGAGTCGGAGAATACCTTTCGTGCCATGAGTATTAGAGAGGTGGACTTGTAGGGAAGTTATCAGACGAAACCCCCTTTATGGGTCATAACCACCTTACGAGTCGTAAAGGGGTTCCATAGAAGTGAAGTCCAAAATTTAAGCAGCTGATTACGAGACCCCGACTATGAGCCGTAGAAGACAATGTGGGTTGTAAAGTGCTTTTGTGGAGTTTGCCAACCTATTTTCCTAATTTTTTTAGGACTTGTTTTTAATTTTTATAAATAGGTATTTTAGGTTATTTTTCATAATTTTTCATAGATTCTCACCAGTTCATTTTAGTTTAGATTAGTTTTAGGTTAGTGCTCAGAGAACTCAATATTCTTAGAGAGAAAATTGTGACAGAGTCGTTGAAGATGCTTGTGGTTTAATTCAATCTTCAAGCTTGTGATTTTCATTGATATTGGATTTGCTTGTTCTTAATTTAGTTTTATAAGTGTTTGATTATATCTTCTAAATTCATAATCTCTTCATCTACACAAAGCATGAATAGCTAAATCCATAACTAAGGTTGTGGGAACCATGAAGAACTAATAAAGTAAAACTGGATAATTCACGATTCTTGAAAAGTGTATATGCATATATTAATTAACTCGTTTCATTTTGCATGTTTTTTATGGTGGCCAACATTAGAACCTGCCCAGTGTTACTGACTGGACCAAGGTAGTAATGAATAGGAAAAAAGATTAATTAACAGGATTCAATTGAAGTGTTCTCGTGTAATCAACCAAACTGGGCCAAGGGGAAGTTGTACTGGATTTATAGGTAAGGGATAGTAATGCACACTATGAAGATGGGCCAAGTCGTATAGTGAAATTCGCCTCTCATCTTTGACCAAAGGGCTTGGTGAACTTAAATTACCGTCCTACATGTTATATACTAGACAAGAATTAAGTAATCCGGTGACATTGAGTTGGGGAACACAATACCCTAGTTGCTCTCCATTATTGGTCTCTCTCTCGTGATAATTAGTTAATTTATTTTTCTCATTGATTTTTTCAACCCCCCCCCCCATTTAGGGAATTGAATTGATTAACTACTCTGATTGCTTGTTGGTGAATTTGTCTTGAGTCTACATATTTCCTATGGGTTCGACCCTAACCTTGGTTAGGTTCTACTTCTTGACAGTAGCTGCTTTATCCTCTAAAAAGGAGGTGTAACTTTGGAGACATCAGTACACGACCAATCCACGTCACATATTTGGTCTCCTAAAGTACAAGAGTGCCTCAAACTCATTTCTAGGACAAAACAGGGAAAAATTAAACTTTGCGCGACTTTCTTACAACACTTGATAACTTACTCACGATCTTGTAAGATGAAATAAGCCTATTTGACTAGATCGCTAAGAGAATAGTAGAATGAAGAAGACAAGAGAGCTTTAAGAGAAGACTTGTTTTATAACATTGCAAGATTGCTCACAATTTTTTGGATTTCCCTACAAATGAATGACCCGTACAATTAATACTACTTTCTAGGGACTAAAGTACAAATAATATTTACTTTACTAGTCCCTTAATATTTACAAATTAGTCCCTATTCTAGAAGGCTCCACATACCTTGATTTTTTCCAATAGTCTTTAAGAGTTGACGATATTGCTCTAGAGTCTTTCTTAAAGATCTCCTTGACTCAAGATGTAATGACCCGACCTAGGGGCGTAGCCATCACACGGCAAAAGAAATACTTGAAGGCACCTCACACAAGCCATCTCAAGCATCTTAAGCATTCATAGGTATTCAACAAAACATTTAGGGAAAAATAAGGGGAATGATACTATGGGCCTTTTAAAGTAATGAAGCAACATTAAAAAGCAATACTATAACTAACACTCATTGTGCATAAGTAAACTAACTACTACATCGATGGACGGAACCGGTAGCGGTCAATTTTGATCAAATAAGAAAAGAATCCATAATTGTTCAACACAGAAAGTAAACGCCTCAAAAAGGCTAAAACATATTATCTCAAAAATAAATACAAGATAGTGTGGAATAATAGCAGAGTCTTGAAGTAAGGGCTCACCCGAAATAACAATGTTAGTCTTGAACTCTAAATACTTGCCACGAGCCGGTGGAGGAGTTTATGTCCCTACATAGCTAAATCATGCATGCTAAATATGTGTAAGTACATTGGAATATGCTAACTATGTGAGATGCAATGCATGTATAAACCTGTAATGCCATCATTCATAAATGTAATATATAAATATGTATGAGATGAAAGATACATAAAGTGAGTTTACGCATGCACAAGGAATATAGCTTAATATGAATAAGAGCCGATGCATTAGAAATCACATGTAACGAAAACATATCATAGGATCATGAGCTTATGGGAGAAGACCTTAACCAACATTTAAGACCATGTGAGCTACTATATGGAATCAAAAATAACCCCCTACATTGGTATGGGAAGACCACTTGTCCGGTGGAACTTCATCAACTTCGCATGCATCTTAATAACATAAATGGCCTAAGTGGATCCTCCAGCCTAGCTTACAAGGGCTCCTATGATGGCACATAGTTAGGAACTCTGAGATTTAGCTTGATGGGTCCTGCCTCAACAAACGGGATGAAAGACAATCTCAAGTCCACTTAGTGCTAAGTCATCCCATGAAATATTTTAAATATAACTTAGAATCATAAGTAGAAATCATTGGAGTAGCTCGAACTTAAGAACCACCAAGTGAGAATTGTCCTTCATCTTGGGGACCTTTCTTAAATATCTTTTTAGGGAAATTGTCAACATGCTTATATCTTTGATAGATCTTTACTTTAAAAGTTAACTTTAATGCCCTAATCATCATTTTAATCATGCAAGACTTTTCTTAAAAACTAGGTAGGTGTCACGACCCATACCTAGGGTCTAGGAGTGACATGGCGAATGAGGACCCGAGAGTCCCCAAACAAGCCTCAAAGTATCTTAATTCACATCATCGGTTCGAAAGCGTACTCAAATAATAAATACATGGGACTGGAAAGTAGGACTCACGCTATGGGGATAATTCGGGGCTTGGGATCTTTCGCATCTTATTATACCATCAAGTCTTAAGACCCATGGCCAAAACACATAAAAATACTCCATGGGTGACCAAGCCATAACATAATCTTCAACATAGCACTTAGCATATAATCGTAAAGGAGCTTACAAAATGTCCAACAATATCTCTAATCATAAGATAGGTCGGGGGCCAAGACATAACCCGGGCTCATCCTCAAAGTGAATAAAATAAGTAAAACATTATAGGTAAAGGAGTGGTGGCTTGTGCTTGGAAAATAGGACTCACCACAACAAGCGAAACTTGAGATCCGAGCTAAACGTCGAGCGGTGGATGATCGTATCACACGGTCCCTACATGGTAATATCTTGTAGGCATAGAGTATGCATTAGTACGTTTAAATGTACTAACTATGCGGGGCATGCAATATGAAAGGAAAATGATTTTAACTTGCACAAAATTCCATATGAAAAACCATAGAGTAGCCATAACCCACATATACTAGCACTCAAAGAATCACTCCTTGCTCGAATTGTGTAAAGAGAGGGTTGTACCCATCTTCATCAATACACATGTAGCTCATGACATAACTTTGTATAGGGAAGGTTGTACCTTTCCTCATCTATACATTGTGTAAAGGGAGGGTTGTACCCATCCTCATCAATACACACTTAGCTCGTATAACCATGTGCATAGGGAAGGTTGTACCTTTCCTCATCTATGCCTTGTGTAAAGGGAGGGTTGTGCCCATCCTCATCAATACACACTTAACTCATATATACATGTGCATAGGCAAGGTTGTACCTATCCTCATCTATGCATTGTGTAAAAGGAGGGTTGTGCCCATCCTCATCAATACACACTTAGCTCATACATACATGTGCATAGGGAAGGTTGTACCTATCCTCATCTATGCATTGTGTAAAGGGAGGGTTGTGCCCATCCTCATTAATACACACTTAGCACATACATACATGTGCATAGGGAAGGTTGTACCTATCCTCATCTATGCATTGTGTAAAAGGAGGGTTGTGCCCATCCTCATCAATAAACCCATGTAATTACATACTCATGCAAGATTTCACATCATATACATACCCATATAATTCATATTCATGTAGAAGTCAAGTTCATAGTACTATCAATTCATATCATGATGGTGTTCAACTTATATCATGCTTGTGTTTATAGATTCTTACTCAATTCTTGTTCATAACCATGATTTTCATCAAAACATATGCATAAACATGTTTGGGTTCTAACCTACTTCATAATTTTCATACAAACCAACATCCATGAATGCATATGCGTGAGTGATGTGCGAATGGCATGGGTAATAAAGAGTAAATCTAAAATCAGCATTTATAATATGAAATCTAGAAAATCCATATAAAAATCATAGTGTAGATCACCCATGCATAAAACAATCTTTAAGGGGACAAGCATATTAATAATTTGCATAACTCAATGTGATTCATCATAATAGCGCTTAAAATAACTTAAAAATCATGAGTAATGTACAGCCCATGCATTGATTGAAGTTAATAAGATCAAATAGTGAAAATCCACATTTAAAGTGACTAGAATTAATGAAATAGCTTGAAAGGAATTTTGGGTCTTCTTGGTTGAAAGGGACCAAGAATCAATCCCACATACCTTAGCTAATAGAGAAGATTTGAGAAGAAATTTGGCAAAGAAAGAGTTCTTCCTTGATCCCCAAGCTTAATTCCCATTAGAGTTCTTTGAGAGAAACTTGAGTGAATTTGTGAATGTGAGGAATGGATTTTGAATGATAGGGATGAAGTTTAGGTAATTAGGAGGTCTTTAGGTAGCATAGGAAATCAAAAAAGACCCTTAGAATAAACCATAATTACGAAAATGCCGTAAATGAAACGAGTGAAAAATTAACTCGTCATGACTCTATGGCCCTTACACGGCCCGTGAAGCACTTCACTGGCCGTGTAAGTTCCCATGAAGCCATACTTAGACAATTTCTGCAAGTTCCCTTAAGGCAAGCATGTTTCCAATGAGTGTTGTACGGACCATGTGAAGTTTCACGGGCCATACAAGAGTTTGTATGGAGGTACCAGGCTACGAGGCATGACTTCACACTTAGAATATGATTTTCCAAAGAAATTTCATGATACACTACCCACACGATCCATGAAAAGTTACACGACCCGTGTGGCTTTCCTTGGCAAAAAGGGAGGAACACAACACAAGAGGTCTTTACAAAAATGAGCATAACTCCTTGGTCGGAACTCGGAATCGGGTGAAACCAAGGGCGTTGGAAACCTAATTTAAAGAGCTTCAATTTGGTAGGTTGTAGCCCACCCAGTTCATCTTGTGCTAAGAGATGTGACAATTTAAAGTTGACCCTTCCACCGAATCATATGAAAAAAATATAGAAATGGAACAAATCTGAACTTGGCTTGATGTAGGAGACTTATGATGACCCTAAAACACATAAATAAGTTTGGATTGAAGGTTGAAAGTGACCTTAGCTTGAGCTTAAAGGTTCTATTCTGAGCGCACAACTTGCGGAGTATTACAGTAGGCTAGGATTTTAAAATGGAACAAACATAAATCACATAAAACATGAGGAAATTTCTCTTTTTTAGGACAATCGAAAATTCCCACGCTTCATCATTATCACAACTCATCATCAGGGCCATCATCAATATCTCAAACATGCATATATTTCGTAAAATAATTGTAGGATATCATGAATAGCATTTAATAACATAAAACATCATAAAATCAACATAAACATGCATAATTCTTAAAGGAACTTAAAAAAAGGTAAAATACTTGAAAATGATCTTTATGGGTGGAAGGGTACCCATAAATCAACTCACATACCATAAAAGACTTCAAAAAAATAAACTTGGAACCTTTGGTGATGAACTTTGAAACCCTAGTTCTTGCCTTACCTTTTCCTTGAGAGCTTTTACCTTAGGAAAATTTCAGAGTTGAGAGAATGGAGAGAATAAGGGCTTCTTAGGGTTTAGGACCTGATTTAAGACCCCTTGGGATCCCAAAAAATGATTGAGTTTAGTAATAGAAATGATAGAATTGACCAACTGCCCCTCATGAAAAACTATCGGATTCATTTACGAAAACCCATTTATGGGTCATAATTCTCGTCCTTCTGGTAACACGTTTGAAATCTCTAAAACTAACTTTACTGGACTCAAATCAACAAAACCTTATTACAGGTCATGTAACATCTTAGGAGTCGTGGTTGGACACGTAGAGTCCATCCACACTTAGCCATTTTTCTTATTTTCTTGGTCTTATTCCATAAAGGGATTCTATGGACCGTGAATCTTCCTACGAGAAATCTGGTAATACATAGGTCACCTTCCAGCAAACTCCAAACTTCCATCATGTCTGATAGTCTTACTCAGGACCCTATCTACGGATTGTAATATATCCTACGGGTTGTCACTTGGTCTGTGGGTTACCCCACACTTTGAAAAGTTTCCTTTCCCTAAAGACTCATGTTTAAGGACCATTTCTACGGTCCATATGTACACCTACGGGCCATATGTTGCCCTCGTGAACCTGACTTCAAGACATTTTTTGGTCAATTTTTTTACATTCGAGGCTTTTAAATTGGGGGTTGTTACAATATCTCCCTTTTGGGAATATTCATTCCTGAATGTACTTAAAGGCATGCTCTAAAGTGTAAACTAGTAGCTAACAACCCAATATGCTTGCAAAAATGCAAGTTAAACATCATTTCACAAAAATTTCAAACCATGTCTCAAAATAGTCCATAAACATAATAATAAATGCATACAACATGTAACACTATAAGGCATAGAATTTAAGGTTTTAGAAAGAATTTATTAAAACCTTAGGCTTGAGTAGAGTGGAATAGGTAAGGATAACACTTTATCATATCCGCTTCCGCTTCCCATGTAGCACCCTCAACTTGTTGGTTTCTCTGAAGTACTTTGACAGATGCAACTTCCTTGTTCCTTAGTTTTTTTACTTGCTCATCTAGAATTTCAACCGGTACCTCCTCATAACTCAAATTCTCTTCAATATTCACATCATGCAAAGGAACTACGGAATTTGAATCACCTATGAATTTTCTCAACATTGACACATGGAAAATCGGATGAATCAAATGCAAATCATTGGGTAGATCTAACTCATAAGCCACTTTTCCCACTCTTCTTACCACCTTATAGGGATCCACATACCTAGGGATCAATTTCCCTTTCTTACTGAACTGGATCATACCTTTCAGCGGAGACACCTTCAAGTAGAGCCAATCACCCACTCAGAACTCAAGTTCCCTTCTTCTCACATCGGAGTAGGACTTTTGTCGGCTTTGGGCTATTTGTAATAGCTCTCTTATTCTTTTAGTTTCTCGATAGCATTTATTACCAAGTCTGATCCTATTAATGTCACCTCACCGACTTCAAACCACCCAATGGGTGATGTACACCTTCTACCATAGAATAACTCTAATGGTGTTATCCATATACTGGCATGAAAGCTATTGTGGTAGGAAAACATGATAAGTGGAAAATGCTTACCCCAACTCCCCTTAAACTCCAACACACAAGCTCTCAACATATCTACAAATGTCTGAATAGTCTTTTCAGCTTGTTCGTCAAGTTGGGGATGAAAAACGGTACTAAACTTCACCTTAGTACCAAGACCCTTTAGAAAAAACATCCAAAATGAGAGGTGAATTGGACACTATGATCCAATATGATGGACAATGGAACTCTATGCAACCTCACAAACTCTTGAATATACAAGCGAGTATAGTCCTAAGCATTAAATGTAGTCTTAACCGATAAAAAAAACCAACTTTGTCATGTGGTCCACTATCATCCATGTGGTGTCAAAATACTTTTTGGTCTTTGGCAACCCAACTACAAAGTTCATGTTGATCTCTTCCCACTTCCTGTAGTGACCCAAACTCTGTATGACCTTAATGGAGCTTGGAAACTTGGTTCCAGAAAGTTATTGACTAAGGTGACACTCTAGGGAAGCCTCCATAGGCTATGTGAACATCTATGGACCATGTAGAGGTGCCTTGAGGTGGTCCTTGGCCTTGTGTGAAGAGCGTTGGCATTTATGTGGAGTTTAAGACCAAGGTTTCACCTCACATCTGCACATGATCCCTGTGAGGCTTCACAGATCGTGTGGTGAACCGTGTGGAGGGCCTTGGCCTTGAAACCCACATTTTGGCCAAGGAACTTCACACATGGACCTCTCACGGACTGTATAGCCTTTCACAGTCTGTGAGGCCTTGTATGGGCATCGGAATGAAAAATTTTAAAGTATTGGATCACCTTCTTGGAACTTTGTCATTGAAAAATTTTCTAAGTGGAGTTTCACAGGAGGACACATGGTATGTATGACCTCTCATGGGTCATGAAGCCCTCTGTATGGGTGTTGGCATGCAATTTTCTAAGTATGGAATTCCATTCGCTAAGCCTTTCACAACAACCGATAGAACGATTATTTTTAAATGGTTATATTACTTAGCACAAAAGGAACTGGGTGTCCTACAACCTATCATATTGATGCTCTTGAATTATCTTTCCAACGCATTCAATTTCACCTAATTCCGAGTTTGGATCAAGAAGTTATGCCCATTTTCGTAAAGCCTGTCCGTGTAGAGTTTCCTGTGATTTGGCTAAGTGTGGCTTCACGGGAGGGTTCACGGTCCGTGAGACCTTGTATGGATCATAAGACCTTCTCACAGGACCTCTGTCAACAATTCTTTTCCACTTCATTAATGGTTTTTTGTAATTATGGCTACTCCTAAGAGGCTTTTGTAACTTCCTATGCTATCCTAAGACATTCAAATGACCAAAACTCTTCTCCCCTCACTCAAATTCATTCTCACACTTAGAATTTATATTCAATCTCTATCTCAAGAACAACCCTAAGGTGAACATTGAAGGCTTAAGGAAAGAGTCTTCTTCTTTATCAAATTTCTTCCCATTTATTCTTAGTTAGTTAAGGTATGTGGGATTGATTTATGGTCCCTTTCAACCATGAAGATCCCAAACTTTTTTCACTCTTGGATTTATGATATTTATGCTTATTTTGAATATGGGCCTTTAAATTATTGTTTATTTGATTCAATGATATATGGGCTACGCTATATTGTGGATTTTAAATTAATTTAAGCCCTAATATGTTAAATTGCATGAGTGTTATGAAAATTTGAATATGCATTATCCTTTTAAAGTTTGATTTAAGAATAGATAATCTAAATTGTGATTTGAGTATGGATTTTACTTAAGAATTTACTTAAATCTTATATTGTATTGTTGATTTATGATTGAATCTTTATTTCCCATGTTATTCTCATATCATTCACGACATATGCATACATGAGCACTGGATTTTGATGAAAATAATTCAATGGGTTAAGCCCACATATGTTTATAAATATGATTTTGATAAAAGTATGATTAGGACAAGAATGTGATCATATAAATGATTGTAATATGGCTCTTTGAGCATCTTCGGTGTTTACACCATTCCAATATACGTGAATGAGTCATTCCTAGGCATGAGAACTATGATTTTAGACTATGTTTAGCGTTTGAGCCCAAGCATGCATTGAAACGATATGGACGACTTGTGTCTCTTTTGGAAGCATGTATATGTATAAGTATTCTTGTGGGTTGTTTGACTTTGGACCGATGGATTGGAGGCGTCACGGCTATCCCCAAGGGTCCTCTGTCACAACCCGAGGTTAGGGTCTAGATATGACACTGCATTGGCCTGCCCGAATGATATAGAGCGCTCATATCGTAATCCTTTAGGGGTTCTAACCAACTCCTTTAACTTAAATTGAGATCTTTCTAAATGAATACATATTGCAAACTCTTAGGATCAGTGAACACATCAACATAAACCCCATATAAGTAATGTCTCCAAATCTTTAAAGCAAAAGCCATCGCTGCTAATTCAAGGTCGTGCATTAGGTAATTACGTTCATTCACTTTCAATTGCCTTGATGCGTACATAATTACCTTACCATGATGCATAAGCACACATCCCAATCCAATCTGTGAGGCATCATAGTACACCATAAATCCCTTCAACCCATTTGGTAAAGTTAAAACAGGGGCCAATGTGAGTCGATCCTTTAAAGTTTGAAAACTCCGCTCGCATTCGTCTGACCACACAAACTTAGCCTTCTTCTAGGTCAACTTAGTCAGTGGAGATGCAATAAATGAAAATCCTTCAACAAACCTTCTGTAATATCAGGCCAACCTAAGGAAACTGCAAATATCTTACGGTGTCAACGGTCTGGGCCAGTTCTTCACGACCTCGGTCTTCTTCGCATCCACCTTGATACCATTACCAGACACCACATGACCAAGGAAAGCCACTTCACCCAACCAAAATTCGCATTTTCTAAACTTGGCATACAACTTCTTCTCTCTTAAAGTGTGGAGGAGCATTCTCAAGTGATCCTCATGCTCCTACTCACTTTGGGAGTAAATGAGAATGTTATCAATGAAGACCACCACAAAACTATCGAGAAATAGCTTAAACACCTGATCTATTAGATCTATAAACATGGTCGGAGCATTGGTTATGCCAAACGACATCACCACAAACTCAAAGTGCCCATACCTTGTCCGAAAAGCAATTTTGGGGATATCATGCTCCCTAACCTTCAACTGAAGATACCTAGAACGAAGATCAATCTTTGAGAAATGAGTAGCCCCTTGAAGCTGATCGAACAGGTCATCAATCTTGGGTAATGGGTACTTATTCTTAACGATTACCTTATTCAATTGCCTGTAATCAATACACATCCGAAGAGTTTCATCCTTCTTTATTACAAACAATACTGGAGAACCCCAATGGCGATATACTGGGCCGAATGAAACCTTTCTCCAACAAATCCTTTAATTGCTCATTTAATTCTTTCAATTCTATCGGTGCCATACGATAAGAAGGAATGGCAATAGGCTAAGTTTCCAAAAGAAGATCTATGCCAAAATCTACCTCTCTTTCGAGAAGGATGCCTGGTAAGTCTTTAGGGAACACATCCAAAAATGCATTCACCATAGGGACCGACTTAAGAGTGAGAACTTCGGAATCCGTATCCTTAACCCTCACAGTGTGATAAATGCACCCCTTAGAAATCATTCTCTGTTCCTTGAGGTATGAAATAAATCGACCTTCAATAGAGGAGTCACCACCATTCCATTCGAGAACGGGCTCACCGAGAGGTCAGAACTTGATCTCCTCGGTTCTATAATCTATTGGGGCATATGATGCATGCAACCAATGCATCCCAAGAATTACGTCATAATCGAACATCTCAAGTTCAACAAGATCACACGGAAAACTTTTGTGCAACACAGAACCGGGGCAACCATGATAGACTCTATGTGCAACAACAGATTCACCCATGGGAGTATAAACTGAAAAAAGGTCCCTCAAAACTTTGGGACTCAAACTAAATTTAACAGCTCATAGAGGAATTACAAAAGATAAATTTGCACCCGGATCAAGCAAAATATAATCATCAAAATCAAAGACTTTCAACACATCGGTCACAACATCTGGAGCTTCCTTAACATCTTAGTGGGCATGGAGTATGTAGATACGGTTGTTCCTTGGGGTAACACCTTGGGGAGCTCTTTGTTGGCCTTCCCCACCTTAAGCTACCTGACCATGGCCTTTACGGGCATTTCTAGGACAATCAGCAGCCTTATGATTTTTATCACTATATCTGAAGCAAACATCCAAATCTCTCCACCATACTCATGTGTGGGGCTTCCCACACCTATCACATAGAGGATGCCCTTTACCACTACCTGATGCTCTAGAAGGAGGCACCCGATCATTAGCGACCTAAATACTAGAACTTTGACCATGTTAGAAGCGACCGAAACCACCACTTTAAGAACCAGAGAATCCACCATCAAAGCGTGTCCTCTTGGAATCGTGGACCCTTCTTTCCTTGAGTTTCTCCCCTTCGATTTGTTCAGCATACACCATGGATATGGCAATGTCCATATCTCGTATAAGCATGGTTGTACGACATTCTTTCACAAGCAAATCAGAGTAACCTGAAACAAACTTATGCATTCTTGCACGGGTGTCAGCCACAAGGGACAGAGCATACTTATGAAGCTACATGAACTTGAGGGCATAGTCCATTACACTCATACTCTCTTATTTGAGATTGATAAACTCGGTCATTCTGGCCTCACTAAGCTTAAGTGGGAAGAAGCGATCAAGGAAGGGAAATTTGAACTCTTCCTAATTAACATCACCACCACAAACTCTTTCCAAAGAACATTGAGTATGCCACACTTGGGCCACATCTTTCAACTGATAGGCAGTCAGTTCAGCCTTCTCTTCAGAATTGACACCTATGATGTTCGGTATCTTGGTAAGTTCATCAATGAACTCCTGAGCATCCTCATCAGCCTTTGACCCGTGGAACTTCGGGGGATTCATTCGGCTGAAATCCCTCACCCTAGAATCAGTTGTAGGGTCCTGAGGAAAGTTAGCCTGCCTTTCTTGAGAAGTTACCACCTGAGAAATCATGTCGAAGGCTATACAGAATTCATTATTTGAGATAGGTGCATCCACATGCTCGTGAGGAGCTTGATCTTCATTAGCTGGAGTCGGCCTTGGTAGAGGGGGTCTTCCTCGAGGCATCTTCTAAATGGATCAATGACACTGTCAAATAAGGAAACTAAATATACTAGCCATAGCATGACAAAAGACATGAAGAAGTGAGGCAATTCCTAAAACATCTTCGTAACCTCCCACTCATAGATATGGTGCACTTCACACCCATGAATAGAACTCTACTCAACGCGGCGTGTTGGATTTCGAGGATCATTTATAAACCTAGGTCTTTGATACCATCTTTTGTCATGATCCAGGGTTAAGGTCTAGATGTGACACGGCGAATGAGAACCCGAGAGTCCCCAAACAAGCCTCATATATAAACATCCACATCATTGGTTCAAGAATAACATTTAAACATACATATATATACATATATAGTCAATGGGATACATAAGCAAAATATCAGTCATAACAAAGAGTTCTCAGAAAAGTTTACACAATATCCAACAATGCCTCTAGTCAAAGAACGGGGGGCTAGGACAAGTTTCGGGCTCACCCTCAATAGGTAAGAACATTTTAAAATAGCAAAAAGAAAGGTAGTTGGCTCTTCCCCAAAATACGGGACTCACCACAGCAAACTTTGGGATTGGGCTATTCGTCTACCTGTTGGTAATCAAAGTGCTCGGGCCCTACATAGTAAAATCATGGAGGCATAGAGTATGTGTTAGTACGTTTGAATGTACTGAGTATGTGGGCATCCAATGCATATGACTTACCAAACTTGCATTCGATGTTAGACAACAAAGGCACATAATATAGAAAAATTATATATTTAATAGATAAATATATACAAGATGCCATAAAATTCATGATGTATGAAATGTGATAATGCTCATATATAATGGGGATGGACTGTAACCGACATATCAAACCCATGCGAGCTATTGCATGAATTTGACCGATTGGGACCTCCCACCAGTAGGGAGAAGATTAATTGCGAAAGGAAATCGACATCACACCGACCTACCATTTCGGTGGATGGTCACCTTCTATACGGACCCACCATTTTGGAAGGATTTGCAGCCTTTTTCATATTATATCATGTTTTCATATACGTATAACCATTCCTTACGACCTGGTCATTTCAATAATGGTGAACGTTCCTATGTTAGCACATAGTTCAAGGAAAGAGAGAGGGCCCTTGGGGATAACCCTAACACCCCCAATCCATCGGTGCTAAGCCAATAACAACCCACTTGAATACTTATGCATATACGTGCTTTCAGGAATTGCAATTTTCAGTTCAAACCATTCAATGCACATTTAGGCTCAAATGCCAAATCATGGTTCATACTTGTAAATACTCAAGCAAGGAGTAGCTCATTCGCATATATGTAACGGTGCAAGCACCCATGTTTCTCAATGAGCCTGAATTAAAGACATATCTATGATCACCTTTTTGTCATAGCCAATATCTTATCAAATTATTTCATCAAATAGTTGGGCTTAACCCACTTTATAGTTTTCATACATCAATGTTCATGGATACAATGCAATGCATAATGTGAGTATTGCATGAGTAACATAGATACATGTAGAAATTTAATATCACAAAACTAGATTTAGTAAACCCATAATTAAATCCACATATCAATTGTAGTATAGATCACCCATGCATAAATCAACTTTAAAGAGGGACATGCATGTTAATACTTTATAACTCAAAGTAAATCATCATAATAGTGATCAAAGTAAATTGAAATCATAGGTAAAATACAGCCCACACATCAATTAGATTTAATGAAATCTCATATTTAAGGTGACTAAAATTCATTAAATCAATTGAAAGGAATTTTGGGTCTTCTTAGTTGAAAGGGACCAAGAATCAATCCCGCATACCCTGATTAAGGAGTTGAATTTGAGGGATGAATTAGGCTTGAATTGGACTCCAATGGACCCTTAGCTTTGATCCTTGAAAGAGGTGTGTAGAGAGGAGTAGGGAGGTGATCTTGTGAAGGTAGAATGTTTTAGGAGAATAAATTGAGAGGGGAGGGGTTTCAGCTGAATTAGGATTTAGGATAGGTAAAAGGTCATAATTCATCATTAAAACAACCCAAAACTACATAAACGCCATTAATGAAACCGACCAAATTAGTCCCATCAAGCTCACATGGTCCACTACACGGTCTGTGAAATGTCATACGGACCATGAACAGTGGTCGTGATCCCCTACTTAGACTCTCATGGAGGAAAAAATCATGAAGCTAAGTGGTACCACATGGATGACTACACGGTCTGTGTGACTTCACACGGGTCATGACACCGATCGTGTAACGATACTTGAAATAATTTTTACATGATAAAGTTACGAGATAGTACTTCCATACTTAGAATAATTCTTGCATAGTGAGTTACACAGAGAGCCACATGGACCATGTCAACTCACACGGACCGTGTGAGTGTCTGTGTGCCTTCACTTGGCCACAGTTCCCTTCCATCCTAAAGTTGTCCTAATCGTAAACTGGGCCTAGTGCCTCTTCACGAGAGGCCACATGGTCTGTGTGGTTTCACACAGACTGTGCAGGCCCCTCCGTGGAGTGGTGCCTAGCAGTTCACCTGGGAAAATTTAGGACACTTGGGGTAAAGCCACTCAAAAAATTCGAGTCCTTACATCCTCTCCCTTTCTTTGAACTATGTCCAGCATATGTATATGGTAGCTATTACTGAAATGACTGGGTCGTATGGAATAGCTACACATTTTAATATGATATGATATGATTTGATATGAAAGTCCTTCTGAAAAGCGAGGTCATAAGGAAGGTTTCCTTCACACCGAAAAGATGGGGTCATAAGGTGTGGTGTTGATTACCTTGGCAAGTAATTTTCTCTTACCGATGGGAGGTCTACATCAGAATAATTCATGTAATAGCTCACATGATTTTGATTTTTTGATTATAGATTATGGAATTTCATGCATCATGGGTTTCATGGTATATTGTTGTATTACTTCTCTCTGTTATATACCTCTCTTTCAATATTATGTGCTCTTTTCATCTAACATTGAATGTAGATTTAGTAAGTCATATACATGTTATGTCCGCATACTTAGTACATTCAAATGTACTAACACATGTTTTTTGCCTACATAATTTAAGCATATAGGGACCGGAGACTACCTGTATCTATCGTTGGATGACTAGATTTGATTTGAGATACTTGTTATAGTGAGTCCTATCTTCCAAGGACAAGCCACTATTTCTCTCCCTTATGTTGTTTTTGCTTATGTTATCTTTACTTTTGAGGGTGATTGGGGGACATATCTTGACCCCTGTCCTATTTTATAACTAGAGGAATTGTTGGACATCTTGTAGACTCTTGTACGGATATATGCTATGTGTTGTATTTGGAGATTATTATTATGGCTACCTATTGGATATGCTTATTATAAATTTATTAGGAGTATTATGATATGGATTTATGCTATGATGTGGAAGATCCTAAGTCCCATTTTCCCCCCATAGAGTGAGTCATACTTACCCGCCCCTTAGTCTTTATTTGCTAAGTGTTATGTGAATCCATATTAATCCCTATCCCTATTACATCCCCATAGTGTGAGTCCTACTTCTCGTCCCTTAGAAATATGTGTTTACTATCTTTAATATGTTTCTGAACCAATGATATGAATAAGGATACTTTGAGGCTTGTTTGGGGACTCTCGAGTTCCCATTCATCATGTCACTCCTAGACCCTGGGTCCGGGTCATGACAGAGATACTACCAAAGCACTATGTTGATAAATAGTCCCTGGAGTCCAACATGCCACGTCAAGTAGAGTCTAATTCATGGGTGTGAAGCACGCCACATCTATGGGTAGGAAGCTATAAGGCATTTTAGGAAATGTTTCACCTTTTTATGATTTTTATTGTGCCATGAAATGTGTCTTAAGATTTTCTACCTGTATCCCTCCCTACCGAATAGGGAGAGTTACTTTGGGCTCATAATATAATCCAGGCAAGGAAGATGTTGTAGTTGATCTTATAGATGAGGTCAAAGGGGAGTTGGTGAAGGATATGCATCGTTTGACAAGATTGGGGAATTGGGTTGAGTGAATATAATAATGGTTTCCTTCATGTTCAGAATGAGGCTGAATCTTTTGTGGTTGTTAATGTCAAGGCAAAGCAAGAATTACAACCTTCATTGGTTTTGTTGCGGAGGTCGGTCGCTAAAAATCAAATAAAGGTTTTCTCCTAAGAGGGAGATGGCATAATTCGATACCAAGATCTATTATGAGTTCCATACATTGATGGTCTTAGGGAGACAATCATGAGTGAAGCTCATAACTCTCATTATTCCATACACTTGGGATCTACCAAAATGTATCGGGACTTGAGGGAAGTGTAATAGTAGCATGGTATGAAGAAATATATAGCCAAGTTTGTATCTGAATGCTCTAATTGCCAATGAGGGAAGGTCGAACATCAAAGGCCCGATGGTTTTGCCCAAGACATTGAAATTCCTACTTTAAATGAGAGGATGAGAGTATAGACTTCGTGATTAGGTTTCCCTGTACCAAGAGAAATTTGACATCATGTGGGTAATATTTTGGAAGAATGATTAAATCAGCTCACTTTTTATTGGTTGGGACTACTTTTAATGTTGAGGACAATGCCAAGTTATATATTTAGAAGTTGGTTAGACTGGATGGTGTGCATAAATTTTATTATATCGGATTGTGGTACCTAATTTACTTCTCACTTTTTGAAATCATTTCAAAAAAAGACTTGACATTAAGGTGAAGTTAAGTACCATTTTTCTTCCTCAATCTGATGGACAAGCCGAAAGGACAATTCAAACCTTGGAAGACATGTTGAGGTTCTGTGTGTCAGAATTCAAGGAAATTAGAGTGATCATCTACCACTTACTGAGTTTGCTTACAACAAGAGCTTTGATGCTAGTATTGGTATAGCACCACTTGAAGCTTTGTATGAGAGAAGGTGTGGGTCCCCGATGGGATGGTCTGTGTTAGATGAGATGGCATTGATTGGCCTGGATTTAGTGTTGGAGGCTATGGAAAGAGTGAAATTCATTAGGAGAAGTTTGGGGATGGCTCAAAGTCGCTAAAAGTCCTATTCGAATGCTAGGAAGAGGGTTCTTGAGTTTCGTATTAGTGATTTGATGTATGTGAAGGACTCACCCATGAAGGGTTTGATGTCTCTTGGGAAAAAGACAAGTTAAGTTCCCGGTATATAGGTCCTTATGAGATTATGGAGTGGATTGGGAATGTGACATATAGGTTGGATTTGCCTCCAAAATTAAGTTCTATTCGCCCTATTTTCCATGTGTCTATGTTGAGGAAATTGGTTGTTGATCCTAGTACTATTGTGACTTTAGAAGGTGGTGAGGTTGAGGAGAACTTGTCTTGTGAGGAAGTTCCGATTCAAATGTTGGATAGGCAAGTGAAGCGACTTTGAAACAAGGATGTGGCTTCGATTAAGGTGCTTTGGAGAAATCAACATATGGAGGGTGCTATCTGGGAGGCTGAGTTGGACATGATGAAATAATATCCCCCATCTTTTCCAATCTACTCAAGCCTAAGGTATTAGGTTCTTCCTATTCCAAGTGGTTCGAATTCTTTCACTCTTGTGTTTCAAGACATGTCATGTATACATGTGCACAAAAATAATTTAAAGATCTTTTGATATGAGTTTTAATGACTTTATGATTTTCAAATGATAAAATATGCATTGTATCTTGTGTTTGGATGTTTCATATTCTAAATGGAGCCTTGTTCTTTCACATTCGAGGATGAATATTCCCAAGGGGGAGATGATATAAGGACCCAGACTTTGTATTACCTTAATGGAGCTTAGAAATTTGGTTCCAGAAAGTTTTAGACCAAGGTGACACTTCAGGGAAGCCTTCATTGGTCGTGTGAAGGTATACGGACCGTGCAGAGGTGCCTTGAAGTGGCCCTTGGCATTATGTGTAGAGTGTTGGCATTTTTGAGGAGTTTAAGACTAAGGTTCTCCTCATATGAACCCCACACAGTTCCATGTGAGGCTTTCACGGGTGTGTGGTGGACCGTGCAGAGAGCCTTAGCCTTGAAAATCCACATTTTAGCCAATGCACTTCACACATGGACCTCATACAGACCGTATAGCCGTTCACGGTCCATGAGACCTTCCGTATTGGCATCGGAGTGAAACTTTTCCAAGTATTGGATCACCATCTAAGAACTTTGTCATCGAAAAAATTTTCTAAGTGGAGCTTCAAGGAGGCCTCATGATCTGTGTAACCTCTCACGGGCCATGAAATCCTCTGTATGGGTATTGGCGTGAAATTTTCTAAGTATATAATTCCAAATTCCATTGGCTAAGTATTTCACAAGAACGGATAGAAGGGCCAACTTTAATTGGCCATACCTCTTAGCACAAAATGATTTGGGTGGCCTACGACCTATCAAATTGAAGCTCTTTGAATTAGCTTTCCAATGCATCTGGTTTCACCTAATTCTGAGTTCAGATCAAGATGTTATGCCCATTTTTGTAAAGCCTGTCCATGTAGAGTTTCATGCGATTTGGTAAGTGTGGCTTCACAGGAGGGTTCACGGTCCATGTGACCTTGTACGGACCGTGAAACCTTCTCACGGGACATCTGGCAACAAATTTTATTTCGCTTAATTAATGGTTTTTTTATAATTATGGCTACTCCAATAGGGGCTTTTGTGATTTCCTATGCTATCCTAATACATTCAAATGACCTAAACTCTTCTCCCCTCATAAAATTCAATCTCTCTCTCAAGAACTCCCTAAGGTGAACATTGAAGGATTGCCTTGAAGCTTAAGAAAATGGTCTTATTCTTCATCATATTTCTTCCTATTTTTTTTTGTTAGCTAAGGTATGTGGGATTGATTCATGGTCTCTTTCAACCATGAAGACTTCAAACTTTTTTCACTCTATGATTTATGAAATTTTAGCTTACTTTGAATATGGGTCTTTTAAATTATTGTTTATTTGATTAAATTGAGATATGAGCTATGTTTTATTGTTGATTTCAAAGTGATTTAAGCCCTAATATGTTGAATTGCATGAGTGTTATGAAATTTGAATATGCATTGTCCCTTTAAAGTTTGATTTAAGAATGGGTAATCTAAATTGTGATTTGATGTGGATTTTACTTATGGATTTACTTGAATTTCATATTGTATTGTTGATTTAAGATTGAATCTCTATTTGCCATGTTATTCTCATATCATGGCATATGCATACATGAGCGTTGGATTTTGATGAAAATCATTTGGTGGGTTAATCCCAATCCCACATATGCTTATGAATATGATTTTGATAAAAGTATGGTTATGACAAGGTTGTGATCACATAAATGTCTATGATATGGCTCTTTGAGCATTTTGGATGTTTACACCATTCCAATATATGTAAATAAGCTATTCCTTATGCATGAGAAGTATGATTTGAAACGATGTTTGGCTTTTGAGCCCAAGTATGAGTGATTATGAAATATGTTTGGCTTTTGAGCCCAAGTATGCATTGAAATGATTTGAAACGAATTGTGTCTCTTTTAAAAGCATGTATATGTATAAGTATTCTTTTAGATATTTGACTTAGCACCTATGGACTGGTGGCATCTGGACTATCCCCAGGAGTCCTCTCCTTTCATGAACTATGTGCATGTATTGGTACATGGTAGCCATTACCAAAAAGTATAGGTCATAAGGAATGAATACACATTTTGATATGATATGATTTGATATGGAAATCCTTTCGAAAAGCGAGGTCGCAAGGAAGGTGTCTATCACACCAAAAAGATGGGATCGTAAGTGGTGGTATAGATTACCCTTGGCAAGTAATCTTCTCTTACCGATGGGAGGTCTACATAGGATTAATTCATGTAATAGCTCACATAAGTTTGATTTGTCAGTTATAGTCACATCCCCTCAAATGTGAGCATTATGGCATTTCATGCATCATGGATTTCATGGCATATTGTTATATTACTTCTCTTTGTTATATACCTCTCTTTCTATATTATGTGCCCTTGTTATCTAACATTGAATGCAGGTTTGGTAAGTCATATGTATTGCATGCCCACATACTTATATATTCGAACGTACTAAGCATACTTTTTGCCTACATTATCTAACCCTGTTGGGATCGGAGACTACCTTCATCCATCATTGGACGACTAGATTTGATTTGAGATACTCGTCGTGGTGAGTCCTATCTTCCAAGGACAAGCCATTATTCCTCTACCTTATGTTTCTTTTTGCTTATGTTATCTTTACTTGGAGGGTGAGCCCGGGACATGTCTTCGCCTCATCCTATCTTATGACTAGAGGCATTGTTAGAGGTCTTTTAGACTCTTGTATGGATATATGCTATGTCTTGTATTCGTAAATTGCGATTATGGCTACCTATTGGATATGGTTATTATGAATTGATTATGAGTATTATAATATGGATTTATGCTATAACGTGGAAGATCCTAAGTCCCATTTTGCTCTCATAGAGTGAGTCATACTTACCCGCCCCTTAGTCTTTATGTGCTACGTGTTATGTGAATCCATGTTAATCCCTATTCCTATGATATCCCCTTAGCGTGAGTCCTGCTTTCTATAAGGACCCGATTTTTTATTTTTTTAACTGCTTTACCGGACCTCTTGGTACCCTCCCGAGCGAAATTTCCAGGCATCGCTCCACGAAAGGCCTACACGGGTCGTGTGAAGCCACACAAATCATGTGGCCTCTCGTGGAGGGACACTTAGTCCAGTTCAAGACGGGGCAACTTCAGACCAAGTGAGGGCACATGGCCACTCACACAGGCTGTGTGATGTTTCACGGGCCGTGTGGCCCTTCGTGTGGCTCGCTATGTGGAATTTTTCTAAGTATGAAAGTATCGTCTCGTAACTTTGTCATGCAGAAATTTCCTAAGTACTATCACACGGTCCATGCCACAACTCATGTAGCTGTCCTGTGGTACCTCTAAGCCTCGAATAAATTCCCAACGTTGGCTCTGCAAAATTGTCACGGTCGTTGTTCATGGTCCATGTGACGTCTCACGGACCGTGTAAGCAACCATATGGACCTGACAATTCCAATTTTTACTCATTTCATCAATGGCGTTAATGTCATTTTGGTTTATTTAAATTATGAATTATGATTTTTTACCTATCCTAAACCCCTAATACAGTTGATATCCCTCCCCTCTTAATTTATTCTTTCTAAACCTTCTACCCCTTATAAGATAACTCCCCAAATACTCTTTAATCTCCCCTCTCAAGACTCAAGGCTAGGGTTAATTGAAGTTCAAATTCAAGCTAAGCCCTTCCCCAAATTCAGCCCCTCAATCAAGGTATGTGAGATTGATTCTTAGTCCATTTCAACCAAGACGACCCAAAAACCTTTTCAATTAATTTCATGAGTTTTAATTCACTTTAAATATAGATATTCATTATTTGATTTTACTAAATCCATTTGATGTATAGGTTATACACTAGCCATGATTTTAATTTACTTTGATCACTATTATGATGCTTTACATTGAGTTATGAAGTTATGAACATGCATGTCCCCTTTAAAATTGATTTATGCATGGGTGACTTATACTATGATTTAGATGTTGATTTAATTATGGATTTATTCAATTTCCTTTATGATGTTGATTTTATGTGAATCTATGTTACCCATGCTATCCTCACATCATGCATTGCATTACATTCATTAGCATTGGTATATGGAAATTATGAAGAGGGTTAATCCCAATTATGTTTTATGAAACAATTATGATATGCTTTTGGTAAGGCATAGGTTAGGACAAGGATGTGATTATATACATGTCCTATGATTATGGATCTTTGAGCATTCTAGGTGCTTGCACCATTTTATATAGGTAGATGAGTTATTCCTTGCATGAGCATTATGATTATGATTTATGGTTTGGCTTTTGAGCCTAAATGTGTATTGAACGGTTTTGATATGAATATAGTATCTCTTGAAAGCACGTATATGTATAAGTATTCATGTGGGATGGTTTGACTTAGCACCGATGGATTGGGGGCGTCGGGGCTATTCCCACGGGCCCTCTCCTTTTCCTTGAATTATGTGCCAACATAGAAACGTTAGCCATTATCAAAAAGACTGGGTCATAAGGAATGGTTATTAATTTATTTGTTTATGATATAATATGATATAATTATAGAAAATCCTTCTAAAAATCATGGTCATAAGGATGGTGACCATCCAACGAAAAAAGTGGTTGTAAGGTGCGATGTAGATTATCTTTGGCAAGTAATCTTCTCCTTCCGATGGGAGGTCTTTATCGAACTAATTCATGTAATAGCTCGCATGGGTTTAATTTGTGGGTTATAGTCCATCCCCACTATATATGAGCATTATTGCTTTTCATGCATCATAAATTTCATGGCATCTTGTATATATTTTCATTGGATATATGATTCTTTCTATATTATGTGCCCTTGTCATCTAACATTGAAATGCAAGGTTAATAAGTCATATACATTGCATGCCCGCATACTTAGTACATTCAAACGTATTAACGCATAATTTATGCCTACATGATTTTACCATGTAGGGGCCGAGCACTTCGAGTATCAACTGTTTGATGAGTAGTCTGATCCAGAAGAGTATTTGTGGTGAGTCCCATTCTCCAAGGACAAGCCTTCTTCCTTTACCTTTACTATCTTCGAGTTCCTTTATTTGAGGGTGAGCCCGGAACATGTCCTGGCCCCAGTTCCATCTTGATTAGAGGCATTTGTTGGAAAATATGTAGACTCTTTTGAAATCCGCATGTTATGCATGGTATTTGGTTTATGTATTCGTTGGATTGATATATGGGAAACTTATATTTGACTATATTCATACTTTGGTGTAGAAGAGTGGAAAGTCTCTAGCCCGTATTTCCCCATAGCATGAGTCCTATTCTCCCACCCCTTAGAAATATGTAGTACTATTTGTATGTTTTTCCAGAACCGATGATGTGGATTTAGATACTTGAGGCTTGTTTGGGGATTTTTGGGTTCTCATTCGTCGTGCCACATCTAGGCCCTAGTCCCGGGTCGTGACGAAAGATGGTATCAGAGCCCTAGATTTATAAATGATCCTCGGAGTCCAACATCCCCCGCCAAGTAGACTCCTATTCATGGGTCTGAAGTACACCATGCCTATAAGTAGGAGGCTACGATGGCGTTCTAAGAATTGCCTCACTTTTTCAAGCCTTATGTCGTGCCATGGCTAATATATTTGGTTCCCTTATCTTGATGGTGTCATTGCTCCATTTTAGAAGATGCCTCGAGAAAGGCCCCTCCCACTAAGGCCAGCTCCACCTAATGAGGAACAGGCTCCTCAAGAGCCTATGGATGAACCTATCTCAAACAGTGAGCTCCGTACAACCTTTTCCATGTTTGCCTAGGTGCTGACCTCTCAAATAAGGCAGGCTAACCTGCCACGGGATCCTATGCCTGGTTCTAGGGTGAGGGATTTCACCCGAATGGATCCTCCATAGTTCCATGGGTCAAAGGCTGATGAGGATGCTCAGGAGTTCATTGATGAGCTTACCAAGATACTGAACATCATGGATGTCACTTCTAAAGAGAAGGATGAATTGGCTGCCTATCAACTGAAATATGTGGCTCAGGTGTGGTATACTCAATGGACTATGGAGAGGGTTTGCGGTGGTGATGTTAATTGGGAAGAGTTCGGATTTGCATTCCTTGATCGCTTCTTTCCCCTTGAGCTTAAGGAAGCCAGGATGACGGAGTTTATCAACCTCAAGCAAGGAGGTATGAGTGTGAGGGACTATGCCATCAAACTCACAAAGCTTTCCAACTATGCTCCGTCACTTGTTGCTGACCCGTGCAAGGATGCACAAGTTTGTTTCAGGTATCTCTGATTTGCTTGTGAAGGAATATCATACTACTATGCTCATATGGGATATGGATATTTCTAGACTCATGGTGTATACAGAACAGATCGAGGGGGAGAAACTCTAGGAGAGATAGGTTCACGATCCTAAGAGGACCCATTTTGATGGTGGATTCTTTAGTTCTCAGAGTAATGGTTTCAGTCGCTTCCAACAGGGCCAAGGTTCATGCACTCGGGTCGCTAATGCTCGAGTACCTCCTCCCAGGGCACTGGTTGGTGGCAGTTAGGAGTATCCATTTTGTAAAAAGTGTGGAAGGCCTCACACGAGAGTGTGTTGGAGGAAATTGGGTATTTGCTACAGGTGTGGTGATAAAAATCACAAGGTTTCTGACTGTCCTAAGAATGCCCGTAGGGGTCAAGGTCAGGTGACCCAAGGTGGGAAAGGTCAACAAAGAGATCCCGAAGTTGTTTCCCCAAAGAACAATCGGTTCTATGCACTCCATGCCCGCCAGGATGTCGAGGAAGCTTAAGATGTTGTGAGGGGTATATTAAAAGTCTTTGATTTTAATGCTTATCTTTTGCTTGATCTAGGTGCAAATTTGTCTTTTGTGACTCCTCTATTAGCTGTTAAATTTGGTTTGAGTCCCAAGGTTCTTAGGAACCCTTTCTCAGTTTATACTCCCATGGGTGAATCTGTTTTTGTATATAGAGTCTATCATGGTTACCCTATTTTTGTGTTGCATAAATTTTTCCGTGTGATCTTGTGGAACTAGAGATGTCGACTTTGACGTGATTCTTGAGATGGATTGGTTCCATGCATCTTATGCCTCTATAGATTTTAGAACCCGGAAGGTCAAGATCCAACCTCCCGGTGAGCCCTTTCTTGAATGGAAGGGTGGTGACTCCTCTGTTAAAGGTCGGTTTATTTCTTACCTCAAGGCGCGGAGAATTATTTCTAAGGGGTGCATTTATCATATTGTGAGGGTCAAGGATATGGAGTCTGAAGAGCCTACTCTTGAGTCGGTCCCTGTAGTGAATGAATTTTTGGATGTGTTCCACGAAGACTTTCCGGGCATTCCTCCTGAAAGAGAGATAGACTTCAGCATAGATCTTTTTCTGGATACTCAGCCTATCTCTATTCCTCCTTATCGTATGGCGCTGGCAGAGTTGAAAGAATTAAAAGAGCAGTTAAAGGATTTGTCGGATAAGGGTTTCATTCGGCCTAGTATATCATCGTGGGGTGCTCCAGTGTTGTTTGTAAGGAAGAAGGACGGATCTCTTCGAATGTGTATTGATTATAGGCAACTGAATTAGGTGACCCTAAATAACTGTTGCCCAGGATTGATGACTTGTTTGACCAGCTTCAAGGGGCTACTCATTTCTCAAAGATTGATCTTCGTTCTGGGTATCATCAGTTGAAGGTTAGTGAGTGTGACATTCCCAAAATAGCCTTTTAGACAAGGTATGGGCACTTTAAGTTTGTGGTGATGTCGTTTGGCCTAACCAATGCTCCGGGCATGTTCATGGATCTAATGAATTAGGTGTTTAATCCATTCCATGATAGTTTTGCAGTGGTCTTCATTGACGACGTTCTCATCTACTCCCGGAGTGAGCAAGAGCATGGGGAGCACTTAAGGATACTCCTTAAACTTTGAGAGAGAAGAAGTTATATTCCAAGTTTAGCAAATGTGAATTTTGGTTAGGCGAAGTGGCTTTCCTTGGTCATGTGGTGTCCGGTGATGGTATCAAGGGGGATCCGAAGAAGACCAAGGCCGTAAAGAATTGTCCTAGAACGTTAACTCCTTCAGATAGTCGAAGTTTTCTTGGGTTGGCCAAGTATTATAAAAGGATTGTTGAGGGTTTCTCATCTATCGCATCTCTAATGACTAAGTGGACCCAAAAGAAGGCTAAGTTCATGTGGTCGGACGAACGAGAATAGAGTTTCCAAACTTTAAAGGATCGGCTTACATTGGCTCCCATCTTGACCTTACCAAATGGCTTGGAGGGATTCGTGGTGTATTGTGATGCCTTGCGGATTGGGTTGGTTTGTGTGCTTATGCAACATGGTAAGGTAATAGCATATGCATCAAGGTAGTTGAAGGTGCATGAACGTAATTACCCAACACACGACCTTGAGTTGGCGGCGGTAGTGTTCGCCTTGAAGATTTAGAGACATTATTTATATAGGGTTCATATTGATGTGTTCACCGAACACAAGAGTTTGCAGTATGTGTTTACTCAAAGGGATCTCAATTTAAGGCAAAGCAGGTGGTTGGAACTCCTAAAGGATTACGACATGAGTATTTTGTATCATCCCGGCAAGGCCAATGTTGTGGCTAATGCACTCAGTAGGCTATCTATGTGGAGTGTGGCCCAAGTTTGGGAGGATAGGAAGGAGTTAGCAATGGATGTTCACCGGTTGGCTAGGTTGGGTGTCAGGTTGGCCGATTCGAGCAATGGTGGTATCCGTGTTCAGGATGAGGCAGAATCTTCTGTGGTGATTGATGTAAAAGCTAAGCAGGATTTGGATCCACCGTTACTAGAATTGAAAAAGTTGGTTGCCAAAAAAGAGATCGAGGTGTTCTCCCAAGGGGGAGATGGTGTGCTTCAGTACCAAGACCGGCTTTGTATTCCAGATGTGGATGATCTTAGGAGGGTGATTATGAGTCAGGCTCACAACTCTCATTATTTTATTCACCCGAGGTCTACCAAAATGTATCGGGATTTGAAAGAAGTGTATTGGTGGCATGGTATGAAGAAGGACATCGTTAAGTTCGTATCCGAATGCTCGAGTTGTCAACAAGTGAAGGTAGAGCACCAAAGGCCCGATGGGTTGGCCCAAGACATTGAGATTCCCACATGGAAATGGGAAGATATAAACATGGATTTTGTGGTTGGTTTGCCTCACACCCGAAGGCAATTTGATTCTATTTGGGTTGTTGTTGATCGGATGATGAAGTCACCTCATTTCCTATTGGTCAAGACTACCTTTGGCGCGGAGGTTTACGCAAGGTTATATATCTAAGAGTTGGTGAGGTTGCATGGTGTGCCTAGGTTGATTATATCGGATCGTAGTACCCAATTCACTTCCCACTTTAGGTGATCATTTCAGAATGGACTTGGAACTAAAATTAAGTTAAGCACCGCTTTTTATCCTTAAATTGATAGGCAAGCTGAGAGGACTATTCAGACCTTGAAGGATATGTTGAGGGCTTGTGTGTTGGAGTTTAAGGGCAACTGGTGTCACGCCCCAAAGAGAGGGGAGGCGCGACTGGCACCCGTTACCGTTATTTGTCGGGTAAGATACTAAATATGCTAGTTAACTAAACAAGGGACCAGAAGAAAAACGGGCAGCATGATATCTGAAAGACCAAGGCTGGACATTATAGATCATAACCTGGTCAATAATAAATCATGTATATCAGGATAGGTAAACCAACACGATAGAGTACCAGTTAGCCGACAAGGTTGCAACAATAGAGGTACAGGCACACACTACATATACATGCCAATATGATGACTGGAGACTGAAAGGCACAAAAGAACCAACTTACAATAACATCTCCACAATAGCCTCTAAGAGAATCACTAGCCCTGTCAGGACAAGGCCCCGACTATACCCAACTATACAACAAATAGTAAGCATCTTATGAAAGCTCCAAAAAGAGGTGGAGCTTACCAACTCACAGTTGAATAGGGCTCCTAGTGGAGGGATAAACTAGAACCCCTACCTGAACCTGCATGCACGAAATAAAATGCAGTGTCCCCAGGCAAAGAGACGTCAGTATGAATAAACATGTACTGGTATGTAAGGCAGGAAGTAAAATTATAGATAACCATAGTAAAAAGGTTAATAGAAATACCACCTATAACCAAAACTCAAGTAGCCTTAATGGCCAATAAGCAACCTCCTAGTGATCAAATATGCATGGTATGCTCGAGCATCGTATGTCGTAAATACATATATATTGATGCAAATACATGATATACCCAACCAAATGCTAGCAATGGTGGTCCTTTCCGGTAGCTAACCGGCATCATATCTGCCAACCTATGGCCATCTGTACCATATACATACATACATACATATATATATATATATATAATAATTTGGGAATATAGTCCCCATACATTCGATTATAGCTTGAAGTCTATGCATAGCATGCAATGTATGATATGAATATTAAATGCACATAATAGGCCATAAAAAGAACTTAGCCAATCTTGGCTCATTGGAACACCTATTCTCATAACATCATAATCATTGTCATTTAGCCAATCTTGGCTCATTGGTACATTTATTCTCATAACATCATAATCGTTGTCATAGCATATACACATGACTCGTCGGATCATACATGTCTTTTTAAAGCGTTTTGGAACTTAACTCAACATTTAGAGTGAAGCCTTAACTTTGAAAATGTTCATAAAGGTGCTTTACATAATGCTTATACCTGGTCCCATGTCAATTAGTACAAGAAAGTATTTAAATGGGATCAAGTGCCTTAGTAGTTTAAATAGGAGCATTTCAATAGAGAATATTGGAAACCAACACGTTACTTGTTAAATGCTTCAATTATATTTTTGTATGGAAGAAGGACTGATTATGAATACTACATTCCCTTTGCATTTTACACTTATTTTAATTGCACTACACAGAGAGAGAAACACCTCAAACATATGAATAGGTAATGATATGTAGACATTGAATGTCCAGTGTAAGCGAATGAAGGAATTTCAACCTAATACCATCATGAATATAATTCAGCTGCAATCCCAATGTCTTCCATAGAAGGTTTTTCTAGCAACAGAATAATAAGATATCGCATTTAACGTTTTGGGGAACTTCCCAGATTTCGTGCTAAAATGGGGGACGGAGCTTAGCCTTAACATACCTCTCCAACGAATATCCAATTGCCAAAAGTTTCTTCACAAAATTGTTCCTTACATCCTAAGCTTCGCAACAACTATATATACACAGCTTAAAGACACCTATAAACAGTCAAAATTTTAGCATTAAAGACCAGATTAGGCAAAGAGCGTTTACGCAAGGAAATGTCCGTAAAACTTCATAAAAATGACCATAAAAGAGCCCCAAAATTATTACATGAACACACAAGCTGCAAACCAACAATGCCTTAAAGAACACCACTTTTTTTACCGCCCAAACACAGCTAATACGAGGGGAAAATAATTGCAAAGCGTAAGGCACGCATTTCTAGGCAAACGGACAAATTTTAACGATAAAAATGCGAAAAACTTACTCAAATCCCTTTGGCACCTTAAGGAAACTTTTCCTTCAATTTATAAGTTGTTTAGGGATGCAATGTAACTAATTTGAGCTTTAAAAAGCTCAAATTAGCCGACATTAAGGTGGGTCGACCCGACACGACCCGACTCGACCCACGACCCGATTTCCTGCTCAGGCAGTCTCGGTAAAACTGTCATAACTTGTTATTTTGAGGTCAGTTTGATGCGTGGTTTCATGCGTTGCAAACTAGACTCATAGATATTCAATGTGAGAGGTCATGGACCTTCTAACTCATTATACTTTGGGAGATATGGCCTGTTACATTTTACCCAAATTTAAGAAGGATTTCTTAAAGAAACATACGGTAACTTTGGTCAACCGTTATCTTGCAACTTTCTTGATTCTAAAACTTAATGTATGACCTTTGTGATATTAAAATAACTTTAAAAAATCCATTATTAGCAAATTATAAACTTTTAGTCTCATCCAAAAAGTAAAACCTAATGTAAACCTTTCAAAAAGGGTGAGGTGCCACTCGGGTCATTTCTATATTCCCAGTGCATTTAGGGAATTCCTTTGGCTTAAAATTTTAGGTCCTTGACGTTACCACTTATTGGCAGCCTTATTGTCCTTAGGTTCTATCCAAATTCATATATGTCTTATATGACATGACACCCTATATATATAGAAGACGAGGAACACGGGGTTTCACAATCTCCTCCCCTAAGAGCATTCGTCCGCAAATATATCTAGACAGCGTCTTGGTTGCACAATTAACTCTTCAAATGTAATTTTTGAGGATATACCTTTTATTCCTTCAATCCATAAATCCACTTTGAAAAAAAAATTCTAATTATAAGCTTTCTATAGCTATCTCTTGATGATCCATATAAAGTATGCTCCCATCTCATTTAAAATTTAAGTTACTGTAGAAAGATGACTACCAACTTTTAAAATATGACTCACCTTAATTTGTAAATAGCTGGGGGTGCTTCTTCTTCATTTCCTCTTCTGCTTCCCAAGTCATTTCCTAAATATTGTTGTTCCGCCACAATACTTTCACAGAGGCCACCTATTTATTTCGAAGCTTTCTCACTTGTTGGCCTAAAATAACCACTGGCACCTCATCTAAAAATGTGGATATCTTCAATGTGGGTAATACGCGAAGGATCTCCAATACACCTCCACAACATCGATACATGAAACACCGATGGACTGCCCCCAATTCTGAAGGCAAATCAAGCTCGTATGCGGCCTTGCCAATCTTTCGAATAATCTTATACATTTCAACATATCTAGGGCTGAGTCCAAACTACATGATTCCCTTCATAGGTGATACCTTCAGGAAGACCCAATCTTCTAAATCAAATTCTAAGTCTCGTCGTCGAGCATCTGTATAAGACTTTCGCTGACTCTAGGCTATTTGCAATCGGTCTCTAATAAGTCTCACTTTGTCCATCGCTTACGGAACTAGATTAGGGCCTATTAATTTTTTCCTCCCCTACCTCAAACTAACCGATCGGCGACCTACATCTTCGCCCATATAGTGCTTCATAAGGCGCCATTTGAATACTAGCTTAGAAGCTATTATTATAACCAAACTCAATAAGAGGCAGATAATCATCCCAGCTTCCTTTAAAGTCCAGCACACAAGCACGTAACATATCCTCAACAGTCTGGATGATACGGTTTGCTTGCCCATCAGTTTGCGGATGAAAAGCGGTGCTGAGATTCACCTGAGTGCCCAGACCCTTCTAAAAAGACTTCCAAAAATATGCGGTAAATTGAGCCCCTCCATGAAGGTGAACAATCTCTTGAATGTAAAGCACAACATAATCCTCCACTAAATATGTCGTTCTTACTGGCAAGAAATGAGCAGATTTTGTCAACCTATCAATGATTACCCAAATAGAATCATACCTGCGTGGAGTACGAGGCAAACCAGTGATAAAGTCCATATTTATCATGTCCTATTTCCATCGCGGAAGCTCAATATACTGAGCTAGGCCTCCAGGTCTCTAATGTTCTGCTTTAACTTGCTGACAATTGGGACATTGGGCTACCATCTCTGCAATATCCTTTTTCATGTCATTCCACCAATAGATTTGTCGAAGGTCTTGATACATTTTTGTTACTCCACGGTGGGTTGAATATCTAGAATAATGGGCCTCAGAAATAATCCTGGCATGGAGTCCTCCGATATCTGGCACACATAAGCAGCCTTGGTACCTAAGGACTCCTTCTCCGGTCAGCTCAAATGAAGGATGTTGTTGTTGTGAAATACTCTCCCTCAGTGTCCTAAGCTTAGGATCCTCGTGCTGCTGCTCTTTTACTTCATTAACAATGGAAGATTCTACTCTATTTTGAACGATTACACCTTCATCCTCTGTATTTACCAATCGCACCTGCAAACAAGCTAGCTGGCATAGGCTTTTTTGTCATTTCAACCTTATTAGCTTCAATATGGCTTAGACTTCCCATGGACTTTCGGCTAAATGCATTAGCAATAACTTTAGCTTTACCAGGATGCTACAAAATGTCAACATCATAATTTTTTAGTAATTCTAGCCACCTCCTTTGTCGTAGGTTTAACTCCTTCTGCTTAAATAAATATTGAAGGCTCTGATGGTCGGTAAAAATATCAACATGAACTCTGTATAGATAATGTTGCCAAATCTTTAGGGAAATATAATCGCAGCGATCTCAACATCAAAGGTAGGATAATTTTGTTCATGTTTTAGTAACTTTAGGGAAGCATATGCAATGACCTTACCATGCTTCATAGGAACACAATCTAGCCAATTCTTGAGGCATCACAATATACAATGTAGCCTTTGGTTCCATTCGGAAGAGCCAAACTAGGTGCGGTGGTAAGCCTTTTCTTTAGCTCTTGAAAACTCTACTTGCATGATTCAATCTACTGAAACTTAGTTGCTTAATGCGTCAACCTAGTTAGTGGTGTAGAGGTAGTGTAGAATCCCACAACAAACCTCCTATAATATCCTGCCAAGCCCAAAATGTTATGGACCTCTGTCGGATTCAAGGGTCTCGTCCAGGCCATTACTACTTTAATTTTTTGGCCATCGACCTTGATACTATCGCTAGTAATAACATGGCCACGAAAAGCGATAGAAGTTAACCAAAATTCACATTTGGAGAATTCAGCATATAACTTGTTGTCCTAGAGAGTCTGTAATATAAGTCGCAAGTGGTCTGCATGCTCAGCTCCTGACTCATCCTAAATATTGCCTTGGGAGTATCAACATCCCTGACTCATAGCTGGTAGTACCTGGGTCACAAGTCAATCTTTGAAAAATCATCAATCCACATAAAAGGATACTTATTCTTGATAGTGACTTTATTTAACTTTCGGGTAACCGATACACATCCGTAAGGAGCCATCTTTCTTTCAAGCAAAGAGCACTAGAGCACCCCATGGACATATGCTTGGCCTAATAACGTCTTTATCAAGCAAGACCTTCAGTTGTTCCTTCAAGTCTCTTAGCTCTATAGGAGCCATTCCTTAGGGAGGAATAGATATAGACTGCATATCATGAAGAACATCTATAACAAAATTGAGATCCCTTTCCGGGGATTCGTGGAAGCTTATTGGGAAATATTATCGGGAATCCATTCACAGTAGGGACCGACTAAAGGGCCAGTTGCTAATAAAATATCTTACCCTCCCATGATGGTAACATGCACTTGAACCCTTTCTAAACTTCCTAGTATAGATCTTATCACATTGTGTACATAGGGCAGTAGGTTGTCTCATTTGTGTAGAACACTTCTATCGATGGCTATTAAGCTGGCCTAAACTCTGCCTAAACCTTGACTGAATATAACGACCAAATCACCGGCCCTATATCTATGGCGGGGAACTACCCACTGAGGGTAGTGGATATCGGTGAAAAGGAGGCCTAAAATCACCCTATGGCTCCCTATAAGACCCCATAGTACGAGCCCTCTTATTTTTCTCCCTATCTCTACGGGTATCCCGAATCTGAAGAGAAAGATCCTCTGTAGTCTGAGCAAAAGCCTGAATACGAGAAATATCTACACCATCCTATAATGAGGCTATCTTGTAGTCTCTGAACAAATGATCCCCCAAACCATCCATAAAACAATGAACTCTGGCACTCATGATACGTACAATATCTTGTGCATACCTAGCCAAAGAATTAAACCTAAGGCTATACTTCTTTACACTCATATCCCCTTGCCACAAACTGATAAACTGGTCAAGACGAGCCTCCCGCATCTCCCGTGGTAAGTAACGAACTAAAAATGCCTCAGAGAAGTCCTCCCACTCTGCTAGCGGAGCATCAGGCCCTCTGGATCTCTCCCACGCTTCGTACCACAAGATGGCAACATCACGTAGTTGAAAAGAAGCCAACTCCACTGCCTTGGTGACAGAAGCATGCATCACCCTCAATACTCTATACATATGGTCTATAAAGTCCTGTGGATCCTCAGTGGGACTGGACCCTGTGAATACTGGAGGGGCCAAGTGAAGAAACTCTCGTACCTATGAGCTTTCCGTTTGATCCCTTCTGATATCTTCTCTCGCCTCTAGTTGTCTCCCATGAATAGAATCCATCCTAATAAGTAGCAGAACAACCTCCTTCATCCCCTGCTCCCTAGTCTCTAATGGGGCTTGGGGTACTAGATCTCCTTGGGCCCTAACAACTGCTGGTGAATCTGGTACTGTGGACATTGGAGACTCCCTGTGTGCCTTAATGGGGAATATATCCGCCTCACTAGGGAAGACACGATTGGTTCCTTCTCTCGAATCCATACTTATTACATGTTGTGCCATCTCTGGAGCATACACAACCCATTAAATAAGAAAAACATAACATGATATAGATCTCATATGTTCCTAAAGCTTTGCTCTATAGCACGATCTATTAAGTGAAAGAAATGTAACCATCCCTAAATGACTTGTAGCCTCCAAATTATAAGTGTGGTGCACAACACAACCATAAGCACGATCTACTAGGCACGACATTTTGGACTCCCTGGGACACGACCTGCTCTGATACCATGTTTGTCACGCCCCAAAGAGAGGGGAGGCGCGACTGGCACCCGATATTGTTATTGGTCGGGTAAGCCAATAAACATGCTAGTTAACTAAACTAGGGACCGGAAGCAAATCGGGTAGCATGACGTCTGAAAGACTAAGCCTGGACACTTTAGGTCATGACCTGATCAACAGTAAATCATTTACATCAACACAGGTAAACCAAAACGATAGAGTACCAGTTAGCCGACAACGCTGCAACAATAGAGTTACAAGCGCGCACACATACACACACACTATATATATATACATATATATACATATATATATATATATATATATATATGTCAATCTGATGATTGGAGACTGAAAGGCATAAAATAACCAACCCACACTAACATGTCCACAATAGCCTCTATTAGAATCACTAACATTATTGGGACAGGGCCCCGACTATACCCAACTATACAACAAAAAGTAAGCATCCTGTGAAAGCTCCAGGAAGAAGTAGAGCTTATCAACTCACAACTGAACAAGGCTCCTAGTGGAGGGGTAAATCAAAACCCCTACCTGAACCTGCATGCACGAAATAAAATGCAGTGTCCCCAAGCAAAGGGACGTTAATACGAATAAACATGTACTGGTATGTAAGGCAGGAAGTAAAATCATAGATAACCGTAGTAAAAAGGTTAATAGAAATACCACCTGTAACCAAAACTCAAGTATCCTAAATGGCCAATAAGCAACCTCCTAGTGATCAAATATGCATGGTATGCTCAAGTATCATATGTCATGAATATATATATATATATATATATATATATATATATATATATATATATATATATATATATATATATATATATATATATATATATAGATGCAAATGCATGACAAACCCAAACAACTACTAGCAATGGTGGTCCTTTCTAGTAGCTAACCAGCATCATATCTGCCAACTTGTGGCCATCTGTACCATATACATATATATGTAATCATTTAGGCAAATAGGCCCCATACCTTCGATTATAGCTCAAAGTGAATGCATAGCGTGCAATGTATGATATGAATATTAAATGCACATAGTAGGCCATAGCAAGAACTTAGTCAATCTTGGCACAATGGTACACCTATTCTCATAACATCATAATCATTGTCATTCAGTCAATCTTGGCTCATTGGTACATTTATTGTCATAACATCATAATCGTTGTCATAGCATATACACATAACTCGTCGAATCATACATGTCTTTTAACAAGTTTGGGAACTTAACCCAATATTTAGAGTGAAGCCTTAACTTTGAGAATGTTCATAAAGGTGCTTTACATAATGCTTATCCTTGGTCCCATGTCAATTAATAAAAGAAAGTATTTAAATAGCATCAAGTGCCTTAGTAGTTTAAATAGGAGCATTTCACTCGAGAATATTGGAAACCAACGTGTTACTTGTTAAATGCTTCAATCATATTTTTGCATGGAAGAAGGATTGATTATGAATACTACGTTCCCTTCGCATTCTACATTTATTTTAATGGCACTACACCAAGAAGAGAAACACCTAGGACATATGAATAGGTAGCCGGGAAAACTGACAAAATGATATATAGTTATTGAATATCCAGTTTAAGCGAACGAATGGAATTTCAACCTAATACCATCATGAGTATATACAGCTGCAATCCCAATGCCTTCAAAGAAGGTCTTTCTAACAACAGAATAGTAATATATTGCATTTGACGTTTTGGGAAACTTCCCATATTTCGTGCTAAAAGGAGGGACAGAGCTTAGCCTTAACATACCTCTCCAACGAACATCCAATTGTCAAAAGTTTCTTCACAAAAGTTGTTCCTTCAGTCCTAAGTTTCACAACGATTATATAGATGCAGCTTAAAGACACCTATAGATAGTCAAAAATTTAGCATTAATGACCAGATTTAGCAAGGAGCGTTTACACGAGGAAATGTCTGTAAAACTTCGTAAAAATGACCATAAAAGAGCCCCAAAATTATTACCTGAATAGATTTGCTACAAACCAACAATACCTAAAAGAACACCACTTTTTTTACAGCCCCAAACACTGCTAATACGAGGGAAAAATATTTGCAAAGTGTAAGGAACGCATTTCTAGGCACACGGACAAATTTTAATGGTAAAAATACAAAAAACTTACTCAAATCTCTTTGGCACATTGAGGGAACTTTTCCTTCAGTTTATAAGCTATTTGGGGACGAAATGGAACTGATTTGAGCTTTAAAAAGCTAAATCTCAAATCAGCCGACATTAAGGTGGGTCGACCCGACCCGACCCACAACCCGATTTTCTGCTCGAGCTGTCTCGGTAAAACTGTCATAAGTTGTTATTTTGAGGTCGGTTTGATGCACGGTTTCGTGCGTTGCAAACTAGACTCATAGATATTTAATTTGATAGGTCATGGACCTTCTAAATCATTATATTTTGGGAGATATGGCCTGTTACATTTTACCCAAATTTAAGAAGGATTTCTTAAAGAAACTTACGGTAACTTTGGCCAACCTTTATCTTGCAACTTTCTTGATTCCAAAACTTAATGTATGACCTTTGTGCTATTAAAATAACTTAAAAAAATCATTACTAGCAAATTATAAACTTTTAATCCTATCCAAAAAGTGAAACCTAATTTAAACCTTCTGAAAAGGGTGAGGTGCCACTCGGGTCATTTCTTTAATCCCGAATGTGCATTTAGGGTATTCCTTTGGCTTAAAACTTTAGATCCTTAACGTTACCACTTATTGGCAGCCTTATTATCCTTAGGTTCTATCCAAAGTCGTATATGTATTATATGACATGGCACCCTGTATATATATAGAAGATGAGGAACACGGGGTTTGACAACTAGGATGACCACCTTCCACTCATTGAGTTTGCTTATAATAATAGCTTTCATACTAGTATTGGTATGGCACTGTTTGAGGCCCTATATGGGAGAAGGTGTAGGTCACCAGTGGGGTGGTACGAGTTGGGAGAAATGGCACTAATTGGCCCGGATCTAGTGATGGAGGCCATGGAAAAGGTGAAAGTGATTAGGGAAAGGTTAAAAAATAGCCCAAAGTCGCCAAAGTCTTATTCAGATGTTAAGAGAAGGGATATTAAGTTTCGTGTAAGTGATTGGGTATATGTGAAGGTTTCGCCTATGAAGGGCGTGATGCGTTTTGGTAAGAAGGGCAAGCTAAGCTACGGTATGTTGGCCCTTATGAGATCGTTGAGCGGGTTAGAGGTGTGGCTTATAGGTTGGAGTTGCCTCCGGACATTAGTTTCATTCACTCAGTCTTTCACGTGTCTATATTGAGAAAGCTAGTTGGTGATCCTAGAACCATTGTACCTTTGGAAGGGATTGAGGTTGAAGAAAACTTGTCTTATGAGGAAATCCCGTTGGAGATCTTGGATAGGCAAGTAAACCGGCTTCATAACAAGGATGTGGCTTCGGTGAAGGTGCTTTAGAGAAATCAATATATGGAGAGTGCTACTTGGGAGGCGGATCTAGAAAATGGTGAAGTGGTACCCTCATCTTTTCCAATCTACTCAACCCTAAGGTACTAGGTTCTCCCTTTTTCCAATAGTCCCATTTCTTGCCCTCTTGAGTCTCATGACATGACATGCATATATGTGCACAAAAAGGTTTTTTTTAATATCTTGAATGACTTGAATATGAGTTTGATATGAGTTTAAGGGCCATAGGATTTTTCAAATAATGGACTATGCATTGTACCATATGTTTGGGTGTTTCATGCTATAAGTAAAGCCTTTCAAGCCTTGTTATTGCACATTCAGGGACGAATGTTCCCAAGGGGGAGACGATGTAAGGACCCAAAAAATTTTTTGAGCTGCTTTACCGGACCTCTTGGTAACCTCCCAAGCAAAATTGCCAGGTATCGCTCCACGAAAGGCCCACAAGGACAGTGTGTATGAGATCCCGTGTTTATCCTCTTCCATTATTTAAATAGTGGCATTATATAAGGCACATGTGATTTTTGCCAGCACCTTGGGATAATAAGGCTGACAATAAGAGGTAATATCAAGGACATAATGTTTCAAGTCAAAGAAATCCCCTAAATACACATTCGGGGTTAAAGAAATGGCCGAAGTGGCACCTCGCCCTTTTCGGAAGGTTTAAACTAGGTTTCACTTTTTGGATGGAACTAAAAGTGTATAATTTGCTAACAATAGATTTTTTTTTAAGTTATTTAATAGCACAAAGGTCATATATTAAGTTTTGGAATCAAAAAAATTGCAAGATAAAGGTTGGCAAAAGTTACCGTAAGTTTCCTTAAGAATTCCTTCTTAAATTTGGGTCAAATGTATCAGGTCATATCTCCCAAAATATAAACATTTATAAGATCCATGACCTATCAAATTGAAGATCTATGAGTCTAGTTTGCAACGCACAAAATCGCGCATCAAACCGACCTCAGAATAAAGAGTTATGACCGTTTTACCGAGACTGCCCGAGCTGGAAACTAGGTCATGGGTCGGGTCGGGTCGGGTTGACCCAACTTAATGTCGGCTATTTTGACATTTTAAAGCTAAAAAATGAGCCATTTTTGTCCCAAACTAGTATGAAACTAAAGAGAAATCTCCCAAAAGTTCTCTAAGTGATTTGGGTAAGTTTTTTGCGTTTTTACCGTTAAAATCCGTCCCCATGCCTAGAAATGTATGCCTTACGCTTTGTAATTATTTTTTCCTCGTATTGGCTGTGTTTGGAGCTGTTTTTGGGCTGTGTAAAAAGTGTTTTCTTGCTGGTATTGTTGGTTTGCAGCTGGTGTGTTTACGTAATAATTTTGGAGCTCTTTTACAGTCATTTTTACAAAGTTTTACGGACATTTCATCGCATAAATGCTCCTTGTCGAATCTAGTCATTAATGTTAAATTTTTGACTGTTTATAGGTGTCTTTAAGCTATATATATATAGTCATGCGAAGCTTAGGATGTAAGGAACAACTTTCGTGAAGAAACTTTTGGCAATTAGACGTTCATTGGAGAGGTATGTTAAGGCTAATCTCCGTCCCTCCTTTTAGCATGAAATCCGGGAAGTTTCCCAAAACGTCAAATGTGATATTTTACTATTTTGTTGCTAGAAAGACCTTCTGTGAAAGGCATTGGGATTGCAGCTGAGTTATATTCATGATGGTGTTAGGTTGAAATTACATTCATTCGCTTAAACTGGACTTTCAATTTCTATATATCATTTTGTCGATTTCACGGCTACCTATTTAAATGTTCGAAGTGTTTCTCTTCTTGGTGTAGTGCCATTAAAATAAATGTAAAATGCGAAGGGAATGTAGTATTCAAAATCAATCCTTATTCCATACAAAAATATAATTGAATAATTTAACAAATAACGCGTTGGTTTCCAATATTCTTAAGTGAAATGCTCCCGTCTAAACTACTCAGGCACTTGATCCTGTTTAAATACATTCCTTTACTAATTGACATGGGACCAAATATAATCACTATATAAAGCACCTTCATGAACATTTTCAAAGTTAAGGCTTCACTCTAAATGTTGGGTTCCCAAACTTGTTAAAATGGACATGTATGATCCCACGAGCCATATGTATATGCTATGACAACGATTATGATGTTATGAGAATAAGTGTACCAATGAGCTAAGATTAGCTAAATAGAAATGACTATGATGATATGAGAAAAGTGTACCAATGAGCTAAGATTGGCTAAGTTCTTGTTATGGCTTACTATGTGCATTCAACATTTATATCATACATTGCATGTTATGCATGGACGTCGAGCTATAACCGAAGGTATGGGGCCTATTTGCCCAAATATATATATGTATATGGTACAGATGACCATAGGTTGGCAGATATGATGTCGGTTAGCTACCGGAAAGGAACACCAGTGCTAGCATTTGGGTGGGTATGTCATGCATATGCATCTATATATATGTATTCACGACATGCGATACTCGAGCATACCATGCATTTTTTTATCACTAGGAGATGGATTATTGGCCATTAAGACTACTTGAGTTTTGGTTACAGGTGGTATTTCTATTAACCTTTTTACTACAGTTGTCTATGATTTTACTTCCTACCTTATATACCAGTACATGTTTATTCGTACTGACATCCCTTTGCCTGGGGATGCTGCATTTTATTTCGTGTATGCAGGTTCAGGTAAGGGTTCTAATTTACCCCTCCACTAGGAGCCCCATTCAGCTATGAGTTGGTAAGCTCCACCTCTTCCTAGAGCTTTCACAGGATGTTTATTTTTTGTTGTACAGTTAGGTATGTCGTGGCCCTGTCTCGACAATGTTAGTGATTCTCATAGAGGCTATTGTGGACATGTTATTGTGGGTTGGTCCTTTTGTGTATTTTGGTCTCCGGTCATTAGATTGGCATGTATATATGGTGTGTGCCTGTACCTTTGTGGTGGCAGCCTTGTCGGCTAGCTAGTACTTTATCATTTGGGTTTACTTATCTTGATGTACGTGATTTACCGTTAACCAGGTCATGACTGAAAATGTCCAGGCTTAGTCTTTCAGACATTATGCTGCTCGAGTTTCTTCTGGTCCCTAGTTAGTTCACTAGCATGTTTAGTGGATTACCCAGCCAATAATGATATCGGGTGCCAGTCGCGCCTCCCGTCTCTTTGGGGCGTGACAGTGTGGCCTCCCGTGGAGAACACTTAGTCCAATTTACGATGGGGGGAAATGAGACGGGGGAACTTCGGACTAAGTGAGAGCACACGGCCACTCACACAGATTGTGTGATGTTTCACGGGTCGTGTGGCCCTCCGTGGGGCTCACTATGTGGAATTTTTCTAAATATGAAAGTACCATCTCGTAACTTTGTCGTGCGAAAATTTCCTAAGTACTATCACATGGTCCATGCCACGACCCGTGTAGTTGTCCGTGTGGTACCCCTTAGCCTCGAATAAATTCCCAGCGTTGGCTCTGCAAAATTGTCTAAGTGATGGTTCATGGTTACTGTTCACGGTCTGTGTGATGTCTCACGGACCGTGTAGGCAACCGTATGGACATGACGATTCCAATTTTTGCCCGTTTCATTAATGGCGTTCATGTAATTTGGTTTATTTAAGTTATGAATCATGACCTTTTACCTATCCTAAACCCCTAATCCAACTGATATCTCTCCCCTCTTAATTCATTCTCCTAAAACCTTCTACCCCTCATAAGATCACCTCCCAAATACTCTCTACTCTCCCCTTTCAAGACTCAAGGCTATGGTTAACTGAAGTCCAAATTCAAGCTAAGCCCTTCCCAAATTCAGCTCCTCAATCAAGGTATGTGGGATTGATTCTTGGTCCCTTTCAACCAAGAAGATTCAAAAATCTTTTCAATTGATTTCATGAATTTTAATTCACTTTAAATATAGGTTTTCATTATTTGATTTTACTAAATCCATTTTATGTATGGGCTGTACATTACCCATGATTTTAATTTACTTTGATCACTATTATGATGATTTACATTGAGTTATGAAGTCATGAACATGCATGTCCCCTTTAAAATTGATTTATGCATGGGTGACTTATACTATGATTTAGATGTTGATTCAATTATGGATTATTTCATATATGATGTTGATTTTACTTGAATCTATGTTACCCATGCTATCCTCACATCAAGCATTGCATTGCATTCATGAGCATTGGTATATGGAAATTATGAAGTGGGTTAATCCCAATTATGTTTTATGAAATGATTATGATATGGTTTTTGTAAGGCATTGGTTAGGACAAGGATGCGATCATATACATGTCTTATGATTATGGATCTTTGAGCATTCTTGGTGCTTGCACCATTTTGTATAGGTAGATGAGTTATTCCTTGCATGAGCATTATGATTATGATTTATGGTTTGGCTTTTGAGCTTAAATGTGCATTGAACGGTTTTGAAATGAATATAGTATCTCTTGAAAGCACGTATATGTATAAGTATTCATGTGGGATGTTTTGACTTAGCACAGATGGATTGGGGGCTTAGGGCTATCCCCAAGGGCCCTCTCCCTTTCCTTGAACTATGTGCCAACATAGGAATGTTAGCCATTACCGAAAAGACCAGGTCATATGGAATGGTTATTCGTTTATTTTGTTTATGATATTATATGATATGATTATGGAAAATCCTTCAGAAAAGCGTGGTCATAACCCATCCACCGAAAAGTGTGGTTGTAAGGTGTGATGTAGATTACCTTTGGCAAGTAATCTTCTCCTACAGATGGAAGGTCTTTATCAGACTAATTTATGTAATAGCTCACATGGGTTTGATTTGTCGGTTATAGTCCATCCCCACTATATGAGCATTGTTGCATTTCATGCATCATAAATTTCATGGCATCTTGTATATATTTCCATCGGATATATGATTCTTTATATGTTATGTGCCCTTGTCATCTAACACTGAAATGCAGGTTTGGTAAGTCATATGCATTACATGTCCGCATACTTAGTACATTTAAACGTACTAACGCATACTCTATGCTTACATGATTTTATCATGTAGCGGCCGAGCACTTCGAGTATCAACCATTTGACGAGTAGTCCGATCTAGAAGAGTATTTTTGGTGAGTCCCATTCTCCAAGGAGGAGCCATCTTCCTTTACCTTAACTATCTTCGAGTTCCTTTTATTTGAGGGTGAGCTCGGAACATGTCCTAGCCCCCGTTCCATCTTGATTAGAGGCATTCGTTGGACAATATGTAGACTCTTTTGAAATCTGCATATTATGCGTGGTATCTGGTTTATGTATTCATTGGATTGATTTATGGGAAATTCGTATTTGGCTATATGCATACTTTGGTGTTGAAGTATGGAAAGTCCCTAGCCCCGTATTGCCCCCTAGTGTGAGTCCTATTCTCCCACCCCTTAGAACTATGTGCTACTATTTGTATGTCCTTCCTGAATCGATGATGTGGATTTAGATACTTGAGGCTTATTTGGGGATGCTCGGGTTCCAATTCGCCGTGTCACATCTAGGCCCTAGTCTCGGGTCGTGACACTTTCCTATCCCTTATAACTATGTGTTGACTATCTTTAATATGCTTTTGAACCAATGATGTGAATATGGATACTTTGAGGCTTGTTTGGGGACTTTTGGGTTCCCATTCGCCATGTCACTCCTAGACCCTGGGTCCGGGTCGTGATACATCCAAGTAGGAATGTCAATGTCATGTGTTAATTGGCATACTCGGATACAAGTTGAGCAATGTCCTTCTTCATTCCATTCAACAAATAAATCTCCCTCAAGTCTATATACATCTTGTAATGTCGGGATGAATGGAATATAAAGAGTTATGAGCTTCTTTCATGATCAACTTCTTTAACTCACCATCACTAGACACATACAACCTCCCTTGATATCAGAGTACCCATCTTCCCTTTGTGAGAAAGTTTCTACCTTTCCATCTTTCACTAAGGCTTTCAATTCAACCTGTAGGATCAAGGTCTTGCTTAGCCTTAATCTCCTCAACCAAAGAAGATTCAGACCCACGAAGCACCATTGCACCACCATTTTTGGATTGACTCAACTTCACTCTCAATCTAGCCAACCTATGAACATCTTTGGCTAACTCCCTTTTTCATCATTTTCAAGATGAGACACACTACCCATGAAAATTCTACTAAGGGCGTCAGCTACCATATCAGCCTTTCTGGGGTGATACTTCATGCTCATATTGTAATCTTTGAGTAGTTTTAACCACCTTTGTTACCTCAAATTGGGATCGTTTTGGGTGAACACATGTTGGAGGCTCTCGTGGCCAGTGAAGACATCCACATGAACCCTATACAAGTAATGTTGCCAAATCTTCAAGGAAAATACCACCGCCGCAAGTTAAAGATCATGAGTCGGGTAATTTTTCTCATGCACTTTCAACTGCCTTGAAGCATAGGCAATCATCTTACCATTTTGCATTAACACAAAATCCAACCTAATCCTTGATGCATCATAATACACGACGAATGCATCATTTCCTTTTGGCAATGTCAATATTGGGGCCGAAGTTAAACGATCCTTTAAAGTTTTGGAAGCTCTTCTCACACTCATCCGTCCACACAAATTAGCTTTCTTTTGAGTCAACATGGTAAGAGAGGACGATATAGTGGATAAAAAAAAACATAAACCTTCTAGAGTAACCGACTAGGCCCAAGAAACTCCTTATGCTGGTCAGAATCAATGGCCTTTGCCAATTTCTCACTACTTCAGTCTTCTTAGGATCAACTTTGATACCTTCACTAGATATCACATGCCCAATGAAGGCAACCTCATCTAGCCAACCTCATCTAGCCAAAACTCCCATTTATCAAACTTTGCATATAGTTTCTACTCCCTTAGGGTTTGCAATACCACCCTAAAGTGTTTCGTATGCTCTTGCTCGCCTCGGGAGTAGATAAGGATGTCATCAATGAACACCACGACGAACATGTCGAGGTAGGGCTTGAACACCCTATTCATGAGGTCCATGAATATCCCCGGTGCATTAGTGAGGCCAAACGACATCACCACAAACTCAAAATGACCATACCTAGTCCGGAATGCCATCTTAGGAATGCCACTTTCACTCACCCTCAATTGGTGATAATCAGATCTCAAGTCAACTTTGGAGAAATAAGTAGCCCTTGCAATTTATAAAACAAATCATATATTCTTAGAAAGGGATACTTATTCTTGATGGTGGCCTTATTGAGTTGTTGACAGTCAACGCACATGCAGAGCGACCCATCCTTCTTCCTTACGAATAAAATGGGGGCACCCCATGGAGACCGGCTAGGTCTAATAAATCCTTTCTCCAACAAATCCCTCAATTGCTCCTTTAGCTCGTTCAATTCCACCAGAGCCATACTATATGGAAGGATTGAGATATGTTGAGTATTGGGCAAGAGGTCTAAACCAAAGTCTATCTCCCTTCGAGAGGAACGCCGATAACTCATCTAGAAAGACATCAAGAAACTTATTTACTATGGGGACCAACTCAAGAGAAGGGACTTTGGAAGTGACATCTTTGACTCTTACTACGTGATAAATACACCCCTTGGAAATCATTTTACGGGCCTTTAGGAAGGAAATGAATCAACCCCTACATAAAGAGTTACTATCCTCCCATTTAAGAATTGGCTCGTTAGGGAATTGAAACTTGACCCTATGGGTTCTACTATCAATGGAAGCATAGGAAGCATACAACCAATCCTTCTAAGAATTGCATCAAAGTCTACCATGGAAATCTCAACTAAGTCACATGAGACCACTTTATGCATGATGGAGATGGGATGTCTCCTATAGACTCTTCGGCCTATAATGGACTCTCCTAGTGGGTTACTTACCTCATAGGGCACATGGAGGACGTTGGAACATGCATGAGATTTATTGGCAAGGAATGGAGTTACAAAAGATAAATTTGCTCTCAGATCTAAAAGTGCATATGTATCATAATTAAAAACTCTTAACATATCGTGACCATATTCGGAACCTCTTCGACCTCTTGCTGACCATGAAGAGCATAAAACCGATTGGTCCTTTGGGAACCTTGAGCTTGACCCCTTTGGCCTTGGCGCCTTATGCCGTCGCCTTTATAATCCTTCACACGGTGGTCAGCTTCCCCATAAATGAAGCAAGCACTGGATCCAGCTAGACATTGTCCTTTATGGAGTCTTCCACACTTGAGGCAACTTGCACTTTGGGGCTTAGGAGCAACCCCTTTGTCCTTTGTAGTCCAAGAAGGAGGAGTGTTGGTGGATCCTTGACTGCTTGCTTTTGGCCACCTTGAAACTTGTGTCCACCACTTCTTCAGTGAGAGTAGCTCCCACCATCAACTCGAGCACTCTTGGTTCCTTTTCCCTCTCTCAGAGCTTCTTCTCTTCAATTTGCTCTGCATATGTCATCAAATGGGAGATGTCCATCTCATTGACTTGCATGGCCGTCTTGCATTCCTTGGAGACCAAGTCAGAGACACCGACGATGAACTTTCTCATGCGAGCCCTTGGATCAGCGACTATAAAGGAAGCATACTTTGATAGCTTTACAAATTTGAGAGTGTGCTCCCTCACGCTCATGGTCCCTTGCTTGATATTGATAAACTCTTGGACCTTTGCCTCACTTAGCTCAATTGGGAAGAATGGGTCCAAGAAAGCATACTTGAACTCTTCCCAACCGATAGGACCCACTTCTTGGCCCCTATTGTCCGTCCATTGTTCATACGAAATCTTGGCGACTCCTTTGAGTTGGTAGGCCACCAACTCGGCTTTCTCTTTTGATGGATATTAATGCCCATCACCGCAACTACCCGGTAAGCCTCCTCAATGAAGTCAATAGGATCCTCCTCCGTCTTAGACCCATGAAATTTTGGCGAGTTCATCCGCATGAAATCACGTACCCTAGCAGTCGAATTAGGCACATGGGAAGGAACGACTATTTCCCAATTGGCCTAGTTGGCCAATGCTTGGGCCAACAAGGTAAAGGCAGCTCGAAACTCCACATGAGACACTCCATCATCCTGTTGAAGTGGAGGAACTTCTTGTTCGGAAGTGCCTCATTGATGGGGAGCTTTTCATGGTGGCATAATCTAGAAACAAGCAAAAGACCATCATTAGTTAATGAAAAACCTTATCCGACTCTAAGGCACGACATGAATAAGAAAGAAGGGAGGAATTTTCTAAACCGTCTCATAGCCTCTCAATCAAGATAGTGGTATGTTTCACAACCTTGAATGAGACTCTATGCTACGGGGCATGTATGGACATCCGAGGAGCATTTTAAAACCTCGTGCTCTGATACCAAGTTTGTAATGACCCGATCTAGGGGCCTAGTCATCACATGGCAAATGAGATACCCGAAGGCACCTTACTTAAGTTATCTCAGCATCTTAAGTATTCATATGCATTCAATAAAACATTTGCGGAAAAACAAGGGGAAAGGGACTATGAGCCTTTTAAAGTAAAGAAGCAACATTAAAAAGCAATACGATAACTAACATTCATTGTCCATAAGCATACCAACTTCTACATCGATGGACAGAATCGGTAGCGGTCAATTTCCATCGAATAGAAAAGAATCCATAATTGTGCAATAGAGAAAGTAAACGCCTCAAAAAAGCTACAAATACATTATCTCAAAAAGAAATACAAGATAGAGTGGATTAATGATACAATCCTGAACTAAGGGCTCACCACAAATAACAGTGCTAGTCTTGAATGTTGAATGCTAGACACAAGCCGGTGGAGGAGTGCCTGTCCTTATATGGTTAAATCATGCAGGAAAAATATGCATTAGTACATTGGAATGTACTAAATATGTGAAATGCAATGCATGTAGGAAATTATAATTCTATCATTTATAAAATATAATATATAAATACGTATGAGATAAAAGATACATAAAGTGAGCTTAAGCATGCTCAACGAATATAACTCACTGTGAATATGAGTCAATGCATGAGAAATCACATGTAATGAAAATATATCATAAGATTACAAGCTTGTGGGAGAAGACCTTAACTGACATTTAAGACCATGTGAGCTACTGCATAGAATCCAACATAACCCCTACGTTGGCATAGGGAGACCACTTGCTAGGTGGAACTCTATAAACTTCGCATGCATCTTAATAAAATAAATGGCCTACGTGGATCCACTAGCCTAGCCTACAAGGGCTCCTATGGTGACACATAGTTAGGGACTCTGAGATTTAGCTTAATGGGTCATGCCTTAACTAATGGAATGAAACCCAATCTCAAGTCCACTCGGTGCTAAGTCATCCCACAAAACCTTTAAAATATAACTAGAATCATAGGAATAGCTCGAACTTAGGAACCACCAAGTGAGAGTTGTTCTTTTATCTTGGGGACCTTTCTTAAACATCTTTTTAGGGCAATTGTCAACATGTTCACATCTTTTACAAATCTTTACTTTAAAACTTAACTTCTATGTCCTAATCATTATTTAAATCATGTAAAACTTTACTTGAAGACTAGGTGGGCTAGGATTTTTAAATGAAACAATCATATTTCATATAAAACATGAGAAAATTTCTCTTTTTAAGGACCATGGAAAACGCCCACACTTCATTATTATAAAAAACATCATTGGGGCCATCATCAATAGCTCAAACATGTATATATTTAGTAAAATAATCTTAGAATATCATGAATAACATTTAATAACATAAAAACATTATGAAATCAATATAAGCATGCATAATTTCTTAAATGAACTTAAAGAAAAGGTAAAATACTTGAAAGGGAACTTTATGGGTGAAAGTGTACCCATAAATCAACTCACATATCATAAAAGACTTGGGAAGAATAAACTTGAAACCTTTGGTGAAAGAACTTTGAAACCCTAGTTCTTACCTTGCCTTTTTTTTAGAGCTTTTGCCTTAGGAAAATTTTAAGAGTTGAGAGAATAGAGAGAATGCGAGCTTCTTAGGGTTTAAGACCTGATTTAAGACTCCTTTGGATCCCAAAATGATTGAGTTTAGGAATAAAAATGACGAAATCGACCAAACTATCGCTCATTAAAAACTGTCGGATTCACTTTCAGAAACCCGTTTATAGGTCAAACCACGAGCCGTAAGTCCCGTTCGTTTGGAAACACATCTGAAATCCATAAAACTAACTTTGTTGGACTCAAAAGCATAAAACCTTATTACCGGTCATGTAACATCTTACGGTCGTGGTTGGACATGTAGAGTCCTTACACATTAGCCATTTTTCTTATTTTCTTAATCTCTTGCCATGAAGGGGTTCATGAGCCATGCATTGTCCTATGAGCCATCCGGTAACACGTAGGTCTCCTTCCAGCAAACTCCAAATTTCCTTCATGTCTGGTAGTCTCACTCACGACCCTACCTACGGATCGTAATATCCTACGGACTGTCATTTGGTTCATAGATTACCCCACACTTGGAAATGTTTTCCCTTTCTGAAGTCTCATGTTTAAAGACCAATCCTACGGGTCATATGTACACCTACAGGGCGTAAGTTGCCCTCGTGAACCTGACTTTAGGTCATTTTTTGGTCAACTTTTCTGCACTCGAGGCTCCTAAACTAGGGTTCGTTACACTAGATCCTTCCCTTTTTTAATAGTTAAGTGGCGAGTCATGGCACTTTGTCTTATTTGCTTCAATAGAAAGCCTACACTAATAGCCTTTTCCATTACCTAGATCCAATATAACTTCTTATATTCCATTATTTAAGTTAAATATATAAAATAATTTTATAAAATATAATGTATTTGATATGATTCATTTTTTTTTTCAATTTACTTGTGTAAAATTAATAAGAAAAGGAGAAAGAATTACAAGGTGAAGAATCAAATTTTTATGATGAAGTAAAAATTTAGATAGCCAACTAATTGAACTATTAAAATTCCTTTATTTAAAATCTTTGGTATAAATATAATACTCGTCTTGTTCCATTCTATGTGGTACCATTTCACTTGACACAATGTTTAAAGAAAAAAAAAGAAAAACTTCGTGGTTTAAAATAATTCTTAGATATTTGTGTGATTGTAAATTATTTCATTAAAAGAAACCCTCCGTTCCATATTAATTGAATTTGTGAGTCAATGCACACATAATAAGAAAAATATTCAAAGACATAATTTTAACCATACTTTTCACTATTATTCTTTGTGGAGTTATAAATATGTAATATAATTTGTCCCCTAGAAAAAATAAAACTTCAATTTCCAACATTTATCTTGAACTTTGAATAATTCAATTATTTTGAACTTTGAAAAAGAAAGTTTTAAAAATTCAAGTAATTTTAAACAAAGAGTACTAAATCCTTTTGAAATCCATTAAAAAGGAGAAAACGTGAATATTAGGTATAAAAATATGAGAGAGGTAGTATTAGGTAAAAAAGTGACAATTGATTTGGTACAAAATATTTTTTTTGCAAAACCATTTACTCCCCGTCTAAACAAGTAAGGGTTTGACGAACAAAGATCCTCTGACCTCAAAACAAAGCCATTATTACTTATTTCTTCTTTTCTTAACTCTCGTTTTTGTCCTTAAATTCTTTGAACCAACACTTGACCTGAGAAAACTCAGAAAGTTCCAAACGCGTCTGTGATCTTTGTCACTTCATTCCACTCATTGCATAAACATACAATTTATATTCAAAATCAAACGGTGTAAATGGAACGAAATCTCACCCAATCCTGATCCCTACCCTCCACCCATAACAACAAATTCATTGCATGTGATCTCTCATGGAAATGCCGGAGAGCTTAACGACCACCGCTTCCGATATTCAAAATCTCAACTCCGATCTTAATCACGCCCTTCGGAGAAGGCGTGGTAGTAATGGTTTTGAGCCGGCTACTGCAATCAACGGTTCTGATGTACGTGGATTTGAATCCATCAATGACTCCAGTAAAACGGTTGGTGAGTCCACTGATGCAAATCCAGCGGAGGAGGACACAAACGCTCATGTTGCCAATGGCCAGGAAAGCAAAACAACTGAAGGATCAACCGCCTATAAATTTTCTTACAGGGCCTCCGCGCCAGCTCACCGCCGAATCAGGGAAAGTCCTCTTAGCTCTGACGCCATTTTCAGACAGGTGTATTTATTTTTCACCATTTTTTCTGTTACGACTTCTCCTAAATTCTGTTTCGCATTGCAATGACAGAAGACTTTTGGTAGTTAGGTGGCTCCTCATTTGAGCTTCTTCCTTCTCATAGGAGGTCAAACAAGCTTGTGTTGATTGGTACCATCTCCATTTTAGGATGCAATTGTGATCTATGAGGGGATGTATTTAAATGCCCAAGTCCAAAAGTATTTCTCTATTTTCTGATCACCTCTGAAAGGCTGGGAATACTAGTGGTGATAATAATTAGTTGCACAAGTTGAGGTGCATACACATTCAATATTGGATCAATGCTTGAATTGGAGTAAATCCTGTTGCGATCTGTAGATGATAAAGTACTCCTTAGTTATTACAATTTGCAGAACTGTTAATTTCCTATTCCTAGATAGCAAGACAAAAGGGACTTGTATTATATTTCAGGGTTAATATTGTTGAGGTTGAATAGAAAATGAGAATTTTTGTTGTAATGAACTGCAAACCATGCTGAACTGAGGTCGAAAAAGAGGTGAACATGGACATGGTCTCGGAGAAAGTTCTTATTTTCTTCAAAAAAAAAAAAGAAGAAGAGAAAAATATGTTCCTTCGTTTTGTGTGGTCTTATCTATATTGTTACGAAATCCATTATATGGTTATTGTCCATGTTGTCATATGCAAAGTGGCTACTGTTGAATTGGACTACTGACAGCCGTTTTGATGATGGTATACAAAAAGCTAATGTTAAACATAACAGATAAGCTTAGATTGTAAGATAAGTTTTTGATTTTGTATTGAACTACTCACTCAGTAATGAGTTGAACTTTAGCTTTGTGATAGGCTGTTGTTTTTCGAGCAAAGAGAAAACATTCTTTTAGTCTGATGGTCCGATGCAACAGAATTAAAAATGCAGTCGGGCTTTTCCATAAGCCTATGATTTCATCAGGCAACTTGACTTTCACATTTGCTTGAGTGAATTATCCACTAAAAAGGATCAACCGTGTTCAATGTGCAGTGGTTTTTCTTTTATTACACACGAACAGTCATGTCCACTAAAAAGATCAACTGTGTTCAATGTGCAGTGGTTTTTCTTTTATGACACACGAACTTCAAAGAGACTGTTCGCACATTAGTCCTACACTTTTTTTTAGCATCAGCAGGATTTGCCATCAGAGGGAACTACAATAACATACCCAGCTGGGGAGGGTGAAACGTACGTAGACCTATAGAGGAAACTTAGGCATTGAAATTTGCAAGCGTCCTTCATTTACTTTATTGTCTAATTGTTTTCATGTACTGGTTTCAGTTTTTGGATGTATGAACCAATAATCTATGATCACCAAAAGGTATTTCTGCCACAACAATGATCATGCAGAAAAAGAATCTGTGCCTACCCATCATCTGAAAGATAGGGTACTAAAACAAAGTGGTTAGCCAAAATGGTAGTCCTGCCACTGTCAGTGATCAAGCCACAAGAGAAGCTTCCTTAACCCATTATCTAAAGAACATATTTTCACCCTGTGTAATCCAGGATATACTCATAGTCCAGTATGGTAGCCAAATTTCAGGAGAAGATATATAGAGCTGTCAATAGACAATAGGTTCTTGTGATATTTGGTTTGATCACACCTGTACCGTGCTTATAGATGAAAAGCATAGCTGGTGACCTTGACAAATGATAAAATTTACGGTGAAATATTATCAGTGTTGATGAATGATTTTTGAACTAATGAAGACAGTGGAAGTCTATAAACTTTTTGCAGATGGACAATTTGGTGTTTTTCGTGATTTTGCATTTTATCTGGCTCACAAGTGCTTGTAGCATTGCTATAAAAGAGTTACTATGCTATATTATCAGTCTTCACTTATCATGTATGAACTATTTAAGAGAGCGGAAGTCTACAAAATTTTTGGAGACTAAAGAATTTCAGTTTTGTGTTTTTCTTGATTGCGTCTCATGTGGGTCACAAGAGCTTATACATTTATATAAAACCGGCATAAAACTCTATTCTGATGCCCAATATATGGTTCTTGTGGTAGAGTCATGCAGGCTTGTTCAATCTCTGTGTGGTGGTGTTGATTGCCGTTAACAGCAGGCTGATTATCGAAAATTTGATGAAGGTATATATCACATTGATTAATTTGACTCGATAGTGCAATTTGTTGCCTGCCCACTTGTTTGATGCAACAGTATCAGGGTTACAGAAGAGATGATATGTCATTTCAAAATGTTTTTAAGTATTATACTGCAGATGACAAACTCTGATTGCTCTTGCAGTATGGCCTGTTAATTAGGGCTGGCTTTTGGTTTAGTTCGAAGTCTTTAAGGGATTGGCCGCTTCTAATGTGCTGGTATTGTCATCTTGAGCCCCTTATCTCTTTTCTCTGGTCTTAATATCTACTATTATTTGGACAAAAAAGTTTGAAATTCTTCATGTGCTTCCAGTCTCATTCTCCAACTTTTGCCTCTCGCTGCTTTCCTTGTGGAGAAGATGGCACAGAAGAGGCGTATGACTGAACGTGTCAGTTGAGATCACCTCTTTTTCTATGTTTCCTTTTCTTCTTTCTTTCTAAAACCCATCCTTGTTATGTCAAGTGAAAATTTCTTTCACATTGAGTTCTCACTGACTTGCTTCCCTGTCTATACTGAAGGAAGTTTATGCTGGTGTGGTTGTGGTCATTGTGATTTTTCATTTGTGATGTTTTGACTATTTTTATGATCCATAAATACTTAAAACAGTCAAACTTAATCAATAAATTTTTCTGCCCGATGCTGCAGGTGGTGGTCATTCTTCACATAACTATAACAACAGCTGCCATTTTATATCCAGTTCTAGTCATTCTCAAGTATGTCTTTATGCATTACAATCATGAAACTTTGATATATATCCTCTTAAAAGTGTATGGTAGGCGGCTCTTGCTGCTTCCATGTTTGTGGTAAAGCAAAAATTTTCAAGCTACAACTGGTGAAAATTTTAGATGTCAAAAGATTATTTATTGGGACAAGAGTTCTGCATAGGAACTAATAGTTGATTCTGAGCTAACTGTTTGAGGCATTTTAATCCTTCATTTTGGGATGTTGGGTAGGAAAATCACTGATGTGAAAGTTGGATTACCATCTCAAGGGGAGCATTTTCAACTGTGCCTGTCCGACTGCTATTTCTCTAGCTGGTATATATTGAAAATATTATCAAGTTGATGCTTTTAAACTGCACAGGTGTGATTCTGCTTTTCTGTCTGGTGTCATATTGATGCTCGTTGCTTGTATTGTGTGGATGAAGCTGGTTTCTTATGCACATACAAATCACGATATGAGAGTACTTGCAAAGTCTGTGGATAAGGTATTATTAACTCGTGTTCTCTTCTCATGGATCCATAAGATCTGTGCTTTGATTACAGCTTCATTTGTGGTGTGAATATTAAAAATCACTAGATTAACCAAAGTTCTGTGATTTATCCTATTCTTGTGGTTTCAGCAATTTTATATTGAGCTCTTATATCTAGCTAATTTATGTCCTTTTTCTTTCTTTATTCACTTATTTCCATACTCACTTTGTGGGATTTCACTGGGTGTGTTATTCTTGTTATTCACTTATTTATGTTGTTAGGTTGAAACTTCAGATACGGATTACTCTTATGATGTTAGCTTCAAGAGTTTAGCCTACTTCATGGTTGCTCCAACATTATGTTATCAGGTAGGATCAGTTAAATCTTGCAAAATTTTGTCCAGTCATTTTCTTCCATCGTAATGAACCTGCACCGCAACATCATTATCTTTAAAAAAACATGATTAGCTTATGTCTGTATACAAATTAACCCTGATTCTAAATAGGTAAACTTGTTTACAGTGGTTTGCAATGTTTACTATAGAAATTAGGAGTGGATGACTATGCTTTCAGGTTTTGGGCTTGACCATAGAGGACTAGACATTATTGCTGATAAACTAGTATTTGATATGTGTCAATTTAACTATCATACATAGACTTCAATGGTCAAAGTTGTATAGTTTGACCATCTAATTATTCTTAATCTATCAGGCATTTAACTCAATCAGTAGATACTACCATGGCTAATTCTACAGGGACTTGCAACTTCCCACGAACACAAGCCGAGTTGCTTGGACTCTTTATTTTCGGTGTCGCACCCGTGTCGACACGACGTAGGTGTGGGATCCGTACCCGATCTGGTCAATCGGTTTTGGGTACTTTGACCAAATTGGAGGGAGAAATTTTGGATAGATTTATGTAATCAAAACTAACACTATGGTTCATTTGAAGAAATGAAATACCTCGTATGTATAAATTTTTATTGTCACTGCTTTTCCTTTTATCTTCTTTCATGATTCTCCTCTTGATCAATATTTTTTCCCTAAGTTATCCACATAATATCTCATAATTTAGATTTTATATTTCTATTTTAAATATTTGAATTAATTTTAGTCGAATCCCTGCACCTATATCCATACATGGATCTGTGTCCTCGAATCTTAAAATTTTGATCATAGAAGATTGGACCTCTAGATCCGCACCTGTATTAGATACCCACACCCGAATCTGAGCAACTTAGAATACAAGTCCGGATAACTTGGTCCACCAAGGCTCGGAAAGGTAGGAACATATCATCTAGTTTGTTTACCACTGAGATTTGAACTTGATACGTTATGATTCTCAACTTGCTTCATTGACCACTAGCTCATACCTTTTATCCGACAACATTCGTAGCATTGGTTTATTTGGCCGCTAGGGCAAAGTAAATTTGGTCACAAGAGGGAGAGAGGCGCTATTTATCTTCTAAATAAATCAAAAGTTAGGAGCTTTTAAATTGGTGTTGCAGTTGCTACAAAAAGTAAATGTGGTGGTTGGAATCTTGTGATTTGTAGTCATCAACATATAATTTGTCTTTTAGATTTTGAAATTGTTTTGAAGGGTACTGATCCCTAATATTAATTTTGACAAGTCTTGTTTCTTCCTTTCTAGTCTGATACCCTATAGTATGTAATTATGTATTATATGGTCGGGCCTCTCATTTGTTACAATCCTCATTTTTCCTTCTTTGTGATGCCTTCAAACACTTTCAGCGATAGAATCCATGCTCATAATAGTTTGTTCAAATAATATTAGTGCAAATGGAGTAAATTATTAAAAACCAATTTTAATGAAGTGTCATGTCCCAAAATTCGATCGCAACTAAAGAAAATAATGTAAAGCAAAAACAATCACAACATAACATACGAAATCCCAAAACCTAGAGTCATGAGTACAAGAGCATCTAAAGTGGTATGATAGAGTAAATACAACTGTCTCAAGTGGAATTCAAAGCTGATAATATCTAATGCAAAGTTTGAAAAGAAACAACAAAAGAAGTCTCAAAGATCCACGACGACTCGAAGTCTGAGCCTCACTACTAAGATCTGAATAAATGGAGAAAGCTCTGCTAGAGTGAATCAACTACCTTGTACGGGTCCCTGTGCTCGATCTGCAGGGAGAAAGCAAAGTAGGGGTGAGTATACCGAAATGTGCCCAGTAGGTTCAACCGACTGGGTAAGAGAAATCAAACAAGCATGTAATAACTAGGAGTCTCTACCACCCGCAACCAAAGGTTAATACACAATATAAATATAGACAGAAGCAAGTAAAGACAGTAAATTCAATCAATAATGCAATGGAGTCGCAGGCCATGTATGAGGTGGAATCATGTCCGTCGTAGGGCCGATGTACACATCTATCAAGCTGAAGCTACCAGATAAAATCCGGGGGCGTACTCAAATATCTCAAGGCGTCACAGGCCATAACAGATGTATCTCGAGGCATCACAGGTCCCATATTTTTGTGTCTCAAGGCGTCGTAGGCCGTATGATGAAGTGTTCCAATATATCATAATATCACAAATGGTACAAATGCAATAAGATGTGTGCATACCGATGCAACCAGTCAAGTATAAGATATGTGCATACCGATGCAATCAGTCAAGTATAAGATATGTGCATACCAATGCAACCAGTCAAGTATAAGATATGTGCATATCAATGCAACCTTTCAAGTATGTACGTAATAGCAATATAAATGACAATTGGTATGTACAGTAGCTATCACATCAAACAGGCTACACCATGTGTATCAACTAGTACCACAAGGTCGTCATTATATCTCATATCATCATTATCTCATCAATAATCAGGATGTCAATGAAACAGAGCTCCATAAGTACCCAAGGAAGCTCATAAATCTCAAGTTTATCACAATTATCACCAATTAATCACATCACTATCCCAAAGCTATCACAAGTCCCATGTTATCATCATGATATCTAAAATTATCTCAATTCTCATAGTTTCATCTCAGTTTATCAATAGGATCACCATCTACTCAATTTTCTGCATAACCGATATCACATTACTATCAAATTCTATCATATATGCCATTGGCTCATATTCAATCTAAATCTTACATTATCACATGAACATGTCCAATAACTCAAATCCAGTCCCAAAAAGGTTAGCCAAACCTACCTCGATGTCAAAACCGCACTCTGACAAGCTTTCAATCAACTCAAACTTCCAAACGATCCTCGGATCATTCAATCACCATCTAAAATAGATACTGTGTCAAAAGGTGAATTTTGATACCCAAATTGGCACGAATTAGGCTTAGGGGCAAAATGGTCAAAATTAGGGCTAAAATTCAAAATTTTCGAATCTGAAAATTGACTTTAAAATTAGGTTCTACACGAAAAATGGAGCCCGTGGGTGAAAATTTCACTAAAATCGAATTCAAATCGAAAGAGAAATCACCATTTAAAGTTTCAAAATCATAAACTAAAAATCCCCAATTTTGGACATTCAAAATCATGAAATTCAAACAAAATCAAGATAAAAGTCATGGAAATTGATCAAAATGAAGTTAGAAACACTTACCCAAAAGAAATCTCTAAAAAATCTCATCCAAAATCGCCCCAAAAGCTTGAAATCCGTAAAAATGGTGTTTCCTTGAGTTTAATGCTATCCCGGCATGTTACTATTCTGCGAACATAGAGAGTGAAGTGATATAGGACTCCGCGAACGTGGCCAAGGGATCGGGAACGCGGAGAGAAAAGGGCACACACACAATATACCTCCGCAAATGCAGAGAAACAGGTGAGGATGACCTCCCCGAACGTGTGAGCTCGGGCGTGAATGCAGAGAAGAAGTGCGCTTACACCAGAAACTAGCAACATCAGCCATGATGAAATCTCGATATGGCCCCTTGGAATTTATCGGGAATCAGAATTTCACATACCAAAAATGTATCCATGCCAGAAACGGCGATCCAGACTCAATGAAATAATCAGAATTCGTTTCTGAGGTCTCCACAACATATTTACCAATGCAAGCCAAATAAACTAATTTAAAACTCATAATACTAAAACTGCCCTGGACAACTCCAAATATTATGACGAGATCATTTCTAGCACTAGTTTTACTACCCGAAACTACTGGGATTGTCGGAATTTCGATTTGAGCTTCCGAACTTTGAATGTTGACTAATGTCAAACTTTGGCTCCGAAAACGACTAAAAATGCAACGTTGAGCCTAAAAACTTCATTTTAATTCCAAATTCATTTCTGTAACATCTTCTAGACCAGTTTCGATATTCTGGAGCTGATGGAATCGACGGATTTTCAATCCGACACCCAAAACTCAAAATGGTACAAAAACTCACATTTTCAACAACTTAAGCTTCCAAAAATGCCAAAATTCATATTTTTTAACTTTTAAAACTCAGGATTTCAATTCCAACAATAAAGATGTTAAAATAGGCCCAAAGCAACTTACGAAAGGGTAAAACATTAATTTTCACAGATAGTTCAAAAATGACTAACCAGATCATTACATGAAGATACACATGCCATTATACTAACTTCTTGTTCTCATATGCTTGATGATTTACCTTGGACTTAGTATTGTTGGTGTTTCGATGTTAGTGGTTAATGAAGTGGTTGAGAGCCATGAGTCAAATCCCAGCAAAGACAAAAAACACTAGGTGATTCTTCTATTTATCCTAGCCTTGATGGACAAAGTTATTTGATACCTGTTGCTGGTGGGAGGTGGCAGGTATGTTGTGGAATTAGCTGAGGTGCGTGAAAGCTGAACAGTCCGACACCATGGTCATAAAAAAAAATTCTAAATTACTGGTTGAGATTGCAAAAGGATTGGGTCATATGATACTCTTTAAACTATCTACATTCTTGCCTTTGAATTTCTTATTGAATTGTACTGTTCATACTCAGACTCCAAGAGCAGCTCTTGTAAGTTAGAACGTTAGGTTAAGTCCAGCTCAATTAATATATTCAGGAAGTTGTTGAATTGAACATATTCATGCATTTTGACTACTATAGTGTATCTTATCATATGCTAATTTTGGGTCTGGTCCTGAAAAGACAACTCAACTAAACAATTAAGCTAGAACTGAACAAAGTTCATTCCATGATTATCCAATTTTGAAGGACTCTTTTATATCTAGATTAATAACTTATTGTGGTTCCCTCTTCCTTTTCTTACAAAAAATTATACACTGACATCTTATAATTTTTTCTTTTTGATAACCAAGGGAAATATATTACTAAAGCTATCATTTTATAATTAAATCCCCTTTTATATAAAAACCCTATATTAGGGATCAAAGAGATTTCATTCGAGGAGTTGTTTCTTACATCAACACATTAGTGTTTTGATTTATTTATTCTGTTATCTGAAGCTTAGCTATCCCCGCACTCCATGCATTCGCAAAGGTTGGGTGGCCCGGCAATTCATCAAGCTGGTAATATTTACAGGATTGATGGGATTTATCATAGAACAGGTGATTTTTTTCTTGAAGGTTCAGAATTTCCTCTAATAAGCATAAATACATTCTGATGGGATGCATTCTTGTGCAGTACATTAACCCAATTGTGCAAAATTCACAACATCCTTTGAAAGGAAACCTTTTATATGCCATCGAGAGGGTATTGAAGCTTTCGGTTCCAAATTTGTATGTCTGGCTCTGCATGTTTTATTGCGTCTTTCATCTTTGGTATGCCCCTCTACTTTTAGTTCATATATTATTTACTTCTCTTCCTTTTGTTTGATGCTCTTCTCACAAGAAATGTGTGCTGCAAAATCCTTCAGAAGAAGTATCATTAACATCATTGAAGTGTCTGTCTCCACAGATTTCCCCTTTCCCTATCGAAATATGTTCATTTCAACTTTTGATGCTTAGTTGCTACCGTTGAAGTGTTGATCGCTTACTAAAATTTGAGTGTCTAAACATGATTAGTGCTTACTATCAGGGAGAAGAAAGGATCAGGTGCACCAAAAGAGATAAGCCTGAATAGTTGTCTCCGTCCTCCCCCCTCACCCAAATAAAAGGAAAAAAAGCCTCCCCCTCCCCACCCCCCCCCCCTCCCCCGGAATAAGAAAGTTATGGATGCACTAATGCTAAGGCCCTATGAATCCTTTGAACAGTTACTATTGTTCACATGGCATTAGGACTCGTCTAATGTTTAGACAATGTATTCTTCCTTATTTTTGTTAGTGTTAAAGATTCAGAGTTATGTCATCATACTTCATCTCTTTGTTTTCTCTTCGAAATGGCGTTGGTGCTAATGAGGATATGAAAAGCTTATACTCTGATCTCTGAATAATACCAAAATGGATATTTGTCTTATGTTCCCTTGGATCAAAGATACTTAGTTCTGTTTACATATAATATATTCGTCTTCAGGCTAAATATACTTGCTGAACTACTATGTTTTGGTGATCGTGAGTTCTACAAGGATTGGTGGAATGCCAAAACAATTGACGAGGTAGATTCAAATATCAATTTGCCTTTTGTTATATCCCAACTGTTTCAGATCTGGTTGGAGTTCCTTATTCTTTTCTTATGTGATTATCCTGCTGCGGCTGCTGAAATCAGTACTGGAGAATGTGGAATATGGTATGTCTATCTACCTTTTTCCGTAAATCATTTCCTGATTCTTATGCATGCGAACATGTTATCTTAATGACCACGAAGTAGAATACCCAAAGTACATTTTGAAATGATATTGACTCTAAGCAAAGCCTTCCTTAACAGAATCAAATGTTTGCCTTCTCTTTCACGCCACAGTTGGCTTTAACAAAATATCTTTGGCCTAACCTGTATCTTTCCAAAAGTCAATTGACTGGAATGACAATTAACTACAGGGATGGTAGGCGGTGCATTGGTTAGGCTTAACCTGCAAATCAAATCTCCCCGCCCCACAAAGCGCATTCACTCCTGTCCACCTGCCACACTATACCCATGTGCCCCCACTGCTGCTCCGTTTAAATATACTTTTCCTTAAGAAACTGGTAGTTTTATTTCTTTTTTGTCTTTGGGCCAGAATTTTGCATGACAGTTATGAATTAAAGTGTATTTTTAAGCCGAAGATCTTGTGATGTTCCAAAACTACTCTTACTTTTGTGAATTTTTTGCCAAATAAGTGGGACCCAACATCAGTCATATGCTGATAGTGTCAAGGAAATGTCATTCTTTTTTCTATTGACTAAAAAGAAAAGCGTGTCACATAAATTGGACGAAGGGAGTAGATATGAATCTGTAACTTTAAAAACACAAAATGCTAAAGATTGAACTTTTAAATCCCTAGTCTCTGCTGAAAAGTATCACTGTGATACCAAGTGCACCCATGAATATGATGATCTCCAAAAATGGATGAACTCTTAAGACCAGAAAAGTTTGAGATCACTTTAAATTCTAACCCCCCACACCTGCATATAATTTAAAATTCTTTGTTTGACCCTCCCTGCCTTACCGTGCACCTGCATATGTCCAAACCTGCACCTCCCAGCACATGTCTAAACCATCCATTTATTAACTCACTTCATTTTGATCTACCCAAATTCAGCTCAACCCACCCATTTGGCGGAAAAATTAAGGCTTTTTTGCACTGTGTTATTTGTAGTTTATGGTTCAACACTTTCCAGTTTTTGCCTCAATGGCCTATTTAATTTCGGGGGTTGTTCAATATCTCGTCATTCCTAAATAAATTTAAGGCTGAATAGCCAAATACACACGTGCTTGCTATGATTTGTGTAACAAACCCTCTTGCTCCACAAGGTTTCATCCTGACACCTAAACTCGGTCAAATTTAGTGTTTCAGACAAGCACAACATAACTTTGGTCAACAGTTGGAGGGATTTAAAACACTAAATCTGATCATGTTTAGGTGTCTGGATGAAGCCTCATGGAGTCGAGGGCCGGGAATGCAAATGGTTGCTATGGGTGTCCATTTGGCTATTTAGATTGACCAAAACAGAATACATGGAGTGCAATTTTAGTGTTGCGAGGGATGAAGCAGACACTGATGTGAGGCTTGCCACTCAGTCTATCCCCAAGAGAGATAACTGTAAGTATCTTGGGTTTATCATCCAGAGTAGTGGCGATATCGACGATGATGTCATCCACCGTGTTGGGGCAGCATGGACGAAATGGAGGCTTGCCTCAGGAGTATTGTGATAAAATGATACCACCTAAGCTTAAAGGCAACTTTTACAGCATGGTGGTTAGACCATCTTTGCTATATGTGGTAGAGTGTTGGCCTATTAAAAATTCACATGTTCAGAAGATGCTGGTTGCGGAGATGAGGATGTTGAGATGGATGTGTGGAGAAGTGATAGGATTAGGAATGAGATCATCGAGGAGAAGCCAGAGGTAGCTCCTGTGGTTGACAAGATGAAGGAAGCGAGACTGCGTTAGTTTGGACATGTACAGAGAAGGAGTATCAATGCTCTTGTTAGGAGGTGCGAGAGGTTGGATTTAGGGGATACACGGAGGGATAGAGTTAAGCCGAAGAAGTATTGGGGGGGTGGGGTGATTAGACAAGATATGGTGAAACTTCACCTCGCTGAGGACATGGCCTTAGATAGAAAAGAGTGGAGGTTGCGCATTAGAGTAGACAGCTAATATGTTAGTAGGGGCAGGTCGATTGTACATTGTATGTTGCATCGTTGTCATTTTCCATTTTGTTATGTTAAATTTATAGTATTTGCATACTATCATGTGCTTTTCCTGTCCTTTCCTTTCTCTATATCTAGTTTATTCTGCTTTTGGGTTTTTGAGACGAGGGTTCCTAGAAAACAGTCTCTCTACCTCTATGAGGTTAGTGGTAAGGTATGCGTACATTCTACCCTCCCCAGACCCCACTTGTGGGATTCCACTGGGTATGTTGTTGTAGATTGACCCATTAGGTTACGAAAAGGGAACATTTATAGTCCATCGTAATGAACACCCTAAATTATTTGTTAATGTATTAATGGAATTGGTTAATATTTTTGAGTTTTATGATTGTTATTTTTTTAACTCAAATGGTTACCAAAATATTGGTTTTGTTCTATGTTTATCCCTCTTATATGAGACTGTCCATTAAGTTTAAATGTAGCATTTTTTGTAGGGATGGCAATATGGGTAGTGCGGGGTGGGTTGAGCTCAACACGAAAAATTTTAAAACCGCCTTGCCCCACCCCGCATGACAATTTTTTTTCATTTTCAACCCGCCTCGCCTTGCTCCGCTCCATATAGAGTTTGCATATTTTTTAATTGAATTTAATATGAAAAATAAAAATTCCTAAATTTTTTTATAATTTGCTAATTAACATCTCAACAACTAATTAACTATTTTTAGTTGACAGTTCAACAATTGTTTCTTAGTCGTTAATTAAATTTTTTTTATTAACAACCCTCAAGGGTTGGCCTGGTGGCAATTGACTTGAGCCTTGGGGTTTGCTCCCTTTTAAGGTCTCAAGTTCGAAACCCACTGGGTACAAACAATTTTTGAAGGCCATCGGACTAGGTAAAACTTGAATTAACCGTGGTACACTTGCGGGAAACTCCTTGCCGATGGCCTGTGCACTCCGGGGATTAGTCGGGGCTCAAAGAGACTCTGACACCCGGTGCAAATCAAAAAAAAATTCTGATTAACATTTTAACAATAACAATTTACTGGACATGTCTAGTTTAAATTTCAGAAAAGAAATTAAAATTAAAGTCAGTGTTTAATATAAAAAGTTTATATCTTTGATTTTTACTATTAAAAAGATTTAACTTTCCGTAAATTCCTATTTGGTTCTTTAAAGCCGCAATCCATCCCACCCTGCATTAATTTTAAAAATAATTACTTCAATCTCCCCCCCTCCCTCCACACATGCACATATAACTTTAAACCTACCCCGCCGCGCATAGCTCTAAACCCGCTCTGCCCCATTGTCATCCCTAATTTTCTATCCACTTGACAAATTGTGTGTGACCACATTGAACAATGGCCTTTATTGCATCCTTCTTTCCCAAATCAATTTTCCTATTCCACCATATTAAAGAACCCTAAGTTACAAGCACATTTAATTCAGCTTCCATCTTTGTCAAGAATTTTTCATTTCCTTAACATTAGCAACCATGTATCTTGTGATTATTGCAGCCTGTTCATAAGTGGATGGTTCGTCACATTTATTTCCCATGCTTAAGGAATGGAATTCCAAAGGTGCCTTCTTAGTCTCAGTAATTCGTTTTTTGTTTTTTCTGTGTATATATCGTACTTTTCTCGTGTTCGCCCCTCCAAATTGATTTCTGATATTTCTTCTACTTTTAGTTTCATCATATCTTTTCCAGGGTGGAGGGAATCACTTCACTTCCACTTCTGCGGCAATCTATGTTCATTTGATGATTCCTCAATTCAACATGCATTTTACTTATGGCAGCATTTTCACCCTTTTTATCACATGTCGATCTTCTAGTACAAATATTTCCAGTGTAGATGGGTTCAAACCTTATGATTGCATCTTTATGCTGAAAATGGAAATTCGTAATGTACTTTTTTAGTTGACAATTCAACAGAGTATTTTACGTAAAAGTATTCTTCTGTCAGATCTCAGTTAATTGGTGAGTGTAAATAGGATAAATTGATAGAATGTCAACCTATTGCTTAAAATGATTATGCACTTTCTGCTTTGACAAATTCAATACCAACTAACGCTTGGTGCAGGCGGTCGCATTACTTATTGCTTTTCTTGTATCTGCTGTTTTCCACGAGGTATGTTGTTCCGCCCCTCTTCCATATTTTATAATGAAACCAGCAATGGCAACTTTCAACTACTGGTCTGAGACATCGCATTACTGTCTATCTGCAGCTATGTATTGCTGTTCCTTGTCGCCTTTTCAAATTTTGGGCATTCATTGGAATTATGTTCCAGGTAACGAATGGCATTTAACATATTGTTATTGGGTCTAAATTGTATACACTGGCTACAAATTTTATACCATCAGCGTAGTTTTAACTAATTACAGCAGGTTAGTAGTCATTTTCATCAGGTGCATATAGGACTCTCAAATGAGCTCAAATATGGGTTGGGCTCAAGATAATCTAAATTGAGTCAATCTCAACTCATTCAAGCCTTAACCATTTAAAATGATCTTCAATTGAGCCCAATTTTATATCCAACCCGTTTTAATAAATGCAATATATGTTCCTTTTGTTGAATTTATGAATTGTCATCTACCTTATATCTTCGAGGATGAAATCAATATAAACAAGGAAATTGAACCATGTTTTTTTATAGAATACATATTAGTGAGTCATCTTAAACATATATTTATTTAGTTGGTGTAATGTTTGATGACTTTCCACTTCAAAATCAAGAACTTTTTTTAAAAAAAATAAAAAATTCTTGAGTTGGATTTCAAATTGTGGTTGCTAAACTCGATAGCAATATGTCAAAATTCTTGAGGTTAAGCAGGTGATGACCCAACCTGATTTCTAATTTAGCCGATTTTAATCTCTCCAATTTCAGTCCAACCCACCGATTTGACATCTCTAGGTGCATAGAACTTAAATTCACTGTTATTCATGTTTTCAAAGAACATTCTCTAAAAACATCAATATTTGAAAATGAAGGAATTTTCTTATTTGCCCATGCTGAAGATTGAATGTGGGGGTGTTTCTGTGATCAGGTTCCTTTGGTCATTCTCACCAACTTCTTACAAAATCAGTTCCAAAGCTCAATGGTATGTTTTTGAGTGCAGTTATATTTCCTTATCAGCTGGTTCGTTATCCTAACTCATTTAAAATATTGTTAAAATCAATTGATATTAAGTTATATAATCTTTCTAGGTGGGCAATATGATGTTCTGGTGCTTTTTCTGCATTCTTGGTCAGCCAATGTGTGTGCTCTTGTATTACCACGACGTAATGAATAGAAAAACCAGCGCACGTTAAGCTTCATGCTGAGGATGAATTGTTGTGTGGTTTGAGCATTTAAATTTTGGATTCCAAGCTCTATGCTACTGTTTCTTAGAGGACACTGGTCATCCACAAGCAATAACATTGCTGATGATGTGTTTCTGGCGAAGGCATTCCTGCTATTTCCTCTTCACTCCAAATGATATTCAGATAACACAAAATGATCTCTTCTGAATGCACACACAAGGGCACAACAAGTGATGCTGATGACTAACATTTTTATGGTTTTTCTCCATGTCAGATAAATGTAACATACAATCTTGAGGTACCCGCACTTGTTAGTGTAATCCTCTAATTTCTCATTCATCTATTCTGCTTGTGCTTGCCTATGATGCAAGCATGAAATGTAAATAATTGGGTGTAACAGATAAACAAAGCAGGCTGTGCTTAATTAGATTGTTGTGAAACAAAATCTTGGAGGAAGAAGAAGTCATACTTGGGATTGCGCAGCTGTGAAAAACATTTGAAGTACGAAGCTTATCAAAATTGACTAGACAGCAAAGAACATGATGGAATCATATTAAATTTAATAATGTCTATGTCCTATTTGTATGTAATGGTGTATGATTGGACATGAAGTTTATGTTTTTGACTTTTGAGTTTTCAAAAACTTTTTTCTAACGTTCTTGTCACCTAACGATATTTTGGGTAACTTGGACAGCACGACCAATTGTATTCGTTTTCTAGACGAGTAGATCAAGGGTAGGCTTTTTTTGTTTTACTTAAAAGCTCTAGAAATTATGGTTGGAACCTTTTTTCCAGACAACCCAAGTTGGAGTTGAAATAAGCTCGATTTGGTTGCTACATTCACTTAATAACAATTTTACTAGCCCTATATTTATTCAGCGTCTTTCCCAAATGCTACGTTTGATATATTTAAGGTTTATATTTTTTTAAAACATAATTATGTCATTCAAAAGCTAGTTCGTTTAGTCAAGTGAGATGAAGTCATGATGTGAAGTTGAAGTTTTGTTGGGACATGCAATTTGAAATTTTTAAGTTGTATTTTTTCATAAATATAAAAAAATAAGTTGGGGCAATGATTAAAATTATCCTAATTTTTCATAATAAAGTATAATACGCTACCACAAAGCTATTGTAAAAAAATTATAATATTTGTTGATTGAATTTTAGTTCAATAAAAAAGTAAGATTGAACATGAGTTATAGTTTGCACTACTTTTTAATGTAATTCTCCTACATAGTCCTTTGTATAAACAAAAACAATAACAATGACAACATATCTAGTGAAATTCCACAAGTGAAGTCTGAGTAGGGTAAAATGTACGCAAACCTTACCACTATCTCATAGAGATAGAGAAACTGTTTCCGGAAAATCCTCGTATTTATCAATCAACAAAACTAGCTGTAATAATTTAAAATTTACTAAATATGAATTTGTAAAGTGATTTGCATTATATTAAATTCAAATTATATTAGTTCAAATAAATATTGTGGATTGATATAATTAGATTGATTATTTAAGTTCAATAAATAGAGATTTAACTAAGATTTTTTTTTAAATGACAAATGTAACCTACATTATTACAGGTCCTAATAAGATTGTTTAGGTTTTTAGGTTCTAGCACTCAGGGGCGGACCTAGGGAGGGGTGAGGGGGTTTATCCGAATAATTCCACTATATAGATGGGGTAAATTTTTATATTTTCATATATATATATATATATATTAAATTTGAACCTTTTAAACAATAAACAAAGTCTAGCACAATGATAGGTTTCCTTTTAAATGAACCCTCATGCTCAGAGTTTGAATCCCACTAAAAATATTTTTTTTTAGTTTTTCTTAATTATTCCTTTGGAAAAAGTATTTTATTGATTTATTTACACATTTGTACTTTTATTATATTTCGAACCCCATGAGTTTAAATCCTAGATCCTCCACTGCTAGCACTAGAATTTTAACAGTATATAAATTTTTTAATTTTTTTAAAAATGGAATAGAATTTATTACAAATGTATGCAACTTTAGAGTCTAAATTACACATGCTATTTTATTTACCAAACTAACAAATAAATTACCAAACTATACTATCCTTTTCCTGACAAAATATTTATTTTACTTAGATTTTATTCTTTTTTTAGACAAACATTTAATGTTACTCAGATTATATATATATATATATATATATATATATATATATATATATATATATATATATATATATATATATTAATTTTTACGGAATATTAGTTTTACCCAATGGGTAATAATCAACCATCAAATTTGATGGGACTGACACATGCATCGACTGACGTGCATTCCCACCTTTTCAACAACCTTTAATTTAATCTCTTTCTTCTTCCATTTACACCACATAAAAAAGAAACATCCATTGTTGAAGAGCTTTGCAAACTTTGTCCAAAATAACCAGGTAAACCCGACGCTTTTTTCCTTTTATAACTTTTGGTATACCAAGAACCTCGTAGATTCGCCATAATTCTTTTTCTTGATTTTTTTGGCTTTTTATGTAGTGTTCTTTTACTAGTAAAGGGCTAATTAATCATGGAAGGTTGACCTTCTTTTACTAGTGTTCTTTTTTTTAATTCTTTTTTTTAAAGGTGCATATTGACTTCAAAACTTTAGATGTCAAGGTTAAAGCGCAAATTGAAAAACTGAAAGCATACATGGAAGAATGTTTCAAGAATCTACTCAATGAGATTAAGTTGACATAAAACCAAGGTTTAAAGAAGGAATGAGTTGGTGCTGAGAAGGTATCATAGAAGTTTATGCATGGGGCTGTTGAACATGATGACCTTTTAATGGTGAACATGGATTTAGTTTGTTCGTAATGGTTTCATTTTTTTGGTAAAAAATGTTGATGTATTTAGTTGGTATTCGTGTTCTTGCATTTAATTTTGGTTGCGACGCATAACATATTTTGGTGTAATTATATGTGCCCTGCTTGGTGGCAAAAGTGTATGATGCGCTTTATAGGTAATACTATTGATTTCACGATGGTGGTATTCACATTGTCAATAATTTGGTTTTTAATGGTGAATATAGGGTAATATGTAATGACCCGTTAGGTCATTTTAAAAATAAATCCCCTCTCTTTTATAAAAGATCATTCTTGTAAATTTTTGATGGGTAATTTGGAACTATTCGATAATTACGATCATTTAGTTGACAGATAATTTTAGATAATTAATGTAGTTGGTGGATTAAAATAATATTTTAATTAATACCCTATACTATTTATCCCATATTTATCAAAAATAGGTTAATAGAATTTATTACTTTTAATATATTAAAATAAATAAATAAGAAAATAATAATAATAATAATAATAATAATAATAATAATAATAATAATAATAATAATAGTAATAATAATAATAATAATATATGTATGTATATATAATAGGGGACAAAGGGCTGAATGCCCAAAGTCCCCAAAAACGCAGCAGAACAAAGAAACGAGGAAAAACAAAAACGCAGAAACGTAGAAAAAAAGTGCGGGAAGGAAAAGAAAGAAAGAGAAGAGAAGAAAAATTATGATTTTCATCCAAAAATATCAAGGTAATTATTCTCATCCTTTCTATTAAGTTTTCATGAGATTATGAATAAATTTTAGGGTAGAAACGTGTATAATTTATGTTTAATTAAGAAAATATAGCCCTAGGGTTCTTAGAATAAAATTTTGATTTGGGGGTCGAATAACGATCCGTTTTAGCTGAAATTTAACATATGAGTTTAGTTTATTATGGTAAACATAATCTGAAAGAAATTTTCAGATTCGGATTTAAGGGCTCGGGGTGACTTTTTGACCCGATTTTTGAGCCAAAAATAAATATAGCAATATGGGTGTCATTGGATTCGTATTCTTATGTAGATTATGTATTTGAACAGATTTTGATCATCTGAAAGCGTTACGAAAGAGTCAAGGTTTGGAGTGTCATTCTATTAATTAAGGCAAGTGGATTTCTAAACTTTTGTTAAATATGTTGAACCTCGTATGCTTCCTTATGCTATAATCTATGGGATGAGATCGTATGATGTGTTGGATTGATAATTCTTATTGTGATGCCAGTGTGAGGGCTTTAATTGTCTATGTGTGGCTTCGAGAGCATGTGAATCCTAAATTGAGAATAGTGTGAATATGACGTGTTGAGAAAGGGAGATAATCGTGATATATACTGAGGATCATGGGTTGTTTGAGAAAATAAAGTTACTAAAATGGGGTGAAATATCTTAAAAGAGAATTGTACCCAAATATGTATAAAGGAGGGTGAATATTATAATTGCTAAACATTGAGAGCATTGATATTTATTGTACTTATTGAGAGGAACATTGCTTCTATAATTGTGTCTTGATTGCATGCATCCTCATACTCATGACATTTTGAGAAGTTGTTAATGGTGATTCGTATCATGAGTCCTTGACCACGAGCACTTGGGTGGCAAGATAGTTGATACATTGAGATTCGTATCATGAGTCCTTGACCACGAGCACTTGGGTGGCAAGGTAGTTGATACATTGAGATTCGTATCATGAGTCCTTGACCACGAGCACTTGGGTGGCAAGGTAGTTGATACATCGAGATTCTTATCATGAGTCCTTGACCACGAGCACTTGGGTGGCAAGGTAGTTGATATATTGTGATTGAGGTATATGGCCTGCGAGGTCCCCATGGGTCCCTTTAGTCTTGGAGCCTTAGCTCGACGGGGGTATATACGAAAGGCTGTGCGACGGTCTTGATACCACCTTGCATTGCATGACATTGCATCTCATCCTTGCATATTATTATGTGACATGATGTTATTTATGTGATTGATTATGTTACCACTTGTGAGTTATGGCTTGTGATTTGATAATTGTGATATACTGAAAACTATCTTTACTGTGTATTATGTGTTGCTGGGCTGGGACTTTTCTGAGTGCAGGTTTGTAGTTCGGCGGTATGTGGTTGGGAGTGAAGGAGTTACTTGGTTCTTCATTGTTTTACTCTAGGTTAGTTCCATTTGCTGAGTACCGCGTTGTTTTGGTACTCATCCCTTGCTACATTTTTGTAGGTTGCGAGCCCGGTCCCTCTAGTTAGAATTTTCTCATTGCAAGACCGAGCTTTTGGATTATCCTTAAGGTAGCTGCTTATGTCACCGGTGGACCTTCAAGGAATCTATTATTATGTTACATTCTATTAAAGGACTAGACATTTGAGACATTTATTTTATTCGAGTACTATGTATTTAGAGACTTATACACGTGACACCAGTTCTAGGATGGTTATAGTTTGGTGTTCCTATGATTATTTGTCATATTAGTCTATTTTCTCTTCCGCTATTATTTTTATGTTCGGATCAGTAGGTATTAGGCTGACTCACCTTGGTGGGTTAGGTAAGTGCCATCACATCCATTTTGGGTCGTGACAGTTGGTATCAGAGCTCCAGGTTCATAGGTCTCACGTGTGTACAAGTCGAGTCTAGTAGAGTCTCGAGGATCGGTATGGAGACGTCTATACTTATCTTCGAGAGGCTATGAAGACTGTTGGAAACTTCCTTTGTTTATTCTTTTTCTATCGTGCGTCCATGGTTCGATGTGATTCGTACTATTTTGTTCATTCTCTCTCATTTATAGAGATGATTCGTGCTTGGTTCTTTAAATGAGTAGTTAGTGGGTTATATATGACTTGAATGTTAGATCTAGTGCTAAAGTGTAAGTGACATACTTGTAAAAAGATGTGTGGTTATATTTAAAAGATTCAATGATTAAAACATGTTGAGTAAGGTGATGACCTGATGATACACTTTGAGGGTGTTGGAGTGATAAAGTCCAACAGTGGATGGAGGGATTTTATGAATGTGTTATCCTTTTTGGGATTGGTTATCCAGCAACATAAACAATATCAATGAGGTATATATGATATCGAATACAGTTCAACAATTTAAGGTGGGATGTTAAAAGGATAGGTGGATCACAAACCTTGTTCTGTAGACTAATACTACTAAAGTTTTCATAATATGTATGGATTGCTAGACAATGATAAGAATGATCTTGTGCCAATTGAGATTAGAATCTTTATTATGGTTTCATAGATTATCGAGTGGATATCAAGGAGGGTCATAGTACGACTATCACCACGACACCAATGCTTTCTTGATAGGTATGATGTGTTCTAGTGGTGGATCTAATGGACTTTCACAATATGGTATTAGTGGTGTGTGAAAATAGATATGTCAATTGTCAAGCGTGAATACAAACCATTTTAGAAATTATCGGTGTGTCATGAGCTCATTTAATAAGTTTTAATGTCGTATTCATATTCGAGAACTCAACTAATTTGCTACTCTGGATGCTTGGGTTAAGTATTATTTATAAGGAAAATTTTAGTGGTGGATCTTTAGTACAATTAATGTATTTAAGTTGTGAGGTATGTTCGGGGAATTCTAAATGAGGACTATTACTCCATAATAAGATCCAAGGGAGTTAGTTCTTTATATTTGACCGATATAGTTTGATGTCATATCAATGAGGAGGGTAACCTTGAGATGATGGCAATGGCTATAGAGCATAATGGTAATAAAAGTTTGTGAGGGATTATGATCAAGATGCAATCAAATGATGAGAATTTTCAATTGAGTGAATTCTGTATGGTAAACACAATCTGCAGGTATCAAAAGTTACGTTTGCTACTATTTGATGAGTAACATGATCATAATGAAAGATGTAAAATGTGTTGAGATATTGCTTCGATAGAATTGAAGTGAGCTAGAGTCATAAATGAATAAATTAGTGAGATGTAGAGATATTCACTTCGATGGTAAAGGTCAAAAATGTAACTTTCGAGAGAGTAGGAAATTAAATTTAAAGCCATGTGATTTCATTTGTTATAGAGCATAACCTTGAGATGATGGCAATGGCTATAGAGCATAATGGTAATAAAAGTTTGTGAGGGATTATGATCAAGATGCAATCATATGATGAGAATTTTCAATTGAGTGAATTCTGTATGGTAAACACAATCTGCAGGTATCAAAAGTTACGTTTGCTACTATTTGATGAGTAACGTGATCATAATGAAAGATGTAAAATGTGTTGAGATATTGCTTCGATAGAATTGAAATGAGCTAGAGTCATAAATGAATAAATTAGTGAGATGTAGAGATATTCACTTCGATGGTAAAGGTCAAAAATGTAACTTTCGAGAGAGTAGGAAATTAAATTTAAAGCCATGTGATTTCATTTGTTTTGCTTTGATTATGGTGATAGTATTAAGTATCATTGGTTTTGGCTAGAAAACTGTTGGATAATATTTGAGAGGAAAAAAAATCTACAATGTTGGGCTTGAATATGGTGATAATCTCTCTTTGTGATTTTGAGTATGATAATTAGTACATTAAATATTTTTTTGAAAGGATATTGTAGGGTCGATAAAGAGGGGATCAATCATAAGTTAAGATATATGAATTCATAAAGATCTCAAGTATGAGCTAATGCCAATAGGTAAAGGAATTGGGGTACAAGTTAAAAATAAAGGTTCGAGTTTTTCATTGTTAGTGGGTATTTTTGGTAGTATATATATTTTGCCAAGATATTTATTGATAAGATAAGAAATAATGGATAGCAATGAGTATTCAACATTTGGAAGAACCTGCATGTGATTTGAGTCATAAATTTAGTTTTTTTTTTAATTGTTGAAAGACCTAAAGAAGTGCTCCACTTAAAGTTTTAGCTTAGAGCATGAGGTAAAATGTCACGTGTTGTTGATCAGAGAATAAAGTCAATGAGTGAGTTAGTGAAGGAATGAGAGCTGTTGGTCAGAGAATAAAGTCGATGAGTGAGTTAGTGAAGGAATGAGAATCTAATATATTGAAGAGTTCAGGGTATCTGAAATTTATGTCATAGGAAGAATTTAAGAAAGTGAAGGAATAAAACCTCCAATATAGATCCTTGGTTAGGAATTAAAGGTTTTACTTATTTTCGTCTTTGAGCTCAGATATGACCATGCAATGCGTACTTGTTTAGCACAACTTTACTAGGATTGTATTAGTGACTTTTATGAAGACAAAGTTTTGATTCAAGTAAAAAATAATGATGTTTGATACATTTTTATGTTGGTCTAGATTGTCCAACTATGATAAATGACTTATGTGGGTGCTGCGATATAGACCTATAGCTCTACACGCTTATTGAGGATATTGAGAGGGTTGAAATTACTTTATTAATGGGACTACATAGATTATTGTGATGTGTTACATAGACATTTGATGATGACTAGATGTTATGTGCTTATGGTATGCAGAATTATTAAGGTGATTAAATCTGTCTAAGTTTGAAATGAGGTATATGATGTTTTGAATGGTAGTTGAAATTCGGTATGTGAAAGATTGTATGGAATTGACTGTAGGTATAATTAAATAACCTTACCTAGATGAGAAAAGTACTATCAAATTTAAAATTTACATGGTCAGCTTTGTGTGTGATTTATGTCTATAAAAAAAATACTTCAATAAAAATAGAGGAAACCATAGTATGAGATATTTGAAAACGATGATGTGTAGCTAAGAAGACTTTAATACTAGTAACAATTTGAGAGAATGGTAAATGACAAGTATGGTATGATATTCTGTTAGTATTGAGAACATTGCTTTTGATGCAGTGTTATAAGGAATATGTGGAGTTTGATAATTAAGTATGTATACGATTGTATTGGGAACCAGACAGGTTGGTTGTGAGTAGCATTTTTTTTTTAAAAAATGGGGTGAGATGAACGAAAACGTTTGATAGGAGCACTATGAAAGGAGTAACTTGTATTAGTTGACCTTGATTCCATGCACTATGAAGTGACTACCTACCTCATTAATGGGCTTGTTTTAGAGTATTACTCCATTCCTATTCCCACTCGCGTCCTCATTTGTGTAGACGGATCCTTAGTGGTGGATCAGATGAACCGATCCTGCAATTTTCTCTTAGTAAGACAGGATGCTTATGCAAACTTGATTATTTCAGTGTTGACATATTTAGTATTATTTGGGATAATTGAAGTATACAAGTGGTTCTATATACAACTTTGCTTATGTGAATTTATAGAAGAGCTACCATGAATACTTATAGATGCCCAACCATATCAAGATTCATCTCGTCATTGAGGTTATGTTCTGACTGGTATTGATTTGGAAATTTTATCGTGGATATATGAGAAAAGATTCGTCCTAATTATTGAGTTATGGACTAGTGGGTTATTATCTAAATTGAGTTCATGGATTAGCTTGTGGTATAAAAAGGAATATTTACAAGAATAGTCAATTTTTGTGCAAAATTTACACATTCCATTTTATTTACAAGAATAGCAACAAAATTACCAAAATATGCAATCACTTTTTCTGTCAACCCATCAAATCACATTAATTACACTATATTTTTAAGGTCAAGAAAAAGTTGATTAAAAAAGGGGATTTTTCACAAAAGTTTAAAAATGGATACAAATGAAAATATTTTTAATACACTACCAAACACTATTAATTTTCCATTAGATTTTTGTGGACTTCTTGTATATATAAAATCGAATTTCCTCGAATTATTTTTGAACAAATTTTTTTTTCACATCAAATTATCTCAAATACTTAATACCATTAAATGCATATTCACGAATATTTTATAACATATGAAAAAATTTTAAAATACATTTTTTATACTCCTTCGTGTTTTTTTTCCAATGGTTTTTCTCATCATATTATACATACATATAGATATATATACATATTACCATCACTCACACTGTTCCAGTGAACCAAACGTAAATAATACTACCATCACGCACACCATAAATACTACCAATGCAACGTCAAACTAACATCTATTACACAGTGGATATTAGTTTGTATGTTATTTTGTAGGCTGACATTTATTTCATTTTCTTTTTTTTCCATTTCTCAATACTATCATATCACATCAAACACTACACTAATCACCTTTAAAAATACTCTCTTTCCTACTTTTGTAAATAAATTTGCTATTTTAAATGTAATTTTCAAAAGGTTGCTAGGGGCATGTAAATATCATTATTTTTTTTGTATATTTGTGAAATATCACCTATAAAAATCACTATCGATTTGAAAATCTATCAAGGTTTGATTCGAAAGTTCAGTTCTTAATAGAAGATTTTGATGGAATGGTCTTAAAGGGGGAACTTACTTGGAGAGATGGAATACTGATTTTGGAAGATCATAACTTAGGATTTTAGTAATATCGATTATTCTTCCTTCTCCTTCTTATGTTCGACGACCAACATGATTTTTAGTGGTGGATAATATAATGACCCGTTAGGTCATTTTAAAAATAAATCCCCTCTCTTTTATAAAAGATCATTCTTGTAAATTTTTGATGGGTAATTTGAAACTATTCGATAATTACGATCATTTAGTTGACAGAAAATTTTAGATAATTAATGTAGTTGGTGGATTAAAATAATATTTTAATTAATACCCTATACTATTTATCCCATATTTATAAAAAATAGGTTAATAGAATTTATTATTTTAATATATTAAAACAAGTAAATAAGAAAATAATAATAATAATAATAATAATAATAATAATAATAATAATAATAATAATAATAATAATAATAATAATAATAATAATAATAATAATAATAATAATAATAATAATAATAATAATAATAATAATAATAATATATGTATGTATGTATGTATATATAATAGGGGACAAAGGGCTGAATGCCCAAAGTCCCCAAAAACGTAGCAGAACAAAGAAACGAGGAAAAACAAAAACGCAGAAACGTAGAAAAAAAAAAGTGCGGGAAGGAAAAGAAAGAAAAAGAAGAGAAGAAAAATTATGATTTTCATCCAAAAATATCAAGGTAATTATCCTCATCCTTTCTATTAAGTTTTCATGAGATTATGAATAAATTTTTAGGGTAGAAACGTGTATAATTTATGTTTAATTATGAAAATATAGCCCTAGGGTTCTTAGAATAAAATTTTGATTTGGGGGTCGAATAACGATCCATTTTAGCTGAAATTTAACATATGAGTTTAGTTTATTATGGGTAAACATAATCTGAAAGAAATTTTCAGATTCGGATTTAAGGGCTCGGGGTGACTTTTTGACCCGATCTTTGAGCCAAAAATAAATATAGCAATATGGGTGTCATTGGATTCGTATTCTTATGTAGATTATGTATTTGAACAGATTTTGATAATCTGAAAGCGTTACGAAAGAGTCAAGGTTTGGAGTGTCATTCTATTAATTAAGGCAAGTGGATTTCTAAACTTTTGTTAAATATGTTGAACTGTATGCTTCCTTATGCTATAATCTATGGGATGAGATCGTATCATGTGTTGGGTTGGTAATTCTTATTGTGATAACAGTGTGAGGGCTTTAATTGTCTATGTGTGGCTTCGAGAGCATGTGAATCCTAAATTGAGAATAGTGTGAATATGACGTGTTGAGAAAGGGAGATAATCGTGTACTGAGGATCATGGGTTGTTTGAGAAAATAAAGTTACTAAAATGGGGTGAAATATCTTAAAAGAGAATTGTACCCAAATATGTATAAAGGAGGGTGAATATTATAATTGCTAAACATTAAGAACATTGATATTTATTGTACTTATTGAGAGGAACATTGCTTCTATAATTGTGTCTTGATTGCATGCATCCTCATACTCATGACATTTTGAGAAGTTGTTAATGGTGAGTCGTACATGAGTCCTTGACCACGAGCACTTGGGTGGCAAGGTAGTTGATACATTGAGATTCGTATCATGAGTCCTTGACCACGAGCACTTGGGTGACAAGGTAGTTGATACATTGAGATTCGTACCATGAGTCCTTGACCATGAGCACTTGAGTGGCAAGGTAGTTGATACATTGAGATTCGTATCATGAGTCCTTGACCACGAGCACTTGGGTGGCAAGGTAGTTGATACATCGAGATTCTTATCATGAGTCCTTGACCACGAGCATTTGGGTGGCAAGGTAGTTGATATATTGTGATTGAGGTATATGGCCTGCGAGGTCCCCATGGGTCCCCTTAGTCTTGGAGCCTTAGCTCGACGGGGGTATATACGAAAGGCTGTGCGACGGTCTTGATACCACCTTGCATTGCATGACATTGCATCTCATCCTTGCATATTATTATGTGACATGATGTTATTTATGTGATTGATTATGTTACCACTTGTGAGTTATGGCTTGTGATTTGATAATTGTGATATACTGAAAACTATCTTTACTGTGTATTATGTGTTGCTGGGCTAGGACTTTTCTTAGTGCAGATTTGTAGTTCGGCGGTATGTGGTTGGGAGTGAAGGAGTTACTTGGTTCTTCATTGTTTTACTCTAGGTTAGTTCCATTTGCTGAGTACCGCGTTGTTTTGGTACTCATCCCTTGCTACATTTTTGTAGGTTGCGAGCCCGGTCCCTCTAGTTAGAATTTTCTCATTGCAAGACCGAGCTTCTGGATTATCCTTAAGGTAGCTGCTTATGTCACCGGTGGACCTTCAAGGAATCCATTATTATGTTACATTCTATTTGAGGACTAGACATTTGAGACATTTATTTTATTCGAGTATTATGTATTTAGAGGCTTGTACACGTGACACTAGTTCTGGGATGGTTATAGTTTGGTGTTCCTATGATTATTTGTCATATTAGTCTATTTTCTCTTCAGCTATTATTGTTATGTTCGGATCAGTAGGTATTAGGCTGACTCGCCTTGGTGGGTTAGGTGAGTGCCATCACGTCTATTTTTGGGTCGTGACATAATATGTATGGTTGGATTATTGGTTATAAACATTGGTATTTTTGGTTTGCAGTTTTTGTGTTTTTATTAGTATTTAGTATGGTGTATCTTGACATTATCCACTAGTCATATGATGGTTTTAAATGAGATTAAGTTGACACAAAAGTCAAGGTTTAAAGAAGGAAGGAGTTGATGCTTAGAAGGTATCATAGAAGTTTACGTATGAAGCTGTTGAACATTATGACCTTTTAATGGTCATCATGGATTTAGTTTGTTAGTAATGGTTTCATTTTTTTTAGTAAAAAGTGTTGATATATTTGGTTGGTGTTCGTGTTCTTGCATTTAATTTTAGTTGCGATGCTTAACATATTTTGGTATAATTATATGTGCCCTGCTTAGTGGCAAAAATGTGAGATGCGCTTTTTAGGTAATACTGTTGGTATTCACGATGGTGGTATTCACATTGTCAATAATTTGGTTTTTAATGATCAATATAGGGTAAAATATATGGTTGGATTATTGGTTTTAAATGTTGGCTTTTTTTTTTTCAGTGTACATACGGGTGTAAGTATTGTGTTAGATGTTGGTGTGACTTCTTATATACACAAATACTTTCCCTCCAATTATTATATATGAGTATATTCAACAATGACATATTTTTCTATGTTGCCCAAGTACAATAAATTGGTGGCTTACCTACAATTAATAGGCTGGTAAAATAGGCTACCACCATGTTATCCAATCAAATTAAATTGATTTGATATTTGTGCTAAAGGAAAAAACACTAAAATCCCTTTATTTAAAATGAAAAATGGACACCAATTACATTTTCATACAATAGCAAACACTAAATATATTTGCATAAAATTTTTTTGGGTCTTCTTGTGTATATACTATCCACATGCCTGGAACTAGTTGTGACCCATATTTTTTTTTTGAAAATCAATTGCATTGACAAACTTGAATCCCATTAAATAGATATTCACGAATAATCTATAACATTTAAAAAAGAAATTAATTTTTTCACTCCATTGTTTTTCGTGTTTTCTTTTTCATCGGCTTTTCTTAACATGTTAGTCAAATATTTAATCACAAGCTATGGTAAATATATTCAATTTTTGTCTCAAATTTTTATATATATGCGTACGCTCCAATGATCTCTTATCACATGTGGACAATGCACTAAATATGGTCCCTTTAGCTACTATAAATAGAGTACTAAATACTGTACTACTATTGTGTCAAATCAATTAAATTGGTTTAACTTTTTGGGGTAAAAGAAAAACACTTAAATATTTGTAACATAAAAGATAAAAGGGAAATCAAAACAAATTAATCTACCATACACAATGTTCAACATAGCAGCAAACCACAATTTTTTGGTGTTTGAGATGGTTCCTCACAGGCTGACCATTACACAATGGATATAATTTTCAGCTTTTGTACTTTAGTTTTTACTTTTTTTCTCCCATTTCCCAACACAAATCATATCATATCATTTCAATATTAATTAATTTAAAATTTTTCTCTTACCTATTTTTGTAAATAATATTGGCATTTTAATGGTAATTATTAAAAAATTAATAGTGCCTTGTAAATACCAACTTCTTTTGGTATAGTAGTGTAAAAGGCCCATGGAATAAACATCATTCATAAATTTCCAAATTAATGATTAATTTAAGTTTTTTAGATTTAGAGTTCTGTAACTCACCAGATATTTGAAATCCTTATTCAGTTATTCTACTCCCAAGCAGTTTCAAATTATTGTTCTTTATTTTACTCTTAGTAAGTTGTTAATCCATTATTTCAAATACAATTATAATCAAGTCGTGTTTATTATCGTATTCCCTTCTAAGTGATACATTCTGTTTTTTTTTTTTTAGATTTTTAAAAGTTAAATTGTTCAATATTTAAATTAAAATGGATATTATATATAATAAGTGATTACAAATATAAATATTTTGTTTAAAATTGAAACATATGTCTTTAAAATTGATCAAAAGTATATAAAAGAATTTTTTTTGATTGGTCATGTAAGAAATATTAACTTAATACACTATCACAAAATTTTATTACCTCTAGATTTTGCATAGATATTTTTATTGTGCATGTAGTAAAGTATGTAAGTAGAGTCATAACATATCAGCAATGAATATATTTAATGTTGTATTCGTCATGCCAAGATTATAATAATATAATTTGTATATATAACATGAATGGTGAAACATTCATGTTTTATGGACCATATTGTAATACTCATTTCATACATTTTCTATTGGGTGTGCAATTGGTATGTAAGTTGAATAGTATTGTAAAATTCATATCATAGTCACATTTCTACATTTTGTGTGATATTATATGAATTTGAATTTATGTAAATGTAGGGGACTCATTTTTAAAATATAATTTGTGTATTTAATGCGTATGAAATCAATTACAAATTATTTTAATTATAATTTGCAAAGATGCGTATACATGTGCATTACTGTTGTGTATGCATTTGGTATATAACTTGAATCGTATTATATGACAATTAATTATTAAGAATGTAAAATTCATATCATTGTCATATCTATATATTTTGTATGTATATTGTGAATTTAAATTATACAAGATAGCGAACTCATATCAATATAATTTATGTATAATGTGTATGAAATCAATGAAAAGTTGAATTAATACTATATATACACATTTAATTTTGGACATATTATATGAAAAAAATGACACTTAAAAATAATAATTTGATTTGCACAAAAATTATGAATGTTAAAAATAGCCAATGTCTTATTGATGTTTCATTTCCAAAAAATAATTCCCAACCCAATAGAACACGTTTAATAGGTAATATTAAAACAAAATATTAACAAAAAACTGAACGAAAAATATCCAATAATTAGAAGTGTCAAGAGCAGGCTGTTTCGACACACATTGTGCCATCATTGTTCTTGTATGTTCCATACTTCCATAGGATTATGTCGACCTCAACTTGTACATCATGCTTATCAAAAATGCAGTTCTAATAAATTCCGCAAAGAGGTATTTGAATACAAATTGAATGTGAATTGCTGAGAGAGATTGTTATGATTTAATCTTTTATATATAACAATATATATTCAACATTTTGTGTTTGAGAGGATCAGTTTGAGACTTGTAGATATACACATAGCTGGTTAGAGCTTTATGAATGGTTTGTCATTAAAAAAACTGTTCAACATAAACACGCATGTTAGGTATAACAACATTTCAAGATAGTTAAGAACTGTTGAAATTGTTCATCAGTGAGGCATTCTTTGAGTTCATCAAAAGCACACATGTTAGTACAAAAAGTCCAATGAGTATCTCTTTTATGCCTGAAATACTATTGTTATGAAACAAGAACTATTAATGCATGTATATTGTAAGGAACCTGATGTTGTACGACCTTGATGGAGTTTGAAAATTCGGTTCCGGAAAGTTTTTGATTAAGGTGACGCTCCATGGTAGCCTATACGATTCGTGTAAGGCTATATGGACCGTATGGAGCCTCCTTTGACTAGCCTTTAGCCTTGTGTGGGTGTGAGGGCCTTAATGTGAGTTTGAGACCAAGACATACCATACTTGGACCCCACACAGACCGTGTGAGGCCATACGGACCGTGTGGTGGACCGTATGGTAGCCTTGGGCTTGAGTCTCCACAGTTTTGAGTCTAAGGCAAGTGGTAAGGCCAAGTATACGGTCCGTATGCCCTCTTGTATGGGTTCCAAAGTGAAAATTTTCTAAGTATTGGATCATCGTCTCGAAACTTTATCGTGAAGAATTTTCCTAAGTAAAGTAGAACGGAGGAGACACATAGACCATGTGGCTTGGTACGGTCCATACCACCCTCCGTATGGATGCCTAAGTTGAATTTTTCTAAGTATAGGATTACCGTGACAGACCTTCGACGAGTGAAATTTTTCAAAGTGTTGGACCACGGGCAAGTGCATAGTCCGTATGACCTATCATGGACCGTACTGCCCCTCTTGGAGACATAACTTCAATTTTTCAACTCGTTTCATTAATGAAATTTTCGTAATTATGGTTTATCCTAAGGATCTTTTGTGACATCCTATGCTACCTAAAGACATTCAAATGACCTATATTTTATTCCTTTCATTTAACTTCATTCTTACACCAGAATTCTCTCAAGTAACTCTTAAGAACTCTCTCTCAAAGGACTCTTGTGAACCTAAACTTGGGAATCAAGGGAAGACTCATTCTTCTTGAATCGTCTTCATTAGTTAAGGTATGTGGGATTGGTTCTTGGTCCCTTTCAACCAAGAAGACCCAAACTCTATTCACTTGAATTTCATGAAATTTTGTTTACTTTAATTATAGGTTTTGAAGATTATTGTTTATTAAATTCAATCAAAGTATGAACTATGCTTTATTGTTGATTTTAAGTTGATTTAAGCCCTAATATATTGAATTGCATGGAATTATTGAAAACTTGAATATGCATTGTCCCTTTAAAGTTTGATCTAAGCATGGATAATCTAAATTGTGATTTGAACGTGGATTTTTCTTATGGGTTTACTTGAATTTCATAATATATTGTTGATTTTAGATTGAATCTATATTACCCATTGCTATTCACATATCTTTCATAGCATATGCATTCATGAGCATTGGATTTTATGAAATTATTGGTTGGTTAAGTCACATATCTTATGAAATGATTTTTATAAGATTATGGGTATGACAAGAATGTGATCACATAAATGTCTATTGTTATTGGCTCTTTGAGCATATTGGTTACTTGCACCATATTGTTTAATGAATGAGCTATTCCTATGCATTAGAAACATGATATTGAACTATGATTTGACTTTTTATCCCAAGTATGAAAGATTATGAAGAATGTTTGGCTTTTAAACCTAAATATGCATTGAAATTATTTGAAATGACTATTGCCTCTTTTGAAAGCATATATATGTATAAGTATTCTCGTGGGATGTTTGACTTAGCATTGATGGATTGGGGCATCAGGGCTATACCCAAGGGTCCTCCCCCTTTTCTTGAACTATGTGCCAGCATAGGAATGGTAGTTATTATCGAAATAACTGAGTCGTAAAGGGATGGCTATACATTTATTGATATGATATGATATTGGAAGTCCTTTTGAAATAACTGGGTCGTAAGGAAGGTGTCCATCCATTGAAATGACTAGGTTGTAAGGTGTGATGTAGATTACCCTTGACAAGTAATCTTCTCCAACCAATGAGAGGTCTTCATCGGACTAATTTATGTAATAGACCGCATGAGCTTGATTTGTCGGTTATAGTCCATCCTCACTATATATGAGCATTTTGCATTGCATGCATCATTGATTTCATGATATATTGTATATTACATCTCTTGCTATATATATCTCTTTTTATATTATGTGCCTTTGTCATCTAAAATGGATGCAGGTTTGATATGTCATATGCATTGCATGCCCACATACTTAGTACATTAAAGTATACTAACACATACTTTTGCCTACATGATCTAACCATGTAGGGCCCGAGGACTACCTTCATCCACTGTGCGACGGTTAGCTTGGATCTAGAGGTTGCTTGTTGTGGTGAGTCCTATCTTCCAAGGACAAACCATCATTTCTTTACCTATGGTGCTTCCCTTTATGTTATTTACATTGAGGGTGAGCTCAGGACATGTCTTGGCCCCCGTCCCATCTTATGACTAGAGGCAATGTTGTCGTGTAATCCTTTACGTTCATATGCTAATTGGTGTATTCAGAGATTATGTCTATGGCTATCACTATCTACTGAATATCGTTATGTGGATTGGCTAAGTAAGGACCCTTATTTTTCAAATGACTTTATTAGATCTCATTATATTGTCCTGAGAGAAAATTTGACCAAGTGTCGCTCCATGGGAGGCCCACACGGCCAGTGTGAAGCCACACGGACCGTGAGGCCTCCAGTGGAGAGGTACTTGGCCATAATTTTGATTATGGGGATTCGACAAAGAGTTTCGGGTTAAGTATGGGCACACGGCCACTCACACGGTCCGTGTGGTGTGATACGAGCCGTGTGGCCCACTTTATAAGCTCGCAACGTGAGTTTTTTCTAATTATGAAATTATTGTCTCGTAAGTTTTCTGTGCAAGAATTTTTCTAAGTGTTGTCTCACGGCCCCCGACATGACCCATGTAGCGTCACACGGGCCGTGTAGCCGTCTGTATGGTACCCCTTCGCTCCGAAAAATTCTAAGTGTGGAGCATTGCGAAAATTTGTTTAAGTGTCACCTCACGGGCACTGTTCACGGGCCATGAAGCGTCTCACAGATCGTGTAGGTGCTAGTGAAGCCGTGACGACCCATTTTTCATCCATTTCATTAATGGCTTTTACGTAAATTTGACTTATTTTAATTGTGTTTTATGACCTTTCTACTTATCCTAGACCCCTAATTAGCTGATGCTCTTCCATTCTAATTCATTCTCATTGAAAACACTCTTACTCAAAAATCAATTCCTAAAAATCATCTCTAAGTTCTTCTCTAAAGACTCAATCTAGGGTTCAATTGAGGTTCAACTTCAAACTAGATTCTTCTTAATTTCAGCCTCTCAATCAAAGTATGTAGGATTGATTCTTGGTCCCTTTCAACTAAGAAGACCCAAACTCTTTTCTATTGATTCTTATGAATTTTTTCTTACTTTAAATATGAGTTTTGATAATTATTGTTTAATAAATTCAATTGAAGTATGGGATGTGCTTTATTGATGATTTTAAGTTGATTTAAGCCCTTATATTATAGTTAGCATTGACATTAGAAAATTATGAATATGCATGTCCCCTTTAAAGCTTGATTTATGCATGGGTGATTTATATGATGATTTAAATGTGGATTTAATTATGGATTTACTTCAATTTCATATTATATTGTTGATTTTAGATTGAATTTCAATTACACATGCCACTCTCACATCATTCATGGCATTTGCATTCATGGACATGGATTTTATGGAAATTATGAAGTGGGTTAAGCCCAATTTGTTTTATGAAATGATTTTGATAAGATTATGGTTACAACAAGAATGTGCTCACATATATATATCAATGATTATGGTTTTTCTATGAGCATTTTGGGTGTTAGCACCATTTCGTATTTGTAATCGAGCTAGTCCTATGCATGAATATTATAACTACATGCTATGATTTGGCATTTGAGCCTAAATATGCATTGATCGGATTTGAAATGACTATTGCCTTTTTGAAAGTATGTATATATATACTATATGTATTCTCATGGGATGTTGACTTAGCACTGATGGATTGGTAGCGTCAGGGCTATCCCCAAGGATCCTCTCCCTTCCTCGAACTATGAGCCTAGCATATGTTATGAGAATCCTATCCGAAATGGGAGATGTTCCCTTAAGGAAGGTTGCTTTATACGAAATGGGTAATGTTCTCGTAAGGTGAAGTATTATGTTATGATATGAAAATCCTTTTCAAAATGGGAGATGTTCTCGTAAGGGGGTTGCTTCATGCGAAATGGGAGATGTTCCCATAAGGTGAAGTATGGTTTACCTTGGGCAAGTAGACCACCTCTGTACCGGTGAGGAGATTTAATCGGGATTCCAAGTACTGGCTCACTTGGTCTTACTCATGTCGGTTGAGGTCATATCCCTGCTATATATGTATATCATTTCATTCATGTATCACGAATTTCATGGCATATTGTGTACTACTCTCCCTTGAATATATGATTCTTTCTATATTATGTGCCCTTGTCATTAGACATCAAAATGCAGGTTGATAAGTCATATGCATTGCATGCCCGCATACTTAGTACATTCAAATGTACTAACACATACTCTATGTCTACATGATTTCACCATGTAGGAGCCGAGCACTACGACTATCCACTGCTTGACGAGTAGCTTAATTCCAAAAGTTGAACTTGTGGTGAAGCCACCCTTCTTCTATCTACGTTATCCTATATCCACGTTCTTATTTGACGGTGAGCCCCAGACATGTCTTGGCCCTCGTTCCATCTTATGACTAGAGTCATTATTGGACATCTTGTAGACTCTCATAAATTTTGTATATGCTATGTGTTGTATTTAAAGCTTATGATTTTGGTTATCTATTGGAAATGGTCGTTATGGATCGATTATGGAATTATGATATGTGTGCATGTTTGGTGTGGAAATGTGGAAGGTCCTAAGTCCCGTTTTCCCTCATAGAGTGAGTCCTACTTACCCGCCCCTAAGTTCTTATATGTTATGCTATGTGAATCCATGTAAATCCCTTTCCCCTCGATGTCCCCGTAGCATGAGTCCTACTTACCCATCCCTTAACATTTTGTGTTTATTAATTGATTATGCTTCCGAACCAATGATGTGGATTTGGATACTTTGAGGCTTGTTTGGGGACTCTCGGGTTCCAATTCGTCATGTCACTTCTAGACCCTAATCTCGGGTCATGACAAAAGATGGTATTAGAGCACTAGGTTTATAAATGGTCCTTCGAGTCCAATATGCCACATCAAGTAGAGTCCTATTCACGGGTGTGAAGTGCAACATGCCTATGAGTGGGAGGCTACGAAGGCATTCTAGGAATGGTCTCACTTCTTCATGTTTTACGTCGTGCTATAGCTCATATATTTGGTCTTCGCATCTTGACAGTGTCGTTGCTCCATTTTAGAAGATGCCTCGAGGAAGACCTCACCTATTGAGGTCGGCTTCGGCTGATGAGGATCAGATACCTCAAGGGCCTATGAATGAACCCATCTCAAATGGTGAATTTCGTACAACCTTTGCCATGTTTTCCCAGGTGGTAACATCTCAGACTACGTAGGCTAATCTGCGGATTTCACTCGGATAAATCCTCCGGAGTTCCATGGGTTGAAGGCTAATGAGAATGCTCAAGAGTTCATTGATGAGCTCACCAAGATATTGAATATTATGGGTGTCACTTCTGAGGAGAAGGCTGAGTTGGCCACCTATCAATTGAAAGATGTGGCTCAGGTGTGGTACACCAATGGTCTACGGAGAAGGCTTGCAGTGGTGATGTCAATTGGGAAGAGTTCAAACTTGCGTTCCTAGATTGCTTCTTCCACTTGAACTTAGGGAGGCCAAAATGACTGAATTTATCAAACTCAAGCAAGGAGGTATGAGTGTGAGGGACTATTCCCTCAAATTCACAAAAATCTCCAAGTATGCTCCGTCACTTGTGGCCGACCCTCGTGCAAGGATGCACAAGTTCATCTATGGTATCTCTGATTTGCTTGTAAAGGAATGTCATACTGTTATGCTCATACAATATATGGATATTTCTAGACTTATGATATATGTTGAACACATCGAAGGGGGGAAACTCAAGGAGAGGAGGGCACACGATCCTAAGAGGGCCCGTTTTGATGGTGGATTCTTTGGTTCTCAGAGTGGTGGCTTTGGTCGCTTCTAGCAGGGCCAAGGTTCTGGTGTTTGGGTCACTAATGCTCATGTACCTCCTCCTAGGGCACTGTTTGGTGGTGGACAGGGGTATCCTCTATGTGGCAAGTGTGGGAAGCTGCACACGAGTGATTGTTGGAGGCATTTGGGTGTTTGCTATCGGTGTGGTGATAAAAACCACAAGGTTGTTGATTTCCTAAGGATGCTCATAAAGGCCAAGGTCAGGTAGCTTAAGGCAGTCAAGGCCAACAAAGAGCTCCCCAAGGTGTTTCTCCAAGGAACAATAGGTTCTATGCACTCCATGCCCGTCAAAAGGTTGAGGAAGCTCTGGATGTCGTGACTGGTATGTTAAAAGTCTTTGATTTTGATGCTTATGTTTTGCTTGACCCAGGTGCAAATTTGTCTTTTGTGACTTCTCTGTTGGTTGTTAAATTTGGTTTGATTCCCAAGATTTTGAAGGACCTTTTCTTGGTTTATACTCCCGTGGGTGAATCTGTTATTGCACATAGAGTCTATCATGGTTGTTTAGTTTCTGTGTTGCACAAAGTTTTCTTGTGTGACCTTGTGGAACTTGAGATGTTCGATTTTGACGTGATTCTTGGGATGGATTGGTTGCATGCATCATATGCCTCTATTGATTGTAAAACCCAGAAGGTCAAGTTCCAACCTCCCGGTGAGCCCATTCTTGAATGGAAGGGTAGTGACTCCTCTATTAAAGGTCAATTTATTTCCTACCTCAAGGCCCGGAAATTGATTTCCAAGGGATGTATTTATCATATTGTGAGGGTCAAGGATATGGAGTCAAAACACCTACCCTTGAGTTGGTTCCAGTGGTGAATGAGTTTATGGATGTGTTTCCTGAAGACTTGCCCAGTATTCCTCCTAAAAGAGAAGTAGACTTTGGTATAGATCTTCTTCCGGATGCTCAACTTATCTCTATTCCTCCTTATCGTATGGCACCGGCAGAGTTGAAAGAGTTAAAGGATCAATTAAAGGACTAGTTGGAAAAAGGTTTCATTAGGCCAAGTATATCGTCGTGGGGTGCTCCAGTGTTATTTGTGAGAATGAAGGATGGATCTCTTCGAATGTGTATTAATAATAGGCAACTGAATAAGGTGACCGTTAAAAATAAGTATATGTTGCCCAGGATTGATGACTTATTCGACCAGCTTCAAGGGGCTACTCATTTCTCAAAGATTGGTCTTCGATCCGGGTATCATCAGTTGAAGGTTAAGGAATGTGACATTCCCAAGACGACCTTATGGACAAGGTATGGGCACTTTGAGTTTGTTGTGATGTCGTTCGGCTTAACCAATGCTCCGGCCATGTTCATGGATCTGATGAATCGGGTGTTCAAGCCATTTCTTGATAGTTTTGTGGTGGTCTTCATTGATGATATTCTCATTTACTCCCGAAGTGAGCAGGATCACGGGAATCATTTAAGAATGGTTCTACAAACCTTGAGGGAGAAGAAATTGTATGCTAAGTTTAGCAAATGTGAATTTTGGTTGGGTGAAGTGGCCTTTCTTGGTCATGTGGTGTTCGGTGATGGTATCAAGGTGGATCCGAAGAAGACCGAGGTCATGAAGGATTAGCCCAGACCGTTGACTCTTTTGGATATTCGCAGCTTTCTGGGGCTAACTAGTCATTATAGGAGGTTTGTTGAAAGGTTCTCATCTATTGTGTCTCCATTGACTAAATTAACCCAAAAGAAGGTTAAGTTTGTATGGTTAGCTGAATGCGAGAAGAGTTTCCAAACTTTGAAGGATCAGATTACATTGGTTCCCGTCCTAACCCTACCAAATCGCCTGGAGGGATTTGTGGTGTATTGTGATGCCTCGAGGATTAGGTTGGGTTGTGTACTTATGCAACATGGTAAGGTGATAATGTATGCATCAAGGCAGCTGAAGGTGCATGAGCGTAATTACCCAACACATGATCTTGAGTTGGCGGTGGTAGTCTTTGCCTTGAAGATTTAGAGGCACTATTTGTATGGGGTTCATGTTGATGTGTTCAACGATCACAAGATTTTACAATATGTATTCACTTAAAGGGATCTCAACTTGAGGCAAAGGAGATGGTTTGAACTCCTAAAGGACTACGACATGAGTGTTCAATATCATCCCAGCAAGGCCAATGTTGTAGCCGATGCTCTCAGTAGGCTATCTATGGGTAGTGTGATGCATGTTGAAGAGGAAAGGAAGGAGTTAGCAAAAGATATTCACCAGTCGGCTAGGTTTGGTGTTAGGTTGGGTGACTCGAACGATGGTGGTATCTATGTTCAAAGTGGGGCAGAATCTTCTGTGGTGGTTGATGTAAAAGCTAAGCAAGATTTAGATCCATCGTTGCTTGAATTGAAGAAGTTGGTTGCCGAAAAGGAGATCGATGTGTTCTCCAAAGGGGGAGATGGTGTGCTTTGGTACCAAGACCGGCTTTGTGTTCTGGATGTTGATGATCTTAGAAGGGTGATCATGAGTGAGGCTCACAATTCTGATTAATCTATTCACCCGGGGTCTACTAAGATGTATCGGGATTTGAAGAAAGTGTATTGGTGGCATGGTTTGAAGAAGGAAATAGCTAAGTTTGTATCGGAACGTCCAAGTTTTCAACAAGTGAAGGTAGAGCACCAAAGGCTCGGTGGCTTGGCTCAAGATATTGAGATTCCCACATAGAAGTGGGAAGATGTGAACACGATGTGAACATGAACTTTCTGCTTGGTTTGCCTCGGAGCCGAAGATAATTTGACTCCATTTTGGTCATGGTCGATCGGATGACTAAGTCGGCTCATTTCCTACTGGTCAAGATTGCTTTTAGCGCCGAAGATTATGCAAGATTGTACATCCCAGAATTGGTGAGATTGCATGGTGTGCCTAGGTCCATCATATCTGATTGTGGCACCCAATTCACTTCCCACTTGGAGATCATTTCATAAGGGACTCGAAACTAAGATTAAGTTGAGCACCGCTTTTCATCCTTAAACCGATGGGCAATCTGAGAAAACTATTCAAACCTTGGAGGATATGTTGAGGGCTTTTGTGTTGCAATTCAAGGATAATTGGGATGATCACCTTCCACTCATTGAGTTTTCCTAATAATAGCTTCCATGCTAGCATTAATATGACACCATTTAAGGCCTTGTATGGGAGAAGGTGTAGATTGGGAGAAATGGAATTGATTAGCCCGGATTCAGTGTTGGAGGCTATGGAAAAGGTGAAGGTGATTAGAGAAAGGTTGAAGATGGCACAAAGTCGCCAAAATTCCTATTCGAATATTAGGAGGAGGGATCTTGAATTTCATGTTGGTGATTGGTTGTATGTGAAGGTTTTGCCTATGAAGGGTGTGATGCATTTTGGTAAGAAGGGAAAGCTAAGCCCCCGGTATGTTGGCCCTTATGAGATCGTTGAGCGAATTAGGAGCGTGGCTTATAGGTTGGAGTTGCCTCCAGGCTTGAGGTCCATTCACACCGTTTTCCATGTGTCAATGTTAACGAAGCTAGTCGATGATCCTAGGACTATTGTGCCTTTGGAGGGGATAGAGGTTGAAGAGAACCTATCTTATGAGGAAGTCCCGATAGAGATTTTTGATAGACAAGTAAAGTGGATTCGTAACAAGGATGTGGCTTCGGTGAAGGTACTTTGGAGAAATCAACACGTGGAGAGTGCTACATGGGAGGCAGAGTTGGACATGATGAAGCAATATCCCCATCTTTTCCAATCTACTCAAGCCTAAGGTACTAGGTCATTTCCCTTCTTAATAGTCCTAATTCTTTCACTCTTGAGTCTCATGACATTACATGCATACATGTGCACAGAAATGATTTTTATGATATTTTGAATAATTTGAATACATTTTGATATGGGTTTTAAAGACTTTATGATCTTCAAGCGTTTAACTATGCATTATACCTTGTGTTCGGATGTTTCATGTCCTAAGTTAAGCTTTCACGCTTTGTCTTTGCACATTCGTGGATGAATATTCCCAAGGGGAAGTTGATGTAAGGACCCGGATTTTTTGAATGACTTTATCGAATCTCACAAAGTTTTCCCTGGAGAAAATTTGAGCAAGTGTCGCTACATGGGAGGCCCACACGGCCAGTGCGAAGCCACACTGACCGTGTGGCCTCCAGTGGAGAGGTACTTGGCCATAATTTCAATTATAGGGTTTCGACAGAGAGTTTCAGACTAATTGTGGGCACACAACCACTCACACGTCCGTGTGGTGTGATACGGGCTGTGTGGCCCACCGTATAAGCTCACGACGTGAAATTTTTCTCAGTATGAAATTACCGTCTCGTAATATTTTCGTGCAAGAATTTTTCTAAGTGTCGTCTCATGGCCCTTGACACGACCCGTGTAGAATCACACGGGCCGTGTAGCCTTCTATATGGTACCCCTTCACTCCGAAAAACTCTAAGTGTGGAATATTGCAAAAATTTGTTTAAATGTCACCTCACGGGCACTGTTCACAGGTCGTGAAGTGTCTCACGGACCGTGTAGGTACCACTGAAGCCATTACAGCCCATTTTCCATCTGTTTCATTAATGGCTTTTACGTAAATTCGACTTATTTTAATTATGTTTTATGACCTTTCTACCTATCATAGACCCCTAAATGAGTTGATACCCTTCTATTCTAATTCATTCTCATTGAAAAATTTCTCACTCAAAAATCAATTCCTAAAACCTTCTCTAAGTTCTCACAAGACACAAGCTAGAGTTTAATTGAGGTTCAACTTCAAACTAGATTCTTCTCAAATTTAGCCTCTCAATCAAGGTATGTGAGATTGATTCTTGGTCCCTCTCAACCAAGAAGACCCAAACTCTTTTTAATTGATTCTTATGAATTTTTGCTTACTTTATATATGGGTTTTGAGAATTATTGTTTAATAAATTCAATTGAACTATGGGTTGTACATTATTGATGATTTTAAGTTGATTTAAGCCCTTATAGTATTGTTTGCTTTGAGATTATGAAATTATGAATGTGCATGTTCCCTTTAAAGCTTGAGTTATGCATGGGTGATTTATATGATGATTTAAATGTGGATTTAATTATGGATTTACTTCAATTTCATATTATATTATTTATTTTAGATTGAATTTCAATTACCCATGATACTCTCACATTATTCATGGCATTTGCATTCATGGACCTGGATTTTATGGAAACTATAAAGTGAGTTAATCCCAATTATGTTTTATAAAATGTTTTTGATAAGCTTATGGTTACAACAAGAATGTGATCACATATATGTCAATGATTATGGTTTTTCTATAAGCATTTTGGGTGCTTGCACCATTTTGTATTTGTAATCGAGCTAGTCCTATGCATGGATATTATAATTACAAGCTATGATTTGACATTTGAGCCTAAATGTGCATTGATCGGATTTGAAATGACTATTGCCTTTTTGAAAGTATGTATATATACTATATGTATTCTCGTGGGATGTTGAATTAGCACCGATGGATTGGGGGTGTTAGGGCTATCCCTATGGGTCCTCTCCTTTTCCTCAAACTATGTGCCTAGCATATGTTATGAGAATCCTATCCGAAATGGGAGATGTTCCCATAAGAAAGGTTGCTTCATACGAAATGGGTGATGTTCCCGTAAGGTGAAATGTTATGTTACGATATGAGAATCCTTTCCGAAATGGGAGATGTTCCTGTAAGAGGGTTGCTTCATACGAAATGGTAGATGTTCCCGTAAGGTGATGTATGGTTTACTTTTGGCAAGTAAACCACCTTTGTACCGGTGAGGGGATTTCATCAGGATTCCATGTACTAGCTGGCTTGGTTTTGCTCATGTCGATTGAGATCACATTCCCGCTATATATGAATATCATTTCATTCATGCATCACGAATTTCATGGCATATTGTATACTACTCTCCATTAAATATATGATTCTTTCTATACTATGTGCCCTTGTCATCTAACATCGAAATGCCAGTTGATAAGTTATATGCATTGTATGCCCGTATACTTAGTACATTCAAACGTACTAACTCATACTCTATGCCTACATGATTTTACCATGTAAGGGCCGAGCTCTATGACTATCCACTGCTTGACGAGTAGCTCAATTTCGAAAGTTGAACTTGTGGTGAGTCCCATCCTCCAAGGACAAGCCACCCTTCTTCTATCTATGTTATCCTATGTCTACTTTCTTATTTTAGGGTGAGCCCCGGACATGTCTTGGCCCCCGTTCCATCTTATGACTAAAGGCATCGTTGGACATCTTGTAGACTCTCGTAGATTTATATATGCTATGTGTTGTATTTGGAGCTTATGATTTTGGTTATCTATTGGAAATGGACATTATGGATCGATTATGGAAATATGATATGTGTGCATGTTTGATGTGGAAATAAGGAAGGTCCTAACTCCGGTTTGCCCCCATAGAGTGAGTCCTACTTACCCACCCCTTAGTTCTTATATGATATGTGCTATGTGAATCCATGTAAATCCCTTTCCCCTCTGTCCCCATAACGTGATTCCTACTTACCCATCTCTTAGTATTATGTCTTTATTAATTGATTGCGGTTCTGCACCAATGATATGGATTTGGATACTTCGAGCTTGTTTGGGGACTCTCGTGTTCCCGTTCGCCGTGTCACTTCTTGACCCTAATCTCAGGTCGTGACAGGTTATGAGTATTATGGTGTGTTCTTATGTCATGTTGTGAAAGATCCTAAGTCCCAAATTTCCCCTATAGAGTGAGTCATACTTACCTGCCCCTAGTCATTATGTGTTACTTGTGTTATGTGCATCCATGCTTCTCCATTTCCCTATGACAATTCCATAGCGCGAATCCTACTTTTCTGTCCCTTAGAATTATGTGTTTACTATTTGTCTACGCTTCCGAATTGATGATGGAATATGGATACTATGAGGCTTATTTGGGGACTCCTGCTAGGTCCAGGTCGTGACATATATACTGTAATGATCTTGAAGGTCATCTTTGGAAATTATTGAGAATATTATCATTTTACCTCTCTCCTTAGTGGCGTTGAGTCTTATTTGATCAGTTGGTGTGTTTGGATTTGTAAATTTGTTGAGAGGATGAGGAACGTGTGAGTTTTTATGTTTTAAGGCTTAAGTTGTTCAAAAACTAAATTTTGGTACCATTAAAAATTTTTAGTCTTGAAATAGAGTTTCACCAGTTCTGTCAGTTTTAGAATGTGAAAATTAGTTTGTGAGAGTTTTCAGAATCAGATTTGGTTTTATTTTATGAACTTGAGGTACTATGTTGGAAACTGGTAGGTGACTGTAACATTAGCATATCTAGGTTTTCCTTAGTGTGGATGGGTGTTTCTAGCTCATATCCAAAAAGGGTGATCTCCTATGTTCATGCTCGTGATATAATGGAGAGGAATTGTTTATCTTATTTTGATCATATATGAGGTTGTACTAAGGTTTACCTTCTTAGAGGCCACGATGTTGGTGCGAGAGTTCATGGATATGTTTCATGTAGATTTGTTGGGTGACCTTCAGAGCATGAAATTAATGTTTCTATCACGTTGGAGCTGAGCACCATGCTTATCTCCATATCCCTTTATCGAATGGCTCCTATAGAATTGAAGGAGCTTAAGGAACCACTAGAGGGTTTGCTAGAGAAGGGTTTTATTCATCCAAGCATTTAACCTTGGGGTGCATCGATATTGTTTTTGAAAAAGAAGAATGGTATGATGAGGATATGTATTAATTATCCCCAATTGAATAAAGTTACCATAAATAACAAGTATCCCTTACCATGACTTGATGATTTATTCCACCAGCTCCAAGGTGTTGCAGTGTTCTCGAAGATACATTTGAGTTTGGGCTATTCACTTCTCATTTTTAAAAGGCATTACAACATGAGTTGGGTACTTAGCTAGACATGGGTTTAGCTTTTCACCCTAGACAGATGACTAGTCCTAGCGGACTATTCAGGTGCTAGGGGACATACTTCAGGCTTATGTGATTGATTTCGGTGCCCTATAGGATCAGTATTTTCCCTTGGTGTAGTTTGAATACAACAACACTTATCATTCTAGCATTTAGATCACACCATTTGAGGCTCTATATAGTTGGAGATGTCGATTTCCCATTGGTTGGTTTAACTCTATTGCAGAGAGTACTTTGGATGTTGATTTTCTTAGGGATGCTATGGGGGGTACGATTGATTCAGGGTTGATTGTTGACAACTCAAAGCTACCAGAAAAGTTATGCTGATAATAGAGTTTGGTCCTTGGAGTTTATAATGGGTGATAGAGTATGGCTGAAGGTATCAATAATTAAAGGTGTAATAAGATTTGGGAAGAAGGGCAAGCTTAGACCAAGGTTTAGTAGTGTCTTTGAGATTATGAGGAAAGTGGGAAAGGTGGCTTATGACTTTTCCTTGCCACCTAGATCATAAGTGGTTTATTCTGTTTACCATGTCTCCATATTTCATAAATACATACTGAACGAGTCCTTTGTCATTTCATATGATTTTGTAGAGTAGGGTTTGGAATTGACAAGACGATCAGGTAGCTTAGGCCTAAGACAATTACTTCAGTAAGGTTCAGTGGCGATATCAACCTACTGAGAAGGTGAATTAGGACATAGAGTCAAACATGTGTGCCTGATATCCCCATCATTTTGAGACTCCAGGTATGTTTCTTTATTTTATGTTTGAGGAAGATCATGATTTTTAATGGTGGATAATGTGATCTTCTTGAAGGCCATCCTTGGAAATTCTTGAGAAAATTACCATTTTACCCCTCTCCTTGGTGGCCTCAAGTCTTATTTGACCCAATTTGTGTGGTTGGTTTGGAAATTTGTTAGAAGCCTGAGGAATGTGTGAGTTTTTAATTTTAAGGCTTAAGTTGTTCGAAAAATGAATTTTGGTACCATTAGGAGTTTCGAGTCTTAGAATGGAATCCCAAAGGTTCCATTAGATCCAAAATGTGAAAATTAATCTAGGATAGTTATCATAATTAGATTTGGTGGATTTTTGTGGATTTAAGGTCCTAAGTTGGAAACTAGTTGAAATTCGATAACAAATTTGACTTTGATTAACGTTTTGAGTTCGGATACTCGGATTGGATTCCTAACCAGTCCGTTGGATTCATAAGGTGATTTTAGATCTAGAAAAGGCTTCATTATATTTTTTGAGAAGTTTTGAGGGAGTTTTGGTTGTTTTAGGTTTATAACTAGTTTAGTTGCAACTTATAGGATTTTGAGTCAAGAAGACCTCAAATTTGACTTTTAAGGGTTCCATTGAGTTCAAAACATCAAATTTAGTAGGTTGCATATCATGTTTGTGTTCTTGGATTTCAAATGAATCTTAAGGGTTATTTTGTGATAGATTGATATTAGAGCACTAGGTTCACTAGTCTCATAATTTAAGAGAATGGTGTCTAGTAGAGTCTCATGGATTGGTACATAGACATCTGTGTCTATCTTCGAGAGGCTATGGGATACTTATTAGGAGAAATTCCATTCCATTGGTTACTTTCGTGCGATTCATTCATAGCAAAGTGTTGTATACCTCTAATTTATTTTTTCTAACCAGATAATGCAAACTAGAGATAGAGTTGTTAGTGATGTGCCTATACCTGCTACCCAAGCCCCAATTCATAAGCGAGGTAGGGGATGAGATAAAGTGCGAGGTTGAGGCCTGGGTCAAGCTAGAAAAGTAGCACAAATTATTTAGTTAGATGATCTTTATGAGTATAAGAAACAAGCTTGTCATGATCCAAAATCGAGTGTCATAACACTTGATTTTAACCCATTGAGAAAAGTCAGCCTAAATAAGATATAAAATAATAATGCAAAAGAATAAGTGGAAGTAACAACCTAAATTTTAAGGATAAACAATAAGGAAAAAGACCCACATTCGAAAAACCAACCCAAGATTGGTGCCACGTGTACAAGCCTCTATTACGACTGAATTCAAAAGAAAATGGCACAACTCAAGCTAGGCCTTAGGTGGAGATCCCTAGGGAGCCCTAAATAATCCCTTTTAGCATATCTTAAGCATTCATAGGTAATAAGCAATTAACATAAGCAAAAACGCGAGTTAAGAGGGATAAAGGATCATATCATAACATAATATGAGAATACTATACATTCTACATATTTTGTGCAATACATGCCTCTAAATACTAGACTAGGTGGAGATTAAGATATCTCCCAAGCTCACCTTAAAACAATTAATAAATTAATAGTCTTAAAGTTTTAAAAACATGGTATAAGTTGGACGGAAAGAGGCTTGTCCCCAAAGCATGAGGACTCACCAAATAGAGTCTCCAAAGCAAGTTGTAATTGACCACAAGTATAAGAAGGAGGATGTTCTCCTATCCCCACATTGTGATATAACGTAGACAAAGAGTATGTATTAGTACGTTTGAATATACCAAATATGTAGGCAAGAAATGCAATAATGACCATAAGTGCAAGTGATCAAGTACATTATATACTATAGACATATGTAAGAATGGATGATCAATATACTAAAATCCATAAGTAGTATCATGTAAGGAACTATAGACTATCATATATATATATATATATATATATATATATATATATATATATATATATATATATATATATAGAAAGTGATGAGTCGTAGAAATACGACTCTTACAATGCTTTGAGCAAAGGATTTTTAAGGGTTCTCAAGCAATGTGTTGGTTTGATGTGTGTATTTTGGTACTTTGCAGGAAAATGACGAAGGCATGGACTAATGGAGAAAGTGTGAGAAAAAAAATAAAAATTGCGGTGAAGTGGTGACATACGAGCCATCTCATGGGCCGTGTAACATCACACGGACCGTGGGATAGTGCGTGAAGGGCCCAATATAGAGAAACTGGAAAATGGAGCCAAGTGAAGGACCACGGAGGTCTTCACGGGCTGTGTCACAGTACACGGACCGTGTTACCGACCGTTCCCCCGCACTTGGGAGCGAAACTAGAATGACGCCAAGGCAAGTAACATGGGAGGAGCACACGGACCATCAAAGAGGCCACGGACCATATCATGCACCATGAAGTTGACGTGAACTAGAAGGAGCATCGTCGAAAAAAAAGAGAAATTGTGCAAGTGAAGACTCATGGACGATTAAACGGACCGTGAGACACAACATGGGCCGTGCCAAGGCCCATGAGGAAGTAGAAGGCAATGGTAGACGGACCATGTGACGGTCTATCTCGACTCACACGGACTATGTAATGAACCGTACCCATGCCGAAGTCTATTTTTCCTATTTTTAATTGGATTAATTTTTCCTTGTATATATAGTATCTTATTTTATTTTATTTCATTTAGTACGCATTTGACGACTGGAGTCAGAGAACAACAGAGAAAACAATAGTTTGACTTTATTTTATGCGGATTGTGATCATTTCTTTGAAGATTGTACCATGGATTCATTGTTCTTTCAATTGTAAGTCAATTACTATGATTTTATTACATTGTTGGGGGCAAAGTATATTGAACATGCTAGGCTAAACCCACAACTAGGATTGTGGGAACCATGACAATTCAATAAGATAACACAAACTGGGGTAAATACGAGGGATTGATTTTTGCATTTATTGTAGAATTATTCGCTTTAACTTCTCCTTAATGAGTCAACGCATTAGGGCAAGCCCGTATTTGTTACATGCCCGAGAGGGATGTAGTGATTAGGAAAGGGATTCTACCACAGAAATTCGGGGTTTTTAACCTAGTCTAAGTACCTAAGACCGAAAGGTGAGGGTATTCTGAGATAAAAAACAAAGGTCTAAATTAGATGCACTCTGAAACCGAAAGGAGATGAGTGAAATATAGCTAGGAAGGACCGAAAGGTGAACTAGGTATTAGCTCAGTTGTTTGATCTTGTATGCACAATCAAGAATGAGTTTAACAAGCCAGTTTAGTTATTGTATTAGATGTCATGGGAAACAAAACCCTAGCTTCTCTCTACTTGTTTGAAACCCAGTATCAACGTCCCTATTAGTTACGTTACATAGGAATTTAAATTGAACAATGCAACCCCCTATTTACTTTATGCAATTTTATCTTGGGAATAGCATTTACATCTGAAAGCCGGTACTAATAGATTCATTCTTACATGTTCCCTGTGGGATCGACCTCAACTCTGGTTGAGTTCTATATTTGACCAACGATCGCTTTAATCTTCTATTTGGAGTGTAAATTTGGGTGTATCAAATTTTGGCGCCGTTGCCGGGGAACGTGGCGAAGAAATAGTCTATTAGTTGCTACTTTCAGTTTGTAAGTCTAGTCCCTAATTTTACTTTTATTTCTTGTTTTTGTCTTTGTAGGGAACCTACATTGCATGCCAAGCACTCGAAGTAAGGGTGAAGCACTTATTCCCTACGACCCCGAACTCACGAAATTAGTTCGCAGAATGAATGCCCAGGACCGCGAAGCAGCAAGGCAAAAAGAGCTAGCAGTGAATCCTGTTGACAGACGGCATGATGGGTTGGGTGAGGATGATCTCGCCGGTAATGTGATACCACCAACGGCACCACTTCGACAGGTTTCATTTGCACCACTACAGCAACACCAACCCCCGTTGAGACCTCAAGTACCTCAGTATCCCCCAGCAGTAAATGATGATGATGAGGGTGCTGGGACCACTGGGGCAATAGTGCTGCCACCTCTACCTGCTGGTGTCAAGTTCACCATCACTAGCACGATGCTGCAAATACTGCAGTTAAAGGGATTTTTCAGTGGAGCTGCCATCAAGTACGCAAGCATCTGATTAACTTCTTGGCAACCAGCCAGTCGTCCGAGATACCAGGAGTTAGTCAACAAGCGGTGTGGTTGAGATTATTTCCATTGTCTCTGTCTGGGGAGGCGATAAGGTGGCTGAATGAGCTCCCCTATGATTCCATCCGTACGTGGGAAGAACTAAAGGAGGCCTTCTTAGAGAGGTTCTTCCCTGCTTCAAGGCAACTGAAGCTCAAAGATGAGATCGGATCTCACAAGCAAATGCCGAATGAAGCACTGTCTTAGGAGAGACTACGACAGAATCTCAAGCAGTGCCCAAACCATCATCTCACAGACGAACACTTGAAGGCAGTCTTTTATAGGTCCTGCAACTTTGTTACCAAGCCAATCATAGATGCAGCTTGTGGAGGGTCGTACATGTCTAGGACGTTATCGGACATAGTGGTCATCTTGGATCAGGTGGCAAAGAACAACAGGGCATGGTACACCAGAGATGCAGACTGCTCTGGGATGGTCTTTGAGATGAGTGCGAAGCAACGCAAAAAGGAGGAAGAGTGGGACCAAGATATGGCCCATATACGGACACAGATAAATTTGTCATCAAAGAGGTTCCTTGGTGGGGGCCCTGAGAAGGTAAAAGCGATGGACACAATCCCTATGATGACCAAGGCGGCGACTACGATGAGGAAGCTCAGTTTTTGGGTAGTCAGGGGGGTTACCGGGGCTTTAACTCTGGTAACCAAGGTCAGAACTATGGTCGTGATAACTACCAAGGGAACTGGCAGAACAAAGACGACTATAGAAATCGAGAACACCAAAATAAGGGTGGCGGCAATGCCAGGCTAGAGAAGATAATGGAAAAGGTTCTTAGCAAGGTGGAGGACACAAAAGCAGGGGTGTGAGACGTGAAGGGCGAAATGGCCAGTGTGAGGCAAATGGTAGACTCGCACTCCACCTCGATCAAGCAACTAGAGCAGTAACTGGGGCAACTTTCAGTTTCGTTGAAGCAAAGGAAAGCTGGGTCACTTCCCAGTGATACTGTGTAGAACCTGAAGAACGATGGGCACAACATGGCGATTACCACAAGAAGTGGTAAGGTATTTTCTAGCCCTATTGTTGCGAATGATGCAAGTCAGGATATAATAGTTGGAAAGATGCCAAGCCCCATGGGGGTGCCTGTGGATGATGCAGATAATGAGCTTAATGCAGCACCAGCAGAGCCAGAGGCTGCAAAACAAGCAATAGATGTGGCTACTCCCACTACTCCAAGCCTGCCAGCCATCCCGAAGCCACTACTGCCATTCCCACAAAGGTTGAAAAAGAAGGCTGAGGATGGCAAGTTTCAAAAGTTCTTGTCCATATTGAAGGAGTTGTCCGTGAACATACCTTTGGTGGAAGCACTAGAGCAGGTGCCAGGCTACGCTAAGTTCATGAAAGACTTAGTCACCAAAGAGAGGACAGCCACGATTGAGCCAGCTGACAATCTACACCACTGTAGCGTCATTGCTACAAGGTCCTTGGTTGAGAAGAAGGAAGATCCACGAGCCTTCACCATCCCGTGCACTATTGGGGCCTATGATTTTGCACGGGCCCTTTGGGACCTGGGTGCCAGCATAAATCTGATGCCACTAGCAGTGTATTAGCAGTTAGGCTTGTGTGCCCCCTACACCCACTACCATACAACTACTAGTGGCAGACAGATCATTGAAGAGGCCCGTGGGGATTCTGTGCGATGTATTAGTTCGGGTTGGCAGGTTCATCTTCCTTGCAGATTTCGTAATCCTTGATTGTAAGGTGGATTTCGAGGTGCCAATCATCCTAGGAAGACCATTTTTGGCAACTGGCAGGGCATTAGTGGATGTAGAGCGTGGAGAACTCACCTTCTGATTGAACACCGAGGAGGTGAAATTCAGTGTGTGTGCTTCCATGAAGAGGCCTAAGGAACTGTCTGTGATGTCTGCCATGGATGTTCATGGTGACAGTTTCTCAGAGATTCCGCTAGAGGAAAAGATAACCGTAGACACACTGGCTGCAGTGCTGATGAACTTCCCAAGAGATGGTGTCGATGGGTACAACGACACCGTATATGTACTAAGGGTATGGGAACAGACCATTTGTTCCCCGGAAGCTGGACTTGGACTTGAAAAATAGGCCAACACCACCAGCAAAACCATCTATTGAGGAGCCTCCTGTTGTGGAGCTCAAGGAGTTGCCTCAGCACCTCAAGTATGCATTCTTGGGCGACAATAACACTCTTTCTGTAATTGTGGCCGCAGATCTTCAAGAGAACCAGGTGAAGGCATTGTCGAGGGTCCTCCAAAAGTTCAAGAGAGCTATTGGTTGGACCATTGCTGATATCATCGGAATTCCTCCAGGAATCTGCACTCACAAAATCAAGTTGGAGGATGATTGTGTGCCAAGCATTGAGCATCAGAGAAGGCTGAATCCACCAATATAGGAGTTGGTGAAAAAGGAGATCATCAAGTGGGTCAATGCTGGGGTGGTGTACCCCATCTCGGATAGAAAATGGCTGAGCCCTGTGCAGTGTGTCCCAAAGAAGGGGGGCATGATAGTGGTGGCTAATGACAAGAATGAGCTTGTCCTTTTGAGACCTGTCACCGGATCGCGAGTGTGCATGGACTACAGAAAGCTGAACAGATGGACTCTAAAGGATCACTTCCCCATGCCCTTCATGGATCAGATGCTTGATAGGTAGCAGGTCGAGGGTGGTATTACTTCTTAGATGGGTATTCAGGCTACAACCAGATATCCATCGCCTCGGAAGATCAGGAGAAGACTACCTTCACCTGCCCCTATGGGACATTTGTGTTCAGGCGGATGCCATTTGGGCTCTGCAATGCCCTGGCCACTTTCTACCGCTGTATGATGTCCATCTTTTCAGACATGGTCAAAGACACCCTCGAGGTATTTATGGATGATTTTTCTGTAGTGGGTGACTCTTTTGGCGACTGTCTGTTGAATCTAAGCAGGGCACTTCAACGTTGTGAAGAGGCTCAGTTGGTGTTAAACTAGGAAAAATGCCATTTCATGGTCAAGGAGAGGATAGTCCTTGGCCACAAGGTTTCAGATAAGGGCATTGAGGTGGATAAGGCAAAGATTGAGGTCATTGAGAAGTTGCCACCTTCCATTTCAGTGAAGGGGGTCTGGAGTTTTCTTGGGCATGCGGGCTTCTACCGCAGGTTTATCAAGGACTTCTCCAAGATTTCACACCCATTATGCAAGCTGTTGGAGAAGGATGTGAAATTTCAGTTTGATGGTGCATGCCGACATGCCTTCGAGACCTTGAAGCAGAAGTTGATTTCTGCGCTAGTAGTAGTTGCACCAGATAGGGGTGCCCCATTTGAGGTGATGTGTGACGCGAGCGGAGTTGTTGTGGGTGTTGTGCTGGGGCAAAAGTGCAACAAGATCTTTCATCCTATCCATTATTCCAGCAAGACCTTGAATAACGCTCAAAGGAATTACTCTGTGACTGAGCTAGGTTGCTGGCTGTGGTGTTCGCGTTTGACAAGTTTAGGGCATATCTATTGGGAAAAAAGGTGATTGTGCATACTGACCATGCGGCACTACAGTATCTCATAGCCAAGAAGGATGCCAAGCCAAGGCTAATCAGATGGGTGCTTTTGTTGCAAGAGTTCAACTTTGAGGTGCAAGACCGAAAAGGCACAGAGAACCAAGTGGCAGACCACTTGTCAAGGCTGGAAGATGCGGCCAGAACCAATGATTGGGTGAGCATCGATGATTCGTTTCCCGATGAACAGGTATTGGCAGCTTCTCCTGACTTAATCCCTTGGTTTGCTGATTTTGCTAACTTTTTGGTGAGCGACATTATGCCTAAGGGCCTTAACCCTCACCAGAGAAAAAAGTTTCTTCATGATGTGCGCAGGTACTTTTGGGATGACCCATACTTGTTCTAAACATGCGCAGATGGGGTCATCAGACGGTGCATACCAGAGGCAGATATGTGAGCATCCTGAAAGCCTGCCACTCTTCCCCGGGGGGGGGCATCATGGTGGTGCCAGAATAGTGAAGAAAATCCTGCAATGTGGATACTACTGGCCCACCATCTACAAAGATGCCCATGACATGGTGCACGGGTGTGATCAGTGTCAACGCCAAGGCAACATTTCGAGGCGTCAAGAGCTACCAATGACCCCTATCCTTGAAATTGAATTGTTTGATGTATGAGGCGTTGATTTTATGAGTCCGTTCGTGAGCTCCTTTGGGATGAAGTATATCTTGGTGGCAGTGGACTACGTCTCCAAGTGGGTGGAGGCAATAGCATTGCCAAACAATGAGAGCAAGAGCGTGGTACAGTTCCTGAGGCGGGATATTTTCGCCAGATTTGGGACACCCAAGACTATCATTAGTGATGGGGGCTCCCACTTCTGAAACAAATCCTTCCGGGTTATACTTGCTAAGTACGGGGTGCGACAACACAAGGTCGCCACACCTTATCATCCGCAGACAAGTGGACAGGTTGAAGTGTCCAACAGGGAAATCAAGGAGATCTTGACTAAGTCTGTGAATGCCACAAGAATGGACTGGGCTCGAAAGCTAGATGATGCACTATGGGCTTATAGAACGGCGTACAAGATGCCCATTGGTATGTCCCCATATCAGTTGGTGTTTGGTAAGGCAGTAGAATTGGAGCACAAGGCGCTTGGGGCTCTTAAAGCCCTGAACATGAAGTGGAATGAGGCAGTCAATACGAGGCTAGATCAGTAAAATGAACTGGATGAATTTTGCCTCCAGGCCTATGAGAGTGCAACACTGTACAAGGTTCTGCTGTACAACTCCAGGTTGAGGTTGTTTCTAGGAAAGTTAAAATCGAGGTGGTCTGGCCCATACAAGATCGCGCAAGTATTCCCTCATGGTGTAGTTGAGCTAGAAACGGACGAAGGGCACCATTTCAAAGTCAATAGGCAGCGCGTGAAAAAGTATTTGGGCGCTGCAGATGAAACCTTTTTGATTGAGGTTCCACCTCTTGACGAAGTCTGAGTAGTCAAAACAACCACGTTGAGCCGTGACGTTAAACCAAGCGCTTAATGGGAGTAACCCATCAAATAAAAAGAAACAAAAGAAATATTTATTTTATGTCATGAATTGCATTGTTTTTGCTTTTTGGCCCAGGGAAGGATGAACACTGTGAAGAGAGGCGTGAGCAGACGTGCGGGTAAAGGGTGTGACAACAACAACCAAATTAGCAATGAAGGTCACACGGAGCCCCAAACGACTCGTGTACATCCAAACGGACCGTTTAACGGTCCATGTGGCGCATGGCCCAGGTAAGTGTTCCCCGAGTTGAAGGCTGAGCACACGGTAGGGTCCACGGACCGTGTCACATGACACCGACCGTTTACCCAACCATCTGAGGGCCGCGATAGGTAAATGCCCAAGGAGAGTCACACGGTGACTTACACGGCCCGTGTGACCCTAGACAGACCGTTTAATGGTCCGTTTGGTGCGTGGCCCCAGCTAAGTGCCCGAGGATGAGCATATGACATGTTTCACGGACTGTGTCTCGCGGCACGGTCTATTTCTCGAACCGTCTTAGGACGTGTGTGGACAGGTATTTATACCCTCTTTCCCACTTTCACTTTTACATTATTTTATCCCTCTAAAAGTCTTCACGCGTGTCTCCCTTTCACAACCTAGAAATTCCTATCTCTTTTTGCATGATTTGAGTAATGCTCTCACGATCCGTAGCACTTTCCTTGGGCAATTTTCTTGTTCTAATTTGAACTCTCACCTTATCAAGTAAGTTGTTTGTTTATCTTCTCCTCTCTCGTTTTAGTGTGAATTTTTCTCTAGTTTTTAATCTTTGTGGGAACCTATGTTTTCCCCTTTGTCCATTGATTGTTATATGACCCCGTAGTGCACGGATTCTTGAAGATTTGATGTTGGGTTGACTTAAATCACCATCGTTAAACCATTGATTCTTGCACATAGGGGTTTTGTAATTTTAGGGTTTCTAGAGTTAGATTAATGATGTCTTTGATGTGGTAAGCAAGTATAATGGTCGATCTAGTGGGTTGTATGCCGAATTTCTTGTAGGTGTGTGGGTTTTTAAGACTTTAGGACTGACTGGGGACGATGAGTAGTTTCACGTTTTGTTACACGAATCGTGTGATACTACACGGGCGGTGTAGTGGTCCGTGTAAAATCACTTGATGTCCTGATAGAAGGCACCTCTCACGGACCGTCTGACTCTACATCGGCCATATGGCCGTCCGTGTCAGGTCACTTGACACAACAACACCCCAAGGGCGCTCACACGGGCCAGATCACAGACCGTGTAATGGTACATGGCCCATGTGAGGCCCTCCGTTTCAGAATACTTTGCCCTGATGTGCTTCACTGTATTGATCCTCGTTAATTCCGATATGAATCCTAGTGCCAAACTCTCTATGATAGACTGGGTGATGCCACTCTTAAGGGTTTTTGTCACTTTGATAACACAGTGAAAGTCTGAGTACCCGTTTGTGTGTCGTCCTGTGTATTTCGACATAACTAACTATTTTATTCTTTGTGGTATTCGCAGGTAAAAATGGTTCCTCGTCTAAGATCATGCCAGCCTAGGGAAGAGCATGAGTCACGTCTCCGGGATTCTATCACTGAATCCTCGAGTCAGCACCATGAGAGTGACTCAGATGATGACTCCTGGGGAGGGTCCGATGTGCAGTGTACTAATGTCTCCCCCCACTCCCCTCGTACTACACGAGCTCGCGCAGTGAGCCACCATATAGCTCCCCAGTCTGAGGAGGGAGTTCCTGAGGTGGGAGTGGAGGGGGAAGATGCAGCCCCAGAACAGGAGGAAGAGGCAGGCACCCCGGAAACTGCTGAGCACAATGCAGGGGATGAGGAGGACATCTTGATCCTCCGAGACAGCGATGATGAAGCCACACATCAGGCGGTTGCTCAGACACTGACCCTAAAACTGCAAAGTGGCTTCTCCTGTTCCTACGCAAATGATGGAAAATCCCTAGGGCTAAGGAAATATATGTGAACGGCATTACTAAAGGTTCCGAGGGTTACCAGGGGAGGCCAATCATTCCTGAGATGCGTGTCCTGACTGACAAACTGGATGCCATCCCAGAGATACGAAATGCATTTGAGGCCTACCAGTTTGGGTGGATGGAGAGCCCCCCGGCTACTACAGGCCAGACACGATCGCTGAATTCTACTCTAGTTATGTTGCCAGCTTACTAGCTTCCATCGAGGGTAACCAGTCCAAGAGAGTAAAAAAGCAATTGGCCTATAAATTGTCCCCATGGGACTATGTCACCATTCGTGAAACAAAGGTGGATATTTCAACGGACACCATAAACAGGTTCTTATTTGGCCCAGACTACCGTGCCCCACTGGATGGGTTATTCATCGCCAAGTACGTGAACATTACTGATGAGGTCCAAATGTCTGACCCTACTTCACGGGCCACTCAGTTAAGTGGATTGTGGAGCAGATCGGGCGGTGCAAGGAGCTGAGGCAGCTTGGATGTCCAACCCCAAAATTCCTATTACCAAGGCCTCACTCAGTTTTTTCGCAAAGTTCTGGTGGTCGGTGGTGCGAGCCCAACTATGACCCACCGCTAATGACAACACACTCCAGCCCTCTCATGCTCCGTTGGTAGCGTGTTTGGTCGCATGATATGGTATCAATGTGGGTCGGATCATCGCCATGGAGATTAAGGACCGCGCCCTATAGGATAGAGCAGGTATGTCATTTCCATGCATGACTCGGGCGCTTTGCAGGCAGGCCTGTGTCCCCACCACCCATTTCCTAGATCAAAAAATAGCTCCAACGGGCATTGTTAACATTGATATGGTCAAAGATATTGATAACCTGTTGTTCCATAGTAAAGCACGCCGGCTTGGATTGCCTACACAACTTCCTCGGGCACCTCCGCAACAACCCTTATCATTTGAGGAGCACACCACCTCCCCACAGTCAGGTACAGCTTCTGAGCAGCCCGGGGGTAGTGGTACAGCCCCCCAGATGCATCAAGGGTACGCTTATGTCCCTTATGACTTTTTAGCCCGAGTGGTGACAGACCTGAGGCAAACACGGGCGATTGTTGACCAAATGGTAGTACCGGTGCCTCAGGTGGTGCAGGCTCATGTTCAGCAAGTAGAGGATTGTCTCCGTGCGTAATTATTGGGATAGATAAGCAGCTTGCAAGAATAGGTCAACACCTTGGAGGGCTACTTCCATAGCATGTTTAGAAGTATGTCCGGCAATGTGATGGCACATTTGGTGCAGACTGTGCAGGATATGAAGGCCAAAATTGCCAAGCTAACAGTCCAGTATAACAGCATGGTGCTGGCTTTGGCTCCACCACTAGATTCTTTAATGTCACTGTTCACTACCTCGGTGGAGCCAAGTCTAACCGAGGGTTGGGGTGTTCCACTCGTGCCAGCTACTGTCCAGGTGCAATCCTCGGAAGCCCCCATAGGAAAAGACAAAGGGAAGCGCCGCAGCCGTTGCAGCAGCCCTCCGGAGGATCTACAGCGTGAGGAAGCACAGAGATTGAGAAAGGCCATGTGAGCCCAGCGCCAAGAAGCTGCAGCCTAGCAAGAGCGAGACCGACTAGCCTATGAGGTAGCTCGGGCAGGAGCTTCCAGGAGTGTCGTCGGACCTGAAGCAAATGTTGCCAACACGGACCCACCTGGTGGATTCGACCACGATGGCCCGACTGACGCCTAGGGCGTCCCAGGTTCTACTCCCATTTTTGCTTTAGTGTTAATTATGGTGCAATGAGGACATTGCAAATTATTTTTGAAGGGGGTGGGGCATCCTGAACCCTGAGGAGTTTTTCTTGCCATGTTTCTTTTCTCTGAAGGTGTATTATCTAGTAGAACTGGCATGTTTAGGTTGTAATGTTTTATGTTTTTGTAAATACATGTGCCTGCATTTGTTTAGGGTAATCCTTGTTTGAGTATTTGCATTATCAATGTTGAAAAAAAAGGCTTATATGTGCATATATCCCATCCTGACAAATTGTTGTGCATTGGGGAAAGCATGTTATGCATGGTATGGTTGGGTCATTGACGAATGAAGTGTGAGTAAGTTGATTTGCTCCAATTAGCTTAAGGGATGCGTCGTGTGTGCATGAGCGTGTTTGTGCAAAAATCCAGTGGCGCAGTTGTATGCTAGAACTTGCATAGTTAGTCCCACTAAAACAATTGAATGATTGGATTAGGATAGGATCTTAGGCCATTCTTTTGTGAAGTCACTCAGCCTAAAATCAACCAACCAAATGAAATTGCTCCCGTTGAACCAACAGTTGAGCCTTAATAGACCTTTTATTTCTAATCACCCAACTCACTGTTTTAACCTATCTACAGATTTTTACTTTGGCCCTGGTCTCTCTAAGGACACTGTAAACCTCAATCTAGGCCAAAATCCTAAGTTGAGGGTGGCTTACATTGGCCCTGGTCCGTTAAAAAGACATTGTGAACCTTAACTCAAGCCAAAAGCTTAAGTTGAGGGTGGCTACCGTAGGAAAAAAACTGGAAAGTTAGTGTGGGAATGAGTCCAGTGACAAGAGGAGAACGGAAGTTTGGGGGTGTGACCATAAATAAACAAATAATAAAAAAAGAGCACAAAAATAGTGAGGTCACAAAACCCCCAACTGCATAGAAAGTTGGAAAGATAAGAGCAAGAGAAATGTTTGGAGGCCGAAAAGGAGAGCTGAGGTCACAACAGTGTCTGGGAGAGGAAAGGTAGTCACTTTAATCCTAAATTTACCTCCCCCTAGCCCGAGCCTACATTAAAAGTCGTAAAATTCCTAAAGTGATCCTAAGAAGGTCATTGGAGAGTACCGTGGTGAAAATAAGGGCAAGCATATGGTCCATACTTGTGTGTCGGTGGAAAGCTTTGTTCAGAGTGTGAGTGTCTACATTCTAGTCTCTTTAATTGTATTTGTACACTGTGTGTGAGACTTCTTTGTTGTGAGGGCACTAGCTTTGCACTAATTGGCCGCTTATACAACTGGTTCATCTTTGTCCTGGATCATATAGGAACTAACTATACATGCGGGCTACCTACGTGAATCTATGCAGGTCGGGTGGGGTGTGAGCATATGTAGGGCATGGTTTTGAGCATACATCGTAAAATGAAAGGGTTACCCATAAGATTAATGAGGCACGTGTATTTTTAAGTTATTTGTGTGTGTTGTCATTGCTTGAGGACAAGCAAATGTTCTAAGTTGAGGGTGTTGATAAGTCGTAGAAATACGACTCTTACGATGCTTTGAGCAAAGGATTTTTGCACGTTCTCAAGAAAATATGTCGGGTTGATGTGTGTATTTTGGTACTTTGTAGGAAAATGACGAAGGCATGGACTGATGGAGAAAGTGTGAGAAAAAGAATAAAAATTGCGGCGAAGTGGTGACATACGGACCATCTCACGAGCCGTGTAACATCACACGGACCGTGGGATGGTGCGTGAAGGGCCCAACGTAGAGAAACTGGAAAATGGAGCCAAGTGAAGGACCACAGAGGTCTTCACGGGCCGTGTCGCAGTACACGGATCGTGTGACCAACCGTATCCCTGCACTTTGGAGCAAAACTGGAACGATGCCAAGGCAAGAAACACGGGAGGAGCACACGGACCGTCAAAGAAGCCACAGACCATATCATGCACCGTGAAGTTGATGTGAACTAGAAGGAGCATCGTCGAAAACAAAAGAAATTGTGCAAGTGAAGACTCACAGACCATTAAACGGACCGTAAGACACAACACGGGCCGTGTCAAGGCCCGTGAGGAAGCAGAAGGCAATGGAAGACAGACCGTGTGATGGTCCGTCTGGACTCACATGGACCGTGTAATGAACCCTACCCATGCCGAAGTCTATTTTTCCTGCAAAGTACCAAAATACACACATCTAACCGACACATTTGCTTGAGAACGTGCAAAAATCCTTTGCTCAACGCATTGTAAGAGTCGTATTTCAACGACTCATCAGAAAGTAACTGTAACTGACAATAAGACCATGCGACATATAATATGGAATCCAATATAACCCTTACATTAAAAAAAGGGAGACTATTTTCTAAGGTAGACTCTATGATGGTACATCTATTCGTTTATTATCATTAAGGGCTAAATGTGGATCCACTAGCCTAGACTATAAGGCAACCTACGGTGGCATATAGTTTTAGGCAAACGTTTAGTACTAGGATTTCCTTGGGAAGTAAACCTTCGACTTTTAGACCAAACCCACCTTAAGCCTTCTCGGTGCTAGGTCAAATCCCATGGAATTATAATACATTAAATAGATAAATCATAAGCTTTAATTATCAATAAACCATCAAAGATGTACATAGAGTATCTCATTCATCTTGGTAATTCAATATCGTAAGAATAGTTCTTATAACAAGTAGAACCCATGATTTAGGTGAGAAAACCTTTCACAAAGATTCAATTATTCATTAAAGGACTTCCGTGATCATATCAGTAGCCTTTTGTAAACCTTCAAGTAATGACTCATTAAAAACAAGGGTAGACTAGGTGGGTTCAATGTCAATTTGATGTTAAAACATGTAATTAAGGAGATTATGCATAAGGACAATGCAATTCATCAAAACTAGAGTAGTAACCAAAATAACCCACGATGAAGTCTCAAAATCCTAGATAGATTGATATAGAAATACCTTGTAAATTATTATTTTGATACAATTAGATATCAATTTATGACAAAATACGTCATAACATATGCAACAGAAGGAAGATTATAAGGCCTCGGTGTTGGATGTCAAAAACAAATTCCAAAATAAGGAATTTACAAAAATCTATGAAGGTGTCCCACCCAAGAGACCCTACACAACTCGTGGTGCTCATTACGGCTCGTGAAGGGACTTGTGGTGACACCACTTGGTGATGTGGGTGAGGAGTAGGGGCTGCCTTGGTGAATTGGTTCACCATGGAACCCACCATGGCTTGTGGTGCCCATGACTTGTGGTAAACACCATAGCTCCTGGTGGGTCTTGTGGAGTGCACCCTCCCAGGAAATCTCAATTTTTCCAATCCAATGCACCTACTATGAACCCTACCATGCATCGTGGTGCACACCATGGGTTTAGTGGTGCCTTTGTACAGGGTGCCATCTAGTTTTAATGTTTGGTTTCGTAAGGGCATTTAGGTCTTTTCCCTAATTCCTAAACTTCTTTCTAGATGATTTCCAGACTAAATTACCCTTCTAATGTCACCCTAGATTATCTAGGGTCTTCCAATTATACTTCAAACACCTAGACTAAAAATCGAGGGTCTTCCAATTATACTTCAAACACCTAGACTAAAAATTAAGTCCTCCAATTCACTCTCTGTCACGACCTAAGCCTAGGGCCTAGCCATAACATGGTGAATGAGATCCCCAAAAAATCCTCAAACTAACCCCTTAGCATACCATCAAGCTCTTAAGATAGAACAAGGAGAAGTTTTTCACGATGCCTAGGGCCTAGTCGTAACACGGCAAATGAGACACCCGTAGGCACCTCAGCTAAGTCATCTTAGCATATCAAACATTCATACGCTTTCATTCATTTACAAAAATAAATGGGATAGGTCTATGGGATATCATTTGAAATAAAGTCATCTTAAAACATACATAGAGTCCATAAACATACCAACTAGAACAAGGATAAACGGGATCTTTAGCCCTACCAACATTGCTATTTTTCATCTCATTTCTCCCCTTTTTCTATTTCAAACTTTTTTAGGTGCTTTATTCTTTTTTTTAGCTTTTTCCCTTGTATTTTCACAACAATTTTCTTTCTAGTTTATTGCTAAGGCATCGCTCATTTTTCTTGCACCCCAATACACAATTTTTTCTCTCATTTTCCATGTATCACTAATTTTCCTCCTCATTTTGTGTTTTTCCTTACACCAGCCACCCTCAACTTAGGCTTTTGGCCTAAGTCGAGGTGAAAAATATCCAACCTAAGAACCAAGGCCATTTTTGGTAGCCACCCTCAACTTAGGCTTTTTTCCTTAGTCAAGGTGTACAATATTCAAGGAAGTACCAGGGCCAATTTCAATATTTTATATCTAATAAGGCTGGGTCACTTAGGTTTTTACAAAGAAAAGGTACATGTAAGTCTCAAACGTTAGGATTAAGGGATTTATCAACACATTTGGTTGGTTATTTAAGTGGACTAAGATCCTTTCCTAACTAACCAACCTACAGTATAAGTCAGAGTAACAAGGAAACTTCTGAATTAAAACATAACACATGAATTTAGCAAAGTAAGGTCACACTCACATGGCTCTAATTACACTATCAACACAGACTCTCATATCATGATTCATCTCAATTTTATCTTCACTTATCTGAACTTCACTTATCTGAACAAGCACTGTCGACACAATTAAATATGCATGGTTGGTATCTTGACTAACTAAATATTTTTTGGGTATTATTTTTCAAACAAAAGCACAAAAACATATATATACCATCGATATTAGTACTTTATGATACCAATACTACCTATACATCCTAAACATGTCGGTTCAACAAAAATTAAATATCCATACGAAAAAAGAATTTGGGATAGTTATAGGCCAGGGCTACTCATACTTCATTGAGGCTTATAACTACCCACACCTCATCGAAAAAGTGGTGCATTGTCCTCAATGTACACTTAAAAATGCAAAATAAAGTGCATGGGTCAAAAAGAACATACCTGGGCTCCTAAGCACCCATGTCTTGTTGAGTCTGTCCACCCTCAACTTGCTCGGTGGCCGCCTCAGTTGTAGAACCATGACCGGAGGAGCCAACACCCCTTACCCTCTCAAGCTCTCGAGCCTATCTCATCTCCTCCTCCTCTCTCAAATTTCTTATGACAAACTCTAGCTCCTACTCCTCTATCAGCCCCGCATGCAACCTCATGGTGTCTGGATCATCATTAGTGTAGGGTCTCTTCCCATGGGGAGGATGTGAGAGCTCCTTTGGAGCGAACAAATCCACCACCGGCACTAGTGGCACTGTTTATAGGAATGCCACCAGCGCAGCCAAAGCTACTGTTATGTCGGCTCATTGTTGTTGGATATTAATCTGTAGGACTGTTATATCTGTTAGTCATCCTATACTCAGGCTCTTCTAGACACACAACTCAAAAGCATCAACGCGGGCATCCATAGCTGAAAGTCGCTCCTTAATAGTAGCATCCGTGAATGCCTACCTGCGTCCCTCAGACTCTATAATTGTTTGGCGGACCTAGGTCCTAATCTACTGAAGTAACTGAGTCAATTTAGACTCAGTGTGGGCCACTCACTACGCCATGGCCTGTAGGGACGTCGCTGACACAAAATCCATGACAGTGGGTCCCGTTTGTGTAGGAATGGCTTGTGGTGCAGGAGTAGCAGTAGTGGGCCCCTTTTCTACATTTATCTTAATATGTGGGGCCTCTCCTTAGTAGTGGCAACAGCAGTAGTAGTGGGTGGAACCTCAGACGGTGGCTCAACTGCAAACATATCTGGCATCTGAGCTAGCTGGTGCCGTGCTTGCTGAAGTGCCATCAAGTTATCCTCAGCCTTGATCAGGCTGGCATCTAGAGTGTGCTAGACCTCAATCAGTGAGTCCAACTAATGTAGACTCTCTACCCTTGACTCTAGATAGAGTCTGTAGATCAAGCATTGAAAGATGATAGAAGAGGACCTCTTCAAGGCCGCCTCATGGATCTAATTTGCGATAAGGCTGGCCCAATCTATCTTATAGCCAGCCAAGATGCTGGAAACTAAAACAGCATGGTCTTGTATCAAGATGTTATCTGCAAGCATCATCTGGATCTGTGACCTCACATCAGCCCCCAAATATTTTGCGGGGAAGCTAAGAGAGGCCTTTACAATGGCCTTAGAAGAAATGGTTATCCCACCCATCTCATCAAGTCAGCTCTGGGATTTTGGTCTCTCATCAGAGCCGTCTCCTTGGTTTGCCCCAATCTGTAGTCATACTTTGTTGAGGATCTAGGGGCTGAGAAATCGAGGCCGAACAACATATGATGGATGGTAGTCTCTCAAATGTCCACAAGTCAGCCCCTCACTCTAGTATGTGTTAGAATGGGCTGAGCGAGGGGCTTCTTCCTCTTAGGAAGATTGTTGAGTATTGTGGCGGTGTAATGTACATAGAACTCCTGAACCATAGTCAGGGAGTACTTCTCTCGTGCTTTGGTCAGCCACTGGAGCCCTTATCTGCTGATTGTTTTCCCGGAGATCGGGGACTATCTATCTAGAGAAAATAATCTAGGCTCTTAAAAAATAGAGCGGGATGGTTTGCCTCACACATTTCTTCATACACTTTTTGTGCAGATATCCTGCATGCCCATAACACACCACCGACTAGTGAGAGTGTTTGAAGGTGATGGTGATATCTAAGGTGGTGCAGCAGAGGAATTTGTCTCCAACTCCTCGCCGGATCCTGACTCTAAATCTAACTTCTCTCTTGACGGAGTTATTTGAATGGAGCTGCTATTGTTGTTGTCACCCCATCAGACTGGAAAGTGCGAACAGCAATAGCCTGGGTCTAGGCCTGTCTAGGTCTGGTGGCAGCCTGTGTTTGTGGTCTCTTAGCATCTGGGCCAGGTCGGACACCGAGCTTCTCAATTGTCCACTAACCTCAGGGATATCCTGTTCCCTTGAGGTCTCATCCCTGAACGTTATTTTCATGGATCGAATATCCTTACGTCTCGGCTTTGGGGCCATAGTATCGGGAACATACACATTTAACAAGCATGGTTAGCCCCACATGTTAAGAAATGAAAAACAAGATTAAATCAGACTTGATTACAGAAGGGACTATGAAGGCACTTCTACGGGCCATAGTGAAAACTATGAGTCATATAAGGCTCTCGTAGAAATAGTTTCCATAATCTGTGCTTACTAGAATGGCATCTACGAGACCAAGTACGACTCGTAGAAGGATCTATGAGTAGTAGATTGAGTCGTAGATATGTTTCAATGTTTAAACTTGTATAGGTAGTGATCTACAAGTCGTAGAATATTCTATGACTCGTAGAAGGTCTCGTCGAATAGATTCTCAAAAACTTCAAGTTTTTGGATTTTTATTCGAGGGGCAATTACTGCTTGTGGAAGTTTTCACGATTCGTAAAAGACCCTCGTGACTTGAAAAACCCCGGTGAAACTGAGTTTCTAGGCTTATCATCACGGACCCTATATGACTTTTCAACACAATTGTCAGCATCGAAGTAATACGCACACACCCCACATAACTCATATCAAATTCCCAACACCCTACATACAAATCTTAACATACATGCCATCGAATATTGTTTCATATGTATTCCCAAACCAACCGACCCCGTTTGAATGAGTTATTATCAAATTACACACATATGCCATCACATACCGAAATTTCATGCATGTAATCGATTCAATTCAATTGGTATGTGACCACATTATTTTCATAAAACATCATTCTAACATAAAGACAAGGCCATACACTCAAGTTTTCCGGCTTTTACACATATTCGCACATTGACATCTATTTTTTTTCATAATTTAAAACACAACACATACACGGGTTCACGCATCGAATTACCATACCCATCAAGTAAGTTCAATATAATCATACAATTCTTAGTAAATAAAAGGTTTTTTAAAGGTCGAGAACTTACCCAATTGAATGACCAAGATATAGAAATTGAATGAGGAATCGAAAAGGTGGAACCCTAGGGTTACCAAAAAGTTGGCTGGAAAATAGTGGGGTGATTGTCTCAGGTGGTCAAAAGACAAGGAGAGAGAGTCGCCAGGTTTTGTATGTAATTTTGGGAAAAATTGGGGTCAAAATAATTTAACTCCATTATTTATATGTTGGCCAGGCTGGTCAAAACTAATGGGCCCAGACCCTATGAAACCCCGATAAGGGGCCGTGAATAGTCCTACGCCTCGTAAATCATGGTCTCATAGAATGTTCAAACCCTAGTTATGAGGACTGGGTTTCAATGACTAGTGTACGAGGCGTAGATTTGGGTACGCCTCATAGAGTTGGTCATAGAAACCTTAATAGTTAGTCAATTAATCAAAAAACTTACATGGAGCTCACGAGCCCCATTTACCGCCCCTAATTTTGTCAACGGACTGTAAAGTTGGCCTGTGGACTTGAGTGCATAACATTTTGCTCATTGGAAGTGCTTTACAAGATGGTGTATGGGTCTTAGATGTATATACAGCCAATAGAATCTGTTGTAGAAGCACTTCTTGATGTCTATTCAGTAATGGATGGTTGACTCGATCATGTACCTGCATATCCTTCATAGAACACACTATAACCCTATATGCAACCTGTACAATATCCAAAATTACAACCAAAATGTGCAAAATTAAACCACGTACAAGTCCAAAAGCTAAAAACAAAACACAACTATGACTATTACATCAAAAATCTTAGGTTGCCTCCCAAGTAGCGCCTGATTTATTATCGTGGCACAACTTAGTCAACTTGGTTTCTCATACTTCACCAAGTGCTTGAACATCCTTCTTTATATCATTTGGCTTCTTCATTGATTGACAGTTATTGAAGACAACTTCTTTGTCATTTAATCTAAACTTGAGATGCCCAACTTCTATATCTACTAGTGTTCGACGAGTGGCTAGGAAGGGCCTTCCTAAGATGATTGGGACCTCGAATTGACTTAACAATCTAGTATGACAAAGTCTGTAGGAAATATGAATTTCTCAACTTTGACAAGCACATCATAAAGTATCCCACAGCTTCTTCACTGTGCAGTCAGCCATCAATATGCTCGTTGGAGTAGGGGCTCCTAGTCCTAGCTTCTTGAAGACCACAAGGGGCATTAGATTTATGCTAGCACCGATATCACACAATGCCCTGGGATCTTCTTGCTTTTGCACCGGACCTTGTGGCAATTGCACTACAATGTTGAAGCTCTTAGGAGAGAATCTAACTCATAGTAAGCTTCTTTATAACTAGGTCCTTAATAAACTTCGGATATCCTGACATCTTCTCCAATGCCTTAATAAGAGGGATGTTGATGAAAAGTTGTTTCAGCATGGAGAGAAAGTGCTTGAATTTACCTTCTTCTTCTTTCTTTTTTATTCTTTGAGGGAAGGTAGTAGGAGGCCTAGGAATGGGCTTCAACTTCTATGGTGCTTATACCGCATCACTCACCCCATCCTTGACACGATCATCTATGATATCAGCACTTTCAATATCAACTGTCTCCTATAGAGCAGCATCATCATCTACTGAAATAGGAGGATCAATGATACTCTTGCCACCATGAGTAGTAACTGCTATGTTACTCAAGTTGTTTGATAGTAATAGAATGAGACTCTATTTTCTAATTTATGATAGATATGTCAAACTTTACACACCTCAAGGTATCATTCTATGTCTCAGCTTTCTTCAACAGGCAGTCAAACATCTCATCAACTCTGGAAATGCTAGCTCCAGTGTCACAATTGTGTGGTGGCACATATAGACCATTTCTGTAGCCATCTCTGCGGCCCTAATCTGCATCTCTGTTCTGGCCTCGATTCCTGTTATTTGAATTAGCTCCGCCCGATCGTATTTCTCCCGAGATGAAAGAAAAGATTGGCAATTTGTGTAACCTCCAAGTTGTCTCTCGAAGCACCATCTCTGTGATAGCTCCGACCTTGGTTTCCTTGACCTTGGCGCCAATAGTCCTGATTGGACCCTTGGGCGTTGGTCCCGAAATCCCCCGTCTGATCAACAATAAAGCAAGTGTCCTTTTCATAGTAGGGATCATCGTACATTGGTGCTTGTGAAGGCTGATGAATAACTATATTATCTCATTCCTCATTCTGCTTCATCATCACCTCCATACTAGTACAGATTCCGGCAAGCTCTTATATAATCTCTTTATTTACTTTAGCTTTGTTTCGAACCAATAACAATAGCACACGAACTTTTGATAGATGACCTATCTCTTATTCTACATGTATGATTTGTCTTGACCACTCTCTCCATTCTTCCAGCGATCCTTGCAATTGGTTGATCCAAGAACATGTCCCCTATATTGGTATCAGCATACGCTTGACTATTCTCATCAACGACATGATAGAAGATTTCCATCAAGGCATTAACAATTTTGTGGTCAGGGACACTCCTCAAGCACTTAGTGAATCATTCCTATGTAGTATTGATTGAGTCACTAGGAAATTGCTCAAAGTTGTTGATATGATCTTTCAACTTGATTTTCTTCGATCTGGGGAAGTATCTTTCCAAAAAGGCCTTCAACAACTCAGCACAACTAGTGATCAAAATCAAAAATTGTGGAAAGGGTTTAAATCACGTATTTTAAAAGTAGACACTATTCAGGCACGTGCAATGGTCCGCAAATGCAGAGCCATATCCGTGAACGCAGAAGCTAAAGGGGCATAACCCTCTGCAAATGCGGCAAACACCCAGTGAACGCAGAGGTCTGGCTACTAGGTCTCTACGAACGCGGCCCAAAAGGCACGAACCCAGAGTACTGGCACTACATGCATCGGAAATAGTAATGCACCATCAGTTCAGCCCAAACCAAAAGCAATAACTTGACCCTCCGGAAGTCGTTCGGAAGCCCGTGAACACAAATCAAACATACAACCTACCAGAAATGATGATCCGGACTCAATAGAACTGTCAGAATTTGAGCTTGGAACCTCCATGGCTCCAAACCCAAGAAGGATCATTTAAACTAGTTTCAACTCTAAAAACTCAAAATATTCACAAAATCTCTAAAAATTACAATTAGGGCATTCCTAATGTTAGTTTCACAACCCGAAACTACTAGAACTGGCGGAATTTTGATACAAGTTCTCGAACCTCGGATATTGAACAAAATCAAACCTATAATCCAAAAATAATTAAAAATGCAAATTTGAGCCTAAAATTTCTATTTTAATTCCAAATTCGGTTCTGCAAGTTCTCCTAGACCAAATTCGGCATTCCGGAGCAAATATAGTCGGCAGAATTGAATTCCAATGTGTGAAACTGGAAATGACTTTGAAACTCACAGTTTCCAAATTAAAGCTCTTTAAAACTCTTTCTTTTGCAAATACTCTAACTTTTTATGATATTTTCAAAGTTTGACTTTTCAACTTACCCAAAAATGACCCAAGGTAGTTTTCAAGAGGGGCAAAACAGTAATTTGATCAAAAATGACCTTTGATGTCATTACATTTATGAGTTCGAGTTATTATTACTCTTATCCATATTGGTGCTCAATAATACTCCCGAAAGTGTTAATTATTTGCTCAAGTATTTCATTTCATCTTCTTGGGACTTAGCCTAATTAGTATTCTTTTAACTTTTCTCAAAACTATCTAAAATCATAGATTTCATGATTCACTATTCATAAAATACTTATGCTAATACTTTTCTTGAGTTTAAAGGAAGACTTGAAAATTCATATATTTCGTAGTAACTTTAGAGTTTAATTAGTTTAGCAATTAGAAATAGTATCTCGACTTAGGACCTTAATATAGTAGAAAACTTTAGTAATTTTCATGCTTTTCTTCAAAAATAACATAAACAAGAATATTTACTCATAATGAAGAAATCTGGTTTTCAACTCGTATCTTGATACTTGAAGAAACTAGTTGTTACATGATGGTAAAGTAACATATTAAGATTTTTGCAGACCTTATATACCTGGAGGGATTTGATTCTTATGAATTTGAAGATGGTGTTGAAAAGCCCTAGGTTTCTCCTCTTGAAACTACGTTCTATGTTTAGAGAATATTTTTAGTGTTAATGAGTTGAAGAATAATGTTTTAGGGATTTAATTAGGTGAAAACTGACAAGTTTAGGCTTAAAAGGTGAGAAAGGACAAAAATACCCTTCTTCAAAAATGTGGTTTAAGTTGTCTACGAAACCATCTAAGGCCCATAGAAACTTCTACAATCCATAGGAACCCATCCGTAAGTTCTTGGACATATTTTGGGGTCATTAGATCTATTCTATGAGCCCAAACCACGACCTATAGAAGCATCTATGACCTATAGTTAGGTCTGCCAAGTTGGAGCCTCAAAAATAAACTTTCTGAATTTTTTTCATGGGTTACTAGGACGGGCCGTAACTCCAACCATAGCCCATGAGTCAGGTCGTCATTTTCACTCTGCACTGGTAGTCTGTACTAAAAAAGGTCATAGCACTTTACTCCGAACTCCAATTTAGGCAAAAGTGGATGAGTCGGAAAGATAATTCAAATACCTTTCATTTGTGGTGATAAGCCACCTAATTCTTTGTGTGCTAAAAGTAATGGTCGTTTAAAGTTGACCCTTGTATAATCTAATGTGAAAAACTTAATCAATAGGAAGGTTTTGAACTTGATTAAGTACTAGAGGTCTGTTATGAACCTAATTGTCATGACCCAAGCCTAGGGCCTGGACGTGACATGGAGAATGGGAACCCAAGAGGATCCCCAAACAAGCCTCTTAAGCATGTATAGCACATCCTTGGCTTTAGTGGAAACATAAAAGAGAAATGAGCACATAACACATAATATCCAAGGTAAACGGGATATTGGACTCATGCTATGGAGATAATATGGGGAAGAGGATTTGTATGAACCACATAGCAAATAAGTCTAAGGGACGGATAAGTATAACTCACGCTATGGGTGCATTTAAGGACTTGGACTTCCATCACAACCATGAGCATACAATAAGCAAAGAAGGGAAAAGGGTCTAAGGAAAGTCTTCATAATTCCATAAAGATAATAGGAGTCAAGATTGATACATAAACTTCCATATCCAAAAACACCTCTAATATGAGTGAAATAGGGGCCAAGACATCTCCCACACTCACCCTCAAAAGATAAAAGAAAGTCTAAAATGGGTACGTCTTAGCAAAAGCATAAAAGTAAATTGGATATTATCCCCGAAATGGAGGACTCACTAATAGTAGTTTTCAATGGATACCGGCTAGCCACTCGGAGGGAGAGGATGGACAGGAGATCCGGTCCCTACATGGTTAGATCATGTAGGCAAAAAGAATGCGTTAGTACATGGAATGTACTAAGTATGCAGGGTGCAATGCAACAAGGATCATAAGTCATAATAATCAAAATGCTTAAGCATAATCAATAGACATAAGCTCAATATGACATGTATAATCAATTCTTAAGTTAAAACATGCATGAAGATAATCAAACTTGCTTACTATATCATACATACGTGGGAGGAGACTCTAACCGACATATAAAACCAAGCGAGCTACTACTTGGAACCCCGATGTTCACTCCACACCGAATAATTGAGTGGTCTACTTGCCAAGGTAGACCAAACTTCACACCACATAGTGGGTAATTTGTCCTAGATAGATCCACTAGTAAAGCCCATTTAGGGGAATAGTGTAAACCTATTGTGGCACATAGTTAAGAGACTAAGACTTTATTAATGACCCCTTGGGTCGAGCCCCCAACTTAAGCCTCTTTTGGTGCTAAGTTTATATAAGGACCCCTTGGGTCGAGCACCCACCTTAAGCCTCTTTCGGTACTAAGTCTAATCGAACGATATACTTGAAATAATCACAAATTTAATCATAAAATGAATGACTTGCAAAAACATGATAACATGGCATGAGTAGATCATTTAAATACTTGACCCCTACACGTGGCCATATACCTTATACTAGAGGGTAAAAATATAGCATAGACTTGACCCCTTCTAGTAGGCATTGCATTGCACATGAGAGTGGAGATTGATATGTTTGACCCCTTCTAGTGAACTTTAGTTAGTACATGAGGGTAAAATAGTTATCATGCTTGACCCCTTCACGTAGACATTAATTACCCACAAGAGGGTAGAATATATAGAATAAGTTCTCAACATTTTACTTGCAAATCATAGAAACTTTTCATGAGTTTAATACATGCTTGGAAGCCCATAATTTATCATAATATTCTTGTCTTGTAATTCATGCAATAATCTTTCATCAAGATAAAAACCCTTGTCAAGTAGATACAGTCAAACATGGTAGGGGTATGCACATGTAATCAAAATCATGCAATTCAAGAGTATGAAACAAGAGAGCAGTAAAAATCACTTCATTTAAAGTTATTCAAGTCACCCCACCTTTATTATAGTAAAACCCTTGTTTTGGTATCATGAAAACCAACTGAAACCCATAAGTCCTTCTATAGCTTTTCATAGCATCATAGTAAGTGAATTTAATATCATAAAATCCACCAAAATATCAAACCCTAACAATATTTTTAGCATAATAAAATCATTACTTAACGAACCCAAATAGACACGACATGTATAATGCATAATAATATCACCATAAGTAATAGTTCAAAAATACCTATAAAGTAATTCACAAAACCATGTAGATTGAGAAGAAGATTGGTTGGACTTATGGGAAGGAAGGTTCCCACAATCAAACCCACATACCTTAGCGATTATGACGGAGGAAACTTGATTTGGAGATGGAAGAATTAAAACCCTAGCATGCACCCTTTACTTGAAAGCTTTGAAAAGCTTAAGAGAGTTTTGAGACTTAGAGTATCTTGGAATGTGGAAAATGAGATGAACTAGGGTTGTAAAAGCTGATAAGAGACAGATGGGATCAAAACAATGTAGCTTACACATAGAAAAAGAGGAAAGATCAAATTTACCCCTATTAAAGTCCTGGCTGGACTGGTCTACAAGACCCCGTCTACGGGTTGTAGAACATTCTACGGGCTGTAGATGGGTTTTGTTTGATGGCCTTTTTCCAAACTTCAGAGACTCCATTTTCACTAATTTGCATTCTACGAGACCATATACGAATCATAGAGGACTTTACGGGTCATCTAATAGTCGTAGATTGAACTTCAGAAAGATCTCAAATTTCATCAAGTCTTCCAGATTCTACGAACCTACTATACGGGTCGAAATCCATCTTACAAGTCTGATATGCTTCCAAAATATAGCACTTTTGATGCTTAAAACTTAGGATTTTGCATGTTTTAAATGCGGCTTTAGTTGTTTTTATGTGTTTTTGTATCTATATTTGCATAATTACAGGTTGGCCAATGATTTTAGGGAAAGTTACAAAGATGCTGCGGACTTGTTGTTATACGAGACACCTTACGGGCCGTACAGTATTCTATAAGCTATAAGGTGGTTTCGCTAGGAATTCCAATGAGGGGCCAAGTTTTTGAAGTTACTTCTACAAACATGCAAATGAGTCGTAAATTAATGTACGAGTCATCGAAAAGGTTTCGTGCCTTGAGGGTGAGAATAAAGACTTTCTGAAGTTCATCAGATGAAAACCCCTTTATGGGTCGTAATTTATTTTATGAGTCGTAAAGGGGTGAATAATAGAGAATTTCAGTTTTCCAGCAACAATGTGCGAGACCCTAATTACGGGCCGTTAACTTCAATATGGGTCGTAAAGTGTTATCGTAGAGTGTGCCGACCTGTTCTCCTAAGTTTTTTAGGATTTAGATTTTAATTATTATAAATAAGCCTTTTAGGTTTTTTTCGCATGGTTCTCACCAGTTCACGTAAGTGTAGGTCAATTTTAGGTTAGTGCTTGGAGAACTCAATATTCTTAGAGAAACAATTTTGAGAGTCTTTAAGAATACTTGTGGTTTAATTCAATCTTGAGGCTTATGATTTTCATTGACATTGGATTTTTTTGTTCTTAATTCAGTTGTGTAAGTGTTTAATTATGTCTTCTAAATACATAATATCTTCATCTACACAAAGCATGAGTAGCTAAATCCATAACTAGGGTTGTGGGAAGCATGACGAACTAACAAAGTAAAATCAAATAATTCCTGATTCTTGGAAGGTGTATATGCATGTATTAATTAACTCTCTTTTCTTTGCATGTTTTCTAATGGTGGGCAACATTAGTACCCGCCTAGTGTTAGTGACTGAACCAAGGTAGTAATGAATAGGAAAAGAGATTAACTAACAGGATTCGATTAATGTGTTCTCATCTAATCAACCAAACTACATTAAGAGGAGGTTGTACCGGGACTTATAGGTAATGGTTAGTAAAGCAGACTATGGAGATGGGCCAAATCACATAATTAAATTCATCTCTCACCTTTGACCAAAGGGCTTGGTGAACTTAAATTACCGTCCTGCACGTTATACACAAGACAAGAATTAGGTTAACTGGTGATACTGAGTTGGGGAATCACGGGGAACACAATACCCTAGTTGCTCTCCTTTATTGATCTGGAACACAATACCCTAGTGTCTCTCCTTTATTAATCTTTCTCTTGTGATAATTAGTTTATTTTTCTCATTGATTTTTGTAACCCCCTCCCCCTTTTGGAAAATTGAGTTGATTAACTACTCAGGTTGCATGTTGGTGAATTTGTCTTGAGTCTACGTATTCCCTATGAGTTCGACCCTAACCTTGGTTAGTTTCTATTTCTTGATAACGACCGTTTTATCCTCCAAAAAGGAGGTGTGACTTGGGCAACATCAAGATTTTAGCGCCGTTGCCAGGGAATATGGCTAGTCTTAGTGAATTCATTAGTAATTCGAATGTTAATCCTTATTTCCCACATTTTATGTTTTGTTTTGTTTTTGTTCTTTTTCTATTTTTTCTTTCTTATTCATATGACACCCTCTGTTGAAGTAATATTGGATGATTCTAGTTTGGGATGAGAGGGGTTACATATTTTTTTGAATCGGAATATGTAATTCTTGAAAATATTAGAAAATCTCAAATTAGACAACTATGTGCTTTTGTTAGATGTTCATCAATTTGGCTTGGATGTCCTCATTTTAAGTAGTGAGTTGAGTGTAAAAGTTGACGTGTTTGATGCTCAACAAGCTAGTTATGAATTGTGTGAGGAAGAAAAAAAGCTTATAAGCCAACTTGAAGAGCTTAAATTGGAGGGTCAACTTCTTATCATACTATTATTGATGTTGTCACTGTTGAGAAAGTACACCAAAGTTATGTGAAGAAGTAGATAATATTATTTTTAAAAACTCTAGTGTGTGTAAACATGAGGATGTAAATAATAATATAATTCATGAATTAGGACACAATGGATCTCATTCAAATCATTTTTTATATTATATTTAAATGATGAGATATCAATCGAATCATCTGAGCATATGGAAGAATGTAAGGAGTAGGGAAAATATGTTTATATTCTTAAATTTATTGGTCACAAAGAAAAAAATTGCATTCCTTATTTAAAGGCCATAAAGTACAACATGCAAGCTCTATTGTTTGTTTTCCTTATTTTTATACCACCACCCTTTGAGCAAAATAGAAAATTGCAAAAGAAATTAGGGGTACAATTCATAAGTTTAAGGTGGGAGAAGAAGTGGAAGGTCTCCACCTGGTACTATAACTTCTTATTTTCTTTTTTATAGTCCTTTCGTGTTTTATTTTGTGTCAATTTTATTTTTGAAGATTTAGAGGAAGTCTGAGTACCCAAATTTGAAACTTCAGAGGCAACCCAAGGAACACTGGCGCTAAGGTGCCCAGGTATGTTTTTGGACCCCTTATGATCTATTTTGCTTTGATTTTGTGCATTGGGAACAATGCACGCCTTTTTCGATGGGGTGTGAGTATGGGCCTCAGTGAAGTCTGAAAAGCTTATGGTCTGTAACTACCCCAATTTTTAATCCTGGGGTTTTCTTGCATATGTTCTTTCCTTGTGGATTTTTAATTTCTATTGAACCGACATGTTTAGAATGTTTAGATTATATGTGTAACATATAGTACCAATACTTGTGGCATATAGCATGTTTTTGTGTTTTGTTTGAAAAAATGGTACCCACCAAAAATTTTGAATAGTAGTTAGATAATAACCATGCATGTTTAGGTGTTTGACAATATTTTTTATGATAAGTAAGGATAAATTGAGATAAGAATCATGATCTACGAGTCTTTTGTTGATAATGTATGCAGTGCCATGTGAGTAAGAGCTTTATTTGATAAATTCATGTGTTTTTTGCTAATTTAGAACTTGCCCGGTTACTCTAAGTTAGCTTGTAGATTAGTTGGATTAGGAAAGGATCTTAGGCCATGGTTCTTAAATAGTCCACTTTAGCCAAAAATAACCAACCAAATCAATGATATATCCCTTGTTCCTAATGTTTGAGCTTAACATGTACCTATTCTTTCAAAACACTTGATTAACCTATTCTTATCTAGTGAAAAATCCTGAATTTGGACCTGGTCCTTCCTTGAACATTGTGTACCTTGACTGAAGCAAAAAGTCTAAGTTGAGGGTGGCTACCAAAAGCAGCCCTAATTCTGAGGATGGATAGTGTGCACCTCAACAAAGGCCAAAAGCCTGGGTGGCTAGTGTAAAGGTCAGTCACAAAAATAAGGGAGGTGAGTTAGGAATACAAATAAAAGGGAGAAAAATCATGTACTGGGTACAAAGAAAATGAAAGATGCCTCAATTGAGATCTAAAAAGTGAAATGAAGTGTAAAAACAAGGCAAAAGGCTAAAAGATGAAAAGAAAGCACTTAGAAAAGCTTGAAAGAGGAAAAAGGGAGAATAAGGTGAAAAATATAGAGTTGGTAGAATGAAGGTGTAGAAAAATGAAGTTTCAAGGAGGACCTTTAATCACTATTTTTCTAAAATATCATACCAAAGCCCCCCGAGCTTATGTTACAAGTCTAGAAAATCCTAGAGTGATCCTAGTCCAATTAGTTGAAGGTCTAAATCATGAGTATAGGGGCAAGCCTATGTTATTATCCATTATGCATGAATATCTATTGTGAGAGTAAGTTTGCACAATTCCCAATGCTAAAACATGGAAATATCATTGAGTGTTAGATAAGGGACTTCTTTTTATGAGGGCACTTGCATTACATTATTAGCATTAGACTTGTTCAATGATTGTTGATTGTTGATAATACCTTGCGTGTCCTAGTTGTGTTGTCACATGCACTGGCATCAGTCTACATTGGTTTGCTAAATAGCTATCTAATCTTATTTTGAAAAGTCTGTGTGGGTATCTGAGCCAGAGATGTATGTAATGTATACCATTAAGTTGAGGTTTGTGAGTGACTGTATTGTCTATATAGATAGAGTTTGTCACTTGAGGACAACCAACAATTTTAAGTTGAGGGTGTTGATGTGCTGCCAAAATACAACACTTTTGATGCTTTAAACTTAGGATTTTGTGTGTTCTCAATGCGACTTTAGTTGTTTTTATGTGTTTTTGTGTCTATGCTTGCAGGATTATAGGTTAGCCAATGATTTTGGGGAAAGTTACAAAGTTGTTGCAGATTTGTTGTTATACGAGACACCTTATGGGTGGTAGACCATTCTACGAGCCGTAAGGTAGTTTCATGAGGAATTCCAGTGAGGGTCAAAGTATTTGAAGTTACTTCTACGAACATGCACCCGAGCCGTAAATTAATGTACGAGTCCTAGAAGAGGTTTCGTTCCGTGAGGGTCAAAGAATGAAGACTTTCTGAAGTTTATCAGGCGAAACCCCCTTTACAGGTCATAAACTATTTTACGTGTCGTAAAGGGGTGTCGTAAAGGAGAAGTCCAGTTTTCCAGCAACAATGTACGAGACCCCAATTACAGGCCGTGAACTTCAATATGAGCCATACAATATTGTCGTAGAGTGTGCCAACCAGTTCTCCTATGTTGTTTAGGATTTTGAATTTTAATTATTCTAAATAGGTCTTTAGGTTATTTTTTCACAGGTTCTCACTAGTTCACGTAAGTTTAGGTTAGCTTTGGGTTAGTGCTCAGAGAACTCAATATTCTTAGAGAGAAAATTGTGAAAGAGTCTTTGAAAACACTTGTGGTTTAACTCAATCTTCAACCTTGTGAATTTCATTGACATTGGATTTACATGTTCTCAATTCAGTTGTGTAAGTGTTTAATTATGTCTTCTAAATTCATAATCTCTTCATCTACACAAAGCATGAGTAGTTAAATCCACAACTAGGGTTGTGGGAACCATGAAGAACTAACAAAGTAAAATCGGATAATTCATGATTCTTGGAAGGTGTATATGCATGTATTAATTAACTCTCTTCATTTGCATGTTTTCTTATGGTGGCCAACATTAGAACCCGCTTAGTGTTACTAATTAGACCATGGTAGTAATTAATAGTAAAAGAGATTAATTAACAGGATTCGATTGATGTGTTCTCATCTAATCAACCAAACTGGGCCAAGGGGAGGTTGTACTAGGACTTATAGGTAATGGTTAGTGGTGCACACTATGGAGATGGGTCAAGTCACATAGTGAAATTCGCCTCTCACCTTTGACCAAAGGGCTTGGTGAACTTAAATTACCATCCTGCATGTTATACAGTAGACAAGAATTAGGTTATCCGGTGATACTGAGTTGGGGAACACAATACCCTAGGTTCTCTCCTTTATTGATCTTTCTCTCATGATAGTTAGTTTATTTTTCTCATTGATTTTTGCAACCCCCCCCCCATGGGGAATTGAGTTGATTAACTATTCAGATTACATGTTGGTGAATTTTTCTTGAGTCTGCATATTTCTTGTGGGTTCGACCCTAACCTTGGTTAGGTTCTATTTCTTGACAGCGATCGTTTTATCCTCTAAAAAGGAGGTGTAAATTAGGCACATCAGAGTTGTAAGACCCCTTCGTAAACATCAACAGTTTCAAATTTCCAAGCTTATTTCTTGCATCCCTTCTACCCACATAAGTGGGATCTTACATTATCTCCCCCTTGGGAACATTCGTCCTCGAATGTGCTAAGGCAAGCTCTAAGGAATGGGTTCATGCACCATATGCCAATGCACCATATACAAAATGCAACACACGCACCATTTAAAATCTTTAAACCATATTTCAAATAGCACTTATACTGCAACCATCAAATGCACATAAACATGCATGAATGTCATGAAATCGGCATGCAAGGAGAGGAGATTCTAAGATGGAAAAATCATATAACCTCAAGCTTGATTGGAATGGAAAAGATAGGGATATCGCTTCTTCATATCGGCTTCAGCTTCCCATGTGGCACTTTCAACTTGTTGGTTCCTCCAAAGGACTTTAATGGACGCCACATCTTTGTTCCTTAACCTTTTCACTTGTCTATCAAGTACTTCCATCGAGACTTCCTCATAAGTCAAGTTATCTTCTACAACACCCACAACATCCAAGGGTACTGTAGAACTTGGGTCACCTACACACTTTCTCATCATAGACACATGGAAGACCGGATGAACCATACTCATCTCCGGGGGAAGCTATGATTCATAGACACTAATTCTCTTCACAATTCTACAAGGCGCTATAGATATTGGGCTCAACTTCCGCTTCTTGCCAAACTAGACCACACCCTTCATGGGTGAGACCTTTAAGTACACCCAATCCCCAATGTCAAACTCAAGAACTCTCCTTCTTGTGTCAGAGTAGGACTTCTGCCTACTTTGAGCCATCTTCAATCTCTCCCTTATCAACCTCATTTCTTCCAATGCCTCCATGACTAAGTCTGATCCCAACAAAGCATTTTCCTGAACATCAAACCACCCAATCGAGGACCTACATCGCCTTCCATATAAGGCTTCAAAGGGATCCATACCAATTCTAGAGTGATAGCTATTGCTGTAAGAAAACTCAATGAGTGGAAGATATTCGTCCCAACTACCCTTGAACTCCAAAAACACAAGCCCTAAGCATATCCTCAAGAGTTTCAATTGTCCTTTCAGCTTGACCATCTGTTTGAGGATGAAAAGCCGTACTAAGCTTGACTTTGGTACCAAGACCCTTTTGGAAGGATCTCCAAAAGTGAGAAGTGAATTGAGCACCACGATTTGAAATAATAGAGAATGGTACCACATACAACTTGGCCAACTCATGAATGTAGATCTTGGCATAATCTTCAGCACCATAAGTTTTGTTGACCGGTAGAAAGTGAGTCAATTTTTTCATTCTATCAATAACAACCTATTTTAGGCAATCCAAATAGAAAATCCATATTGATCTCTTCCCACTTCTAAGTGGGAATTTCTATGTCTTCGGCTAGGCCACCCGGCCTTTGATGTTCGGCTTTGACTTGTTGGCAATTGTGACAACTGGCTACAAACTTAGCAATATGTCTGTTCATACCACCCTGCCAATAAGCCTCCCCCAAATCTCTATACATCTTTGTAGAATCGGGATGAATAGAGTAGGACAAATTTTGCGCCTCTTTCAAGATCCAATCCATTATCCTATCAACATTAGGCACACACAACCTACCTTGGTATCTAAGGACACCATCTCCCTCTTGGGAGAAAACCTAGCCTTTACCATCCTTCACCAAAGTTTTCAATTCTAGTAAGGTGATGAAGCATAGAAATACGACTCTTATTACACTTTGAGCATAGAATTTTTGCACGTCCTCAAGCAAATATGCTGGTTTGATGTGTGTATTTTAGAATTTTTCATGAAAATGGTGAAGGCACGGAACGACGGATGAATTGCGAGAGAAAGAGCAAAAAGGAGCTGAAAGAGTGGCATACATAGACCTTCACGGGTCGTGTAGAATCACACGGACCGTGGGAGGGTACAAGTAGTGGCTTCCAACGAAACAAGCTGTGAAGTAAACCAAGTGAAGGACCACAAGGTTCTTCACAGATCGTGACACGCTACACAGGCTGTGCACCCTGTCGTGACCTTACACTCGGCGTGAAAGAGCAACGGAGATGGAACGAAGCCTAAGGCAAAACTCACAAGGCCTCACACGGACCGTGGAAACTGACACGGGTCGTGTCATTTGCCATGAAGTGGATGTGAATTGGAAGGATCACCATCGAAAATAACAAAAATTGTACAAGTGAAGGAAGGCGGGGCCCGTCACAAACCATGTGATCAACCACGGACCGTGGCATGGGCCGTGTAGATGGAGGATAAAAAAAAGTTACTGAGAATATGCTAAGGAAAGGTTCACGGTCTGTGAACCTCTACATGGGCTGTGCTTGGACACGTGGGATGCAAGAGCAGTGAAGACTCACGGACCGTGTGACGATCCGTGTGGTCTCTCATGGTCTGTGTAGTGACCCATACCTAAGCGGAAGTCAATTTTCCTATTTTAAATTAGATAGGTTTTTCCTTGTATATATATTTATATTATTCCATTTTTAGTTACTCTTGAACACTAGAGTTAGAGAACAAGAAGAGAACACTTTTGTGCTATTATTTACATTGAATTCTTGCGTTTCGATCGTTTCTTTGGAGATTGTAACACGTGGATTTATCATTATATCAATAGTAAGTCATTTTTCATGATTTCTTTATATTGTTGTGGGAAAATTATGTTGAACATGCTAGCCTAAACCCACAACTAGGGTTTTGGGAACCATGGCAATTCAATAAGATAACTAAATTTGGTGTAAACTCTTGGGATTGATCATCGCATACATCATAAAATTCTTTGCTTTAACTTCTCCCCTAATGAGTCGACGCATTAGGGTAAGCCCGTATTTGTTACATGCCCAGGAGGGATGTAGTAATTAGAAAAAGAATTCTACAATGGAAATTCGGGGTTTTTGACCTAGTCTAAGTACTTGAGACCGAAAGGTGAGAGTATTCTGAGATCTAGAACAAAGGTTACAATGGTACACATTCTGAGACCGAAAGGTGATGAGTGAAACATGTCTAGGAAGGACCGGAAGGTGAACTAGGTGTTATCTAACTTGTTTGATCTTGTATGCGTAGCCATGAATGTGTTTACCATACTGGTTTGGTTATCATATTAGATGTAATAGGAAACACAACCCTAGCTTCTCATTACTTGTATGAAACCCAGTAGTCAATGTACGCATTATCTAAATTACATCAGGAATTTATTTGAAACAACATCCACCCCCCATTTACTTTATGCAATTTTATCTTGGGAATACAATTTACATCTGAAAAAAGTTCTAATAGAATCATTCTCATGCATTACCTGTGGGATCGACCTCAACTCTTGTTGAGTTCTATATTTGATCAACGATCGCTTTACTATTCCTTTTAGAGTGTAAATTTGGGTGTATCATAAGGCGGGGTCAAGGTCTTTCTTGAACTTAAACTATTAAACTAAAGAGGATTTGGAACCATTAATAACCACCACACCTCCATTTTCAACTTCATTCAACCTAACTCCCAACCTAGCTAACTAGTGAACTTCTCTAGCCACTTCCTTACTACCATCACCAATATGGGGTACACTTCCCATGGACACTCTACTTAGAGCATCGGCCTTAACATTAGCTTTGTTGAGATGATAATGCACACTTATGTCATAGTTCTTAAGGAATTCTAACCACCTCCTTTGCCTCAAATTGAGATCCCTTTGTGTGAACACATATTGGAGACTTTTGTGGTCGGTGAACACATCTACATGAACCTCATACAAATATTGATGCCATATTCTCAAAGCAAATACCACAGCCGCTAACTCAAGATCATGGGTAGGATAATTACGCTCATGTACCTTCAATTTTCGAGAAGTATATGCTATGACTTTGCCATTTTTCCTTAAAACACACCCCAAACAAATCCTTGAAGCATCACACCCTTCTATCCCTTCCAATAGAGCCAAAATAGGAGCGGATGTAAGCTTATCTTTCAAAGTTTGAAAACTCTTTTAACATTCATCGGTCCACACAGATTTTTCCCTCTTTTGAGTCAATTTTGTCAAAGGGGAAGCAATTGAGGAGAAACTATTCACAAACCGCTGGTAATACCCTGCTAAGTCCAAGAAACTCCTACTATCCATTGAAGTCGAGGGCCTAGGCCAATTTCTTATCACTTCCATTTTCTTAGGGTTCACTTTTATTCCATTTTCTGACACCACATGCCTTAGGTATACAACTTTCTTCAACCAAAATTCACGTTTATCGAATTTAGGAAACAACTTCTCATCCCTTAACGTTTACAAAACTACTCTCAAATGTTTCACATGCTCTTCTTTACTCCGGGAGTAAATCAATATGTCATCTATGAAGGCCACCACGAACATGTCAAGGTAGAGTTTAAACACCCTATTGATAAGATCCATAAATATTGTTGATGCATTAGTTAAGCCAAATGACATCACTACAAACTCAAAATGCTCATATCTAGTCTGAAAGGTCGTCTTGGGAATATCACATTCCCTTACCCTCATTTGGTGGTACACGAATCAAAGATCAATCTTAGAAAAATGACTAGCCCCTTGTAGTTGATTAAATAAGTCATCTATCTGTGGCAAGGCATACTTGTTCTTTATTATGACCTTATTGAGTTGTCAATAGCAGATGCACATTCTAAGTGAGCGATCTTTCTTCTTTACAAACAACACCAGTGCACCCCCAAGGTGACTTGATAGGCCTTATAAAACCCTTTTCCAACAAATCCTTCAATTGATCCTTTGACTCTTTTAACTTTGTCGGAGCCATACAGTAAGGAGGAATAGATATTGGTTGAGTATCGGGAAGGAGATCTATACCGAAAACTATCTCCCTTTCGGGAGGAACACCAGGATGTTCATCGAGAAAGACATCGAGAAACTCATTGACAACCGGAACCGATTCGATGGGAGAGACTTTAGACTCAATATCCCAAACCCATTTAAGATGGTAAATACAACCCTTAGAATCAATTTTGGGCCTTAAGACAAGAAATAAACCTACCCTTAACCGTCGAATCATGACCTTCCCACTCGAAGATGGGCTCATTAGGAATTTAGAACTTAACCTTATGAGTTCTAAAAAAGCATGATATTCATGTAACCAATCCATACAAAGAATGATATCAAAATCCACCATGTCAAGTTCAACAAAATCACAAGGCAACACTTTACGCAATATAGACACGGGATAACCCCTATAGACCCTTCTAGCAATAATGAACTCACCAATTGGGGTAGACACCTCAAAGGGTTCACACAATAACTCAGGACACACATGAAGCTTATTAGAAACAATAGGAGTAATGAAAGAGAGTGTAGCACCCGGATCTAATAAAGCATACATATCATAATCATAAACCTTTAACATACCAGTAATAACATCGGGTACCTCCTCTGATCCTTGCCTCCCTTGAAAGGCACAGAACTGATTGTGACATGGAGCACCCCCTTGTTGGCCTCCTTGTGCCCTTTGATCAACATGAGCACCTTGTCCTTGGGTATTACCATCCTTTCCCTTGTTTTGCGCATAGGGGCAATCAATAATCTTTTGGCATACTCTTCTACACCCATAGTCAGCATTTGAATTCCTCAAGCATTTGCCACCATAATTTCTTCCATACCTTGGGCACCTTGGAAGAGTCATCCTACCATTACCACTTTGAACCTTAGGGTTAGGCACCTCATCATTACCAAAACTTTTGTTTTGAGAATTGAAGGATCCTTGGCCATGGAATTTGTGACCTTATTAGCACTGGTCACCTTTAGCACCTTGAAAACCACCACCATACCGAGCCCTCTTAGACTCCCTACTCTTTCTCTTCATGAGCTTCTCCCCTTCAAGTTGCTTGACATAATTCATAAGCCAAGACATGTCTATATCACCTACAAGCATAGCAGTGCGATATTCTTCATTCACCAAGTCAGATACCCTTGACACAAACTTGTTCATCTTTGCCCTAGAGTCGGCAACCAAGTGAGGAGCATATTTGGAGAGCTTGTTGAACTTGAGGGAATACTCTCTCACACTCATGGAGGCTTTCTTGAGGATCATGAACACCATCATCTTTGCTTCTCTCAATTCAATAGGGAAACATCGGTTGAGAAAGGCGGCTTTAAATTCCTCCCATCGGATAAGATCATCATTCCCCCTTTCAAGTTTCCATTGAGTGAACCAAACTTGTGCAACACTTTAGAGTTCATAAGCTGCAAGTTCCACCTTATCCTCCGAACTGACCCCCATAATAGCAAGCACTTTGTATATCTTATCAGTGAATTCTTGGAGGTCCTCCTCTGTTTTAGAGCCATGGAACTCCCGCGGGTTCATACTTTTGAGATCCCTAACCCTTGAAGCCGGGGTGGAAGCATAACGAGCTTGGGCTCCTTGGTTCAATTGGTCGGTCACAGCTTATGCCAACATGGATATGGTTTTATGATATTCGGAATGTGTAACCCCTTCCTCTTGGGGAGCTTGAGGAGCCAGATGGGTCGGGCCCTCCTCGGGTGTAGGAGCTCTTTGAGCCATTCTCCTTGGTTGTGGCATGATCTATAAAAGCAAAAGAATACCTGTTAGGGAAGGAAATCTTATTTTAAATCTAAGGCATGACATAGATCATGAAGAAGTGAACCATTTCTTAAAACGCTTCATAGCCTCCCATTTATAGTTGTGGCGCGCTTCACAACCATGAACAAGACTTCACTTGACGCAGTGTGTTGGATTTCCAAGGACTATTTATAAACTTAGTGCTCTGATACCAAGCTTGTCACGATCCAGGCCTAGGACATGTACATGATACGGCGAATGGGAACCCGAGAGGATCCCCAAACAAGCCTCTTAAGCATGCATAGCACATCCTTGGCTTTAGCGGAAACATAAAAGAGAAATAAGCATATAACACATAATATCTAAGGGAAACAGGGCTTTAGAATCACGTTATGAGGATAATGTAGGGAAGAGGATTTGCATGAACCACATAACAAATAAGTCTAAGGTACAGGTAAGTATAACTCACGCTCTGGGGGCATTTAGGGACTTGGGACTTCAATCACATCCATGAGCATAAAATAAGCATAGAAGGGAAAAGGGTCTAAGGGAAGTCTTCACAATTACATAAAGATAAGAGGAATCAAGCTCGATACATAAACTTCCATATCCAAAAAAACCTCTAATATAAGTGAAACGGGGGCCAAGACATCTCTTGGGCTCACCCTCAAAAGATAAAAGAAAGTCTAAAATAGGTAAGTCTTAGAAAAAACATGAAAGTAAAGTAGATTTTGTCCCTAAAATGGAGGACTCACCAGTAGTAGTCTTGAATGGGTATCAGTTAGCCACGTAGAGGAGAGGATGAGTAGGAGCTCTGGTCCCTACATAGTTAGATCATGTAGGTAAAAAGTATGTGTTAGTACATGGAATGTACTAAGTATTCAAGGTGCAATGCAACAAGGATCATAAGCCATAATAATCAAAATTCTTAATCATAATAAATAGACATAAGCTTAATATGACATGTATAATCAATGTTTAAGTTAAAACATACATGAAGGTGATCAAACTTGCTTACTATATCATACATATATAGGAGGAGACCCTAACGAACATATAAAACCAAGAGAGCTACTACTTGGAATCCCAATTTTCACTCCACACCGAATAAAGGAGTGGTCTACTTGCCAAGGTAGACCAAGCTTGACACCACATAGTAGGTAACTTGTCCTAGATGGATCCACTAGTAAAGCCCATTTAGGGAAATAGTATAAACCTATTGTGGCACATAGTTAAGAGACCAAGACTTTATATAAGGACCCCTTGGGTCGAGCTCCCACCTTAAGCCTCTTTTGGTGCTAAGTCTAATCCCACGGGATACTTGAAATAGTCACAAATTTAATCATAAAATGAATGACTTGCAAAAATATGATAACATGGCATGAGTAGCTCATTCAAATACTTGACCCTTACATGTGGGCATATACCTTATACTAGAGGGTAAAAACATAGCATAGACTTGACCCCTTTTAGTAGGCATTGCCTTGCACCTGAGGGTAGAGATTGATATGTTTGACCTCTTCTAGTGAACTTTCGTTAGTACATGAGGTGAAATATTTTTCATGGTTGACCCCTTCACATAGACATTAATTACTCACAAGAGGGTAGACTATATAGAATAAGGGCTCAACATTTTACTTGCAAATCATAGAAACTTTTTATGAGTTTAATATATGCTTGAGAACCTATAATGCATTATAACATGCTTGTCTTGTAATTCATGCAATAATCTTTCATCAACAATAAAACCCTTGTCAAGTAAATACAGTCAAACATGGAAGGGGTATGCACATGTAATTAAAATCATGCAATTCAAGAGTATGAAACAAGAGAGAAGAAAAAATCACTTCATTAAAGTTATTCAAGTCACCCCACCTTTATTATAGTAAAACCTAGTTTGGTTTTCATGAAAATCAACTAAAACCCATAAGTCCTTCCATAACTTTTCATAGCATCATAGAGTAAGTCACTTTAATATCATAAAATCCATCACAATATCAAACCCCAACAATACTTTTAGCATAATAAAACCATTACTTGGAGAACCCAAATAGAAACCATATGTATAATGCATAATGATATCACCATAAGTAAAAGTTCATAAATACCCATAAAGTAATCCATAAATCCATGTAGTTTGAGAAGAAGATTGGTTAGACTTGTGGGAAGGAAGGTTCCCACAATCAAACCCACATAACTTAGTGATTATGATGGAGGAAACTTTATTTTGGGGATGGAAGATTTGAAACCCTAGCTTGCACCCTTTACTTGAAAGCCTTGAAGAGCTTGAGAGAGTTTTGAGACTTAGAGTATCTTGGAATGTGGAAGAATGAGATTAATTAGGATTGTATAAGCTGATATGGGACATAGATGGGGTCAAAACAACATAGTTTAGACTTAGAAAAAGAGGAAAGGTCAAATTTACCCCTCTTAAAATCCCTGCTGGATAGGTCTACGAGACTCCATCTACGGGCCGTTGAACATTCTACGGGTCGTAGATGGGTTTCGTCTGATGGCGTTTTTCCAAACTTCAGAGACTCCATTTTCACTAATTCTCATTTTATGAGACCATCTACAACTCGTAGAGGACTTTACTGATCGTCTGATATGTCGTAGATTGAATTTCAGAAAGATCCCAAATTTCATCAAGTCTATCAAGTTCTAGGAACCTACTTTATGGGCGGAAATCCATCTTATGAGTCATAAGAACCCTTCGTAAACATCAACAGTTTCAGATTTTCAAGCTTATTACTTGCATCCCTTCTACCCCCATAAGTGGGTCTTACACTAATCCACTTCTAGTGCACTCACGCGTATAGGAATGCGCCTTAAAATAAAGAAACAAGTAAGGCATAACTAGGTTCAAGCTTATGTACTAACAACGAAAAAAAATTCTAATTCTGTGAATAGAGTTGTGGGGTGTTACACCTACCATTACAAGATTGGTTCATATATGCTTTTGTTCAATAAATGATAGAATTTTTTTTTATATATACATAATCCTGTTTTATAAAAGTACAAAGACAAAATTTAGATTATTTTGCTTAGGTCAAGGCAAATTCAAACCTTTTCCCATGTAAATATAGAAGAAGAAAATTAAAGTCTAGTTTCTAGTAGATAATAATGCTAAAAACATGATCTTTATAACTAAATGCTTCTTGTTTTCAATTAGACAAAATTAAATAATAGAATAAATATTACTCTAGTAAAATACTTTTTCCGTCACATACTAGTAATCGACCTTTTCCTTTACACGTGCCTTCAAAGATCAGAACTAAGAAGGATTGTTTTACTAATTAATCTATTGCAGAAGAATTTTTTTCAAAACTTTTCAAACTTTGTTACATAAACGCATTACATTTTCAGGTAAAGTCGAGAGGAGGAAAATGCTCCTAGAATAGAGTAACAATCTTATCATTAATAATTTCTAAACTCACCTTAAAACAAAACGATTGAGCATTCAGCATCAACTTTAACTAAACTAAAATAATTATCAAATTTCATTTCACACAATAAACACCTAACAGTTTTTTTTACCTGAAATATTTTCATCCTTTGAGTTTGTCGCTTTTCCAAATGTTCTAAATGAGTTGTATAAAAGGTAGTGAATCATTAACCAATTAACTTTGTAATTTAAAAAATCAATAATAAAGGAAAATGGCTTTTAAGTCTTATTCCCCATTTGTTAGTGTAACTAATTTTTTTTTATGATAGATTACAATAATTTAGTATAATTGATATTTCTTAGTTGGTATTTGATCGTTGATATTTGAAATTTTTTGTAGTTAATATTTGACCATTAGTTTTAAAATTTCAGTGTAGTTCATATTTGACCATATAGATTTTTTAAAAATTTAATGTAATTAACATGTTCTTTATTAGTGTTGGGCCATAGATTGTGAAAATATATGACCAAAGAGAAGTATGGGTGTGTTTGGTTGGAAGGAAATGTTCTAATTTTTACAAAATAGTTTGTTTTTATTTTCTAATATTTTGTAAGTAAGCCAAAAAAATATTATCTAAATAATATTTATGTAAAATTTAGCACAAATAGTGTTTGGGTAGGATAGGTTGGGAAGTTGGGACTAGAAGGTGGTATTGTCATGCGTTTTTATTTACTTTTGTTATATTTTTTTGGACTATTTCGAACTAATTTTTCTTGAATCGAGGTTTTATTTGAAACCACCTCTCTATTTCTATGGTAAAGATAAGATATGTGTACATTTTGCTCTTCTTACATTTCATTATGTGAGACTATATAAAATATGTTATTATTGTTTTTACATTTAAAAGAAAATATTTTTTGAAAAAAACATATTGACCAATCAGACATAACAAAATTAAAAATATTTTCGAAAATACCATGATATCGTACTCTAAGCGGAGAAACAATAGATTGAACTAAAACTTATACACTCTTGTGTGCTAATTTCTTAGTTTTAGTGTTCTACACTCCTCCTTTTAGTTTCTCTTCTTGAACTAAATGCCTCCTTCCTCCCTTCTAGACTAACAACAGCAGTACAAAATAAAAAACTTTTTTATGTAACAACCCAAAATCGAATCGCAACTAAAGGAAGAATGAGTAAAGCAAAATAACCGCAAACACTTAATATAAATTCCTAAAACTTGGAGTCTTGAGTATAAGAGCTTCTACATAGTAAGAAATAGTAAATATAAAGTTGTCTGATAAAAAGATATAAGTCCAAAATGAAATACAACTAGAATATGCCTCAACAGCAGAATAGCAATTCGATAGCTAAGTCTCACTGCTGAAATCTGGGAAATAGAAAGAGAACTCCAACAGAATAAGATCAACTACCACAAGGAAGTCCCTCTGCTCAATCTGCAGGGAGAAAACATAGTAGGGCCGAGTACACCAACATGTAGCCAGTAGGTTCAACCGACTGGGTACGAGAAATCAGATAAATATGCAATAACTAAGAACTCTCTTACCTATAATGAAAAGGTTAGTACACAATATATACATAAGAACATATAAAAATATCAAGTACAATTATAATGCAGTGCAAATGAAATGAATGAGTGCAATGCATTTGGTGGAATCACAGTGGTCACACAGTCGGCGTATACATCTGTGGAGCTAAGGCTACCAGGTAGAACCCATGGGGGTCTCGTCAGACCATATACTAAAAATCTCTCAACCTTGCCACCTGCCATGATCAAGGAGTGTGACAATATCTCAACTTTATAACTTGTCCGTGGTCAAGGGTTTTAAGAAATAGTACAATCTCCTTCTTGCCACCTGCCTATGGTCAAGGGGTTTTAAAAAGGTGTTACAATATCTCAACCTAACCACTTGCCCGTGGTCAAGGGGTGGTACAAATGCAACATGGAATGAATGCATGCCAATGTCATAAACCAATGTATATGACAGCAATATAATAAGATAACCGACGAATAATAATCTTAGAATCATAAAGGGAATGCCAAGTACCTCAATTATCAAAAATACCAACATACTATCCAATTATTCATAAAACAATCCAAATTTTACAATTACCACCTAAATATATCCAATAACTCAAATCTAGTCTAAAAATGGTTAACTGAACCCACCTCAATGCTGAAATCGCACTCGAACCATGCTTTTGATCACACCAAACCTAAAAACGAGCTCCAAGTTAACCAACCACTATCAAGAATATATACTAATACACATCAATAGATGAATTTTGATACTCATATTGGCACGAATTAGACTCAAGGATAAAATTAGCAAAATCAAGGCTAAATCTCGAGGTTCACGAATCTGAAAGTTGACTAGAAATTATGATTCTATGCGAGAAAAGGGGCTTGTAGATAAAAATCCCACTGAAGTTGAGCTCAAATTGCAAGAGAAATAAACATTTAAAATTTCCAAATCATAAGCATGAAAATTCCAATTTTAAATATTCAAAATCGTGGAACTCAATAAAAAATCAGGAGAAAAGTAATTAAAATTAATTAATGTGAGGTTAGAAACACTTATCAAAAAGTTTTCCTTGAAAATCTCTGAAGAAATTGCCAAAAAATGAAGCTTGAAATGTTAAAAATGGAGAAAATGGGTGTTTTCATGATTAAAAATTGTGTAAGCACGAAGACTCTCGGTGAATGTGGAGACAAGAAAAGTGCAAACCTCCACAACTGCAAAGACAAGAAAAGTGTAGACCTCCACGAACACGAGGATGGGGCTTGCAAATGTGGAGGGAACAAATCATGTGCACTGCGAACGCAGACTGGTGATCCGTGAATGTGAAGGTCAAATTACATAGACCTTTGCGAATGGCGCCTCCTATACCATGAACGCGGAGTACAGTGGGGGGTGGTACCAAATCAAAAAAAATAGCTAACATTTTCTACTCATAAGCGACCCTTGAGGTCCATTCGAGACCCGGATACACCAAAATCAAACATAGATCTTTACTAGAAATGGCAATTCGAACTAAATTGAATTATCAGAATTTACTTCAGAGGTCTCCTTGACTAGATTATTGATAAAGCTCATTTAAACTAGTTAAAACTCAAAATATTAAAAATGCCCTCAAAAACACCCAAAACTACAACAAGACTATTTGTAGCATTAGTTTCATCATTCAGGACTACTAGAATTATTGGAATTTTGATTAGGGATTTCGAACCTTGAATGTTGACCAAAGTCAAACTTAAGCTCCAAAATCAATTGAAAATGTAATTTTTGGTCTAAAATCTTCATTTTAACTCCAAATTCAGATTCGTAACTTCTCCTTGCCCAAATTTGACATTCTGGAGCTAATGGAATCAATGGATTTTCATTCTAACACTCGAAACTTAGAATGATATAAAAACTCACATTTTGAACAACTTAAGCTTCAAAAAATGTTAAAACTCATATTTTCCACTTTTAAAACACCAATTCTCAGTTCCAACAATACAAATAGTTCAAAATAGGTCCAAAGCAACTTACAAAAGGGAAAAATAGTAATTTTCAGAGATAAGCTCAAAAATGACCGGCAAGGTCATTGCATCATTCACAACTAAAAACAATGTTCATCCTCGAACATAAGAGAAAAGAAGGTACCTAAAGCCTAAAAAAACTAGGATATCTGGCCTACGTGTCTGACTCCTACTCCCAAGTAGCCTCCTCAACAGTTAGATGTCGCTACTGAACCTTCACTGAAGGTATGTCCTTAGTCCTCACCCTCCAGACCTTTTTATCCAAGATAGCTACCAACTTCTCCTTATAAGACAAGTCTGAACCCAACTCAACTGAGTCATAGAAAATAACATGTGACTCATCAGGATTGTACCGCCTGAGCATGGAAACATGAAAGACAGGATGAACTATTGATAGTATCGGTGGTAATGCTAACTCATAAGCAACCTCACCTAACCTCCTCAGGATCTCAAACAGGCGAATAAACCTAGGGTTAAACATTTCTTTCTTCCCAAACCTCATCACACCCTTCATGGGTAATATCCTCAACCACACACTATCTCCAACCATGAACTCCAGAAGTCTAGTCCTCCTGTCAATACAACTCCTCTAGCGGCTCTGGCCTATTAACAACCTACTCTATATGAGTCAAACCTGATCCATAGCATCTCTAAGCAAGTCAACACCCAAAACATCAACTGAACCCAAGTCAAACCACCCGATAGGCAACCTACACCTCCATCTATGCAATGCCTCAAATGGTACCATCTAGATGCTAGAATGATAACTACAGTTGTAAGAAAACTTTGCCAAGGGAAAATGCTTATCCCATCAGGCCCCAAAATCTACCACACATGCCTGAAGCATATCCTCCAACACCTGAATAGTGCGCTCGAACTGTCCATTAGTTTAAGGGTAGAAAGCTGAACTCAAACCGAACTGAGTACCAAAACTATGTTGTAGAGCCTTCTAAATATGGAAAGTGAATAAAGATCCTTTGTTTGACACTATAGATACTAGAACCCCATGCAACCTAACAATATCCCTGATATACAACCTAGCCAACTACTCTACACTATAGCTTCACTAGTAGGAAGTGAGTAGACTTAGTCAATCGGTCTACAATCATCTAAACTGAATCATACTTACCCAAGACCATGGGCAAATCGGTAACAAAAGCCATAGTAATACGTTCCCACTTCTACTTAAGAATGGGCATCCTCTGCATCGAACCTCCAGGCCTTTGGTGCTAATATATGACTCGTTGGCAATTTAAGCACTTCCGCACAAACTCAGCAATGTCTCTCCATATTCCACACCACCAATAGTGTTGTTTCAAATCATGATACATCTTTTTCACACCGGGATGTATAAAATATCTGGCATAATGAGCCTCCTTCAATTCAGTCTTGCCCAACTCTTACCTTAAGCACACAAACTCGACAATTAATCCTCAAAACACCCTCCGAGTCAACAATAACCACTTTTGCTTCACCCCTCAACACTATATCACGAATCAAACATAACCTAGCATTATTAAACTGGTGAACACATACCTAATCAAGCAATGAAGATCTAGCCTCCACAAAGGCTAAAATATTGGAAGGGGGAGAAATATCTAACTGAACCCACAATCGAGCAAGTGATTGCACCTCCAAAGCCAAGGGTCTCTCCTCCACCCTTGAGAATGTCCAACTCCTCATACTAGAAGCTTTCCGGCTCAGGTCATCCGCCACTATGTTTGCCTTGCCTGAGTGATATAGAATCAAAAAGCCATAATCTTTCAACAACTCCAACAACCTATGTTGTCTCATGTTCAAATTAGGCTGAGAGAAGATATATTTGAGACTCTGGTAATGTGTAAAGATCTCATAATGCACTCTATAGAGATAATCCTGCCATAACTTCAATACAAATACTACCACGGCCAACTCTTAATCATGAGTAGGGTAGTTTCTCTCATGCACCTTCAACTGCTAAGATGCATATGCTATCACTCTTGACTTTTGCATCAATACTCCACCAAAACCAACTCTAAAAGCATCACAATACACCACAAATGGTACTCATTTCTCAAGCAAAGAAAAATAGGTACTCATGTCAATAAATCTATAAGATTTTGAAAGCTCACATACCACTCCTCTAATCACTAAAAAATCACATCCTTTTAAGTGAGTCTAGTCAACGGTGTTGCAATAGAAGAGAAAACTTGCACAAAGCACATATAGTACAACCAAACTAATAAAACTCTTAATCTCTATCACCAATGTTTTCCTAGCCCACTCACACACTTCTGCTATCTTGGCCGAAACTATCATAATATCATCTTTTGTCACTACATGTTTAATGACCTAGATCTTAAGTTAGGACCCAAGTCATTCCTCATACACATATAGGCTCAACTTGATGACTTCAAATATGGTGGGATCAATTTCTAGGTAGTCAAAGTTTATTGCATATGTTTTGGAGTCATATGGCATCTCTTATATCGAGCCAAGACCACAAGATTCCAATCAGCTAAGTTTTGGAGTGAATTCGTATATGGGATAACTTAAAATGGGAATATCTATTAGCAAACGATGAATTAGGTCACCCACTACTTGCCAAATTGTAGGTCTTTGGATTATATTACCAACACATCTAATTTTACCTTATTCTGAATTTGGAGTAAAAAGTTATGATCGTATTACTAAATCTTATTTGGCTGTTGAAATAGGCGACAGTCAATTTGACTGCCAAATGCATTAGGAGATTCACCAAATTGGTCATCAAATCACTCTAGAAAGTTTCAAATACTATCAATACGGGTGGTCTAAAGGTCTCATTTGGTGTACCAGAGAATGGTTCGAAGATGGGACCTCTGGACCACCAATTTCACCATCGGGACATATTAAAATATCATTTTTAACCTTTTGATGATATTCATCTCAAATACACCTTTCTAAACCCAATTATCATATTTTTAGCCTTATTCCTCTCTCAAACACTCTAAAAATCCTCCCAAATCGTCCCCAAAATCCCTCATCCAATTCCAAAACACTCAAGAGCTTTCATTGAAGATTGAGAACTCAAGTGATACCTCCAAGTATCCTTCATCAAATTCTAAGGATCTAAGGTATATGGGTCTTTCATCCATGGGTCCTTCTACCCATGGAGCCCCAAAACCGTTTCTACAAATTTCTTTAAGATTAATGGTTGATTTTTTATGGGCACTTCTTATTACTCCTATTATGCATGAGATATGTTGAGAATTGTCATCTAATGAGTTGAATTGCACGTTTTCTTTCAAGGGTTTTCTACTATGATCTATTTTATGTTATTCAAATCTATCAATGTTGTGATACCATTAGATGCTATGAAGTTGATGACTCTATGAGTTGAATTTCATGTATACATGTCAAAGTTTGAAAGATGATATATTTGATTGTGGTGGGTTATTTGAGGATGATTTAAATCAATGATTTTCACTTCATTTCTTGAAGTACAATTTACAAATAATGAGGGTTAAATTATATGCTATGAAAGTGTATGAAAGAATATGGGTTTCGAGACGAATTTCATGATGACCTAACTAGGGATTTACTACAATGGTTGTGGGTTGTTTGAATGGTTTCCAAATGATCATGTTTTACTTCATGCATGTCCTATGTTCTTGAATTGCATGATTTTAAGTCTATATGCATGAATCCACCAAGTTTTGGAATTAAGGCTATATGTTGGAATGTCACATGTAGGATAAAAAGGTTTTACTACATGTTTGCAAGTTTATGATTATTATGAATATGAAGGACACCTTCTAAAATTTATGAAAGGTTATTAAATGATGTTTTAATGAGGAATGAAGGCTTATGATATATTTTATGTTTATTATTGACTTATAAAAGTTCTCAATGAATGAATGTTGATGGTAATTGATCTCCTATCTAGTTGATGAATGATGTTTATGGTAAAGGATCTCCTATTTAGATAATGAATGAATGTTGATTGTAGAGGATCTCCCATCTAGTTAATGAATGAAATGTTAATAGTAGAGGATCTCCCATCTAAGGAATGATTAAGGAGTTATCCATAAGACTTTTCATGATGTAAATGATGTGATTATATGACATATGATTTTCTACTCTTGTGAGATCAATGCCTAGCACCGAGTGGACTAGAGGCGAATACTTAAGTCCCAAAACTACGTACGACGTAAGGGGATTAGAGGTGATCACCCAAATACCTAAGAGATGAGTACCCTAAAGATAAGGACTTGATGTGAGTACCCGAGTCTAAGGAAGTTAGGTGAGTACTTGAGTCCAAGGGCTTGAGGCGAGTACCTGAGTCCAAGAACTCGAGGTGAGTACCCGGTTTACACAAGGCTTAGTGGATTCACTTAGGAATTAGGAGGTTCACCTAGGCAAAGTGACTTCCCCCTTTCTTCTAGTATGGGGAAAACATCAGAACTCCAGGAATTAGCTCACATGATTTATGTCAGTTATGGTCTCTCTCACTATGTATTATGAACTCTAAAAGGCTTATGGTATTTCATTCTCGACGTATGATTTCCTTACGTATATTCATGTTCTCCTTATGTTTCCATGATGTCCTCTTATGATGATTTATAACGGTTCCTTCATATGATTTCCAATATGTTTGCTACGACAAAAGGTGTTTTGAATTAACAAAAATCTTTGTTATACAAACTCAAATGATTTTCTTATATATGTTTATGGTCTCTTGTTATTACTAATTGTGTTACTCATAATGGTACATGATAGTATGACACCCATTTTCATGTTTAGGTGTTCTACCATGAAGTTTACTAAGCAAATGTTCTTTACTTCCATAAGCATTCAACATAGTGGTGTAAACACCAATAATTGCTAAAGAGACATAATCATAGACATTTATGTGATTACATTCTTTTCATAACCATAATCTTATCAAAATCATATACATAAACATAATTAAGATTAACCCACTTCATAAACTTCATAAAAACCATAGTCATGTATGCATATGTCATGAATGAGATGAGAATAGCATGAGTAATAGAGATTCAAACTTAAATCAACAATACATTATGAAATTCAAGTAAAAACATAAGTAAAATTCATATTTAAATCATAATATAGATCATATATGCTCAAATCAAGCTTTAAAGGGGACATGCACATTCATAATTTCAATGAAATTTATCATATTAGGGCTTAAATCACTTTAAATTCAACAATAAAGCATAGCCCATACATTAATTAAAGTTAATAAATCATAATATTGAAATCTCATATTTAAAGTAAGCTAAACATTCATGAAATTGTGTGAAAGAGTTTGGGTCTTCTTAGTTGAAAGAGACCAAGAATCAATCCCACATACATTAGCTAATAGAGAAGATTCAAGAAGAAATTTAAAGAAGAAAGAGCCTTCCCTTGATTCCCAAGCTTAGTTTTCACAAGAGTCCTTTAAGAGAGTTTTTAAGAGTGACTTGAGAGAATTCTAAGTGTAAGAGTGAATTTGAATGAAAGAAATGAAGTATCGGTCATTTAAATGTCTTTCGGTAGCATAGAAAGTTACAAAAGACCCTTAGGATAAATCATAATTACAAAAATGCCATTAATGTCACGAGTAGAAAAATTGAAGGCAAGATCTCAGGGAGGGGCATACGGTCCGTGAGACACTATATGGACCATATACTTGCCCGTGGTCCAACACTTAGAAAAATTTCACTTGACGAAGGTCCAAGACGGTAATCTCAGACTTAGAAAAAATTCAAAGTAGGCACCCATACGGAAGGGTTACACGGATCGTACCAAGCCACATGGTCCGTGTACTCCTCCATACCACTCTACTTAGAAAAAATTCTCCACGATGAAGTTTTGAGACGGTGATCCAATACTTAGAAAATTTTCACTTCGGCACCTATACGTGAAGGCCTCATGGACCATAAAGCACTATATGGTTCGTGAGAGGGGCTGTACCACTTGCTTTAGGCTCAAAACTACGAAGTCTCAAGCCCAAGACTACCATATGGTCCACCACACGGTCTATATGGCCTCACACAGACCGTGTGGGGTCCAAATATGATATGCCTTGGTCCCAAACTCCACATTAAGGCCCTTACACCCACACAAGGCCTAGAGCCACTTCAAGGAGGCTCCACACGGTCCGTATAGTACCACATGGATCGTGAAGGCTTCCATAAAGTGTCACCTTGGTCCAAAACTTTCCGAAACTAAATTTTCAAGCTCCAAAGAAGTCATACAAAGTTCGGGTCCTTAAATCAATTAATCCACCTCTTCTAACTGCATCACAACATCAACACATAAATTTTAAATTATTTGCATTGTAATTGAAATTGTTGCAAATCAATAATTTTAAAAGTTGATTGGAGTTTGTTTATGGTACAATTTCCAATTAATTATTTAAATTAACTTAGTATCTGGAAATAAAAGTAAAAATAGTAAACCCCAAAACAACATCACTTGCACATTCGCACGTTCCTACCCACTTTTAAAACTAGATCCCCACTTCTAAAAATGCTAAAAAAAATTACGTGCATTTAAAATTTTAACTACCCTCATCATCCAACAATAGTAAATAGGCATAAGATTAAGCACCAACAAAGTTAGAAATAATTTTACCAAATGAATACAATATTTTAAAAAATATAATAGGAAAATTATTATAATTCATGACAAGAAAAAATAAAAAATTAACTAAATTTATCTCATAATTTCATAAAGTAGACAAACATCATTATACATCTACTATAAGCATAAGTGGACAACTATTTATTTTAGAAAGAATGCCATAAGATTAAAAAGATAATTACCCAAAATATTTCATTTATTAACCCATTTCACTCTGACACGATCACACACAACTTTCATTACTAGAGACTTTCAAATTTCAAGTACCAAATTTTATTTGATCATTTTTTTCTGGAAAAATTGCACGAAAATCACTTTAAGGGTTCTTATTACACTTTAGGAGCATGCCCTATTTTAATTACAAAGTTAAGTTTTTATTTACAAACTATACATGTCAGCTAAATTGCTTTTACTCTTTCTGATTTTACTTTCCATATATTTATATTCTTGGGAATTAATATTAAATGCAGAACATTTTATAGTTCCAATAACTTTATTTCTGATTTTGGGTATTGTTGGAGGTAATCCATCTGTACACCTTCTCTTTTGTGTTTTCATTAGCCCAAAAATCACTCTAGCTTCTTCTTCACACCATCACCAAAGATTTTTTTTTCTTTTTTTCAATTTTTTCTAGCCATTGTTGCCTGTAACTTCATATTCGAATTTGGTTTTTTTTTTGTGCATTATTGTTTAAGCATGTCCAAATCTACTTGTCAAAAGCTCCTATTCATAAAAGCCCTAGGACAAATCGGGATCTAATTTGTTTGAATTCTACGCTTGTACATTGTTCAAGACCAAGTTTCAACCTCCATGCTTTCACCCCATCTCCATTAAAGAATAAATCAAACGGGGGTGGTACCAAACATTTTAAGAATAAATCGACAGAGAAGATATCATTCGATGCACAATCGACTAACTATCCCTATGATAATGACTTCGAAGATGAAGTACCCATTTTGAAAGACATGATACCAATAAAGTGGGTAAAAGCAGTGTAGCTAAATCTAAGACATTTTTTATTCTTGAATTTTTTTTTATATACATCTCTTAATTTTTGTTATTTTGATTTTTTTCCTTTTGAAATTTTTCTTTGTTTGTAGTCTGTTGTTCGAAAAAAACCTTGGAACAAGATATTCATCAGATATATATCTTGATAGTTTATTTGGTTGATTTTTTATGGCAATTGTAAGGACCTAGACTTTATATAACCTCATTGGAGCTTGGAAATTTGGTTCCGAAAATTTTTAGACCAAGGTGACACTCCATGGAAGTCTTCACTGTCTGTGTGAGGCTATACGGACCGTGTAGAGCCTCCTTGAAGTGTCCCTTGGCCCTATGTGGGGTGTGAGGGCCTTGGTGTGGAGTTTTAGACCAGGGCATACCACACTTAGACCCCACACGGGCCGTAAGACCATATGGACCATGTGGTGGACCGTATGATTACCTTGGGCTTGAGACTCTACAATTTTGAGCCCAAGTAAAATGGTACGGCCAAGAATACAGTCCGTATAAGGTGGTAGGATCCATATGGCCTCCCGTATGGGTTCCAGAGTGAAATTATTTTAAATATTGGATCACCATCTCAGAAATTCATCATGAAGAATTTTTCTAAGTGAAGTGGTACTGAGGAGTACATGGACCGTAAGGCTAGGTACGGCCTGTATAACTAATCATATGGATGCCTATGTTGAATTTTTCTAAGTATGGAATCTTCAAGATCAAGCTAAGTTCACTTCCAAGCCCTTAATTCAAGCTTATTTATGTTGTTTAGGGCCATCATGGGTCTCCTACGTGAAGCCAAGTTCAAAAAAATTCCATCGGCTAAGATTTTCACAAGAACCGATAGAAGGGTCAACTTTAAATGGTTATATCTCTTAGCACAAAAAGAACTAGATGGCCCATGACCATCAAGTCGAAGCTCTTTGAATTAGATTTCCAACGCATCCGGTTTCACCTCATTCCGAGTGTGCCCATTTTTGTAAAGCTCATTTGTGCAGTGTTTTCTGAGATTTGACTAAGTGAGGTCTCATAGGAGGGTTGTACGGACAGTAATCACTTGTACGGGACCTGAGACCTCCTCACGGGACCCCTGGAGAGAAATTTTATTTTTCTTCATTAATGGTCTTTTTGTAATTGTGGCTTCTCCTAAGGGTCTTTTATGACTTCCAATGTTATCCTAAGACCCCTAATGACCTAAACTCTATTCCTCTCATCCAAATTCATTTTCACACTTAAGAATTATATTCACCTCTCTCTTAGGAACTTCTCTCAAAGCCTTGTGAAGAATTAGCTTGGGAATCAAGGGAAGACTCCTTTCTTCATCAAATTTCTTCTTGAATCTTCTCAATTAGCTAAGGTATGTGGGATTGATTCTTGGTCCCTTTTAACCAAGAAGACCCAAACTCTTTACACTCAATTTTCATGGAATTTTAGCTACTTTAAATATGGGTTTTTAACATTATTGTTTATCAAATTTAATTGATGTATGGGTTATGTTTATTTATTGATTTTAAAGTCATTTAAGCCCTGTTATGAAGAATTGCATTGAAGTTATGAAATTATGAATGTGCATGTCCCCTTTTAAAGTTTGATTTGTGCATGGGTAATCTATGTTATGATTTAAATATGAATTTTACTTATGCATTTACCTGAATTTTATAATGTATTATTGATTTAAGTTTGAATCTCCATTATCCATGCTATTTTCATCTCATTCATAGTATATGCATTCATGAGCAATGGATTTATGAAATTATCGGTGGGTTAAGCTCACATATATTTTTATGAAATGATTTCGGTGAGTTAAGCTCACATATTAGTTATGACAAGAATGTGATCACATAAATATCTATTGTTATTGGCTCTTTGAGCATATTGGGTGCTTTCACCATATTGTTTAATGAATGAGTTATTCCTATGCATGATAAACATGATATTGAACTATGATTTGGATTTTTAGCCTATGAATAAATGATTATAAGAAATGGTAGCCAACATAGGAATGGTAGCCATCACCAAAATAATCGGGTCATAAGGAATGATTTATTCATTTATTGATATGATATGATATTGGAAATCCTTCTAAAATGACCGAGTCATAAGGAAGGTGGCCATCCTGAATTGGTCGTAAGGTGTGGTGTAGATTACCTTTGGCAAGTAATCTTCTCTCACCCAATGGAAGGTCAACATCGGGAAAATTCATATAATAGCTCGCATGAGTTTGAGATGTCGGTTATGGTCCCATCCCCACTATATATGAGCACTATTGCATTTCATGCATCATGAATTTCATGGCATATTATTATACTACTCTTGTTTGGATATATATCTCTTTCTATATTATGTGTTCTTTCCATCTAACATTGAATGCAGGTTTGATAAGTCATATGCATTGCATGCTTGCATACTTAGTACATTCAAACGTACTAACGCATACTTTTACCTACATGATCTAACCATGTAGGGACCGGAGACTACCTTCGTCCACCGTTTGACGGCTAGATCGGATTTGAGAAATTGGTGTGGTGAGTCCTATCTTTCAAGGACAATCCACCATCTATCTACCTTATATTGTTCCCCTTTTGCTATTTACTTTGAGAGTGCGCCCAAGACATGTCTTGGCCTCCGTCCTATTCAATGACTAGAGGCATTGTTGAACATCTTGTAGACTATTGTCGGATCTATATAGTATGTGTTGTATTTAGTGCTTATGATTATGGTTATTTATTGGATATGGCTATTATGGATTGATTATGAGAATTATGATAAGTATGTATGATTTGATGTGGAAATGTGGAAGATCCTAAGTCTCATATTTCCCTATAGAGCGAGTCATACTTACCCACCCCTTAGTTCTTACGCGATATGTGCTAATGTGCTATGTGAATCCATGTTAATTCCTTATCCCTATGACATCCTCATACCGTGAGTCCAACTTTTCCGTCCCTTAGAACTATGTGTTTACTATTTATATATATGCTTCCAAATCGATGATGTGAATATGGTTACTAGAGGCTTATTTGGGGACTCTCGAGTTTTCATTTGCCATTCACTCATAGACCCTAGGTTCGGGTCGTGACAACAATGTTAGTTTTTATCGCTAATAGTGTTGGTGTAATTATTGATAACAATATATATGTTGTTAATTTTTTTGTGTGTGTGAATATTTGGTGGCAAACTTTGATGTTTTTATTTTATTGGTAATAGTGTTGGCAAAATTGTTGAAACCAATATATGTCTTGTTAGTTTTTTGTTGAATGTTTGGTAGCAATGTTAATTTTTTTACTGGTAGTAGTGTTGGTATAATTATTGATAGCAATATATATTTGTTGTTTACTTCTTTGGTGAATATGTGGTGGCAAATTTTTTATATTATTACTTGATTGGTAATAGTGTTACTAAAATTCTTGAAAGCAATATATATATATATATATATTGTTAGTTTTTTTTAATGAATGTAACATCGATTTTTTTATGGAATTAGTAGTAATGTTGGTGAAAACTATTGATAACAATATATATCTTGTCAGTGTTGTTGGTGAGTGTTTGCTGGAAAAATTGGTTTTCCGATTTGATTGGCTATTTAGTAAAGTTGCTATATATAGTGTCAGATTTTCGGTTAATATTTGGTGTCAAATTTGATTTTATTTAGTGTTATTCTTTACCAACATGAACGACTTAAAAAATATAATAAACAACGCGGATAGGTATATTAATTACAAAGTCAAAGGTGTTTTTATACGACAAGTGGGTTCCAAGGTTTGGTTTACTACAAACAAAGAAATCAAAGTTTATCACCAAATGTCATTGATTATTACACTTGATGGAAAAATTGTAAAGTATATCCCAATGTATTTCCACAATGATTACAACAACAACAACATACCCAGTGAAATCCCACAAGTGGAGTTTGGGGAGGATAAGATGTACGCAGACCTTACCACTACCACATAGGTAGAGAGGTTGTTTCCTAGAAACCCTCGTCACAAAAACCCATCAGCAGAATAAGCTAGACATGATAAACAGGCAAGAAAGAGAAGAACACATGATAACACGTAGATACAGGATAGTAAACATATAAAGGCAGATAAATAACATATAAAAGGCAGACAATTACCACTCCTTCCTATCCACCCTCCCTATTAGCCTGCTACTCTAATTCTCGACCTCCACTCCTTCCTGTCTAAGGTCATGTCCTTGGTGAGATCAAGTTTCACCATATCATATCTAATCACTCCACCCCATACAACAAAGAAGGTCTAACCACCATTCTGTAGAATTTACCTTTGAGTTTAGGTGGTATCTTCTTATCACACAATACTCCAGAGGCCAACCTCCATTTTGTCCAAGCCGCCCCAATACGACGTGTGACATCATCGTCGATATCCCCACCACTCTGGATGATAGATCCCAATGTATTTCCACAATGATTACAAACATTAAATAAATAAGAGATAAAATAGAAATCCAATTTAATGCAGAAGTTGGTTATTTAATATTGTTGCAATTTCTTTTCCTTTTCCCATAAACAAGTACAATATGCATTAGTTGCACATATTTATTGGTCACATGTTCCCTTTTTTTTATTTGGTTCATATATGTACACTTTTATTTAAAAAATATTGACATTTGATAGTAATTAAATTTTATTGACATATTCATCTAATATAGACTCTTAAAATATATAGGGATTTTTTTTCTTTTTTTTAGTGTACGTCCTATTATAATTAAAAATAAATGCATTTCTTTACAAAAAGTTTTTAAACTTAGAATAAAAAACTAAGTTGAGAAGAAAATTATAAATAAATGTAGTGATTTAATGTTTGATATATACCATATAGTTTGTCATTTTGAAAATGCAGTGAATCTTTGATTTGAATTGTAATACCCTAATAATTATACTGTGATATTCATGATATATACCCTAATAATTATAGTGCATGAAAAAAAATTCCCACACTATATTTATAGAGCTCATATTGAGATAAAAGCTCTAATTTTAAATCATAACAATTAACCTGCATTTGAATTTGAGTTAAAATATCAGACTATGATATTTTAATGAAAATAAAAAAAAATAAAGATGAAATCTTGAAATTTGAATGAAAATTCACATTCTTGAATATGATTATAACTTTTCCAATTTATTATAATTGTAGGAATTTCAAAATTCAAAGTTAACAAAGAAGTCAAAGCAATTATAACTTTGCAGCTTTATGCTAAACTCTCTCTCTCTTTTAAATGTGAGATATATCTTAAAAAATTATGATGAAAAAACTCATTTCATATCACATATACTGCATGAGTAACACCAAACAACTTGAACTATAATAGATATCACTTAAAAAAAATGAAATACATGCTCTATATAAAAGGAAATTAGGTATGCCAACTATTTAGATTGCTAATTTCATGCATCAATAATTATCTTGCAAATTTATGTAGAGAATCACATACAATTTGATTAATTAAGCGCATCATGTGATGAACTTTTTTCATACTCGAAGGATATTCACAAATTTTAGATTTGTATTAACATTTTACTTAATTTTTATTTTCTTTGTAATCTGTAACCATCTTCTAATTCAAGTATTTCTATAAAAATCAATTAAACATTTGATCACTTTTATATACAAATTTTGCTTTGACTTCTTATTTGATATATATTTTGCAATTTTTGGGGTGAATTTTCTTATTTTGCTTTCATTTATATGGATAATGGAAGAGATGCATTTGGATGACATTTCTAGATATTTGATTTCCCATCCCGAGACTATGAAGATGATAAAACAAACTATACTTTATTGTATCAGAGAAGTGTAGTAGACAAAACACTTAAAGTCGAGTAACAATGACATGAACTTAAAATTTAATTTTTTAAAAAATGAAAAAGGACAGTAAAAAATTCATGAAATAAAAGAAGAAACTTATAATAAATTAAAGGAATACAAGATGATTCATCTTGTCTATCTCTCAGATTTTGCGCCGAGTATAATTTATCTTTATGTGATATATATTAATTTAATTATGTTTTTCTTAATTGGTCACTATTCTTTTTTTTTTTTTTGCGCATTCTTATATTATCAAATTATATATGATTGAATGAAAATCATTTCATTTTTGCTGGTTGAACTAGATAGGAATGTGTTGAAAAGGTTATAATATGCTTCACAAACTATATTACGATTTTCGTTTAAAATAGAGTCATTGTTTTAACACTAGGTTCATATTTGATATTTGATATCCTTTAAGTTATTGAACATAAATTAGGGTAAAATTTTATTAGCACCAAGTGTTTTTATAAAATCAAAATATTATATATACTTATACACACATTTTTATTATTTAATAATAATAATTTATATTAATTATTTTTAAATTAAGAAATTAATACATTTGAAATATCTGTGCAATGTGCGAGTATACATACTAGTTATTTTTAGTATTTGGTTCTATTTTCTGGTACAACATATCCTTGATGGCATGAGGGCATGGGATGCCAATCAACTTTCATGACCTACAAGTGTATTTCTTCTCCACCAAATTTACCGTGTGCCTATCATCACCTTCAGATACTTCATACCCAAGATCACCATTAAAATCAACATTACATAATTGAGTTATTTTCATATAAGCAGTGAATAATTTCATGCACTTGGGACTGTAATTAGCAGTCCATTTGCTTGCATTCTCTTCCGTCTCTCCTAATCTGGTCATTATCTTGATTGTTATATTTCCAAGCATTTTCGAGGTTGGCTTGCCTCTTGCTTCTTGGATCCAGGAGTTGAAGGACTCTGTGAAATTATTACAATTTGATTTTTACATATAGTATCCAAATATACCCTGCACCATCTCTTAGGTGGATATCTAAGCAAATCTTAGGCAACACTCTTTGATAATGCACCAAATGCACTCAACTAGTCTTTAAAATCTTCCTCATACATACTCCAAGCAACTCACAAAAGCGATTCTTCTCTCTTGAGCTAAATCTCTTCATACAGTTGGCCTCAATATATCTAACGCAATACCTTATCCATTAAAAGTGAATGGTTAGTAAACAAACTCAAAGAGAAAAAAATCAAAGCATATTGAAGTATCTGTACTGAGACAAAGGTAAGACATTTATCACTGCATCTAACAATCCCTATACATGTCAATACATAGCTATCCAGTTACCAATTGTTGTAAAAAAGTGAACATAATGATTAAAATAAACATAGAAAATTACTTACCTTTTGCATATCAGATATAAATATGACACTTCCACCATTTTTTAGATTCAATGAATTATTCGAAAGTTATAGAAATCATGTTCATGTCCTAGTTGTCTCTCTATCCGATACAACCTATGCTAATGGGTAGAAGAAATTTTGATAGTCTTGTTCCATAACAATCAATAATTATCCCTTATTTGACCTTTTAAGAAGGTACCATCTGGTCAAATAAAAGGTCTCAATCCTTCTTTCTATCCCAACTTCAGCATGGAAACGAATATACATTCTAAGAAACCTTCTTTTTCCAAACCATTTTTTGATAAATTAATCACAACATCACTATTAGAATTGCTCAACCCAATCTCATTTGCATAAGCCTCTAGTCTGTTGTAATCATCTAAGAAGCTGCCTTGCATTTTTTGAAGGGCCAGCCTCTTGGCTCTTTTCAACTTTGAGAAATTAGCATTCAAGTTGAATTGATCCTTCAAATCTTGTCTCATATCCTTAAGATTGTACTGAGGATTATTATGCACTTTAATCTTAAAATATTGTGCTAAATCTAGGATTTTTAAATGCATCCTCACAATTGTAATTTATCTTCAACATTTTAATCCTAAATTTTAGAGCCTTGCCATCTTGTGAAATAAAAAGGACAAATGGACAACCAATCATACATTTATACCTCAGTATTGTTTTGTCACTTTTTCGAGGGACTTTCCACACTTCCACACCAAAACATACATATAACCAAATAAGAATTTTTCATAAATTATTCCAACAAATACATAAGCAAGATACCAAGCATAACAAGCGAATTTCAAGAGATTCTACATATTGTCCAACGAATGCCTCTAATCAAGATGGAACGGGGGCCTGGACATATTCCGGGCTCACCCTCAAATGAAAAAAATGAAACTCGTTAAACAGTTGATACTCAAAGTGCTCGACCCCTACATAGTAAAATCATGTTTCCATAGAGTATGAGTTAGTACGTTTGAATGTACTAAGTATGCAGGCATGCAATGCATATGACTTACCAAACCTGCATTTCAATGTTAGATGACAAAGGCACATAATATAGAAAGAATCATATATTCAATGGAAATATATACAAAATGCCATGAAATTTATGATGCATGAAATGCAACAATGCTCATATATAGTGGGGATGGACTATAACCAACAAATCAAATCCATGTGAGTTATTACATGAATTAGTCTGATAAAGACCTCCCATCGGTAGGAGAAGATTACTTGGTAAAGGTAATCTACATCACACCTTATGGAACACACCATTTCGATGGATCATCATCTTCCTTACGGAACTCACCATTTTGGAAGAATTTTCCATAATCATATCATATCATATCATAATCATAAACGAATAACCACTCCTTATAACCCAGTCATTTCGGTAGTGGCTAATGTTCCTATGTCGGCACATAGTTCAAGGAAAGGGAGAGTTCCCTTATGGATAGCCCTAATGCCCTTAATCCATCAGTGTTAAGTCAACTACGTCCCACATGAATACTTATACATATACGTGCTTTCAAGAGATACAATAGTCATTACAAAATCGTTTAATGCACATTTAGGCTCAAATGCCAAATCATAAATCATAATCATGATGCTCATGCGAGGAATAGCTTATGTACATATACAAGATGGTGCAAGTACCCGAGATGCTCAAAGAGCCATAATCATAAAATAAGTATGTGATCACATCCTTGTCATAACCAATGCTTTACAAAAATTATATCATAATCGTTTCATAAAACATAATTGGGCTTAACCCACTTCATAATCCATATAAACCAATGTTCATGAATGCAAATGCAATGCATGATGTGAGATTAGCATGGGTAACATAGATTAAAGTTAAAATCAGTCATATAAAATGAAATTTAGGAAATCCATAATTAAATCCACATATAGATCGTAATATAGACCACCCTTGCATAAATCAACTTTAAAAGAGACATGCATGTTCATAACTTCATAACTCAATGTAAATCATCATAATAGTGATCAAAGTGATTTGAAATCATAGGTAGAATACATCCCATACATCAATTGGATTTAAGTAAATCAAGTAATGAAAATTCATATTTAAAGTAATCTAAATTCATGAAATCAATTGAAAGATTTTTGGGTTTTCTTGGTTGAAAGGGACCAAGAATCAAAGAGACCAAGAATCAATCCCATATACCTTGACTGAGGAGATGAATTTGGGGGACGGACTTAGCTTGAATTGAACTTCAATTAACCCTAGCCTTGCACCTTAGAAAGGGAGAGTAGAGAGGAATTGAGAGGTGATCTTATGAGGGGTAGAAGGTTTTAGGAGAATGAATAAAGAGGGGAGGGATACCAGCTGAATTAGGGGTTTAGGATAGGTGAAAGGACATACCTTGTAATTAAATAAATCGAAATTACATAAATGCCATTAATGAAACGGGAAAAAATTGGAACCACAAGTCCATGCGGTCGTCTACACAGTTCGTGAGTCACCACACGGACCGTAAACCGTCACTTAGAAAATTTTGCAGAGCCAATGCTGGGAATTTATTCGAGGCTAAGGGGTACACATGGACGACTACATGGTCCGTGTGACTCCACATGGGCCATGAAAAGGACCGTGTGATAGCACTTGAAATAATTTCTGAACAACAAAGTTATGAGACGATACTTCCATACTTAGAAAAATTTTACGTAGTGAGTTACACGGAGGACCACACGGCCCGTGATACATCAGACGGACCGTGTGAGTGGCCGCGTGCCCTCACTTGGTCCAAAATCTCCTCCGTCTCAGATTGCCCCTGCCATGAATTGGACCAAGTGTCCCTCCACAGGAGGCCACACGGTCCGTGTAGGCCTTCCGTGGAGCGATGCCTAGCAGTCGCTCAGGACAGTACCAAGAGATCCGATAATGCTGCTCGAAAAAATCCGGGTCCTTACATCATCTCCCCCTTGGGAATATTCGTCCCCGAATGTGCAAGAACAAGGCTTGAAAGGCTTGACTTAGAGCATGAAATACCCAAACGTATGATGCAATGCATAGTTCGTTATTTAAAAAATTGAAAAACCTTTAAACTCATATTAAAATTCATATTCAAGTTATTTCAAACATCCAAAAAATCATTTTCATGCACATGTATGCATGTCATGCCATGAGACTCAAGAGGGAAAGAAATGGGACTATTCGAAAAAGGGAAAACATAGTACTTTAGGCTTGAGTAGATTGGAAAAGATGAGGGTACCGCTTCACCATGTCTAGCTCTACCTCCCAAGTAGCACTCTCCACATGTTGATTTCTACAAAGCACCTTCACCGAAGCCACGTCCTTGTTATGAAGCCGCTATACTTGCCTATCCAAGATCTCCACCGGGATTTCCTCATAAGACAAGTTTTTCTCAACCTCAATACCTTCCAAGGGCACAATGGTGCTAGGATCACCAATTAGCTTCCTCAACATAGACGCATGAAAGATCGGGTGAATGGAACTCAAGTTCGGAGGCAACTCAAACCTATAAGCCACACCTCCAACTCGTTCAACGATCTCGTAAGGGATAATATACTATGGGCTTAGCTTGACCTTCTTACCAAAACGCATCACACCCTTCATGGGCGAAACCTTCACATATACCAAATCACCGACACAAAACTCAAGATCCCTCCTCCTAACATCCGAATACGACTTTTGATGACTTTGTGTTGCGTTCAACCTTTCCCTAATCATTTTCACCTTATCCATGGCCTCCATCACTAAATCGAGGCCAACTAGTGCCATCTCTCCTAACTCAAACCACCCCACCTGTGACCTACACCTTCTCCCATATAAGGCCACAAACGGCACCATACCAATACTAGCATGGAAGCTATTATTATAAGCAAACTCAATGAGTGGAAGGTGGTTATCCCAATTGCCCTCAAACTCCAACACGCAAGCCCTTAACATATCTTCCAAGGTTTGAATAGTCCTCTCAGCTTGTCCATCGATTTGAGGATGAAAAACGGTGCTCAACTTAATCTTAGTTCCAAGACCGTTCTGAAAAGATCTTCAAAAGTAAGAAGTGAATTGGGTACCACGATCCGATATAATAGACCTAGGCACACCATGCAACCTCACCAACTCTTGGATATACAACCTTGCATAATCCTCGACGCCGAAGGTAGTCTTCCCCGGTAGAAAAAGAGTCGACTTCATCATTCGGTCAATAACAACCCAAATGGAATCAAATTGCCTTCAAGTTCGAGGCAAACCAGCCACAAAATCTATGTTTACATCTTCCCATTTCCACGTGGGAATCTCAATACCTTGGGCTAAGCCACCAGGCCTTTGGTGCTCTACCTTCACTTGTTGATAATTCGGGCATTCAAATACGAACTTAGCGATGCCATTCTTCATACCATGCCACCAATACACTTCTTTCAAATCCCGATACATTTTGGTAGACCCCGGGTGAATAGAATAATGAGAGTTGTGAGCCTCACTCATAATCACCCTTCTAAGATCATCCACATCCGAAACGCAAAACCAGTCTTGGTACCTGCGTACACCATCTCCCCCTTGGGACAACACCTCGATCTCCTTTCTGGCAACCAACTTCTTCAATTCAAGTAGCGATGGGTCTAAATCTTGCTTAGCTTTTACATCACTCACCACAAAAGATTTTGCCTCGCTTTGAACACGAATAACACCATCGCTCGAATCGACCAACCTGACACCTAACCTAGCTAACCGGTGAGCAACCCTTGCTAACTCCTTCCTTTCTTCCCCAACATGTGCCACACTTCCCATAGATAGCCTACTGAGAGCATCGGCCACAACATTGGCCTTGCTGGGATGATACAAAACACTCATGTCGTAATCGTCTAGGAGTTCCAACCATCTCTTTTGTCCTAAATTGAGATCCCTTTGAGTGAACACATATTATAAACTCTTGTGATCGGTGAACACATCAACATGAACCCCATACAAATAGTGTCTCCAAATATTCAAGGCAAAAACTACCGCCACCAACTCAAGGTCGTGCGTTGGGTAATTACGTTCATACACCTTCAACTGCCTTGATGCATACGCTATTACCTTACCATGTTGCATAAGAACACAACCCAACCCAATCTGCGAGGCATCACAATACACCACGAATCCCTCCAAGCCGCTTGGTAAGGTCAAGATGGGAGCCGATGTAAGCTGATCCTTTAAAGTCTGGAAATTCTGCTCGCATTTGTCCGACCACACAAACTTAACCTTTTTTTGAATCAACTTAGGCAATGGAGAGGCAATAGATGAGAATCCCTCAACAAACCTTTGATAGTATCCTAAGAAAACTTCGAATATCTAAAGGAGTCAATGGTCTGGGCCAATTCTTCACGGCCTCGGTCTTCTTTGGATCCACCATGATACCATCACCGGACACCACATGACCAAGGAAAGCCACTTCACCCAACCAAAATTCAGATTTGCTAAACTTGGCATACAACTTTTTCTCTCTCAAAGTTTGGAGGACCATCCTCATATGATCCCCGTGCTGACGCTCACTTCGGGAGTAAATGAGAATGTCGTCAATAAAGACCACCGCAAAACTATCACGGAATGGCTTAAACACCCGATTCATCAGATCCATGAACATGGTCGGAGCATTAGGTAGGCCAAATGACATCACCACAAACTCAAAGTGCCCATACCTCGTCCGGAAGGCTGTTTTGGGAATGTCACACTCCCTAAACTTCAGCCGGTGATACCCGGAACGAAGGTAAATCTTTGAGAAATGAGTAGCCCCCTGAAGTTGGTCAAACAAGTCATCAATCCTGGGCAACGGGTACTTATTCTTAACGGTCACCTTATTCAGTTGCCTATAATCAATACGATCCAAAGAGTCCCATCCTTCTTCCTTACAAACAACACTGGAGCATCCCACAACGATCTACAGGGCCAAATGAAACCCTTCTCCAACAAATCCTTCAACTACTCTTTTAATTCTCTCAACTCCATCGGCGCCATACAATAAGGAGGAATAGAGATAGGCTGAGTATCTGGAAGAAGATCTATGCCAAAGTCTACCTCTCTTTCAGGAGGAATGTTTGGCAAGTCTTTGGGGAACACATCCAAAAACGCATTCACCACAAGGACCAACTTAAGGGTAGGCACTTCGGATTCCATATCCTTGACCCTTACAATATGATAAATGCACCCCTGGAAATCATTCTCTACGCCTTGAGGTAGGAATAAATCTGCCTTTAACAGAGGAGTCACCACCCTTCCATTCAAGAACGGGCTTACTGGGAGGTTGGAACTTAACCTTCTGGGTCCTATATCTTGTAAAGGCATATGATGCATGCAACCAATCCATTCCAAGAATCATGTCAAATTCAAACATCTCAAGTTCCAAAAGATCACACAGAAAGATTTTGTGCCACACAAACTCAGGGCAACCATGATAGACTCTATGTGGAACAACAGATTCACCCATAGGAGTATAAACTGAGAAAGGGTCCTTCAAAACCTTGGGACTTAGACCAAATTTAACAGCTAACAGAGGAGTCACAAAAGACAAATTTGCACTCGGATCAAGCAAAACATAAGCACCAAAATCAAAGACTTTTAACATACTCGTCATGACATCCGAAGCTTCCTTGACATCTTGGCGGGCATGGAGTGCATAGAATTGATTGTTCCTTAGGGAGATCTTTGTTTGTTTTGCCCGCCTTGGGCCACCTAACCTTGGCCTCTATGGGCATTGCTAGGACAATCAACAACCTTGTGATTTTTATCACCACACCCGAAGCAAACACCCAAATCCCTCCAACAAACTCCCGTGTGGGGCTTCCCATACTTGTCAATAGAGGATACTCCTGTCCCTCATGACCGATGCCCTGGGAGGAGGTACTCGAGCATTAGTGACCCGAGTACTGAAAACTTGGCCCTGTTGAAGCGACCAAAACCACCACTCCGAGAACTAGAGAATCCACCATCAAAATGGGTCCTCTTAGGATCATGAACCCTTCTCTGCTTGAGTTTCTCCCCCTCGATATGTTCTGCATACACCATGAGTCTAGCAATATCCAGATCCCGTATAAGTATAGCAGTACAACATTCCTTCACAAGCAAATCAGAGATACCCAAAACAAACTTGTGCATCTGCGCACGGGGGTTAGCCACAAGTGATGGAGCATATTTGGAAAGCTTTGTGAATTTGAGGGCATAGTCCTTCACACTCTTACCCCTTGCTTGAGGTTGATAAACTCAGTCATCCTAGCTTCCGTAAGCTCAAGGGGAAAGAAGCGATCAAGGAATACAAATTTGAACTCTTCCCAATAAACATCACCACCGCAAACTCTCTCCATAGCCCATTGAGTATACCATACCTGAGCCACATCTTTCAGTTGATAGGCAACTAATTCAGCTTTCTCTTCAGAAGTGACACCCATGATGTTCAGTATCTTGGTAAGCTCATCAATGAACTCCTGAGCATCCTCATCAGCCTTTGACCCATGGAACTCCGGGGGATTCATTTGGGTGAAATCCCTCACCCTAGAAGTAAGTGTAGGATCTCGTAGCAAGTTAGCATACCTTGTTTGAGAGGCCACTACATGAGAAAGCATGGTAAAGGTTGTGCGGAACTCACCGTTTGAGATGGTTTCATCCATAGGCCCTTGAGGAGCCTGTTCCTTATTATCCAAAGTCGGCCTTGGTGGGAGGGGTCTTCCTCAAGACATCTTTTGAAATGGAGCAAAGACACCGTCAAGATAAGGGAACCAAGTATACAAGCCATAGCACGACATAAGACATGAAGAAGTGAGGTAATTCCTAGAACGTCTCTGTAGCCTCCTACTCATAGGCATCGTGCACTTCATACTCATGAATAAGACTCTACTTAACACGACATATTGGACTCTAAGGACCATTTATAAGCCTAGTGCTCTAATACCATCTTTTGTCATGACCCGATACTAGGTCCTAGATGTGACATGGTGAATGGGAACCTAAGAGTCCCCAAATAAGCCTCAAGTATCTAAATCCACATCATCGGTTCAGGAAGGACATACAAATAGCAACACATAGTTCTAAGGGCGGGAGAATAGGACTCACGCTATGGGGCAATACAGGGCTAGGGACTTTCCACATTTCCAAACCAAATCATACATATAGCCAAATAAGAATTTCCCATAAGTCATTCCAATAAATACATAAGCAAGATATCAAGCATAACAAGCGGATTTCAAGAGAGTCTACATATCGTCCAACAAATGCCTATAATCCAGATGGAACGGGGGCTAGGATATGTTTCGGGCTCACCCTCAAATGAAAAAAAAGAAACTCGAAGACAGTAAAGGTAGAGGAAGATGCACATCCTTGGAAAATGGGACTCACCATAATATTCTTCTGAATTGGACTACTCGTCAAACGGTTGATACTTAAAGTGCTCGACCCCTACATGGTAAAATCATGTTTTCATAGAGTATGGGTTAGTACGTTTGAATGTACTAAGTATGCGGGCATGCAATGCACATGACTTACCAAACCTACATTTCAATGTTAGATGACAAGGGCACATAATATAGAAAGAATTATATATTCAATGGAAATATATACAAAATGCCATGAAATTTATGATGCATAAAATGCAACAATGCTCATATATAGTAGGGATGGACTATAACCAACAAATCAAATCCATGCGAGCTATTACATGAATTAAACCGCTAAGACCTCCCATCAATTGAAGAAGATTACTTGCCAAAGGTAATCTACATCACACCTTACGGAACACACCATTTCAGTGGATGGTCACCTTCTTTATGGAACTCACCATTTCGGAAGGATTTTCCATAATTATACCATATCATATCATTATCATAAACGAATAACCACTCCTTATGACCCGGTCATTTCGGTAGTGGCTAATGTTCCTATGTTGGCACATAGTTCAAGGAAAGGGAGAGGTCCCTTGAGGATAGCCCTAATGCCCTTAATCCATCAGTGCTAAGTCAACTACATCCCACATGAATACTTATATATATACGTGCTTTCAAGAGATACAATATTCATTACAAAATTGTTCAATGCATATTTATGCTCAAATGCCAAATCATACATCATAATCATGATGCTAATGTAAGGAATAACTTATGTACATATACAAAATAGTGCAAGCGCCCGAGATGATCAAAGAGCCATAATCATAAGACATGTATGTGATCACATCCTTGTCATAACCAATGCCTTACCAAAATCATATCATAATCATTTCATAAAATATAATTGGGCTTAACCCACTTCACAATCCATACAAACCAATGTTCATGAAGGAAAATGCAAAGCATGATGTGAGATTAGCATGGGTAACTTAGGTTAAAGTTAAAATCAGTCATATAAAATGAAATTCATTAAATCCATATTTAAATACTCATATAGATCGTAATATAGATCACCTATGCATAAATCAACTTTAAAAGGGACATGCATGTTCATAACTTCATAACTCAATGTAAATCATCAAAATAGTGATCAAAGTGATTTGAAATCATAGGTAAAATACAGCCCATACATAAATTGGATTTAAATAAATCAAGTAATGAAAATTCATATTTAAAGTAATCTAAATTCATGAAATCAATTGAAAGATTTTTGGGTCTTCTTGGTTGGAAGGGATCAAGAATCAATCCCACATACCTTGATTGAGGAGCTGAATTTGGGGGAAGGACTTAGCTTGAATTGAACTTCAATTAACCCTAGCCTTGCACCTTAAAAGGGGAGAGTATAGAGGAATTGGGAGGTGATCTTATGAGGGGTAGAAGGTTTTAGGAGAATGAATGAAGAGGGGAGGGATATCAACTAAATTAGGGGTTTAGAATAGGTAAAAGAACATATTTCATAACTAAAATAAACCAAAATTACATAAATGCCATTAATAAAACGGGCAAAAATTATAACCTCAGGTCCATACGATCGTCTACATAGTTCGTGAGTTGCCACACGGACTGTGAATCGTCACTTAGAAAATTTTGCAAAGCCAACGCTGGGAATTCATTCGAGGCTAAGGGGTACCATACAGACGACTACGTGGTCCGTGTGACTCCACACGGGCTGTGATAGAGACCGTATGATAGAACTTGAAATAATTTCTGCACGACAAAGTTATGAGACAATACTTCCATACTTAGAAAAATTTTACGTAGTGAGTTACACGGAGGGCCACACGGCCACGTGACACATCACACAAACCGTGTGAATGGCCGTGTGCCCTCACTTGGTCCAAAATCTCCTTTGTCTCAGATTTCCCCTGTCGTGAACTGGACCAAGTGTCCTTCCACGGGAGGCCACACGGTCTGTGTGGCTTCGCACGACCCGTATGGGCCTTCCGTGGAGCGATGCCTGGTAGTTCGCTCGGGACAGTACCAAGAGATCCAGTATGCTACTCGAAAAAATCCGGGTCCTTACAAGGATGAATGATTTTAAGGGAGAGATGATGAAACACCCGATAAAATTATCAAAATACCCCTAGAAGAGAGATATGCACATATCGTGTCTTTCCATGCTCGGATGGCAAATCCGAGGTTGGATATACGATCAACATAAAAAATTGAGTGGAAAAATTGGTCTTGGTTGATTTTTGAAGCAATCAGATCAAAAAATAATTTTTCTATGCGAAAACGATTTCCTAAATAAGTATGCGATAGGTATGCGATGCGCACCTGACGCGAACTTACACTTACACTTGGTCCCAATATTTTCTATGAGATTAGAAAACTTGATCCGAGAATTTTCAATAAAAGAACCCCAAAAATGGCCAAGTCCGCGTCGTAGACTTGATTCTCCAAAGTGCAAATTTTCAATTTTTCATGAAGGGAATTCTAGACCTTTTTCAACCCCTCCTAAACTTAAAACACGATCAAAATAGGTTGTTTTGAGTATAAAAAAGGTTTTAACACCATTCTCAAGTCTTTCTAAACTCCTAACGAAGATTAGGGGTAAGGAAAATAGAGGAAAAACTAGGGTTCAAAGGATTAGGGCTAACTTCTTGAGGGGCTAACTTCTTGAGAAGTTAATTGTCAAAACTTCATATCAGGTATGTAAGGCTAAACTAAAACATGGGTTTGTCCTTCCATGTGCCCCCATTGATGGTAATAGAGGAGTTGAGAGTATGATGAGTCTACCTACATGTTTCTTGAATATTTTCTTGTAAATTATATATATACATTACATGTATTTTTATATATTAATGATCATCACAAACTTGATTTACTGAATTAATACTTTAGATGAGGTATTTTCCTAAACCCTATATGTTACTTTGTAAAAGATGCATGAATAAACCTAGGGATGGAGCCTAGAGCCTTGACTTGAGTATGTTGATTATGGTTTCGATGTGAGTATGAGGTTGAGTTAATTGAGCTTGATGATCCCACAAGTGTTCATAATTGAGTTCTAGAGTTTTGTCTAATCGACTTTTTCTTAATGATGATCTAAGTCCTTGAGTTCTTAAATGAGAATTGAGTTAATTGAGATGTGTTAAAGTCCCTAAAAACAATAGAGGACTTTAGAGTTTGAGTTAATGAGATGATGAGAGTCTCTATGAGACTAATTGAGATGACGAATCTTATGAGTACTAAGTCTTGGGAGGAGTATCGAGCACCGAAATGAGTAAGAATAAGTTCAACTCACACTCATTAACTACATCGCCAAGCATAGGTGAGGATTTGAACCATTACATCAAAGGTTCCCTCTTGAGGTAATCTCCTCGAAAGCAATAGAGAACTCTAGAGGTCAGATCGCTTGTGGATCATAGTTGTTCCTTACCTAGAAAGTACAGAACGGTTGTGGCAACATCAGCGGGATTGTTGTACAATCACTGGCTCATAAGTAATTGTTGTCGGATAAGAGAAACTCCTAAATAGGACCCACATTAATAGTACTCTGAGTTGAGTTGATTGATGAGGTTTGATTTGGTATTGATGGTTCATTTTTCTACTCTTTATTCTTGCTTTAGATAGACACTTGACATTCCAATTGAGTATCTTCTGAGTTGATATTATTTCTATATTATTCTACATGTATCCATTTCATTCAACCATTTTACATACTCGTACATTCCACGTACTTACGTCCATTTGGACTGCATCATTTTATGATGTAGAGACAGGTACCAGAGATCTTCACTAGGCCCATCATTGAGGATCTATCACAGTCAGCAGAGTTGGTGAGCCTCCTTTACTTCAAAGGATTATTATTTTATTTTCATCTAGCTTTGCAGAATTAGACTTGAGTTAGCTTTTATTTTGAGTTGAGGTAGCCATGGGTCTGTCATTGGCACCATTTGATAGTAATAGAGGCTTCATAGACTAGAGTTGAGTTATTGATGTTGAGACTTGTTGAGCTAGTTTCTTTTCTACTAGCCTATTTATTTGATATACTATTTGAGACATCAGATTTTCCCATTATTATCTTTAGTCTTCCACTAATAGATAGGGTTTATTGAATGAATGAATGCGATGAGGCCAAATGGTTCTCTTAGGGATTAGCAATAGTCTCTGAGTGTCGGCCACATCTAGGGTACCATCTCGGGGCATGACAAAATACTAGTTTACAAATTTTCTTGCCTCATTCAAGTCCATGAAGGTCATTAAGGGATGGAGTTCCTTATAATGACTGAGCCTCTAATTTATTTCTCTACTTTTTTTCTTAATAATCTCCAGCTCATCAAAGTTATATTAATCACTATTTGACTTTGAATTATCACTAGAATCACTTTCTGAATGAGTATCAGTTTCATATTCACACTCCATCAAGTACATTTCACTAAAGTGAATAATATTTGGGGCAGAAATAGTTTCTTCAAAATTATCAACAACAAAGAAATGAACCGCCTTAAACTGTTCATTCAATAAGTACCGGTATTTCCCAATACCTTCAGGGCCTTCAACCAAGTAATATTCTCCAGTGGCCCTTTTCACAAGTAGTTGCTTCACTAGCAACAACAACAACAACAACATACCTAGTGGAATCCCATATGTGAGGTCTGAAGAGGGTAAAATGTTTGCAGATCTTACCATTATATCATAGAGATACAGAGATTATTTCTGAAAAATCCTCCTCTGAAAAAAAAAGCCCCATAAACAGAAGATACTAAATATGAAAAAAAGAAGAAAGAAAGAGAAAAAAAAAGAAAAATGGACTAATAATGAAAAGCAAATGATCGTGCATAAATACAATAAAAGTAACAAATATAAGACGAATAATGCTAACACGTGATATAAAGACACGACTACTCCTACTAACTACTATATCACAAGGTCATGCATCAACCTACTCCTACTAGCCTATTAGACTTCTACAATAATATACAACCTCTACTCCTTTCTATCTAAGGTCGTGTCCGCGGTGAGATGAAGTTTTGTCATATCTTGTCTGATCACCTTCCCCCAATAGTTCTTCAGTCTGCCTTTACCCCTCTGTGTAACCCCAAAATCCAACAATTAGAATTTCCATATTGAACTGAAATAGACATAAAAAGCCCCATATCAATAAAGTAAGCACTTTAGGAAATCCAAACTAAAAGAAAACTAAAACATAAAAGGACCACCTATTTATCACAACATAAAAAATAGTGAAAAAGGACTTCTCAACTAGCAAACCATAATAAACAATGAATAAGATACAAAATCACTTGAGTACTACTATTTTAACTCAAATAAATAAATAAATAATTATTTCTGAAATTTAATATATTAGAAAAGACAACCATATACATTACGAATTTTTTAAAAGAAAACAAGATCGTAACTCATCCCAATGCATAAATCAGTCAAACAAAAATGACAGAAATGCTACTATTTAAGCTCAAATAAACAAATAACTGTTCACTAATTTAATATACCAGAAGATTATACAAATCATAAATTCTAACTATGTTTCTTCGAAATCGTAAAATTTGAAAATGATAAACGTAATAAAATATGACAAATGATTTACTAACCTACAAAGAGAAGCCACAAATACTCCTTTAAAATCGATGAAATGGGAAAAAGCTATGTGAAAGATCGCTAGAGAGAACTAAATTGATGAAATTGGAGAAGAAATAAAAAAAGAGAAATTAGGGTTGTGAGGGAAATAACAGTCTTCTAATGGGTATGCTTACGTGGATATCCATGTGGCATTTTACTTTGGAGAAATTACGCAATTGAGCAAACATTTAATACTAAATAACAAAATTGAGCTATAGTTTTATATTATTACCTTTTATAACCAACATTTAATCAGTATTGCTAAAAGATTTTGTGAGACCCACTGACCTTTTTGTATAAAACCTCATCATCTTCTAATATTACTTTCTCTCTCCTTTTATACAAAAAATTAGATTCTCTTTCCATAAACATCCCCTAATTTATCTCCAACAATCGCTCAAACAATTGTCATCTCTGCAATTTACTGTTTTCAAATTCCTTTTTAAACTCCCTCCAAAATTGTGTATCCTTGATTTCAAATTTATTTTTTGGCATTCTGATTTTTTTCTTAAAATTTTTGGAGTCGTCCCATAACAGTTCCCCCATTTCTTTCCATTAATCACTCTCCTAAAATCTCTCAAGGATTCTACCATCAGTTATACAGGTAAGTTAATATTTTTTTCGAAATCCCTTCGAGAATTCACAAGTAAATTCATTTATTTGTTTTTTGGCGGGTTATAATTTTTTTCATAGAGAGTTCAAATTTTTTCTCCCTGTTGTACAAAACCCTTGCTACACTATCCGCCGTCGATACTAAATTACGGTGGAGGACTCGTCATCAATGCATGTATGTATATTACTTGTATTTTTGTTTCAGATGTATCTCTTTTATACTTGTTTTATACACACACACACAAAAAAAAAAAATCTTGTGACTACTGATCTATATTTACACAACAGAGATGTATAAACATCAAAGTATACAGGCAACTAATAAACTCAAAATTGTATAAGTGTACAACAAATATATTTTTCTGATATAAGCCCCCTATGTATAAGTTCCAGTACATTTATACAATTTCTGATATGTTATGTATGTATGTATATCCCCCCCCCCCCCCTCCAATTTGTATACTTGGTTCAAATGTACCTTTTTTTTTATACTTGTTTTATACAAAAAAAAAAGAAATTTGTGACTACTGATCTGTATGTACACAACAGAGATGTATAAATATCAAAGTGTACAATCAACTAATAAACTCAAAACTTGTATAGATGTACAACAAATGTATTTTTCTGATATAAGCCCCATATGTATAAGTTTCAACACATTTATACAATTTCTGATATTTGGGCAAGAATAAAATTTCTTGTAAATAATTTTGTTTTTCCGTTTTGAAATTAGTCCGCAAGAAACTACAATGGAACCTTTTTTTTTTTGGATGAACGAGTCACATTAGGAAAGAAAATCTATTTGTTATTGACAATGAAACTCTTTTTTTTTTAGAAGAATGAGTTTAATTAGGAAAGAAATTCTATTTGTTATTGATTTCATTTATGGAACCGTTTCCATAATTACCAGCTGAAAAATCTGTTATTTAATGATCAAGGCTTTAAAAGTTTTTTTTTAATATATTACAAAAAATACAGATTTATACATATGATTTGGCATGACCAAAGTTAGAAAACGTAATTTTAGAAACATTAATTATTTTAACCTATTATATTTCACTAGATTACTGTTTATGAAAATCCTCTTTTACTTTCACACATTGGATGCCACATATGAATCCAAACAGGAAAGTGGATGTAGAGGATATAGGTGGCCCAATAACTTGACGGGAAGTACAATTTTGAGTCCAAAAATGATTAAATAGTGTATTTGATCTATTTCAAATAGTTTAAAGAAAATAAAATACACACACCCACACTCCCAAAAAAAAAAAAAAAGAAAAAGAAAAACGAAAAGGGACCAGCCTTCAAAGTAAAAGCCCATTGGCTAACAAAAATAGGCTTTCAGATCTCCCGGTATCTTAATCGTTGTGCGCCACGAGAAGCTAAAAGTTGTTCAAATATGGCGAATCAAGGCATTAGTGATGCTTCATCTGCAATAAAAGGCTCAATCACTCATGTAATCTTTGACATGGACGGCCTTCTTCTAGGTATCGATATATATTATATCTCTCTTGGATTTTGCTCTCCTACTCTCTTTCCTCTACTTTAGTTTATTTGGTTGCATCATTTCCCAAATTTGAATGAACTGAAAATGCAATGACACCCTCTTTTTGACTCAATTGCCTACTTTGCTAATAACTGGGAATGTGCTCGTGTGAATTGCCTGTAGGTAGAGTTTCTCAAGGATCGGTGTAATCTTGTTATTCAATCGTTTGCTAAAATTGTACTTTCGATGTTGTATTATTTCTCATCATTTGTTTTCCAATGGAAAATTACATGATTTCTAAGTATGGTTCCATCGACTACCTATTAATCAGCATTTGAGGTTATGGATAAAAAAGATTTGTCTAAATCACTTTGTTTCTTTTTTGTCAAAATTACTTTTTTTTTTCGTCCAAGTTGCTTTTATTTTTGTCTAACTCATTTCCTTTTTTCGAATGTGTGAGTTTTGGAAATATCCCCTTTCATAGGTCTGAGAATTACATCTATAAAATACAAGGTTCGAATGATTAACTCTGCAATCAATTGTTAAAATGTCTCAAATTGTTCATTTGAAAAAATTGAAACCCTTCTTATTGGACGATGAAATTCAAAATTTGAGTGTGATGTGTTCTAGCCTTATTCTTCAGAGAAGATGAATGAGTATGCTACAACAACAACAACAACATACCAATGGAATCCCACAAGCAGGGTCTGGGGACGGTAGAATGTACGTATATCTTACCACTACCTCATAGAGGTAGAGAGACTGTTTCCTAGGAACCCTCGTCTCAAAAACTCAAAAGCAGAATAAACTAGATATAGAAAAAAGAAAGAACAGGAAAAGCACATGATAGTATACAAATACGATAAATTTACCATCACAAAACGAAAAATGACAACACAAGATATAAGGCAATGTAAATACGCTAAAAGTAATGGCAACATATGATATAAATACATCACTACTCCTATTATCCTACTATCACCAAGTCCTATATCGACCTACCTCTACTAATCTATTAGTCGTCTACTCTAATATGCAACCTCCACTCTTTTCTATCTAAGGCCATGTTCTCAGTGAGATGAAGTTTTGTCATATTTGTCTGATCACCTCCCCCCAATACTAGTGGAGTATTTATTGAAAATGAAGAGTTTTGTTGCTATACCTTGAAATCAGTGGCCGATTCAGGATTTGTAAAGATAGGGTGGGAAAGCTCATATATTGGAAAAGGCAACGGCTACTGAAATAACTATGCAAGGTTTTTTCAAAATTTAGAAAGTCTTCTTGAAGGGTGATATAGCATTCTTGGTAGATGATTGGGCACGTGCAGTGTGCCCCTAAAAAAAATTAGCCACTGATTGAAGGAATTATCTGACTTGGAATTTGAAGTTGCCTTTGTTAGTGATACCACGAAATGTTCAATTATAGTTGATAGGCGAACAACTTCATAATTCTAGTCTCTTTAAGTGAGTCCCTGTGATCATTAGGCCATCTCCTATGTGGAGGAAGAGTCTTTTGATGTATCTGTTATACTTTTCTTCATCGATGCCTAAAAGCCACTCCACATTCCAGTAGGGATGGTATGATAAGTGTGTTCCTCAAGCACGTGAACATGTTTGTATGTCTGTCTTTCTGATGAAACATCACATATCTGGCACATAAGCTGCTCAAGACTAAAACAGTTCTCACCTATCAAAGAAAACACAGTGCATTTCTTACTTCTTTTATTATATTTTTCCCTAATCAAGAGGAATTGTGAGTAAATTACAGAGGGTTGGCAGTTGCAGTTTTGAAAGCATGTCCATTACAGAGAATTGCATCCTTTCTGTAAACAATATAAGTTCTTTGATTATATATTCCCTAATTGAAAAATAAATAAATTATGGAGGTTTGGTGATTCTAAAGCATGTCTCCACAGTAGAGAATTGCGTTCTCTTTGTAAATGATATATTATTCATACACAGTTATGATTTTTACTCAGTAAAACACTTATACTGGTGTGCATCTGTAGTGGAAAAGTTAGCAATAGGACAGTCCGTGAAAGTTCCTTCCACCGTGCATTGTCTTATCTTTTACGATTTTATTTTAGAGATGTACAAAACTACAAACAACTGCTTGTTGTGCTCCCTTAAGATTTGTTGTATTCAAGAGAAATCTTGTTACCTCTTTACCAACCAAAAAGGAAAAAGAATCTAATTTCCTTGTTCCCTCAAAGCAACAGTAAGGTTGATGTTGATTTATTAGTGGATCTTAAAGTTTAGGAAAAGGATGCATGGACTGGTCCGTTTGACTTTTTGTGACACCATTTAGTTTTTTTACACTAGGTGTTTTGTTATTTGGATTTTCTATTGTTACCCAAGTTATGTTAACTTAAATAACCACAAAACAAATTCACACAGTCAAATCTGTTATGCCAGGTTTGACCACATCAGACATTATTTGTTATGGACTTATCCCATCACTTGATACATTAAGACACTTCAGTCTGTTTTAGGAAATAAAAGAGCTTCTAAGAATGGAAGCAAATAAGTAATGGGAAGGTGTGAGGGTAGATTGTCAAAATAGGGGGGATCAAAAGGAAGATTGATCTTTACCAGGCCTTTTCTGTTTGTTAGATTCTATTGGAAAGAAACAGGCAAATCTTTGTGTGGTCGAACAGATGCTACTTGAAGACAAATTTTGGTTGACTAGCTTCTTTGTTCCTTTCTTTATTGGTGTATCAGACACTGAGAAATTCTACACGGAGGTCCAGGAGATTATTCTTGCTAGGTATAATAAGACTTTTGATTGGTCACTCAAGGCAAAGATGATGGGTAAGAAGGCAATAGAGGCTGCCAGGGTCTTTGTTGAAGAGACAGGAATAAGTAATTCACTTTCAGCTGAAGATTTTCTTGTAGAGAGAGAGGAAATGTTGCAGAAAATGTTCCCTACAAGCGACCTCATGCCAGGTACAATTTTGATAAGCACAAGAGACAGATTATTTATTGTTTATTCGTTTTTCAAGTTTCGTCTTTCTTACCCTTCCTCATTCTGTACATAAGAGGAACAGACATTTGCACATGGTATAAAACTTCTGGAATTGACTGTTTGTATTAAAATGGCATCAATTTGCAGATGTTGATGAAATATTCAAATCAATTTCTTCACTTTCTGAATAACCTTCTTGGCTGAAGTCTTTAACTGTACTATATATGATTTCCCTTTAAAAGAAAGTTCGGATTTGCATGTTATATACATGGATAGATATCGTAATTTATATGTATATTACACACACACACACATATATCTATATGTGTGTATGTGTATATATATTTTCCCTCTCTATAGGCGTCCAAGTTGGATTGAATCCTTTGTCAATGTCACGATCTAGAATCTCATATCACGATGGTACCAATTAACATCCTACCAGTAGGTAAGCCGAATCGATAGCCCGGAACCAGAATTAACAGGCTATCATGCTGAAGAGGCACATATGGAAAGTAAGGAACAAATGTCAAAATACAAGGAGGAGATGGAATCAATATATACATAGAATACCCCAGATCTGGTATCAATCGATAGTTGAGTACAAAATATAGGAATACAAGTATAAAATTGCAGAACAATATCTGAATTAAAAAAAATAAAAATAAAGACCAGTCCAACCAAAATACAGAAGGAGAAAGGACAACTCTAAATGCCAGGAGCTTACCTTAAGTCTTTGATCCACAACTGCTTTTCATGAGGTGTGTGTCAATGGGAAGAACTCGTACAATGATCCACAAAGTACAAAAGTGTAGTATGAGTACCAAACTAGTGGTACTCAATAGGCATGCCGACTACACATCCAAAATAAAACAAATCTAAACAACAGGTAAAGAAAGAATATATATTCAAGTAGCTTAGAAAAAGAGAATCATGAAAGTAAGCAGACGCAAAGGAATAGGATAAAAGAAACAGGTAGCTGGAGCAAAGAAATATACTGGAGGCACTAGCCCAATAAGCTAATCACAACAAGATTCTACTACAGAAATCATCTAACAAAAGATAAACTAACCGGGTCTACAAACAACATAATAGCAAATAGGTCAATCTAGTCCAACTCGATCTAAAAGTATCAAAATAGAGAGAAACAAAGAACGAAACCGAACCAAATATCATACTATCAGAAATAACACAATTAAAATCAAATAATAACCTAATTAAGCCCCTATAAGCCCAGAAGCCACACTACAACAAACATAACCAAGTCGGCCCTTCATATGATTGGTAGGTGCAAACAACAACCAATTGTACTTGTGATGCACAATGCATATGAATGGAAATTATGCAATAAACACCAGTAGTGCCATCAGTAACTAGTGCTAGAGTAACAACATATATACATCTACCTCTTATCCCCAGCATGCTAGGCAGGACCTATGTGCCCCCTCCTCCTATTTAGTTGGTCTCACGAACGGAGGGACCCATAGGAGACTCAGGAAGCTCATATATACCTGCTTGATGCCGATTTGAGACTTTCTTGATTGATTCTTCTGGATCTGCTCCATTATGGTAACAACATAACAACATACCCAATGAAATTCCACGAGTGGGGTCTGAGGTAGAATGTACGTAGACCATACCATAACCTCATAGAGGTAGAGAGGCTGTTTCCTAGGAACCCTCGTCTCAAAGCCCATAAACAGAATAAACTAGATATGAAAAAAAGGAAAGGAAGAGAAAACAAAACAGAATGAGCGACTAATAACAAAAACACATGATAGTATGTAAATACGAGACAATTAACATATATAAGACATATAATGACAACACAAGATATAAAGACGCGACAAATCCTACTACTTTACTATACCGCACGGCCAAACATCAACCTAACCCTACTAACCTATTAGCCTGCTACTTTAATTCGCGACCTTCACTCCTTTCTATCTAAGGTCATGTCCTCGGTGAGATCAAGTTTCACCATATCTTGTCTGATCACCTCCCCTCAATACTTTTTTGGTCTATCTCTACTCCTTCGTTCAACTCCTAAATTCAACCTCTCGCGCCTCCTAACAGGAGCATTGATACTCCTTCTCTGCATGTGTCCAAACTATCGCAGTCTCGCTTCCCTCATCTTATCAGCCATAGGGGCCACCTCTAGCTTCTCCCAAATGGTCTCATTCCTAATCTTATCACTCCTGGTATGCCCACACATCCATCTCAACATCCTCATCTCCCCGACTTGCATCTTCTAACATGTGAGTTTTTGATAGGCCGACACTCCACCCATATAGCAAAGACGGTCTAACCACCATCCTATAAAACTTACTTTTGAGTTTAGGTGGTATTTTCTTATCATACAATACTCCAGAGGCAAACCTCCATTTCATCATGCTGCTCCAATACAGTGTGTGACATCATCGTCGAAATCACCACTATTTTGGATGATGGACCCAAGATATTTAAAGTTCTCTCTTGGGAATAGGTTGAGTGGCAAGCCTCACATCAATGTCTGCTTCATCCCTCGCAACACTGAATTTGCACTTCAAATATTCTATTTTGGTCCTTTGGATTCCAAAGCATGTCTCCTAACCTCTAATCTATCATTAACTTTAGCCCGAGTCTCATCAATCAGTACTATGTCATCTGCAAATAGCATACACCATGGAACTTCCTCTTGATAGACCGTGTCAGCTCATCCATCACCAAACGAACAAAAAAAGGCTTAATACAGATCTTTGATGAAGTCCCATCTAGGAAAACACTCTGAGTCTCCTCCGCCCGTTCTTACCTGAGTTTTGGCTCCGTCGTACATGTCTTTTATCACCCTAATATACACCATTGGAACACCTTTCACCTCTAGACACCTCCATAGGACATCCCTCGGAACTTTGTCATAGGCTTTCTCGAGATCAATGAACACCATATGAAAGTCCTTTCTTTCCCTATATTTTTCCACTAATCTCCGAACAAGATGAATTGTTTAAATAGTCGACCGCCCCGGCATAAATCCAAACTGTTTCTCTGAAACAGACAGTCCTTTTCTCACCCTCATCTCCACCACTCGCTCCCAGACCTTCATAGTATGGCTAACAACTTGATACCCCTGTAATTGTTACAGTTTTGAATATCACCTTTATTTCTGTATAATGGAACCATTGTACTCCTCCATTCATCGGGCATCTTGGCAGTCTTCAGGATGGCATTGAACAGTCTAGTCAACCACTCTATGCCATCCTTGACCATGTTCTTCCAAAAATCTACCGAGATTTCATCGGGTTCGATCGCCCTCCCTCTCTTCATCCTACTAATAGCATGTCTAACCTCCTCAACTCTGAACCGCCTATGATAACCAAAATCTCAATGACTTTCGGAGTGTTCCAACTAACCCAACTCAATATCTCTATCTCCATAGGTATCATAGGTATATAACAATCAAAATTAGTATAGAAAAGGTCAGATTCCCCCAGTTGATCAAGTAAAATGTGAGTTCATCCTCCCTCGACGCCTCTCTTATCTCTAAGGTCAATTTATCAGTTGGTGAAGGTATTACGGCTTAAAACAGTTCAAAGAGAAAAAAGGGAAAACCCTGCTTTTTCAAAGAAGGTAGTGAAAAAATAATGTATTTGTTGGAATCGTAAAACACGTGAGGAGGAGTTCCAATGTAATGCATGGATCACCAACATCCCAACAGTAACATCCAGACAACCTAATGTACATATCCGAAATCACATCACTCCCAGGGCATATGAAACTACCTAAAATTCAGCTAGTCCTTGATCAAGGCTTCCAATGATATGAAAATGGGACTGGTCAGCAATTAAAAGAGATGAAACTCTTTACTGCTGTCACAATGCCCAGGGTCGCGATCGCAACCCTAAGGAAAGTAGACTTTCGTGATCGCAGTAGTCAACCCTGCGATTGCCTGAACAAAAGCTGGTCAGCCACAGTTTTTTCATCAGGGTCGCAGTGGTCACCACGTGATCGCGATGAAGGCACTGTGCTTGCACCAGGTTGTGCTGCAATAGCTGATCACCAAGTCCAACAACTTTTGAATGGGTGCTTGGGATACATTCGGAATTTCGTGCACACAAATGAAATATGCTACTCCCTCAAATTCGACATTTTAGAGTTAACAGACAGGTCAAAACATCTAATGGAGGTCGTATGGACAAAAAGTGGGTTCCACACCCAAGCTCTGTTTTTGGCCATAAGCCACATAGTTGCTTAGATGAGTTCGGAAGCCTCTGGACCCAAATCAAAGGTCCTTCTAGAGCAAACTTTATTTTTCGGAGCTAATAGAACCACCATATTTGTATTTTGATGTATTTACTTTGACTGGATTCAACTGTTCAAACAGAAGATCCAAAACAGGAAAACTTGTACTAAAAATAAACTAACTATCAGGTGATCGAAATGTCAGTCCCAACAAGTCATTAATGACTTAGATTGCTACAGGAAAGCTCTAAACGCTGAGAATCCGGTAAAATAGAGAAAATGACCTGGAGAGTCATTATGGCCCGACTATTGTTTTGTCAAATTTATGAAGCAAGACATCAGTTTCTTAACAAGATCAACTTTTCTGGTTGTATGATGAATTTTAGGTCCAGAAGAATCTGTGATGGATCATACTACTTTGTACCTACTAATTTCCATATTGGAGTATTCAACTCCCAGATATACTTTTACCTCCATAACTTGTGCAGAAAGCGTTGAGGAAGTATAATTAATCCATTAGATGTTGAATTAAATTCTGAATAGTTTTAAATAGACATACAGGGAGAGGTGGAATATTTTTGTGTTATATCTGGTAATCCTTTCAATATTCAAGTTTGATTCTAAACTTCCTATTTATGAAATTATTGAAAAAGAAATGAGCAGTGGAGGCGGTGGATATGTTCTCATGAATCTTTGTTGAAACAAAATCTTATCCTTCAACATTCCAAATATTTCCCGAGGAAGTAACCAGTTCTTAAGGATGAGACACCCATATTGCCCGAACATACATGTTGTTAATGGGTTTCAATCCTTACTGTTTATCTCCATCTTTGCCTGGTAAAAGGGCCTAGCTTATATGGCATTTGACAAAGAACTACTGATAGAGGATAACTTTAACTGGTTTTAAAGTTCTGGAGAGGCTATGCTTTACTTGACGGAGATAGCTCAGTTTTCATTCTTCACCCAATGTATAAGCAGGGACATGTAATCTCTATTTCTCTAGATGCATAATAAAAGGTTTCTCCATAATATTTATGCTATATTTTGCATATTAAAGTCTTGAAACTGTCCCTGTGGATGGCCTGTCGGTTGAGAGCTAGAGTAACAACCTTGTTCAATTAATATTCAAATTTCACTGGAGGCAACCTTAGATGAAACTTCCAATTTGTTTATGTTTTGGTGGGTAGAGTTATCTGGCACCTGTGTTAGTGGGAGGTAATAGGTACTAGGTACCAGTGGAATTTTAGTTGAGGTGTACTGCAAGCTAGCCTCAACAGAGTTGTTATAAAAAACGTTATAAACCTTGAAACACGAGAAAAGAAAAGCTTATTTTTAAGTGACTTGGAACACATGAGAAATGATTCTGAGAGTTTTTTTTGCTCCTACCGTCGCATTGGTAATTTATCAGTTTGACTGTTTTTATGCGTATAGTGCATCTTTTAACTTCTTGTGAAAATTTCACCATTTGAGAGGTCACTATGCATAATGATGGAAATGAACAATACGTAGAATGTGTATGCTAGTCTTCATACTCAATATCCACTCTACATTAGAAACAACTTTTCTAAAATAACATTACTAGATGCAAAGAACTTGAAAACATAATTATCCAAGAGGTTACCTATGAACTTGACAATCTCTTGCAAGAATTACAGCATGATCATAATTCTTATTCCTTATTCTTCTTACCTGTAAATCCTATCCAACAACTTCTTGGATAATTAGGTTTTCAAGTTCTTTGCATCCAGTAATGTTAGCAGAGAACAGTTGATTATGAAGTAGAGTGGATATTAAATATGAAGGCTAGCATATAAATTCTACATATTGTTCATTTCAATCTATTGATGTCATTTAATGCAACATTGGATTAGTATAAACAAATTTCTTTGCTTGTTTTAACTTTTTGTCCTGTTATAGGGGCCAGCCGCCTGATTCATCACCTTCATGAAAATGGGATACCAATTTGTGTTGCTACGGGGTATGTCATCTTCTTTTGGATTTATTCACCAGAAAGTTTCCCATGGTGGCATAATTAGTATAGCAAGTAGAAGTGTAAGAATTAGCATAAGATAAGTAAGATGCCAAAAGTGAACTAATAAATGCATTTTTCAGTACTCACACGCGGCACTTTGATTTGAAAACTCAAAGACACAGTGAACTTTTTTCACTAATGCATCATATCGTTCGTGGTGATGATCCAGAAGTTAAACAAGGGAAGCCATCACCTGATATATTCCTTGCAGCAGCAAACAGATTCGAGGTAATACTCTGTTTTTTTCTCCTTTAGGTTGGTATATCCTGATAGATCTTGCAGCTATGAGGCTAATCCTTCGATCTTCTATTACATAGACCTCCTTTAGGATTGTCTAACTGACAATTTACCTACTATACTTTCAAATATGCCTATTTCTGTTGACTTGGTTCTTATATCAAATTTCAAATAATGTTATTTTTTTAGAAATATATATTTTGTTGTGTGATCTATTTATGGTGATGCATTGACAAACACATTAGTCATGTTTAATTGCTAGCTTCAAAATAACTAAACTCAATAATTTTTGTTTGGATGTTGCATTGTTTTGCCATCCCAGAAGTTAACTTTATGAATCTGACTCGCTCATTTGATCCAATTCTCCTCCACTGCATGTTCTATTGTCTTGCGGTCTTTAACTTAAACTAATCAAAATGCTGCACAATATTGTAACGTGAATCACTAGGGAATAACAATAGCATCACATTCTCTTTTTTGTTTCTCTGGGAAAGCGCTCTGCATGCATCATTTCTCGAGGCAGTTATCTCTCCTCACTCCTAGGAGGGAGAGCCCGTTCTCCTCCGACTTGCTTCCACCAGAATTCCTTTCTCCCCTTCTATGGAGGGGAGAACCATTTTTTCCGCCGGTGAGAAATCCTGCGAACTTATTTATAGACATCAGTGAAGATCGGGTAAGATGGTTTATGCTATCGAACGCAGCAGGAGGTTCGTTGGAAAGATTCGAATCGATGTACACAATTTAAGGTGGGTGTGCGGAGCCATGAAGGAAGCTTCCAAGGGTGAAGGGAAGATTTGCAGAAGGTGGGGAAGGAAAATCGAAGATTATACTTTTAGGGTCTACCAGAATTTCAACAGTTATGGTAGATTTGTTAGAGTTGAAGCTGGGTGGGAGATAAGAATTCATCCATCATTATACCTGAGATCATAGACAAGGATGATCATACCTTGCAGCGCACAACAAAACTATGATGATGAAGTGGTTTTGGAGATACAACTTGAGAGAGACAGGGCTCTGGAAAGATGTTATGATAGCTAAGCATGGAAGGATGAATCAATGGTGCACAAATATTACTACACTTCCCTATGGAGTGGGACTGTGGAACGGTATTGGGATGTTGTGGGACACATTTGATCAGAATGCTCATTTTGAATTGGGCAAGGGTTAAATTTTGGACTGACAAATGGCTTGGCAACAACACTCTTCAGGAGGATTCCCCAGATCTCTTCAGAATTGCTCAAGACCCAACTCTGTTATTGCTCAACTGGAACTTGATATTTAGGAGGAAAATGCATGACTGGGAAGTGAATGATCTGGTAGATCTTTTTGCTAGACTACAACATTCTCACATTAATCCCCAGGCAGTTGATAAGCTCAAATGGGGACACCAAAATTGAGTTTATACAGTCAAGGAAGGGTACCAACAATTGTGCTCTAGGAACCCCATGCTAGACTACTGGCCTTGGAAACTCATTTGGAGGACCAAAGTTACCTCCCAAGGTTGCTTGTTTCACCTGGACAACTCTATATGAGGCATGTCTCACTCAAGACAACATAAAGAAAAGGAAAATCCTAGCTCCCAAATAGATGCCATATGTGCAAAAAAGAGGTTGAAATCCCTAGACACCTTCTTCTTCATTGGGAGGTGGCCTCTGAATTATGGAGCATGTTTTTTAGTCTGTCTGGTCTCAGTTGGACCACACGACTCACAATTAATGATGCTTGCGAGAGTTGGAGCCTATGGAAAGTTGTTAAAGCCATTAAGAAGATCTGGATCATGATACCTGCTTGTTTTTTTTGGAATATTTGGTTAGAGAGAATTAGGAGATGTTTTGATGGAAAATCAACCGCTTTAGGCATTTTGAAGGCCAAACGTATTGCAAATTTGTTTAGTTGGTCCAACCTGTATCCTGCTGTTAATGCAGAACAAATTCAGGATTTTATTAACTCACTAACTTTGGCTTAGATAGTTTGTATAGTTAGCCAGAGATTTTTTAAGCTCAAATGCCATATCATTTGCATCTTCTGGATGCGGTAACTAATATCACTTGCTTTATAAAAAAAAATAAAAACTTGTAGCGTATCGGCAAAAAAGGTATAAACAAGTTCTATATACAAATATATATTTATGTGATGTAGTTTGACTTGACACAAAATTAAAAACAGAAAGACTTGAAAAATTAATAGATGTTTGTGTAGCTATATATCTTTTCATTAAGGGAAAAATGGACATTTTAAAGTTAAATTGTTATTGAATATAAAAATGTGGCATTCTCTCTGGGACTTACTTAAAAAGAAAAGTGGGTCATATAAATTGGAACAGGGGGAGTATGATACCCCTTTCTTGCTCCATTCCCCAATATAACCTAATTAAGTGAGCGTTAGCATCAAGGCACATAGAGTTGCATTGGAAAATTTTTAAGCCTAACCCATCTTGAGCAGCCAGAACTAGTAGTTTCTGTATATTGATGTCAGTGAAGTCCAGTTCACAAGATTAATTTTATATCCCTTCCATCCCCATTAACCCTGGCAACTTATATATCAGATGGAAATTCCAAAAGAAATCTTTCTTTGATCATTTCAACAACCCCAAACTTTGATGCTAGACCCCAGCTTCTTCTGGCCCATGATATAGTCACTTGTGTTCAACTTCATCTCTGATTTCCTTTCTACATTTTCTATTTAGCACGTGAATGTGTACTTTTTACACAGCATTAAAGACTACCCATCTATCTTCAATACCATATCTTCATTATCAGCCTTTAATAAGATTCTGTATCAGACCATTTATAAATCTTACAGCTTTTGCATATGATAATTGGGTAACTGGAACTACCTCATGAGTCTGTTACTCCCATTTTCATCAAACCTCTGAATCTTTCAAGTTAAGTCAACCCATCCATAGTTATCCTTGAACACTGAGACTATTATTTTTATCTCCCTTGTGGATTGTCACTATCCTTATTGTATATGCAGTGTTTTGAAAGGCGCTCGCCTTTGCGCCTAAGGTGAAAGGTGAGGCGATGGCATGTCGCCTTTTACAGTCATGGCGAGGGGCTGCTACAAAGGGCGAGGAAAAGGCAACAGGCACACAGGCGAGGCGAGGCACATAGGCGTCGCCTTTTTGAATTTTTTTTAAAAAAGACCTAATTTAATGATTTAAAAAGAATATTAGGGTTTAATATGAGGCGCGACTCTCTTTTCTCTTCACTTTCTGCCTTCTGCAACTCTCTTCAGTCTTCTCCAGCCAGCGACGCGTCTTCCAGTTCTTGTCCAGCAAGCTCGCGTCTTCGAGTTCAGGTAAGCTTCTTCTGTTCTTCGTTTCTTCTTCTTCTTCTTCTTCTTCTTCTTCTCCTCCTCCTCTTCTTTGTTCTTTCTTCTTTCTTCTTCTCCAGACTTCAAGCGGCAGCGGCTGCTATTTTTTTTCCTTCTTCACTTCTTATGTTCTTTTTTCTTTCTTCAGTAGTTCAGTTCTTCTCCAGCCAGCCAGTTGCTTTGTTTTATGAAGTGAGCAAGAGCAACTCTGTTTTTAACTACTGCAGTTCCGACTTCTGCCCATATTTTAAAAAAAAATTGTAATCCTTCTTTATTAATACAATTGTGTTGTATATTAATTTATATTAATTTGTCCATAAATAGTGTGATTGACGGATTTCAATGGCGGCTGATCATAAACTTTTAGTATCTATAATTAGTTTTTGTCTTTTTGGATTGAAATATTTGCTAATATATGTTATTGCTATTGAGATTTTGGATACTTATATATGCAATTAAATATTTTAAGATTTTGGTACAAATTGGCGCCTCAATACAAAAAGGTGAGCGCCTCGCCGCATGGCGAAGCAGAGCCTTGTCGCCTTTCAACAACAACAACAACAACAACATACCCAGTGGAATCCCACAAGTGGAGTCTGGGGAGGATAGAATGTACGCAGACTTTACCACTACCTCATAGAAGTAGAGAGGCTGTTTTCTGGGAACCCTCGTCTCAACAACCCATAAGCAGAATACTAGATATGACGAAACGGAAAGGAAAATAATGCATAGGAAGAACGACTACTAATGAAAAACACATGATAATATGTAAATACAATAAATTTTGCCCACATGATACAGATAAAGACACCACATGATATACGGATTCAACAAAACCTACTGCCCTACAATACCCCATAGCTAGACATCAGCCTAACCCTGCTACCTATTAACCTTCTACTCTAATTCGCGACCTCCACTCCTTCCTATCTAAGGTCATGATTTTGTTGCCTTTCGCAGTCCAAAACACTGTGTATATTGGCGAAAGTTATGTTTGAATACAATGTATTTTGATTATTCAAAACTCAACATGGAAACTTTTTAGGAGAGACTGTATTTAAAAGAGAAAAATTGGATCCCATGTGATTTTTAATGGAATAGTATATTTAAGAAGTTCTCTTTTTAGGAATGACACTTTTCTGGGATAAACTAAAATTGGAAGGTAGGCATTCCGCATTCATTTTGAAATGGAGAGTATATAGCATCTAAAACTTCAAGGATGTCTTACTATAGAAAGGCAAAATCTGTTGCCAATACTGTACAGTGAGAGACTACTTTTTGTGAATGTACAAGCCTTTAGGGGAAAAATTGTTAGTTAACACTATTTTGGTTACGAAATCTGAGAAAGTTAGGTGTAATTTATAAAACTAGAATGGAGATCCCTCAGTTAATGGAAAGTAGGAATATGGTCAGTAGAAGTAGTTAAGTATGAAATGTCACAGATGCCTATGAGCTGTATTCTTTATGTTTAATATGGACAGGGTGGACCAGTAGATCCGCAGAGAATTCTTGTATTTGAAGATGCGCCCTCTGGAGTCCTTGCAGCAAAGAATGCTGGAATGTAAGTCTTATCACTCAAAATTTTAGTGTATGCTGATCTTTTTCTTGATTTTCTGCTAGTAGAATAACTTTAGAGAAATACATGATTACTTTCGAACTAAGTGCCTCTTTGGTTGAGTGAAATTTCACTTCATAGAACTTCATTTTCCATGGGTTTAAGGAGTTTAGATACTAATTCTCCATGAACTTTCCAGTAAATGCTTGCAGAGCTGCATATCTTTTATTTTGTTTTTATCACTGCATGGTTTTTTTTGTCTTAGTACTATCAATATGTTATCCTCCACAGCAGTCTTATATACTTGACATCCTGTGCAAAAGGTTACACTGATTGATTTCGATGTGTAAATAGTTTGCCTTTTATATTTCGTCTTGATATTTGTCTCTAACAATTTGGCAGTAAGACTTTGTTTAGTTGACTAATTCATAGGTGTTGTAAATCTCTTGAAGATGATATCTTGTAATTGAGAAAACAATATGATTTTGGTCTGGTCCTCCATGTCCGAATCTCTTGAAGATAACATCTAGTAATTGAGAAAATAATATGACTTTGGTCTGGTTCTTGGTCTCAGAGAACTCCTTCAGGATCTTACTTTTCTTCCTCCTATTTTGGGGCCTTGTCTTGACTTTCAAGAATCTCTTTCAACCTATCAACATTGCAGGTGCTTCCCTGGTATTCTAATTTTCTGTCTGGATTACAATCATTTTCGGTCCATGGGGATCATCCAATCTGTGAATTCTCTAACTTGAATGTTAAATTACTATAATACCCCCACCATAAAATACCCTATGTATTGGAGTATATCTTTTATATATTGTATTATATTATATAGTACTCCCTCCGTCCCATTTTATGTGGCACCCTTTGACTTGGCATTGTGTTTAAGAAAAAAGAAGACTTTCAAAACTTGTGGTCCAAAATCATTTTTAGATATTTGTTTGGCTGAAAATTATTTCTTTAAGGGTAAAAAGAGAATTTTAAAGGTAAATTATTTTCAATTGGAGTAAAGTGACATTACTTTTGAGACGGACCAAAAAGAAAAGAGTGCCACATAAAATGAGGGAGTATTTATTTATTTGTATTATATATTATATTAAAAATAGATACCTTTTCACGTTAAAAGGTTGTGACCTTTTTTTTTTTGAAGGATTTTGACTTTTCTGATGGGTTGTGACTTTTTTGGTAAGGTATCATAAGCACATGTACATACTACCCTCTATTGGCTATAAATGGAGTCCTCTTACATTTTCAAACTATATACTATAATTTTTCCAAGTTTTTTATTCTTCTACTTGTTAAAACATCCAATTTAGTACATCTTGTATATTTCATGTTATAATTTATTTATTAATTATATTATATTATATTATATTTTTAAAAGTTGTGATCTTTCTGAAGGGTTGTGACTTTTTTTTGAAAAATTGTTATTTTTCTAATAAGGCACAATTATCACCCGTTTATACTACCCTTTGTTAGTTTATAAATAGACAGATACTCTCATATTTTTAAACTACAAAGTTTTGAAGTTTTCTATTCTTTTCCTTTTCAAAACACCCAATTAAGTATATGTTCTATATTTATATTATATTAATTTATTTACTTATGTCATATTATATTAAAAGTAGACAAAACATCCAATTTAGTAAATTATTTATATTTCATATTATATCATATTGTCTTATATTAAAAGAAGTCACCTTTTTTTACATTGAATGGTTGTGACATTTTCGAAGGGCCATGATTTTTTCTCAAGTTGTGACATTTTCGATGACTTGTGATCTTTTCGAAGGGTTGTGACTTTTCTAAAAGATTGTTATTTTTCTAAATAAGACACAATTATAACCGGTTTATATTATCCTTCCTTAGTTATAGATAGACAGATTCTCTCACATTTTTAAACTACAAACTTTCTAAGTTTTCTATTCTTTCTCCTTTTCAAAACACCTAATTTAATTTATATTCATATGTTCATTTATTAATTAATTGATCAATCAATTTTATATTATATTAAAAGCAAGTACCTTTTTATATTAAAAGTTGTAATTTTTCTGAAGGATTATGATTTTTTCAAAGAGTTGTGACCTTTCCAAAGATTTGTGATTTTTTTGAAGAATTGTTACTTTTTTGATACAATATTCACCTTTTCATACTACTCTTTGTTGGCTATCAATAGAGGGGTTCTTTCACTTCAAAATATGAATTTTCTAAGTTTTCTATTTTTCTCTTTCTTAAAATACCCAATTTTGTACATCTTGTATATTTCATATTATATTTATTTATTCATATTATATTTAAAAGTAGACACCTTTTCATTGAAGGGTTGTAATTTTTCTAAAAGGTTATGACTTTTGCATAGGGTTATAACTGTTTGGAAATTTTGTGACTTTTTTGATAAGGCACAATTATTACCTATTCTTAATAATCTTTGTTGGCTATAAATAAAATAAATTCTCTGGTTATGAAACTATAAAGTAAAAGAAGAAGAAAGTAAGGGAGAAGAGAGAAGATTTCTTATTGCTCTTGAATAATCTTTAGGTGTCTTTTACAATGAAGGAAACCCTTATATTTATACGGAAAAAACTGACTTGGTCTCCAAGTAAGAAACTGAATTGGTCTTCAAGTAGGATTCCTAACTCTTTAAGGAATCCACATAATAGACATTCACTACAAATAAAATATATTTATAACACTCCCCCTTGAATGTCTATTAGCTAGATTATGTGCCTCGTTAAAATTTTACTAGATAAAACCTTGTGGGAAAAAATTCTAGTGAAGGAAAAAGAGTACACATATCTAATAATACGCATTATTAGATGCCTTATTAAAAGCCTTACAAGGAAAACCCAATGAGACAAAACCTTGTGAGAAAAAAAGAGTACACCGCGTATTAACTTCTTCTAATCAAAACATCAATCCAAGGACTTCAATCTTACCATCTTCTTGAAAGTTGCAGTTGGTAGAGCCTTGGTGAACAAATTAATCATATTGTCACTTGAATGAATCTGTTGCTCATTTATATCACCATTCTTTTGGAGCTCACGTGTATAGAAAAGTTTTGGCGAAATGTGCTTTGTTCTGTCTCCTTTTATGGATCCTCCCTTTAGTTGTGCTATGCATGCAACATTATCTTCATATAAAATTGTGGGTACTTTATCGCATTTCAAGCCACATTTTTCTCGAATGAGATGTACCATGGACCTCAACCACACACATTCTCGACTTGCTTCATGAAATCTCAACATGATTTGATGAAGTGGCCACGATAGACTGCTTTGTAGATCTTCAAGATATTGCAGTACCCCAAATAGGAATACATAGCCTATTTGAGATCGAGCTTTGTGTGGGTCAGATAAATACCCTGCATCAGCAGAACCAACAAGATCGGGATTGCAGTCATTGGAATAAAATAAGCCCATATAGATAGTTCCTTTCAAATATCTCAGTATGTGTTTGATCCCATTCCAATGTATCCTAGTAGGAGCAGAACTATACCTTGCCAACAAATTGACTGAAAAAGGCAATATCAGGCCTTGTAGTGTTAGCAAGATACATTAGTGCACCAATTGCACTAAGATATGGTTTTTAGGACCAAGGATTTCCTCATTCTTTTCTTGAGGTCGGAATGGATCATTATTCACATCAAGTGATTAACAACCAACGGAGTACTTAATGGATGTGCTCCATCCATATAAAATCTTTTCAAATCTTTTTCTGTGTATGTAGATTGATGAACAAAAATACCGTTTGTCAAATGGCCTGTGAGAAATATAGAAGAAAAATATTATTGAATTGTTTCTACATTATTACATTGAGACCTTATTGATAGATACTATATTATACTCCTTTTCCAACTAGGATACTATAATACAATCCTTTTCTAAGTTGGATTCTATATACTATAGTTATTCCTATTCCTATTCTAAATAGGATTGTATTTACCTATTCTTATTCTAACACTCCCCCTCAAGCTAGTACATACACGTCATATGTACCTAGCTTGTTACAAATGTAATTAATACGAGGATCGATGAAGAGCTTGGTGAGATATCCGCAAGTTGATCTTCCAACTTCTCAAAATTGACAATCAATCTCAATGTGCTTCATTTTCAAGAAATATTGAATTTGATGCATAACGTCGATAACAGACACAATGATAAATTCCTGAATTGTAGTGTTAACTTCCCAAACCAAGCTTGAGAAAACTATTTCAGACCATAGAGTGACTTACACAATTGACATATAAGGATATCAAGACTCCCTTTGAGCAAAAATTCAGATGGTTGCACTATATAGACTTCTTCCTCGAGATCATCATGGAGAAAGACATTCTTTACGTCCAACTAATTAGAAGGCCAATGGAGAACGACAATCATAGATAGAAAAAAGGACATATGCTATTTTAGCCACGGGAGAGAAAATATCAATGTTATTCGACCCAAATACCTGAGTCTGGTATAAAATTGATGGATCATCTCGAAATCAAGAGATGAGCAGACCTTAAACTAGTAAGTCACCATAAAATTGGCTGGAACATGCTCATACGCCAGATTATTAGATTTGATGATTAAAAGTGGTCGAAATCTGAGAAATAAAATTGTATGAGTAGGGTTAGAATGATGACACAACCCTACAGAGAAAGAGAATTATATGAGTAGGGTTGGAATGATGGCACGACCCTCCTGAAAAATAGAAATTATATAGGTAGGGTTGTATTGACGACACAACCCTACTGAAAAAAGGGATTGTATGGATAGGGTCGAAATGATGGCATGACCCAACACAAATAAAAAAGTAGTCACCGAAAAGATACCATGGTGCTACGCAAATTGAATATGAAAAAAGTAGTCACCAGAAAGATGGCACGATGCTACACAAATCAAATATGAGAAAGTAGTCACCGTAAAGATGGCACGAACTACGCAAATTAGATAACAGAAAATAGTCATCAGAAAGATACTCGGTGATCCAACTTTTGCTAAAACAATCATTGGCCGAACGGGCAGCATATATGCGTCATAGCTGCCCGCCGACAACGAAAGCTCTTTGATGATCTACTAGGACCTAGAAGCTCTGATACCATGTGAGAAATATAGAAGAAAAATATTATTGAATTATTTCTATGTTATTACATTGAGACCCTATTTATAAATACTATATTAGACTCCTTTTCCAACTAAGATATTATAATACAATCCTTTTCCAAGTTGGATTCTATATACTATTGTTATTCCTATTCCTATTCTAAATAGGATTGTATTTACCCATTCCTATTCTAACATGGTCAATTTGCTAACCAAGACATAATTTTGTCTTTCCAAGATCTTTCATCTCAAATTCGTTTTTCAAATAATCAATTATCTTTTGAAGCTCCATTGGAGTTCCAGTAAGATTTATGTCATCAACATAAACTGCAAGTACAACAAATTCTGATGTTGTTTTCTTTATAAAAACACATGGGCAAATCGCATCATTTGTGTAACCTTCTTGAGATAAATAATCACTAAGACGGTTATACCACATGCGTCCAGATTACTTTAACCATACAATGATCTTTGCAATCTAATTGAATACATTTCTCGAGATTTTGAACTATATGCTTTGGGCATCTTAAATCCTTCAGGGATTTATATGTATATCTCATTATCAAGTGATCCATAAACATAGGCTGTAACCACATTCATCAAAAGCATTTCAAGTCTCTCATGGACTGTGAAACTAATTAGATATCGCAATGTTATTGCTTCCATTACAGGTGAGTATGTCTTCATAATCGTCACCGGGCCTTTGAGAACAACATTGTGCAACAAGGCGTGCCTTGTACCTTTGTATTTCGTTTTTCTTATTTCTTTTTTGCACAAAGACCCATTTATAACCAACAAGTTTGAGACCATTAGGTGTTCCAATTATGGGTCCAAGAACTTTGCGCTTGGCAAGTGAATCTAATTTTGATTGAATTGCTTCTTGTCATTTTGACCAATCATTTCTTTCTCGACATTTGACAATAGATTGGGGATCAAGATCCTCACTATCTTACATGATTTTCATTGCAACATTATATGCAAAGACATAATCCACCACAATTTCTAATTGATTCAAATTTTTAACATCACTTGAAGTTATGGATAGTTCTTTATTTTCTTAAGCCTCAAGCTCATTGATTCCATCAAGGGTATCAGAATTATTAATATCTTGAACTTCCATATGAGATTCTTTCGTAGTGTCATCTTGACCTTTTAGTCTTCTTTGATTTTGATCCTTAGAACCCAAAGGTCTACCACGCTTTAGGCGTGCTTTTGACTCATTAGCTATGACACTAGAAGATGGTCCTAGGAGAACATCAATTCGATCAGGGACATTCTCTATAGGAACATGTGATTAGTAATCCAATTTAAATCTGTAAATGCATTTGGCATTTGATTTGCAATTCTCTGCAGGTTGATAATCTTTTGTACTTCTTGCTCACAAATAGAAGCATGTGGATTAAGATAAGATAATGATGAATTTTTCCACAAAATTTCTCTTTTAATATCATCTTCTTCCCTTAATTTTGGAAAAAGTGTCTCATCAAACTGACAATCTGCAAATCCAGCAGTGAACATATCTCCGGTTAATGGTTCAAGATATCGAATAATGGAGGGTGATTCAAATTTAACATATATTCCTAATCTTCTTTGGGATCCCATTTTTATGTGATGTGGAGGTGCCACAGGCACATATGTAGCACATCCAAAAATTCTTAGATGGGATATATTAGGTTCTTGACCCAAAACCAGTTGCAATGGAGAATGCTTATGATAATTTGTTGGTCTGAGATGAATAAGTGTTGCAGCATGCAAAATTGCATGTCCCCATACAAAAGTGAGCAATCTAGTATTCATAAGCAATGGTCTTGCTATCAATTGCAAGTGTTTAATTAATGGCTCGGCAAGGCCATTTTGAGTATGAACATGAGCAACAGGATGTTCAACTCTTATCTCAATGGATAAACAATAGTCATTAAATGCTTGGGATGGAAACTTTGCAATATTATCAACGAGAATGGATTTAATTTGATTATCAAGAAATTGTGCCTGTAATCGGATTATTTGTGCCAATAATTTTGCAAATGCCAAATTATGAGATGACAATAGGCACACATGAGACCATCTAGATGAAGCATCTATTTTTTTTTTATTTGCACTAGGTGTCCGAGTCTCTTTGAGCAACGAATTATCCCAGGGGTGCTCAGGTCCTTGATAAGGAGTTCTTCGCATTGATGAATAAGCATCTATTAGAACCATAAAATATCTAAACATCCCAATAGATGGGTGAATAGGTCCACAAATATTCCCATGTATACGTTCCAAAAAACGTAGGGGGCTCAATTCTAACTTTCGTTGGTGATGGCCTCACAATCAACTTGCCTTGATAACAAGCAGTACAAGAAAATTCACCTTTTAAAATAATTTTTAGGTTCTTTAATGGATGTCCATTTCAATTTTCTATAATTCGTCTTATCATTATAGATCCAGCATGTCCCAGGCGATCATGCCAAAGTATAAAAGTATTGGAATAAGTAACCTTTTGGTTTACTATAGAATGTGCCTCAATTGCACTAATTCTTATCCAATACAAACCAAATGATAAAGTAGGGATCTTTTCCATAACACATGTCTTCCCAGAGACATTCTTGGTGATACCAAAATATTCAATACTCATCTATTCCATTGTCCGGATATGATAAATCGTTTGCACGAATATCCTTAAAACTCAACAAGTTTCTCTGAGATTTTGGAGAAAACATAGCATTATTTATGATGAGTTTAGTTCCCTTGGGTAAAATTATAATGGCTCTTCCGAAGCCCTCAATCATATTAGTACTACCATAAATTGTTGTGACATTTATTTTGCCCATATTTAAATGAGAAAAATATTTCTCATTTTCGAATATCATATATGTCGTACTAGAGTCAATCAAGCAAATATCTTCACAATTAGATAACATGCTTTGAGAATTATCCTTGTCTTCACATAAGATAAAATAAAAATCTATTGAATTTTATTACAAAATAAAAGTAAGATAGTATAATAAATTATTGACTATCTTCTACCAAGTAATCAATAAAATAATGGATATATACATATAGTACGTCAACTTGTTATAATTATGCAAATAAGACTTATTACTTGGCATTTTAAAATGTATTTAGTATTAATTTTATTTAAAATAAAAAAATTTAAAACTTATTCCTATAAATTAAATAAAAAAGGAAGAATATATGAGAATATTAATGAATTAAGAGAGAGAGCCTGCCTTGAATGCCGGGCAGACAAGGAGAGCATTGATTATAGGAAAGGTGATGTAGACGATGCAGTAATTGAGAGCAAGTATCGTCTCTTTCACTCACCCTGTATTACTAATTTCTTTTTAATTAATCTTTTTTTGTTCAAACAACAATGAGTAATAAAAAAATATTAAAATATTACTTAACTAAAAAGTTTCTTATTTATCAATCATAATCAACCTAAATTCAATTCAATAATGAGCTAATATAATATGACTAATCAAAAACTAGGAAATATGTAAACAATATCTTTACATGATTTATTCAATAACTAATAACTAAATAATTAAAAATTGATCACTCTTCCATGACCACAGAACCATTACCAATCAAGTGATTTATCTTTCCTTCAGGATGTGGAAAGAAATCTGCAACATCCAATTGTGTGATGTCAACTTGATTTTCAGAGATAAATTTTGCTTCAAGATTCTTCTCTTTCTTCTTTAGTGACGCTTGATAAAGCTCAACCAAGTGTTAGGGAGTACGGAAGACAAGTGAATGGTGGCCTTTTACACCATATTGATAACACCCTGAATTAACTGGTTCATGCTTTTCATCCTTTCTTTTTTTCTTTTTTTTTGGTGAATGATTAACACCAGTAAAAGAATTTCGTTCTTGGCCATAATCACGAGCATGATCAAGTCCACGATCACTACCACGACCACGGTCGCGACCTTTTCCATGCTTAGCATGGTTGGCATACACCTCATTCACTTTAGGGGTTTCAAGAAGTGGTGTAGATCCAGTTGGTCGATTCTCATGGTATTTCATTAATAAACTATTATTTTGTTCGGCCACGAGAAGATGAGAAATCAATTCAGAATACTTGAATCTTTTTTCTCAATATTGCTATTGTAGCGCATGAAAAGTGGATAATGTCTTTTTCTTCATATTGACATCACTAATCGTTTCTCCACACAGTTTCAATTGAGAAATGATTTTGAACATAGCAGAATTATACTCGTGAATAGACTTATAGTCTTGTAGCCTCAGATGCATCCAATTATATCGTGCCTTTGGATGTATGACTTTCTTCAAGTGATCATATCTTTATTTTCCATAAAACAAGTGGATCCTTGACTGCGAGATATTCGATTTTCATAATTTCGTCAAGATGATGATGCAAGAATATCATAGCTTTAGCAAAGTCTTATTTTGATGCTTTATTTTTATCTTTAATGGTCTCTTCGAGACCCATAGCATCTATGTGGATTTCAGCATTAAACACCCATGAAAGGTAGTTCTTGCCCGAACTTTGAATGGCAACGAACTCAAATTTTATAAGGTTAGCCATGTCAATAAAAAGAAAATAAATAAATAAATAATACTTTAACCTTGAACCTTTAAGGCGGTAGAGTCTCGTGCTAACGTGTTATGAAACTATAAAGTAAAAGAAGAAGAAAGTAGGGAGAAGAGAGAAGATTTCTTGTTGCTCTTGAATAATATTGAAGTATCTTTTACAATGAAGGAAATCTTTATATTTAAAGGGAAAAACTAACTTGGTCTCCAAATAAGAAACTGAATTGGTCTTCAAGTAGGATTCTTAACTTTTAAAGGAATCTACATAATAGACATCCACTACAAATAAAATATATTTATAACATCTCTCACATTTTTAAACTATGAATTTCCTAAGTTTTCTATTCTTATTATTCTTAGAACACCCAATTTAGTACATATTATCTCAAATCAACAAATCATGTCATATCTAATCAAAAGCAAACATATTTTCACATTGAATGGTTGCGACTCTATCGAAAAATGGTAACTTTGTCAAAGAAATGTGACTTTTTCAATAAGTTGTGACCTTTTCAAAGGATTGTGACTTTTTTGATAAGACACAATAAGTATTTGTTCATACTCCCCTTTGTTGGCTATAAATGGAAGGGCTCCCTCAGTTTTTTAGACTACGAAATTTCAAAGTTTTCTATTCTTCTCATAAAAAAACTCAAGTATAATTCGCTACTATTGGGTGAGTTTGAAGTTTTAGTAGAATTTGAATATCTTTTAACTTGAATGTTAAATTACTGTAATACACCCCCTTAAAAATGATCATTTTAGTATATCCTCTATATTTTATATTTATATTATGTTAAAAGCAAAAACTCAAAACAATACAACAATAACTAAACAATGACTTTAAGGAGAGAGAGAATAATGTATATTTTAGATATTTAATAGACTTTTTTATTTTGCCATATCAAAATTAATTTAGAATAGGAAAAAAATTAAAAAAAAAAGAGAAAAAAGATAAACATAATTGACGTCCATAGAGAGGTGCTACATCACCTTATGTATATCTAAGTTTTTTATTTTAAATAGATATAGATGTTTTTGGATATTGATTTTACAACTTTCAGTATTCACACAATTAGTAATCATAAAAAAGTTTACATCCATTCATAGGAATTTATACTTTACTATTCCATTTATAATCGTTTACTATTTTTTTTTAATAATATTGACATTCCTTTAAAAGATAATGCATTACATAGTTTGACATTCAGGTGCAACGCACATGCATCAAAACTAGTAATCTAAAAGATATTACTAATCCGTCCTCAACTTGCATTAGTTTGCTACTTTACCAGGACCTTGAATTTTCTCTGACACCCACAATGCATCAGTGTTTTGCCTGTGATGGATAGACAATATTCCTTGTTTGGGTTCTTACATATGCAGACTGAAATCTCTTGTTAGTAGGATCATTTAAGTTCTTGTAACATGGTTTCTTTTTAGTATTTGCTTTGGTTTCTTGTGTTTTCTTAATAGTTTTCCTGCTTTCCATTATGAGGCTATGCTTTTTCCTTATTTAATTCCTTTAGGTGTCTTCAGTCTTAAATGTTAGCTGTTTTCACGTGTTTCGAACGTCTCATTTTTGTTACTATTATTACTGTTTTTTTGGTCATATAGGAATGATTAAACGCAATAACATGATTTAGCTACTAAAATCCACAAAATTTTGTTTGTTGATATGGGTTTCTTCTGGTAGATGTAACAACGTAAGCCAAGCGAGTCCTTATGTTGCATTATGATTTTCATTGATATAGAAGATCACTTGGTTGCATTTTTGTCTCTTTTATCCCCCATTCATTGCTTATACGTTCTTATGAGAAAAGTGAAGGAGTGAAGGTGCAGATATACAGTTGTCATAGGAATGTATAAAATCTCTGATCGTGGTACGATATTACTGACTTGGGTTTTATGTTACTGCATGCAGGTCTGTGGTTATGGTTCCTGATGCAAGGTTGGATAGTTCATATCATCAAGTTGCTGATCAGGTTTTGAATTCTTTACTTGATTTCAGCCCAGCTGACTGGGGATTGCCTCCATTTGAAAATGAATCAACCAAACTCAATTAGTTTAGTTCGATCATGATCCTTAAGTTACCAAATCGAGCCTATTATGAGTTCAAAACTAGGATTTTTGGGGTTCCCCTCTAGTTATTTATGGAATAATCAGCTTATTATTTTTTAGATATTGAAGGCTCCTTTATGCTGAGATGAAGAAACTGAGGATTTGTTGTATTGCAACTCATGTATGCCCGCATGATTTTTCTATTGATACGGTAAACTCCATTCTCGCAGTCTCCAACCCCAGCAGGCAAGTGGCCTTTTTACCTAGTAGGTGATCTTTCCCTTGTCATATGAAGTTGCATATCAAAAGTCTCAAATGTTGTACAACCCATTTAATCATAAATGCAGATCTATACATTTTATGATGTCGTGTGGTTTACTTGTTGAAAATCAACAATTTTTTTTTTGAATTGCATTGGAAATCGGGTTGATTGATTTCAAGTTTTCAATTCATCTCGAGTGAGCCAGACGAAAAATAAATGCCCTTGAGACAATTTTAGATTTTATGGTAAGCATTGGATCTGAGTTTGACTAGTTAATTGACTTGATGACATCCCAATTGAAATCGGATCGGTTTCTAAAATTGAAGCACTTGCAATTCTTCCCTAGTATAATAACGTGCACTTCAGTGGGAAATGATTTTTTTTTTATTGAGATAGTAACGATATGATTATTTGAATAATCTGAAATAAACATTTCCCTTTTCTCCATGTTGCTAGGTTAAGGTAATTGAAGTTACGACTATCTTCAGTATTATATGCCATGAGTGAATGTGTTCTTATTGGAATAATTGTCTGAGACCAAGCCTAATATTCTTTGCTAGCTTAATCCCTCCCACATCTCGACCTCTCTTTAAAACTTACTAAATTTTCGATGCAAGGATTATGAAGGACGGGACCTTAGTAATTTTTAAGATAAAATGGAATTGAACTCTCCACCTCTTGGTTGTGGTTGCTCGGACCTATATTTTCCTTCTAAGTTAAAAGTAACTAGTGTTGTAGTTCTATTGGGACATGAAGAATCCTATTATAATAGGGAAATCAAACATGGACTATAAAAGGAGGTATTATTGTGAATATTGAATAAAAAGAGAGAAGAATAATAACAAACAGGAAGAGGAAGTTTGTCTCAAAAGTCACTTATTCTTTGATTCTGCATTTGTCTTTTTAACATGATGTCAGAGCTGCTATGATTTTAATAGACAATTAAATATGTCGTTGGTCTATTCAATGAATACATGAAAAACAAACATGTTCAGAGGATGGCGTGAAAAATATCGTAGATTTAAATAGGTGCAAGTAAATATGAAACAAGAGGGAGAAACTTTTCTTTAAGGGTTAGAGAAAAAGAGGGGACAAGATTAAAAGTTGATTTCAAGTGAGCCAATAGGATTAGAGGTTGATGAGAAAGTGCATCAACCAAATTGGAATATTAAAGAGGCTCCAACAATTGAAAGTTGATGAGCAAGTGCTTCAATCATTGAAACAAAATTGAAGAGAAAGAAATTCAATAATTGAAGTTTGATTAGAAAGTGCAATAGCAACTGGAATGATGGAGAGGATGCAATCCAATCATTGAAAGTTGTAGAAAAGTGCTTCAACAAACTGAAAATTGGTGACAAGTACATCAATAAGAGTTGAAGAGAATGTGCTTTAACAAATTGGAAGGTAGAGTCTGATATGGACACCATTGTACCGTATAAGTAAATGTCATTCTCCATATCAAGTTGTTGGTAAAATAATCAAACATCTATTGATAATTACGTATGTCTATTGGAAATACTCTTTAACTTGATTGATCATGCGGCGATTCATTGAAATTGTGATTGAACTCACTAATTGAATGTTAACTGTAATTAAATAATACTCCCTCCGTCTCATTTTATATGGCACCTTTTGACTTGTGTTGCGGACTTGGTCACAATTCCAACGAACCGTGCGGCCTAGCAAACTTCTTTCTCTAAGTTGTTAGTCAGCCTGTTCCTAACGCTTAGCAAAGTATTGCAAATATAAGCGAAAGGACTTATGAAGGAACTTGGACTCTTGATGAACAAAGAAAGAACTTTGTATTAGCTCTCAAAGGCTTACACTGCTTGATTGCTTACTTGCTTGATGCCAAATGAAAGAATGGAAGGGGTATTTATACTACTCCACCTCCTCAATGGACGACTAATATCTATTTGATCTAACGGCTACAATTGAGTGTCTTAAACACTCCACAAAAAATATCTAAGATATTTACAAGGATAGATTTCTCTACATCTATCTACAAGGTTCTTGAACCTTCCAGGCTGCTCCTCTAAGTTCCACACATCTCTAGAGAATTCCGGAGCCTTCCAGATTACTGTGGATGTTCCTAGATGATTCTAGACTATTCCTTGGGCATATTTTCCGGCAAAATTGAGCGGTGCATCCCAATCTCCCTCACTCAATGTGGCGACGTCCTCAGCGCATCCCTCTTGTATGCCTTGATTATCTCCTTGTAGTCACGTAAAACAAGCTCATGTTCCCAACTTGCTTCGCTGTCGGGAGATCCTTTCCATTTTACAAAGTACTTGATGTAACTTGGATGGCTCGCGTCTCGGAATAACTCGGTGCATAAGAATTTCCTCAACTTCTTGTTAAGGCACCGTAGTAATGGCTGTAGGTGCTCTCTTTTGATTTATCAAGGCTTGGATCATCCTCATCTTTATGATACGGCTTCAACAGACTTGCATGAAAAACAGGATGCATCTCCAAGTGAAAAGGTAAAGTCAAGCGATAGGCTAGCTTACCGATGCGTTTCTCGATGGGAAACAACCCTTCATAGCGCCTTACTAGCCCTTTGTGCACCTTTGCGAACCTTCGACTTTGATGAGGAAGGAGCTTCACCATAACCAAATCACCTCCCTCAAACTAGGGGTGGGTTCGTAAAATCAAAAATCGAAAACCGAACCAAAACCGATCAAAAAATACCAAAAAAACTGCACCATAAAAAATCAAAACCGAACACAAAAAACCAAACCGAACTGAACCGAACCGATTTTGTGCGATTTTGGTTTTGATTTTGGTCTTCTAAAACCGAACTGAACTGTCAAAAATTGATTTTGCTATACTCGTCGTTTATACTTTATAGGCTACATGGCTAAGAAGGAAAGTCTTTCTTGTTGCACGAAAGAGACATAGATTTGAAGCTTTCAAGGAGAAGTCTTCTGGCTACTGTCACCTGCAACTAATTGATACTTCAAGGAGTATTTGATAATCGTTCGATAATTTCTTTTGGCTATACACAATTGACTTGAACCTTCCAAGGAGTATTTGATATTTGTTTTTCTAGAACATATGTTTGCAATTTTCTTGGTGATAATTGTAGTTCTTATATTGTGATAATTGTACTAATCCAAACTTTACTCTTTACCAATTGTTTAGCATATCTATACAATGATATGTCTTTACCCAACGTATTATTTTACTTAAAAAAATTATTTTTAAAAACCAAAAAATCGAAAAAACCCGAAGATTGAACCGAAAAACCAATGGTTTACTCTTTTTTTTGGGCAAAACTGAACCGAACCGAACCGAACCGAACTGCCAAATTACCTTCCGTTCTGTCTTTGGTTTTAGGCAAAAATCGAACCGCAAAAACCGAACCCACCCCTATCTCAAACTCCATATGCCTCCTCTTAGCATCGGTCCACTTTTTCATCTTCTTTGCGACCTTTGCTAGGTATGCCCTTACCAAGTCGGACTATTCATGCCATCCCTTGGCAAACTTATATGCTGCAAGATTCGACCCTTTGTAACCAATGGCCATAGTTTGTGGCGTTATTGGTTGTTTCCCCGTTGCTAACTCAAATGGATTTGACCCAGTTGATTCACTCTTTGCAGGTTGTCCGAAAACTGGGCGATGTCTAGGAGCTTGGCCCAATCCTTTTGGTTGGCACTGACATAGTGCTTCAAGTACAGTTCGAGCAAAGCATTCACCCTTTGGGTTTGACCATCAGTTTGTGGGCGAAAGCAAGTAGAAAAGTTGAGCTCGAACCCCATGATTTTGAAGAGCTCCGACCAGAACCTTCCAGTGAAGCGAGTGTCCCGGTCGCTGACTATTGTCTTTCGGTATGCCCCAATATTTCATCACATGTTTAAAGAACAGTCTCGCAAGTGTTCATACAAGTCCCGACCAAGTTCAATTTTAAAGAACAGTCTCGCAACATCCTCAACATTGAACTTGGTAGGGACTGGTATGAACACTTCGTATTTGCTGTAACTGTCCACTACGACCATAATGTTGCTGCATCCTTTGGACTTTGGTAGGCATGTGATGAAATCCACGAAGGTACTTTCCTATGGTCCCTTGAGAATCGACAATGGCTGTAATAGACCAGGAGCGGGACGTTGTTCCACCTTGTCCTGCTGGCACACAAGACAAGTCTTGACATAGAACTCCACATTGTCTCTCATCTGGGGTCAATAATAAGCTCGCTTGATGAGTGCCATCGTTTGTCGAACTCCGAGATGACTAGCCCACCTCGAATCATGGGACTCCTTGACGATCTCCTTTCTTAAGCCCCTCCATCTTAGCACGTATACTCTATCTCCTTTGGTTATAAGCATCCTATCTTCAAGCCAAAATTGGCGCATCTTCCCCTGACTTGCCAGATTCATCAAACTCTTGGCTTGTGGGTCTTGCTCTAGTCCCTCCTTGATATGATCAACCAAAGGGAAATCGGGCTGGTGATGGAGGCGAGTTCGGCCTTTATGTTGAGTGCATCGGCCATAACGTTACCTTTCCCTTGTTTGTACTCCATCACGAAGTTGAACTCTGCCAAGAAGGCCGACCACCTTACCTGCTTTGGTGTTAGCTTTTTCTACTTAAGGAAGTAACTTGTGGCGACATTATCAGTCTTTACCGCGAACTATGTGCCTAATAGATAATGTCTCCTCATTCTCAGGCAATGTACCACGACTGTCATCTCTTTCTGTTGGATCGTGTATCATTTCTCTACCTCGTTAAGCTTACGACTCTCGTAAGCCACCGGTGACCCTCTTGCATCAGGACTCCTCCTAAGGCGAAGTCTGAGACATCAGTCTGTACCTCATATGGTTTGGTGTGGTCGGGTAAGGCCAATACCGACTCTTGGACCATGGCTTCTTTAAGCTTCTCAAAAGCTGCTTAGCACGTCTCATCCCAATTTTATGTTCAGTTCTTCTTCAAAAGGTCGGTGAGGGGAGCGACTATTGTTGAATAGCCCTTTATGAATTTTCTGTAATAATTGGCCAATCCAAACAAGATACAAAGTTCTGGTACCTTCTTTGGTGGCTCCCATTCTTGTATAGCACGTTCCTTGGACTCGTCCATCTGTAGCTTGCCCTCTCCAACGATGTGGCCCAAAAAGGTGACGTCTTGCTAAGCGCAGGCACATTTCTCCTTTTTCACATACAACTCGTTCTCTCTAAGCACTTGGAAGACTCACCTTAAGTGATTTATATGATCTTCCAAAGTGTTGCTGCACATGACAATGTCATCTAAGTACACCACCACAAATTTGTCCAAGAACGGTTGTAGGACTCGATTCATAAGGGTGCAAAATGTCACTAGAGCATTTGTGAGTCCAAGAGGCATCACAAGAAACTCATACAAACCATACCTCGTGACATAGGTTGTTTTTGGTTCGTCTCCCTCGGCGATTCCCACTTGATATTATCCGGATCGTAGATTTAACTTGGTAAACCACTGGGCTTGGCCAAGCTGATTGAAGAGATCAGCAATGACTGGAATTGGGTGTTTGTTCTTCATCATGATCTTGTTGAGCGCCCGGTAGTTAATGCACAACCGAAGTGATCCATTATGCTTCTTCTGAAACAAGACCGGGGCTCCATAAGGTGCTTTTGATGGATGAATGTACCCCATGTCTACGAACCCCTTCAATTGCCTCCTTAATTCTTCAAGCTTAGGAGGCACCATGCGGTAGGGCACTGCCACTGGCGAGGTGGCACCACGTACGAGCTCTATTTTGTGATCCACCTCCCTCTTTGGTGGTAACTTCTTCGGCAGCTCGGGCGGCATGACATCCTTGAATTCCTCCAAGATAGGAGTAATTCCTTGAGGAAGGTCTTTGGTGGAAGGAATTGGTGCTTCCTTTTTCAAGGCAACAAGGTAGGTTGGCTCCCTCTTCTTAACTCCTTTGGAAAGTTGCATTGTCGAAGTCTGCTTTTCTCGGAGTCGGGTCTCTTGTTCTAGCGGTACTAGATGAGTGTTGCCTTCTTCCAAGGTCCATATCGCATTTGCAAAGGGGATGGGCATGACCTTGACTTGGTCCATGAACTCCATACCCAAAACAATTGGATAGTCATCCATGGTTATAATGGAGAAATCTATGGGGTTGTTCCAATCTCCTAATCAAACTTTCACATCTCGGGCAACTCCAAAGGTGGCCGTGGGTTCAGCATTGGTCCCTTTGAGCCATCTGCATCTTCTTTCGTACTGGATGCCCAACCTTTTGGCTTCTTCTATTCTGAGGAAGTTGTGCTCAGCTCCCGTGTCAACTAGTGCCTTCACGGTGTGTCCTCCGATCTTGGCTTCCACGTACAATCTTCATTTCTTCCCGGTGTTGGGTACTTCCACCTTTGCCTTGATTGAGTTTAGGAGTTGTAAGGTTCCTATCTTCTCCTCTTCCCGATCTTGCTCCTCGATTAATGCTGAGAGTTTGTCCCTCTTAATTCATTCACGCGCTCTGTGTGGCCTTTCACAAAAGAAGCAGTTAAGCGGGGGTCTCTCACCGGCGTGGTATACCTTGAGTCCCTTTGCCTTATCGGTTGTCTCCTTGCCTCGATGTTGTTCTCCCGCACTCTTTCCCTTGCTACCCTTATCCTTGGGTTTAGGCTTCTCCGGTTTCTTGAACTCGATAAGGGACTCGACAATGGAAATAACTGTGGTCAGGTCTTGGGCTCCCCGTCTTTGGATCTTGAGTCTAGCCCACTGCTGTAATCCATCCATGAAGGCAAAGAAAGCTTCTTTTTCAGGGTAATTAGGGATCTCAAGAAGTACCTTAGTGAATTCCTTTACGTACTCCCGTATGTTTCCCTTGTGTTGAAGTCTCCTTAGCTTTCCCTGGCCTCCTCTTCAACATTGCTTGGATATAATTGCTTCTTGAGTTCACTCTTGAACTCCGCCCAAGTGTCAATTGAGAACGTGCCTCTTTCGATGTCCCTTTGTCTCCTTCACCACAACATCGCGGTGTCCTCGAGGTACAGACATGCCATATCTAACTTTGGCGCGTCGTCAGTGATGGCTCGTGCCCTGAAGTATTGTTCCATACTCCACACGAAATTATCTAGTTCCTTTGCATTTCTAGACCCTTTGAAAGTCTTGGGGTCATAGAATACCCATTCTAGAGGGGGCAATCCTTACCTCGGACGTAGACGGAGTTCCTTGGGCAAGAGCCCTCTTGCACAGGCTAAGGACCTCCTCAGTGCTTTCCAGCTTGCGCAAAAGCTTCCCTAGCTCTTTCTGGACCGAAGAAATCTCAGCCTTGTGAGACTCTTCCATGGCCTTAACGCTGTCGAGACATTGGGCCAAGACTTGATTCATGGTGGTTTGCATCTCCTCTCACAACTCCTCCATGCCCTGTTTGACCTCCTCGAACTTCTATAGCCCGTCGGCCATCGCCAACTCCACCTTGGCTAACCGTGTCTTGAAGTCTCCCATGGGTTCCCTCGATCGAGATCTCTGGCCTTTGGATTTCTTTTCGACTACCTTTCTTGCTTGGGTAATCTCGCTTCCGCCTTCCATCTCCCTTGGATGTTCTAACGGTCTTCAACCTTTGCTCTAATACCAACTATCACGGGCTTGGTCGCAATTTTAACGAACCGTGCAACCTAGCAAACTTCTTGCTCTAAGTTGCTAGTCAACCTGTTCCTAACACTTAACAAAGTATTGCAGATATAAGCGAAAGGACTTACGAAGGAACTTGGACTCTTGATGAACAAAGAAAGAACTTTGTATTAGCTCTCAAAGACTTACACTGCTTGATTACTTGCTTGCTTGATACCAAATGAAAGAATGGGAGGGGTATTTATATTACTCCACCTCCTCAATAGACGACTAAGATCTATTTGATCTAACGACTACAATTGAGTGTCTAGAACACTCCACAAAAAATATCTAAGATATTTACAAGGATAGATTTCTCTACATCTATCTACAAGGTTCTTGAACCTTCCAGGCTGCTCCTCCAAGTTCCACACATCTCTAGAGAATTTCGGAGCCTTCCAGATTACTGTGGATATTCCTAGATGATTCTAGACTATTCCTTGGGTAGATTTTCTGGCAAAATTGAGCGCTGTGTCATACTTGGCACGGTGTTTAAGAAAAAAAAAGGAAAACTTTTAAAAGTTGTGGTCTTAAATTATTCTTAGATAATTGTGTAAGTAAGAATCATTTCATTAAGAGTGAAAAAAGTAATTTTAAATGTAAATTGTTTCCGCAACCACCAAACGCCACACCAGCAACGACCATAAATCAGCAGCAAATCCACCACAAATCAACCCCCATTTTCGACCCTTTTCCGGTCACCATCGGCGACTAGCAAACCCGACGGAAACAACCACCCAAATCTATTCACAAAATGCGACGGAAACCACCCCTTGACGCAATACCAAACGACCCCAAACTAGGCACTCTGGCGAACACCACTGGTGAACAACAACTCCAACACACCTCACTGTTTTCCCTAATTTTCGGCTGATTGTCGAAGTTCTTGCTTCACTGCTCTCGTCACCGATTTCCTGTCACTGTCAAACAAGTACTACACAAATCTATCTGAGAAATCTCTCTCAGGGTGAATCATCTCTAAAAGATTTCATCAGTTAACGGTCAAGGCGAATTCGAATCTACGACAACATTTTCTCCTGAATCTTCTACTGGAGTTGCTATTGCCTTTTTCTTTCGACCTTTTACACCTCCTTTCGATCTCCATTTTCCAAGGATCCGCTTTCACAGATTCTCAATATTCCACGATTTCATCCTTCCCCGCAAGTAGGAAATCAAGATATCGATCAATATCTTGGTGAACTCTAATCCTTGACTATTGTTTCCTACACCACTTCATTTTTTGATATTATTCTTGATTCTTTCTCACTAATATTGTGGCTACCTATTATTCTTGATTATTTCTGACTATTATTGTGTATTGACTTGTTTATTTCTTGTTTACTATTATTGTGCTTCATCCACCCACTTGCTTTTTATATTGTGATTAGTAAGTAGTATACTGTATATTCCCTGTGCTGTTTGTTGGGTTGCATAGTTTTCACTAGAGCGCTTCCTGATCTTAATAGCTTAGTAGTCTATTACTTCTTAAGTTTAGCGGCGTCAAGATCAAATGATAGACTAGGGTTATGTCATCGGTTGGGGTTGGGGTCGGGGTAAGGGGTAGGTGGTGAGCGAGTCATGGGCTTATGTAAGTTAAGGATAGTGTTGTGGAATATAGGATCACTAACAGGGAAAATCCATAAAGCTAGTAAAATATCTTAAGAGGAGACATATCAATATAGTGTGTGTTAAAGAGACCAAATGAGTGGGTACCAAAGCTCGGGACGCGGATGGGTTTAAGATGTGGTACTTGGGTGGTTCTAGGGATAAAAATGATGTAGGTATCCTAGTAGACGAGGACCTTAGGGATTATTTGGTTGAGGTTAGGAGAGTTAATGATAAGATGATGCTTATCAAACTCGTGGTTGGTAGGCATGTAGTGAATGTAGTTAGTGCGTATGCACCCCAAGTAGGCCTAGATGAGGAAGTCAAAAGACTCTTTTGGGAAGATTTGGATGAGGTTGTGCGAGGAATACGGGAGACAGAAAAAATCTTCATCGGGGGTAACTTTAATAGGCATATTGGGGCAACCACTAGCGGGTTTGAAGATATTCATAGAGGCTTTGGTTTTGGGAGAGGAATGGAGATCAGACGTCTCTCCTGGATTTTGCCAAAGCCTTTGAGTTTGTTATTGCTAACTCATGTTTCTCGAAGAGGGAAAACAACTTGATTACCTTCTGTAGCACAGTAGCTAAGACTCAAATGGATTACCTACTTCTCCGTAAGGGTGATAGAAGTCTATGTAAGAATTGCAAGGTTATTCTGAGTAAAAATTTTTCCACTCAACATAGGCTTCTAGTGATTGGTTTAGAGATCAAGAGAGAAAAGAAGAAGAAGGTTATTTATGCCCAACCGAGGATTAGATGGGGATGCCTTACTCCTTCCCTCTCCCAAGAGATGGAAGAAAAGTAAACTTAGAGGCTTGGAGTAGTGGCGGAAATGTGAACAATACGTGGGACAATACTTCTGGTTGCATCAGAAAGGTAGCTACCGAGGTACTATGGGTTTTGAGAGAGACCTTTGGTGGACATTAGGGTGATTGGTGGTGGAATGAGGAAGTTCAGGCCAAAGTGAAAGATAAGAAAGTGGCTTACATGAAGTGGTTAGAGTGTAGGGATGAAGAGGAAAAGCGAATGCTTAAGGAGATATAAGCCGACTAAGTCGGTAGCAAAGATGGCGGTGACAAGTGCTAAGACAACAACATTTGAGTGCTTATATGAGGAGGTAAGTGATAAAGGTGGGGATAAGAGATTGTATAGGCTCGCTAAAGAAAGAGAAAGGAAAGCTCGCGACTTGGACTAGGTGAAGTGCATCAAGGATGAGGAGGGTGAAGTTTTGATGGATGACACTTCCATTAAACTTAGGTGGCAAGTTTACTTTCATAAACTCTTAAATAAAAAAGGAGATAGAAATATTGAGTTGGGTGAGTTGGCACTCTTCGAAAGTCATCAAGATTTTGGTTATTGCAGGCGGTTCAGAGTTGAGGAGGTTAAGTAGGATAAAGAGAGGGAGGGCGGTCGGACCCGATGAGTTTTGGGTAGATTTTTGGAAGAACATGGTCAAGGATGGCGTAGAGTGGTTGACTAGACTGTTCAACGCCATTATGAAGACTGGCAAGATGCTTGATGAATGGAGGAGGAGTATAATGGTCCCATTGCACAAGAATAAGGGTTATATTCAAACTGTAACAATTACAGGGGTATCAAGTTGTTAAGTTACACTATGAAGGTCTGGGAGAGTGGTGGAGATAAGGGTGAGAAAAGTAGTGTCTATCTCAGAGAATCAATTCGAATTCATGCCGGGACGGTCGACTACTGAAGTAATTCATCTTGTTCGAAGATTAGTGGAAAAATATAGGGAAAGAAAAAAGGACCTTCACATGGTGTTCATTGATCTCAAGAAGTTCTATAACAAAGTTCCGAGGGATGTCCTATGGAGGTGTCTAGAGGCAAAAGGTGTCCCAATGACATGTATTGGGGTGATAAAAGATATGTACGCTGGAGCCAAAACTCGGGTAAGAACGGTGGGAGGACTCAGAGTATTTTCCTGTTGAGATGGGACTTCATCAAGGATTTGTGTTGAGCCTTTTCATGTTTGTCTTAGTGATGGATGAGTTGACGTGATCTATCCCGGAGGAGGTTCCATAGTATATTCTATTTGTAGATGACATAGTACTGATTGATGAGACTTGGACTAATGTTAATTATAGGTTGGAGGCTTGGAGACATGCCTTGGATTCCAAAGGATTCAAACCAAACAGGACCAAAACAGAATACTTGGAGTGCAAATTCAGTGTTGCAAGTGATAAAGCAAACATTGATGTGAGGCTTGCCACTCAACCTATCCCCAAGAGGGATAACATTAAGTATTTGGGATCCATCATCTAGAGTAGTGGCGATTTGATGATGATATCACACATCGTATTAGGGCAGCATGGACTAAATGGAGGCTTACCTCTGGAGTATTGTCTGACAAGAAGATACCACCTAAACTTAAAGGTAAGTTTTACAGAATGGTGGGTAGACTATCTTTGCTGTATGGGGTGGAGTGTTGGCCAATAAAAAATGCACATATTCAGAAGATGCATGTCCCAAAGATGAGAATGTTGAGATAGATGTGTGGTCACACAAGGAGGGATAAGATTAGGAATGAGGCTATTTGATAGAAGCTAGAGGTGGCCTCGATGCTGATAACATGAGGAAAGCGAGACTTCGATGGTTTGGACATGTGCAAAGATGGAGTACCAATGCACTTGTTAGGAGGTGTGAGAGGTTGGTTCTGGGAGTTACAAGGAGGGGTAGAGATAGACTGAAGAAGTATTGGGGGGAGATGATCAGACAAGATATGACGAAACTGGATCTCACTGAGGACATGACCTTAGATAGAAAAGAGTGGAGGTTACGAATTAGAGTAGCAGACTAATTGGTTGGTAGGGTTATGTGGATGTCTGGCCTTGAGGGTTATGTGTTGTCATTATCTACTTCTATGAGGTAGTGGTAAGGTCCGTGTACATTCTAACCTCTCCAGACCCCACTTGTGGGATTCCACTAGGTATGTTTTTGTTGTTATACATTATTTTCAATGAGAGTTGGTGACATTCTTTTTGGGACAGACAAAAAAGGAAAGGGTGCTACATAAAATGTGACAGAGGGAGTGTTATTTATCAATATTAGTGACTTTATTTCATATATGTCGGGAAATAATCAAACATTTAATGTTAATTAAACACATATGTTGAAAATACTTTTTAACTTGATTAATTATGTAGTGATTCATTGAAATTGTGATTGCACTCGCTAATTGAATATCAAATTGCAGTTAAATAACATTATTTACTAGTATTAATGACTTCATTCCATATATGTTATGAAATAATCAAACATCCATTGATAATTAAACATGTTTGTTGGAGATATTATTTCACTTGATTGATCATGTAGTGATTCATTGAGACTGAGGTTGAACTTACTTCAATGTTAATTATAGTTAAATAACATTATCTATCAGTAATAGTGACTTCATTCTATATATACGTGTTGGGGAATAATCAAATATCTGTTGATTGTTAAACACATGTTGGAAATGCTATTTAACTTAATTGATCATGTAGTGATTCATTGAGATTATGAATGAACTTACTACTGAATGTTAATTATAACTTAAATAACATTATTTATTAGTATTAGTGATTTTATTTCATATATGTTGTGAATTAATCAACCATCTGATAAATTAAATACATTTGTTGAAAATACTCTTTAACTTGATTGCCCATTTAGTGTTACATTGAGATTATGATTGAACTCACTAATTGAATGTTAATAGTAGTGTCATGACTCAAACCTAGTGCCTAGGTGTGACACAACGAATGGGGAGCCCGAAGGAACCCTAAACAAGCCTCTAAGAATAAGTAAACACATCCTTGGTTGCAGAAGCATATAGCAAACATCACACAATACAAGACTAAGAGAATCAGGGCTTTGGACTCAAATTATGGGGATAGGAAAGACATAGGAATTTTCACCATCAAATCACAAGCAAAGACAAGGGGAGGGTAAGTAGGACCCAAGCTATGGGGAAATAGGGGCTTAGGAAAGTCATTACATGCCATCAACAATCAACAATACATACAAGGGATAGGGATTAAAAGAAGTCTTCATAAATACATAAGCATCTCAAAAGGCAAGCACTTCACAATATCCAACAATATCTCTAACATGAGTAGAATGGGGACCAAGACATCTCCCCGGCTCACCCTCAAGAGTAAATATCCAAAAGTAACAAGTCTTAACATAAGAGTGGATGAAAGTGGTTGTTATCCCCAAAATTAATGACTCACCAATAGCAATCTTCAACCCAACGTACTAGCCACGAGGAGGTAGATGAATAGGAGCTACGATCCCTACATGGTTAGATCATGCAGATGAAAAATATGCATTAGTACTTGAAATATACTAAGTATGAGGAGTGCAATGCAATAGGATGACATAATCCATAAAGAGACAAGATGCATAATCATATACAACAAATATAAGCTCAATATGACATGCATGATCAATGCATAAGTCAAAACATGCATAGAGAATAACCAAATCACATGACATATCATACAAATGTGGGAAGGGAACATGTAAGACCATGTGAGCTACTACATGGAATCTAAATGTTCACTCCACATCAGAAAATGAGTGGTCTACTTTGCCAAGGTAAGCCATACCCTTATCTTACGACATAACCTTTTCGATGGTGTTACATGATATTCTTACCTTACGACATGACCTTTTTGGTTGATGTACATGATATTATTACCTTCGACATGAATTTTTTGGTAGGTGTTAGGAGATATCCTTACCATACGACATACCTTTTTTGGTAGGTATTAAAAGATATACTTACCTTATGGCATGGCCTTTTCGGTTGGTGCAAGCCCATTTAGGGAGTCAATAGAACAAACCTATGGTGGTACATAGTTTAGGGACAATAGAAGTCTACCAAGGTCCTCTCAAGGCTAGGTCAACAATCCCATGGAATACTTAAGTCATAATCATAGTCATAAAATGAATAATCTCATATTATCATCACAGAGTAGCACATCAAAACCAAAGCTTCATATCATCAAAGAAAGGGCTTCATATCATTCATAACCTTCATAACATTCTCATGAACTCATAGCATACTTATTAGCCCTTCAACATTCACAACATTCATAACTTACATATCATGCCATAAGAATTTCATCATCATAAGAAGTTTGTTACATAACTTTAGTCAAAACATGGTGGATCTATGTTCATATGCTTAAAATCATAAAATACAAGAGTATAGGACATGAATGAGTAAAACATGATCATTTTTAGAAGTCATTCGAAGAAACCTACCATCATAATAATAAAACCCCAATTTGGGTATTATGAAATCCATTCAAAAATCCATAACCTTTCATAGTTTTTTAAAGATACCCTAGCATGCATATTGAAAATATCATAAAACCATTCATAGTATTAAATCTCAATGGTGTTCATGCATAATCAAATCATTACTTGACAAGTATCCAACTCAAATCATTACTTGACAAGTATCCAACTCAAATCATTACTTGTAGTGAAGAACCCATGGATGGAAGACCCAAATACCTTAAACCTTGAAATTAATAAAGGAGACATGAAGGAATCACTATAGTTCTTGAACTTCAATGGAGGCCTTTGAGGATTGAGGAAAAGATTGAGGGATTTTGGTGAGGATTTGGGAGGATTTTGGGAGTGTTTTAGAGTGAATTAGGGCTAAAAATGGCTGAATGTTTGAGGAATATTATCTATAAGGGTGTTGGGTTATGACCCAATTGCCCTCACTTGAAATAGAAAAAGTTCGGAAAATTTTGAATTGTGAGGGAAAAGAGGCGCATCGTGCCTTGGGTTCTGCTCAGTTCATTTTTGCGCGAAGTTCAATTTTTCCCTGTTTTGACCTAGGAATGAGTTTCGACCATTTTGTACTATCCGGGAACAAGTTCGCGATGAAGGTAAGTCGCACACTCTTCAGGTTAAGGCAAAATTAGTCAAAATTATTTTTTGACACGGTTGACTTAAAAGTTGAAAGCAACCCTTTTCGTACACAATTTTGCTTCTTGAAAATGAATTTGAAGTCATATTTGCCAAAAGACGCACAAAGTTTATGATATTCAAGAAATACACCATAAGGACATTTTGAATTGCGTTGGAGGTGTTACAATATCTCCCCCATGGGAACATTTGTGTTCGAATGTGATGGAAACATACTTAAGAAGAGTTATTAGACAACTTTCAGCCTACATAATTGCATCAATGCAACTTAAACATCATTTTCATAAAAATCTCAAACTTATGCATAAAAAATCATCAAAACTTGTCACTATAAGTATATATGCATACAACATGACATAGAAGGGCTAAATCACTTGACTTGACACCTTAGAGAGGATTAGTTTAATACCTTAGGCTTGAGTAGAGTGGAAAAGATAAGGATACCACTTCTTCATGTCCTCTTCAACTTCCCAAGTGGCACTTTCGACTTGTTGATTTCTCCAAAAGACTTTGATGATGCTACATCTTTGTTCCTTAACCTGTTTACTTGCCTATCCAATATTTCCACCGGAACGTCTTTATATGTCAAGTTCTCTTTCACAAAACCTACAACTTCTAAAGGCACTATAGAGTTTGGGTCACCTACACACTTCCTCAACATAGACACATGAAAGACCGGAGAATCATACTCATCTCCATAGGAACTCTAACTCATAAGCAGCCTTACCAATTCTCCTCACGATCCTATAAGGTCCTCTATACCTAGGGCTCACTTTCCCATCTTGCCAAACCTAACCACACCCTTCATGGATGAGACCTTCAAATACACCTAAACATCAACACTAAACTCAAGATCCCTTCTCCTCACATCGGAGTAGGACTTTTGCCTACTTTGAGTTGTCTTCAATCTCTCCCTTATTAACCTCACCTTCTCCAAAACTTCCATGACCAAGTCTAAACCTATCAAAGCCATTTCCCCCACTTCAAACCACCCAACCAGAGATCTACAACATCTACTATATAAAGCTTCAAAGAGGGCCATTTTGATGCTAGAGTGATGGTTATTATTGTAAGCAAACTCAACAAGTAGAAGATGCTCATCCCGACTACTTTTAAATTCAAAAACACAAACCCTAAGCATATCCTCAAGAGTTTGAATGGTTCTTTCGACTTGACCATCCGTTTGTGGGTGAAAGGCCGTGCTAATCTGGACTTTAGTACCAAGGCCTCTTTGGAAAGATCATTAAAAGTATTAAGTAAATTGACCACCACGATCTGAAATGATTGACAATAGAACTCCATGCAATCTAACCAACTTATGGATATACAACTTAGCATAATCTTCGGCACTATAGGTTGGCATAACAGGTAAGATGTGAGCTGATTTTATCATTTTATCAATAATGACCCATATGGAATCAAAATGCTTTTTGGTCTTAGTCAAACCAATCACAAAATTCATGTTGATCTCTTCCCACTTCCAAGTAGGATTCTCTATGTCTTGGGCTAGGCCACCCGGCCTTTGATGTTCGACTTTGACTTGTTGGCGATTGTGACATCCGACTACAAACTTTGCAATGTCTTATTTCATACCACCCCATAAATACACTTCCCTTAAATCCCTATACATCTTTGTGGAGCCAGGGTGAATAGAATAGGATGCACTTGACCGCTTTTCTGCACGTCTTTATATAGCTTCCTCTTTTACTACATTAGGTGATGACTCTTTGCTCCGCTAATCTGATCCGATGATACACAAAAATATCCATCATGTCACCTTCCTGTCAGTGTTTTAAGGCTTTAGGCTCTGCAACTTTAGGAAGTAACCTATGCACTTCGTCGAATCATTGAGCATGCCTTGTGATATCAAATTTGACCACCTTCCTTACTTGACTTGGAACCTTGATTGCTGCATAGATAGGTGATCTCCTTGAGTGTTTGGCAGATCACCGAGTATGTCAGCGACACTACTGTTCTCCGCCTTTTTGCACTTTTACCCACTATCCAAGATCTCACCAAGTATTATCCACTTGTGTACTTTTAATCCTACTTCCTGTCATAGCACCTGCATATTTGCTGGATGTTAGAATTAATAGCACACTAAGGGCAATGTTTCCTTGCAATTTATATCTAAAACGAGTCTGAAATATGGCCACATCAACAACCCCAACTTAAGCCTTTTACTTTCCCTCAAGAAAATCAAACATCAATCTATCCAAATTAGAGATTGTCTATAGGGCCATAGGGAGAAACACATATATCTTCACCTTTTTCATCCCTTCTAGAAATTCCACAAACCACTTATGTGACTTTGAATCCTCCAGAGATGACTAAGGAGTAATCAAAAAATGGCTATGCTCAGATATGCTCTTGTAGTTGCTAATCATTGCTCAAAAACATCACCATTTTCCCTCACGCCAAAGAAGAACTTTGATGCTCAAGATTATGCCATTGCTTTGTAGATGATCTCTTCAACTCTCACTCTCTCAAATGAGAAATAGCATGTAAGATTCAACCCATAGGCTTGCCTTTATTCTCTAGTGGAGGTCATTTGATTTTCTTCCAAACTAGGATCCCTAAGGACTTTGCTCAGACTGTAATGTAGCGTAAAGGTCGGGTAGGATAACGTATGGTCAATAGTGGCTTATCTCTCCTTAAATTCTACATATTCTTTTCAAGCACAAAGATTCTTTTGGTTCCCTTTTCATTCATCTCATTTTTGACATCTCTTTTGCTTTTGATTCATCATCTGAAGTGTCTCCCTTTTGAATTTTTTTCACAGCAAGACTTTTCTCTCTTTTTTGGAGAGTCTTCAATTTTCAAGCTTTTGTTTCTCACTTTTTATTTTCATTCCTTTCTAGGACACCTCGATGTCTTTCTTTTATTCTTGCCCCTCTTTTTCTGACTCTTTCATGGAAGACACTTCCTTCTTCCTACTAACATCCCCAACTTAGCCTTTGGCCACTGCTCTAACTTTCAAGCTCGAGGAGAGATTGGAATGAAACAAAAAGGAATTGTCTTTCACAAACATGAGTCAAGTTTACAAGTTTTCCAAAGAAGAGATCAAGGCTCAAAAGGGCTTCACTAAGGCTTTATTTCACTTCCAAGGGATGTCACTGTGGTAAAATTAGACTAATGGAACCAAAGAAGGCCTAAGGTCCTCTCCTAATTCAGAATTAACCAAGTTACTCCTCAAAACAAACTGAGCAAAGTCTAGACAATGCAATACAATAATTTCAACAAGATAACTAATTCTACATCGGCAAAATGGCTTTGCATTCAAACAGCGGCAACACATTTGCAATTTTTCGATCATTGCATATCCATGCTCAATTGCTCATATAGTCAACTCAAGATTTCTCAAATATATTCAGGGATTGATTTATCAAGACAGGACTAATTAGTTAGTACATGTTCCTCGTCAATGGCACCATCCAAATAAAAGATATGTAACATCAATGCCCGGATTGCTATGGACTAGAGGCACGATATTATATTCCCACTCTTCTCATCTATGCATAGGGTTCACCAAAATTATGATTCAAGGACATCATTTGCAATCATTCATCCATTCAACAAGAAAAATAAAAACAAATACTAATAAAAATAAACACTACTCTATTAGAACCTAAATTAAAAGTTACTTAAAACCCAAAAAGTTAAAATCGTTTAAATATCCATCAATAACATCAACATTAAAATAAAATACCATCATTGTCTCATCAAAAATAACAACATAAATCATTTTCTCCATCATTGTCTCATCAAAAATAACAACATAAATCATCTAGAAGATATGGAATTCCTCAAACTCAGCCCCTCCTAAAAAATAAACATTTCCCTCAATGTGCAAGGGAGAACATATAGTAAGCATAAGAGAAAGTAGTGAATATGAGAATCCCCTGTCAAGTCAAATCTGTTGTGGTGGTGGTAGTGGAGCTGGAGAAGAGGTCATGAGGGCATCAATGACCTCTTCTACCGGTGTGATCTCAAGATCATTTTCGGGCCTAAAAGGCTCAGGCTCACTCATATCGAATGTACCTATCATAGACTAATCTAGACCAGATGATGCTTTCACCGCTTCCACAATCTCGTTCTACACCCCATCTAGCTCCTCCTGGTCCTCTTGGCTCTATCCACTCCTAATGTCTCCTTATCAGTCTCTGGGGTGCTCTCCTCTTGGTTTTCTTCACCGCCATCACCTAGAACATCTACGGTCAGCCCCTGATCTAGGATCATAGCCATATCCACCTTGAGTGGTGGATTTTCTAGCCCATTAAAGAATATCCTCAAATCAATGGACCGGAGGAATATCACCTACTTATTCAACTCATCATGATCGGCCTTCAAACTCGATATGTTTGTAATACCAACACCTGCTTTCTCAACCTTTAATACTCTATTCTTTAAACTGGATAACTCCTCGTGGTCGTTAATTATAGACTTAAGCCTATCGATCCTCAACTTGTGAGCCTCTATAAACCCATATTGTTTTGCCTCAGCCTTAACATATGGCTTCAAAGCCTTGGCTATAGTTTCCTCAACTAACTTAGGCACAAATGACTCAACCCTTATGGCCCGAAGATCAGTGATTTTGGCCAAGACACCAATCGCGAAAATAGTGGACCTAGTGAGTAGAGGTTGGTCATTGTGGCCTCTACCTCTGTAGATGAAACAAGAGCAGAAAAGGAGTGTAAGTAGGGGAGGAAGAAGATGTACCTGCCTCGGTGCATAGCTTTGTAGCGCCATACTCAATGGCTTCAATATCAATCATCAACACTTTATCAACCTGTTTCTTCCTAGTCTTGTCCTCTTCATCCCTCATATACTAAACCTCAATCCGTCGGATATAAGTGGATACCGATGGAGTCACCTCCATATCAGTCTTTTTGTTCCTTGAAACTTCCACTTCTTTGCATAAAGCTATAATGAGACTTGGGAATGGCAAAGAAGTTTTCTCTTGTTTTTCCCTGGAGAGGATCTCTAAGGCGATGATTGATCCAAGATTCGGCTCCTTTCAGTTCTTAATGCAACAAACTAATATGGCCTTGGCATGGCGAAGTACAGACTCATTATGAGATGGCATCAAATTGTTGTTGATATATCCAACTAAAACAACGCTGGTACGTTTAGCTCTTTCTGCTCAATGATTGTTCCCTCCTTCAACCACGAGGGAGCTGAATTTCAATTAGCAAGGCCAACCATGCTTTGATATCTTCAAAAGTTTAGACTTGCGTTAGATCTTTTAAGTAGCTCTGACTCCTGAATGTGCAGCCCAATACATTATTAATCTTATTCTCTCCACACGGGATTTGTACACGCCAAACCTCTACAACATCAAGAGGTTTTGATACAATCGGTGCCCTGCTTCTGCTCTTGGGAATGACTTGGCCATAGGCTTCATAGAATTCACACACAAGAATAGGCACATATGGGTCCTAAGGTTTTGTAGCTCTGAAAATTTTGAAATTTAATATACTCCCCAAACTTTCGAATACCGATCAATTATTCCTTCTATTGATAATTGTTTTTCCTCCATGATTTTTTGGTGCCCTTTAGCCCTGAGTCTATTAAGGAACTTTGGGGTTGTGGTTTCTTTACTTTTATGTGAGCATTGTAATATAGAGTCATGTAAGGTATTGGTTTTGGACTTGCTTTTATGCCTCGTGGGGCTAGACTCTGCTGGCAATGGTGAAGGTCTCGTGGACTTTGCTAGAACGTACTTTTGCTTGGTCATTTTGCACAACATACTCCAACATTTTTGTAAGAAGCATTGTTAATACAATCAAGTACAAGAATTGATTCTATGAGAACATTCAAAGTAGACAGGTCAATTAGACCATAAATCGTGCTCGGCGAATCGCCGTGCTGATTCGGCGGTCAGAAAGACCATCACCTGTTTGCACAAATTTCAGACTTAGGGCCACTACTACTTTCGATGACCCTCATTCTCATTCAGCAAAGTGTCGGGTTAATTCAGTGATGAAAAAGGTTCATCATTGAAAGTTGTAGTCGTCACTCAAAAAGATCAGGCAATTAAGGTGGTTTTCATGACAAGTGGATGCATCACCGAGTGCCTTAGACGGTCCAAATGACCATCGCTTGTGGTGACTGGCAAGGACCTTCATCCATTCACTCACACTTGACAATTTCACATATTATATGGATGAAATTCATAGACAAATCCACCACAACATATCAATGCATGCTTTATCATTGATTATCACTATCACATGGTCTCCATGGCTATACACTCACTCAAACGATGATTTACCCTTAAGAATGATATCATCCACTCTATCATAGGGAAAGTTCAATCTCTTAAAGGAGGTCAATGTTACTCAAACTTCTCGCATGGCTCGTAGGAGCAATCAATCTAAGCAGCAAGCACTTTTCAAGAACACAATCATATGATCATGGAATAATTTCAATAGAACACATTCAAGCATTATAACAAGTATAAAATTGGGGGAATACCCATAAACAATCCATCATTGAGCAAGAAATCCTTCATTAATGAACCTAAGCAAACTCACATACACCCCTAAATTTGACATTCATTAAATGATTCCAAAACAAACAATAAATCATTCTTACATGCAAAACAGGGTCTAAGAATACCTCTAATGATCTACCCACTCATATGTCAACAAGATTTTCAAGCCTTAAAGCATGATTATCACTTTACAAACCCTGATCAACTTCATAAGCAATGCCTCTCTTCAAAAGAATTAAAACAAGGTCCAAAAACATACCTTTTCAATAGTGAAACATGATGAAATCTTCAATGATGCCCATTGATGAATATCCTCAAACCCTTTTGTGAAAAAAAAATAAAAACAAATCAAGAGGGGGAGTTTGACATGCAAGGGATGTGAAAAGGAGGAAAGATGGATAGTGAAAAGACAGGTGTGTGAAAAGCCTTAAGCCGATCGATGAGCGTGCATATTTGGCATCACCGAACCACACCGTCTAGTAGAGTTGGCATTCCACCGAGTGTGCTAGGGAATTCCTTTTTTATAGTGAGCTTACCTTGTCTTCCACTATGAAACGCGGTAGAATTGACCATCGCCAAATGATTTTGGATATTCGTCGATTTGCCATTTCGTTCGCCAAATTTGATAGCACCTCAAGAGTCTATACTCGACTCTAAAGGCGTTCGAACTGTTAGTCGCCAATATGGCTTGGTGATATGCCAAATAATCCCACTTGGTTATCCATATCTACTTTCCACTCTGTCTTTTTTTAATTTGTCAACTCTGCATAATTCAACACCCATTATTCAAATTAGAAAGTAGCAAAATACTCATCTTGGGTTGCTCCCAAGAAGCACCTTAGTTAACGTCGTGGCACAATGTCATTCCTCTTCACTTCAAGTTACCACCGGTTGACCCATTATTGAAAATATCCCAGGATCATCTCTCGGTTTTAAAGCTTTGTGCATGTTGAAAACAACCTCCTCATCATTTACTCTAAATTTTAGATCTCTGCTCTCAACATCTACCATAGCTCATCCGATGGCTAAGAACGGCTTCCCCAAGATTATTGGCATATCCGTATCCACCTCACAATCCAAAATCACAAAATCTGTAGGGAGAATGAATTTATCCACATTCACTAACACATCATGCGAAATTTCCACTGGTCAATTAATAAACCAATCAGCCAAGAGTAGCAGTATTATGGTCATTGATGGGGTCTCCAAGCCCTATTCCTCAAATATGGCTAGGGGCATCAGATTTATACTTGCCCCTAAATCACATATAGCTTTACTGAATTTTGAGACTCCTATTGTGCATGGAATGGTGAATGCCCCTGCATCTTCCTTCTTTGCCACCAATTTTTATGTCAAGATTACAATGCAATTGTGAGACACTTTAATTGTCTTACACTGAAAAGTCCTCTTCTTTGTCACCAATTCCTTCATAAATCTAGTATACCCTGGTATTTTAATCAATGCTTGCACAAGTAGAACATTTATTGACAATGAATTAAACATAGAAAGGAATTTTTCAAACTTAGTATCCTTCTCTTTCTTCTTCAAACTTCATGGAAATAAAGGATCCACTTTGACTTAAGGTGTTTTTTGCCTCACAATTGGACTTGAATTTTTGGGGAGAGCTTTTATGACAATCGCGGCATTGTCTGTACTCTTCTCTTGCTTGTTGCTCTCGGATTGCCAAGAACTTCACCATCTTTAACCTGAGCCTCATACTTATCATCTTCAACAACAATCACATCTTTTTTTTAATCTACCTCTTTCAAGTCTTCTTTAACAACAAATGATAGTTTAGTTCCGTCAACCACTTTCCCACTATGATTAGTTATGGCTAAACACTGGTAATCATTCCCTTTTGGATTAGCCACCGTGTCACTAAGTAGAACCCCTTTTAGATGTTAATTTAGATGAGTTGAAATATTCCCAAGTTGAATCTCCAAATGCTTAATGGACACATAATGAGACGTCACAGTTTGACTCAACTAAGAAAAATCAGATTTCATCTCTTTTAGAAGTTTATCAAAGCTTCCACTTTACTCAAAATTTGGGAGAGCATAATGTCAGTTCAAGTATTCTTTTGATTAACCACTGTTTAAAAATCCTTCACCCTATCATAAGGTGGAATGAACCTATCTCCATCATGGTTTCTCCAACTTGAGGTTGATCAGTCCATGCACAACGCTATCTAAAATTGTTATTTCAACCTTGATTCCCGAGTGGCCTTGAAAAGGATGGCCGAGAACCCACTTTTTGGTTTCCCATGTAATGTGCTTCTTCATTGTAACCACCTTCAAATGGTGCACCCTCAAACATCACATCTCCGTAACATTCACACTTTTACGATTTCCTCCCATGACGTGCTTTGTCAAGAGATCAAGCAGGGTTAACATCTTAGCCATGTTCTCATCCCGTTCTTGGTCTTTAGCACGTTTCTCCATAGTTGTACCTCTATGGCTTGAAGGTACCATATGATCTCTTGTATACTATGCTCAATTAATTTTTCTCATGTCATCCAAGAGGTTACAAGCTTTAGTGAATGTTTGTGTCATTAAGCCTCCTCTTACTAACTGATCAACTACTCTTTTATTGCAGCATCAACACTCACGTAAAAGTATTACAAGAGCATATGGTCTAGAACTCCATGGTTAGGGCATTAAAGCAAGAGCTTCCTGAACCGGAGCCATGATTCATGCAACGGCTCACCTTCTAGCTTCTTGAAGTTCTCAACACTTCTTCTCAATTTTATCATTTTCGATAGGGAAAAATTTCTCAAGCATTTGAACCTCTTTGTTGTCGCCCAAGCTATGCTTCCTTTTTGAGCTAAAGCGATTATTTTAAAGATATATAATCTAACCAAGCTTAGGATCGAAATCCACACGGGATATGGTAGACTTAGAAGAATTCACGGTATTTTTGGTTAATTAACCAACTTATGGCCCTAAGGGGGGTTTTGTAACAACTATGAAAAATAATTCTAGACTAAGACAAGTGTTAAATCAGTATGAAGAGTAACTAGGGTATTGTGTTACCCATGATTTCCTAACTCGGTATTACCAGATAATCGAATTCTTTTCTAGTGTGTAGCATGTAGAACGGTAAATTAAGTTCACCAAACCCTTTGGCACAAGCGACAAGCAAATTTCACTACATGATTTAGTCCATCCCCGTAGTGTGACATTATTAACCCTTACCTACTGTTCAAATATGACCTCCCCTTTGCCCAATTCGGTTGATTAGACGAGAAACATCAATCGAATTCTCTTAATTACTTTATTTTCCTATGAATTACTACCTTGATACAGTCAGTAACACTAGGAGAGTTCTAACATTGGCCACCATTAAAAAGCATTCAATACAAAGAGAATTAGTTATTACATGCATGCACACTTTTCAAGAATTACGAATTATCCAATTTTACCTTGTTAGATATTCATGGTTCCCACAACACTACTTGTAGATTTAGCTACTCATGATCAGTATAGATGCAAGAATTATGAATTTAAATTACATAATTGAACACTTACACAAGAGAATTAAGCACAAAGAATCCAAACTCTTCACGAAGAATCACAAGACTGAAATTAAAAGATGAATAAAGTTTTACAAGTGTTTTTCTCAATCTATCTAATGTTCAATCATGCCTTTCTACTCTTTCTTTTGAAAAATAACCTATTTATGATGTTTAAGATACAAAACCAAAAAGGAATATAACTAGGTTGGCAGACTCTACTGGCATCTATATAGGACGTATAATGTTTTACGGCCCGTAGATGGGCTTTCGTGGATTGCTTCTTCAAATCTGGGGATGACTTCTATAACAATCTTCTATGACCCATATAAAGTTCTATATCCCATAGGCATGTTCGTAAACTTAACTTCAAAATAACACCCTTCACTGGAATGGTATACGAAACTAGCTTTACAGCTCTTAGAATTCTCTACGGCTCATAAGGGGTCTCATGGAACCTGTGCTTTAGAAAATTCTGCATACTTTGCCCAAATATTGTGTGAACCCTGTAATTCTACAAAACAAACATTAAAACACATCAAATCTACTAACATCGCATTGATAACATACAAAATACCAACTTTTAAGCATCAAAAGTGTTGTATTTTGACAGTACATCCACACCCCCAACTTAAAATTGTTGCTTGTCCTCAAGCGGCGGACTCAATCTATTTAAGTAGCACAACAACACATAAACCTCAATCTAATGGCATACATCACATCAAACTAAGCACAGACACCCACACCAATTTGAAAACACCTTAGATAGCTATCCAGCAAACCAAAGAAAGAAGTATTATAATGTTTATAATGTAATGCAAGTGCCCTCACAGAAAGAAGTCTCATATCTCTTCTCGCAATGAAATTTTTAGGTATAATCTTGGTATTATGAATAATCACTCACTCTCACAAAAGACATTCAAATACCGTGCCGAATACCATATGTTTGCCCCTGTAATCATGACTCTTACCTTTTGCTACTTGTACTAGGATCATTTTAGGACTTTAATGGCTTGTAGCGTAGGCTCGAGGGCTTCGGTAAGATGTTTTGGGAACATAGTGGCTAAAGGCTTGCCTTAACACTGTGTTTTACTACACTTTTTCCTTACCAACACTGTTCTTTTTAACCCCATTCTCCCTTTCTCCTATTTCAAGCTTTTTTGGGTGCTTTCTTCTCATATTTCACCTTTTTTCCTTATATTTTCACAACATTGTTCTTTTTAGGTCATTACTTAGGCATCACTCATTTTCTTGCACCCAGTACACAATTTTTTCTCCTTTTTCATGTACCACTAATTTTCCCCCTAATTTTTTGCTTACCATTACACCAGCCACCCTAAACTTAGTTTTTTGCCCTAAGTCATGGTGCATAATATCCAACTTAGGAACTAGGGCCACTTTTGACAGTACCCCTAAACGTAGACTTTTTGTCTCAATCAAGGTGCACAATGTTCAAGGAAGGACTAGGGCCAATTTCACAATTTTACATCCAATAAGGCTAGGTAACTTAGGTTTTTACAAAGAAAAGGTACATGTAAGGCTTAAACATTGGGATCAAGGGATATTTCACACATTTGATTGGTTTCTTTAGGCTAAGTGGACTATTGTGAACAACGACCTCAGATCCTTTCCTCACCAACTAACCTACAGTCTAAGTTAGAGTAACAGGTCAAGTTCTGAATTGTAATACGATATATGAATTTAGCAAAGAAAGCTCATACTCACATGGGATTGATTATGCTTTCAGCACAAATTTTCAGATCATGATTTTCATCTCAATTTTATCCTCACTTATTAGAACAAGCACTATTAACACAATTAAACATGCATGGTTTCTATCTAGACTAACTAATAAAAATTCTACCGACCGTTCCGACGCGCCCTTGACCTATTTTGATTAAGACCAAAAACATTTGTATCATTTTTCACACAAAAGCACAAAATAACATATATGTCATAGATATTAGTACTATATGCTACTAATACTACCTACACATCCTAAACATGTCGGTTCAACAGAAATCAAATATCCATAGGGAAAAGGAACACAGGCAAGAAAACCCCTATGATTCAAAATTTTTGGATAGTTATAGGCCAAGGCTACTCAGACTTTACTGAGGCCTATAACTACCCACACCCTTTCGAAAAAGAGGTGCATTGTCATCAATGCACACCAAAAATGCAAAGTAAAGCACAGGGGTCAAAGAGAGCATACCTGGGCGCCTAAGTCTCAGTCTCTACCTTGGGTTGCCTCCCAAGCAGCGCTTGATTTATTGTCATGGCACGACATGGACATCTTGGCCACTCAGACTTTACCAAGTGCCCAACCATCCTCATTAGCCGTCATGGAAGGATCAGTGGAACTCTTACCACCATGAGTAAAAACCATCTTCCATTGTTCGTTATTTTTTAGGTATTATACTGTGTTGTTGGACAATGTGCCTTTCTTATGCTGACTAAGGTAAGTTCATATTTGACCAAATTGTTGCTCCAGCCATTTGATAGAAATAAAATGAGATTAGATCTTCTGATTTATACTAGAGATGTCAAACTTAATCCCCTCAAGGTATTATCCTGAGTGTCAGCCTTCCTCAACAATTGGCCAAGCATCTCCTCAACCCTAGAGCTACTAGCACTAGTATCACGATTGTGGTGGCATGTAATGACCATTCCTATCGCCCTCTTTGCGACCCCAATCTGCATATATGTCCGGTCTCCTATACTTGTAGTAGTGACCTCCACAGTGTCTCTAGAATTAACTAGTCCTGTGTTTGCTTTATCAGCAGGTCCATGTTGGTAATATTTGAAGAAAATTCTTGCATGATCTCCTTATTTATCCTTGCCTACTCCGAATTTGTGCTGACATCACATGAGCTTTTGGTAGAAGGCCTATTCCATGGCCCCCATGCGTGATTCATCCTGGCTTTCATATCCAGCTGCTCAGCGATCTTTGCAAATAGAGCTCGGATAGCCATAACAATACATGGTTCATCAGAGATAATAGGAAGACATGAAGTCCCATAGCATCCATAGACAGATTTTTTATTCCCATTACACTCTAACAAACAAACGCAATGTTGTGTAGATGACTATGTGGATCCTCTGATGGTAGACTCATAAATAGCCCACAGTTCTGCAGCATATGAAGCAACCCACTAGAAACCATGAACTTTGTGTCAGCTGGTAGTGGCAGTAACACAATGGCTCCAGTAACATCCATTGCGATAGGGTTCAGCCGATATTGGTTCCACTGATAAGCTTCGACATTGAAGTCATGTGGTTGTGGATCAATATCCTCAAGGGGAGGTGGGTTGTCATTATTCGCATTCTCATTCTCATTCTCATGTCGGTTTAGAGTTGTATTTGTTGCATTGTTTGCATTATCTTGGGCCATCTTTCTTAGTATTCTCTAGATCTCTAGGTCAAACGGAGTCAAGGAAATGCCTCGACTTTGCCTATTAGGCATACACTACACATGTACCATGAAATAGAAAAAACACAACAAAAAGATGTAAAATGAGGGAAATAATAATTAATTCCCAAACCACTTGAACTAGACAAGTCTAGCCTTATTCCTCAAAACTGGCGCCAAAATCTTGTTGTCGCCTTAGCTACACCTCCTTTTTTAGGATAAAGCAGTTGTTGTCAAGATATATAATTTAACAAAGGTTAGGGTTGAATCCCATAGAATATAATGACTTAGAAGATTCATGGTAATTCAGGTTAATTAACAAACTTATCTCCCCAAAGGAGGGGTTTTGTAACAACTATAAAAAGTAATTCTAAACTAAAACAAGTGTTAAATCAGTATGAATAGTAACTAGGGCATTGTATTCCCCATGATTTCCTAACTTAGTATTATAGTTGTTATGGTATATAGTTGTTATGGTATATAGTTGTGTATATGCTGTATAAAAATATGAATAAAGTGTTGTATATATTTGTAATATGTTGTATGTATGTAATGTATTGTTTATAGAAATGACTTCGATAGCTCTTATGGTAATGCATTCGGGACGGTGGGATGAAAATTTTTGTTACGTTGACTACATGTTGGAGGGCGTTGTATTTGGAGAAGAATCAACCTATCTGGAATTGTATATGTTGGTTGCAAACCAAATTGGTGTTGATCTCGCTAGGTATGAAATCAAAATGGAATACAAGATTGACTCTATGGATAAACCAATTACTATACACAATGATATGGGTGTGAGGGTTTATGTTATGTTGAGGAAGACAAGTAATGATTTCAATAAGTATCCAATTTGTGCAAGCATTTTAGATAAGCATATGGTTGATACTGTTGTCGGCGCGCGAGTTGCCAATTTTTGACTTTCTAGAAGAAGTCCGGATGATGTTTGGTAGATGGAACTGTGAAAATCAAACGCAGGCAACTTATGTATTTACCCCCTCTTATGGGTAAATTTCAGGATATTCTTATGAAAAACGAAATGAAGAGTACGAGGATGACGGTAATAAATTTTTGATTTATACATATGAATAATTAATTTTTTGATCTCTATTCACAATCTGTATATTATTGTTGTTGTTTTTATTTTTTTTTATGTAGGTTGTATCCGCAAGTGCCCACGTTCACAACGTAATTGAAGAAGGGAGAACATATATAGTGTGCCTGGAAAATAAGACATGTAGTTGCGGCCGATTTCAGATTGATGAAATACCATGTGCACATGCTTGGGCTGTTTTTAAGTATAAGCATGTTGAACCAGATGATTATTGTTCCGAACTGTATAAGCCAAAAACAGTGTTGAAGACTTATGAGATACCAATCTATCCTCTTCCGGATCGGAAGGATTGGGTCATACCAGACCACATATTAGCTGATGTGGTTCTACCACCCATATATAGAAGACCTCCGGGAAGACCAAAGAAGAAAACGCGAGATAAGACATTCTCTGAAATGCTAGCAAATAAGAGCAAAAATGCATGTAGCATATGTGGAAATGCAGGTCACAACAAGCGTTCATGTAGGAATAGGCCCCGTAGTACTTAGCTTATGATTTATGGATGTTGTTTATAACTTATGGAGGTTGTATTATGGTTTGGATGTGTTTGTGTTTTGTTGGTTTGAGTTATTATTGTTTATATAAATGTCTGTTGCCTGTTTGAAAATAAGAAATGATGATTATACACTTATTGCAAAATGGTTTTTTTTGTTAGCCAGTGCAGCAGTTGAATTGTATATAAAAAAATTTGGGTTTAGTTTACATTTATATTAGAAGCCCCATATATATAATTGTACACCAATTTTATAATTATACGCGCGTATGCATGTGTAAAAACATGTCTGTACATTTTTTTTTAAATTAAACTATTATACTGTAGTGTCTCTTTAATTATACAATCCATATAGTTTATTTACCCCAAACTTTTATAACCACATACATGGACACGTTTATATATGGGGATAATTGCATTTAAAAAGAACACCTATGCAAACAATTTTATAACGTCTGGTGTAGATATTTATGAATAAATATTACAAAACTTTATACGTTTGAAATTTGTATACAGACATATAGAATGAGTACTTGTAAAAAAAATGCAACTGTATATATGTGACTGGATGTATTTATGCAATATAAAGTACAAAAATACACCGTAAATGTATTTTATCAAAATAAAATATAATCACAACGTATTCGTCATAACCACATTATACATTTGAAAATTCACAAAAAATAAACAAAATTAAAAAAACTGTATACGCTGAAGTATAGTGCAATATCTAGTATTATAACTCCAAAGAAGCATAGAAAATTGTGTTATAACTCCAAATTAATACTTGGCAAAATAATATTATAACTCCAAAAAAGCAATATCTAGTGCAAGACAATACCATGAAAAACACAGTAAATCACTTGTTTTAGACTAAATTGTGATGACTCATCGCCGCACTTTAGACCAGAAATGAGGGCAAAATCTCTACGAGTGAATCATAGAGTTGAATCATTCACATGGAGGAGAAATGCGTCAGATGAACTGCCCTGCACCTCGAACATCATAAAGGCCCTGAATATCTGGGCCTGGACAGAACACTGGTTGATATCTAATAGGTGAGAAAAACATGTAGTTTCTCGAAACCTCCTCAACTGTCTTCCAGTCAACATATTTGTCAAATCTTCCATAACGTTTGTGTTTGTGTAACACTGCATATGTTGAATGACAGAAGGATTTCCTTCCATAATATACTGGACTACCTGTTGTGAAACACAATTGTACAATTGCTCAGACAAACAAAGGTGCATATATACTGTAAAGTATAAATCTGATAAATTCATCTGCATTGAAAAAAAATGTAATGTATACAGCAGTGTATAAAAAAGGAACATCCCTTGGTAACTGCACTGTATACAGTTTTTGTGTATAATGCAGTTTTTTCAAAAAATGCCAAATAAAACTTACACAGACATTCATGCGTATAAAAAGAAGGAAAAATATATGCTGTGGAATGCATATACAAACAATGGTGCATGTATACTGTGTAGTATAAATTTGATAAATTCAACTGCATTGTAACATGTAATGTATACAATAGTGTATAAAAGAGGAACATTCCATTTGTAACTGCACTATATATATTTTAGTGTATATTATCAAAACTAAAATAAAAATCACACAGCCATGCATGTGTATAAAATTTAGAAAAATACATGCTGTAATTGTATAATTACACAAACAATAAAAAATTAATGAATATGGCAATGTATACCCCAGTGTATAAGAATGGTCAAACACATCTCAGAAACATTTTTTGTGTTCAAACAAGTAATCTTTCAGTTTTTTGACAACACTTTTTACATTCATTTACTGGAAAAAAAAAAACAAATGCAGTGATTTGTTATTGAATGGGTGTAAACGGGGAGTGCCAAAACTAAAAATCACACAGCCATGTATGTGTATAAAAATTAATAAAATACATGATGTACTTGTATAAATACACAGTCAACAAAAAATCATACATGTGATTGGGTATACATCAGTGTATAAGATGGGGTCAAACACATCTCAAAAATAATTTTTGTGTTCAATCAAAAAATCCTTCAGAATTTTTAACAAACATTTTTTACATTCATTTTTTCTGGAAACAAAACAAATGCAGTGACTTAGACTGCAAACAAACAAATTGCGTTCAATTTTTTAGAAATCAAAAAAAAATTATTTTTTTTTAAATAAAAAAAAAACAGAACCTGGTTTTCCTCTTCATTCACATTTGGTTTGTCACTGCCTGAGTCTAGATAACCATCTGTCCTCTTCCTTTTGGAAGTGCTTGGCCGATGAATATTATCATCCCGCTCTTTGGATCTAATTTCTACATTATCCTTTTCCCTTGCAATGCTTCCTGCAATTTGCTCTTCGTCTTGAGTTATACCCAACGAAAAAGAAGGGAAATCATCCATACTAAAGTTATCATGCAAATTTATACCTCTAGTAACCCTTTTTGATGATGATTCTTCAACCATTGTAGCGGAAAACTTGTGATTTGTGCGACTGTTGGGCAATTTAGGGTTAATCCGTTTATCAAAAAAAGGGGGAAAGTTAAATTTAAAAAAAAAAAAAATAATAACCGCCAAAATGTGGAATTAACAGTGAAATAAAATCTTCAAGAATATTCATATAAGATTTAGGAGAAGAATATGGAAAGAAAAAATGAGGAACATACCTTTAACTGATGGAGAGATTGACGGATAGAACAATGGAAAGAAAATGAGTAAAATGGAAAGAAGATTTTGAATGGGGTATGGAGGAAAGAGAAAGTAATGAGCCGTTTGAGGAATTCTTGGTTTTATACATTTGTGTGGGGAATAGCCGCCTTTTGAAAAAAGGTGGTTATTTTTTGTAATAATTTAAAAGTGTAGTTATTATATGTAGTTTCGTATTTAATGTTTGATTAATTACGAAATTTTCCCTATTTTAAAGCAGCTCATAGAATATCATTGTTGGGCCATTCGTCCGTTCCGCCAACAATTAAATTATGATCCTCCTTGAACTTCAGCGAGCACAGTTATCTTTTCTTTCAAGTTGAAGAAAACACCTATATTGGAAGACAACATGATAGTGTTAGACCAAATCCATATATATGCTATGTCTTCACAAAATTATCAAGAACAAGACATAAAAGATCAACTCCAATTAGCCCTGATTTTCCTAAAAATAGAGTGATAAGAATGTTATTTGTTCTCTTAAGCAATGAAAAATAACACACTAGGTGATCTAAATGAGTTTTTTTGTGCTTAGAAATACTCAAGTTTGACATATCAAATACGCGATAGTTGACAAAATTGATTACTATCCAGAGGTTTTACAGAGTGATAAACTATTAGCAAATTAAATATTTGAAGCATATAGAAAACTCAAATGTAAGAATACACACTACATACCTCTCACTAATAAATAACTTGACTGTCTTTTTCTTTTTATGCACTTCACAAACTTCAGTCATTGTCTTTCCAACTTGCTTGGCAGCATCAATCGTATTCATGAATGGATATTTTGCATTATAAAGGACTTCAAAATATGTCCTACAACGTTCATCAGAATGACATTTTCTTTCATCCGATAACATCGTCTAAGTACCTGATTGCATTATACAAGCTTTGAAATGCTATTTGGTGAACAAGATGTTACTTTTCGTCACATAAATATTACATCTGAGGGGTAATTTCGAGCTTGTTCACATTCAAATAGCATGTTGAAGACCCCAATATGAAATTTCCATCACTAAATATCTAATATTTCTCATGTACATTTTATTTAAATGACTTTAATATGTGTTATTTGAGGTGATCGGTCTTTCAAAAAGAGCTTTCCTATCTCCATAAAGTCGCGATAACCTCCTCATACCCTACATGTGAAATTACGCTGGATATCTAGTTGTTATTGAACCATCTAACTTTTGTTCCATTTGTTATTGAACTATCCAACTTTTGTTCCATAATTAATATCAACCTCTTTGAATTATAATTTCGCTAGATAAATGCATATCAGACATGTCTCATACGTATAGGTATCCGACAAGGGTATCAGACAATGCTATCACAATATGAGTATCATACAAGGGTATATGCTACTGTTTTAACTAAAGCATATTGTTAAGATTCTTTGCACAAGGTGATATTGTCATTTTTTATTCCTGCACTATGTGATACCTCAAATTTTAATCTCTCACACACATGAATATCACAATATGGGTATCAGACAAGGGTATCAGACTTGTCTTACACATATAGGTATCAGACGAGGTATCAGACAAGGGTATCACAATATGGGTATCTGACAAGGGTATCAAACATCTCACACTTTTTCTTTCATTTCATCTTTAGAGGAGCTATGTTTTTTCTATAAACAAAATAGCAGGTCTATTACTAAGTTAATGGCATGACACAAACTCGTAGAAAATACATATTACTTGTACTGTATGAATAGAATGTCATTTGATTAAGAAAGACGTCATTTGTTTTACTTTATTCATTTGGACCATAAATTATTTTTCACTACAACAATGAGAAAATATTTTGAAAAAATAAAATGAAAACTTACAATTGCAACGACTTGTCATTCTCCTGACTTGAAAGTTACAAAAATTTTGAGAAATCTCAAATATAATTCTACAGATTCACATAAAGAAGAGTGGGAGATGATAATTAAGAGAACTTGCCAGGTGAAAAGATTCTCATATATTTGCCAGCAAAGGTCATCGAAGCTTCATTTTATGTTAGTACCATTTTGTTCGGGAAGTCCTCCTACTGTTACATGAATACATACCAAATATTACATATAGAGCAATATGAAAAAAATCTCTAACTTAAAAAATTATCTTTACTGTTACATGAATACATGCTAATCAATGTCATAGCACAATACTAGCAAGAAATAAACAATTGTTCAGTTACAAGTTCATTTGCTTCCAAAGGGTAATACACCAGAAGGCTACTGACTATTCTTACCAAAGTTTATGTCAAACTCAGGATCAATTTTCTGCTTCATATGTATAGTTAAAATTGCTTAAGATCATAAATATTTTTTTTACACAGTAAAATTTATGATATTGATATCATTATATCACACTGTAAAACAATCAACTTTCTTCTTATAAGTGACTACAACGTACCCGTGGTTTGGACAAATGAAATACACGTGGTTTGGACAAATGAAATACAGTACACGTGTATTGTTCTTGAAGTAATAAATAAAGCCCACCAAATATGTAGTACAATTCACTTAACATTTTGTACAACTAAATAGTGCAGTGTGTACTATGTTGTTGGCTTATATATATTACAAAAATATGAACATTCTTTTTCTAATGCTGATTTTTTAAATATTAAGAAATACTTATATTTTTTGTTTTATTAGATATTTTTTATTCCTACTAAATTAAAATCAATGAAGAGGGGTCTACAGGGCATTCTGATAAAAAAAAAATACTTTTACAGAATTTTATTGTTTTTTAAAATCACTTCAACTAATAAATAAGTAGGAAATTATTATTATTTTTTTCCTATTTTAAAAGTTAAAATATACTTACCTTTTTCACAGACAATATAGATCATATCTAGAAGATCATAGTGATCCTATATCATTTAGATAACGGTTGAAATTTTTTTAATAAAATAGAAAATATGTTTAATTTTTAATCTTTTCAAAGGTGAAGAAGGATAAATATTTTTAATTTAAAAATCCCTGTTAGAAAAAGAATGTGTTTTAAAAGAAAAAATAATATATTTATTTAAAAAAGAATATTTTTTTGACTCATTAACCAACAATAAGAATATTTTGAATCAAACTATTGATGGCAAGGATATTTTTTATGTATGAGCAGAGGATATTTTTTATTATTTCATCCTGTTTAAGAATACTTTTTTTTAAAATGAAGAGATTAATAAATTCACATAGACGTAAGAAATAAGGGTGGGACAAGAGAGTTAACCGTTCACTGACAAATATGTATTCATAACATGGCTGATAAGGCAGATACAGAAAACAAGCTTGATTAGTGGTAAGTATGACTTTTTTTGAGAATAAATGAAGAAATATATGATTCTTTTCCATAAAATATATATTTATTTGAGATGATAGGAGGATACAAAGGTGTTATTACACATAGAAGTAGATAGATGAAGAATGAATTAGTATTACAAGTTAATTAACTCCGAAAAGTTCAGAGTACATTTGCATGAAAAACTTGTCAACAATTTCAACATAAGCCGGGGAAGTGAGACGCGAGTAATAATAAAGGACTTGTTCAATATCCAGAGCGTGCTCATCTTTGTAATTCTCTAACATTTTCAGTTCCTTTAGCTTTTGAGCCACCAAATAACTTCTTTCCTCTCTTCTTGAGTCTTCATACTTCTTCTTTCCATCGTACATAATTATCTCCTTCCTCTTTAAATCATCTTTTTTCCTTGTTATAATAACTTGATCTTCCGTCGTTGCTATCGTCTTCTTTTTTTTGTCCGAATGGGTCTTGTCATCGACACAACATGGAGGGCTTTTGGGGATCTTTTGATATCCACCGGAGAATAAATATTTGACATTGCCAAAGGTTTTCTGGAAGAGTTTTTTGGTAGTGGAAATGGATGTTTTTAGAAACATTTGGTTATTCAAGCTATTGTTTCTGATCCTGACATAGAGAGAGAAGTAAGTAGAAGACAATATTGGTTTTTTAAGTAGAATGGAAAAGTTAGACGACAGAAAGTTTAAGCTTTCTCTTTTTATGATTCACTCCATCTTTCTCTCTCCCAAATCGTTCCTTTATTAATTAATGTCTTTCTTATTGAATTATTATTACAAAACAAATAGAAGAAAGGTAGTGACTACCGTTTGATGAAAATAATTCTTATAAATTATTCGTTACTTTTACTTTGCAAATGAAAGTGGGGGTTGGTGCGTTGCCCTCAAGAAACGGTGGTGGTTGAAAACTTCAAATGCATCTTCACTCATTGTCAACTACTTAGTTTGCTCACTTGTTTATGTCAATTTGATGTTAACTTCCAAATATACTACCATATTTTTATTTTTAAGGTTTTCCTTTAATTTTCCATTTTTTAATTATTACTATTTTTCTTTTCTACATGTTTTTTGGTCTACACGTAGTTTTACATTCGACTTGTTGCCAAATTTTGTATTGACAAAAAGGGGAAAAATTTAAGCATTTTATTTGTCCTGGCATTCTCTTATATAATAAGTGCATCTAAGTAGGCAATGTATTTGCTTGGGCTGTCAGCTTCCTCTTATACAATATGCAGAGTTCATAAAAATATTTTATGAATTTTTTTGTCTAATTTTTTCAAGGCAATTACTTATTTTAACTATAATTTTATAATATTACATCTAATAAATAATTTCCATAGTGACTTCAACTATGACTTCACTATATCGCGATCAATTATTTTCAGTTTGGTAGATACTGAAATTAGGAGTAAATAAATTTCTCGTTAAACTTGTCAAATAAAATTAAATAACTATTTTAATATCTTTCCGTGATTATATTTGTGTCGAAAAGAATGTATTACAAATATACATATAAAAAATTTAAATCACTTAATCGTTTAAATTTAAAATTTAATCCACATTAATAATATTTATTGAATATTAATTTTACGCTTAATGAAAAAAATTTATAGCGTTTAAAAATATTATTAAAAAATAAATTATTGAATAACAATTGGGCCCGTGCATTGCACAGGATCTTTGTGACTAGTCAACAAACAATGCCCAGTTGGACCTTGATAGTCGGGCTAATAATTATATGTAGGGAAAACTAAATGTGTGCCCCTTTAAAGCAAACTATTTAGATCAATATACTCCTTTAAATTTATACCCCCGTACAATTAAAATTCGCCCATCTTCCCAATATTAAAATTTGCACGCTAACATCATGCTGACGTCAACACCCACCTTGTATGATATACTAATAGGATATACATATACCAACAGGGTGTCATAGAGGATTAAGATTAGTCCTATATGCCACAAATATATATCAATATAGTGATAGAAAATCACAAAAAATATATTTATTCTACTAATTTAAAATTGATAAGTAAGGTTATTACTTTAATAATATTCTCTTGATTATTTTATATATTAAAAAGAGAGCTCAAAATTATTTAACACCGATAAGATATCAATATACCGACAGAGTATCACAAGAATATATTTTCTACTAATTTAGAGTTTAATATATAGTTTTGTAACTTCAATAATTTTATAATCCTATACGATACCGATATGGTGTAAATGTACTGACGGAGTATCACAACACATATATTTTCTACTATTTTAGAGTTTAATAATATTTTATTTGTTTCTTATTTATTTCTTAAAAAAATATAATCCTATATGATACCAATTGGGTATCAATATACCACTAAAAAAGTATTTATGTTGACGTCAGCATGACATCAGGGCAAAATAAAAGGGGTAAGAAGGTAAATAGTTTGATATATGGGTCCATTAAGGCCGTAAATAGTTTGAAATGAGTCTATTAAAGATAAATAATTTCAAATTAGGTCAATTTTGTGTACTTTCCCTAATATGTATGCTCAAATGACTTTCTATTTACTTGGGTTTGTGATGAACGGAAATATTTGGAATGAGATTCTCTAGATAATTGATTTCATAGAGCAGTTAAAAAAATAAATTTAGTTTTATTTTTTTATTTTATAAATTAGACGTCTTAAAAAAAACTTATTTTTTCTATTCAATTTGTAAATGGCAAAAAGATCTTATCCATATTAATTTTTGTCCATCCTGTTTATCTTCTTTCGAAAAAAATAATAATTTAACAATGAATGTCTTTGAAGAAAAAGAAAAACTCCAATACACATCAATTTAAAGCAAAAAACATAAAAAATGTATCTTTAATATAATAAAAAATAATAAAAGAAAGTAGCTTGCAATATGATTAATCTAACGTGATAAGCTACTAAAAAACCATTTGATAATTTCAAGACCAAGTTAGTAAATACTATATAAAAAAATTTTAATCTAAAAGATTAAAAGTATTTAAAATTGCAAATATTAAATTTGTAAGAGATTGTTTTTTATTCCATTAGCTTGAAATTAGAAATCCAATAATGTAAAGAACTCTATTAGTACGACAACAACAACAATAATGTAATGTCCTGAAAGTTAAAATGTTACAATAAAAAAAAGAGTGCAGATCAAATTTGGTGCACTGCTACAACGAGCCCCATGTATTGACCATATGTAACATCTCTCACGTGCCTAGGAAAAAGTCCCTATAAAGTATTTCTTGCACATTTTAAAATACATTCATGATTTCGCAAATCCGACTTCATATTCATTTTCAAGGGGCAAAATTGTGTAAGAAAGGAGTGATTTTTTAGTTTTAGATGACCCATAGAGAAAACAATATTTCAGGTGATTCAAGGCTTAACCACTAAAGTGTGCGACAAGTCAGCGTTGCCCACTAGTGCAAAAATGACCTAAATTTACTCTTGTGCCAAAACAGGAGAAAATTGAACTTCGCGCAAAAATGCACTACTCTATAACAAGTATGCATCGCAGACTTATCGCGCTCTAGTTCAAAATTTTTCTTAATTTCCTGTTTTCACTTGAGGGAAATTGGGTAATAACCCAATGCCTATATATACAGAAATACCTTATCTTCAGCTATTTTCAAGCCCTAGAACACTCAAAACCCTCCCAAAAGTCCTCATAATTTTTCACAACTCCCTCATCTAAATTCATGATATCTCAAGAACTTGATTAGGATTTCAAGAACCCACTTGAAGCCTCAAGTCTTTCTCAAGATTTTCTTCAAGAAAGTCTCAAGTTAAAGGTACGTGAGATTCATTCATGGGGATTCTTCCACCCATGAAGCTAATCCTTCTACATCACTAAATTTCATGATTTTAAAGATTGACACTTTATGAGTAAACTTTATTATACATTATAAAAAGGATTTTGGTTTGGATTCTTCAAGTATTGGTTAATTAAGCATGAATATCTATTGAAGGCTTATCCCATGAGTTGATTTATATATATTGAAGCTATGCATGACGTGAACTATGTAAACTATGAAAGACTGTGAACTTTTAATGTGGATTTCATGACATCCGAATTGAGGTTTCTACTACAATGTTAGTTGGTTGAATTGAATGATTTTCAAATGAATTAATTATACTCCTCTCTTGTCTTATACTCTTGAATTACATGATTTTAAGCATATGTACATATACTGTAATGCCCGGTGAAAATTACCAAAATACCCCAGAAAGAGTGTATGCGCGTAACACATCTTTCAATGCTTATACGACAAATCCGAGGTCGAATTTTTGATCAGCACAAAATATTAAGGGGGAAAATGATCTCGGTTTATTTTTAGAGCGACCCGATCAAAAGATAATTTTTCAATCTGAAGCGCAAAACAATGTTGGTGCACGACAGAAGCGCGTCAGGCCTGTGTCGCGGACCTATACTTATATTTTTTTTTTGAAAATTTTTGACGAGACTGAGAAAACTTATTCAGAATCTTTTTCTGGAAATGCACAGTACGCGACCAGTCCACATCACGAACTAGGCTTCTCCGAACTGGAAAAAAAATTCTAAATTTTATGAGGGGTATTTCAGTCTATTCTCTACCCCTCCTAAACTCTATACATGACCTAAGTAGGTCATTTCGATGTAAAAAGGGTCTAAAACCCCCATTCTAAGTCCTATTCCAATAATCTAACAAGGCTAGGGCTTGAGGAAAGAGGAGAAGAGATTGAGGTTGAGCAATTCGAGAGGAGATCCTTGACGTGATTGATTGATAACTTCATCCTAGGTATGTAAGGCTGAACTAAAAATATGGGATTGTTCTCTCGTGTGCCCTATAGATAGTCATAGATAAGTTGATGATTTGCAGAGTTTACATGCATGAATCCTTGATGGTTTTTCTTGAAAATCTATTTAAATTCATATATTCTCTTATATTGATGATCTTCATAAACCTTTTTTCTTGAACAGAACATTTTCACGAAGAATTGTATAACCCTACATGACTATTTTTGAAAGCATACCTAATGAACATAAGAATTGATCTAGAGCCTTGTGTGGAGATTGTCAATTGTGATTGTGATGAGAGAATGATGATGAGTTGATAATTTGATAGTACTATGAGTCTCTATAAATGAACTCCACCGATGTGTCTATTCGTTCGTTCCCTAATGATTATTCTAAACTCGAGTCATTGATGAGATTAGTTGATGAGAGGGATAAAGTCCCTATGAGATGTTAATTGATGAGAGGACTAAATTCCCTATGAAATGTTGATTGATGAGAGGGTAAAACCCTTATGAGACTGATTGATGATAGGGCTAAAGTTCCTATAAGTTGATTGAATTGATGGTTTTACGAGCATTGAGTCTTGGGAGGAGTATCGAGCACAGAAGAAGTGAGAGTCAGTTCAATTCGAACTCCATAACTACGTAGCCAATGTAGGAGAAGATCGAACCGTAAACTGGACGTTTCCTTTGTCCCGCAAGAGGACTTGATGTTATTTATTTTGGATCCACCGATGCTATGTCCTTTACCCTGGCAAGGTACTGGATGGATGTGGCAATGGCATCGCTCTGTTGTATCATCACTGGCTCATAGGTGATGGTTGTAGGTCAGAAAAACTCCCAAATAGGTTCCACATTTATAGTACTCTGAGGTTGAGATGATGGTATGAGTCTTGATTTTATGCTGATGAGTTATTGTCTACTCCTTATCCTTGCTTTAGATAGATAATTGACATTTTGATTTGATGATTGTCCCGAGTCGATGATTGTCCCATATTACTCTACATATTTTTGTTTCATTCAGCTATTTTACATACCATACATTCCACGTACTGATGCCACTCATCTCTACATCATTTTGTGATGCAGATACAGGGATTATAGATTGGCAACAAACACTCCATTGAAGATCCGAGACATTCAGCTGACTGGTGAGCCTCCTCTACTTCGGAGGATTCACTATCTCTATTTCATCATGCTTTTGAGTTACACTAGACTAGTATTATGCTTCGATTTTGATAGACATGGGTCTGTTATTGGCACCACTTGATTAGTGATAGAGGCTTCATAGACTAGAGTTGGACGTTGATTGTTAAGACTCTAAGCTAGTTCTATCTACTAGCCTTCTTCTATTATATATTATTTTAAGAGCTAGATGAGATGTGCCGAATTATTTTCCTTAATCTTCCACTGATTGTCTGAAGTTACTTGATTGAATGAATATGATGAGGCTAAGTGGTTCTCTTGGGGACTATCAATAGTCTCTGAGTGTTGGCCACGCCAAGGGTACCCTCCCGGGGCGTGACAAACTTGGTATCATAGCACAGAGTTCAAGTGTCCTAGGGAGTCTATGAAGCCGTTTCTAGTGGATTCTTTATTATTGGTGTGAAGCACGCCACATCCATAATAGAGAGGCTATAAGACATTAGGAATTATTACCCTTCTTTCTTATTCTGATTTGTGCTACAGAGTTAAGCTCCATAAAATCTCTCATCTAAATCGTGCATTACACGTTTGCATACTATGCCTTCCAAATGCTTTATGAACTCGAGGAATTTCGTCAGCACTGAGGGGCTTGAGCCTACTACTCATCTTGTTGCACATGCTTGACGATTAGAAGAGGACAAGGAGAATGATATGGAATAACCTAGGAGCAAAACGATTGACCCAATAGGACATGAGCGTAGTAAGCACAAGCAAGGAAATGGAAATAGGTCCCCCTTGCTGTAGAGACCCTGGAGTTATACGCCACCACCAGCGAGCGCACCAACATTTAATAGTAGATATAATCTGAGGGCGAGGAGCAAACAACCTTTCAGGGTCCAGAATCCTCCTTCTCGAGGAAGTGTGGCTCGAGGGCATAAAGGAAAGCCACTATGTGGAAGGTATGGCAAACTTGATTTGGAAATTGTTGAAAGGGTATTGAGGAATTCTATAAGTATGGCCAAGAGGGTCACTTTCAGAGGGATTGTCCAAAGTGAGCCAACCAAGCCTAACCTACTACATCTACACCACCAGTTAGAGGAAATTAGAGAGATGCTATGTCTAGCACGAGCGAGGCCATAGACCAGTTGTGTGTCGCGGTAGTCACCCACATCAGAAAAACACTCCAGGATATTGTAATATGAATGAATCAAGTCCTTACTCTTGAATGTTTTGTATTGGTTGATCCTAGTGCTATTCCATTAATTGTGTCCCCTTATGTAGCTAGTAATTTAATTAAACTCCCGAGTGTCTTCCTGAACAATCCTGTGTATCTACTCGAGTTGGTAATACTATTCTAGCTCATAGGGTCTATAAAGATTGTTCAGTACCAACCCACCACAGGAATATCATCGCTGACTTAGTTAAGTTAATCTAGATGCACCCCAAGCCCTCTTATCTGAAGTTTGCCTTTGATGTTATCCATGAGAGAGAGAAACTTATGTCTCTAGAAGTATGTTAACACCTAAGTGTGTGATTTGAGGTCTTGTAAACCATAAGTAGAGTTGATATCCCTGAGCTAAAAGGCCGAAGGAGAGGAGGAGACCAAATAGTGAGAGTGGTGGTTGATTGGGGCTTATAACTAGATTCATGTGTCCCTTAGGTAAGTAATGTAGTAATGATTTACTCCCCCTAAGTTTTCATGAGAGAGTAGTCAGTACCATTTGATATTTATGATGAGGTATAAAGAAAGAGTTATTGCTAGGATGAGTTGGAGCGCGCTCAAACTAGGAATAGGTTTATGACAGAGGGGGAAACATAGATGTTGAATAGGGAAATAAAGTGCTTTCGATGTGATATATCTAAAACTAGGCTTATGATTCAAAGGTGAGAGCCCTATGAGATCTATAGAGTATGAGCTTCACTAGATAAAGAGGTGTAGTAAATGGCCAGATGGTACTTGAGTTGCGTAGATAGGATGTGTTGATCAAATATTCACTATGAGACTTTAGTGGCTTGTGTTTCCAAATTGTTTCCTAGTAGTGATAGGTTTGTATGATATGAGGGAAGTGTGTGATGCACATGTTAGCACTAATCCCTAACTTGAATTTTGGGGAGTGATATGAAGAGGGAAATAACATGATGATAATGATAGTCTTCATTGGAGATTTGCTCTAAGATTCTTGTGGTAGTGTGTGTTCGATGTTAAGATGTTGACTGGCTAGGAACGTTATGCTATGGGTATAGTAGAGGTATCCCGTAGATGGAGATAGTAAATTTGGGAGGAAAGACTAGATAAGAAGAAGCTTAAGATGTGTATTCATGATAGTGTAAAGCGGTGTGAAGATCTAAGTCATAACTTGCTATGAGAACCTAGCTAGTATATTTGAGTTATTGATTTGGGATAAGTAGGTGTAAGTATTCTTTGTCACGCTTAGTATGTAGGTTGATGGGGTTTCATGTGTAAATGACGATGAGTTTTACCTTGTAATCCAAGACTTCTTTAGTCCATTATATGGGAAATTAGAAGTTGAATGTTAACAGATTAAACAAAGAGGTAAGATGACAAGGGTTGTAGAAAGTTATTATGCATACTAATAGTAGTGGAAAGTATAGAAAAATGCCCATAAGACTAGGAGGAAGCTGAAAGTAGTACCTTAGAGGAAAGTTCTAATAGCAACCTTATATCTTTGAGCATAATATAACAGGAGAGTTTAAAATGTTCTTATGGATAGTAATGCCCCTATCATGTGGAGAGCTATACATGTAGCTTAGTAAAGAGGATTGGTTCTCAGATTTAGGGAGTGGATCTTTGAGCTAAGGGGGAGGAGCTAATAAACTAAAGTGAGTCTTGAGTTTTTGATGGTGATAAGTTGATCAGGATGAGACATTGATGCTTTTCTATTTCTTATATTTCTTTCATCTCAGTTAAGGTAATGCTTTATTCTTGTCTTACATATGAACACCGTGCCCATAACCTAGACCCATGCACTCGATGTCGATGCACGTTCATATTGAGGTCTGAGGATGAGGAGTGACAGTTGTACTTTTATCTTGCAAAATCTCAGAGTTCCCAACCTATCATATGAAATGTGAATTAAGTTTCATAGCATGTTCGATTCCATAAACTCATGATAGGTCCTAAAAGGCTAATGAGATGGAATAACATTATGAATTCTCTCATATCAGATTTTGTGAATGTAGCTTATGATCTTTTTGCTCTAAACTTTTCCAATGATCCTTCATTCCAGTCTTGATAACAATGTTCATAGTAGATGAGTCATTGTTGATGAGCAATGGTAAATGTTCTTTGATATGATGATTATGATATCCTTCTGTCATTAAGGATATGGATGTTGAAGAAGAGAGAGATGAGACCTTATGATGTGCAATAGATAGGTAAGAGCGAGTTAGAGTGTCTCTAGGCAAGAAGTGTGTTGGTATGAGAGCTCATTCAATAATGGAGGTAGAAGTGTTAAATAAGTTTGATAATTCTTAGATATGGTTGAAGTTGTTAGAGTGATAGGCTTAGATGTTTGGGTGTCATTATAGGAGTTGGAGAAAACTATTGATGACTTTTGAGTGAGTGTTTCAAGTAGATGCGTTAGAGTAGTGAGAAAGAGTAGCATTCTCTAAGTGAAAATCCCTGAAAAGGTACAGAGTTTGAGTTCAGGTTTAACTTCAAAGGAATATGATCATCTTAGGAATTGCACCTTGAGGCTAGAAAGTAGGGTTGAATGGAAGACAAGGAGGTGTTTGGGTGGAGATTTGAATAAGCACTATGAGCTTGAATTGATGGAGTAGAGTAACACGAAAAGGAGCACAATTGAGATGGGGAATTAAGCTTGAGAGTGTCCATAGAGTCTTGCATATCACGATGGTCCCATTTTTGATTAGAGTTGATTACTTCCTTCCTGAGTTCAAACAATTGAATGATGAAGTGTTTAAACAATTCGAATTGATCTAGTTTCGATGTTCTACTCGTGCCTGATGGTGAGAATGTTAACGGCAATGTTCTTACCTTTGATTTAATTGATGTTTCTATCCTTGAGTTGATATGTCTATTCTTGAGTCTATTCGTGCCTTGATGTCCACCTTTACTCATCACTCGAGGGCGAATGATCCCAAGGGGGAGATGATATAATGCCCGATAAAATTATCAAAATACCCCTAGAGGGAGGGTATGCGTGTAATGCATATTCTAATGGTCGTATGCTAAATCTGAGGTCGGATTTGTGATAAACATGAAAAATTGAGTGGGAAGATGGTCTCGGACGTTTTTTAGAGCGACCCGATCAAAAGATAATTTTTCGATCTGAAGCGCAAAATAGTGTTGGTGCGTGACAAGAGCGTGTCGCGCCTATGTCGCAGGCCTGCACTTATATTTTTTTGAAAATTTGACGGGATTGAGAAAACTCGTTGATAAACTTTTTCTGGAAATGCACAGTATGCGACCGGTCCACCTTAAGGATTGGGCTTCTCCGAACTGGAAAAAAAATTCTAAATTTTACGAGGGGCATTCCGGACTATTCCCAACCCCTCCCAAACTCTATACACAACCTAATTAGGTCGTTTTGATGTAAAAAGGGTCTAAAACACCCATTCTAAGCCCTATTCCAATAATCTGACAAGGCTAGGGCTTAAGGAAAGAGGAGAAGAGCTTGAGGTTGAGCAATTTGAGAGGAGATCCTTGACGTGATTGATTGATAACTTCATCCCAGGTACGTAAGGCTAAACTAAAAACATGGTTCTCTCGCGTGCCCCACAGATGGTCATACATGAGTTGATGATTTGGGGAGTCTACATACATGAATCCTTGATTGTTTTTGTTGAGAATCTATTTAAATTCATATAATTTCTTATGTTTATGATCATCATAAACTTGTTTTCGTCAATTGAACATTTTCATGAAAAATTGCATAACCCTACATGACTATTTTTTAAAACGTGCATAATGAACTTAAGAATTGAGTCTAGAGCCTTGAGTGGAGATTGTCAATTGCGATTGTGATTGTGATGACAAAATGATGATGAGTTGATAGAATTTGACAGTACTATGATTCTTTATAAATGAATTCCACCGATTTGTTTATTCAATTGTTCCCTAATGATTGTTTTAAATCTTGAGTCATTGATGAGATTGATTTATGTGAGGGCTGAAGTCCCTATGAGATGTTGATTGATGAGAGGGCTAAAGTCTGTATGAGATGTAAATTGATGAGAGGGTAAAATCCTTATGAGACTGATTGACGATAGGGCCAAAGTCCCTATGAGTTGATTGGATTGATGGTTTGATGAGCATTAAGTCTTGGGAGGAGTATCGAGCACCAAAGGAGTAAGAGTTAGTCCAACTCGAACTTTATAACTACATGGCCAGTGTAGGAGAATATCGAAGCGTAAATCGGATGTTTCCTTTATCTCGTAAGAGGATTTGATGTTATTTATTTTGGATCCACTGATGCTATGTCATTTACCCTTACAAGGTACTGGATGAATGCGACAATGGCATCTCTCCGTTGTATCATCACCGGCTCATAGTTGATGGTTGTAGGTCAGATAAACTCCCAAAAAGGTTCCATAGTGACAATACTCTAAGGTTGAGATGATGGTATGAGTCTTGATTTTATGCTGATGAGTTATTGTCTACTCCTTATCCATGCTTTAGATAGATAATTGACGTTTTGATTTGATGATTGTCTTGAGTTGATGATTGTCCCATATTACTCACCTACTTCTATTTCATTCAGCTATTTTCCTTACCGTACATTTTATGTACTGACGCCACTCGACGCTGTATCATTTTATGATGCAGATACAGGGATAAGAGATAAGCAACAAGCGCACCATTGAAGATCCGAGACATTTAGTTGACTGGTGAGCCTACTCTACTTCGGTGGATTCACTATCTCTATTTCATCATGCTTTTGAGTTAGACTAGACTAGTATTATCTTTTGATTTTGGTAGCCCATGGGTCTGTCATTGACACCACTTGATTATTGATAGAGGCTTTATAGACTAGAGTTGGACGTTAAATGTTAAGACTGTGAGCTAGTTCTATCTACTAGCCTTCTTCTATTATATATTATTGTAAGAGCTAGATGAGATGTGCCCTTTTATTTTTCGTAGTCTTCCACTGATTTTCTGAAGTTATTTGATTGAATGAATGTGATAAGGCTAAGTGATTCGATTGGGGACTAGCAATAATCTCTGAGTGTCGGCCACGCCAAGGGTATCCTCTCGGGGCGTGTCATATACCCACCATGTTTGACTATATTTGCATGACAAGGATTCTTATGTTGATGAAAAATTGTTGCATGTTTTGCATGACAAGCATGTTATGATAAATTATGGGCTCTTAAGCATGCATCGAACTCATGAAAAGTTCCTATTATTTGTAAGTAATATGTTGAGCCCTTACACTATGCTCCACCCTCTTGTGAATGAATATTGTCTACAAAAAAGTGTCAAGTGTGATATGTTTTACCCTCATGTACAAACTAATGCTTACTAGAAGGGGTCAAACATGTTACAAATTCTACCCTCATGTGTAATGCAATGTCCACTGTAAAGTTTATGAAATGTTATACCCTCTAGTATAAGGTATATGCTAACTTGTAGGGGTCAAGGACATGAATGAGCTGCTCCTATCATGTTATCATGTTTTTACAAGTCATTCAAGTTATGGTTAAATTTTTGACTATAAGTACTCCGTGGGACTAGACTTAACACCGAAAGAGATTTAAGGTGTGGGCTCGACCCAAGGGGTCCTTATATAAAGTCTTGGTCTCTTAACTATATGCCACCATATGTTCATAATGTTTTCCCTAAATGAGCTTTTACTAATGGATCCAACTAGGTCAATTTACTCACTATGTTAGGTAAAGTTTGATTTACCTTGGTAAGTAGGCCACTCTTTTTTCGGTGTGGCGGTAAATGTCGGGACTTCAAGTAAGAGATCACTTAGGCTTATATGCCGGTTAAGGTCTCCTGCCACATATATATGTTATGTTATGCAAGTTTGACTATCTTTATTCTTGTTTTAGCTTAAGCATTGATAATACATGTCATCTTGGTCTTATATCCATTGATTATAATTATGCATCTTCTTAATTATGAATTATGTTGTTGTTACATTGCACCCCGCGCATACTTATTACATTCCTAGTACTAACGCATACTTCTTTAGCCTACATGATCTAACCATATAGGGCTATTCATCCATCTCCACGTGGCTAGCCGGATCCTTTGAAGACTACTATTAGCAAGTCCTCCACTCCAGGGACAATATCTACTTTACTTTTATGTTTTTGCTAAGACATGTCTATTTTAGACTTTTGTCTTTTGAGGGTGAGCTCGGGAGATGTCTTGGTCCCTGTTCCATTCGTACGAAAGGTATAGTTGGATATGGATATTTATATATTGACCTTGAATCCTACTATTTTTATGTAACTACGAAAGACTTCCCTTCGTCCTTTTCCCCCTTCTATGCTTGTTGTATGTTGATGATGAGACAGATGTCCCAAGTCCTTAACACATCCCCATAGCATGAGTCATCCTTACCCATCCCTAACTTTATTTGTTATGTGATTCATGCAAATCCTCTTCCCTATAACATCCCCATAGCTTGAGTTCAAAGTTCCGCTTTCCTTAGAATTACTTGTCACTTGCTTGTTGTTTAATTATGCTTCCGCAACCAAGGATGTGCAACGATATGCTAAGATGCTTGTTTGGGTTTCCTTCGGGTTTCTCATTCGCCTTCTCACATCTAAGCCCTTGTCTTGGGTTGTGAAAAACTTAGTACCAGTGCACTAGGTTTGTTAATAGTCCTCAGAAATCCAACACACACCATTAAGTGAAGTCTTATTCGTTGTTGTGAAGCGCGCTACAACTATGAAATATGAGGCTATGAGGCGGTTTATGAAATGGTTCACTTCTTCATGATCTATGTCATGTTTTATATTTAAATTAAGGTTTCCTTTCCCTAATGGGTGGTCTTTTTCTCTTTTAGATCATGCCACCAAGGAGAATGGCAAAAAGAGCTCTCACGCCCAAGGAGGGTCAGGCCCCTCTGGTTCCTCAAACTCCCTAAGAAGAAGGGGTCACAGATGCCAAATACCGAATTTTCATTTTGCATGTTGGCGCAAGCCATGACCAACTAATCAAATCAAGGAGCCCAAGCTCCTCATGTCCCCGCACTGGCTTCAAGAGTGAGGGATTTTACAAGGATGAACCCTCCATAGTTCTATGGCTCCAAAATAGAAGAGGACCCCCAGGAATTCATTGATGAGATATATAAAGTGCTTGCTATTATGGGGGTGAGTTTAGAGGATAAGGCAGAACTTGAGACCCATCAACTCAAGGGCATTCCAGAAGTTCGGTTTACCCAATGTAAGCTAGAACAGGAAAATAATGATCCCATTTCATAGGAGGAATATAATGTCATCTTACTCAATCGATTCTTCCCAATTGAATTGAGAGAGGCAAAGATGATGGAATTCCCGAATCTCAAATAAGACTCCATTAGTGTGAAGGAGTATTCCCTTAAGTTGAAAGAGCTCTCAAAATATGTTCCTCACTTGGTTGCCAAATCTAGGGAAAGGATGGACAAGTTTGTGTCGGGGGTATCCAACTTGGTGTATGAAGAATGGCGCACTGCTACGCTTATACGTGATCCTCAAATTCTCAAAAGAAAAGATTTGCTAATGATAGGGTTCCTAACCCTAAGGCTCAAGGTTGAAATGGTGGGATGACTCTTCTAAGGTTCCCATAATGTGGAAGAAATCATGGTGGCAAATAGTTGAGGGATTCAATAGCTTACTATAAGTGTGGAAAAGTAGGCCACAAAATTGTTGATTGCCCCTATGCACAAAACAAGGGAAAAGATGGTCATTCTCAAGGACAAGGTGCTCATGTTGATCAAAGGGCACATGGACGACAACAAGGGGGGTGCTCCACATAATCAGTTTTATACTCTTCAAGAGAGGCAAAGAGTGGATGAGGTGCCCGATGTTGTTACCTGTATGTTAAAGGTTTATGATTATGATGTGCATTCTTTATTGGATCCAGGTGCCACTCTTTCTTTCATCACTTCTTTTGTTGCTAATAAGTTTCATGTGTGTCCTGAAATGTTGTGTGAACTCTTTGAGGTGTCTACCCCATTGGTGAGTCCATTATTGCTGAAGGAGTCTATAGGGGTTATCCCGTGTCTATATTGCATAAAGTATTGTCTTGCGATTTTGTTGAGCTTGGCATGGTGGATTTTGATATTATTCTTAGGATTGATTGCTTACATGCATATCATGCTTCCATTAATTGTAGAACTCGTAAGGTTAAGTTCCAATTTCCTAATAAGATCATTTCTTAGTAGGAAGGTCATAAGTCGGTGATTAAGGGTAGGTTCATTTCTTTTCTTAAGGCCTGAAAATTGATTTCTAAGGGTTGCATTTACCATCTTATAAGGGTTTGAGATATTGAGTCTAAAGTCCCTCATATCGAGTTGATTCTGGTGGTCAATGAGTTTCTTGATGTCATTCCGGATGAGCTTCCCAGTGTCCCCCGAAAGGGAGGTAGATTTTGGTATAGACCTCCTCCGTATTACACAACCCATTTCCATTCCCCCTTACCGTATGGCCTCGATAGATTTTAAGGAGTTGAAGGATCAATTAAAAGATTTACCGGAGAAGGGCTTTATAAGGCCTAGTAAGTCACCTTGGGGGTGCACCGGTGTTATTTGTAAGAAAGAAAGATGGCTCACATATAATGTGCATTGAATACCGACAACTCAATAAGGTCACTATAAAGAACAAGTATCCCTTGCCAAGGATAAATGACCTATTTGATAAACTACAAGGGGCTAGTCATTTTTCTAAGATTGATCTTCAGTCTGGATACCACCAAATGAGGGTGAGGAATTGTGATATTTCTAAGATAGCTTTTTGGACTAGATATGGGCATCTTGAATTTTTGGTAATATCATTTGGCTTAAATGCCCTGATAATATTTATAATTGGGTCTTCAAACCCTACCTTGATATGTTTGTTGTCATATTGATTGATGTTATTTTGGTTTACTCCCGAAGTGAAGAAGAGCATGTGAAGCATTTGAGGATAGTGTTGTGTTGTTGTCAAAGTACAACACTTTTGATGTTTAAAACTTGGAATTTTGTGTGTTCTAAATGAGATGTTAGTTGGTTTTATGTGTTTTTGTGTTATGTTTGCAGGATTCTAGGGTTCACCTTGATTTTGGGAAGAAATGCACATTGTTATTTTTGTGCCGTACGAGACCCTTTACGGGCCGTAGAACACTCTACGGGCCGTGAAGTGGGTTTCGTGAAAGATTTTAGTGAGGACCTGATTTTGTGAAGTTGGTCCTACGAACATGCAGACGAGTTGTAGATTGATTTAAGAGTCGTAGAACATGGTTCGTGCCCTGAGGATTAGATAAAGGGACTTTCTGAAGATTCATTAGACGAAATTCCCTTACGGGTTATAAACCACTTTATCGGTCGTGGAGGGCGTGTCATAGACTTGAAGCCTAATTTTGCAGCAGCTCTGTACGAGACCCTAGTTACAGGCCGTGGAATGCAATATGGCTCGTAAACCCTTTCGTTAGGCGTGTCGACCCAGTTATCCTAATGTGTTAAGTACTTGTCTTTTAAATATTATGAATAGGTTTTTAGGTTATTTTTCAGAAGATTTCACATAGTACTTTCACAACCCGGTACTATGGCCTAGACGTGACACAATGAATGGGAACCCGAGAGTCCCAAACAAGCCTCAAGTATCAAAATCCATATCATCCGTTCAAGGAAGACATACAAATAGCAACACATAGTGCTAAGGGGCGGGAGAATAGGACTCACGTTATGGGGGCAATACAGGGCTAGGGATATTCCACATTCGCACACCTAAATATTCATATAGTCAAATATGAATTTCCCACAAATTAATCCAACAAATACATAAGCCAGATGCCACATATAACAAACGAACTTCCAAAAGAGTCCATATATTGTCAAACGATTTCCTCTAATCAAGATGGAACGGGGCCAGGACATGTTCCGGGCTCACTCTATAATGAAAACGTTACTCGAAGATAGTAGAGGTAAAGGAAGATGGATTGTCCTTGGATGATGGGACTCACCACAAGTACTCTTCTGAATTAGACTACTCGTCAAACGGTTGATACTCGAAGTGCTCGGCCCCTATATGGTAAAATCATGTATGCATAGAGTATGCATTAGTAAGTTTGAATGTACTAAGTATGCGAGCATGCAATGTATATGACTTACCAAACCTGCATTTCAATGTTAGATGACAAGGGCACATAATATAGAAAGAATCATATATCCAATAGAAATATATACAAGATACCATGAAATTTATGATGCATGAATGTGATGATGCTCATATATATCGGGGATGGACTATAACCGACAAATCAAATCCATACGAGCTAATAAATGAATTAGTCCGATAAAGATTTCTCATCGGTAGGAGAAGATTACTTGCCAAAGGTAATCTACATTATACCTTACGACCACGCTTTTTGGTGGATGGTCACCTTACTTACGACCACGCTTTTCAGAAGGATTTTCCATAATAAATCATATCATTGACATAATAAACGAATAAACATTCCTTACGACCCGGTCTTTTTGGTAATGGCTAACATTCCTATGTTGGCACATAGTACAAGGAAGAAGAGAGGATAGTTGGAAATAGCCCTGAGGCCCCCAATTTATCGGTGCTAAGTCAATAACATCCCACATGAATATGTATACTTATACATATACGTGCCTTCAAGAGATACACTACTCACTTCAAGCTATTCAAAGCATATTTAGGCTCAAATTCCAAATCATGAATCATAACCATAATGCTCATGCAAGGAATAACTCATCTACATGTACGGAATGGTGCAAGAACCCAAAATACTCAAAGTGCCATAATCATTGATATGTATGTGATCACATTCTTTTCATAACTAATGCCTTACCAAAATCATATCATAATAGTTTCATAAAACATAATTGGGCTTAACCTACTTCATAATTTTCATATAAACCAATGTGTATGAATGCAAATGCAATGCATGATGTGAGGTGGGCATGGGTAACATAGATTCAAGTTTAAAACCAGCCATATGAAATGAAATTGAGGAAGTCCATAATGAAATCCACTTGTAAATCGTAATATAGATCACCCAAGCATAAATCGACTTTAAAGGGGACATGCATGTTCATAACTTCACAATTCAATGTAAATCATGATAATAGTGATCAAAGTGAATTGAAATCATAGGTAGAATACAACCCATACATCAATTGGATTTAATAAAATCAAGTAATGAAAACCCATATTGACAGTAGACTAAAATTCATGAAATCAATAGAAAGGTGTTTGGGTCTTCTTGGTTGAAAGGGACCAAAAATCAATCCCACATACCTTGATTGAGGAGTTGAATTTGGGGAAGGACTTAGCTTGAATTGAACTTCAATTAACCCTAGCCTTGAATCTTAAGAGGGGAGAGTATAGAATATTTGGGAGGTGACCTTATGAGGGGTAGAAGATTTTAGGAGAATGAATTAAGAGGGGAGGGATATCAGTTGAATTAGGGGTTTAGGATAGGTAAAAGGTCATAATTCATAGTTAAAATAAATCGGAATTACATAAATACCATTAATGAAAGAGGCAAATATTGGAACCGTCAAGTCCATACGGTCGCCTACACAGTCAAGGGATACCATACGGGCAACTACACGATCCGTGTGACACCACACAGACCGTAACATGGACCGTGTGATAGTACTAGAATAAAATTCTGCATGACAATGTTACGAGATGGTACTTCCATACTTAGAAAAATTTTATGTAGCGAGTTACACGGAGGGCTGCACAGCCCGTGATATATCACACAGACCATGAGAGTGGCCATGTGCCCTCACTTGGTCCAAAATTTCCTCTATCTCAAATTTCCCATGTCTTGAGCTGGACTAAGTGTCCCTCCATGGGAGGCCACACGGTCCGTGTTGCTTCACACGACCCGTGTGGGCCTTTCGTGGAGCGATGCCTGACAGTTTCACTCGTGACAGTACCAAGAGATCAGGTAAAGCCGTTCAAAAAATATGGGTCCTTACATCATCTCCCCCTTGAGAACATTCTTCCCCGAATGTGCAAGAATAAGGCTTGAAAGGCTTGACTTAGAACACAAAACTTCCGAATATAAGGTACATTGCATAGTTCATCATTTAAAAAAGACCATGAAGCCTTTAAACTCATATTAAAATCATATTCAAGTCATTCAAAATACCCTAAAAATCATTTTCGTGCACATATATGCATGTCATGCCATGAGACTCAAGAGGGAAAGAAATGGGACCATTAAAAAAAGGGAGAACCTAGTACCTTAGGCTTGAGTAGATTGGAAATGATGATGGTACCACTTCACCATGTCCAGCTCTGCCTCCCAAGTAACACTCTCCACATGTCGATTTTTCTAAAGCACCTTCACCGAAGCCACGTCCTTGTTACGAAGCCACTTTACTTGCCTATCCAAGATTTCCACTGGGATTTCCTCATAAGACAAGTTTTCATCGACCTCAATCCCTTCCAAGGGCACAATGGTGCTAGGATTACCAATTAGCTCCCTCAACATAGACACATGAAAGACCGGGTGAATGGAACTCAAGTCCAGAGGCAACTCCAACCTATAAGCCACATCTCCAACCCGCTCAACAATCTCATAAGGGCCAACAAACCAGGGGCTTAGCTTGCCCTTTTTACCAAAATGCATCACGCCTTTCACAGGTGAAACCTTCACATATACCTAATCACTGACACAAAACTCAAGATCCCTCCTCCTAAATTCGAATAAGACTTTTAACGACTTTAGGCCGTTTCAAACCTTTCCTAAAAATTATTTCACCTTATCCATGGCCTCCATCACTAATTTCGGGCCAACTAGTGCCATCTCTCCCGACTCAAACCCACCCCACCGGTGACCTACACCTTCTCCCATATAAGGCCTCAAACGGCGGCATACCAATATTAGCATGAAGGCTATTATTATAAGCAAACTCAATGAGTGGAAGGTGGTTATACCAGTTTCCCTTAAACTCCAACGCAAAAGCCCTCAATATATCCTCCAAAGTTTGAATAGTCCTCTCAGCTTGCCCATCGATTTGAGGATGAAAGGTGGTTCTCAGCTTAATCTTAGTTTTAAGTCCCTTCTGAAATGATCTCAAAAGTGGGAACTGAATTGGGTACCATGATCCGATATAATGGACCTAGGCATACCATGCAACCTCACCAACTCTTGAATATACAAGCTTGCGTAATCCTCGGTGTCGAAAGTAGTCATGACCGGTAGGAATTGAGCCGACTTCATCATCCGATCCATGACAACCCAAATGGAATCAAATTGCCTTCGGGTCCGAGGCAACCCAACCACACAATCCATGTTTACATCGTCCCATTTCTATGTGGGAATCTCAATGTCTTAGGCCAAGCCACCGGGCCTTTGGTGCTCTACTTTCACTTGTTGACAACTTGGACATTCAGATACGAACTTAGCAATGTATTTCTTCATACCATACCACCAATACACTTCTTTCAAATCCCGATATATTTTGGCAGATCCCGAGTGAATAGAATAATGAGAGTTTTGAGCCTCACTCATAATTACCCTTTGAAGATCATCCATATCCAGAAGACAGAGCCGGTCTTGGTACCGGAGTACACCATCTCCCCCTTGGGAAAAAACCTCGATCTCCTTTTCGGCAACCAACTTCTTCAATTCAAGTAACGATGGGTCTAAATCTTGCTTAGCTCTTACAATACTCACCATGGAAGATTCTGCCCCGCTCGAATTGGCCAACATGACACACAACCTAGTTAACCGATGAACATCCCTCGCTAGCTCCTTCCTTTCCTCCTCAACATACACCACACTTCCTATAGATAGCCTACTGAGAGCATCGGCCACAATATTGGCCTTGTCGGGATGATACAGAACACTTATGTCGTAATCCTTTAGGAGTTCCAACCACCTCCTTGGTCTTAAATTGAGATCCCTTTGAGTGAACACATATTGCAAACTCTTGTTATTGGTGAAAACATCAACATGAACCCTACACAAATACTCCAAATCTTCAAGGCAAAGACTATCATCGCCAATTCAAGGTCGTGTGCTGGGTAATTACGTTCATGCACCTTCAACTCCCTTAACGCATACGCTATTACCTTACCATGTTGCATAAGCACACAACCCAACCTGATCCGCGAGGCATCACAATACACTATGAATCCCTCCATGCCACTTGGTAAGGTCAAGATGGGAGCCGATCCTGTAAAGTCTAGAAACTCTGCTCGCATTCGTCTGACCATAAAAACATAGACTTCTTTTGGGTCAACTTAGTCAATGGAGATACAATAGATGAGAACCCCTCAACAAACCTTTTGTAATATCCGGCCAACCCAAGAAAACTTCGAATATCTAAAGGAGTCAACGGTCTGGGCCAATTCTTCACGGCCTCGGTCTTCTTCGGATACAACTTGATACCATCACCGGACACCACATGGCCAAGGAAAGCCACTTCGCCTAACCAAAATTTACATTTGCTAAACTTGGCATACAACGTCTTCTCTCTGAAAGTTTGGAGGACCATCCTCAAGTGCTCGCCGTGCTCCTGCTCACTTCGGGAGTAAATACTAATGTCGTCAATAAAGACCACCACAAAACTGTCAAGGAATGACTTAAACACCTGATTCATTATATCCATGAACATGGCCGAAGTATTGGTTAGGCCAAACAACATCACCATAAACTCAAAGTGCCTATACCTTGTACAAAAGGCTGTTTTGGGAATGTCAAACTCCCTAACCTTCAATTGATGATACCGGGAGAGAAGATCAATCTTTCAGAAATGAGTAGCCCCTTAACGCTAGTCAAACAAGTTGTCAATCCTGGGCAATGAGTACTTATTCGTAACGGTCACCTTATTCAGTTGCCTATAATCAATACACATCCGAAGAGATCTGTCCTTCTTTCTTACAAACAACACTAGAGCACCCCACAGCGATATACTGGGCCAAATGAAACCTTTGTCCAATAAATCTTTTAACTGCTCTTTTAACTTCGCCGACGCCATACGATAAGGAGGAATAGAGATAGGTTGAGTATTCATAAGATCTATGTCGAAGTCTACCTCTCTTTCAGGAGGAATGCCCGGTAAATCTTTGGGGAACACATCCGAAAACTGGTTCACCACTGGGACCAACTCAAGAGTAAGCACTTCAAACTCCATATCCTTGAACCTCACAATATGAGAAATGCACCCCTTAGAAATCATTCTCTTCGCCTTGAGGTGGGAAATAAATTGACCTTTAACATAGGAGTCATCTCCCTACCATTCAAGAATGGGCTCACCGGGAGGTTTGAACTTGACCTTTCGGGTTTTATAATCTGTAGATGCATATGATGCATGCAACCAATCCATTCCAAGAATCACGTCAAAGTCGAACATCTCAAGTTCTACAATATAACACGGAAAAAGTTGTACAACACAATAACAGGGCAACCATGATAGACTCTATGTGCAACAACAGATTCACCCATGGGAGAATACACTAAGAAACGATCCCTCAAAACCTTGGGACTCAAACCAAATTTAACAACCAACAAAGGAGTCACAAAAGATAAATTTGCACCTGGATCAAGCAAAACATAAGCATCAAAATCAAAGAATTTTAACATACTCGTCACGATATCTGGAGCTTCCTCGACATCTTGGCGGGCATGGAGTGCATAGAACCGATTGTTCTTTGGGGAAACACCTTGGGGAGCTCTCTGTTGACCTTGCCCACTTTGGACCACCTGACCTTGACCTCTACGGGCTTTCCTAAGACAGTTAGCAACCTTGTGATTTTTATCAGCACACTTGTAGCAAACCCCCAATTCCCTCCAACACATTCCCGTATGAGGCCTTCCGCACTTGTCACACACATTATACCCCTGACCGTCATAAATCGGTGCCCTAGGATGAGGTACCCAATAATTAGCGATGTGAGTACCAGAAACTTGGCCCTGTTGGAAGCAACCGAAGCCACCACGTCGAGAACAAGAGAATCCAACATTAAAATGGGTTCTCTTAGGATCATGAACTTTTTTCTCTCCTTGAGTTTCTCCCTTTTGATTTGTTCTGCATACACCATCAGTCTGGCAATATCCATATCCCGTATGAGCATAGAAGTACGACATTCTTTCACAAGCAAATCAGAGATACCAAAAATAAACTTGTGCATATTTGCACGAGGGTCAGCAACAAGTAACAGAGCATACTTGGAAAGCTTTGTGAAGTTGAGGGCATAGTACCCCACACTCATACCTCCTTGCTTGAGGTTGATAAACTCAATCATCCTGGCTTCCCGAAGTTTAAGGGGAAAGAAGTGATCAAGGAACGCAAATATGAACTACTCCCAATTATTATTACCACCACAAACCCTCTCCACAGACCCTTGAGTATACCACACCTGAGCCACATCTTTCAGTTGGTAGGCAGCCAATTCAACCTTGTCTTCAAAAGTGACACCTATAATGTTTACTATCTTGGTAAGCTCATCAATGAACTCCTAAGCATCCTCATCAGCGTTTGACCCATGAAACTCCACAGAATTCATCTAGGTGAAATCTCTTACCCTAGAAGTAGGCATAGGATCCCGTGGAAAGTTAGTCTGCCTTGTTTGAGAGGTTACCACCTGAGAAAGCATGGTAAAGGCTATACGAAACTCACCATTTGAGATGGGTTCATCCATAGGCCCTTGAGGAGCCTGTTCCTCATTAGCCGGTGCAACCTTGGTGGGAGGGGTCTTCCTCGAGGAATCTTCTTAAATGGAGCAACGACACCGTCAAAATAAGGGAACCAACTATACTAGCCATATCATGACATAAGATACGAAGAAGTGAGGCAATTCCTAGAACACCTTCGTATCCTCCCACTCATAGGCATGGTGCACTTCACACCCATGAATAGGACTCTACTTAATGCGATATGTTGGGCTCCGAGGATCATTTATAAACCTAGGGCTCTGATACCATCTTTTGTCACGACCCAGGACTAAGGCCTAGATGTGACACAGTGAATGGGATCCCAAGAGTCCCCAAACAAGCCTCAAGTATCCAAATCCACATTATCGGTTCAGGGAAGACATACAAATAGCAACACATAGTTCTAAGGGGTGGGAAAATAGGACTTATGCTATGGGGGCAATGCGCGGCTAGGGACTTTCCACATTTTCACACCTAAATATGCATACATCCAAATATGAATTTCCCAAAAATTAATCCAATAAATATATAAGTTAGATGCCACACATGACAAATGGATTTCCAAAAGAGTCTACATATTATCCAATAAATGCCTCTAATTGGGATAGAACGGGGGCCAGGACATGTTCCGGGCTCACCCTCAAATAAAAAAGGAACTCGAAGATAGTATAGGTAAATGAAGATGGCTTTTCCTTGGAGGATGAGACTCACCACAAGTACACTTCTGAATCGGACTACTCATAAAATGATTGATACTTGAAGTTCTCAGCCCCTACATCGTATGTGTTAGTACGTTTAACTGTGCTAAGTATGCGGGCATGCAATGCATATGACTTACCAAACCTGTATTTCAATGTTAGAGGACAAGGGCATATAACATAGAAAGAATCATATATCCAATACGAATATATACAAGATGCCATGAAATTTATGATGCATGAATGTGATGATGCTTATATATATCGAGGATGGACTATAACCGACAAATCAAATCCATGCGAGCTATTACATGAATTAGTTTGATAAAGAACTCCCATAGGTAGGAGAAGATTACTTGCCAAAGGTAATCTACATCACACCTTACGACCATGCTTTTCGATGGATGGTCACCTTCCTTATGACCACACTTTTCAGAAGGATTTTCCATAATCATATCATATCATAAACATAATAAACGAATAACTATTCCTCATAATCCAGTCTTTTCGTTAATGGCTAACGTTACCATGTTGGCACATAGTTCAAGGAAAGAGAGATGACCCTTGGGGATAGCCTTGATGCCCCCAATCCATTGATGCTAAGTCTATAACATCCCACATGAATACTTATACATATTCATGCTTTCAAGAGATACATTGCTCACTTCAAACTTTTCAATGCACATTTAGGCTCAAATGCCAAATCATGAATCATAACCATAATGCTCATGCAAGGAATAACTCATCTATATATACGGAATGGTGTAAGGACCCAAAATGCTCAAAGAGCCATAATCATTGACATGTATGTGATCATATTTTTGTCATAATCAATGCTTTACCAAAATCATATCATAATAGTTTAATAAAGCATAATTATGCTTAACCCACTTCATAATTTTCATATAAACCAATGTGCATGAATGTAAATGCAATGCATGATGTGAGGTTGGTATGGGTAACATAGAGTCAAGTTGAAAATCAATCATATTAAATGAAATTGAGAAACTCCATAATGAAATCCACATATAAATCGTAATATAGATCACCCATGCATAAATCAACTTTAAAGGGGACATGCATGTTCATAGCTTCATAACTCAATGTAAATCATCATAATAGTGATCAAAGTGAATTGAAATCATAGGTAGAATACAACACATACACAAATTAGATTTAATAAAATCAAGTAATGGAAACCCATATTGAAAGTAGACTAAAATTCATGAAATCAACTGAAAGGCTTTTGGGTCTTTTTTGTTGAAAGGGACCAAGAATCAATCCCCCATACCTTAATTGAGGAGTTGAATTTGGGGAAGGACTTAGCTTGAATTGAACTTCAATTAACCCTAGCCTTAAATCTTAAGAGGGGAGAGCAGAGAGTATTTGGGAGGTGATCTTAAGAGGGGTAGAAGGTTTTAGGAAAATGAATTAAGAGGGGAGGGATATCAGCTGAATTAGGGGTTTAGGATAGGTTAAAGGTCATAATTTATAATTAAAAAAACAAGAATTACATAAACGCCATTAATGAAATGGGAAAATATTGGAACCGTTAGGTCCATACGCTCGCCTACACAGTCCATGAGTCGCCACACGGATCGTGAACTGTGACGGTGAACCGTCACTTAGAAAATTTCGCAGTGCCAATGCAAGGAATGTATTCGAGGCTAAGGGGTACCACACGGACGGGTACACGACCCGTGTGACTCCACACGGGTCATGATATGGACCGTGTGATAAACTTGAAGAAAATTCCGCACGACAAAGTTATGAGATGGTATTTCCATCCTTAGAAAAGTTTTTTGTAGCGAGTTACACGGAGGGCCACACAGCCCGTGACACAATCACACGGAATGTATGAGTGGCTGTTTGCCCTCACTTGGTCCAAAATTTCCTTCATCTCAAATTTCCCCTATCGTGAGCTGGACCAAGTGTCCCTCCATGGGAGGCCAAACGACTCGTATGGCATAATACGGCTCGTGTGGGCCTTCCATGGAGCGATGCCTGGCAGTTTCACTCGGGACAATACCAAGAGATCTAGTAAAGTCGTTCGAATAATCTGGGTCCTTACAAGTACTCAAAAGACTTAGTAATTAGAAAGAGAAAAGTGTGAGATAACATTGGAGAGCTTTTGAGAACATTTGTACTTTGATTTCATCTTTAATCTTGTGATTCTCTTTGAAGTTGGATTTGCTTGTTCTTCATTCAATTGTATAAATGTGCTATTATGTTATTCCATTTCATAAGTTTTGCATCCACACAAATCATGAGGAGCTAAATCCATAACAAGGGTTATGGGAACTATGAAGAACTAACGAAGTAAAACCGGATAATTCTTAATCTTAAAAAGTATGCATGGATGTATTAATTAACTCTCTTCGCTTTGCATGTTTTCTAGTGGTGGCCAACATTAGAACCTACCTAGTGTTACTAACTGGATCAATATAGTAATGAATATGAAAAGAGATTAATTAATAGGATTCAATTGATGTGTTCTCGTCTAATACACCGAACTGGGCTAAGGGGAGGTCGTAGTAGGACTAATAAGTAAGGGTTAGTAATGAACACTATGGAGATGAGCCAAGTCGCATGGTGAAATTCTCCTCTCACCTTTGACCTAAGGGCTTGGTGAACTTAACTTATGGTCCTGCATGCTATACACTAGAAGAAAATTAGGTTATTCAGTGATAATGAGTTAGGGAATTATGGGTATTACAAATACCCTAGTTTCTCTCCATATTGATTTAACTCTTGAATTAATTAGGTTTATTTTCCATTGATTATTGCAAACCCCCCTCCCCTTTGGGAAGTAAGTTGGTTAACTATTCAAATTGTAGTCATTGAATTCTCTTGAGTCTATGTATTCCCTTGGGCTCAACCATAACTTTGGTTAGGTTCTATTTCTTGACACAACCGGTTTATCCTCTAAAAAGAGGTGTAAATTGGGCGATATCAAGATTTTGGCACTGTTGCTAGGGAATATGGCTAGACTTAGTTAATTCATAGTGATTTGGGTGTTAACCCTTATTCCTTCATTTTATGTTTTTATTGTTCTTGTTCTTTTTCCGGGTATAAGTATAGTGTATTCCCAACTCACAAAGTTGAATAAAATCCCTTGACTCCGTTTGACTTAGAAATCCAGAAGACATTGAGGAGAATGGCCCAAGATAATGCAAACAATACGGCCAATGCAGCTTTGTACAGGAACGGGAATGAGAATGCTGATCATGAGAACCCATCTCCTCTTGAGGACATTGCTCCACAACCTCAGAACATTAATTCCAAATCCTATCAGTGGAATCAATATAGGCTTAATCCGATGGCTATGAAGGTGTCTGGAGATAATATGTTGCCACCACTGCCGGCTAACACAAAGTTTGTAGTCTTGAGTGGGTGGCTTCAGATGCTTCAAAATCGTGGGCTACTTGCGGACTTATCATCGAAGGATCCACATAGCCATCTATACAATGTTGCATTCATCTGCAAGAGTGTGATGGGATCACAGATTCCGTCTATGGATGTTGTGGGACTTTGTGTCTTCCTATTGTCTCTTACTGGCAATGCAATGTTACAGCTATCTGAGCTCTCGTAGAGTTTGATCACCAGTTGGGCAGAATTGTAGAAGGCCTTTTTGGAGAGGTACTCCCTAGATCGAAGAAGCTCAAGTTGATGGACCAGATCAATAACTTCGAGCAACTTCCTAGTGATTTGATCAGTACTACTTTGGAGAAGTTCACCAAATGCTTGAGGAGTGTCCTAGACCACAAGATAGTTGATGACTCCTTAGTGGAGATCTTCTACCGTGCCCTTGATAAGAAGAGTTAGGCTTGTGCTGACACTATCATGAGGGGCACGTTCTTAGATCAGCAATTCGCAAGGATAGCAGAATAGATGGAGAGAGTGGTCAAGACTAATCATGCATGGGGGCAGAGACACATAGCATCGACAAAAGGTACATGTGCTATCTGTGTTCGTTCGAAGCAAACAAAGATCAATGAAGAAATTATGCAAGAGCTTGCTCAATTCAGCATAGGTATGGAGGTAATGATGAAGCAAATCCAGGAGCGAGTCAATACAGTTGTTCATTAACCTCTACGTGCATCCATGTAAGATGAGCCGTATTATGAGGAGGACACCTATTTTGTTGTTGATCAAACGGGTGGTTTCTAGACCAATGCCGAAGGGTTTAATTAGGACTGTTGGCGCAAAAATCAAGAAAACCAAGGTCAAAACTTCAACAGATATGGAGCTTTCAAGGACAATCGTGGAGGATATTATGATCAGAACAGGTCCTAGAGAGAGATGCAAATTGGGGTCGTAGAGACGTTTCCAGAAATGGTCCCTATGTACCATCACATAACTGCGACGCGGGTGCAAGTAGTTTGGAGATTGAGGAGATGTTTGATCGCATGTTAAAGAAAGATGAGACACCGGATCAGACTATGAGGGAAATGAAATCTAAGATATCCAGCATCAACCAGAAAATTGAATCTCATTCTATGGCTATCAAATAGCTTGAGCAATAGTTTGGTCTAGTGTTGACTCAACTCAATTAGCGTCATAAAGGCACATTGCCTAGAAATAAAGTTCAGAACCCTAAGAATGAAGGGTAATGTATGGCGGTTACTACTCAGGGTGGCAAAAGCACCATTTATCCTCCTATGCCAGTTGATGAGGATGATGTTCGAAAGGAGACAGTTGCGACCAAGGATGCAAATGTAGGAGATAATCGTGGCAAGGATGGGGTGAGTGAAGCTTCTGACGCACCATGAAAGTTGAAGCACATTCCTAGGCCTCCTCCTCCCTTTCCTCAAAGAATCAAAAAGAAAGAGGAGGAAGGAAATTTTAAGCACTTTCTCTCCATGCAAAAATAACTCTCCATCAACATCCCTCTCATTGAAGCATTGGAGAAGCTGCCAGGGTATGCTAAGTACATGAAGGACCTAGTTACTAAAAAGCGCAGTATGAGTCAGGAGCTCTGCCAAGAGGTTCAACAGTGTCGTGCTATTGCTATGAGGTCCTTAGTTCAAAAGTAAGAAGATCCTTATGCTTTCACCATACCCTTCACCGTTGGAGATGTGGTGTTCGCAAGGGAATTATGTGATCTAGGTGCCAACATTAATCTAATGCCTCTTGCGGTCTTCAAGAAGCTAGGATTTGGAGCCCCTACTCTGATAAACATGTGGTTATTGATGGCAGATCGCACGGTGAAGAAGCCTTTGGGGATACTATATGATGTGCTAGTCAAAGTTGAAAAATTCATATTCCTCGCAGACTTTGTGATCCTAGATTTTAAAGTCGACTTCGACATCCCAATTATCTTAGGAAGACCGTTCCTGGCTCCTGGGCAAGCACTAGTGGATACGAAAGCTGGTCTACGAAAGCTGGTCTACTCAAGTCCAAATTGAACAACGAAGAGGTTGTCTTCAATATCTTTCAATACATGAAGAGGCTAGATGATTTGAAGAATGAAGTCTGGGAAATTCGTGAAGTATGAGTAACCAATTTGTCCAAGTTGTGCCGAGAGAAGACATCAGGCGCTGCTTGAAAGACAACCCAAGGTAGATACCAGCGCCTAGGCGCCCAGGTATGATTTTTGACGACTTTTATTTTGTTTTGCTTTGATTACGTGCATTGAGGACAATGCACGTCTTTTTCGATAGGGTATGGGTTGTTATAGGCCCCAGTGAAGTCTGAGTAGCTTGGGTCCATAACTATCATAATTTTGTATCCTAGGGTTTCTTGCCTGTGTTCCTTTTCCCCATGGATATTTACTTTCTTTTGAACCGGCACGTTTAGGATGTTTAGGTAATATTTGTATCATATAGTACTAATACCTATGACATATAATATGTTTTTCTGTTTTGTTTTGGAAAAGGTTACCAACCAAAAAGTTTGATTATTTGTTTAGCTAGTTACCATGTAGGTGTGTTGACAATGCTGCTCTAATAAGTGAGGATAAATTGAGATAAAAACCATGATTTGTGAGTCTTTTATTGATAAAATAGTCAGTGTCATATGAGCATGAGCTTTTGATTGCTAAATATATGTATTTTGTGCTGATTCAGAGCTTGCCCAGTTACTCTAAGTTGGACAGTAGATTAATTAGATTAGGGAAGGATCTTAGGTCATTGTTCTTAAAATCCCACTTAGCTAGGATCTTAGTTCATTGTTCTTGAAAGTCCACTTAGCCTAAATGACCAACCAAAATTGTAATATATCCCTTGTTCCTTATGCTTGAGCTTAACATGTACCGATTCTTTGTCAAAACCCGATTACCTAGCCTTATTAGTTGTTAACTCCTGAATTTGGTCTAGGTCCTTCCTTGAACATTGTGCACCTTGGTTGAGGCAATAAGCTTATGCTGAGGGTGGCTACCAAAAGTAGCCCTGGTTTTGAGATGGATGTTGTGCACCTTAACATAGGCCAAAAGTCTAAGCTGAGGGTGGTTGGTGTAAGGGTGAAAACATATATGAAGGAAGTTAGTTATGTAGTGAAAAAGGGAAAATCATGTACTAGGTGCAAGAAAAATAAGTGATGCCTTAGTTATGTGCTAAAAAGAAAAATGAAGTGTAAAAGCAAGGCAAAAAGATTAAAAATGAAAAGAAAGCACCCAGAAAAGCTTGAAATATGATAATGGGAGAATTAGATGAAAATAATAGAGTTAGTAGGGTAAGAGTGTAGGAAAACATAGTGTCAAGGAGAGCTGTTAGTCACTAATCTCCCAAAATACCAAACCAAGGCCCTCTAAGCCTACGTTATGAGCCTAGAAAGTCCCAAAGTGATCCTAGTCCAAGTAGTTGAAAGTCTTAGTCATGAGTATAAGGGCAAGCCTATGGTATTAGTCATGATGCGTGAATATCTTTTGTGAGAATGAGTGATTTTTGCATATTTCCAAGGTTATACATGAAAGCACCACTGAGTTTCAGATATGGGACTTCTTTTCAGTGAGAGCACTCTCATTGAATTGTTAGCATTAGAGTTATTCAGTGATCATGGATTGTTGATAGTACCTCACTTGTCATAGTTGTGGTGTCACATGCACTAATCTGTACTGGTTTTCTAGATAACTATCTGATTCTGTATTGAAAAAGTGGTGTGGATATCTGAGTTTGAGATTGATGGGATGTATGCTGTTGGGTTGAGGTCTATGTGTTATTGTATTATCGATATAGATTGAGTTCTTTGCTTGAGGACAAGCAACAACTTTAAGTTGAGGGTGTTGGTGTTCTGTCAAAATACAACACTTTTGATGCTTAAAATATGGAATTTTGTGTGTTTCCAGTGCAAAGTTAGTTGCTTTTATATGTTTTAGTTATTGTTATGCTGCCAAAATACAACACATTTGATGCTTCAAACTTAGGATTTTATGTGTTCTCAATGCGACTTTTGTTGGTTTTATGTGTTTTTGTATCTATGTTTCCAGGATTATAGGTTGGCCAATGATTTTGAGGAAAGTTACGAGGTTGCTGTAGATTTGCAGTTATACGAGACACCTTATGGGATCGTAGACCATTCTATGAGCCATAAGGTGGTTTTGTGAGGATTCTAGTCAGGGTCCGAGTTTATGAAGTTACTTCTACGAAGATACAGACGAGCCATAAATTAATGTACGAGTAGTAGAAGAGGTTTCATTCCTTGAGGGTCAGAGAATGAAGACTTTCTGAAGTTCATCAGATGAAACCCCCTTACAGGTCGTAAACAATTTTACGAGTTGTAAAGGGGTGTCATAAAGGAGAAGTCTAGTCTTCTAGCAACAATGTATGAGACTCCGATTACGGGCCGTGAATTTGAATACAGGCCATAAAGTGTTGTCGTAGAGTGTGCCGACCAGTTCTCCTAAGTTGTTTAGGGTTATTATTATAAATAGGGTTTTAGGTTATTCTTCACCAGTTCTCACTAGTTCATGTAAGTTTAGGTTAGTTTTAGGTTAGTACTTAGAGAACTTAATATTCTTAGAGAGAAAATTGTGAGAGAGTCATTGAAAATACTTGTGGTTCAATTCAATCTTCAAGCTTGTCATTTTCATTAACATTGGATTTTCTTGTTATTAATTCAATTGTGTAAATGTTTAATTATGTCATCTAAATTCATAATCTCTTCATCACACAAAACACAAGTAGCTAAATACACAACTAGGGTTGTGGGTACCATGTAACTAACAAAGTAAAATCGGATAATTCATGATTCTTGAAAGGTATGTATGTATGTATTAATTAACTCTACTCGTTTTGCATGTGTTTGATGGTGGCCAACAGTAGAACCCGCCTAGTGTTATTGAATAGACCAAGATAGTAATGAATAGGAAAAGAGATTAATTAACAGGATTCGATTGATGTGTTCTCCTCTAATAAACAAAACTAGGCCAAGGGGATGTTGTATTAGGACTTATAAGTAATAGATAGTAATGCACACCATGGAGATGGGCCAAGTCGGATCGTGAAATTCTCCTCTCACCTTTGACCTAAGGGCTTGGTGAACTTAAACTACTATTCTACATGCTATACACTAGACAAGAATTAGGTTATCTAGTAATACTGAGTTGGGGAATCATTGGGTACACAATACTTTAGTGGTTGTCCTTTATTGATCCTTCTCTGCGATAGTTAGTTTATTTTTCTCAATGATTTTTGCAAACCCCCACCCCTCCCTTTGGGGAATTGGTGTTGATTAACTACTCAGATTACATGTTGGTAAATTTGTCTTGAGTCTACGTATTCCCTATAGGTTCGACCCTAACCTTTGTTAGGTTCTATTTCTTGACAACGACCGCTTTATTCTCTAAAAAAGAGGTGTAACTTTGGTGACATTAGTTATGTTTTCAGGATTCTAGGGTTGGCATTAATTTTTGGAAGAAATGCAGAAGTTGCTGATTTTTGTGCAGTACGAGACCCTTTACGAGCCGTAGAACACTCTATAGGCCATGGAATGGGTTTCATGGAAGATTCTAGTGAGGGGATGATTTTTTGAAGTTGGTCTTACGAACATTCAGATGAGTCATAGATTGATTTACAAGTTGTAGAATATGGTTCGTTCCCTGAGGATCAGAGATTGGAACTTTCTGAAGATTCATCAGACGAAACACCCCTAAGAGTCATCAACAACTTTATGGGTCGTAGAGGGCGTGTCGTAGACTTGAAGCCCAATATTACAGTAGCTCTGTATGTAGACTTTTGTGTGGTGTGCTGACCCAATTATCCTAATGTTTTTAGGACTTGTCCTTTAAATATTATAAATAGGTTTTTAGGCTATTTTTCAGAAGTTTTTGCATATTACTCAGAAAACTCAGTACTTAGAGAGAGAAAAGTGTGAGATAACATTGGAGAGTTTTTTAGGACACTTGTATTTTGATTTCATCTTTAATCTTGTGATTCTCTTTGAAGTTAGATTTGGTATTTCTTAATTCAATAGTGTAAGTGCTCTATTATGGTATTCCAATTTATAAGTTTTGCATCTATACAAAACATGAGTAGCTAAATCCACATCTAGGGGTATGGGAACCATGAAGAACTAACAAAGTAAAATTGGATAATTCTTAATTCTTGAAAAGTGTGCATGCATGTGTTAATTAACTCTTTTCACTTTGCATGTTTTCTAGTGGTGGCCAACGTTAGAACCCGCCTAGTGTTACTGACTGGACCAAGGTAATAATAAATAGAAAAAGAGATAATTAACATGATTTGATTGATGTGTTCTCGTCTAATCAATCGAAATGGGCCAAGGGGAGGTTGTACTGGGACTTATAGGTAACAGTTAGTAATGCACACTATGGAGATGAGCCAAGTCACATAGTGAAATTAGCCTCTCACCTTTGACCAAAGGCCTTGGTGAACTTAACTTGCCATCCTGCATGCTACACACTAGAAGAGAATTAGGTTATCTAGTGATACTTAGTTAGGGAATTATGGGGAACACAATACCATAGTTTCTCTCCATATCAATTTCACTCTTGAGTTAGTTAGGTTTATTTTCCATTGATTATTGCAAATCCCCTCCCCCTTTGGGGAAAGTAAGTCGGTTAACTACTCAAATTGCAGTCATTGAATTCTCTTGACTCTACTTATTCCCTTGGGTTCAATCCTAACCTTGGTTAGGTTCTATTTCTTGAGAATAAGCGGTTTATGCTCTAAAAAGAGATGTAGCTATGGTGACATTATATTGCAAACTTTGAGGTGTGAGAGGTTGTTTGCTAAATTTAATAAATGTGAATTTCGGTTGAAGGAGGTTGCATTCCTAGGGCATGTGATTTCTGGTGATGGAATTAATCCATATAAGATGACAAAAGTGATAAGAAATTGGCCTAGGCACTTGAATCCAATGGATATTAGGAGTCTCTTGGGCTTAGCGAGGTATTAGCGGAGGTTTGTGAATGTTTTTTCCTCAGTTTCTTCCCCTTTGAAAAAATTGACACGAAAGAAGGCAAAATTTATTTGGACCGATGAATGTGAAAAGTGTTTTCAAACTTAAAAGACAAGCTTTCATCTGCTCCTATTTTTTCTCTACCGGAAGGGTTAGAAGGGTTTGTGGCTTATTTTGATGCTTCAAGGGTAGTTTAGGGTGTGTATTGTTGCAAAGTGGCAAAGTCATAGCATATGCTTCTCAACATATAAAGGTGCATGAGCGTGATTATCTCACACATGATCTTGAATTGGTGGCTATGGTATTTGCTTTGAAAATATGGCATCATTATTCTAATGGAGTTCATGTTGGTGTATTTACCAACCACAAGAATCTCCAATACATGTTCACATAAAGGGATCTTAATTTAAGCAAAGAAGGTGGTTAGAAGTCCTTAATAATTATGACATGAGTGTGCACTATCATCCCGACAAAGCTAATGTCATGGCCGATGCTCTAAGTAGAGTGTCCATGGAAAGTGTAGCTCTTATTGATGATGGAAATAAGGAATTGGCTAGACGAGTTCACCGGTTAACTAGGTTAGGAATTAGGTTGAATGAGGTTGAAAATGGAGGTGTGGTTGTTATTGATGGTTCCAAATCTTATTTGATTGAAGAGATCAAGTCCAAACAAGACCTTGACCCTGCCTTGATAGAATTGAAAGCTTTGGTGAAGGATGGTAAAGTTGAGGTTTTCTCTCAAGGGGGAGATGTTGTCCTTAGATACAAAGGTAAGTTATGTGTGCCTAATGTTGATGGGTTAAGGGATTTGATTTTTAAAGTAGCACATAATTCGTCCTATTCTATTCATCTCGGTTCTACAAATATGTGTAGAGACTTGAGAGGTGTATTAGTGGGGTGGTATGAAAAGAGATATTGACAAGTTTATAGCAAGTTGTCACAATTACCAACAGGTCAAAGCCGAACATCAAAGAAAGGGTAGCCTAGTCCAAGACATAGAAATTCCTACTTAGAAGTGGGAGGAGATCAACATGGATTTTGTGATTCGTTTACCAATCACTAGAAAGCACTTTGATTCTATTTGGGATATTGCTTTTCGAATGACAAAATCAACTCACTTTCTACCGTTTAAAACAACTTATGGTGTTGAAGATTATGCCAAGATATGTATTTATGGGTTGGTTGTCATGGGGTACCATTGTTTAGAATTTTGAATTGTGATGCTTAATTCACTTCTTACTTTTGGAGATCCTTCTAAAAGGTTCTTGGTACCGAAGGCAAGCTTAACACGACTTTTCATCTTCAAACGCATGGTCAAGTTGAAAGGTAAGTTCAAACTCTTAAGGATATGCTTAGGGCTTGTGTGTTTGCAGTTCAAGGATAGTTAGGATGAACATCTTCCACTCATTAAGTTTGGTTAAAACAATAGCTGTCGCTCTAGCATTGAAATGGATCCCTTTGAAGCTCTATATGGTAGGTGATGTAGATTCCTGATTGGGTGGTTTGATATTGGGGGAAAATACCTTATTAGGACCCGCTTTGGTCATAGAGGCATTGGGAAAGGTAAGGTTGATAAGGGAGAGATCAAAGATGACTCAAAGTAGGCAAAAGTCCTACTCTGATGTGAGAAGGAGAGATCTTGAGTTTGATGTTGATGATTGGGTGTATTTGAAGGTCTCACCCATGAAGGATGTGCTCTGGTTTGGCAAGAAGAGAAAGTTAAGCCCAAGGCTTATAGGGCCTTATAGAATTGGGATGAGAATTGGTAAGGTTGCCTATGAATTGGAGTTGCCTATGGAGAAGAGTATGGATCTTCCGGTCTTCCATGTATCTATATTAAGGAAGTGTGTAGGTGACCCAAGTTGTATAGTTCCTTTGGATGTTGTGGGTATTGTAGAAGATAACTTGACTTATGAAGAAGTTTTGTGGAAAAACTATATAGGCAAGTGAGAGGTTAAGAAACAAAGATGTGACGTCCGTCAAAGTCCTCTGGAGGAATCAACAAGTCACACTAGGGAAGCCGAAACAGACATGAAAAAGTGATATCCATACCTCTTCCACTCTATTCAAGCCTAAGGTAACAAATTAAATCCAATCTATGAAGTCAAATCTTGAATTTCAGCCCTTATATCATTTTACATGCATACATGTTCATGGTAACAAGTTTTGGCGATTTTCGAGGTATATGTTTGAAACTTTTGAGAATGATGTTTAAGCGCATTGGTTGCATTCGCGTTGGACTTAAAGTTTTCTAATCACTCTACTTACGTATGATTTTTCTACATTCAGGGATGAATGTTCTCAAGGGGGAGATATTGTAACAACTCTCACGTGCCTTACAAAAGGAGCTATAGTGTATTTCTTGCATATCTTAAAATTTGTGCATGATTTCGCAAATTCAACTTTATATTCCTTTTCATGGGGCAAAATTGTGTAGGAAAGGGTTCGACTTTTAAATGACTCATAGCAAAAGATAATTTTTTGGGTGATTCGAGGCTTGACCAGTAAAGTGTGCGACAAGTCCGCGACCACTAGTGCAAAAATGGCCTAAACCCACTCCAGTGCCAAAACAGGGGGAAAATTGAACCTTACGTGAAAATGTACTACTGCGCAACAAGTACACATCGCGGACTTATCGCGCTCTAGCTCAAAAAGTTCCTTAATTTTCCTGTTTTCACTTAAGAGAAATTGGGTAGTAACCCAATGCCTATATATACGGGAATACCTTATTCTTCAGCCATTTTCAAGCACTAAAACACTCAAAACCCTCCCAAAAGTCCTTCTATTTCCTCACAATTCCCTCATCTAAATTCAGGATATCTCAAGAACTTGCTTTGGATTTCAAAAACCCAATTGAAGCCTCAAGTCTTCCTCAAGCCTTTTTTCAAGAAAGTCTCAAGTTAAAGATATGTGGGCTTCATTCATGGGAATTCTTCCACACATGAAGACAATCCTTCTCCATCACTAAATTTCATGATTTTTAAGATTGAATACTTTATGGGTAAACTTTATTATGCATTGTAATTATGATTTGAATTCAAATTCTTTGAGTATTGATTGATTAAGCATGAATATCTATTGAAGGCTTATCCCATGAGTTGATTTATATATATTCAAGCTATGCATGATGTGAACTATGTAAACAATGAAAGATTGTGAACTTTTAAGATAGATTTTATGACACCCAAATTGGGGTTTCAACTAAAATATTGGTGGGTTGAATTGAATGATCTCCAAATAAATTGATTTTACTCATCTTTTGTCTTGTACTCTTTAATTGCATGATTGTAAGCATATTTACATATACCGACCATGTTTGACTAAATTTATATGACAAGGATTCTTATGTTGATTCAAGATGATTGCACATTTTGCAAGACAAGTATAATATGATAAATTATGGGCTCCTAAGCATGCATTGAACTCGTGAAAAGTTCCTGTGATTTGTAAGTTATATGTGATCCATTATACTATACTCCTCCCTCTTGTGAAGGAATATTATCTACATGAAGAGGTCAAGTATGATAAGTGGTTTTCCCTTATGTACAAACTGATGCTCACTACAAGGGATCAAGCATATTACAAACTCTACCCTCATGTGTAATGCAATGCCCACTAGAAAGGGTCAAGTTTATTAAATATTACACCCTCTAGTATAAGGTATATGCACTTTTAGAGGTCAAGAACATGAATAAGATACTCCTACCATGTTATCATGTTTTTACAATTTATTCATATTATGATTAAATTTGTGATTATGTCAAGTATTTCATGGGACTGGAGTTAGCACCGAAAGAGATTTAAGGTGGGGAATCGACCCAAGGAGTCCATATATAAAGTCTTGGTCTTTTAACTATGTGCCACAATAGGTTCATAATATTTTTCCTAAATGGGGTTTTACTAGTGGATCCAACTAGGTCAAGTTACCCACTATGTAGGTTAAAGTTTGATTTACTGTGGCAAGTAGACCGCTTCTTTCTTGTGTAGAGGTAAACATCGGGTTTACAAGTAGCAGCTCGTTTGGTCTTATATGTTAGTTGACGTCTCCTCCCACATATATATATTATGTTATGCAAGTTTCACTATATTCATGCATGTTTTACCTTAAGCATTGATCATATATGTCATATTGGTCTTACATCCATTGATGATAATTATGCATCTTGTTAACTATGGATTATTTCATTGTTGCATTGCACCCCGCATACATAGTACATTCCAAGTACTAACACATACTTTTTTGGCTACGATCTAGCCATGTAGGGTCCGGAGCTCCTATTCACCCTCCTCCATGTGGCTAGTCAGATCCTTTGAAAACTACTATTGGTGCCTCCACTCCGGGGACAATATCCACTTTACTTTCATGAATTTGCTAAGACATGTCTATTTTGGATTTTTATCCTTTTAGGGTGTGCCCGGGAGATGTCTTGGCCCCCATTCCATTCGTACTAGAGGTTTTGTTGGATATGTATATTTATGTATTGAGCTTGAATCCTACTATATTTATGTAATTATGAAAGACTTCCCTTGGTCCTTTTTTCCCTTCTATTTTTGTTGTACGTTGATGATGGGACGAAAGTCCCAAGTCCCTAAAACATCCTCATAGCGCGTGTCATACTTATCCGCACCTTAGAATTTATTTGTTATGTGATTCTTTTAAATCTTCTTTCCTATAATATCCCCATAGCTTGAGTTAAAAGTCCCGCTTCCCTTAGAATTACTTGTTACTTTCTTGTTGTTTAATTATGCTTCTACAACTAAATATGTGCACACAATATGCTAAGAGGCTTGTTTGGGTTTTCTTCGTGTTTCTCATTCGCCTTGTCACATCTAGGCCCTGGTCTTGGGTTGTGACACCATATAAGGTTGCATAATCCATTAAATTAGTTATGAAAATGGGTCCTAGAAGTCGGAACTTTCCAAGTCTCAACAGAAGATTTTATGGGCCAACAGAATGATACGTGAAAATTTGTACTCATTAAAGGGATTCATGGTTCAGGGAATCAAAAATTCAAATTTTCAAGTAGGTTTACATAGACGACGTTTACGAGCTTTGCTTGGCCCTATGGACCATTGATTATACCACTACACTTGAAAGAATTTTGAATCAAGGAAATTTATATGAAACAATTGACGACTCGTAAAAGGTCCTAGGAACTATTGACTTCAATCAAAAATAACTTTAGAGACTCAAATTTTTTTTTCTAAAATTTTTTTGGAGGCCTTTTATGATTCGTGAAAAATTCTACTAATCGTAAAGTGCATCTATAAAATCTACTTGTCAGTTATTTTATAGAAATATTTTAGATATTTTTTGTTCTTCTTTTGATGTCTATGTCATTGTAGGCTACTCCTAAGCCCTATAACTAATTTTATAATCCTAAAACTACCCTATTCCATATCATTTACACAAAACTCCAACATTCTCTCAAGGAATTTTCTCCTAGTGTCGTTTTCTTCCTAAAGCAAGGTTTCAAGAACTCAAGCTTCTTTTCAATTTCAAGGGTTAGAATCCATTCAAGGTACGTGGGTATATATTCATGGATCCTTTTCATCTATCGAGTACGAAAGAAATTCAAGTCCTCTAATCCTGATTCTTCTTAATTTTATTTAGGGTTCATGTGATTCTTCATGGGTTATTTTATTATGATTAAATTGACATTGTTTTACTTTATCATGCATGAATTTACTAAAATGCATAATTTAAAGTTGATTCCCTATGATCCCATTCATTATACCCCGATTTTCATTATGAATTATTATCATGATTTGATAATAATATCAGGTATGCTTTACCAAAATGATGAATTGTGTTTTAATAATATTTCTCGAGGAAGCATAAATAATTGTGAAAGATTCTCTCATAGATGAATCATGGTGAAAGATTTTCTCACCTACTTATGGATTCATAATGATGAAAAGACAATTCTCATATTATATAAATCATGATTTGATGAGTTATTCAATGATTATGATTATGAGTGCGAGTTGGGCAGCTAAGCAGGCAACTCTTCGTCGACGTGTCTACTGAGCTTGCAGCAACCTCTTATACATTATGCGGAGTCCATATAAATATTTTGTAAATTTTTTTATTCAATCTTTTTAAGGCAACTGCTTGCTTCAACTATGATTTTCCAATATTACCTCTAATAAATAATTTTCCCAGTGGCTTCAACTATGAATTCGCTATATTACCATAACCAATTATTTAAAGTTAGGTAAATACTGAAATTAGGATAAAATAAATTTCTCTTTAAGCGCGAGTTGGGCAGCTAAGCAGGTAGTCGACGTACCAATTTGAGTTGCTTCCTTCCTCTTTACATTGTGTAGAGTCCATAATAATATTTCATGGATTTTTAATTTAATCTTTTTAAGGCAGATGCTTACTTCAACTATGATTTTACAATATTAACTCTAATAAATAATTTCTCAGTAGCTTCAACTATGATTTTACTATATCAGTCTGATCAATTATTTTAAGTTAGGTAAATATTGAAATTAGGATAAAATAAATTTCTCTTTAAACTGGACAAATAAAATTAAATAACTATTTTAATATATTTCAATGATTATATTTGTGCCGAAAAGGAAGTACAACAAATATACATATAAAAATTTTAAATCTCTGAATCATTAAATTTAAAATTTAATCAATATTAATAATATTTATTCGATATTAGTTTTACACGTAATGATAAAATTTAATAGCGTTTAATGGTATCATTAAAAAATAGATTTTTGAATAACAATTGGCCCCATGCACTGAACGGGATCTTCGTAACTAGTCAAAAAATAATGCCCAGTTGGACCTTGATAGTAGGGCTGATAATCATATGTAGGGAAAACTAAGTTTGTACCACTTTAAAGCAAACTATTTACATCAATGTACTCCTTTACATTTTATACTCCCATATAATTAAAATTCGCCCCACTAATATTAAAATTTGCACGCTAACATCTGGTTGACGTCAATACCTACCTTGTATGACATACTAATAGGTTATACATATACCAACAGGGTATCACTGAGGATTAAGCTTAGTCCTATATGATACTGATATGTATCAATATAGCAATATAATATCACGAAGAATATATTTTTCTACTAATTTAAAATTTAATAAATAAGTTTATAATTTTAATAATTTTCTCTTGATTATTTTATTTATTAAAAAAACAAAATTATATTATACCGATAGGGTATCAATATACAGAAGGAGTATAACAAGAATATATTTTCTACTAATTTAGAGTTTAATAAATAATTTTGTGACTTTAAAAAGTTTATAGTCCTATACGATATTGATATGGTATAAACACACTAACGAAGTATCACAATGAATATATTTTCTATTAATTTGGAGTTTTAATAATTTTTTATTTTTTTGTATTTAGTTATTAAAAAACATGATCCTATATGATACCAATTGAGTATCAATATACCGCAAGAGTATCACAGAGGATAGAACTCATTCTATATGATATCAATATGGTGTGTGTGTGTGTGTATATATATATATATATATATATATATATATATATATATAAACCATTGGAGTATATTCCATAGTATTTATGTTGACGTCACCATGATGTCAGGGAAAAAGAAAAGGGGTAAGAAGGTAAATAATTTTAGATATAGATCCGTTAATGGTAAATAGTTTGGATTGAGACTATTAATAAATAATTTCAAATTAGGTGTATTTTCCCCTAATATGTATGCTCAAATGACGTTCTATTGTGATGAATTAAAATATTTGGAATAAGATTCTCTAGAGAATTGATTGGATAGATCACTTAAAAATATAATTTAGTTTTATATTTCTTTTATAAACTTTTTTTATTTTATAAATCAGATGTCTCAAAAAAAGTTATTTTTTCCTATTCAATTTGTAAATTGCCAAAAGATCTTATCCATCTTAATTTCTGTCCATCTTGTTTATCTTCTTTCAAAAAAAATTATAATTTAATAATGGAAGCCTTTGACAAAAAAGAAAAACTCCAATACACATCAATTTAAAGCAAAAAACACAAAAAAATGTATCTTTATATATAATAAAAAATAATAAAAGAAAGTAGTTCACAATATGATTAATCTAAGGTGATGAGCTACTAAAAAGCCATTTGATAATTTCAAGATCAAGTGAATAAATACGGTATTAAATATTTTTAATTTAAAAGATTAAAAGTATTTAAAATTTAAAATATTAAATTTGTAGGTGATTATTTTTTTTATTCAATTAGCTTGAAAGTAGAAATCCAACACTGTAGTGAACTCTACTAGTTTGACAACAACAACAAAAATGTGATCTCCCGAAAGTTAAAAGGTCCGAATAAAAAAAAGAGTGCAGATCAGATCCGGTGCACTACTATTACTAGCCCCATGTATGGACCATATAAGCTTGTATGAGTCGTTGAATTAGTTGTGAAAATGAGCCCTAGAAGTTAGAAGTTGCCAAGTCTCGAAATAAGATTTTATTGGCCAATAAGATGATATGTGAAAATTTGTACTCATTAAAAGGATCCACGGTTCAGGAAATTAAAAATTTAATTTTAAAGTAGGTTTACATAAATGACATTTATGAGCTGTGGTTGGCCCCATGGACCATTGATCATACCACTACACTTGAAGGAATTTTGATTCAGGGAGATTTATATGAAACAATTGCCGACTCGTAAAAGGTCTTATAGAATGTTGACTTCAATCATAAAAAACTTGAGAGACTCTTTTTTTTCTGAAATTTCTATGGAGGCCTTTTATGATCGTGAATTTTTTTACTGATTGTAAAGTGCATTCATAAAATTTACTCATCAGGGATTTTCTAGAAATACTTTAGACAATTTTGGATTTTTTTTTTTACATCATTTCTAGGCTATTCCTAAGCCATATAACTTATCTTATAATCCTAAAAGTACACTATTTCATCTCATTCACTCAAAACTCCAATATTCTATTAAGGAATTCTCTCCAAATGTCATTTTCTTCCTCAAGCAAGGGTTTCAAGAACTCAAGTCTTTTTTTCAAGTTTCAGGGTTAGAATTCACTACAGGTGCGTGGGTATATATCCAGGGTCCTTTCCATCCATAGAGGGCTAAAGAAATTCTAGTCCTTTAATCTTGATTCTTCTTAATTTTATTTAGGGTTCATGTGATTCTTCATTGGTTATTTTGTTATTATTAAATTGACATTGTTTTATTTTATCATGCATAAATTTACTAAAATGCATGATTTAAAGTTGATTCCCTATGGTCCTACTCATTATACCCTAATTTTCATTACGAATTATTATCATGATTTGATAATAATATCATGTATGCTTTATAAAAATGATGAATTGGGTTTTAATAATATTTCTCAAGGCAGCATAAATAATTGTGAAATTTTTTCTCATATATGAATTTTGGTGAAAGATTTTCTCACCTACTTATCAATTCATAATGATGAAAGGACAATTCTAGCATTACATGAATCACGATTTAATGAGTTATTCAATAATTATGACTTTATGAAATGGATTAGTACTTAATTATTGTCTTTTCACGTGATATGCTTTAATGATTTATTTTATTTGTTCGTTTGGAATATGAATTAAAATTGGGGAAACTTTTAGGTGGAGTGTCACGATCCAAAATCTGAGTGTTACGGCACTCACCTAAATTAGCAAGGAAAGTCAGCCTTAAACCTAAACAACACAAAATAATAATAAAGACGGATGATTAACAGTCTAATAAGATGGATCAGTATAGAAAATCAAATCTACAACCATCCTAGAACTGGTATTAATAAGTATAGGAAATCGAATGTACAACCATCCAAAAACTAGTGTTACATATACAATCCTGTATAATAAAAATGCACAAATGAAAATACAAATCTCAATGTTTAGTTCCTTAAGTGAATATAACATAAGGTAAAATTCTCAAAGGCCTATCAAAGGTACAAGCAACTACCTCACGAGTGATCCTGAAGCTCGATCTTGAAATAAAGGAAGCTAACAAGGGGGATCGGGCTCACAAAAAAATGCAACATGGGGTAAGCACCAAATCATGGGTACTCAGCAAAATAGAAAATATCCTAAGGTAAAGTACTGAAGAACACATGCACTCCATAACAAACAACTATATACTGCCCAACTACAAACCTGCACTCAAAAAAGATCCAGCACAATGCAATATATGCAAATCATAGACCATCAGTATAAACCCATCTCATAACATCATATCCCAGAATATTCAATTGATAACAAGTCAAATTGTATAATATACGCCCAATCTCATCACAATACATATAGTAATATCGAGAAAGAATGATATGAGATGGAGTGAATGCCATGAGTTGTAAATATTGTGATGCAATGTCAAATAATCGTGATACATGTTTGTCCTATGATATATATATATATATATATATATATATATATGTATGTATTCTTGAACAGTGTTGGCAATGACCTCGACCAATGCTCACCTATCAGAAAATGTCCTCGGATCTAAAAGCAGTGGCATATTACCTAGGCTTTGGAGCAAAAACCTTGGCTAAACATCAACTAATAGAGACCCCAACCACCAGTCCACATGTTACCTTACTTATCTCCAGGTCGTAGCCATCACAACAATCAAATGCACATATAATAGTGAATGCAATGTGAATGATCTTAACTATATCACACTGTCAACATCATAACAAATTCAATACTATCATAACATTAATATCATCACTGAGTAAATAACATCAATATCTCTATATCATCAGTAACTCAATGTCATATCAGTCTCAGTAATCGTATCTCAATATAAGAGCCAGCTCAATATCAATATCAAATGATTCACAAGATCACATATATTATAAATTCACAATTAATTAAGAAGTCAAGATATCACTATATGAAAAATTACTCAAATCGAAATCTCACGATCAAGCCTATGATGACATAATTCTACCCAAAGTACACAATTCCGTATACATAGGAGAATAAAAATTTCAATCATACTTAACAAAAAGGTTAGAAATCCACTTATCTTAGATAAAGTCTCATATCAAGTCAAATTCAAAATTTTTCCCTTTCTACGATACTCCAAATCACCAAAATCTATTCAAATATAGCATCACAATCACATAACGAATCTAATGACACTAAAATAAATTAATTCTGATAAAACGGATAAGATGGTCGAAAATCCCATGCCAAAAAAGTAGCCAAGTGATAATGGGTTCAACGGCAAAACCTATTTTGAAAATGGAGTTAAAATGTGGTAGAAATCATCAATTTAATATTAAAAATCAAAGTTCAAAAAATCCCCAAATTCTCTAATTAAAATCAAAAAGTTATAACTTACAAACATAATTTAATCAGTGAAAATTAAATCAATAAGTTAGAAAATCATTACCCAATCGTTTTTCCTTGAAACACCTTGAAGATCCTCTCTAAAATGAAGGTTGAAATATTAAAAATGATAGAAAATAGTTTAAACTCATCCTTTAAAAGAGATAACTATTCAGGGACATTTTAAACTCTGAGAATGCAAATAATTAATCGCGAACATAGAGGCAACAGGGAGAAGAGCTTCGCAAATGCAAGAAGCCCCTCCATGAACGTGGAGACTAGGATACTAGGCACTCCGCGAATGCGGTGGTCTGGAGACCATACACTTTGTGAACACGAAGAAATACCCGCAAACACACAACATTACGTACCTGCACTATTGTCAGCTAAATAATTAGCAATTCACTGCTTAGAATAACCACAAACCAAAAATGGAATGCTACCAAAAATGACGTTTTGGGGTCAATGGAATCGTCAGAATTCAAATTCAAGACTTTCTTGGCCCGAAACCCAATAAAGCTCATTTAAATTAGTTTAGGACAAAAATCCTCAAAATCATCTTGAAAACTCTGAAAATTACAACTAAGGCATTTCTAACTAGTTTCACCATCCGGAACTATTGAAACTTACAAAATTTCTATTTGAGTCTTCAAACTCTGAATGTTGAAAAAAGTCAAATTATGATCCACAATGAACTAAAAATGCCACTTTGGGTCTATAATCTTTGTTTTAACTCCAAATTCAGTTCTGCAAGTTCTTGTAGACAAAATTTAGCATTTTGGGGCCAACAAAATTGACAGAATTGCAATCTGACACTCGAAACTCAAAATGATAACAAAACTCAAAATTTCCAACTTTAAGCCTTTAAAAACTCTTTCTTTAGCAAAACTCCAACTTTTTACAAGGTTTTAAAAATTAAACTTTTCCACTAAACAAAAAATGACCCAAGGTAACTTTTGAGAAGGTTAACTGGATAATTTTATCAAAAATATCGAAAATAACCTTCGAGGTCATTACATGGAGGCTTGGTAAGGGAGTCTCTTGTAATAATCACAAGTTCCATAACTATGTTGCCACCATAGGTTGTCTGAATTGACTCTAGGCCATAAAAGTATATGATATGGCCAAGTGGCCAATTTTTTTGTGATGTAGGAGTTACATTAGATTTTATGTTATAGATTACATGGGCTTACTGTCGGTTAAGATTAATATCACACATATGAATATATTTTTATGACTTATACTTTCGTACGGTTTCCTTGTGCTTCTTAATTTGCATTAGCAGGGTTTAGGTTCTATTTATTGACTTTAAATGAATTAGTTATCATATTTTCTAACTTGGTTAGCTGTATGTCATGATATATCATATGTTGCATATCTCACATACTCAATACATTTCAAAGTACTAACCACACACCATTTCCAAAATTATTTCATAATGTACATTCAAGCAACTCCCATCTTGCTTATGGTTAGAAACGTTTTTGTTTTTGGAGATGGTGAATACTCATGCTTCAAGGACATGCTTAATACCTTTGTTCAAACTTTTTTTTGATTCTGATTTAGAGTATTTTGTGAACTAGGGCCAATCCTAGTCAAATCTTTCTTATACATATTTTTGGATATATGTTAGATGTTGAGTCTATGTTGTTGCTCCAAGCTTATATTTCCGTTCTATGCTATCAAATTTTTTAGACTATTTTCTACCCACTTCTTCATTCTGATTTTCTTTAATTCAATATGCCTATGAATGCCATGTTGTGATCTTCACGTCCATTGTAATTTTGATTTTCGTGTCATGATTAGGGGTTAGGCTCTAATTCTGAGAAATATGGTATCAAACACATGAAGCTTTGAGTGTCCTAGAGTGTCAAAAAGCCACGTCAGCTAGATTCTTGTTCATGGGTGTAAAGCATGCCATACTTATGAACGAGAGTGTACAAAATTTAGGAAATATCTCACTTCTTTCATGATCTTATATCATGTGATAAAGTTAAACTCAATGAAATTCCTCCTAACTCATGTTTTGTGTATTTCAAAATTATGCCTCTGAGAAAAGTTCTTGTGCAAAGAGAATGAAGTAAGAAATAATGAGGACCAAACACCTCAAAGTTCGATCGATTCATTGACTAAGAAAGTATCTCGTGTAGAGTTTAGGGCCACTTTTCAAAATCCTTCTTAAGCCATGAAGGATCAAGTCATTTGATAGGTGATAACTCCCTTGAATGAGGGTACGATGATGATGAGGCTCGGGGACATCACAAGCATGAATCCCAAAAATCATGGGTGCAAGGTGGATGAAAATCCACAAGAGTTTGGTGATGAGATTAAAAACTAATGGATATCATAAGTGTGATTTTTGTAGAAAAGGTGGAGTCAATAGTTTATCAACTAAAGAGTGTTTCGTATGTTTGGTTTAACCAATAGATGGAGGAGATGGTTGATATAGGTCCCAAAGACTGGGAGAAATTTCAGAGAGTTTTTCTTGATCACTTCTTTCCAATAGAGTTGAGGGAAAAGAAGGTAATTGAGTACATCAACTTGAAGCAAGGGAGTATCACTGTAAGAGAATATGCTTTGAAGTTCACTCATTTGTCTAAGTATGCTTCGGCATTGTTCCCTACTCTCAAGCTCACATGAACAAGTCCATTTCCAGTGTCTCGAATTCGATTGTTGAGGATGTAGGACCACTATTATAATTAAGAAGAAGAACATATCTAGATTGATGACACATGCAAAGAAAAGTTAGAAAGAAAATCTTAAGATATGGTGTCCAAGAGGGCTCTGGTGGATAGTAGAGGTTATTCTCATCAGAGGTCTATTGATGATGGTAGTCATTTTTATTTTTAGCAAAAGTCCTCTGGTCCTAATTAATCTAGTGCTTTAAGTCAAATGTTCAACAAAGATATGGTGCCTAACTCTATGCCTCAAATAGGTACTGCTAGTAGGTCTTCTAGCTTTACTTGTCAAAAGCATGGATAAAGTAACTTCAAAAAGTGCTTAGCCGGTATAGATGCTTGTTTTGGTTGAGGAAAGGTAGGTCACAAGGTGATGGATGCCCTTGGCATGCTAGTAAGGGTAGAGATAGTCATCTACAAGGTTAATCTACTACTTCAGGCTGTTTAGTATATCAGGGTACTTTATCTAGTTCTAGTGGCAGTCAACATTAGAATAAATTTCATGCCCTCAGGACTTGACATGATTATGAGAATTTCCATGATATGGTCACTGGTATATTACAAGTATTTCAATTTGATATTCATGCTTTGTTATATCTTGGAGTAACTCTTTCTTTTATGACTCCTTATGCTACTATGAGATTTGATATAGTCACAAGCTCTTGTTAAAACCTCTCTTAGTCTCTACTCCTGTTGGTGATTTAGTCATATCCATGTGGATTTATAAGAATTATCAGTCTTATTTCTTTATAAAATCACCTTAGCTAATCTTGTAAAATTAGACATGACTAACTTTGAAGTTATGTTTTGTTTGGATTGGGTTTACGCTTGTTATGCCTTTATTGGTTGTCGAACTAGAGTTGTAAGATTTCAATTCCCTAATGAGCTAATCCTAGAATGGAAGTGTAGGAACTCATGATTGTACAAACATAACTTTATCTCATGCCTTAAAGCTTGAAAAATGATCTCCAAAGGCTTCATATATCATCAGTATTAGGGATATGAATTCTAAGACCCTCATTCTTGAGTCAGTTCCCATTGTAAAAATAAATTATAAAGTGTTTTTCAATTATCTTTCTAGTGTTTCTCTCTCTCAAGAGAAATTGACTTTAGCATAGATCGTTTTTTTGATACTCTAACCATTTCTATTTCTGCCAATCGAATGACTCCAACTAAGCTTAAAGAGTTGAAGGATTACTTAAAGGATCTTTTGTATAAAGGTTTTAATGGATCAAGTGTCTCCTCATTAGTTTCTTTTGTGTTGTTTGTTTAAATAAAATATGGTTTACATCATATGTGTATTGATTATCGACGATTGAATAATGTTATCTTAAAAAATAAGTGTCCTATTCTAGAGACTGATGACTTGTTCGATTAGCTTCACGGTGCCAGTGAATTTTTTAAAATTGACCTTAGGTTAAGTTATCATCAACTTTGAGTTAGAGAATGCTACATCCCAAATATATACTTCAAAAACTGAATATTGTCATTATGAATTTGTAGTTATGTATTTTAGACAAACAAATGCTTCTGCAACTTTTGTGAATTTGATGAACATGGCGTTTATGCCATAGTTGGATATATTCATTGTTGTCTTTATTAACCATACTTTTATCTATTCTCAGAATTAGGAGGAGCATGTGGATCACTTGAGAATTGTGTTGCTCATTTTCAAGGATCATTAGTTGTGTTCTTTGTGCACCATGTGTGAATTTTGGTTTAGATTCATGGAGTTCCTAGTCCACATTATATCTGAAGGAGGTATAAGAGTTGACCCTCAAAAGATCAGTGTGGTGAATAATTGACCCAGACCTCTTTCTTCTTCAAATATTAAGGGCTTCAAGGTTTTTTATTGTTACTATAGATGATTTGTTGAGGGGTTTTTTTTATTACCATTCCTCTATCTATGTTGACTCAAAACAAAGTTAAGTTTGAGTGGTCCAGAGCTTATAACAAGAGTTTCCAAGAGTTGAAGACTCGACTCACACATCCCTAATTTTGACTCTACTAAAAAGGTCTAATGGTTTTGTCGAGTATTTTGATGCTTCAAGGGTTTCTCTTGGTTGTGTTACAATGAAACCTGGTAAAGTGATTACTTATGCTCATTGAAACATAATTTTCATGAGAAGAATTACCTGACTCACAATCTTGAATTAGCAACAGTGGTGTTGGCCTATCTCTATTGCATTCATGTAGATATGTTCACTAAATCATAAGAGTTTGTAATATATGTAAGCAAATAGAGTTGAATCTTTCCAAAGGAGGTGGCTTGTGTTACTAAAGAATTATGATATATGTTTGTTGTATCACCAAGTTAAGGCCCACACTGTGGTAGATTCTCTTAATAGATTATCCATGGGATGTGTTTATAATATCGAGGATAAGAAAAAAGAGTTGGTTCGGGATGCACAAAGGCTTGTTTGATTGAGAGTTCTTTTCATAGACTTTGATGATGGCACTGTTGTGCATAAAATGATTTAAAATTGTCCTTTATGAGTTATGTGAGTGCTAAGAAAAAAGTTATTTGATTATTGTGGAATAGGAGGTTCTTGAAAAGTCCATTGAGGCATTATTCCAAGTGGGAGATGGAGTTCTTTGATACAAGGGGTTGTTTTCTGTTGTGGATATTGATGGTTTTGAGGTGAAATGTTCTATGAAATGCTCATGCTTCTTTATAATCTATTCATTCAAGAGAGCCAAAAGGATGTAACATGATTTGAGGAATGTTTATTAGTGGAATGGTCTGAAAAAGGACATAATTGATATTGTGGATAATTATAATTACCTAGGAGTTTAGATGTTGGGACAAAGAGAAAAGAGGTTAAAATTTTATTTCTGGTGTGGTCAAGTTTTAGGTTCTAAAGTTTTGGAGGTGTAACTAGATGAAACCTCTCTCTAGGAGTCATAGATGGGTATAAAACCCTTGGACCTATCTCATGTGTTTGCTTTGAATGTTTTTAATTAAGGGCATTTCTAACATTTCATTGTATACTAAGCTCTAAATTACATCGTCTTTATCCTTAAAACAATCTATACTAGCATTAAACTATCCCAAACCCTACCACTCCAATCATTCAACTAAAATCCTAAGTTCCGAATTCCCACCATGTTCTCTCAAGGTTCCCTGATTGAAGGCAAGCTAGGATTTCAAGTTTTCCCCTCCATAGTTCGAGCTTCTTTCATAGGTCTTCACCTAAGGTATTTGGGTTTAAAAAAATAGGGTTCCTTCCACACATAGAACCGCAAAAACATTTGTTCTTCTTCATTTTCTTACAAGTATGAATTTCTTAAGGGTTTTGTGATTTCCACTCAAAATTCATCACTATGATATTATATAATGATTATTAGCCTTATTATGGATGGGTAGCCATTATTTACATGTGTTTTTATAATTATTTAATAGAACTCTCCTCCATCTCCCCCATATGCATAATCTAGAGTTTTATGAAATTTAATTTGGTTTAGCTTATTTGAGTTAGGTTCATATTCTCGAAAACATTATGGTTTATTTGAGTTCATGTGGTAGGAATGTTATGAATGAGTATCTAGGTTTATGAATTAGAAAATTTTAAAAGTTCTAATTCATACATTGGTAATGGGTCATACTTATTATAGTTCAATAGTCTTTAATTCTCTTGAGTAAGCATGAATTCATCTAAATTGCATCATTTTTAAGTTGACTCATATATAATATTATATTAGACTATAATTATCCTATAATGAACTTTTATGAAGAAATACAATACAAGAATGAATATTTTTGAGTTCTATTACCCAAGGAACAAATGTGCAATGATAAAAAGCTGATTATCACATTATATAAGTTAAAGAGCTATTCTATGATTATGCTTTATGATTAAGGGACTAAAGTAGTAATTCCTCTCCATTGATGTTCCTTACGACATATTCTTTTTAATTTCGTTGAGAGTTTTACTGAGCATTGAGTAGACCACTGCATATAGGTGGAGGCACCTCAGTAACAAGCATATGAGAACATTAGTAGAATCTCATTTCCCCATAACTAATGCCGCAGTAGAAAAAAAGGGGTCTTGTAATGACCCTCTAGGCCATTTTTCTTATACTGTATCATTTCAATATTTAGAGCATTTCGACAGTGAGCCACATATTATTTAGGATTTAGCACTGGTAGCTCAATTGCCTGGTCATTCATTTGAAAGTTGCATAGTTTTCATATTTTGGAGGCCTTATAACATTAAAAGCAAACTTTGGAGTAAAATGCGAGTAAATGGTGTTAGAACGGAATTCAGACAATTCCATCAATTCCGAAATGGGAAAATCAGGCTAGAGGCATTGTCGGCTCAAATATCAAGGTTTAAGTGTGAGCTTGTACCATACTTAGCATTTTAGCCTTTGAAACTAGCTAACAGTTGACTTTTTTCAACATTCTGTGTAAACATGCCAGAATGAAAATTCTACTAGTATGGTTAGCTCTCGGATGTTGAGTTTTATCTAGAACAATCTTTCATTTTATTTTCGGGGCTCCTAGACTAATCTCAAACCCCTCGATGGAATTTGGATAAAAATAATCATGGGAGTGGAATCCATATTTAGATGTAATGACCTCGTATGAAAATTTTGGCTATGTCATTAAGTCCAGAACGTCAAATTTGATAAGGTAGCATAGTCTAGTTAAGTGCATGGGGTTTCGGGTGAATCCCAAATAACCCGTCTATATGTTTTGAGAACTGGTGCATATCAGCTTTTAGCTGATATCTGGTGAAGAAAACCTGTATGCCGCAATCGCAGGTCCTTAGTTGCATTTGCAGATGTTATCCACATCAATACTCTATGATTGCTGGATAGTAAGTTATGTTCATAAATGACTGACAGTCTCCTTTTTATGTTCATAAAGGACCTCCCACATTCATGGATACCATTTTTTCTGTACTGCATGATCACAGGGTACTGATCACCATCGTATAGGTCAAATATGAGGTCATTCTATATCAGTTCATTAAGACGATTTCAGTTGGTTTTCCAAATATTTCAAGGACGATAATATAATTTTGCTCATTCTAAGATCAAATAGGACAATTCAAGGACCTAACTTAAATATAATTTCAGGAGGAATCCATTGGTGAGCTCAAAAACTTGATTAGAAGCTTCATTTGAGGTGAAAATGGGATTTTAACTATTGCTTTTGTGGTTTTTGAAGTGATTTTCTTGAGATCTTTGTGGTTTGATTTCTTGAATATTGTATACCCATTTTTAGTGATTCAAGAGCATAATTTATAAGGAATTTCACAAGGTTCTTCTTGGGGTGGTTGGTTTTGGCTTGTGGACCTCTATTTCTGGTTATTTGCTATAAGCTATCGTCCCTTTTCTTATTTTATCTTAAATGATGGAATTTCATTGCTTGATCATTTCTTGGTGTTCCCCTCCTTGACTTTAGTTTTTAATTATTATTTGAGCTTGGGGTGCTATTTTTGACCAATTTAGGGGTAAATTCTGGAATTCTAAATGCAGGTCCCACATATTCCACTTAGACCCCAATAATAGTCCATCTCTAAAAATTATGAAATTAGTGCCTAAATGACTGTAATGATGTTGTGAATCTATTTTTGATATCGTGGAAGCATTTAGAGGCCGTCCAACAATAAAAGCTTTGGCTAATTGACTTGAAGAATGCACGATCAGCCTATAGGTAGGCTATGATTTTCCATTCTCTTCATTGAACTAGAGTATGTGGAAAAATGTTGGAATAGTTGTAATTGGGTCGAGTAGCTTATTTATATGCCTTAGGTTTGAATCAATTTTTATGTCCATTACGAGTATATATAAACATGTGGTTCAAGTTGTTACTTGTTAGTTCTGTTATCAGTATTTGTCTCTTATCAATGGTACTGCGAAGCTTGTCTTTATTAGTGTGGGTTGATGTAAACCTACTTTAAATGCTTCAACATTGCTCTGATAGGCTTTGATGATTATAGAATTGCAAAGAAGATTAAAAACTAGAAGTTTTTCTTAGTTAGGAAGCAACTTTGCTCTCAAGAATAACACTATCCATAATTTCTTGAATTTTTATGACTTCAAGGATACGTTGATGATCCAAGATCTTGTGATCGGCTTATTTCGGTGCTGGTTGAAACCCAAGTATATATATTGGAGCTGATTCTTTATGGAGGGGGATCTTTGGAATTTATATATACTTGTGGACTTGTCTCATTATGGAAGGAAAGGCTTGATGAGTATTAGGCTCCCATTGAGGGAAATGTTAAATCGACACCTTGATTAGCTATATGCGCAGATCATCGAGGTACATTCCCTAATTCTATGGATTCATTACTTTTATATAACATTGGGTTACAAGCCTTGCCTTTATAGATTTATTACTATTTAGAGTAGGGATACATGTCTTGCTCCTATTGAGAAGACCATTTATAATGAGTTTTAGGGTTATAGGCCCTGTCTCCACGACACTTAGAAATTGGACGAGTATCCAAGATTACAATCCCAACCGCGATCCCTAGGGTATTCACTCATGGAGAACCCTAGCTCCTAACCTTCTTAGTATAGTTATTTTGTGTACTCAATGGGCTTATGGGGTTCACTTGGGTTTTACTTCAAATTACATACGTATGTCTTGGCTGGGCTTATGGGAGGGCCTAGTTGTGTGCAGTTAGTGTAGATCATTTAGTTAGTATTAGCCTATTCTTATTTTTGTTCTTCCCTTAACCTAGATAATTTTATGTATATTCCTTTATTTCATATTGCTTTTACCTATCTTGTTTTTTCAGGCTATGATGCCTACTAGGTACTTTTTATCTGGTACTCATACTATTCTTTGCATATCATTTCATGATGCAGCCTCAAGCACCAGCTATCAACGCTGATAGATCGATCTTGTTGTAGTCAGATTCAGATACTAGAGTGATTTTTTTAGACCATTTATATCTCCTTAAGCTTAAATCGGCCGTTTTTGTACTTTGAGACTAGCTAGTGATATATATGTATTTTTGGTCCACATTCGGGAGTTGTACTCAGTTTATTTTGATTGCAGTTTTGTATTCACTTCCAGGTTCTTGGAGGGATTCAATATTTATTTATGTATATATTTATCTAATCCTTCCTTATTTCAGTATTTGCTTCTGCTCCTTTTAGTTTCTATTTAGTTTCTCCCCTTATAACCATTACTTGCAATGTTCGGTTAGGAGTTTTTTTAACCTACCAATGGGTTAAGATAGATGCCACCACACCTGTAGAATCAGGTCATGACAGGTTTCTATTAGAGCCCTATGTTCATCAGTATCACTTTTATAAAGATAACATCTAGTAGAGTTTTGCGGTTGGTGCGGAGACATTTGTAACCCATCCTCAAGAAGCTACAGGATGTCTTTGGGAAAACCCTCTATATTGTGTCACTTCGTGTAGTATGTGTGTCTTATTAGTTTCTTGAATTCTCATTTGTTCCACTCTTTCGCAAGGATGGCTCGTACATGCGGTAGTATCGATGGTGATGACAGACCAGGACCAGGCAAGCCTAATAGATAACCGTAAAGTGTAGCAACAATACCATATGAGGATGCAACCCCATAGTGCATGTAGGGTCATCAAGACACCTTGTTCATCCTCAGGCTGAGGGGCCATCACTAGTAGCACAACCTCTGGCCGCACTAGTTATGATCTTAGTTCTATAGGAAGTGAGTACTCATTTACTTATGACTATCAGGGTTATAGCAAAAGCCATAACTCCAGATGCTGATATTCCACCACAAAAAAACCTACTTGTGCCTCAATCACTTAAGGTTCAACCATCCCCATCGTATGTTACATCTCCGACAACAGCTCTAGAGGGTGTTATGTCTTTGTAGGAGTAGAAAATGTTTAGGATATTTCAAAGACTATTACTTCTAATTATTTCTGTAGCCATTAGTAAGGAGGCCATGAAGTTTTTGAATCTTTGTCAGGAGAAACTTCAATCATTAGGTCATGTGGAGGAAACTTTAGTGCTTATTCTAGTCAGGCAGTTGTGGTGCTTCTACTTACAAACTAGGACAGCTGGGTCATCACTGTTTACATGGGATCAAGTTTTAGAGACCTTCTTCGTGAGATTCATTCATAGGTTCATTATGGACCAACTCTGGGATTTGTTTATATGGTTAGAGCAAGGTCAGATAATAGTTGTAGAGTACGAGGACATATTTCACCATCTCTCCCGACATGCTACCATGAACCTACCTACTGAGAAGGAGATATGGTGGTGCTTTGTGCATGAGTTGAGGCCCTAGTTTAGGTTGGGGACTGAAAACATGGCTTCTACGGGCCGCTCCTTTCTTGACATCATTGATCATGCCCGTACATAGAGTTTATTCATTGTGAGGCCCAAAAGGGCAACGATAGGGGGGATAAGCACAAGGCAAGCTTTAGTGGGTCCTCGTCTAGGGGATAGGACACTTATAATAGGCCCTACAAGAGGTTCCTTCATAATAAATACAAGTAGGGTCAGTCCAGTCAAGTGGTGCCAAGAGCCTTGCCAATATTTAAGGGTAGTCAGCCCCATTAAGAGGGTTCCACTGTAGGTCAAAGCTAGAGGGGATCAGGTCCGTTACTTTCCCACTACATTTAGGTTATTACAAGGCACTCAACCTCAAGTTGCTTTAATTATGGTTAATTTTATCACTGGACTAGGGAATGCCCAACTGATCTAGACTATTGGAAGTAGTACCACCTCCTCTTGGAGGTGGTGACCGAGGTCAGGGCCAAGAAGGTTGAGCTCAGCTACAAGGTTGTGGTTTTAGCTAGAAAGGTATAGGAAAGTGGTGAAGTGCACGTTCTGCGCATCTTCGGAGTGCTCGGTGATGGCGGGCCTTGACCATCAAACAAAAATTCGTAACACGAACTCCTACACTTTATCAATAGAAAGGACATTGTACATATCTTATCATTCTTCTTAGTTTCACCGATATAGTAGTATATATAACATTCCTTCTTTAGAGTACAAAGGGTTGATAGGAGTTTCGAGCATTGGGGAAGCAAAACTTGAGGAGATTGGCTTTTGATAATCAATTATTCTCTACTCAATCTTGTTATCCATGACTTTAGCTGCTCTTTTTGGTAATTAAATCTCTATTTATAGCATATGTGGCTAAAGCCCCCATGTTAGGGGTGTGCTATTGATATGGGTTCTTGATTTATTTAGTGAATCTTTAGTATTTTGACTTATTTGTGTTGATTTGAGTGAATTTACATCCATTCCTATGTTTAATCTATAATTTCAAGGTTGCAAACTTGGTAGTGAATTTATTTAGTGGATCTCTGATTATTGCTTAAACCAGAATGATTAAAGTGTTGAATGGATGTAATGGCTGAAAACGTTCTGGGATCTCAATTGAAGTCCCTAACCATAGATTCAATGGCCAAGGTATTAGGGATTTTGCTGAAATTTCTTAGGCCAAGCATGTTCTTGGAGGTCCACATAGGATATCGTAACTGAATCATATGAAACACTCATGTGTCATAATTGAACACGCATTACAAGCAACCTAGCCAATTTACTCATTATCAACTCAATTAGTCAAATATTCAGACCAAACTGGTGGATCGATTCCCATATTTGCACATCTCCAACATCTTTCCTAATTTGCTGGTCAATTTGTTAATAAGATATTGCTTAGTTGAATCTTGACTTTAATTATGGCAAACCCCCCAAATCCTATAATGACATAGTCCAATGAACCACTTCTATTTGTGAACCACGATTCGCTGTAGGATTTGACCCTAACCTCTAGTTTGGGTTATTATGTTGATGATGATCGTCGTTGCTTCCTTTGAGTAGCCAGGTTGAGCGATATAAAAAATGGCGCCATTGCCAGAGAATTAGAAAGTTCATGTGTAAAGTGTTTGTTGAGCTTTTTTCTTCTAATTTGAATTGTTTTTACTATTTTCTCATCATTTTTGCTGTTAAAACATAGGTGTTAAGTTGTAGCACAATGAGAGTGTCCATGGTGAGAATGTTGGATATGCTAATGATATTCAGGGTGTTAACTAGGACCAAGTGGGAAGCACAACTGCTATCCGACTATCCCCGTGAGCCGGAGGAGTTAATTTTCATGTGATAAGCACTATGTTTCAACTCCTCCTGCAAAAGGGATTGTTTAGAGGACTTGGCCACGAGGATCTCCATGAACACCACAAGAATTTTGTTGATTTCGATCTACCATTTAATTTCAGGGGAGTTATCTAGGAAGCCATTAGACTGAAGTTGTTTCTGTTCTCTATCATTAGAGAGGCTGTAAGGTGGCTAACTGAGTTGCCTCGTGCTTCTATCACATATGAGAAGAACTACAAAATGTGCTCCTCAAAAGAATTTTCCCTCCATCAAAGATGATACGTTGAGAAGAAGTATTGAGAACTTCAAATTGATTGAAGATGACGTATTGCATGAGACATGGCTTCAATTTTGGAAACTCTTACTTTAATGCTCTAATCATGGAGTTCCATACCATATGCTATTGCAATACTTCTATATAAGCCTTGATGTAGTTAACAAAGGGGTAGCTGACCAACTAGTGAGAGGAGGACTTATGACACAGACATTTACCGAAGCTTTTGACCTCCTAGGTGGCATGACGAAAATCAATCGAGCATGGTACACGAGGGATTAGGATGATCCACATAGCACATAAATCATAGAAACTAAGGGGCGGGTAAGTATGGCTCACTCTATGGGGATAGATTGGGACATAGGACTTTCCACATTTCCACATCATAACAAAACATCATAATATCTATATTCAATAGGTAGCCATAACCATAATCTCTAAATAGAAAAATATAGCATACATTCGTACAAGAGTCTACATGTTGTCCAACAGTAAATCTAAGTAGTAGAATAGGACGAGGTCCAAGACATGTCCCTGGCACACCCTCAAAGCAAAATAAAACATAAGAGGAAGCAACATAATAGGTAGATGGAGGATGGCTTTTCCTTGGATGATAAGACTCTTCACAATAACTCTCACGAATCAAACTAGCCATCACAAGATGGATGAATAGAGTCTCCGATCCCTACATGGTAAGGTCATGTAGGCTAAAATTATGCATTAGTATGTTTGAGTGTACTAAGTATGTGGGCATGCAAGGCATATGAACTTATTGAACCTTCATTGAGTGTTAGATGACGAGGACACATATACTGAAAGAAGTATATATGCAAAGAAGAGTAATAAATCAATATGGCATGAAATCCGTGATGCATGAAATGCCACAAGTCTTCTATACATAGGGAATGTGACTATAACCGACATTTCAAACTCATTTGAGCTATTACATGAATTTACCTGATAAAAGCCTCTAATCGCGTGAAAGAAGATTATTTGCCCAAGGTAATCTACACCATACCTTACGACCTGGTCATTTCAGTGTAATGGCGACCTTCCTTACGACCCATTCATTTTGGAAGGATTTCCATATCATATCATATCATAATTTGTCATGACCCAGAGCTAGGATCTATGAGTGACATGGAGAATGGGAACTCGAGAGTCCCAAAAAAGCCTCAAAGTATCCATATTCATATCATGAATTTGAAAGCGTACATAATTAGTAAACACATAGTTCTAAGGAACAGGAAAGTAGGACACATGCTATGGGGGTGTCATAGGGATAGAGATTAACATGCATTCACATAACACATAACATATACAAACTAAAGGGCGGGTAAGTATGACTCACTCTATGGGGATAATTTAAGATTTAGGATCTTTCACATTTCCATGTCATAAATCTATATCATAATACTCATAAGCATCCAATAGATAAACATAAACATAAACATTATCTTCGAATAAAACACATAGCATAAATCCACACAAGAGTCCACAAGATATCATACAATGCCTCTAGTCATAAGATAGAATCGAGGCCAAGACATATCCTGGGCTCACCCTCAAAGTAAATAATATAAATAAAAGCACCATAGGTATAAGGAGGGTGGTTTGTCCTTGGAAGATAGGACTCACCGCAACAAGTATCTTAAGATCCAATCTACACATCAAATGGTGGATAAAGGTAGTCTCCGATCACTACATGGTTAGATCATGTAGGCAAAAGTATGCTTTAGTGCATTTGAATGTACTAAGTACGCGGGCATGCAATGCATATGTCTTACCAAACTTGCATTTAATGTTAAATGACAAGGGCACATAAGTAGAAAAAGATGTATATAATCAAGAGAAGCAGTATAAGAATATACCATGAAGTCCATGATGCATGAAATGCCGCAATGCTCATATATAGTGGGGATGTGACCATAACCGTCATCTCAAACTCATGTGAGCTAATACATGAATTCGTCGGATATAGACCTCCCATCGGTAAGATAAGATTAGTTTCCCAGAGTAATTTACATCACACCTTATGAACCAGTCTTTTCAGTATGACGAACACCTTCTTTATGACCTCGCCTTTTCAAAAGGATTTCCATATCAATCATATAATATCGTATAAAAATGTGTAACCATTCCGTACGACCCCATATTTTTGATAATGACTACCATATAACTATGCTAGAACATAGTTCAAAGAAAGTTAAATGACTCTTGGGGATAGCCCTGATGCCCCAATCTATTCGGTGCTAATAACAATAAACCACTAACTCTTCTAATCCTTCATGTAGTGCCAAAATCATAGCGGATGTAAGTTTGTCTTTCAAAGTTTGAAAACTCTTCTCACATTCATCGGTCGAAAAACAATTTGCCTTCTTTTTGGTCAATTTTATCAAAGGGAAAGAAATTAAAGAAAAACCATTCACGAACCTCCGGTATACCCCGCTAAGCCCAAGAAACTCTTAATATCTGTTGAAGTCAAGGGCCTAGGCAAATTTCTTATCACTTCCATCTTCTTAGGGTCCACTTTAATTCCATGACCCGACACTACATGCCTTAGGAATGCAACTTCCTTCAAGAAAAACTCACATTTATCAAATTTAACAAAGACCCTCTCATCCTTCATGTTTTGCAACACTACCTTTAAATGCTTCACATGCTCTTCTTCACTTCGGGAGTACACAAAAATATTATCAATGAATACTATAACAAACATATCAAGGTATATTTAAATACCCTATTCATAAGATCCATTGATATCGCTGGTGTATTAAATAGCCAAATGACATAACCACAAATTCAAAATGCCCTTATCTAGTCTAAAAAGCCATCGTGGGAACATCATAGTCTCTCACCCTTATTTGGTGGTATTCGGGCCGAAGATCAATCTTAGAAAAATGACTAGACCCTTGTATTTGATAAAATAGGTTATCTATCCTAGGCAAGGGATACTTTTCCTGTATAGTGACCTTATTGAGTTACCGGTAGTCGATGCACACTCTAAGTGAGTCATCTTTCATCCATAAAAACAACACCAGTGCACCCCAATGTGACTTACTAGGCCTTATAAAACCCTTCTCCAATAAATCTTTTAATTGATCCATCAGTTCCTTCAACTCCGCCGGGGATATATGGTAAGGGGGAATGGAAATGGATTGTTTATTGGGGAGGAGATCTATACCAAAATATATCTCCCTTTCAAAAGGGACACCAGGAAGCTCATTGAGAAAACATCAAGAATTTCATTTACCACCATAACCAACTCGATAGGAGGGACTTCAGACTCAATACCCCTAACCCTTATAAGATGCTAAATACATCCCTTAGAAATCAATCATTGGGCCTTAAGATAAGAAATGAACCTTCCTTTACTATCGTATTGTGACCTTCTTACTCAAAGATGGGCTTATTAGGAAATTAGAACATAACCTTACGAGTTCTATAATTAATGGAAGCATGATATACATGTAACCAATCCATCCCAAGAATAATATCAAAATTCACCATGTCAAGGTCAACAAAATGAAAAGGAAATTCTTTATGCAATATAGACGCAGGACAACCCCTATAGAATCTTCTAGTAGTGATGGACTCACTAATACGGGTAGACATCTTAAAGGGTGCACACAATAATTTAGGAAACACTAAAGTTTATTAGAAACGGTACCCGATTAAATAAAGCATACATATCATAATCATAAACCTTTAACATAGTGGTGATAACATTGGAAACCTCATCCACTCCTTGCCTCTACTCCTTGCCTCCCTTTAAGAGCATAAAACTGATCGCGACGTGCAATACCCCCTTGTTGTCCTCCTTGTGCCATTTGATCAACATGAGCACCTTGTCCTTGAGGGAGAACATCTTTACACTTGTTTTGAGCATAGGGACGATCAACAATCTTGTGGCCTAATTTTCCGCACCCATAGAAAGCATTCGAATCCCTCAAGCATTTGCCACCATGATTTCTTCAATATTTTAGGCACCTTAGAAATGTATTCCCACCATTGGCCACCTTGAGCCTTAGGGTTAGGCACCCTATATAATGCCCCAAAGAGAAGGGAGGCGCGACTGGAACCCGACACCGTAATTGGCCGGATAAGCCACTAAAAATGCTAGTTAATTAAACTAGGGACCCGAAGAAAATCGGATAGCATAACGTCGGAAAGACTAAGGCTGAACATTTTAGGTCGTGACCTAGTCAACAGTAAATCAAGTACATCAAGTTAGGTAAACCAAAATGATAGAGTAATAGTTACCCGACAAGGATGCAATAATAGAGTTATAGGCGCACACTATATATATTTGCCAATCTTATAACTAGAGATTGAAAGGCACAAAAGAACCAACCAACAATAACATGTCCACAATAGCCTCTAAGAGAATCACAAACACTACCGGGACAGGGCCCTGACTATACCCAACTATACAACAAAAGGTAAGAATCTTGTGAAAGCTCCAGGAAGTGGAGCTTACCAACTCACAGTTGAATGGGCTCCCAGCGGAGAGGTAAATCAGAACCCCTACCTAAACCTGCACGCATGAAATAAAAGCGGCTTCCCCAGGCAAAGGGATGTCAGTATGAATAAACATGTATTGGTATATAAGGCAGGAAGTAAAATCATAGATAACCATACTAAAAAGGTTAATAGAAATACCACCTGTAATCTAAACTCAAGTAGCCTTAATGGTCAATAAGAAACTCCTAATGATAAAATATGCATGGTATGTTCGAGTATTGCATATCTTGAATACATATATATAGATTCAAATGCATGACATACTGGTGGTTACTCGGGCTAAGGTTCCTTCCCCAGTTCGACCCTTATCCCCATCTAACTTAACTATTTGACTGTATGGCTATTGTGATTGAGAGTAAAATGGAATGGAATAGAGGGGCCTACCAAGGTGTCCTATTAGTTACTAGTAGATTGACTCATGCCATTGAAGGTGGTGGGAAGCAGAGGACGTTGGCCCAACCAAATTCTAGCAATGGTGGTCCTTTCCAGTAACTAACGGGCATCCTATTTGCCAACCTGTGGCCATATTTACCACACACACACACACACACACACACACACACACACACACACACACATATATATATATATATATATATATATATATAATCATTTGGGCAAATAGGCCCCATACCTCCGATAATAGGTCGAAGTCCATGCATAGCGTGCAATGTATGATATCAATATTAAATGTACATAGTAGGCCATAGCATAAAATTTAGCCAATCTTGGCTCATAGGTATACTTATTCTCATAACATTAAAATCACGGTCGTAGCATAAAAACATGACTCGTCGTATCTTATATGTCTTTTGAATAAGTTTGACAACTTAACTCAATATTTAGAATGAGTCCTTAACTCTGAAAGTGTTCATAAAGGTGATTTACATAATGTTTAAATTTGGTCCCATGTCAATTAGTAAAATAAAACATTTAAACAGAATCAAGTGCCTTGGTAGTTTAAATAGGGGTATTACACTAAACATTATTTGAAACCAACGCATTACTTGTTAAATGCTTCAATAAAACTTTTATATAGAAGAAGGACTGATTATGATTACTACATTCCCTTCGCATTATATATTAATTTTAATGACACTACACCAAGAAGAGAAACACCTCGAACATATGAATACGTAGCCGGGAAAACCGACAAAATGATATAAAGATATTGAATGTCAAGTTTAAGCAAATGAATGGAATTTCAATGTAATACCATCATAAAAACAACTCAGCTTCAATCCCAATGCCTTCCATAGAAGGTCTTTCTAGCAATAGAATAGTAAGATATCACATTTGATGTTTTAGGAAACTTTCTGGATTTCATGCTAAAAAGGAGGGATGGAGCATAACGTTAACATACCTCTTCAACGACCACCCAATTGCTCGAAGTTCCTTCACAAAAGTTGTTCCTTACGTCCTAATCTTCGCAAACACTATACATCCAAAACTTATAACCACCTATAAACTATCCATAAATTAGCATTAATTGGCAGATCTTCCATATAACATTTACACGAGTAAACGTCCATAAAACTTCATAAAAATTATCGCAAAAGAGCCCCAAGATTATTAAGTGAATATACCATCTGCAAACCTAGAATAACTAGCAAGAACACCATTTTTTTATAGTCCAAAAATGGCCCAAGCTCTGCTAATAAGAGCGAAAATAATTGCAAAGTGTAAGGCACACATTTCTAGGCACAGGGATGAATTTCAACATTAAACAAGCAAAAAACTTACCTAAATCACTTAGAGAATTTCTGGGAGCTTTCTGTTCAGTTTATTACTTTTTTGGGCAAAAATGCTTCATTTTGAGCTAGAAAATGTCAAAATAGGCGACTTATAGTTGGAGTTGACCCAACCTGGCGCATGACCCATTTCCTGATCGGGCAGTCTCGGTAAAACGGTCATAACTTTTTATTCTGAGGTCAGTTTATACACGATTTTGTATTTTCAAAACTAGACTCATAGATCTTAAATATGATAGGTCATGGACCTTCTAACCCCTTATATTTTGGGAGATATGGCCTGATACATTTGACCAAAATTGAAGAAGGATTTCTTAAAGAAACATACTGTAACTTTGGCCAACCATTATCTTGCAACTTTCTTGATTCAAAACTTAATATATGACCTTTGTGCTATTAAAATAACCTCTAAAAATCCATTATTAGCAAATTATACACTTTTAGTCCCTTCTGAAATGTTAAACCTAATTTAAACCTTCCAAAAAGGGCGAGGTGCCACTCGGGCCATTTCTCTAACCCCGAATATGTATTTAGGGGATTACTTTGACTTGAAACATTATGTACTTGATATTACCTCTTATGTCAGACTTATTATCCCTACGTGATAGCAAAAATCACATATGCTTTATATAATACCACACTATTTTTATAGTGGAAGACGAGAAACACGGGGTCTCACAGTCTCCCCTTTTAAGAACATTCATCTGCGAATGTGTCAAGACAACCCCTTGGTTGCATTACCATCACTTAAATTGTCATTTTTAATGCAGTTATTACCCTTGCAAACCATAAAGAAACTTCCAAAACCCTAATTACTAAGCTTTGTATAGCTATCCCGCGGCAAAACGTACAACTTACACCTCCAAATCCTTTAAAACTTAAGTTACTAAGAAAAGGATAACTGCCAGTTTTTGTACGCGAACCACCTTACGTTATAAATAGGCAGGGGTGATTCCTCATCATTTTTTCTTTGGCTTCCCAAGTTATTTCCTCGATATTTTTGTTCCGCCACAACACTTTCATGAAGGCCACTTTTCATTTCGAAGCTTTTTTATTTGTTGATCATAAACAACCACTGGTACCTCATCATAGGTTAAGTCTTCAGCAATAGGGGTTTTCTTAATGCGAGTAATACACGAAGGATCTCTAATGTACTTCTGCAACATAGATACATGAGACACTAGACGGATTGCTCTCTATTCTAAAGGAAAATTAAGCTTGTATATTACCTTGTTAATTTTTTGAATAATCATATGCAACCCAACATACCTAGGACTGAGTTTCCCTTTCTTCCCAAATGACATGATACCATTCATAGGTAATACATTCAAGAAAACTCAATCTTCTACGTCAAACTCTAAGTCTTCTCGTCAAACATCTATTTAAGACTTCTGCCGATTCTGGGCCATCTGCAGTAAGTCTCTAATAAGTTTCATTTTTTTCCATTGCTTGTTAAACTAATCAAGTCTAACAACCTTTCCTCCCCACCTGCAAACTAATCAATCGATGGCCTACATCTTTGCCCGTATAGTGCTCTCTAAGGAGCCATTTGAATAATAGCTTGGAATCTATCATTATAAGCAAACTCAATAAGAGGTAAATGATAAAGTCCAAAATATATGCACGTAACATATCCTCAATGGTGTGGATGGTACGCTCTGCCTGCCTATCAGTTTGTGGATGAAAAGCGGTGCTGAGATTTACCTGAATGCCCAAACCCTTCCAAAAAGACTTCTAAAAATGTACGGTAAATTGAGCCCCTTGATCAGAGATAATAGATAATGTAACTCCATGAAGGCAAAAAATCTCTTGAATGTAAAGCTTAGCCTAATCCGCCGCTGAATATGTCGTTCTTACTCGCAAGAAATGAGTAGATTTTGTCAACCTATCAATGATTACCCAAATAGAGTTATACTTGCGTGGAGTATGAGGCAACCTAGTGATGAAGCCCATATTTATCATGTCCCATTTCTAGAATGAAAGATCAGTATACATAGCTAGGCCTCTAGGTCTCTGATGTTCTATTTTAACATGCTGGTAGTTGGGGAATAAGCCACCATCTTTGCAATATCTTTTTCATGCCACTCCACCAATAGATCTGTCGTAGGTCACAATACCCACTTTTTTGTTACCCTAGGTTGAGCCGAATATCTAGGATGATGAGCCTCCAAATGAAACTTGGCACGGAGACATAAGAGGCCTTAGTACTGAAGGACTCCATCTCATGTTAGGTCAAACAGAGGATGTTACTGTTGTGGAACACTTGCCTCGATATCATAAGCTCAGGATCCTCACGTTGTTGCTCTTCTACTTTAGTAACAATGGAAGATTCTACTTATTTTGAATAATCACACCTCTACCTTTTGCATCTGTTTAATTGCACCTGCAAACTAGTTAGTTGATGTAAATCATTTTTCATTTCAATCTTATCAGCTTCAACATGCCTTATACTTCCCACAGATTTTCGGCTAAGTGCATTAGTAACAATATTAGCTTTACCAAGATGGTACAAAATGTCAACATCATAATCTTTTACTATTTCTAGCCACCTCCTTTGTCATAAGTTCAACTCCTTCTGCTTGAATAAATATTGGAGGCTCTGGTTGTTGGTAAAAACATCGATATGAACTCCGTATAGATAATGCCACCAAATCTTTAGGGAAAAAAATGTCGGCGAACTTAAGATCATGGGTAGGATAGTTTTGTTAATGTTTTAGTAACTTTCTAGAAGCATATGCAATAACCCTACCATGCTTTACAGGAACACAACCTAAGACAATTCTCAAGGCATTATAATATACAATGTAGCCTTTGGTTCCATCCGGAAGAGCCAGACTAGGTGCAGTGGTAAGCCTTTTCTTTAGCTCTTGAAAACTCTGTTCACATGATTCAATCTACTGAAACTTTGTTGCTTTATGTGCCAAACTCATTAGTGGTGTAGAGGTAGTTGAGAATCCCTCAACAAACCTCCTACAATGTCCTGCCAAGCCCAAAAAGCATGGACCTCTTTTGGATTCATGGGTCTCGGTCGTGCCATTACTAATTCAATTTTCTGCACATCGGCCTTGATACTATTGCCTATAATAACATGGGCACGAAAAGCTATAGAAGTTAACCAAAATTCACATTTGGAGGATTCAAGATATAACTTGTTGTCTTGAAGAGTCTGTAATATAACTCACAAGTGGTCTGCGTACTCAGCTTCTTACTCATCCTAAACATTGCCTTTGGAATATCAACATCCCTGACTCATAGCTGGTAGTACTTGGGTCACAAGTTGATCTTTGAAAAAACATTAATCCACAGAAAAGGATACTTATTCTTGATAGTGACTTTATTTAGCTGTCTATAACTGATACACATCCGTAAAGAGCCATCTTTCATTCAAGTAAAGAGCACTGGAGCACCTCATGAAGATGTGCTTGACCTAATAAAGTATGTGTCAAGCAAGAGCTTCAGTTGTTCCTTCAAGTCTCTTAGCTATACAGGAGCTATTCTTTAGGGGGAATGGATAGAGACTACATATCACGAAGAACATCTATAACAAAATTGAGATCCCTTTTGGGGGATCCCTGGAAAATTATCAGGGAAAATTATCGGGAATTCATTAACAGTTGGGATTGACTAAAGGGCCAGTTGCTAATAAAAAATCTTGTCTTCCCATAGTAATAACATGCACTTGAACCCTTTCTACACGACCTAGTATGAAGCTTACCGCATTGTATACATAGGGGAGTAGGTTATCTCATTTGTGCAAAACGCTTCTGTCGATGGCTATCAAGCTGGCCTAAACTCTACCCCGGCCCTGTTTGAATATAACGATCAAATCGCTGGCCCCGAATCCGTGGTGGGACACTACCTACCGACAGAGGTGGATATCAATGAAATGAAGGCCTAAAATCACCCTGTGGCTCCCTATAAAACCTCATAGTAAGAGCCCTCTTATTCTTATCCTTGTCTTTATGGATATGTCGAATTTGACGAGAAAGGTCCTCTATAATTTGAGAAAAATCCTTAATACGAGAAATATCTACACCATCTTATAAAGAGTGTATCCTGCGGTCTCTGATAAATTATCCCCCAAACCATCCATATAACAATGAACTCTAGAACTCATGGTACGTACAATATCTGTTGCATACCTAGCCAAAGAATTAATCCTAAGGCTATACTCCCTTGCTCTCATATCCCCCCGACTTCAACTAATAAACTAGTCAAGACGGGCCTCCCACACCTCCTGTGGTAAGTTAAAAATGCCTCAAAGAGGTCCTCCCACTCTACTAGCAGAGCATCAGGCCCTATGGATCTCTCCCACTCCTCGTACCAGAAGATGGTGACATCAGATAGTCAAAAAGAAGCCAACTCCACTATTTCGAGGATAGAGGCACACATCACCCTCAATACTCTATACATATGGTCTATAAAGTCCTGTAGATCCTTAGAGGGATTGGACCCTATAAATACTGGAGGGGCCAAGTGAAGAAACTCTAGTACCTTTGAGCTTTCTGTTTGATCCCTTCAGGTGTCTGCTCTCGCCTCTAGTTGTCTCTCATGAATAGAAACCATCCTAGTTAGTATCTAAATAGCCTCCTTCATCCCTTGCTCCCCATTCTCTAATGGGGCTTAGGGTACTAGATCTCCTTGGGCCCCAACAGGTGCTGGTGAATCTGGTACTATAGGCATTGGAGACTCCCTATGTGCCTCAATGGGGAATATATCTTCCTCACTAGGCAAGACACGATTGATACCTTCTCTCGGATCCATACTTATCTCATGTTGTGTAATCTCCTGAGCATAGGTAGCCTATTAAATAAGAACAATATAACATAATATAGATTTGATATTTTCCTATAGCTTTGCTCAATAGCACGATCTATTAAGTGAAAGAAATGTAACCATCCTTAAATGCCTCATAGCCTCCTGATTATAAGTGTGGTGCACAATACACCTGTAAGCAAGACTCTACTAGAAACGTCATTGTGGACTCCCTAGGACACGACCTGCTCTGATACCATATTTGTCACACCCCAAAGAGAGAGGAGGTGCGACTGACACTCGATACCAATATTGGCTGGGTAAGCCACTAAACATGCTAGTTAACTATATGAGGGCCCCGAAGAAAATCAGGCAGCGTAAATTCAGAAAGACTAAGCCTAGACATTTTAGGTCATGACCTGGTCAATAGTAAATCATGTACATCAAGATAGGTGAACCAAAATGATAGAGTAATAGTTAGCCGACAAGGATACAACAATAGAGGTATAGGCACACACTATATATATGCCAATCTGATGACTGGTGGCTGAAAGGCACGAAAGAACCAACCCACAATAACATGTCCACAATAGCCTCTAAGAGAATCACTAACACTGCCAGGATAGGGCCCCGACAACAAAAAGTAAGAATCCTGTGAAAGCTCCAGGAAGAGGTGGAGCTTACCAACTCCCAGCTGAATGGGGTTTCTAGTGGAGGGGTAAATCAGAATCCCTACCTGAACCTACATGCATGAAATAAAATGCAGCGTCCCCAAGCAAAAGGAGGTCAGTACGACTAGACATGTACTAGTATGTAAGGCAGGAAGTAAAATCATAAATAACCGTAGTAAAAACATTAATAGAAATAACACTTGCAACAAAAACTCAAGTAGTCTTAATGTCCAATAAGTAACCTCCTAGTGATTAAATATGCATGGTATGCTCGAGTATCACATGTTGTGAATACATATATATAGATGCAAATGCATGACATACCCAACTAAATGCCAGCAATGGTGGTCCTTTTCGGTAGCGAACTGGCATCATGTTTGCCAACCTGTTTCCATCTGTACCATATACATACATACATACATACATACATATATATATATATATAATCATTTGGGAAAATAGGCCCCATACCTCTAATTATAGCTTGAAGTCCATGCATAATGTGCAACGTATGATATGAATTTTAGATGTACGTATTAGGCCATAAAATAAATTTTACCCAATCTTGGCTCATTGGTACACTTATCCTCATGACATCATAATCATGGTCATAGCATAAGCACATGACTCGCGGTATCTTACATGTCTTTTGAATAAGTTTTACAACTTAACTCAAATTTTGAATGAGGCCATTACTCTGAAAGTGTTCATAAAGGTGCTTTATATATTACTTATACTTGGTCTCATGTCAATTAGTAAAAGAAAGTATTGTAACAGAATCAAGTGCCTTAGTACTTTAAATAGGGGTATTACGCTAAACATTATTGGAAACGAACGTGTTACTTGTTAAATGCTTCAATTATACTTTTGTATGGAGAAAGACCACTTATGAATACTACATTTCCTTTGCATTCTATATTTATTTTAATGACACTACACCAAGAAGAGAAACACCTCGAACATATGAATAGGTAGTTGGAAAACTGACAAAATGATATATAAATATTGAATGTCCAGTTTAAGTGAACGAATAGAATTTCAACCTAATATCATCATGAAAATAACTCAGCTGCAATCCCGGTGCCTTTCACAACATGTCTTTCGAGCAACAGAATAGTAAGATATTGCATTTGACGCTTTGGGAAAGTTCCCGGATTTCGTGCTAAAAGGAGGGATAGAGCAAGCTTTAACATACATCTCCAATGATCACCTAACTGCTCCAAGTTCCTTTACGAAAGTTGTCCCTTACATCCTAATCTTCGCAACCACTATATATACACAACTCATAACCACCTATAAACAATTCATAAATTAGCATTAATCGGAAAATTTTCCATATAGCATTTACGCGAGTAAATATCCATAAAACATCATAAAAATGATCGTAAAAGAGCCCCAAGATTTTTATGGGGATGAATTTTTACAGTGAAAGCACGAAAAAGACACCCAAATCACTTAGAGAAATTTTAGGAGCTTTCTCATAAGTTTCTTACTTTTTTGGGACAAAAATGGTTCATTTTTATGCTTTAAAATGCCAAAATAGCCGAATTATAGTGGGGCTTTACCCAACCCGGCCCATGATCCGGTTTCATGATCGGGAATTCTCGGTAAAACAGTCATAACTTTTTATTCTGAGGTTGGTTTGATGTGTGAATTTGTGTGTTGCAAACTAGACTCATAGATCTTAAATTTGATATGTAATGGACCTTCTAACTCCTTATAGTTTGGGAGAGATGGCCTGATGCATTTGATCCTAATTTAAGAAGGATTTCTTAAAGAAACTTACGGTAACTTTAGCCAACCTTTATCTTGCAACTTTCTTGATTCGAAAACTTAATGTATTACCTTTTTGCTATAACTTTTAAAAATCCATTATTAGCAAATTATACACTTTTAGTCCCATCTGAAATATCAAACCTAATTTAAACCATCCAAAAAGGTCGAGGTGCCACTCGGGCCATTTCTTTGGCCCTGAATGTGTATTTAGGGGATTCCTTTGACTAGAAACATTATCTTCTTCATATTACATCTTATTGTCAGACTTATTGTCCCTAGGTGCTAGCAAAAATCACATATGCCTTATATAACGCCACATTATTTATTTAATGGAAGACGAGAAACATAGGGTCTCACACCCTATCAGTAGAAAATCTTTTCTTTTAATAATTGGAGGATCCTTGGCCTTGGGATTTGTGAACTTGTTGGAAAAAACCACCCATAGCACCTTGAAAACCACCATCATACGGAGGCCTTTTGGACTCCCCACTCCTTCTTTGCCTAAGTTTCTCCCCTTTAAGTTGCTCGGCATAAGTCATGAGCCGAGACAAGTACATATCTCCCACAAGCAGGCGGTGTGATATTCTTCATTCACCAAGTCGGATACCCCCGACAAAAAATGTTCAACATTTCCCTTGAGTCAACAACCAAGTGAGGAGCATATTTTGAGAGCATGTTGGACTTAAGGGAATAATCCCTCACACTCATGGAGGCTTGTTTGAGATTTTTGAACTCCATCATCTTTTCATTTCTAAATTCAATAGGGATATTTCGATTGAGGAAGGCGACCTTAAACTCTACCTATGGGATGGGAGCATTGTTCTCCCTCTCTATCTTCCATAGAGTAAACCAAATTTTTGCAATGCCCTTGAGTTAATAGGTAAAAAGTTCCACCTTATCCTCTAAAATCCCCCCCCCCCCATAGCAAGCACTTTGTATACCTCAATAATTAATTCTTCGGGGTTCCTCTTCAATTTGGGATCCATAGAACTACGAAGGGTTCATCCTTGTAAAATCCCTCACTCTTGAAGCTGGGGTGGGTACATGAGGAGCTTGGGCTCCTTTTATTAATTGGTTGGTCACGTCTTCTGCCAACATGGAAATGATATTTTGGTATTTGGCATGCGTGACCCCTTCTTCTTGGGGAGCTTGAGGAACTGGAGGGGCAGGACCCTCCTCGGGCGGGAGAGCTCATTGTGCCATTCTCCTTGATGGAATGATCTAAAAGAGCAAAAGACCACCATTTAGGGAGAGGAAACCTAAATTTAAATCTAAAGCATGACATAGATCATGAAGAAGTGAACCATTTAAAAAAAATGCTTCATAGCCTTATACTCATAGTAGTGATAGGCTTCACAACAATGAACAAGACTCTACTGGATGCGGTGTGTTGGATTCTGAGGACAATTAACAAACCTAGTGCTCTGATACTAAACTTGCCATGACCCAAGGCTAGGGCCTAGACGTGACATGAAAAATTAGGAAACCCAAACAAGCCTCTTAGCTTATCATTTGCACATCCTTGGTTGCAGAATCCTAATTAAACAATAAGCAAGTAACAAATAATTCTAAGGAAAACAGGACTTTGGACTCAAGATATTATGATGTTATAGGGAAGAGGATTTGTATGAATAACATAGAAAATAAATTCTAAGGGGTGGGTAAGTATGACTTACGCTATGGGGATGTTATAGGGATTTGAGACTTCCATCACATCATAAACATACAACAAGCATATGAGGGGATAAAAGGGCTAAGGGAAGTCTTTCACAATTAGATAAACATAGTAGGATTCAATCTCAATACATAAATATCTGTATCCAACAACACCTCTAGTATGAATAGAATGGGGGTCAAGCCATCTCCCGAGGCTCACCCTCAAAAGATGAAAATCCAAAATAGATATATCTTAACAAAATCATGAAAGTAAAGTTAATGTTGTCCCTAGAGTGGAGGAATCACTAATAGTAGTCTTCAAAGGATCCGACTAGCCACGTGGAGGAGGAGGAGGATGGATAAGAGCTTTTGGTCCCTACATAGTTAGATCATGTAGGGAAAAGAAATATGTGTTATACTTGGAATGTACTAAGTATGCAAGGTGCAATGCAACAACATAATTCATAATTAACAAGATGTATAATTATAATAAATAGATATAAGACCAAGATGAGTTGTATGATCAATGCTTAAGGTAAAACAGGCATGAAGATAGTCAAACTTGCATAATATAATATACATATGTGGGAGGAGACCTTAACCGACATATAAGACCAAGAAAAATTCTACTTGGAATCTTGATGTTTACCTCCACACCATAAAATAAGTGGTCTACTTGCCAAGGTAAACCAAATTTGGGCACACATTATTGGTAACTTGACCTAGTCAGATCCACTAGTAAAAGGCTATTTAGGGAAAATATTATTAAACTATGGTGGCACATAGTTAAAAGACCAAGACTTTATACAAGGATCTCTTGGGTCAAGCCCTCACCGTAAGGCTCTTCCGGAGCTATGTCTAGTCCTATGGAATATTTGACATAATCATAAATTTAATCATAACTTGAATAACATGTAAGTACATGATAACATGGAAAAAGTAGCTCATTAATGTTTTTGACACCTACAAGTAAGCATATACCTTATACTAGAGGGTATAACATTTCATAAGCTTGACCCCTTCTAGTGGGCCCTGCATTACATATGAGGGTAGAGTTTTTAATATGCTTGAGCCCTTCTAGCGAGCATTAGTTTGTACATAAGGGTAAAACACTTATCATATTTGACCCCTTCATGTAGACAATATTCATTCACAAAAGGTGGTGTATAGTACAAGGGCTCAACATCTTACTTACAACTCATAAGAACTTTTAATGAGTTCAAAACATGCTTAGGAGCAAATAATTTATCATAACATGCTTGTCTTGCAAAACATGCAATAGATTTCCGTCAACACAAGAATCCTTGTCATGCAAATTTAGTTAAACATGGATGGTATATGTACATATGCTTAAAATCATGAAATTCAAGAGTATAAGACAATAGAGGAGCAAAATCAATTCATTTTGAAGTAATTCAATTAAACCTACCAATATTATAGTAGAAACCCCTATTTGGGTGTCATAAAATCCATCTTGAAAATTAACAATCTTTCATAGTTTACATAGTCCATATCATACATAGCATCAGTATATATTAATCAAACTCATGGGATAAGCCTTCAATAGATATTCATGTTTAATCAATCAATACTTGAAGAATCTGAATTCAAATCATGTTTATAATGCATAATAAAGTATAACCATAAAGTATTCAACCTTAAAAATTATGATACGCATGAAATACACTATAAGGCATTTTACCGAGGTGCGTGAGCAATGTTGCATAAACTCCATTTAAATTCCATCATTCTACACACAAGACCAAGGGCCACTTCAAGGAGCCTTTGCATGAGTTCGTATATCTTCATACGACCCGTGAAGGCTTCCATAAATGTAAGACCCCACCTATGAGGAGTAGGAAAAATGCAAGAAATGAAGCTTTGGAAAATTTTGATTGTCAGCTTTTATGTAAGGTTTTACGAGTAGTATGTCGAAGTACGGACCGAATGTTAGATCGTGAAACCTGGATAGATATGGTGAAGTTCAAGGCCTTTCAAGGATTAAATAAATGAATCATTACATGGCCCATAAAATCTTTTACGAGCTATATATTATGTCATGGAATGTAAATGAGAGAAACATCTTAGAAGGTCTGAAAGGCTATTAGACGAAACCCTTATCTATGGCCTGTAGAATGGACCATGGCCCGTAAACGAGGTCTCGTGGTCTTGTCCGATGGATTTTTTAAGGGGAAGTTCCAAACTTTTCTATTCCCTTAACAGCTTCATCTATCCCCTTCCATGAACCCCCATGCAATTCCAAGCCCCTCTCATCAAGTCGAGTTCAAATGGTTCTTATCGCCTAAGTTCTTGCATGAGTTTGTTTATGTGTCTACTTTAAATGATAATATCTCTTAGCATACAATGAATTAGATGCTGGGAGATCCGCCAAATGATAACACTTTGAATTATCTTTCCAACACAACTGGTTTCGCCTAATTTAGAGTTCTGATCGTAAAGTTATGTCCATTTTAGTGAAGCACTGTCAGGGTGCTAGTTTATATGACCCTCCTTACAAGCCGTGGTGTCACGACCTAGATCCAGGGCCTAGAAGTGATATGGCGAATGGAAACCCGAGAGTCCCCAAACAAGCCTCAAAGTATCCAAATCAACATCATCAGTTTGGAAGCGCATTCAAATAGTAAACATATACTTCTAGGGGATGGGAAAATAGGACTCACGCTATGGGGATATCAAAAGGAAAGAGATTTACACGGATCCACATAGCACATAGCACATAAGAACTAAGGGGCCGGTAAGTATGACTCATTGTATGGGGGCAATACGGGGCTTAGGATCATCCACTTTTACACATCAAACATACATACATATCATAATCCCTATAATTAATCCATGATAGCCATATCCAATAGATAACTGAATTTATAAGCTTCAATACAACATATAACATATAAAATCTACGAGGGTCTATAAGATGTCCAACAATGCCTCTAGTCATAAGATACGACGGGGGCCAAGACATGTCCCGGGCTCACCCTCAATTAAGAAAATAAACAGAAAACAACATAGATAGAAGGAAGGCGGTTTGTCCTTGGATGATAGGACTCACCACAATATCAACTCTCCGAATTCGAGCCACCTATCAAGCGGTGGATGATTGTAACACACGGTCCCTACATGGTAAAATCATGTAGGCATAGAGTATGCATTAGTACATTTGAATGTACTATGTATGTGGGCATTCATGCATATGACTTATCAACCTGCATTTCAATGTTAGATGACAAAGGCACATAACATAGAAAGAATCATATATCCAAGGAAGTGTAGTATAAAATATTCCATGAAATTCATGATTCATGAAATGCAATAATGCTCGTATATAGTGGGGATGGACTATAACTGACAAATCAAAGTCATGTGAGCTATTAAATGAATTAGTCCGATAAAGAGCTATCATCAGTAGTAGAAAATTACTTGCTAAAGGTAATCTACATCAGACCTTACGGAACACATCATTTCAGTGGATGGTCACCTTTCTTATGGAACACACCATTTTAGAAGGATTTTCCAAAATCATATCATATCATAAATAAAATGAATAACCATTACGTACGACCTAGTTATTTCGGTAATGGCTACCATTCCTATGTTGGCACATAGTTCGAGCAAAGGTAGAGGACCATTAGGGTTAGCCCTAATGCCCTAGTCCATCGGTGCTAACTTAAAAAACATTCCATATGAATACTTATACAAATACATGCTTCCAAAAGCCACAATATACATTTCGAAACCGTAATTTGTTTTTAAACTGTTCAATGCACATTTTAGGCTCAAATGCCAAATCATAGGTCATAATCATGATACTCATGCAAGGAATAGCTCATTCATATACAAGATGGTGCAAGCACCCGAGATGCTCAAAGAGCCATAATCATAAGACATCTACATGATCACATTCTTGTCATAACCAATGCCTTACCAAAATCATTTCACAAAACGTAATTGGGCTTAACCCACTTCATAACTTTCATATAAATCAATGTTCAAGAATGCAAATGCAATGCATGGGTAACATAGATTCAAGTTAAAATCAAGATCATAGTATGAAATTGAAAAAATCCATAATTAAATCAACATCTAAATCAAGATATGAATCACCCATGCATAAATAAACTTTAAAGGGGACATGCATGTTCATAACTTCATAACTCAATGTAAATTATCATTATAGTGATTAAAGTAAATTAAAATCATACGTAAAGTACAACCCATACATAAATTGGATTCAATAAAATCAAATAATGAAATCCCACATTTAAAGTAAACTAAATTCATAAAATCAACTGAAAAGATTTTCTGGTCTTCTTGGTTGAAAGGGAGCAAGAATCAATCTCATATACCTTGACTAGAAAGAGGAATTCGAGAAGAATTTCGCTTGAAGTTGAAACCCCAATTGAATCCTAGCTTTAATTTTGAAGGTGAGACTTGGAGAGAATTTTGAGAGTCTAATTCTAGAAACCAAGTGTTAATCTTGAATGAGGGTTTAGAATTAGTGTTGGAGAAATTTAGGAATATAAAAGGGGAGTTAAAAGGTCTTAAAAGCCTTGGGGATAAGTAAAGATATCAAAAATACCTCAATAAAATGCCCCTTTAAATTTTAAACAGAACTTGACACGGTTGGCTTAACGGTCCGTGAAGCTCTTCATGGCCCATAAAGGCCTCCCGTCTAGCCAAGGTAGATTCTACAAAAAAAGGCATAACGTCTAGCTCCGAACACAAAATGAGGTGAGACCAGATGTGTTGGAACCATAATTCAAAGAGCTTCAATTTGATAGGTCGTGGGCCACCCAGTTCCCTTTGTGCTAAGAAATATGAACATTTAAAGTCAATCCTTCTATTGGTACTTGTGAAAAACTTAGCAATAGAATTTCTTTGAACTTGACTTGATGTAGGAGACTTACGATTGTCTTAATCAACATAAATAAGCTTGAATTGAAGTCTTGAAAGTGAACTTAGCTAGAGCTTGAAGATCCCATACATAGAACTTTCAACACGGAGGAAGTTGACACGGACGGTCACAAGGCCTATGTTACACTACACAGGTCATGTCAAGGACCGTGAAATGAAACCTAGAAAAAATTTATCATGCAAAGTTACGAGATGGTGATTCAACACTTAGAAAAATTTCATGTTGTCAGCGATACGGTGGGATACATGGCCCGTGACACACCACACGGACCATATGGGTGGCCATGTGACCACACTTAGTCTTGTTTCTTTGTTTTCAAGGTGCAAGGCCAGTACATGGCTCACCACACGACCCATAGAGTACCATACGACCCGTGTGAGGTTCCGGCGTGACGTGCCTTACCCCAAAACTCCCTGTCAAGTCCCCATAAGTTAAATTATGGCCAAGTAACCCTTCATTGGATGCCACATAGTCTGTATGACCTAACACGAGCCGTGTGGGCCTCCCATGAAGTGACACTTGGTCTTTTTTCTTCATGGGACGAGATTATAAAGTTCAATAAAGTCATTCAAGAATCCAGGTCCTTACATCATCTCCCCCTTGGGAACATTCGTCCCCGAATGTGCAAGAGCAAGGCTTGACTTAGAACATGAAACATCCAAACATATGATGCAACACATAACTTATCCCTTGAAAATTATGTAGTCATTAAAACTCATGCCACAACATATTAAAATTATTCAAAACATCATAAAAACCTTTTTAATGCAAATGTATGCATGTCATGTCATGAGACTCAAGAATGGAAGAATTAGGACCATTGAGAATAAGAAGGACCTAATACCATAGGTTTGAGTAGATTGGAAAGGATACAAAATATCGTCGCATCATACTTGATTCCACTCCCCACATAGCACTTTCCACATATTGATTCCTTAAAGTACGCTAATCGAATCCACATCCTTGTTACGAAGCCGCTTCACTTGTCTTATCAAAAATCTCAAACGGAGCTTCCTCCATAAGACAAGTTCTATTCAACCTTAACACCTTCCAAAGGCAAAATAATATTCGTATCACCAACAACTTCCTCAACATAGATATATGCAAAACCGAGTGACTAGAGCTCAATTTCGGAGGCAAATCAAACCTATAAGCTACATTCCCAATTAGCTTTAACCATCTCATAAGGACCTACATACCGGTGACTTAGCTTTCCCTGCTTCCCGAAATGCACCACACCTTTTATAAATGAGACCTTTATAAGCACCCAATAATTACTACAAATCTCAAGATCCTTCTTTCTAACACCCAAATAAGACTTTTGATGACTTCAAACCATCTTCAACCTTTCCTTATTCAATTTCACCCTTTTGTATCCTCCAACACTAAATCCACGCCTATAGACATCTTAACTCAAACCACTTCACCAGAGGTCTACACTTTTACCCTATAAAGCCCCAAACGATGTTATACCAATGCTAGGATGAAGGAAATTGTACTAAGCAAACACAAGAAGTGGTAGATGCTCACCCCAATTACCTTTGAATTCCAACACACGAGCCCTCAATATGTCCTCCAAAAGTTAAATTTACCCTCTCGATTTTGACCATCAATTTGAGGATAAAAGGCAGTTCTCACCTTTACGTTAGTACCAAGACCTCCTTGAAATGACCTCCAAAAGTGAGAAGTAAATTGGGTACCGCAATTTGATATGATAGACCTGGACACACCATGCAACCTCTCTAACTCATGGATGTACAACATTGCATAATCTACGACGCTAAAAGTAGTCTTGAGTTGTAGGAAATGAGCCAACTTAGTCATCCGGTCAACGATAACCCAAATAAAGTCAAATTACTTATGGTCTGGGGCAAACCAACCACAAAATCCATATTTACATTCTCCCGCTTCAAAGTAGGGATCTCAATGTCTTGATCTATACCACCGGGTCTTTGGTGCTCTACCTTCACTTGTTAACAACTTGAGCGCTCGGGTACGAACTCGGCTATGCCCTTCTTCATACCATGCCACCAATACACCTCCCTTAAATCCCAACACATCTTAGTAGATTCCGAGTGAATAAAATAATGAGAGTTATGGGCTCCACTCATAATCATTTTCTCTAAGATCACAACATTCGGAACACATAACAAACTTTGATATCGAAACGCACCATCTCCCCCTTGGGAGGAAGGCTCTATATTATTATTCTGGCAACCAACCTCTTCAATCAAATCAATAACAGGTCTAGATCTTGCTTAGCCTCCTAATCATAGATGTTGCGCGCTTCACATCTATGATTAAGACTCTATTGGATATGCTATGTTGGACTCGAAGGACCATTTCAAAACATTATGCTCTAAACCATGTTTGTAACAACCTAAGACACCCGAAGGTACCTCACCAAAGACATCGTACATATCATAAGCATTGATAAACACAAAACACTAAGATGAAATAGAAAACTAGGGAAAATGGGGCTAAGGGCCACAACTTAAAAATCATAATAGAATTAGAAACTGGATACCATCATAACATATCTGTCCAAAAATACCTTTAACATAAACTTGGGGGGGGGGGGGGAGGGCTAAGACATGTTCAAGCTCACTCTCAAAAACATACATAGCAAAAGAAATATACAACTGGAAACTAGAATGTCTTATACATCAATCTAGAAAGTAAACTAGGTTATTGTCCCTGAACTAGAGGACTCACCAACTCTTATCTTTAACGATCCAAAGCTAGCAACATGGAGGAAATTAAGGAGTAGCGGTCCATACATGGTTAAATCTCATAGGGATAGAAGTATGCGTCAACTGATAAAATGATTCATGCTAAGCCTCATGTTAAAAATCATACATTTACAAGTGTATAAGTAAGTCATAATCAAGACAATATCATTAAAACATAAAAAGACAATTTTAGAAAGAACATATCAGGATGCATACATGAACATATTCATGAATAAGAAAATCGTATAAAATTAGAACATACATATGGGTGCACATTTAGACATTTCACTCTCATCATAGAACAACAAATTATGGACATGAGAATTAAAGAACTAACCCTTAATGACTCGTAATCATGAAATCCATATGATTAAGACTAGATTCATATGAAATAATAATAAAGCAAGTATGAACCTAAATAAAATGAAATAACCCTCCATCAACTTCATAGCCCGAAATTCCATAAGTAAGGAAAAATCACAATTAATCATGGAATGATGAACATTACTAGCTACTCATGTATAAGAGTAGTAGGATTCAACAATTTAAAAGATAGTTTAAGGGAATCATATCTCCAAATTATCTTGTATATAGACCTCAAATAAATTCATAAGTTTCAAGTAAGAGAACATATTTCATAGTTTTTCATGCATATAAGTAGTAGGATTCATCAATTTAAAGTCAAGTTTAGGAGACCCATCAAATACCTCTAAGTCCTTAAATATAATGTAGGGATTAAATACATAACATTCTTCTCATAGAATTAAATATTATTTCACAATAATATGGGCTAACAAACATCAATAAATTCATAATTTAAGCATTTGGAGTCATTCAAATTAATCCAACATGGTCCTTGTAAAACCCTACCTAGAAAGTCATGAATTTCAACTCAATATCCATCATAGGTCGCAACATAATACTCACATACTTCATATAACAAAGAATGCATCACAAATTACATGATTAAACCAATTTTCAAAACGTCACAATATGCATACACCTTAAAGCCAAATTAGAATAGGATCATAAACGTTGTGAAGGAAAGGGCTTCATAAATCAAATCCACATAACTTAGCAAAGAATTTATGGAAGAAATCATAAATTATAATGAAGAAACCCAAAACCCTATCCTTGTCTTCAATGGAGGACCTTAGGGAACTTGGAGGAATTTAGGGGTTCGATCAAAGGGGAGTATTTTTAAGAGTAAGGATTATTGGGGGAGTTAGACTTATATAGTGCATGTAGGAAGCCAAAACAAAATAGAATTGTGCTTGGGGTGTGAGGAAAGGTCAAAAACACCATTTATAAAACTAGTCGGACAGTTTTCGTGAAAGCCTGTTTACAGGCTCTAAGTCAATCCACGGCCTGTAGAGTGGGTCTTATAAACTGAGCCTGACAGTTCCTCAGTAAAATGAGCATAACGTTTTGGTCTGAAGTCCAAATGAGGTGAAACAATTTGCATCGAAAAGATAATTCAAAGAGATTTTATTTTGTAGGTCGTACATATTCTAGCTAATTCGATGTGCACTAAGATGAATGATGATTTGAACTTGACAGATATATGAACTCATATTAGAATTTGGGCGATTGACATCGTTTGTACTCGACTTGATGGGACAGGGGCTTGGAATTGCATGAGGTGTTGTGGATGGGATAGATAAGGCTTTTAAGGTTGTAAGGAAATGGGAAATACCTTTCATACACTACTAGAAATTCGGTATATAGCCACGACTATCTGGTGATGGTTATACAACCGTGGCAATAGAAGGGTTATTGCCACGGTTACAATCGTGGCAATATATATTTGACCGTAGTATTAGAATTATTAAAATAAACTGTGTTATTAGTGTGTTAACTTTGGCTATAGATTTCTTAATGCCACAGTTTTCTGTAACTATGGCAATAGATTAACTATGGCCACGGTTAATTATAGCGAAAAAAAATTCCGGGAAATAAATATATTTCCCTCCTACACTAAATTATTTCACATACATTTCCCTCCTCCACACTCTTTCTTTCACAGAAACGCGCCTCCTTCACTCTATCTTTCGACTCAACAGTAGTTGAAGATCGACGTATGCAGTAGTTGAAGAAGAAGAATCTAGGTTTCTTCTTTGAGAAACAGAGTCAAACTTAGAGAAATAGAGTCAAAGTCGTCTTCTTGTTTTTTATTGTCTCTTACAGGTAATTTTACAAGTATCCTTTTTGGGGGTTTTGCATTATTGTGTTATTTAAGCTTTTGATTGAAGTTTTGGGAGTACATTTGATTGGTTTTAACTACTTTGAGGTAATGGGTCTCTGAATGTAGGGCATTTTAACAAACTTGGACGGTGGTGAACAGTTATGGTCTCCAAATAGGTCTTCATCGGCACGGTGGTATAGAAAACGTCTGTCATCGATCTCTGTCTACACCCAAAACCTTCGTTCATCCAAGGGTTTGAACTTCACCGAAAAGTTTGAAATTCTAGTGGTACATTTTATGATTTCGTTGCGTATGTCTGAAATCTACATCATTTGTTGATGTTAGTCTCCAATTTTTCAGATTATTCAAATATTTGTTCATTTCTAGTGTGATTTTAGTTCTTGCTTGACTTTTACGTTTCTGGTTGCTTCCTATACTTTCTTTTTCCTGATATGGATTCTTGAGAAACCATGGATGGAACCATAGAGCTAAAACATGTTCAGTTATGGGTTTTCAGTAGTTTGTGACATAAAAAATTAGGTATAGTTGCATTTTTGGTTATTTGTAAATTATGTTTTTTGTCCTTGTGATTTATGATTCTGCATGCTTAACCTTCAATTAATTAACTTGTGTAGCTTTGGTCCCTCGGGTAGAAAATATGTTATATCTGACTATTATAAATTTATATTACCGGCAAATATGAAGTAGAAATACAAACATAACATAGCTATTAATCCGGAAAATTATGAATAACTCATTTTCTTTACACTAATGAGATGTTGTTTTGAAAGAGAATGTGGCAAAATGTTGTATAATACGAGAGTCTGCCACATAAAATAAATCTAACTGACTTAATATTCTCCTGATAGAACACTGGCTCAAATTAGATTTTAACCTTCTCTATATTTGCTAGAAATTAAAATACTTACCCACTTTTTGATACATTGGCAACAGACATTATCTGTAGCAAACAGTCAAAGTACCTAAACAAGCCATATGCAGAATCTGAAAAAGCTACCATTCTGTGTTATCCTGTATATTGGTTGCTTATAAGTTATAACCGGCCAAATCATTGGTTTATCTGCAAGCTTTTTGATTTTCTTCCTTTATTGAATTACTACTTGCTTTCTTAGTTTTCACTAGTCAATAAGATATAAAATACTGCCATTCTGATCTATTATATCTTAATCTACTTTTTGGTGATGCTCTTCAGATTCTCCCAGATGATGTATCTATAAGTGAAATAACCGATACTACAGAATCCTTAAGGTGTGTTCCTTCGCATTTTTCTCTTTCACTCTACTGGTCTAAGTTTTGGCTTGTGCAAATCTACATGGAAAATCTTGAATATTTATTTGTTTGATGTTTGAGCATAAACCATTATACTTTATTGTATAATAAAGTCAAATTTGATGCAAATATACAACGATTGTCTATTATGCTGCTGAAAATGGTAAATTTCAGCATCGTATATACTTGTTTTCACTTCCTAGTTGTGTCTAGCAATACATATCCTTCCTGGGTAGTAGAATACCCCATATGTATAGCAGTTCTGACCCTAGACAACATCTTATCATGTTGAGTCAAATCTTTTGCATAACACAAGCATCCAAGTACTCTAAGATGACTTAGATTAGAAGGTCTATGATTGACCTTTTCAAAAGCAGATATATTTTTAAAAACAATAGTAGGCGATCTATTTATCAAATACACAGCAGCAAGCAAACAATGACCATGTAGTAGTAGTAAGCAGAAATCCATCTGTTCATTATTTGATATTGATCTAGATGAGAATGTTGTAAGTTGTAACATTTAATTATTGGAAAATCTTGTTTCTGGTAGGGTCTCCAAGCATCTGTCTCACTGTAATTTGAGGAGAGTCTCCAAGATTCTGTGTCACTGTAAAGTGTTTGGTAGAATTCCACAATCATTGATTATTACTCCTAAACCATGTGTACTGTCCACCTACAAGAGGAGGGTCAATAAGTTCGAGGTCTTCAATGATTTTAGAGAAGTCCTTCATAGCTCTAGATAAAATAGTGCAGTTCCATCTTTCTGTTGGGAATCTAGTAGTGTTAAAATGCTCACACACTACCCAAGCTCCATGACAAGACCCTCTAGTTCCTGCCAGTTCTGACCAAAGCTCCTTCCTGCTCCAATCTGCGTAGTAGAAGAACCCCTACTTTAGCCCCTCTAGTTCCTGCCAGTTCTGACCAAAGCTCATTCCAAGCAATTGGATTTGCACCAAGAACCCCTGCTGTAGACACCATTGACTTTTGACCTTCATCACTAACCACCAATGCATAGGCTTGATTGACAGATGGTAAAGGGCTCATCATAAGAATTTTTCCCCAAGCCTGTCCGTATGAATCGTTAAATCCCATAAGAAACAGGAATAGCTTCAATTTTTGTAAATGTAACACAACTTCTTGATTTCTCACAATCACATCCAGGAGCTGGAGCTAGAGCTTCAAACTCCTCCCATAGACTTTTTAGTCTTGAAAAATAAACTGAGACAAAATCAGTTCCTTGGGTTAATGTGGCAATTTCTTTGTGTAGATTATATGTTCTCGAACCATCAATCTTTTTGAATCTTTCAAATAAGTCTTGCCAGACCACCTGAGCTACAGATGCATACATAACTCGACAAAGAAGATTCTTAGCCACTGAATTCATCAACCAAGAAAGAACAATTGCATTCACCCTTTCCCAATGATTCCACATTACTGATTCTGGAAATTTATTTTTATCCATCTACCAGTCCAAGCTTATTCCTTCCTAATAAAGCAATCCGCATTGATCTAAACAAAATTGAGAAATTCTCAATAACTGTTAGTTTGAAAAGAAATGATTTGGATGCCACTAACATCTGAAGGAAATAAGAACAGAGGATGGTTATAGTCAATTCCAATTCCAGAAGAAAAACTGACGGATGAAGATCATTTGAGTTAACAAATGGAAAGATATCATCTTTAAAGATTACATCCCTGTTGACAAAAAAAGAATTATTGTCTGCTTGAGTTCAGTATATGATCTTATCTCTTTTCAAGTTAATAATATATCTGTCCATTTTTTGTTATATTTTAATTATCACTCTTAATTTTATGCAGGTTTTGATAGTCATGAGTCAACAAGAATCACCAAAAAGAAATAAAAAAGCAAAACATAAGGCATATGCTAAACCTGGATCTTTATCATTCTTGGCAAATAAAAAGAGACGGTTGTTGACAACAAATGAAGTAGTTGAAGCTATAGAGTCAGAGAAAGAACAACTGGTGAAATTAATTGAAAAACAACCGGTAGCTCCACAGTCTGAAGTTAATGGAAGATCTGATGAGGCACAAACTTTTGATGATCATGCTTTATTTGAGCAGCAGCCTGTTGAGGATCAAGTGCAAAGGAGTTTTGTTAGTCCTCCAACAGATGAACAACCTGAAGAACAAGGTAACATATAAGCTTAGGAACTTACTTATTTCATTCATGATTTATAAGTCATATTTTGTTGTAGTTGAAGGCATTCCCACTAAAAATACAAGAGGTAGAACGATGATGCCTAAAGTACATAGTCGGCAAGAGCGTAAATTGATAATGTAAGTTGAGTGAAGTTATTCTAATGTTGTCACTGACTCCTTTGGATAATGTATGTTTACAATAAGGATAATTGATCGGAGTATGCAAAGAGAAAAGTTCATTAAAAACTAGCAGATTATGAAAGGTAGGATAGACAAAGTCCATATAAGCAGACCACCATATTCACACCGAGGCTCAACAAAAGCTTGGACCAGGATCCCAAACAGTGATGGACTTGGCTCCAATACCATGTAAAAGTATAACATTTGCACCTAACTCTACCCCTAAAGTTAACTCATGAGGGGTGATTTCTCCATTTCCATAAAGCTAACCCGTATTGTTAAGACAATGATAGCTTTGGAACATCACAGACTGTATCAAGGAGTATAAAATGACAACTTCATTCTAGCTAAATGCATCAGACACGTGATACAAAAATATATGTTATATTTTCAGTACTATGTCTTTAACTACAATCAAGAGGTTAAGGTTAGATTACTTGCATTATTTGAGAACCCTATATTCCTAGCTGTTAATATAGACCTAATACTTGAGGAAAACAATGAGCTCTCCATTCAGACATACTATAAACTCCCCCTAGCTGCATTTTGAAGTGTTATAGAAATATAAATCATGTCATGAAATACGACTTGAGAAAAAAAAAGCTCTAGTGAATAAAAGAGTAATTGACTTGAGAAAAAAAGCTCTAAATCAGCTTTAGATCATTTGTGTTTGTGTGTTTTTTCTTATTGGATTCACTTGGTTCTTTTTCCTTTTAAAACAGTAATTGCATTCTATCCTTTAATTACCATGTGAATTGTATACATCCTCATTCTCCATTTATATGAAGAGATTCAAAAAAATTTGACTATGTATGAATTAAAGTATAGATTCTTCAAATGTTTATATATTTCTGTATTTTGTTTTCGTAGTTGATTTCATCAAAAAAGTACATTGTTACTATCAAAATATTCATTTACATGCATATTTGTATACATCTGTTTTTTGGTTTAGCTTCTCTATCTTTCTGTTGGGATAGAAATAAATTGCCGGTTTGCAACTATTTTTTGTACGTAGGTGATGGAATTGAAGGAGGGGATGAAAGTGCTGCGTGATGAAATTTAAAAAGGGGAGGGATGAATTAAAGTGTTGTGTGCTGATGACTTCTCCGATGGACAATGCTAGCTAGGAACTACATGAATTGGTCGGGTTGTTCCAAATATCCTTTATTTTTTATGATCGAAAATAATGTGGTGCACGTATTTTCACCTTTTTGTAATAGTTAAAACATACTTATATGTATGTATGTACATATGTTTTTCTTTTATCGCTATTAATTAGCAACACTATGGATCGATCTTGTTAAATTATTATTTTAGTAATGTAAAGTCTCTTCTTAGGATCAATTTCTACATTTTCTATTATAAAATTATTGTGTAACTCAATATATTAACAGCATTAGTCACAATTGGCTACAATTAGTCAAACTGAGATTATAGATCTGCCACTTGTGGCAATATAAGAAGCTATGGCGATGCTTACTGCCACGGTTAAAAATCGTAGCAATATTAGGGTCTATGGCGACACTTATGACCATAGCAATAGATATAAAGCAACAACCGTAGCAATAGATACAAAGTCGTAGCAATATGGACATCTATTGCTAAAGTTAAAGAACCGTAGATATAAATGTTTTGCGACGGTTGGCAACTGTACTAATATAGTACAAACCGTAGCCAATTAATTCTAACAGAAACTGTCCCCATAGATACCCTTTTATGATGGTTATGGCAATCGTCGTGAAGAACTGTGGCAATAGATCTATTGCTACGCAATCAGTTGTGGCGCCTCTCTAAATCGTGGCCATAACTTATGCCCACGGTGTTTTCGCCTATAGCGACGGTTTTTGAACCGTGGCAATATACCGAATTTCTAGTAGTGATAAATTTGGAAATGCAAACTATGAGAGCCAAATGTACGAACCATACAAAAGTACTATTGTTCGTAACCAAAGATCCAGAAAACATTATTTTTGGCCCCAAAGTCATGAACCATCTTACGAGTCGTAAAACGATTTATGTGTTGTGGTTGAACTCATAGAGTCCTTCAACACTTAACCAAATTTTCTTATTCTCTTGGCCTTATTGTATGAGAGTATTTATGGGTCCTATCCCTTTTCAAGGGTCGTTTGATAAGTCGTAAATTTAATCCCTGAAAATTTCAAATTTAAACAAATCTTACCTTCAGTCCATGAGCACCACTTACAACCCGTAGAACTTTTTATGGCTCATGGAACCCCTCGTAACAGCTGGCACCTCAAACAAAATTTTAAGACTCTTTTCTAGCACTTTTCATACTTCTCATAGGTGAGGCCTTACAATGGTCATATGGGGGTATTGATGTGGAGGAAAAAGGTTGTAAATGATGACTCTTCAGCCATAAAAGCCAAGATTGATTTGTTGAATAATGAGGTGGCATCTCTAAAGTCCATATATATTAGTTCTTTATAGGATTTATTGGACATGCCATCTAGGGTAGATGTAAATATGGCTTCGGAGGGCACTACAGTTGTTGATATTCTAAGTTAGGGGTTCAAAGGAGTGACTGTACCATACTCTCTAGAGATGTATGAAGAGGCCTTAGAAGTTAAGCCACACATATCAGAGCTTGACGAATTGGGGTGGATAAAAGGGGAGATTGCAACCGCTATGACTAATGAGTCTCTCTGGGACACTTCCATAATTGACATATCCTGTGTAAATGAAACCTCTCCCAAGAGGCCATTGATTGACCAAACGCGCGCACCACATGACTTGGGAATTGATACCTCTATGACCTTTTCTTCAGCTTTACCACCACACCAACTATAGAAGGATTGATGTGACAAGGGAGATTCTAATTCTCGCTCCTTCTTTTTGTGAATTCTTGGTATTACTCTTAGACATTGAGGATAATGTTTTTTTATAGGAGGCGCTGAGTAATTAGTGTCCTATTTTATGTTGATGATTGATGATGATGATTGACTATTTTATTTTGGTTATGATATGTGTGTAGACGATAAAAATTCGTATCACGAAAATAATAATCAAGAACGAAAATATCGCAACAATCGTAGTATTTAATTTTAATATGTGAGTGTTACAATCTCTATGAATCCTCTGATTCGCCTTTTCAAGTATAAATTCAAGTGCTCTTGAGCTTGTTCTGTAATTCGAAATTTGTTCTTGAACTTTGAATTTATTCTTGATCTCGATCTTGATCTTTAATTTTGATGTGTTCTTGATCTCGATCTCGAATCTTGACTTTGTTCTTGTTCTTGACTTCAAGAGCTTTCAAGCTTGTTCTTGAACTTGGATGTTTGAATTCTTGAATTTGTAGAGAAATTTGTGGCTTTTGATCCACGAGCTCTCTCTAGCTTGTTAGAATTCTTCCTTATCTTTTTTTGAATTATGAAGACCTCTAGTTATAATTGTAGAGTAGAGGAATTATAATAGGAAAGACTTCCCTTCAGCCAGTCAGATTTAAGTGACATGGCATATTGGGTTTTAATGAAATAGGCTTGTCATTTTGACACATGGCATGATCTCATTGGATTCTTTATTTGACTTGGCGGACCACGCCATTTGACACATGGCGCCAAGGTGAGCCTTCTTTGTTTGACTTGGCGTGCCACATCATTTGACACATGGCACCAAGATGGACGGTTCTTTGTTTGACTTGGAGTGCCACTTTATTTGACATGTGGCACCAAGATGGGCCTCTTGGATGAGAGGATATTGGGCCTAATAAAGTGGGTCATCTTTTGTAGCCCAAATAATTAAATTTGGGCCTTTAATTAAATCCATACTTTATCGGACTTAATTAATTAACCCAATTTTATTAATCCATGATATTTGCTTGGATTAATATATTATTTGGGTTATCTTTTGTAGCCCAAAATATTGAATTTGGTCTTTTAATTACATTCGTACTTTATTGGACTTGATTAATTAATCCAATTATATTAATCCATAATATTTGTTTGGACTAATATATTTTGAATTTAATATAATTTGAATCATTTTATAAAATTTATATTTTGATAAATTTTATTTGATTACAAGTGCCCCCTACTTCAAGTCTTGTCAGAATATTTTATTATTTGAAGATTAGACTTGAAGTATTAATTTAACATTATGATAATTATTATTATAATATTATAAAGAAGTATTGACATAATATTATAACCCCAATATTATAAGATTATGTAGAAGTTTTTTCCTACTTTACCGAAGAAAATTTAACCTTCTTTTCCTTTTTTTTTTCCTTATTTCCTTCTTTCTTTTTTTTTTCTTTTTCTTTTTTTTTTTTTGCTTTCTCGTGGTCCAGTGACCACTTACTCTTCTTCTTTTTTTTTCTCCTCTTTCTTTCCTTTTTTTTGGTACTTACATGTACCATTTTCTTTTTTCCTTATTTTCCTTTTTCTATTCTTTCCTTTTTTTTTCTTTTTCTATTCTTTCCTTCTTTTTTTTTCTTTTTCTATTTTTTCCTTCTTCTTTTTTTTCTTTTTCTTTATGGACAACACCTTATAAATATGGATGTGCTTCTTCATATTTTTCAATCAAAACTGAATTCTAATCCCAGGTGTCTTTGTTGAAGTATGACTCTCCCTTTTTTTCACTTTTTCTTTGTTTTTTTTTGTCCGTCCCCCCTTTTTTTGTAGGTCAAATGGAGCAACATTCGTGCTTTGCGGATTCTACAACACAAGAATTTGATCTTAAGGTGTGAAGTGACGTATTCCATGTCCCCGCCTTGAGATCACTAATTCGAGGCTTTACACTGTTTCAAATGTTTAAATATAGGGGACCAACAATACGAGACTTTATATTGTTCTAAATATTTAAACATAGGGGACCAACAACACGAGGCTTTGCGCTGTTCTAAATGTTTAAACACAGGGGACAAACAACGCGAGGCTTTAACGTGAGGCTTTACGCTATTCTAAATATTTAAACATAGGGGGCCAACAACGCGAGGCTTTACGTTGTTCTACATGTTTAAACATAGGGGACCAAAAACGCAAGACTTTACGCCGTTCTAAATGTTTAAACATATGGGACCAACAACGCGAGGCTTTACCTATTCTAAATGTTTAAACATAGGGGACCAACAACGCGAGGCTTCACGTTGTTCTAAATGTTTAAACATAGGGAACCAACAGCACAAGGCTTTACGCTGTTCTAAACGTTTTAACATATGGGACCACTAATATAAAACTTTACAATGATCCCAATGTTTAAACATGAGGGACCACCAATTCGCGGCTTTACAAGGTTCCCAATGTTTGTGAAGAGACCATCGTAAGGTGCAAAGGGACATTTTTTGTCCACCTTAAGGCATGGAAATTTGGAGATCCTTTTAATGATAAGCCCACGAAAAGGCCAGCTTAAGGTGCAAAGGGACAAATTTTGTCCACCTTAAGGCATGGAAATTTAGAGATATTTTTAAGGCATCAAAATGTAATGATCCTTTTAAGAATAAGCCCATGAAAAGTTCAGCTTAAGGTGCAAAGGGACAATTTTTGTCCACCTTAAGGGATGAAAATTTTAGAGAGATTCTTGTGCTATAAAGGGATGGATACTCGTCTTTATCCCAAGAAAGGCAATTTGAGGGAATCCTTACGATCAAAGGGATAGTACTCATTTTCGCCTTAAGAAAGGTGAATCTAAAGGTAAAGGCTTTGAAGGCTTTAACTTTCGGGCTCAACAACTTTAAAGAATTTCACTTATAAATATGGTGGACTTGAAACTTTAACTTTAAGAAGGAGAAAATTTGAAGACTTCAAATTGCATATTTCAAGAAGTTAAAGTCTTGAATATGCATACTTGATTGGTTTAAAACCTCAAATCACGTACTTGAAGAATTTGCATACTTTAACTTACAAACTTGAAAATTATAAACGATTCAACATGCATACTTGGATGATTTGAACACTTCAACTTTTAAACTTAAAGAATTCGAAGACTTCAACTTATAAAATCGAAGAGTCCGAAAGTTTCAACTTGTATACTTGAAGAAGTTGAAGACTTTGATTTGCTAACTTTACCAAATCTAAAAGTCTTAAGCATGCTATTGAAGGAGCTCACGTTTCATAGGGCTTTGCCCCTATAAGGAATCAAGTAGGGACATATGATTTTTTTAGCACTAATGCAACTGAACTTAGAATATAATTCCAAGCGCCTACGTACCTCAATAAAGAGGATCAAGTCACAATGTAGTTCTGGAGAGTGTTTTTTTTTAGGATGTCATACACAGTTTATACTCTTGCGGGCCAGGAGTATCCTAAATTTCAAGTAGCATAATTTTCCTTAAGGATAGTACCTCTTAAGGAATTTTGCGTTTATAGGACCGATCTTTATGCCATTTGTATCAACAAGCTTGTAAGCAACATTTGAGTATACTTCTTGTACTACATATGGTCCATCCCACTTTGAGGTGAATTTTCCCCCAGACTTACATGAAGTGATAATGGGCCTTCTTACTGCGAGAACTCGGTCTCCAACTTGAAAACACCTCAAGCGAACCTTTTTATTGAAAGCACGAGACAAACGAGCTTGATAACATTCAAGATTATATTGGGCTTCTAACCTTTTTTCATCAAGTGCTTCTAACTCGGCAAGACGTAGTCGAGCATTTTCTTCCTTAGTGAGCCCTTCTTAGATAGCCAGTCACAAAGACGGTATTTGATGCTCAAGTGGCAGGACCGCTTCAAATCCAAAAGCAAGCCAATATGGGGTTGCTTGAGTCGGTGTGTGATATGTCGTCCTACATGCCCACAAGGCTTCTTCCATTCTTTTATGCCAGTCTCGTTTGGACTTAGAGACCACTTTCTTCAAAAGATTACACAGGGTCTTATTGAATGCTTCGGCTAGACCATTGGCAGCGGCATGACATACGGAAGATTTTTGCAGCTTGAAGCCAAAGAGATCACATATTTTATTCATCAACTTGTTATCAAACGGCTTGCCATTATCTGTTATTATGTATCGTGGAATGCCAAATCAGTAGACAATGTTTACTCGAATAAAATTGGCAGCATTCTCCTTCTTGACTTCTTTAAGGGCTACAGCTTTGGCCCATTTTGAGAAGTACTCTGTTGCAGCCAAGATGTACAAGTGTCCGCCAGAAGATTTTGGCAATGGTCCAACAACATCTAGTCCTGAAGCATCGAATAGCCAAGATGCAATAATCGGGTGTAAAACTTCAGGCAGTTGATGTATGAAGTTTGCATGGAACTGACAAGCTTTGCACCTTTGAGCATAATCCAAGCAATCTTTTACCATGGTTGGCCAGTAATACCCCATCCTTTTTATGTGAAAGTGGAGCTTTGGCGCAGAATGATGTGATCCACACACTCTTAATGTGCCTCTTGCAAGGCTTGAGTCTCTTCTTCATCCCCCAAACACCGCAAGAGCATTCCCTCAAATGATCTCCTATACAATGTGTCCTTGTAGTAGAGAAAATGAGGTGCCCAAAGACGAATGTCAGTTCTTCTTTTAGCATCTTCTGGAAGTATCCCATAACATCAGTAGTCGATGATAGCTTGTCGCCAGTCCTCTTTATTGGCTTCAGAAACTGCGACAACATGTTCAAGCTTATTCTCCATATGCTTGTCTTTATCCAATGATGGTACTACCCATTTTTGGCAGATATTAACTTGCGCCTGCTCAGGAAGAGTCAGAGTTGAGGCTAGAGCAGCCAAGGCATCAGTTGTTTTATTTTCTTTCCTTGGCACATGTTTGAGGGTCACATCTCCAATCCATCTTATCAACTTTTGGGCATAACATTGATATGAGCGCAACTCAGGCTTCCTAACCTCATAGGTTCCCAAGAGTTGTTTAATCACCAATTGAGAATCACCAAAAACTTGCAACTGCAATTGCTTCATGTCAATGGCCATTTCAAGTCCGAGTATTAGCGCTTGATATTCTGCAACATTGTTGGAGCAACATTGTTTTAATGTGAAGGGGAATGATAAGACCTCTCCTTGTGAAGTGACAAACACTATGCTCGCACCAGCTCCACCACGATGCGCAGCCCCATCAAAGTACATTTTCCAAAGGGGTTGGGTCTCAATGGCCATTGCATCTTCATTAGGAAGCTCATCAGTTAATTCCCAATCATCTGGTATAGGATGGTCCGCTAAAAAGTCTGCTAATGCTTGTTCCTTCACAACTTTTTGAGGGATGTTCACAATTTCAAATTGTTGGAACTAAAGGTACCACCTTGCTAGTCGATCACTAAGGACTGGTTTCGACATAACAAATTTGATGGGATTCGCTCTAGAAACAAGATGGATAGTATGAGCTTGAAAATAGTGCTTCATCTTTTCAATCGAGAATACCAGCGCCAAACACAACTTCTCAATTGGTGAAAAATTTAGCTCATTTGGTTTCATCATTCTACTCAAGTAATAAAGGGCATTTTCTTTGCCTTCATTATTCTCCTGGGCCAGTAAGTCTCCCACAGACCTTTCTTGCGCCGCAATATAAAGTATCAATCGCTTTCCAGGTATATGAGCTGCTAAGACCAGAGGTTTCGCCAAATATGCTTTGATACTTTCAAAGTCTTTGCTACACGTTTGATCCCATTTGAAAGGGACACCTTTCTTCATGAGATGACTGAATGGTTGGCATCTTCCAGCTAGATTCGAGATGAACCTCTTCAAGTAGGCTAATTTTCACTGGAGACTTTTCAACTCATGAATGTTTCGAGGCTTGGGCATCATCAAAATTGCATCAAATTTGGCTTGATCAATTTCAATTCCTCGATGTCACACTTTAAAGCCAAGAAACTTTCCAGAAGCAACCCCAAAGACACACTTTAGTGGATTCATGCTCAGTTGATATCTTCGAATTAACTCAAATACCATCCTCAAGTCTTTCAAATAGTCGGTCCTGCTTTTTGACTTCACCACCAAGTCATCTACATAACGCTCAACATTTTTATGGAGTAAGTCATCAAATATATTTTGCATAGCCCTTGGATATGTGGCACAAAGCATTTTTCAAACAAAAAGGCATCACCTTGTAGCAATAAATGCCTATAGGCGTACGAAACGCTGTGAGTTCTTCATCCTTTGGTGATATGAGAATTTGGTTATAGCCAGAAGAACCATCCATTAATGACATAGCCTCATAGCCAGTTGTAGCATCAGTAATCAATTCTAGAATGGGTAGTGGAAATTCATCCCTAGGGCATGTATTGTTGAGATCTCTAAAGTCAACGCAAACTTGAATTTTGCCGTTCTTCTTCCTCACGGAAACAATGGTCGAAATCCATGTGGGGTATTTCACTTCACGAATAAAGCCCACCTCAATGAGTTTGTTAACTTATTTCTCGATCAATGGAACCATGTCCGGCCTGAAGCGTTTTTGACCCTGCTTGACAAGACGAGCACCATGCCTGACTGCTAATTGATGGACCGCAATCTTGGGATTCAAACTAGGCATTTCTTTATAGCTCCAAGTGAAGACATCCCTATACTCCTTGAGTATATTCATATAAGCCATTTCCTCATATGCTTCTAGGAAAGCACTCAAGTAGGTTGGTCTTAGGTCTTCATCAGTGCCAAGGTTAACTTCTTTTAAGGGATCGATCGTGGTCTTCACTCCCTCTTCAAATTCTGGCAGAGCATCTTCAACGTCCTGCTTCCTGTGGGTCATTATCATTAATAGATATATGATGGAACCAAACAATACCTCAAAGCTCTTCATCAATTCTCAGTTGACACAAGGCATCGTTCTTGATCTGACTCGTAACATGACATGAGGAACCTACACTTTCTTCATCTTCCTCGCGCTCTTTGGTGTACACCACAGTGTGAGCCTTCGCCTTTAGTACCTCTTTACATGAAACTGCAAATTCCACTCGTCGCTTCATCCTGGAAGGAATTATGCTTTCGAAACCCTTTTGGATCATAGATGAAGGAAGCGTTGTTACCCTTAGGGGACTTTTTCGACGCTTATTATTCTTCTCCTTCACTGGACCGAACCTCTCGAACTCAGAAGTTCTTGCAATAGGTTTTCCAAGTCAATCAAAGACAAAAGGTCGTTTATTAGAAGAGGAACACCCATCTTCTATAGTGACATAGTTATTGCTTTTCTTTCTTATGGAGATGCGCACCGGTGGTGGTCGGCTATAGAATTAATCCATACGCTCCCATTTTTAATAAGATTCCGGCTAGAAGCATACAAGTACTGTAATGTGCTAAACCTTCACGTGCTTGCCTAGTTGTGGCCTCCGATAGGAGTTTCCCTAGCCTAGACAGCTCATCAGGATTGTACCCAGCCTTTGCAAGTAACTTGTAAGCATTTGGATCAAAGCCTTCTTTACGTTTCGTGGGAAATGGTATATTTTGTGGCAGATTTTGAGCCATAAAATTTCCCAAGACAGCTTTGAAAACAAGTTTATTGCATCAATCCGTTTGATAGGAAGAGTCAACCTTTCCAATACATTACTTTGTACATCAGATGATTGACACTCCTCTTTCTTCACCTTTGGGACATAACGAAGTGTAGGGGATGGTTTTATTTTCGAGGGCATGGTCTTCCCTTTATTTGGACAAGTACTAGGCTCCCTAGTATTAGCTTTAGCCTTTTCAATAGCCGTATTGGTTGCTTTGTCTTTAAGCCCATCAGACTTGGTTAGTTTGACACCCTCAAGCTTTTCCCTTTTCATGACATAACTCTTCAAATAGAACTTTGCATCGGCAAAATGTGATTCCACTTCAGTGAAAGGATTATCGTCAGCAACTATTTTCCTTTCAATTCCATCTTCTAGGTACTTCAGACATTGGTAGTAAAAAGATGAGACAATTTTTTTCTCATTCACCCAAGGCATTCCCAGTAATATATTATATGAAGTCTTTGCATCAATCACATGCATCCATGCACTTGATTGCAAATCGTCCATATGGATATCCAGCTTAATTTAGCCTATGGACCTCTACCCCCCTTGATTTAATCCTTGTATGAACAAACGGGTTTGGCTAAGCTCTTCAGTTGTGATGCCAAGCTCTTTCAATGTGTGGATGGGTAGAATGTTGACCCCAGACCCTTCATTTATTAAAATTCTATTGATCCTCTTTTCTAGAACATGGACCACCATATACAAAGGACGATTGTGTAGAGTTTCACCAAATAGAAGGTCATTGTCCGTAAATGTGATTTTTGTGTCACATGCATTTACTTCTTAAAAAGAGGGCCCCACAGAATTTTCACAGGATGAAGGATATGCCTTTGATGGAATTTCACCCACTACTTCGTCTTTGTTAGCAGGGGACAACTTAGATGAAGTTCCACTCATTGTTTTCCCCTGGTAAGCAATGAAACATGATGCCTCAACATTGTTTTGAATGGCCTCCACATAGAACCAACTTGGTAAGAATTCCCCCAAGGTCACAAGGTGTCGCGGTTTCTAGTAGTGATGCATTTCCACCTTCGGCCCCCTTGGACGCCTAACCGACTTCTGCTTCTTCGCTCTCTTTACTACCCTTTGTCTCGTCAGTTGTTCAAGTAATTCTTTTCGCGGACTTGTCTTGTTGCGTCTTCGCCTAGTCACGAGAATCCAACCTTCATCATCATCCATACCAACTTGGGATTTTCCTTTCTCTAATGGATCTTCTTTTTCAGGTGTACATACTTTGACTGGGTCAAGTGAGCTGAACATAATAGAAATTTGATTAGAGCTTGCCTTTCCATCATCAAGGACAATCTTCTTTTCATTAGCCAATTGCATAACCTTGTCCTTGAAGACAAAACACTTATCAAGAGGGTGACTTATGAGTCCATGATACTTGCAATAATTAGGATCATCAGCTTTTCTAGCCTCATCGGGTCGTTTCATCTCTGGCAACTCAATGAGCTTTAGCTCAACCAATTCCTCAAAAATTTCAAGAACATCAGAATCCAGAAAAGGGTGTTCCTTTTCTTGTATCTCTCTCAGGGTTAGCTTTTGATTTGAACGCTCTTGAAAAGTCATCTTTACGCTTTGCTTCCTACTTTCCTTCGCAGTAAACTTCACAGGTGACATATTGACATTCATGGATTCTTTGTTGTCATTTCTGTTGCTCCATTTCTTGGGTTCCTGTTTTTCCTTTCCTTTGCGAGGATCGTGAACCAGCATTTCATCCTTTCCGGCAGAAGAAATGCTCAACTCCATATCATGAGCATGAGTCAATAGATCTTCAAAAGACAGGTTTGATCCCTTGTAGGATGTACAGAAGCCCCCAGTGCATCCCTTAGATACACATTTCTATAGGAAAAGCTTCACTAAGTATGTCTTTGCAATTAAGGCTCACGTTCCTCCTCGATTTATGAAGTCGATGACAGGTTCATCCTTCCTTTGGAAAGTATTTGTGAGTTCTACCATGCTCAATATGTGCCTTGTGCTATAGAAGCAATTAAGAAATTCATGCTCCAGTTGCTCCCAACTGTCAATGGAATAAGGCTCAAGGTTTGTGTACCAGTCAAAGGCATTTCCTTTTAAAGGAGTGGACAAATTTTTTGACTAGATGGTCTCCATAGGTTCCAGCACTATTACGTGTCTCCACAAAGTGTGCAACATGCTGCTTTGGATTTCCTCTGCCTTCAAATTGCTAAAATTTAGGGGGTTGATAACCGGTAGGCATTTTGAGGCTATCAATCATTGCAGTGTAAGGCTTGGCGTATGTATGGGAAGACCTTGTGGAGACCTCATACTTGTCTTTAATGGTCCATTTGATGAATTCCTTCAACTGATCAAGTGGGATCATACCCTCGAGGAGACTAGCATCTCCTTGATACGTGATGCTTCGTTCATAAGATTTTCAGCCTCTTGAACTTCAACGCCTTTTCCAGGTGCATGGCTAGATTCTCCACCTAGTAAACCATCCATCCTATCCATCAACTTATCGATGCGAGATTCTTGACTTTGCGCATGCTTGGTCAATCCTTCAATCATCTTTGACAGATTCGTAACTTGTTCCTCTATGGATGAAGCATCAGTTACCATTGCTTAAATGACCATTGGTGATGGACTTTCATGCGAGTTAACCTTCAACGGGCTCATATCACGTGAGCCTTTCTTCATGATAGATTTCTAAGAACCAGGAAGCTCAAGTAAAGCTAGTCTTTTTGATCTTTTCAGCAATACTGCTTTCTCCATTCGTAACATTTGTAGAGGGTCCTACTCCACTCGGAGTTAAAGACCCCAAGAAAGGAGTTGATGTGGATGACACACGAAGTGTTTGTTGTCCTAGCATGGTAGCCTTGCTTCTCGTAACAACACCAAAACACCCAAATGTAACACCAAGAATTCCCTCCACTTCACCAGAGAACTTGGAGTCAGTAGCATTGGAGAAAGTTGATCGGGAATTAATCTTCTTGGAAGCCATTTGAATGTTCTTTGATGCTTGAAAAGTTGAGATGAGAGGTAGAGATAGTCCCACTGGGCGTGCCAAAATTTGTAGATGATAAAAATTTGTATCACGAAAATAATAATCAAGAATGAAAATATCACAACAATCATAGTATTTGATTTTAATATGCGAGTGTTACAATCTCTATGACCTCTTATTTGCCTTTTCAAGTATAAATTCAAGTTCTCTTGAGCTTGTTCTTGAATTTGAAATTTGTTCTTGAACTTTGAATTTATTCTTGATCTTGATCTTGAAATTAGTATTCTTGATCTCGATCTTGAATCTTGACTTTGTTCTTGTTCTTGATCTTTAGCTTGTTCTTGAGTTCAAGAGCTTTCAAGCTTGTTCTTGAACTTGAATGTTTGAATTCTTGAATTTGTAGAGAAATTTGTGTCTTTTGATCCATAAGCTCTCTCTAGCTTCTTGTTAGAATTTTTCCTTATCTGTTTTTGATTATGAAGACCTCTATTTATAATTGTAGAGTAGAAGAATTATAATAGGAAAGACTTCCTTTCAGCCAATCAGATTTAAGTGACATGACATATTGGGCTTTAATGAAACGGGCTTGTTATTTTGACACATGGCATGATCTCATTGGATTCTTTATTTGACTTGGCGTGCCACATCATTTGACACGTGATGCCAAGATGGGCACTTCTTTATTTGACTTGGCATGCCACATCATTTGACACATGGTGCCATGATGGGCACTTCTTTCTTTGACTTGGCGTGCCACGTCATTTGACATGTGGCACCAAGATGGGCCTCTTGGATGAGAGGATATTGGGCTTAATAAAGTGGGTCATCTTTTGTAGCCCAAATAATTGAATTTGGGCCTTTAATTAAATCCATACTTAATCGGACTTAATTAATTAACCCAATTATATTAATCCATGATATTTGCTTGGACTAATATATTTTTTGGGTTATCTTTTGTAGCCCAAATAATTGAATTTGGTCTTTTAATTAAATTCGTACTTTATTGGACTTAATTAATTAATCCAATTATATTAATCCATAATATTTGTTTGGACGAATATATTTTGAATTTAATATAATTTGAATCATTTTATAAAATTTATATTTCGATGAATTTTATTTGATTAAAATGTGTTGGTTGAGAAAATAATGATCTGTTTTGTTTTTGTTGATGTGATCTTGAGAAAAATTTTATTTTTTTGGGTTTGTAAATATCATTTTGTTTTGGGTTGTAATAGATAGCAACATCTTTTTAATCTTGTTTCCATTTTGTATAGATGATTGTGAATGGTGTTGATCATATCTATGAGTTATTTTTGGAAAAATCGTGCATATGTAAAAAGCCATTGCAAAGGCATTTTATCATGTCTGTAGTCCTTCGCAATCCAAGTATCGATTGTCCATATCTTTGATTCGGATAGTGTCATGGACGAGGAACATGTACTATCTCACCAATTAGTCTATCTCTTGTTAAAATAATACATGCATGAATTTGTTACATCTTGAGTTGACACATGATTATTGAGCTTGGATATGTGATGATCCTAAAATTTAGGGTGTGTGTTGTCTAGCTATTGTTTAGGTTCGGATCCATTTTGCCATGTGGGGTGAGAAATTTTTGAAAGTTATGTATGTGATACCTAAAACTTGCATGATTTATTTTGAGGTGTAGCTTAGTTAATTCCACATTAGGAACAGACCTTAGGCCTCCTTTTATTTCTTTTGAGTCCACTTTGACTATATAAGCCTCCTTTGACATTGATTCTATCCCTTGTGAAACCCTTTTGAGCCTTCAAACATTCTTTGGTAACCATGTACCCTTTACCTTTCTTTGGAAAGATAATCTCTTCTTGTTCTTCACCATTCCTTCCTTGAGCTTCAATTAGCGAATGTTGTGGCCAAAGGTAAAGCTGGGGGTGGGTGTTGATAGAAGAGATTTAAAGGTTAAGGAAGGAAAAGGAAAAAGGAAAAAGGAGAGGAGTCCTTGCATGATGAGAGAAAGAAAAAGAGGAAAATGTTTGAAATGTGACGAAAGAAAAAGAATTTCCTCGAAAAAAGAGTACCCTTGAAAATTGTTGAAGAATGGTTGCTTAAGGGACACCTTGGATTGAGATTCAAAGTGAAAAGATGTCCTGTCGAAAAGAAAAAGGAATGTGAACCAAAGCAATTCATGAAAAGAAAGAGTGTGTGTAAAGTTCAAGGAGGGATGAGCCACTATAACCAATATGATGTCCTTCCCATCTTTAATCATACGTTACAACCCAAAACAAAGTCCTTTGTGATCCAAATCAAGATGATCGAGCCAACACTGTTTGAGAATAAGGACAATCCTATGGATAGATTCTTACATTTCGTTTGTCATTTGTGAAAGTGAGCATTAAATAGAATCTGGGAATTAATGTCCTAATCATATGTGTATAGTATCTTCTTTGTTGTGATGGAATATGGGGAAGATTTTAGGTAGTGATTAGCTATGGCATTGGCAATTGAGAGCATAACCTTATCTTGAGTACTCTTTAATAACCTCTTGAGGGTTCAAAATCACGTAAGTGGTTTTTGGAAGCGTTGAAGATGGACGACAAGCGGGGAATTGTATGTGGTGCTCCTTGTGGCCCTATTTGCAAGCAATGAGTATTGGAATTATTGGTATTAGATTTTCTTGCGGGAAAGAAAAAGTTGAATTAGGCGGTGTTAATAAGTCCATATTTTGACTCATTTGGAACATAAAAAGTGAAAAAATATTGTCCTCAATGTGCTAATGTGCCTCATATACTCATTAACCTTTGTGTTTTATATTAGGAATGAGGATAAAAGTGCATGAAATGGAAATTCTCAACAATAAAAGGAAAAAGAGCAAAAATCCATAAAAAAGGTCATCAAAAGTGATGTCGTTGTTTCATTTGATGGATCACCGAAAAGACACTCAGACCACCTAAAGTTGCAGTATTTAAACCCCTTATGAGCAGAGCAAAAAGGCGATGTTGGTATAGGCTACACGAGACATGATCAACAATGAACCATTGCATTGCAAAATGTTAAAGATACAAAAATTTTCAATTGGTGCATTAAAGGCAGTCGAGTACACATTCGGTGTACCATCAAAGTGCTTGGCGATGATCGACCTTGACCGCTAAATGGTGCAAATGTGTGTTAAGTTAGGAAAATGTGCATGAGTATAAACAAAAATTGTGTATCATTTTACACATATTCTCATATTCTTGACTACCATATTGAGAGAGAATAACGAGTATAGAGAATATTCTTGGAGACTAAGTATAAGGATTTTGATCTTCATGCTTTGGGAGGAGAATTATAGGGATTAGAAACAAATTCCAACTTGTCTCTTTATAATTTCTCTTACCCATATCTATGGCTACACATATTGGTACTAATTTCTTACTTTTAATCATGTATGGCTAAAACTCCAATTGTTGGGGTGTGTTATGAACACGGAAGCTTGATTTGTGTTATGTGTCTAATATAATTTGAATTTTTTGTTCTAAATTTTAGTGATTTCATGCTTATTGCAAGGTATAACTTATAATCTTGAGGGCGAAAACTCTGGGTTGTCTTTAGATCTTCTGTTATAGCATTAATTTAAATGATTTGAGTGGGGAATGAGTGTGATAGCTTGAAATCATTTGAAGTTCCACTTGAATGCCATAAAATTATATTCAATGGCTAAAGGAGTGGAAGGTTTGCTGATAGATGCTTCGCCCAAGCATGTCCTATATGATTTGTGAACTTCGCTGTAACTAGTCCATATGGAACACCACTATTGTCTAACCGAAAATATGGTTACAAGCATGTCTAGCTTACTCAAGTAAAATTGACTCATTCATTCAAGTATCTAGACCTATACTTTTAGATGTTGCTCCATTTTAACACATCCTCGACAGTCCCTCCAAATTTGTTCTTGATATTGAATGTTATAGTTGTTTGCAGTTGAATGCTAGTTTTTTTTAACTCACAACCCCTCATTTTTACACTTCAAATTGCCTAGTTTAACTTAATACTTCATTACTTAAATGTCCGTTCCATGTGGGATCTGACCCCAATTCTTAGTTGGGTTATTATGATGATAACAATCGTCCACATTCTCTCAAAGTAAGGTCATGCTTAAACGTCATCACCTTATTTCAAGAATGACACGTAATTGATACTTCAATACTTTCAACTCCGCCTAGGCCATTCAGTATGGAGGTATAGAAATAGGTTGAGTGTCATGTAAAAGATTATTGCCAAAGTCAATTTCCCTTTCGGGAGCAATACTGAGCAAGGCATTGGGAAAACCATCAACTATATAATCGAATAAAGAGTAGGAACATCAGATTCAACATCCATAACTCAGACAATATGATATAAGTAACCATTGGAATTCATTTTCATAGGAATACTGAAGAGACAAACTTAACCTTGAACATAAAATTCGTTCTGTTACGCTAAAGAATGGACTCATTAGTAATTTTCAATGTGACCCTGTGATTTTCACAATCAATAGAAGCATAAGATGCATGAAACAAATTCATACCAGGTATAATAAGAAAATCGGTCATATCAAATTCAAGAAGATCATATGGAATGACTTTATGCAAGACTGACATGGTGAAATTTCTATAGACTTTTTCGGATAGGATTGACTCACCAATTGGAGTATAAATCTGATTAGCCTCTAAAAGACTTCGAGAGACATATTAAACTTTATGGCAAGGTAAGGAATGACAAAAGGCATATTAGCATCGGGGTCAAGAAAGGCATATGCATCATGATAAAAAACTCTTGACATAATTATAACCACTTTGGGAGACTCTTAAACCTCTTGCATAACATTAAAAGTATAGAATAGATCACCACATGGACCATTCCTTGAGCTTAGGCACTGTGTTGCACTTGCCCACTTAGAATAATCATTCCATGTTTACTTCTTTCCTTCACTTTAAAAGTAAAATTAGGACACTCATAAACCATGTGCCAAATTTTTCCACAACTATAGAAAGCCCTCATTCCTCTCAAGCAATCACCAACATGATTCTTCCCACACTTAGGAAGCCTAGAAGGGATAGAACTACCACACTTAGTACTATCAACTTGAGCCTTAGGGTTAGTGATGTGCTGCAAAAATAAAGCACTTTTGATACTTAAAACTTGAAACTTTTTTTGTTCTCAAAGCGATGTTAGTGGGTTCAATATGTTTTTAAGTTTATTTTGTAGGACTACAGGATTTGGCATGAATTTTAGCAAAGTTCTGCATAATTGCAGTTTTAAGGACATACGAGGTACTTTATGGGCCGTTGTTCATTCTACAAGCTACAGAGAGATTTCGTGAGTGAGATCCTATGAAGGGCCTAGATTTTGATGTTGCATCCATTAACTATTAGATGAGTCGTAGAAGTTTACAAAAGTCATGGATTGGTTTTGTACCTAGCAGATCAAAGTTTGAAGAGTTTCAGAAAAATTGTCAAATGAAATCCTCCACAGGCCGTAGATTAGAAAACGACCCATAAAAAGGTCTAATGGAATTGAAGTATATTTTTGAAGATGCTGAGTATGAAGCTTAGGTACGGGCCGTGGATCCTTATACGCCTGTGAACTCGTCCATAGAAATTTCCGAACCTAGTTTTCCTATTTTGTCTTAAATTTTTATTTTACTTATTATAAGTACTTTTTTGGTTTTTTAGCACAGATAGAGACATGAGAGAACATAAAAGAACACTTTTGAGACTTCATATTTTGTGATTTTCACATTGAAAATGTTCTATTGTGATTTCTTGTGAAGAACTTTGGATATCTTGTTCTCAATTTCATCATTATAAGTATTTAATTATGTTATTTCATAACATGATTCTTTTATCTACAATGATTATACATAGGTAAATCTACATCTAGGGTTGTGGGAACCATGAAGAACTAACAAGTAAAAAATGGATAATTCTTAATTCTTGTAAAGTGTGCATGTGTGTAGTAATCAATTATCTTCATTATGAATTCTTTTTATCTGTGGCTAATAGTAGAGCCCATCTAATTCTTAATAATTGAATTGAGGTAGTATTGAATAGAAAAATAGATTAATTAACAACATTCGATATGATCGCTCTCGTCTAATCAACCATATTGGATCACGGGGAGGTTGTGCTAGATTAAAAGGGTAAGGGTTAGTAATGTCATAATACGGGGATAGATCAAATCACGTAGTTACCTATTTCGTATGCTATGCACTAGAAAACATTACAATTATCTAATGATACTAAGTTAGGAATTAATGGGGAACACAATACCCTAATTACTTCTCTCACTAATTTCATAACTCTTTATTCTAGTTCATGTTTATTTACTTCAACTACAACCCCCCCTCGCGAGATAAGTAGGTTAATTTATTCGACTTGCTCGTAATTACTCCAGGTCTAGACCATATTCCCCATGGGATCTACCCAAAACTAAGTTTGGTTATATATTTTAACAACGACGGCTTGTACCTTCAAAAAGGAGGTGTAGTTTGGGCGACATCAAAATTTTTGAATCGTTATTAGAGTATACAACTTTTATATTGGTTAAATTTGAGTAATTTAGGAATTAATGCTTATTTTCCTTATTTTACATTTCTTGACGTTTTTTTTTCTATTCCTGCATACAGGTGTAGTGTTTGCATAATACTCATAGTTGAGGCAATCCCTTGACTCCATTTGACAAAAAGATCCATAAAACACTAAGAAAATTGCTTGAAACAATGCGGACAAAGTTTTTATGAAATGATGTAGTGAATTCACCACTAAATTTAAATAATGATAAGAACCCACCACCACTTGAGGGTGTGAATCCACCACTATATGATCTTCAAGTTGCAGCTAACACATAGAATCAATATAGGCTTTACCCTATGGTGAAGGATATCACCGAAACTATTGTGTTACCTCTATTACTGTACGATATAAAATTTCTAGTATCGAGTGGATTAGATCAAATGCTACAAAATACAGGTTTGTGCGCGGGCTTACTATTAGAGGATCCGCATTATTATCTACACAATGTTATCTTCGTGTACAAGATTATGATGGGGAGTCAGAATTTGTCCATAGATATTTTGGCTCCGTGTCTACCCATTGTCATTAGTAGGAGAAGCGATACTATGGTTATTTGAGCTCCCATAGAGTTTAATCACTAGCTGGATGGAAATGCAGTGGTCGTTTCTAAAGAGGTTCTTTCCTAGGTGGAAAAAGTTGAAGTTGAAGGATTCGATCAACAACTTCAAACAATTTCTTGGTGATTCAATTAGCACTAAGTGGGAGAAGTTTACAACGTTCCTAAGGAGTGTTCCTAACCACAAGATCACTATTGATACCTTGGTGGAAATCTTCTACTGAGCCTTACATAAAAAAATAAAGTTATTGTGGACACTAACATAAAAGGCTCATTTTCAAATTGTCCAATTTCTAGTGATTGTTAAGAGGTTGGAGAAAGTGGTCAAGATGAACCATGAATGGGGGACCATAGATAAGTCGATGACCATAAGCTCTTTCTCAGTTAGTACTAGCTCTGTGCAGGCAAAAATAAATAAGGAGATTATGCAGGAGTTAGCTAGTATCGATTCTAATGTGGGGTGGTTGATGAAGAAAAGTCAAGAGAGCGTTAATGTAGTAAATCATCAACCTCTACGAGAACCCATGTATGAGGAGCCTTACTTTTAGGAGGAGACTTGCTTTGTCATTGATCAGATGGGGGTTTTCTAGATAAACTCCCAAGGGTCCAATCAGAACTATTAGCGAAAAGGTCAAGGAAGCCTAGGTTAAAACTTTAATGGAGACGACTCTTTCAGAGACAACAATTGAGGGGGCTACTATGACAGCAATAAGGGCCAAGATAGACATGCTTATTAGGGATGCAGAGATGGTTAAATAATGGTCTGTATATGGCACCACACAATCGTGACTTTGGTGCTGGTAGCTGATGAATTCAAATGATATTCGACCGACTAATTAAGAAGGTTGATGCTTATGATGAGACATTGAAGGGGATGAAATCTGACATCTCTAGTGTTAATCAGAAAATTGACTCTCGTTCTATTGCTCAAGTAGTTGGAGAAATAGTAAGGTCAGATATCGACGCAGTTTAACCAGCATAAAAAGGTATATTTCCCAGCACTATAGTGAAAAATCTGAAGAATGAGGAATAGTGTATGGTAGTGGTTACACATGGCAACAAGTAGATTATTGATCCACTGATGTGAATTGATTATGATGAGGTTTGCGAGGAGATGATTGATAGTAAGGATGCTGAGATCGGAGACGCTAACGCAAAAAATAGGGTGAGTGATGAGGTGGTGATGCCATAAACGTTGAAACCCATACCTAGAACACCGAAACCTAATCCATTTCCTTAGAGACTCAAAAACAAGAAGGTGGAAGGTATACTTCTGCACTTCATCTCCATGTTAAAGAAACTTTCCATCAATATCCCTCTTGTTGATTGGAGAAGATGCTAAGATATGCAAAGTTCATGAAGGACTTGGTGATGAAGAAGAGGACTGTTAGACAAGAGCTCTCTCAAGAGCTTCAACATTGTAGTGCGATAGCAATAAGGTCCTTGGTCTAAAAGAGAGAAGATCCCAGAGTCTTCACCTTACCCTGCACCATTAGAGATGTCGAATTTTCCAAGGCATTGTGTGACCTAGGTGCTAGAATCAATTTAATACCTCTTGCAGTATTAACGAAGTAATGTTTGGGAGCCCCTAGTCCAACAAATGTGTAGTTGTTTATGGAAGATAGGACGGCGAAGAAGTCTATGGCGTTATTGTATGTTGTTCTCGTCAAAGTGGAATAATTCACATTCCCTTTGAACTTTGTGATCCTGAATTCCAAAGTTTACTTCAAAGTCCTAATCATCTTGAGAAGACTCTTCCTATGCAGTAGGAGAACACCAGTGGATAAGGAATCAAGCAACCTCATGTTTTGATCAAATAATGAAGAAGTCATCTTCAATATCTGTAAGTCTATTAAGAGGTTGATGAGCTGAACATAGATGTTTGGACACTTGGTGTAGTCTGTGTAAGTGAGTTGTCTAAGTCATGAGTAAATCAGGCGCTACTGGGGAGGCAACCAAAGATATTTGATGTAACGTTTGTGATTTTTCTTTATTTTTAGGACTCTGGACTTGTAGGTAGTTTAATTTTATTATTTTTGTTGTGATTTTCGACATTGGGACTTGTGGCTTATAGGATAATAGTTTTTACTATGAAGGATATGCAAGAATAAGGCTAAACCAGTAAACTAGAGTCGAAAAGTGAGAGAAGTTAATTTTACGACCAGTTTTGCAAGTTACGTTTCACATAAGGACCCATTAACTGACTCATAGAACACTTCCAATAAGAAAAAGTTTTTGCACTCTAGTCCACAAGCCAAGTTTATAGCCCGTAGATAAAATTACATGTCATGAATGAGGCTCGTGGAAACTAGGTATGATTTCTAAAACGTGCTAAGTGTTGGAGGATTCTATGATCCAACCTATGGGATGTATGTCTATGTACAACTCCTAGAAAGATTTATTATGTCAAGCTACCATACTATGGTTCAGGTAAACTATGGAATCAAGACCTACGTGTTGTAGAATCTCTTACTACTCGTAATTGGACTTTCGTGGAACCTATACCCAATTTAACCCAACCTAGTCAATTATTTAAAAGAGGGGTAAAATCATTTACCCCACATTCTTCCCATAATTTCCCAAAATACAAAACCCTTCCTTCTTCCCCAAGTTTCCAACTACCATCCCGACCACCTCCATATTATTCGGCCAACTTTTGACTACTCTCTAACCACCTAGGCTTCCTTTTTTCTTGGGTATCTCATGTAATTTCTCAACTTCTTCATCAAATTCTGGTATGCTCTTGACTTTAATTTATATATATTATAAGAAATTGTGTCAATAGGTTGAATTTTTTTAGGGAGTGGTATTCCGAGGTTAATATGCAAATAATTGAGGTTTCTAATTCATGAGAAATAATCCATGGGTAGAACTAATTGTTTGGTCACCTTTAAAATCTAACCATGCATATGCAGAAAGTGAAAATAATATAATTGGACACAAAGTGTTTATATGCCCTTGTTGAAATCACATATTCACCTGTCATTAGAAGTAAATTGAACTACTTGATTAAAAATTAGCTTGTGATTGCATGTGTGTGAATGATAGCATGAAGATTAGTTTTCCAATGGTTGTCGAAATGTTGTGTGAATATTGAATTAATATTTGATGGGGTAGTTTTACAATTTACACATGTAGGGTATTGGGTAACTTAGTTAAAATGTGTTGAATGCGTCAATTCTTTCTTCGATGTTGATTATAATTTATATGCTTTGTTGTTGATTGTAAATTGAGTCATGGAACCCGTTTGATGGACTTAGAAAACCCAAGTTGCTGTGTTTTTCTAGCATGAGGGCCTTATATGGCCCGTGGATTAATTCACAGACCGTACTTACCTTTTGTAAGTAAGTCCAGCAACTTGGGATTTTCTGGGATTTCATCGGACCAAACTATTTAGGAGACATAGTTTAGACTATGGCTCGTAACCTGGCTTCGTAGGATCCATGCTTGAAGATGTTGAATTTTGAATTACACATAAAACTCAGTCTATGGCCCATAGTTAGTTCTACGAGTCATACCTGGTCTCATGGGTTCATTTTCAGTAACCTAAATTATTTCTCCCTACCACCTACGAAGGCCTTCTACGACCCATAGTTTCTCCTATGGCTCGCAAATGATCCTTCATAGGTTCTTGTACCTTTCATTTTATTAAATTTTTGAATATATTTCTTGTACTAGGTGGACTAACATGTGTATTAATTATGTTGATTTTAGGTACAACATCCCCATAGTTTAGAAGGAGTTAGACTCGGGCCACATTGTACAAACCCTATTAGAAGATGAGTCTTCAGACACCCCGGCAACTACTGAGGACAATGGGTCTATAGAGGATCTCGACATCCAGCAAGATATGGACACCAAGATGCAACACATATGGGGCTGCCAGAAAAACGATGCTACCTCAGACTCAGTCTATAGTGGTTCCACCACCCTAGTCTAACGAGAGAGGTGATAGAGAGAGTAGCTTCGTCCAAATGACTTCCTCCAAGGAGGGGTCCATGTTTGGATTTGGAGAGGAGTCAGAGTCTAAATCCACATCAACACGCCCAAGACCAGTTCACCCCCCGAATGCATTGATTAGTCGGTGATATGTTTGGGGCATGCAACAGATCTATAGAGGTGACCTTCGACATGAAAGGTGAGGCCGGTAGGCTCATACCATATTTGAGAAGCCCCATATCATCATTTGTTAGCTTGATAGTGTCTTTGTTCTCTAGGATACAATAGCTTATTACAACTTGGAATGGTTAGCAGCTTTGCTGGGGAAGTACTCCCCAATGATGGTTCGAGAGTTTTGTGCTTCCTATATCGCCACTATTATTGAGTCGACCTCAAAGGAGAAGATATATCTTGCACAGCCCCTTCGTACACACACCATGGTGAGAAGAGTTTTTGTTGACTTAACTGAGACCACTATGCAATATTTTTTTGGTCTCGATTATTAGGCCCCCAGGACCACAACTGAGTCTGATCACAAATTTATAAGGTGGGTCACCAGCAACGTTGCACTGAAGGGCCAGGACCATGAGTGGATTTGTACATCATCGATAACAATAGTGAAGGCATCCCGGCACCTCACTAGTGATGAGTGCATGACTTGTACTCGTCTCTTGCTCTTTTCTTATGATTTTGTGTTGTGTATTTCATAACTTGGGGATAATTATGCTTTAAATGGTGTATGTTATAGGTACATATGGGTTAGATTTTACTTTTCTGAGAAGAATTTAAAATTGGAGATGAATTGGAACCAAGAAGAGCTAAAATTCACTAAATGGTACCTTGTGGCGAACATAATCTGCAAACGTGACCTTCAGGCCCGTGATTGTGAAGCTGTGACAAATAGAAAAGCGTCAACGTCCTAAACCAAGGCACAAAGGCAAAGAATACGAAAACACAACTTTTGCAATTGCAGAATGCTGAAGGCAATAACAAAATGTTGCAGCGACCAACGTTGAGGCAATTCTAGAAATTCACCATTTTTAAGTCCTAACAATCATATACACACACTCCCTACCCTAATTCAAAGAAGGTTGTACAGAGAAGAACATTCATATATTCTTCGAGAATAAAAACACACTTTAGTATAGAATTTAGTTTAGGGTGGGGATTTAGAGCAAGTTTCTACAAATCCTTGAGTGGAATTTAAATGTGTGCACTTCTCTTGTATTTATTTTTCACTCACTCTTTCTTTCCTTGTGCTGGAATGCTTAATTTGTAGATTTAATTGATCTTGGATTATAAATCGAATACATGTCTTAATTATTTCTCTTGATTCAATGCTTAGTCGATGATTTACTTGCAAAATTATAAGGGTTTCTCCCAAATTACTTTAATTGTTTGAATTGATTTATAGGTTCATGTATATCTTCTTGTATAACATAGAATTGTGGTATCTAATTGAATCTATTTTAGATCATTAATTACTGATTTAGCAAGTGTAGTTGAGGCGGATGATTGCATGATGGTCATATATTTATGAGTTGAGAGCGTCAAAAGGGACTCAACAACTAAGGTCCTTGGAGTTTTTCTTTGAGATGCTCAACAAAGGTGTTTCTTTGAGTGGCTCACGAAAGAGACCGTAGTTGGCTCTTGTGAAACATCACCCATTCTAGTCGAGGGTGATTCTAAGCAACCTAGCCTACTCATAGAGTTAATTTGATCCTAAGGGTGATGGATCTATTATCTTTTAATTGATTCTTGTATCCCCTATCCTTGCTTTCTTGCATGACTAATCCTTACCAAATTGTTTCTTAGGAGTAGTTGTTAACATAGTTTCCCCCACTTTAGTTAGAATCCTTCATCGAGTCAAAATCTCGTAGCCATAGATCCTTGCTCTGCTCATTCGCTAAAAAATTGTTCTATGTGGGCTTCGACCCCAACCTTTAAAGTTTGGTATTATGCTTATGATGATCACCCCTGCTTCCTTTGAGTAGTCAGGCCAACCAACATAAAAAATGGTGCTATTGACGCAGAAAAATAGGTGTATTCAATTGTTTTAGGCCTTGTAGTGTACTCTTTTTGAGTTTATTAGTAAGTATTTCTTTTTCTTATATGGATAATTGTGATGAATGCTTTCTTTATAAATGTAAGCCTTTTTCTATGTCCTTCAGAGTATTACAATTCGTGATGAGCAAAATGGTGTTGAGGTTGTGAATGGGGACGTGAGTGTTGTGATTCAAGATATGCCTTCAAACTTTAGTCTTAAAATTACCAAAGAAGTGGTTTAGAGGCATCAATTTCTCAACATGAGGGGTTATCTCAAGAGCTTGCTTATGTGTAGAAGTTATGAGTTAGACCATTTTGAATGGGAGGGTGATGTTTTGGATCTCTACTTGATGCTAAACAATGAAGTAAGTGAGAACCCTAGCTCAAAGGTGATCAACTATGAGTTGGAGTCTCAAGAAGAAGGAGTGGAGCTTGATATGGGAGAAGGCATGGGCCTAGGCATTTCAGGAAGTACAATAGTTATCCAAGATGCAAAAATTGAGGAAATGATACAAAAGTTGTAAGATCAAGCCAAGAAAATCTTAAATGGCAACATTAATTCATTTATAGTTGGGAGTGTTGCTCATTGGGAGGTCACAAAGTGTGAAGTTCAACTATAAGAAGGCCTCTTGTCATTTCCATGTCTACCCAAGGAACCAAACAAGGAAAGTTGATGGTAATATGGGTAGGCAATTCAAGTCCTCAAAGTAGAGAGACTAGTGGGAAATGTTAATGGTCTTTCATTATCCTCCGCATGTGTTAAAATGATAATTCATCTTGAAATTAGGGAGGATATTCAATGCCTCAAAGTGGAAACACAAATGGATTGTGAATCATGTTTTGTACATATTTTAATAAATTCTTGCATTTTAAATTTATAGAATAGCTTCTTGATTTTCATATTTGATTTTTAGCTGACCTTCATAATTTTCAAGTGTTTGGAAATGGCATTGTATAGGTTTTGAAGATGATTAGAGTTTAGGTAATAGGTGGAAACACCATAAATAATAGCAAAATGATGAAAAGGGTTGTTTTCACTGCACATTCGGACCCAGGATCACCTATTGCACATGGGTGGACAGCTCAATTGGGCTAGGAATTTCCAAAAGTTCCAGAGTGTTAGCCTAAGTCTAGCACCTAGCTGATATCTTCGAAGGCAGTTAAATGACCACGATCGCATAGTGCATAAGGGCGATGAGGCACGATCGCACCTAAAGGACTACAAAGGCGGAGAGCTGACAAGTGTAGTTAAATGAAATGACCAGCCACTTATGAATTTGTCTCCTAATTTCAAAAAAAGGAGAACACGAGTGAAAGGCAATCAGACAATCCCTTTCAACTCAAAATTCAAAGGATATCTCTTAAACTCTCCTCCCAATCATCCATTTTTTAGTTCTCCACTCTAGGGTATGTTCTTCCAAGCCCTTCTCTATTTTTCTTCATCGGCTAAAGTTGTGTACGGCCATGAAAATGGCTTGACAGTATAGGTGCTAAGTTAAAATTTTCCTGTCATGTTGTTGCTTGCCATTGTATAGATCTGTTTCTCCAATATTTGATATTCTTAAGCATATATATGGGCTATGGTGGTGTCCCACATTTGGGTATGTTAGGCAACCAATTCTTGTTCTTGAATTTTTTAATGTGACATGAATTGAAGTGCTAATTGGTCGAGTGTTGCTTGGATACTGATCAAATGTTACTGGGGATGAATCGAGGGGGTATTATTCAGTTAAAATATTGATTAAACTGCCTACACTCCATATGTTCGATGTAATGCCCCTCTGAGTTTTGAATGCTTGGGACAGTTGTCTTCCGCGAATGCAAATACTGTGCCAGGAACGTGGGTGTTCTGGAAACTCTATGGTCCATGCGAACACAAATATCCTTTCGTAAATGTAAAGGCTTAAAGTTAATTGAACTCTGCGATCGCACCTGAGTATCCATGAATGCGGAGAGTAGTTATGCACTATTCAATGACAATAATATTGCACTATTTGATCAAGATTTCTTCCAAATAATATCCTTGGTCTAAATTCATTCTAATACATAATTTAAATGTCTGTAAGATGTTTTTGTTGTGTTCATTTTGATTGTAGATCTGACTTGTTTAAAACGGATCTCGAGCAGGCACTTCATGAGAATGAAATATTTCCTGAGGTGGAAGAAGAAACCTACTTTGATCAAATTTGATTCCTCTTAACCAAATGTGCCCGAAAATATGATAAGTATTTGGCCCGACCCGTGATAAGAGAGAGAGGGACTTTCTTGGGTGAAATGGAGGAAAATACTCTAGATTTCATTGGTCGGCTTTAGACTTAAGGCGGGTTATGCTTTAATGATGAACCTACCAAATCAAACCACACCATGGTCATCGAGTTCTATGCCAATGCCTCATGGACTAACTTTTGAGGAGAAACAGCTGCCATGATCCGATGAGTGGGATTTGATTATAGCCCAGTGATTATCAATGTTATCTACGGGCTGCCACGTGCTGACAATAAGGTGTATAAAGAAAGATATCAAGAGTTTGGTACTCAATGGTGGGTAGACAAGTTGCATGATGGTGTTCCTCTGGAATGGTTCACTTCAATCGAGGTATTGGGTCATATGAGTTCATGGCAGAAGCTAGATATTGGCTTCCATTAATTGTGCTTGGGTCATCCCCCCTACAACATGACATCGAGGTGACTTTAGCTATGCACTTATCGTAGAAGTTATCTTTGACAGTCTACAGGTTTATATGGGAAAGATCACATCAGATCAGATTGCAGAAGTGGCCTAAGGGAGGGCCAAGAGCTTAGTGTACCCCTCACTAATTTGTAGACTGTGCTATGAGGCATGGGTGTCATTCCTACCTACTGATGAGGAGAAAAATCCAGCCAAAGATATCTATCCACTAAAGAAGAGGGGAGGCCCAAAGGGACAGAATAAGAGACGAATTGATGTTATAGATCCCTATTTTGGGCAGTTCACATAGCTACGATCAGAGGCAGGGGGTTCAACTTTAACAACTGTAGGTCCTTCATTTTCTTCAAGACCACTTCAATCTGGTCATCCTACTGTGAGATACTTGTACTCTAAGATTCATGGGATGGGTGACCAGATCAGGTAGTTGGTTGCAGACCATCCCACAGGACTAGAAGCAGCTATATTAGATGATTAGCCTATAGTTACATTAGTTGTAGCCGCTCAAAGAGCTATAAGTGATCGACTTTAGCAAATGAGCCAGAGGTAGGGAAATATAGACAGAGGTAGAAGAAGTTCAAGGAGCATTAGAAGAAGAAGGAAAAATTCCTGAATATGATGATGGGAAAGTTGAAGCAGTTGTGTGGGTCTAGTGCTTCCGATCCTGATGATGAGTTTATCATCTCTTCAGGATCGAGCACTGAGTGATCATTTCTGGGAGTCCCTATTATTCTCTTCTATTTTATTATTGTTCTATAAGGACACAATACCATATTTAGTCAGAGGTGCTCTAGTGACTTGACTATGACTATGACTATGACTCTTGTTTCCTATTTTGTGAACTTTGGATTTGTTGGCACTTGTTGTCTCTTGCTTATTTTGTATTGATGATGTGCCCTTGTTGGGCTTGATTTATTTGATTATGATATTCCCTTATTGGGCTTGTGCATGTTATGTTTAGGTTTGGCTATTTTAGTAGATTTGGTAGCTTCTTATTTTTAATTTTAATGGTGTGTATAATCGATGGTTCCCGATAATGGATTGAATGACGAACTTCTTAAGGGAAAATTAGCGATTAGGCGTGTGAGTAAAATGTGCTCTTTGGTGAATTCTAAGTAGCCATTGACTCTTATTTGAGCTACACTTTTGGGATTATGACTTGTTTGGTAATAATATATTTATTCAAGTGTTGTGGATTGTGTAAAAGACATACCCCTCCGATTTTTGAAAGTTAAATAGATTAGGATGATTTTGAGACTACACTTTGACTCTTTTTGTGAGTCTTACTTGCTAGATGGATATATTTGAAAAATGAGTTCCTTATGCTTGACTTGAGAGTTATGTTGATCCTTTCTTGTTTAATTTGCATATCATGTGTGTTGTGAGTTCTCGTTTTGTTCCTTGTAAGTTCTCGTTTTGTTCCTTGAAATCATAAATTTTATAAAATGATTCAAATTATATTAAATTCAAAATATATTCGTCCAAATAAATATTATAGATTAATATAATTGGATTAATTAATTAAGTCCAATAAAGTACGAATTTAATTAAAAGACCAAATTCAATTATTTAGACTACAAAAGATAACCCAAAAAATATATTAGTCCAAGCAAATATCATGGATTAATATAATTGGGTTAATTAATTAAGTCCAATAAAGTATGAATTTAATTAAAGGCCCAAATTCAATTATTTGGGCTACAAAGGATGACCCACTTTATTAAGCCTAATATCCTCTCATCCAAGAGGCCCATCTTGGTGCCACATGTCAAATGACGTGGCACGCGAAGTCAAAGAAAGAAGCGCCCATCTTGGCACCATGTGTCGAATGATGTGGCACGCCAAGTCAAATAAAGAAGTGCCCATCTGGGCACCACGTGTCAAATGATGTGGCACGCCAAGTCAAATAAAGAATCCAATGAGATCATGCCATGTGTCAAAATGACAAGCCCGTTTCATTAAAGCCCAATATGTCATGTCACTTAAATCTGATTGGCTGAAGAGAAGTCTTTCCTATTATAATTCCTCTACTCTACAATTATAAATAGAGGTCTTCATAATTGAAAAACAGATAAGGAAGAATTCTAACAAGAAACTAGAGAGAGCTTGTGGATCAAAAGCAACAAATTTCTCTACAAATTCAAGAATTCAAACATTCAAGTTCAAGAACAAGCTTGAAAGCTCTTGAACTCAAGAACAAGCTCAAGATCAAGAACAAGAACAAAGGCAAGATTCAAGATCGAGATCAAGAACACAAATTTTAAGATCAAGATCAAGAATAAATTTAAAGTTCAAGAACAAATTGCAAATTCAAGAACAAGCTCAAGAGAACTTGAATTTATACTTGAAAAGGCAAATAAGAGGATTAATAGAGATTGTAACACTCGCATATTAAAATCAAATACTATGATTGTTGCGATATTTTTGTTCTTGATTATTATTTTCGTGATACAAATTTTTATCGTCTATAAATTTTGGCATGCCCAGTGGGACTATCTCTACCTCTCATCTCAACTTTTCAAGCATCAAAGAATATTCAAATGGCTTCCAAGAAGATTAATTCCTGATCAACTTTCTCCAATGCTACTGACTCCAAGTTCTCTGCTGAAGTGGAGGGAATTCTTGGTGTTACATTTGGGCGTTTTGGTGTTGTTACGAAAAGCAAGGCTACCATGCTAGGACAAAAAACACTTTGTGTGTCGTCCACATCAACTCCTGTCTTGGGGTCTTTAACTCCGAGAGAAGTAGGTACCTCTACAAATGTTACGAATGGAGAAAGCAGTATTGCTGAAAAGATCAAAAAGACTTTAGCTTCACTTGAGCTTCTTGGTTCTTAGAAATCTATCATGAAGAAAGGCTCACGTGGTATGAGCCCTTTGAGGTTAACTCGCATGAAAGTCCATCACCAATAGTCATTCAAGCAATGGTGACTGATGCTTCATCCATGGAGGAACAACTTACGAATCTGTCAAAGATGATTGAAGGATTGACCAAGCATGTGCAAAGTCAAGAATCTTGCATCGATAAGTTGATGGATTGGATGGATGGTTTACTAGGTGGAGAATCTAGCCATGCACCTGGAAAAGGCGTTGAAGTTCAAGAGGCTGAAAATCTTATGAACCAAGCATCACGTATCAAGGAGATGCTAGTTTCCTCGAGGGGATAATCCCACTTGATCAGTTAAAGGAATTCATCAAAGGGACCATTAAAGACAAGTATGAGGTCTCCACAAGGTCATCCCATACATACGCCAAGTCTTACACTGCAAGGATTGATAGCCTCAAAATGCCTGCCGGTTATCAACCCCCTAAATTTCAGCAATTTGAAGGCAGAGGAAATCCAAAGCAGCATGATGCACACTTTGGGAGATATGTAATAATGCTGGAACCTATGGAGACCATCTAGTCAAAAAATTTGTCCGCTCCTTTAAAAGGAAATGCCTTTGACTGGTTCACAAACCTTGAGCCTCATTCCATTAAGAGTTGGGACCAACTGGAGCATTAATTTCTTAATCGCTTCTATAGCACAAGGCACATATTGAGCATGGTAGAACTCACGAATACTTGCCAAAGGAAGGATGAACCTGTCGTCGACTTCATAAATCGATGGAGGAACGCGAGCCTTAATTGCAAAGAAAGACTTAGTGAAGCTTTTGCTATAGAAATGGGTATCCAAGGGATGCACTGGGGGCTTCTGTACATCCTACAAGGGATCAAACCTAAGTCTTTTGAAGATCTAGCGACTCATGCTCATGATATGGAGTTGACCATGTCTTCTGCCGGAAAGGATGAAATGATGGTTTACGATCCTCGCAGAGGAAAGGACAAACAGGAACCCAAGAAATGGAGCAAATTTGTGCCCAGAAATGACAACAAACAATCCATGAATGTCAATATGTCACCTGTGAAGTTTACTACGAAGGAGAGTAGGAAGCAAAGCGTAAAGATGACTTTTCAAGAGCGTTCAAATCGAAAGCTAACCCTGAGAGAGATGCAAGAAAAGGAACACCTTTTTTCTGGATTTCGATGTTCTTGAAATTTTTGAGGAATTGGTTGAGCTAAAGCTCATTGAGTTGCCAGAGATGAAACGACCCGATGAGGCTAGAAAAGCTGATGATCCTAATTATTGCAAGTATCATGGACTCATAAGTCACCCTCTTGATAAGTGTTTTGTCTTCAAGGACAAGGTTATGCAATTGGCTAATGAAAAGAAGATTGTCCTTGATGATGGAAAGGCAAGCTCTAATCAAATTTCTATTATGTTCGGTTCACTTGACCCAGTCCAAGTATGTACACCTGAAGAAGAAGATCCATTAGAGAAAGGAAAATCCCAAGTTGGTATGGATGATGATGAAGGTTGGATTCTCGTGACTAGGCGGAGACGCAATAAGACAAGTCCGCGAAAAGAATCACTTGAACAACTGACCAGACAATGGGTAGTAAAGAGAGCGAAGAAGCAGAAGTCGGTTAGGCGTCCAAGGGGGCCGAAGGTGGAAATGCATTACTACAAGAAACCGCGCCACCTTGTTACCTTGGGGGAATTCTTACCAAGTTGGTTCTATGTGGAGGCCATTCAAAACAATGTTGAGGCATCATGTTTCATTGCTTACCAGGGGAAAACAACGAATGGAACTTCGTCGAAGTTGTCCCCTGCTAACAAAGATGAAGTAGTGGGTGAAATTCCATCAAAGGCATATCCTCCATCTTGTGAAAATTCTGTGGGACCCTCTTTTTAAGAAGTAAATGCATGTGACACAGAAATCACATTTACGGACAATGACCTTCTATTTGGTGAAACTCTACACAATCTTCCTTTGTATATGGTGGTCCACGTTCTAGAAAAGAGGATCAATAGAATTTTAATAGATGAAGGGTCTGGGATCGACATTCTACCCATCCACACATTGAAAGAGCTTGGCATCACAACTGAAGAGCTTAGCCAAAGTCGTTTGTTGATACAAGGATTCAATCAAGGGGGGTAGAGGTCCATAGGCTCAATTAAGCTGGATATCCATATGGACGATTTGCAATCAAGTGCATGGATGCATGTGATTGATGCAAAGACTTCATATAATATATTACTGGGAAGGCCTTGGGTGCACGAGAAAAAAATTGTCCTATCTTCTTACTATCAATATATAAAGTACCTAGAAGATGGAATTGAAAGGAAAATAGTTGTTGCCGATAATCCTTTCACTGAAGTGGAATCACATTTTGCCGATGCAAAGTTCTATTTGAAGAGTTATGTCATGAAAGGGGAAAAGATTGAGGGTGTCAAACTAACCAAGTCTGATAGGCTTAAAGACAAAGCAACCAATACGGCTATTGAAAAGGCTAAAGCTGATACTGGGGAGCCTAGTACTTGTCCAAATAAAGGGAAGACCATGCCCTCAAAAATTAAACCATCCCCTACACTCCGTTATGTCCCAAAGGTGAAGAAAGAGGAGTGTCAATCATCTGATGTACAAAGTAATGTATTGGAAAGGTTGACTCTTCCTATCAAATGGATTGATGCAATAAACTTGTCTTCAAAGCTGTCTTGGGAAATTTTGTGGCTCAAAATATGCCACAAAATATACCACTTCCCACGAAACGTATAGAAGGCCTTGATCCAAATGCTTACAAGTTACTTGCAAAGGCTGGGTACAATCCTGATGAGCCATCTAGGCTAGGGAAACTCCTATCGGAGGCAACAACTAGGCAAGCACGTGAAGGTTTAGGCTATAGCCGACCACCACTGGTGCGCATCTCCAAAAGAAAGAAAAGCAATAACTATGTCACTATAGAAGATGGGTGTTCCTCTTCAAATAAACGACCTTCTATCTTTGATCGACTTGGAAAACCTATTGCAAGAACTTCTGAGTTCGAAAGGTTAGGTCCAGTGAAGGAGAAGAATAATAAGCGTCGAAGAAGTCCCCTAAGGGTAACAACGCTTCCTTCACCTATGATCCAAAAGGGTTTCGAAAGCATAATTCCTTCCAGGATGAAGCGACGAGTGGAACTCGTAGTTTCATGTAAAGAGGTACTAAAGGCGAAGGCTCACACTGTGGTGTACACTAAAGAGCGCGAGGAAGATGAAGAAAGTGTAGGTTCCTCATGTCATGTTACGAATCAGATCAAGAACGATGCCTTGTGTCAACTGAGAATTGATGAAGAGCTTTGAGGTATTGTTTGGTGCCATCATATATCTATTAATGATAATGACCCACAGGAAGCAGGACGCTGAAGATGCTCCGCCAGAATTTGAAGAGGGAGTGAAGACCACGATGGATCCCTTAAAAGAAGTGATGATAATACATGGTGATTTTATGAACATCCTTATTTTATGGTATTATGAAGCATTTTATGATGACTTATTCTTGTAGACTTTCATGTCATGTAAAATTATGTGAATCCATGATTTTTACATAACGGTTTGATGGTACCTGAACCAAGTTTCCTCACGTTGATGGTGGGATGGTTGAATAATGTCCAAGGATCTTATTTTATTCCTCTCACGGCATTTATTTATGAATTGCATGATTTCATGTTTTTGTACATGTACCAACCATGATTTGATTGAAAGATGCATACTTAGTTCTTAAGTCATGAATTCCTTATGGAAAGATATGTATGATAAACATGTTGGGACTAACAAGGGGGCTAACAAGTACTCTATGAACTAATGAGCATGATATGAATGACAAAATTTATATAAATCCCTACCTTTGATGTCACAAGGTATGATTAACAAGGTACTCCAAAACTAAGATATTTTTAGAAAATTGATGCCATAAGTATGACTATGTTTCAAGCATTCAATGGGATTGTGACCCCGCATCGAGAGGACATGTCATAATTCAGGACTAGGGCCTAGACGTGACATGGCAAATGGGAACTCGAGAGTCCCCAAACAAACCTCAAGTATCTAAGTTCCACATCATCAGTTCAGGAAAGACATAAAAATAGAATCACATGGTTCGAAGGAGAGGGTGAATAAGACTCACGCTATGGGGGCAATACGGGGCTAGGGAAATTCCAAATTTTCACACAAATCAACCGGGGATCTACAATGCCTAACATAAAGGGCTTCAAAGGGGACCATTCTAATGATACAGTGATATCTATCGTTATAACCAAACTCAATGAGTGGAAGGTGCTTATCCTAAAAACCCTTAAACTCCAAGACAAAAGCCCTAAGCATATCCTCAAGAGTTTGGATAGTTCTTTCAGCTCGACCATCCATTTGTGGGTGAAAGGTCGTGCTAAGCTTGACTTTAGTACCAAGGCTTTTTCGGAAGGACCTCCAGAAGTGCGATGTGAATTCAGCGCCGCAATCCAAAAATAATAGCCAATGGAATCCCATGCAATCTCATAAAGGCATCAATATACAACTTTGCATAACCTTTGGCCCTATAGGTTGTCTTAAACGGTAGGAAGTGAGAAAACTTCATTATGATATAAACAATAACCCAAATGGAGTAAAAATGCCTTCTAGTGTTTGGCGACCCAATTATGAAGTCCATCTTGATTTCTTCCCACTTACAAGTATGAATCTCTATGTCTTAGGCTAAACCACTCGGCTAGTGGTTCTTGGCCTTGACTTGTTCGCAATTATGGCAACCGACAACTAATTTTGCAATATCTTTTTTATACCACCCCACCAATACATTTCTCTCAAATCTTTATACATCTTCGTAGAATTGGGGTGGATAGAATAGGAGGAGTCGTGCGCCTCTTTCTAGATCACATCTATCAGTTCATCAATATCGTGCATGCATAGCCTACCTTGGTACTAAAGAACACCATCTCCCAATCGGGAGAAAATCTCTACCTTGCCATCTTTTACCTATGACTTGAACTCCATCAAAGTGGGATAAAGATCTTGTTTTTATTTAACTTCTTCAATCATGAAGGACTTTAAGCCATCAATCACCACAGAACCATAATATTTGGCCTCGTTCAATTTATTGCCCAACCTAGCCAACCAATTGATGCCCCTTGCACACTACCTCTTGCTATCATCGATGTGAGCCACACTATCAATGGACACTAGATTAGGAATCGGCCACAACATTAGCTTTGCCCTAATGGTAATGCACACTAATATTATAATCTTTAAGGAACTCTAGCCACCTTCTTTGCCTCATATTTGTATTCCTTTAGGTGAACACGCATAGAAGACTCTTATGGTCGGTGAACACCATCTACATGAACCCCATACAAATAGTGATGCCATATCTTTAAGTAAAATAACATGCCGCTAGTTTTAGATCATGGGTGGGGTAGTTATGCTCATGCACCCATAATTGTTTAGAGGTATAGGCAATTGCTTTGTCATTTTACATCAATGCACACTCCAAGCCAACTCTCGAAGCATCACAATATACCACGAACCCTTCCAGTAGAGGGAATATAGAAGCGCTCGTGAGATTTTCCTTCAAAGTTTAAAAGCTCCCGTCACATTCATCGGTCTATAAAAAGTTTGCATTCTTTTATGTCAATTTTGTTAAAGGAGAAGCAATTTAGGAGAAATAAGTCACAAACCTTCGGTGGTAACTAGCAAAACCCAAGAAACTCCTAATGTACATTGAAGTCAAGGGTCTATGCCAATTTCTTATTCCCTCCAGCTTTTTTAGTTCAACCTTAATCCTCTCATCCAACATTATATGACCTAAGAATGCAACTTCTTTCAACCAAAACACACATTTGTCGAACTTAGCAAAGAGCCTTTATACGCTCAATGTTTGCAACACCACCCTTAAATGATTTGTATGTTCCTCTTCATTGTGAGAGTAGATCAAAATCTCATCAATAAATACCACAACAAACATATCAAGGTAGGGTTTAAAGACAATATTCATGAGATCCTTAAATATTGTTGGAGCATTGGTTAGGCTGAAGGACATCACCACACACGCAAAATGTTCATATCTTGTCCGGAAGGCCATTTTGTGAATTTCACACTCCCTTACATTAAATTGATGATACCCGGACCAAAAGTCAATCCTTAAGAATGACTATCCCATTGCAATCGATCAAATAGATTATCGATCGTTGGAAATAGATGCTAATTCCTCATGGTGACCTTAGTGAGTTGTCGGTAGTTGATGCACATCCTAAGGGAACCATCCTTATTTCTTTCAAACAACAATGGTCCACCCTAAGGTGACGTAGTAGGACTTATGAACCCCTTCTCTAATAAATCTTTTAATTTCTCCTTTAACTGTTTCAACTCCATTAGGGCAATTCGGCAGAGAGGAACGGAGATGAGTTGAGTATCGGAGAGGAGGTCTATACCAAAATCAATCTACCTTTTCGGAGGAATACCAGGGAGTTCATATGGAAAGATATTAAGAAACTCATTGACTCGATATCCCTAACCTGCACAAGATGATAAATGTAACCTTTAGAAATCAACCTTTCAGCCTTAAGAAAAGAGATAACCTACTCGTGACCACCGAATCACAACCTTTCCGCTTAAGGACGGGCTCGTTAGGGAATTAGAATCTAACCTTACTAGTCCTACAATCAATAGTGGCATGATATGCATTTAACCAATTCATCCCAAGGATGATGTCAAAATCTACTATGTCTAATTCAACAAAATCACAAGGCAAAACTTTATGCAATATAGACATAAGACAATCCCTATAGACTATTTTAGCCATAATGGACTCACCGACGGGGGTAGACACCTGAAAAGGTTCACATAACAATTCGAGACACAAATGAAGCCGATTAAAAATAAATGGAGTAATGAATGAAAGGTGGTAATAGAGCATATATATCAAAATTATGGATCTTTGACATACTGGTAATAACATTGAGCGCCTCGTCAATCCCTTGTCTCCGTTGAAAAGCATAGAATCGGTTGTGTCAAGGAGCACCTCCTTGTTGGACACCTTGAGCTTTTTGATTACTATGGGCACCTTGTCCTTGAGGACGATCATCTCTACCCTTGTTTGGACACTCGTCAATCTTGTGACCCATTTTCCAACACCCAAAGCAAGTACCAGTATTTTTCCAACAAATGCCTCTATAACTCCTTTCACATTTTAGACACTTAGAATTAGTCATTCAACCATTACCACCTTGAGCCTTAGGGTTGGGAACCCTATCATCTACAAATCCTTTGCCTTAGGCATTAGGGGACCATTGGCCTTGGAATTCGTGGCCTTGTTGAAGATGACCACCTTTGGTGCCTTGGAAACCTCCATCATGTCGAGCCTTCATGGACTTCCTCATCCTTCTCTTTCTAAGGTTCATCCCCTAAAAGGTTCCAGCATATGCCATAAGCTGCGATATATCCATATCCCCCATGAGCATGGTGGCGTGGCGCTCTTCATTAATCAAGTTGGATACACTCGACACAAACTTGTGTATTCTTCCCTGAGCAACCAAGTGAGGAGAAAACTTTGTGAGGTTGTTAAATTTGAAGAAATACTCTCTCATACTGAGAGAACCATATCTTAGATTCATGAACGTCGTCAACTTTGTTTACCTTAGCTCTATTGGGAAGAAGCAATCAAGGAAGGAAACGTTAAATTCCTCCCATGGAATGAGTTCATCATCTTCCCTCTCCATCTACCATTGATTATACCATATTTGGTGGAGGCCCTTTAGTTGGTAGGCCGTTAATTCTGCTTTGTCTTTTAAAGTTACCCTAATGATATCCAAGACCTTATATACTTCATCGATGAATTCTTAGGGGTTTTCTTTAACCTTTAAGCCATAGAATTTTGTAATATTAATTCTTGGGGAACATTACGATCTTGAACCACTTAATTGGACACGACCCTTGCCAACAGGGTGACCACATTCCAGTACACGGTGTGGGTGACTCGTTCTCCTTTCGCTTGGGGATCTCGTGGGGATGAAGAAGCCAGTCATCCTCATAGGTGGGAGCTTTTCGTGCCATCCATCTCAGTGGAATGATAAAAAAGAGGAAAAGATTACCCATTAGATATTGGAAACCTTATTTTAAATCTAAGGCACGACAGAGAATATGAAGAAGTGAATCATTTTCTAAAACGCCTCAGAGCCTCTCATTCATAGTTATAGGGTGATTCACAACCATGAAAAATACTCTACTCAACGTGGTATGTTGGATTTTCTAGGACCATTTACAAACCTAGTGCTCTGATACCAAGCTTGTCACGATCCAGGATCATGGCCTAGATGTGACACGGCGAATGGGAACTCAAAGGATCCTAAATAGGCCTCTCAACCGCACATAGAACATCCTCGATTTGCGGAAAAATAGAAAAGCAATTAAACATGTAGCACACAATTTATAAGGGATACGGGGCTTTAGACTGATGCTATGGGGATGTTGTAGGGAAGAGGATGAGCATGAATCATATAGCATATAATTGAAAAGGGTCGGGTAAGTATGACTCACACTATTGGGGCAATTAGAGACTTGGGACTTTCATATCATCACCATCATCATACAACAAGCACATAAGGGAATTAGGACTAAGGGAAACCTCCAATAACTACATAGCATAGCGAGTTGAACTCAATCATACATAGCTATAACAATATCCAATAACACTTCTAATCATTAATAGCATGAGAGCCAAGACATATCCCCAGCTCACCCTCAAAATATAGTATCAAAAAATAAATGAGTTTAAAGAAGGCATGAAAGTAAGTGGAATTTGTGTCCCTGGCTTCGGAGGACTCACCAAGCAATCTTCAATCGGAACTTCTAATCGCGCAAGGGAGGAGGATGGAAAGGAGCTCTAGTTCCTCTATTGTGAGATCATGTAGGCAAAAAGTATACATTACTACTTTTGATGTACTAAGTGTGTTGAATGAAATGCAAACAAGGAACATAATAATCAATGAATATTAGCTCAATATGTCATTCATGGTCAATGCCATAATCAAAATACATATGATGAATGACCAAACCACATGACATATCGTACATAGATGGGGAGGGACCATAATCAACATATAAGACCAAGCGAGCTACTACTTCGAATCTCGATATTCATCCTACATCGAAAAAAGGAGCAGTGTACTTTGCCAAGGTAGACAAAACACTATCCTTATGGCATGGCCTTTTTAAGTGTCACTTCCTTACAGCATAGCCTTTTTTGTGGATTTCACATTTTATCTTTGCCTTATGGTATAGCCTTTTCAGTGAATTCAACCAATATCCATACCTTACGACATTGCCTTTTCAGTAGGTACAAGTCCATATAGATATTAAGGTCACAAACATATTGTGGCACATAGTTTAGGGACCACGATAGACCGCCAATGTCCTATCGCTGCTAGGTCACAATCCCACAGAATACTTGGAATATAGTCATAGATATTGCATGCATATTCTAAAAATATCTTAGTATCATTCTTGGAGTTACTCATTAATCATAACTTGTAACATCAAGGTTAGGGCTTTACATAATTTTTGTCATTTTTGTCATACTCATGAGCTCGTAACATACTTGTTAGCCCCCGGTTAGTCTCAACATGCTTATCATACATATCTTGCCTTAAGGCATTCATAACATAAGAACTTAGCATGCATCCTTCAATTAAATCATGGTGGTTACATGTATATAAACTTTGAACCATGCAATTCATAAATAAATGCCATGAGAGGAGTAAAATAAGATCCTTAAACACTATTCAAATATCCCATCATCAATATGAGGAAACTTGGTTAAGGCCATCAAACAGTTATTGAAATATCATAGATATCACATGATGATGCATGACATGAAAGTGTACTAGGATAAATCATCATAAAATCTTAATAATACATACCATCACATAAGGAAGTTCACAAAATCATTATGTATTGTCATGACTTGAGAAATCATAAAGGAGGGAAAGAGTGCTTGAGCTTGTGTAGGAAAGGTCTCCATAATCAAAACCCATATACCTTAGTGATTTTATGGAGGAATCATATGATTGGGTGATAGAGAAACTTAAATCCTAACTTGGCCTTCTTGCTTGAAACCTTGGAGGAGGCTTGACAGTGTTTGGGACTTAGAGATATTTTGGAATGGAGGAGAATAAGTTATTTAGGGTTGTATATACTGATAAGGGGTCCTTTGAATGGTGAAACGATGTAGTATTTGCTTTGAAAAATGAGGAAGGAGAAACAACCCCTTTTAAAATCTGGTTAAGCAAGACTATGATACCCTTTTTTGAAGTTCTAGTCCGATCTAAGGCCCATAGAGAATGTTTCAACTGATCACTCCTTGGAAATTTCATAGACTATTCTCTGATCCTCAAATCCATGACACGACTTATGGCTTGTAAGTCAATTTAAGGGTCATCTAATAAGTTGTAGGTTGAGTTCCTAAAAATCTCAAATTTTCACCATGTTTTCCACAATTCCACGAACCAACTTATGGGTCGTAAGAAAACATACGACTAGTAGGATTCCTTTTGGAAGCTGATAGTTAAAAATATCCATAGCTTAATTTCTTGCATTTCCCCCTATTTCTCGTAGGTGGGGTCTTACACTAAATATTAAGCTTGCATGGAGTGTAATGAAATACATAGATACTTATCTGGAGGATAATATAGTAAATTTAGATCCCAAGAGAGATTAGATTTTAGGAAAAGTACTGAAAATACCTCACATAAATGTGCCTTAAAGAGTGAACTGGACACTTCCAGGGAAGCGTTAATAGGTCTTGAACCTCTTCAAGGTCTGTAAAACTACTTCGTGAATGTGCTTCAATGGTTGAGATGGGGTTGTCCAAGTCATGTGTCCCCTTCATGGACCACACCATGGTCCATGGTGAGATTCATGAGCCATGGACTGTGTCCATGATTTTACAATTTGCATGGCGGCCCCGAACCTTGCAAAGGCACACTAGAACAAGGCCAAGGCTACAATCACAGGGCCTTTCATTGCTAGTGGACCCTTACATGGCTCAAGAAGGGTTCTCGAAAAGGAAACCTTGAAGAAAACACTAAGGACCTCCTTCTAAGTGTCGTTATGGCCCAACGAAGTTCGGGTCTTTACATTCATAAAAACTATAGGAGTATTGATAAGCTCGAAAGAACTAATTAGAAACTCATACTGTCCATACTAATTTTAAAAGGATATTTTTGAAATTATATTAGCATGAACCTTTAGTTGATAATACCCAACCTCAAATTAATCTTGGTGATGATTAATGCACCTTCCAATTGATTAAGCAAATCAACTATTTAAGGAAGGGGATTTTTATTTTTAATAGGTACCTTGTTCAAGTACTGGTAGTAAATGAAGATATGCATATTCTAATTCTTTTTCTTTAGAACGAGATAGGAGAATCCCATGATGATGCACTCAGTTGAATATACACATTGCGTAACAAATCTTACGATAGAACTTGTAACTCTCTAAACTAAACTAGTGACATCAAATATAGTGGAATATAAATATGATGAGTCACCAGCTCTAAGTCTATAAATATCAATATCATTTTCAAGACGAATGTTAGGCAATTCCATGAGAAATGCTTCTAAAAAATCACACACTATTAAACTTCTCCCAATAGAAGAAACCTCTACACTTGTATCTTGAAGATAAGCAAAAAATGTCAAACACCTCTATTAACTAACTTCTCAGCACAAAATATATGATATCATATAGTGTTATAAGTTACTTTCCACTCTAGTCTACACTCCAGGCATAAATACAGAAAAATTCTGAAAATGAAAATCAAGAATAACATGTTACATAGAAAACTGACTCATCTCTAATATACACCAAAATCTGCCACGTGTATGAAGAAAATCCACTTGGTCTTATAACCCGTAAAACACACTTCATAGAAAGATAGACTTTATAAACAATCATAGAACCTCCCATAAGAGTGGAAACATACACTAGAATATCAAGGCAATCATAAAGCATACCTGAATAAACCACAATGTAAATAAATACATAAGAAAGGTGATGTTGAATTAGGGGGAAAATTGCATCACCAATCTACTTCGGTGATGTTCATTGTAACGGCTGAAGTTGATTCGGTGAACCATCGAATGATCACACACATCGCCCTTTGTGATATTTTAAAAGCCTTAGATTCTGTCACATACAAAGACTATACTATTGACGCTGAATCAATTTGGTGGATTGTCGAATGCCTACATTTCTCATCAAATTTGACAGTGTTTTTTGACCCTAAGTTCTTTAAAGAAAGGTGATGGTCATATTAACCGCCGAATCAGTTCGGCAATCCATCAAATATGTTCGGTAGGAAAAATGACATCTTTCCCAAACTTGTTTTTTTGAGGTTTCTTTTTGGATATTCCTTTTACACCATTGATTCATACACACATGTTAGCTTTGTTTTGCAGATATGTGAAAGGCCCCGGATCCTGGATGTCACTTTTAGGTTCACAAAACCTGCCTAGAAATTTTGCCAGGCATCACCTCACGGAGGGCCTACTCGGCCCATGTGATGTCACACGGTCCATGTGGCCTCCCGTGGTGTGATGCCTGGGTGAGTGGAGGATAGACAGGCCTTCACATGGTCCGTGTAAGGCCACACGGTCCGTGTGGCCTCCCGTGTGGTGAACTGCATAAGGCCACCTTCACACGGACCAAGTCACGGCCCCTGTGACTTTAAACGGCCTGTGTGGTCCTCCATTTGGTGTGGAGATTCACCCTTATATGGACGGGGTCACGGTGCGTGTGACCCTAGACGGTCCGTTTACCGGTCCGTGTGGTGACACATAGTCCGAAAAATCTTGCCTCTAAAAAATTTCAAGTCTAGGGCCACTGTATAGTAAATGATTCATGTGACTTGAGATGGTCCGTTTACCAGACCGTATGCCCCAGATTGGCCAATTCCAGATTGGCCTATTCCAGGTCCATTTCATTAATAGCATTTTTGAAATATCTGCTTATTTCAACGAAAATTTGACCTTTTCCCACCCCTCCTAAGCTCCATATATAAGCTAAACACTCCAATTTTCAACCATTTCACTCTCACTCACTCTCTCTCTGTAAAGCTCACTCCTTCATGACCTCCACCTTCTCGCTAGGATTTGTCAAGATACGGTCCTCAATTTTGAGTCCATTTTCTCCTCAAGGTTGTCTCCAAATCAGGTATATGGGTTTTGATTCTTAATTCCTTTTAACCAAGAAGACTCAAGTTCTTTTCAAACTATTTTATGAACTTGTCTACTTAAAATGTGAATTTTGACTACTTGATCTTCATTTCTTGAACAATGCATGTGCTATTTAATATTCCAAATTTTGAGTTATGTTAAGTTTATTTATGATGAACTACTTGGATTATGGAACTATGGACATACATGTCCTTTTGAAGATGTTATTTTGCATGGGTGATCTATACTACATTTTCAAATGAATTTTATTATGGATTTCTTAGTCTTTACATTTTATTGGTAATTTTGATATACTCTACATTACCCATGCCATTCCTACACCATGCATTGCATCACATTCATGACAATGATATATGGAAATCTTGAAAATGTGGGATTAAGCCCAATTTTGTCCTAAAATGGAATTATGATATGATTTTTGGTAAGACATGGGATTTGACAAGAAGGTGATCACCGGTATTTCTATAATTATGGCTCTTGGAGCATCTTGGGTGCCTGCACCACCTTGTACTTGCAGATGAGTTATTCCTTGCATTGGCACCATGAATATGATCTTCTAAATTGGCGTTGAGCCTAAATATGTCTTGAACATCATGAACTTGCACTTGACTCTCTTGAACACATGTGTATATGTATATAAATATTCTTGTGGGATGTGTAAGACTTAGCACTGATAGATTGGGGGTCCTCTCCCTTCCATTGAACTATGTGCCAACGTAGGGACGAATATTATTCGTCTACTTGGTTATGATATGATATGTCTTGATATGATTCTTGTAAATCCTTCCGAAAAGCGGGTCGTAAGAAAGGTGACCATCCACTGCAAAGTGGAGTCGTAAAGTGTGATGTACATTACCCTTGGCAAGTAATCTTCTCCCTACCGGTAGGAGGTCCAAATCGGTCCAGTTCATGTAATAGCTCACATGGATTTGGCTTGTCAATTATAGTCCATCCCCGTTATATAAGAGCATCATAGCACTACACGCATCACGCATCCTATGGCATCTTGTATATTAAATAATATTGCTTATATGTTCTTGTATATTATGTGCCCTTGCCATTTAACGTGGTTACACAGGTTCGGTAAATCACGTGCATTGCATGCCCGCATACTTTGTACATTCATACGTACTAACACATACTCTATGCTTGCATGATTTTACCATGTAGGGACCGAGCAGTTTGGGTACCAGCCGCTGGACGAATAAGTCCTACCTTGAAGTTATTTTGTGGTGGGCCCCATCTTCCGAGGGCAAGCTTTATTTCTTTTGTTCCTTATGTATATTTATTTTGTTTAGGGTGAGCCCCGAACTTTTCCTCACCCCCGTCCCTTATCTAGAGGCATGTGTTGGGTGTCTTATAAAGACTTTGTCATTTTGATCAATCTATAAAATATGCTCTCCATTGTGAATTTAGATTTTTGATATGTGGATGCTTGTCTCTAAAAGCTTTCGAACCAATCTTGTAGTTTAACTTCATTTCCAAGCCTTGAGGCTTGTTTGGGGACTCTCAGGTCCCCATTCGCTGTGTCACATCTAGGCCCCGAACTTGGGTCTTGACAATATGCCTCATCAAAAGGAACTTGTTTCCCATTGTGGATCTTGCAACAACTTGAGCATCCCTTATAGATGCTAGTCCAGGGGAAAAAAGAGCTAAAATTCCTCGTAAAGAATAATGACACAGGGAAAAGAGGAAAGTTATTGAACATGGAGACTCAATCAGCGACAAGGAGGGATTTCTTTCACTGGAGTGGACATCCTCCGAAGAAGAACAAATAAGGTCAAAATCCCTACTACATGAGCCCACAGCTTTGGAGCTAGTTCAGATGCATCGCCAAAACAGAGGCCAAAACTAAGGCAGCAGCTTACCCACTCCTCTAGAACTCCCAGGCCATCTAGGAGATGATTATTCCTCAACATCACAACCAATTAAAAGTTGCGAGATTGAGGATGTTATTAGGAGAGAAGAGGTTATCCACTGATGGGGTATTTGAAAAGTATCCCCAAGTATGGGACACCATGAGATGCTGTTATATCCAATATTTCACCACTAATTTCGCTCAGCCCAACTACTCTAAGGAAGAAGGGGCGGTCGTCATTAGCATAATCACCAATTTTAGAGGTCGGGGCCCACCCCACAGGGAACCATTGTTCAAGGTGGAAGTGATTCATTAGACCAAGTAATTGTTGGATCTAGGGAGTTGCAATAATCAAATTAAAAGTTTAACTAGACAAATTCTAAATAACGATTTAATCAACAATTACGAGAAAATATTAGGGATGTACAAATATAGGAATCGATCTATCAACTAGATCTAGATATTAGACTAAATGGGATGATATTGAGTGAATAGGCTAGGTTGCTTGTAACCCATATCATTTATGATAGAAGGATATTTCGCATAAATCAACAAAGAAATCATACGCAGATCGCCGAGGACACACTTGGCCTAAGAAGTCTCAGCAAAACCCCTAATACCTTGGCTATTGAATCCATGGTTGTGGAGTTCAACTAAAACCCCAAGAGCTTTCCAACCATTATATCCATTCCACACCTTAATGGCTCCGCCTAATGAAACAAACCGAGATCGAAAGTAAAAACTCAAGTTTGTAACCTTGAAATTATATATTAAACATGGGAACAAATATAAATTCACCCAAATCAACTATAGATAAGTCAAAATATTAAAGAACCAATAAATAAATTAAAGACCCATATCAATAACACACCCCCGACATGGTAGGTTTAGACACACATGATAGAAATTAAAGATTTGATACCATACAAAGCAATAGATTTCATGGGTAAAAAGTTACAAATTAGTTTATTATCACAATCCAATTATCTCCAATAGTTGATTATCACCATCCAATCATCTCCTATTTGCTACCCAATAGCTTTGAAACCCTAACTTCCCTTGTAGTCTAAAAGAAAAGTTTTATTTCCTACTATAAAAGACTAATTGTTCAAATATGGTATGAACATATGATTAACAATGTCCTTTCTAAAATTGCTTATATAAATGTGTGAAAGTTTGGTCTTTGAACTGTCGTTCTGTGGTCAAGGCCGACCATTGCTCTTCTACGCTTTTGCTCCATTTAAACATACGATTTACACTGCTTTTCTATACTTTTGCTTCATTTCCAAGATTTCACCATGTATTGTCCATTTGTGCACTTAAAATCCCATTCCTTGTCATAATAGATTCATATTTGTTAGAAATTAGAATTAATAGCACACTAAAGGTAATATTTCCTTTCACTCTATCCCTAAAATGAGTTTGAAATATGGACTCATAAACCACTCCTCGAGAACCATATGAGCCTAGTTGGGTCCGTAAATTCTACGAGGGCTATGCTAGAGTGATTTCGAAGAGAAAATGCCAAGTTAAAATTTCTCTGAAGCTAGTAGATGTGATTTACGTGTGCAATGTGCCTTCACCTTGCAAAGAGATAGAGAATAAGACTTGTTATGGTGCACATTCCGACTTCGATATGATCTCATGGATATGATTGAGAAGAAGACCATCGACGACCTTAATGGATGGCTTGCACCAATGATTGTATAGAATCACCATCATTGTTGGATAAGGGGTAGTGGTTGAGAAGAAGCGGCTCAATATTTCTTCTAATTAATGGATTAGTTTCAACAACAACAAATTTATTCCATCCTAAAACGTGACTATCCTTCCGCATCCTAAGGCACCATTGGTGGGTTGCGTCATGGATCAAAGGAAAGTGAACCTCAGCTCAATTATAGCTCTAGAGATTTTTGCTCAAGACAAATAGCTCAAAACTTCTCTCCCTTTCCAAAGACTCATCACAACATTATGCAAAAAAGTTGATGTGACTTTTATTAGCAAAACTGATATGGATATCACTGTAACAGTTTGTATAGACATTCGACATATTAAGGCTGATTTCCAATGGGATGAGGAAGATAGGGCTAGCATAAAGCTTGTAGACACTAGCCCAATTGTTGATGTTAAGATGCTCTAGACTTGCATTTCAAATACGGTACCCCAACAAGGTATACCTTCTTCCTTTGCCTCAACTCCTTCCTCTCGTACTCCAGCCTATTCATCATCCACTTAGCCATAGCCACAAGCTTTGACAGTTCGACCCTCAATCAGATAGGCTACTATTTAAAGTTTAGCTCGATTTTCTGAACCTGGTTATACTAGGGCCACATGGTCAGATCCTCTCTACTTATATTAATTGAGAAGGCCATAATAGCATCGTTGGTCCCATTATATGGCGAAGAGAAAAAGTAGAGGGAGATGATAGAGGAGATTATCTTGAGGCTAGATCGGTTGACTTTGAGTGTGGAGGACCATAGGGTAAGAATTGTTGCTTTATCAGATAAAGTGGTTTCTTAGAGGCTAAGGGTGGTGCGAGTGCTGACAAGATGGTCATAAAGGCTGATACTGTTAAGTGATGAAGGAAGTTGTTGCATTAGAATCAATCAATATCACGTCACTTTGTGGTTCGATAAACATGTCCCCTATGAGAATAGGTACAACCTTCCCTATGCACATGATTACATGAGCTATGTGCATATTTATGAGGATGGACACAACCCTCCCTTTACCCAATATATTGATGAAGATAGGTACAATGTTCCCTATACAAATTCATGTCATGAGTTACATGTTTATTGATGAGGATAGGTGCAACAATCCCTTTAAACAATTCCGGCAAGGAGTAACTCTTTGAGTGCTAGCATACGTTGATTATGGCTACTTTATGGTTTTCATATGGTGTATTGTGCAGGTTAACATCATCGTTCTTTCATGTTCATGCCCGCATACTAGTACCTTTAAACCTACGAACGCATATTTTTGCCTACATGATCTCACCATGTAACTAGATCAGATTTGAGACATTTGTTGTGGTGAGTCCTATCTTCCAAGGAAAATACAACATTCCTCTACCATTGTTTCTTCCATTTGTGTTATTTACTTTGAGGGTGAGCCCGGGATATGTTTTGGCCCTATTCTATCGTATGACTAGAGGCATTGTTAGACATCTTGTAGACTCTTATCTGAACTATATGTTATGTGTTATCTTTGGAACTTATGATTATGGTTGTCCATTTTATATGGCCATCATGGATTGGTTATGAGAATTATGATATGTATGTATGTTTGATCTGGAATTGTTGAAGATCCTATGTCCCGAATCGCCCCCATAGAGTGAGTCACACATACCTGCCCCTTAGTATCTTTATATGCTACGTGTTATGTGAATCTATATTAATCCCTTTCCCTATGATATCCCTATAGTGTGCATCCTACTTTCCTCTCCCTTAGAACTAGGTGTTTAACATTTCAATATGTTTCTATATCGATTATATGAATTTGGATACTTTGAGGCTTGTTTGGAGACTCTCAGGTACCTATTCGCCATTTTATTCCTAGACCCTAGGTTCGGGTCTACAACCTCAAGGCCTAAATGATGACTTCTAATGGGTGTATCTACCATATTGCAAAGGTCAAAGATGTAGAGACTGAGTCACCTACACTTGAATCGGTTCCTATGGTTAATGAGTTTCCGGATGTGTTTCCCAAAGATTTGCCTAATATTCCTCTTGAAAGGGAAGAAGACAGTGGTATAGATCTCCTCTCGGATACTCAACCTATCTCCATATCTCCTTATTGTATGACATCGGCTGAGTTGAAAGAGTTGATGGATCAATTCAAAGACTTGTTGGAGAAAGGCTTAATTAGGCTAAGTGTATAACCATGGGGTGCTTCAGTATTATTTATAATAAAGAAATATGAGTCTCCACTGATGTGCATTGATTATAGGCAATTGAATAAGGTAACCATCTAGAATAAATATAGGTTTCCAAGGATCGACGACTTGTTTGATCAACTTCAAGGAACCACCCATTTCTCAAAGATCGACCTCTATTCCATTTATCCTCAATTGAAGGTTAAGGAGTGTGACATCCCCAAAACGACTTTCTTGACTAGATATGGGTACTTTGAATTTATGGTGATGTCATTTGGTTTGACTAATGCTCTGGATGTGCTTATCAATTTTATACATCGAGTGTTCAATCCATTCCTTGATAGTTTTGTGGTTGTCTTCATCGATTATATCCTTATTTACTATCGACGTGAGCGGGAGCATATGGTTAATTTGAGGTTGGTTCCTCAGACTCTGCGAGAAAAGCAATTGTATGCTAAGTTTAGCAAATGTGGGTTTTGGTTTGGTAAGGTAGATTTTCATGGTCACGTGGTTTCCACTAATGGTATTAAGGTTGACCAGAAGAAGTCTAAGGCCGTGAAGAATTGTCCTAGACCATTGACTCCTTCGGATATTCGATGTTTTCTTGGGTCATCTGGTTATTATACAAGATTCTTTGAAGGTTTCGCATTAATTGCATCTCCATTGACCAAGTTGACTCAAAAGAAAGACAAGTTTGTATGGTTGAATGAATGTGAGAATAGTTCTCATACCTTGAAAGATCGGCTTACATCGACTCCTTTTTTGACTCTTCTAGATGGGTTTGTATTATATTGTTATGCTTCTTGAATTGGATTGGGTTGTGTGCTTATTCAGCATGGTAAGGTTATATCCTATGCATTAAGGCAATTAAAGGTGCATGAGCGTAATTATCCCACTCATGATCTTGAGTTAGCGGCTATGATGTTTACTTTGATGATTTGGAGACATTATTTGTATGGAGTTCACATTGATGTTTTCATCAATCACAAGCGTTTGCAATAGAAGTCCACCCAGGGGATCATAACTTGAGACAAAATAGGTGGTTAGAACTCCTTAAGGACTATGAATAAGTGTTCTATATCATCCTACCAAGGCAGATGTTATAGTCGATGCTCTTAGTAGACTGTTCATGCGTAGTGTGGCTCAAGTAGATGAAGGAAAGAAGGAGTTAGTAAAAGATGTTCATCATTTTTCTAGGTTCGGTGCAAGGTTGGTCGACTCTAATGATGGTGGTGTTCATGTTCAGAATGGGGTTGAACCTTCTGTTGTTGTCGATGTCAAGGCTAAGCAAGATCAGACCCATCATTGGTGGAGTTGATGAAGTTTGTTTCAAAAAAGAAGATAGAGGTCTTCTCTCAAGGGGGAGATGGTGTGTTTTGGTATCAAGATCAACTGTGTGTTTTAGATGTTGATAATATTAGGAGGGTGTTCATGAGTGAATCCTATAACACTCACTATTCTATTCACCTAAGATCTACCAACATGTATCAGAACTTAAGGGAATTGTATTTGTTGCAGGGTATGAAGAAATGTATCTGGATGTCCTCATTGCAAACAAGTGAAGGTAGAGCATTGACGAGTCGTACAAATACGACTCTTATGACTCTTTGAACATAAATTTTTTTGCATATTCTCAAGAAAATATATTGGTTTGATGTGTGTGTTTTGGTACTTTTCATGGAAATGATGAAGGCATGTAACGACAAATGAATTGTGAAAAAAAAGACCAAAAAATAGCTGAAACAGTGGAATAAGGAAACCCTCACTTTTCATGGAAATGATGAAGGCATGTAACGACAAATGAATTGTGAAAAAAAAGACCAAAAAATAGCTGAAACAGTGGAATAAGGAAACCCTCAAGGGCCGTGTAGCATCACACAGATCATGGGATGGTACGTGAAGGGGCTCCCAGCGAAAGAAGTTGTGATTAAACCCAAGTGAAGGACCACGGAGGCCTTCACGGACCATGTCACAATACACGGGTTGTGCACCCCGCCGTGAACTTACACTTGGTGTGGAGGAGTAGTGGAGTTGGAACAATGCCTAAGGCAAAACTCACGAGGCATCACACGGACCATCTAAGATGACATAGGCCGTGTCACTTGCCGTGACGTTGACGTGAATTGGAAGGATCGCCGTAAAAAATAACAGGAATTGTACAAGTGAAGGAAGATGGGACCCGTCACGGACCGTGTGATCAACCACGGACCGTGTCATGGGCCATGCAGATGAAAGATAAAAAAGTTGTTGAGAATGTGCCCGAGAAAAGTGTCACGGTTTTTGAACCTACACACAGACTGTGTCGTTAAGCGTGAGATGCAAAAGAAGTGAAAGCGCACGGATCGTGTGACGGTCCAGCTGGACCCACATGGCCCGTGTGATAACCCGTGCCTATTCTGAAGTCTATTTTCCTATTTCATATTGGATAGGTTTTTCCTTGTATATATATATATATATAGAGAGAGAGAGAGAGAGAGTTTACTTCGTTTTCAGTAGGGGGTTGAACCCGGGATTACAGAACAAGTAGAGAACAATATTGTGCCATTATTTTACATTGAATTCTTGTGTTTTGATCATCTCTTTGAAGATTGTAATACGTGGATTCATCATTATATCAATAGTAAGTCAATTATTATGATTGCTTTGCATAGTTGTTGGTGAATTGTTTTGAACATGCTAGGCTAAACCTATAACTAGGGTTGTGGGAACCGTGACAATTCAATAAGATAACACAAGCTGGGGTAAACTCGTGGGATTGATCATCGCATGCATTGTAGCATTCTTTGCTTTAACTTTGCCTTAATGAGTCAACCCATTAGGGTAAGCCCGTATTTGTCACATGCTCGGAAGGGATGTAGTAATTAGGAAAAGAATTCTATAACGGAAATTCAGGGTTTTTATCCTAGTCTAAGTACTTGAGATCGAAAGGTGAGAGTATTCTGAGATCTAGAACAAAGGTTGAAATTGCATGCATTTTGAGACCGGAAGGTGATGAGTGAAATATATCTAGGATGGATCGGACGGTGAACTAGGTATTATATAACTTGTTTGATCTTGTATGGATAGTCATGAATGAGTTTACCGTATCAGTGTGGTTATCGTAGTGACGTCATGGAGAACACAACCCTAGCTTCTCATTAATTGTTTGAAATACAGTATCAACATACTCATTAGTTACTTCACAATAGGAATTTAATTGAAACATCGTAACCCCCCATTTACTTTATGCAACTTTATTTGGTAATAGAATTTACATCTGAAAAAGGGTGCTAATAGAATCATTCTCACGCTTTCCTATTGGGATCGGCCTCAACTCTGGTTGAGTTCTCCCGCTTTAGACTTCCTTTTGGAGTGTAAATTTGGACGTATCAAATTTTGGTGTCGCTGCCGGGGTTTGCGGTGAAGAAATAGTCTATTAGTTGCTACTTCCAGTGTGTAATTCTAGTCCCTAATTTTACTTTTATTTCTTGTTTTTGCTTATTGTAGGGAACCAACATTGCATACAAAACACCCTAAGTAAGGGTGAAGCACTTATTCCCCACGACCCGAACTCACCAAGTCAATTAGCAGAATGAACGACCCTGACCGTGAAGCAACAAGGCTGAGGGTGTTAGCAATAAATCCTGCTAACAGAGGACATGATAGGTTGGGTAAGGATGACCTCGCTGGTAATGTGGTACTACCAGCGGCACCACTTCGATAGGTGCCACTTGTACCACCACAGCAGCACCAACCCTCTTTGAGGCCTCAAGGGCCCCGATATCCTCGAGCAGTGAATGATGATGATGAGGGTGTTGGGACCACTGAGGCGATAGTGCTGCCATCTCTTCCTCCTGGTGTCAAGTTTACTATCACTAGCACTATGCTGCAAATGTTGCAGTTGAAAGGGCTGTTGAGCGGAGCCGTCACTAAGGACACAAATCAGCATCTGATAAATTTCGTGGTGACATGCCAGTCATCCGAGATCCCAGGAATCAGTCAACAAGCGTTGAGGTTGAGATTATTCAGGTGATAAGTTGGCGAAATGAGCTCCCCCATGATTCCATCCGAACATGCGGAGAATTAAAAGAAGCTTTCTTAGAGAGGTTCTTCCTGACTTCAAGGTAACTAAAGATCAAAGACGAGATTGGATCTCATAAGCAACTGCCAAATGAAGCACTTTACCAATCTTAGGAGAGATTCAGACAAAAACTCAAGCAGTGGCCCCACCATCATCTCACAGATGAGCACTTGAAGGCAGTCTTCTACAGGTTCTGCAACTTTGTGACTAAGCCTATCATTGATGCAGCATGCGGAGGGTCATATATGTCTAGAACATTTTCTAACATCGTTGTGATCTTGGATCAAGTAGCAAAGAACAATAGTGCATGGTACACCAGAGATGGAGACTGCTCTTGGATGGTCTTTGAGATGAGTGTAGAATAACGAAAAAAGGAGGAAGAGCGGGATCAAGACATGGCCTATATGCTGACCCAGATAGACTTGTTGTCAAAGAGTCTACTTTGTTGAGGCATCGAGAAGGTGAAAGCTATGGACACACTTCCTAAGTATAATAATCAAGGCTACAACTATGAGGAAGAAGCTCACTTTTTGGCCAGTCAGAGGGTTAACTGAGCATTCAACTCCGGTAACAAAGGTCGGAACTATGGTTGTGATAACTACCAAGGGAACTGGTAGAAGAGAGATGGCTATAGAAATCGGGAGCGCCAAAATGAGAATGGAGAAAACTCGAGGCTAGAGGAGATGATGGCAAAGGTTCTTGACAAGGTGGAGTCCACCGAGGCAGGAGTGCGAGATGTGAAAGGAGAAATGTCCAATGAACAGCAATTGGTAGACTCACACTCCACCTCGATCAAGCAACTAGAGCAACAATTGGGGCAACTTTCAGCTTCACTGAACAAAGGAAGGTTGGGTCACTTCCCAGTGATATTGTGCAGAACCCGAAAAATGATGGCCACTGCATGGCGATCACCACGAGAAGTGGTAAGGTACTTTCTAACCTTGTTGTTGCTAGTGATGCAGGTCAGGATAAAGTAGATAGCAAGATGCCTAGCCCCATGGAGGTGCATGATGATGATAGGGATGACGAAATTCACGCAGCACCAACGGAACAAGAGGTTGCTAAAAAGGCAATAGATGTGGACCAACCCACTACTCCGTGCCTGCCTGCCATCCCGAAGACAGCACCACCATTCCCATAAAGGTTGAAAAAGAAGGGTGGAGATGGCAAGTATCAGAAATTCTTATCTATGTTGAAGGAACTGTCTGTCAACATTCCTTTAGTGGAAGCACTTGAGAAGATGCCAGGCTACCTAAGTTTATGAAAGACTTACTCACCAAGAAGAGGACATCCACGATTGAGCCGGCTGACAATCTTTATCACTGTAGCGCCATTACTAAAATGTCCTTGGTCGAGAAGAAGGGTGATCCAGGGACTTTCACTATCCTGTGCACTATTGGAGCCTATGGTTTTGCACGGGCCCTCTGTGACCTAGATGCCAACATAAACTTAATGCCACTAGTAATGTATCAACAGTTGGGCTTAGGAGCCCCCACACCTACTACTATGCGGCTACTAATGGAAGATAGATTAGTGAAGAGGCCCGTGGGGATTTTGTGTGACATGTTGGTCCGTGTTAGCAGGTTCATCTTCCCTGCAGACTTTGTCATCCTAGACTGTAAAGTGGATTTTAAGGTTCCATCATCCTCGGGAGATCATTTTTGGCAACTTGCAGAGCATGGAGAAATTACCTTTTGGTTGAACGCTGAGGAGGTAAAATTCAGTGTGTGTGCTACCATGAAGAGACCCAAAGAGTTAGCCGTGATGTCTGTCATGGATATAGAGGATGATTGTTTCTCTGAGATCCCACTTGAGGAAAAGATAATCGGGGACACATTGGTTGCAGTGCTGATGAACTTTCCAGGAGATGGTGTCGATGGGTACAATGGCACCGTGTATGCGTTATAAGGTATGGGAACCAGACCATTTGCCCCCTGGAAGCTAGACTTGGACCTGAAAAATAGGTCGATGCCACCAGCTAAACCGTCTATCGAGGATCCTCTTGCTGTGGAGCTCAAGGACTTGCCCCAGCACTTAAGGTATGCATTTTTGGGAACTAATAACACTCTTCCTGTGATTGTAACCACATATCTTCAGGAGGACCAGGTGAAGGCATTGTTAGGGGTCCTCCAAAAGTTCAAAAGAGTTATTAGTTAGACCATTACAGACATTATTGGGATTCCTCTAGGGATATGCACACACAAGATCAAGTTGGAGGATAACTGTGTGCCCAGTATCGAGCATCAGTAAAGGCTCAATGCACCCATGCTAGAGGTGGTAAAAAGGGAGATTATCAAGTGGCTAGAATCTGGGGTGGTATACCCCATCTCTAACAGCAGATGGGTTAGTCCTGTGCAATGTGTCCCAAAAAGGGGGGCATGACGGTGGTGGCTAATCACAAGAATGAGCTTGTCCCTTTGAGACTTGTCATGGGGTAGCAAGTGTGCATGGACTACCGAAAGCTGAGTAGATGGTCTTTGAAGGATCACTTTCCCATGCCCTTCATGGACCAGGTGTTTGACAGGTCGGCAGGTAGAGTGTGGTATTGCTTCTTAGATGGGTATTTGGGCTATAACCAAATATGCATCGCCTTGGAGGATCATGAGAAGACTACTTTCAGTTGCCCTTACGGGACGTTTTCCTTCAGGTAGATACCATTCAGGCTTTGTAATGCCCCAGGCACTTTCTAGTGTTGTATGATGTCGATCTTTTTGGACATGGTCGAAGACACCCTCGATGTATTTATGGATGACTTCTCTATGGTGGATGACTCATTTGACGATTGTCTATTAAATCTTAGCAGGGCATTACAATGTTGTGAGGAGGCTACCTTGGTGCTTAATAGGGAGAAATGCCATTTCATGGTCAAGGAGGGGATAATCCTTGGCCACAAGGTTAAGATAAGGGCATTGAGGTTGATAAAGCGAAAGTCGAGGTTATCGAGAAGTTGCCACCACCCATATCAGAGAAGGGGGTCTAGAGTTTTTTAATGGGGATGTGGGCTTCTACAGCAGTTTTATAAGAGATTTCTCCAAGATTGCACATCTACTATGCAAACTATTGCAGAAAGATGCTAAGTTTCAGTTTGATGATGCGTGTCGGCATGCCTTCGAGACTCTAAAGCAAAAGTTGATTTATGTGCTCGTGGTAGTTGCAGCTGACTGGGGTGGCCTGTTTGAGGTCATGTGTGATGCAAGAGGAATTGTTGTAGGTGTTTTGTTGGGGCAAAAGTGCAACAAGATCTTTCATCCTATTTACTATGCCAACAAGACCTTGTATGACGCTCAAAAGGATTATATCGTGATTGAGCAGGAGTTGCTGGCTGTGGTGTTCGTGTTTGACAAGTTCTGGGCCCACCTATTGGGCACAAAGGTGATTGTGTATACAGATCACACAGCACTACGGTATCTTATTGAAAAGAAGGATGCTAAGTCAAGACTAATATGATGGGTACTTTTGCTGCAAGAGTTCGAGGTGGACAACCGAAAAGGCATAGAAAACTAGGTGGCAGACAACCTATCAGGGTTAGAAGATGAGTCAAGAGCTAAAGCTTGGTTGAGCATCAATGATTTGTTTCCCGATGAGCAGGTATTGGCAGCTTCTATTGACTTAATCCCTTGGTTTGTTGATTTTGCTAACTTTCTGGTGAGCGGTATTATGCCTGAGGGCCTTAACCCTCACAAGAGAAAAGCATTTCTTCATGATGTTCGCAGGTACTTTTTGGATGACCCATACTTGTTCAGAACATGCCCAAATGGGGTCATCAAGTGGTGCATACCAGAAGCAGAGATGTTGAGCATTATGGAAGCCTCCCACTTTTCCCCAGTGGGGGGCCATCATGGTGGTGTCAGGACAGCGAAAAAGATCTTACAATGTGGATACTACTGGCTCACCATCTACAAAGATGCCCATGACATGGTGTAAGGTTATGATCAGTGTCAGTGCCAACGCAACATCTCTAGGCGTCAAGAGCTACCAATGGCCCCTATCCTTGAAATAGAACTGTTCGACGTATGGGGCATTGATTTTTTTATGTGTCCGTTTGTGAGCTCCTATGAAATGAAGTACATCTTAGTAGCAGTGGACTATGTCCCCAAATGGGTGAAGGCAATAGCATTACCAAAGAATGAAAGCAAGAGCATGGAACAAGTTTTGAGGCAGAACATTTTCGCCCGGTTTGGGACACCCAGAACTATCATTAGTGATGGCGGATCCCATTTCTTCAACAAATACTTCCGTGTTGTACTAGCTAAGTACGGGGTGCGACAACACAAGGTCGAAACACCTTACCATCCGCAGATAAGTGGCAGGTTGAAATGTCAAACAGGGAGATCAAGGAGATCCTGACCAAGTCTGTGAATGCCACAAGAATGGATTGGGCTCGGAAATTAGAAGATGCACTATAGGACTACAAGATGGCTTACAAGACCCCTATTAGTATCCATATCAATTGGTGTTTGGTAAGGCCTCCCATCTGCCAGTGGAATTAGAGCACAAGGCGCTCTTAGCTCTAAGTGGGATGAGGCAGCCAATGCGAGGCTTGATCAGCTAAATGAATTGGATGAATTTCGCCTCAAGGCTTATAAGAGTGAAGCACTGTACAAAGACACGATGAAGTCCCATCATGACAAGCATATCGCACCAAGAAGTTTCGATGTTAGTGACAAGGTTTTGTTGTACAACTCACGGTTGAGGTTGTTTCTGGGTAAGTTGAAATCTAGGTGGTCTGACCCGTAAAAGATTGCTCAGGTATTCCCACATGGTGCAGTTGAGTTGGAAACTAACAAAGGGCATACTCTCAAAGTTAATGGGCAGCGAGTGAAGAAGTATTTGGGTGCTGCAGATGAAACCTCAGTGATTGAGGTCTTTCATCTTGATGAAGTCTAAGTAGTCAACACAACCGCGCTGAGCCATTACGTTAATACAAGCTATTAATGGGAGGCAGCCCGTAAAAAAAATAAAACAAAAGTGTATTTTATGTCATGCATTTCATTGTTTTTTATTTTTGGCTCCAGGGAGGTATAAACACTGTGGTGAGAAGCATGATCATAAGCATGGTTGAATGGTGTGACACACAACAATCAACAGGCAAAGGAGAGCCACACTAGAGCCTATACAACCCGTGTAACGCCAGACGGACCGTCTTACAGACCGTGTGGCGTGTGGCCCCAGGTAAGTGCCACTATATTCTAAGGCTAGGCAGACGGACCACTTAGACGGTCTGTGAACCATTACACGACTCATCTAGTTGTTTGTGGGGTGTGCTGGTGCTAGGTAAGATTTTCCAATACCAATTCTAGGCACACGGTTGCTCTCCATAGACCATGTAACGTTACACGGACCGTGTGACTACCCATTTAGACGAAACGTCAGATAGGGCATTTATACCCTCTTTCCCAACTTTCCCTTTTTATCTTTTACTCTCACACTCACACCTCTCATGCCGGACTTTTCCTTCTCACCCTACACGAAAATTTCTATCTCTTTTTGCATGATTTGTGAAGCACTTTCACGATCTGTAGCACCTTCCTTGGGAGATTTTCTATTTTTCTAACATTAAGTCTCCCTTTTCAAGTAAGTTTTCTAGTTTTTTCTTGTTAGTTTAAATTTTCTTTAGTCCGTACTCCGTGTGTGAATATATGCCTAAATATGATCCATTGCATTGATAGAAGACACTATGGTGTACAATTTATTTGGATTTTGTGTTGGGTTAGATTAAAACGCCATTTTTGAACCTTGTATTCTTAAACATGGAAATTTTATGATTTTAGGGGTTCTATAGTGAAAATAATGATGTCTTGTGTTCTGTAAGCGAGTATGATGGTAGATCTTGTGTTCTATATGTCAATATGCATGAATGAATGTGGATGTTTATACTTTGGAACTAACTGGGGGTGATGAGGTGTTTCACGGTGTGTTATACGGACCGTGCCATCCTACATGGCTCGTGTAGTGGTCCGTGTCAAGTCATATGTTGCCCCGATATAGAGTACCTCTCACAGACCCTTTCCACGAAACGTCTAACGCTACACGGGCCATGTAGTCATCCGTGTTAGGTCACTTCATCAGGCAAACTGCTAAGTCCAACACATGGGTCTTACCACAGAAGGTGTAATGCTACATCGCCCGTGTAAGGCCCTCCGTCTGAGTTACCTTTGTACCTAATGGTTTACTTCATTGATCATTGTTTGTTTCCACATGAATATTAGTGCAAAATTCCCTATGATAGACCAGGTGACGCCATTCTTAAGGGTTTTTGTCACTTTCATAACATAGGGAAGTCTAAGTACCCTTTAGTGTGTCGCCCTGCTTATTCCGACATGACTAACCATTTTATTCTTCGTCACATTTGCAAGCACATTGGGTCCCCTCCTAAGGTCATGCCAGCTGAAGGACGAGCATGTGTCACATCTCCACAATTCTATCACTTAATCTACTAGTCAACACCAGGAGAGTGACTCAGGTGATGACTCCTTGGGAGGGTCCGAGGTACATTTCACTGGCAATATGTCCCCTCACTCCCCTCGCACTACAAGAGCTCGTGCAGCGGGCCAACCTATAGACCCCTAGTCTGAGGAGGGGGTTCTTGAGGTGGAAATTGAGGGGGAAGATGATTTTCTGGAGCAGGATGAAGAAGCACGCACACCTAAAACAGCCGAGCACAACGCAGAGGATGTGAACGACATCCTGGCCCTCCGAGACAGTGATGATGAAGCCACACACCATGTGGTTTCTTGGACATCAGACCTTAAAGCTTCTAAGTGGCTTCTCGTATTTTTGCGCGGACGATGGACAGTCCCCAGTGCAAAGGAGATATATGTGAATGTACTAACTAAAGCCTCCGAGGGATACCAGCTGCGGGCCATCGTCCCTAAGATGCGGGTTCTCGCTGATCAACAGGATGGGGTTTTGGTGATTAGGGATACATTTGAGGCATACCAGTTTGGGTAGATGGCGCAACCACCTGGCTACTACGGGCTCGATCTGATTGGTGAATTATACTCCTTCTATGCTGCCAGCCTACTAGACTCCGTCCAAGGTAACTAGTCAAAGAGAGTGAAGAGGCAGTTGGCCTATAAACTATCCCCGCAGGAGCATGTCACGGTGCGTGGGGAACAAGTAGATATTTTAGTAATCACTATCAACAAGTTTCTATTTGGGCAAGACTACCGAGCCCCGTTGGATGGCTTACTCGTCACCAGACATATGAGGATCACTGATAAGGCCCAAATATCCGACCCCATATCACAGGCCACACTACTCAAATGGATTGCGAAGAAGATTGCTACACAAGAAACCGAGGCAGCTTGGGTTTCAAAACTCAAAATTCCTGTTACTAAGGCATCTCACACATTTGTCGTAAAATTTTGGTGGTCGGTAGTGCAGGCCCGACTAAGACCCACAGCTAATGACAACACGCTCTAACTTTCTCATTCTTTGTTAGTAGCGTTCTTGATTTCGCAGTATGGGATTATTATGGGTCGGGTCATTGCCCTTGAGATGCAGGATTGGTCCTTATCAGATAGAGCAGGTATGTCTTTTCCATGCCTGATCCGAGCGCTTCGCCAGTGGGCTCGTGTACCTACCACACACTTCTTGGATCAGAATATAGCTCCTAAGGGCATGGTCAATATTGCCATGATTAAAGATTTTCAGAACCTACTAATGCACAGTAGACCATGCAGTCTGGGGTTGCCTGCAAAGTTTCCAGAGGAAGCTCCACTGCAGCCCTTCACTTTCGAGGATCACACTACCGCCCCACAGTCAGGTATGGTGTCTGAGCTGCTCAAGGATAGCGGTGCAGCTCCTCTGATGCAACAAGGGTATGCGTATGTCCCTTATGAGTTTCTTGCCCGAGTGGTTACCGACCAGCGGCAAACACATGCAATTGTTGACCAAATAGTTTCTCGGATGCCTTAGGTGGTGTAGTTTCATGTCCAGTAGGTAGAGGATCATCTTCGAGTGGAATTACTGGGCCAAATCAGCAACTTACAAGGTCAGGTGAACACTTTGGAGGGATACTTCCATGACATGTTTAGAAGTATGTCGAAATTGGTGCAAACCGTGAATGAAATAAAGGTTCAAATTGCCCAGCTGACCACCCACTATAACCGCATGGCGCCGACGCCGGCTCCACCTCTAAATTCTTTGATGTCGCTTTTCGATGCCCCGGTGGCTCCAGTTTTAGACGACACATGGGGAGTTTTGCCCGCACCACTTGCTACCCCAGTGCAACCCATGGAAGCACCAAAACGAAAGGACAAATGTAAGCAACACAGCTATCGAGGTAGCCCTCCACAAAATCTATAACGCAAAGAAGAGAAGAGGTTGCGCCAGTCCATGAGAACCCAGCGGTGAGCAGCTGCAGAGCAAGAGGAGAGAGAGCAGCTAGCACATGAGGCAGCTAGGATAGGAGCCTCCGGTAGCACCGTTGGATTGGGTATGATATTTAATGATAGGGACCCAGCCGATGGGTCTGACCATGATGGCCCGACTGACGCCTAGGGCATCCCAGGTATGTTTTACTCTCGTTAGGTGCTTTATTTTTTAATATGGTGTGATGAGGGCATTGCACCATCTTTTTGAAGGAGGTGGGGCAACCTGCCACTTGAGAGTTTTTCTTGCCAGATTTCTTTTATCTCATGTGTATTATCTATTAGAACTGGAATGTTTAGGTCATGATGTTTGATGTTTTTATAAATACATGCGCTTACATTTGTTTAGGGTGACCCATGTTTTGAGTTGAGTATTAAAGATGTTGCAAAAAGCTTGTATGTGCATGCATCCCATCCTGACGAACTGTCATACATTTTGGAAAGCAAGTTATGCATTGTATTGTTGGCTTATTGACGAATGAAGTGTGACTAGGTTGATTAGTACTAATTAGTGTGAGAGATGTGTTGTATGCGTGTGAGCATGTTTGTTTAAAATCAGGTGGCAGACTTGTACGCTAGAACCTGGTTAGTCCCACTAAAACAATTGAATGACTAAATTAGGATGTGATCTTAGGCCTTTTTTGTTGATTAGTCACTTAGCCTAAAACTTCCAACCAAATGAAGTTGCCCATGTTGAACCAAAAAGTTGAGCCTCTAGACCCTTTCTTTCATAAAGCAAAGCACCTTCCATATTTGTCTATGAATTTTGACGTTGATCCTGGTCTCTCCAAGGACATTGTGAACCTCAGCCAACGCAAAAGGCTTAAGTTGAGGGTGGCTTATACTGGACCTGATCCTTTAAAAGACATTGTGAACATCAACCTAGGCCAAACGCCTAAGTTGAGGGTGGCTATTGTTGAGAAAAGCAGAGAAATATATGAAGTGAAGAGCCAAACGAAAGGAGGGGAAAAAAATTGGGAGTGTAACTGAAAAAAAAAAGAGAGAAAGAAAGAGAAGAAAAATATCTCAGAAATTACTCCCAAATGGCAAAGAAACTAAAAAGTAGGGGCAGTAGGAACTTAAGACCATGGGCAACTAACTGAATCAAGTTAGTGTCTTGGAGGGGCCGATTAGTCACTTGATCTTAAATGCATCCACCCCTAACCCGAGCCTAATTAGAAGCCACAAAAGTCCTAACTTGATCCTAGAACGGTTATTCAAGAGTTGAGTTGGTGAAAATAAGGCCAAGCATATGGTCGATACTTGTGTGCCTACTGAAATCATTTGTAAGAGTGAGTGTTGCATTCCAATCTCGAGTTTATATCAGATGTGTTGAGGGTGTGTGACTTCTTTGTAGTGAAGACACTATCTTTGCATTGATTGGCTTCTTACACAACTGATTCATCTTTGCTCCCGATCATTGAGGGCTGACTGTACATATAGGCTGCCTACCTTAATCTATGTGGGTCGGTTTGGGGTGTAAGCATATTCAAAGCACGATTTCTTAGCATACATAGTAGAATTGAAGTATTACCCATAAGTTTGATGAGGCACTCTTATTTATGAGTTGTTTATTTTAGTCGTCATTGCTTGAGGACAAGCAAACGTTCTAAGTTGAGGGTTCTAATGATTCGCAGAAAGACGACTCTTATAACAGTTAGAACGTACAAATTTTGCACGTTCTCAAGCAAATATGTTGGTTTGATGTGTGTGTTTTGGTACTTTTTAGGAAAATGATGAAGGCATTGAACGACGGATGAATTGCGAAAAAAAGAGCAAAAAATAACTGAAACAGTGGCATACGGAAACCCTCACAGGTCATGTAGCATAACACGGACTGTGGGAGGGTAGTTGAAGGGGCTCACGGCGAAAGAATTTGTGATTAAAGCAAGTGAAGGACCACGGGGACCTTCATGGACCCTGTCACGGTACACGGGTCGTGCACCCTGCCGTGACCTTACGCTTGGCGTGGAGGAGCAGTGGAGCTAGAACATAGCCTAAGGCAAAACTCACGAGGCATCACACAGACCATCTAAGATGACACGGGCCGTGTCACTTGCCGTGAGGTTGATGTGAATTTGAAGGATCGCCGTAAAAAATAACAGGAATTGTACAAGTGAAGGAAGATGGGGCCCGTCACGGATCGTGTGATCAACCACGGACTGTGTCATGGGCCTTGTAGATAGAAGATCAAAAACTTGCTAAGAATGTGCCTAAGGAAAGTGTCACGGTCCGTGAACCTGTACACGGACTGTGCCGTTAAGCATGAGAGGCAAGAGCATTGAAAGCACACACATCGTGTGACGGTCCGTCTGGACCCACACGGCACATGTGATGACTCGTACCCATACCGAAGTCTATTTTGCTATTTTAAATTGGATAGGTTTTTCCTTGTATATATATTTATTTTATTCTATTTTTAGCAGGGGGGTTGAATCCGGGAGTTACAGAACAAGCAGAGAACAATATTGTGCCATTATTGTAAATTGAACTCTTGCGTTTGGATCATCTTTTTGAAGATTATAATAGGTGGATTCATCTCATATCAATAGTAAGTCAATTATTATGATTTCTTTGTATTGTTGTGGGTGAATTGTAATAAACATGCTATGCTAAATCCATAAGAAAGGTTGTGGGAACCATGACAATTCAATAAGATAACACAAGCTAGAGTAAACTCGTGGGGTTGATCATCGCATACATTGTAGCATTCTTCGTTTTAACTTTGCCCTAATTAGTCGACGCATTAGGGTAAGCCCGTATTTGTTACATGCCAAGTAGGGATGTAGTAATTAGGAAAAGAATTCTAAAATGGAAATTCGGGGTTTTTAACCTAATCTAAGTACTTGAGACCGAAAGTTGAGAACATTCTGAGATCTAGAACAAAGGTTGAAATTGCATTTATTCTGAGACCAGAAGGTGATGAGTGAAATATATCCAGGAAGCACCGGATCGTGAACTAGGTATTATCTAACTTGTTTGATCTTGTATGCACGGTCATAAATGAGTTTACCGTACCATTGTGGTTATTGTAGTAGACATCATGGGGAACACTACCCTATCTTCTCATTAACTTTTGAATACAGTATCAACATACTCATTAGTTACTTCATAATACCCCCCATTTACTTTATGCAACTTTATTTTGGGAATAGAATTTACATCTGAAAAAGGATGCTAACAGAATCATTCTCACGATTTCCCTGTGGGATCGACCTCAACTCTAGTTGAGTTCTATATTTGACCAATAAACACCTTGCTCTTCCTTTTGAAGTGTAAATTTTAGCATATTAAGCATCAAAGGCCCGGTGGTTTGGCTCGAGATATTGAGATTCATAGTTGGAAGTAAGAAGATGTGAATATTGATTTTGTGGTCGGGTTGCCTCAGACCCATAAGCAATTTGATTCAATTTGGGTTATTGACGATTGGATGACTAAATTGGCTCATTTCCTACCAATTATGACTACCTTCAATGCCGAAAATATTCAAGGTTGTATCTCCAAGAGTTGGTGAGGTTGCATGCTGTGCCTAGGTCTATCATGTCGGATTATGGCACCAAATTTAATTCTCACTTTTGGAGATTGTTTCATAGAGGACTTGGCACTAGAGTGAAGTTACGTAATACTTTTCATTCTCAAACCGATAGGCAAGCCAAAAGGACAATTCAAATATTGAAGGATATGTTGAGGGCTTGTGTTTTGGAATTCAAGGATAAATGGGATGATCATCAATTACTTATCGAGTTTTCTTATAATAGTAGCTTTCGTGCTAGCATTGGTATGATACCTTTTGAAACCTTGTATGGTAGGAGATATAGATCTCCTGTGGGGTGGTTTGATTTGGGAGAGATGGCTTTGATTGTCCCAAATTTGGTTTTGGAGGCCATGGAGAAGGTAAAGTTAATTAGGGAGAGGTTGAAAATGGCTCAAAGTCATCAAAAGTCTTATTAGGATATTAGCAAGAGGGATCTTGAGTTTCATGTTGGAGATTGGGTGTATGTGAAGGTCTCACCCGAGAAGGGTGTGATGCATTTTTGTAAGATGGTCAAGTTGAGTCCTCGGTATGTAAGACCTTATAAGATTGTTGAGTTGATTGAGGTGGCGTATAGGTTGGATTTGCCTTCGAATTTGAGTTCTATTCATTCTGCTTTCTATGTGTCTATGTTGAGGAAATTGATAGGTGATCCCAGTACCATTGTGCCTTTGGAAGGTGTCAAAGTTGGGGAGAATATGTCTTATGATGAAGTCCCCGTTTAAAATTTTGGATAGGCAGGTGAAGCATCTTCCCAATAAGGATATGGCTTCAGTTAAGGTGCTTTGGAGAAATCAACATGTGGAGAGTGCTGTCGGAAGTGGAGTTGGAAATGATGAAATGATATCCCCACCTTTATCAATCTACTCAAGCTTAAGGTATTAAGTTCTTCCTATTCCAAGTGATCCTAATTCATTCACTCTTGTGTTTCTTGACATGACATGAATAAATGTGCACGAACATGATTCATTGGTGTTTGGAATGATTTTAAAATGTTTTGATATGAATTTTAATGACACTATGATTTTCCAGTTATGAAATATGCATTGTGTCTTTCTTTTTGGATGTTTCAGGTTCAAGACAAGCCTTTCAAGCCTTGTTCTAGAACATTCAAGGATGAATGTTCCCAACGAGGAGATGATGTAAGGACCCAGACTTTCTATAGCCTTAATGGTGCTTGGAAGTTGGTTTCGAAAAGTTTTTGACCAAGGTGACACCTTATGGGCATCTCCATGGCCTGTGGGACTCACCACAGGCTGTGTGGAGGAGCCTTGAGGTGTCCTTTGGTCTTGTGTGTATACCTTAACTTTGGAGTTCAAGACTAAGGTTCACACCAGATGATCCCCAAACGGTCCATGTAGCACGTTATAGATTGTGTGGTTGCTTGTTTGATGTAGCCTTAGCCTTGAAAACTACATTTTGGCCATATAACTTCACATATGAACCTCTTATGGTCTTTATAACCCTTCACGGTCCATATGGCCCTTTGTATGGCTGTTAGTGTGAAAATTTTCTTTGTATGGAATCACCATCTCGAAACTTCATTAGTGAAGATTTTCTAAGTGTTGCACCATGGAAGAGCACACAATCCGTGTGCCTTCGTACAGTCCATGAGACCTTCCTATGAGACCCGAAAAATATTTTCTTATATGTTTCATTAATGGCGTTCTTGTATCTTTGGATACTCCCAAGGGTCTTTTGTGACTTTCTATGCTATCCTAAGAAATTCGAATGACCTATACTCTTCTTCTCTCAGTCAAATTCATTCAACACTTATAATTTATTCAAGCTCTCTCTTAAGAGCTCCCCTAAAGTGAACCTTGGAAGATTGTGTTAGAGCTTAAGGAAAAGGCTCTCTTCTTCATAAAATTCTTCTTGTTTATTCTTGGTGACTAAGGTATGTAGGACTAATTCAAGGTTCTTTCAACCATGAAGACCCAATACTTTTACACTTGAATTTATGAAATTTAGCTTTCTTTAAATATGGGTTTCTAAGAATACTATTTATTTGATTCAATTGCTATATGGGCAATGTTCTATTGATGATTTGAAAGTGATTTAAACCCTAATAAGATGAATTTCAATGATGTGATAAAGATTTGAATATGTATGTCCCCTTTAACACTTTATTTAAGCATAGGTAATCTAAATTGTGATTTAAATGTGAATTTACCTATAGATTTACTTGAGTTTCATATTGTGTTATTGATTTAAGTTTGAATCTCTATTGCTCGTGCTATTCTCTCATTATTCATGGCATATGCATACATGAATTATGGTTTTCATGAAGTTTATGATGTAGGCTAACTCCCAATTATGATGATGACTATGTTTTCAAGTGAAGTATGGGTATGACAAGAATGTGATCACATAATGTTTATGATATGGCTCTTGGAGAAATTATGGGTGTTTACACCACTATGATGAAGGAGCACCAAATGAGGTTGGAGGCAGGGAGGGCTATCCCTAAGTGTCCTTGCTCCTTTCTCAGAATTCATGTGCTTAATGGAGTTATTCCTATGCATGAAAGTATGACATGAAGTATGATTTGGCTTTTTAGCCCAAAGATGCATGATTACGAAGTATGTTTGGCTTTTAAGCCAAAGTATGCATGATTATGAAATGTAATTTGGCCTTTATACCTAAATATGCATGTAAATGATTTGAAACACATGCCATTTTTACAAGCACGTATATATATATATATATGTATTCTCGTGGGATAATAACTTAGCACCAAATGAGATTGGAGGTAGGGAGGGCTATCCCAAAGGGTCCTTACTCCTTTCTCTTAAACTATGTGCCTAACATAGGTTATATTTATTCCCCTTTATGAATGACGAATTTTAATGGATCTACCTTTGGAAAGTAGGTCACCTCTTTATCTGTTATGGGGAAGACGAAAGAATTCCAAGTTATAGCTCACTTGCTCTAATATCGGTTAAGGTCTTATCCCCGTATATACAAAGTATTTTGACATACATGCATCATGCATTTCATGGCATATTGATATATTATCCTTCGTGTTTATATACTTATTTCTATATATGTGCCCTGGTCTCTAACACGGAATACAGAGCTCATATTCATTGCATACCTGCATACTTAGTACATTCAAACGTATAAAAGCATACTTTTTGCCTAAATGATCAAACCATGTAGGGGTGGGAGACTACATTCATCCACAGTTTGATGGCTAGTCAGATTTGAGAAAGTTGTTGTGGTGAATCCTATCTTCTAAGAACAAACCACAATCCATCTACCTTATGTTGCTTCTGTTTATGCTATATACTTTGAGGATGAGCCCGAAACATGTCTTGGCCCCCATCCTATCATATGACTAAAGGCATTGTTAGAAATCTTGTAGACTTTTGCACGGATTTATATTATGTGTTGTTATTTGGAAATGTTTGATATGGTTATCTATTAGATATGGTTATTATCATTGGGTTCTTATATGATGTGTATTTATGATATGATGGGGATGTGTGGAAGATCCTAAGCCCTATTTTTCTCCCATAGAGTAGCCATAGTAATCGCTATTTAGTCCTTATGTGTTATATGTTATGTGAATCCATAAAAATCTCTATTTCTATGACATCCCCATAGTGTTTGTCCTACTTTCCCATCCCTTAGATCAATGTATTTACTATTGGTATACGCTTCCAAACCGATGATATGAATATGGATACACTAAGTCTTGTTTAGGGACTCTCGGGTTCCCATTCGCCATGTCAATCCTAAACCCTAGGTCTGGATCGTGACAAGGACAGTAAAAACTAGAATAGAGTAGAAACACTTGAGAACTCATACTTTATGATTTTTGAATTGAGATTTTTACGTTGTAATTTCTTATGGAGAATTTTGGATTTTTTGTTCATCAATTCATTATTGTAAGTGTTTAATTATGTTATTCCATGACATGAGTCTCTAATCTACAATGATCATGCATAACTAAATCCATAACTAGGGTTGCGGGAACCATGAAGAACTATCAAGATAAAACTTAATAATACATAATTCTTTGAAAATGTGCATGCATGTATTAATTGATCCCTTTGTTTAGAGTGTTTTTTAATGGTTGCCAACATTAGAACTTACATAATTCATACTTGTTGGATCAAGGTTATAATGAATAGGATAAGGAAATAATTAACAGGATTTAATATAATGCCTCTCGTCTAATCAACATAACTGAATCAACGGATGGTTGTACTGGAACAAAAGGTAAGTGTTAGTAGTGTCACACTATGGGGATGTATCAAATCACATGGTGAAATTTACCTTTTACCTAGATCAAAGGATTCAGTAAACATAACTTTTCAATTTTCTATGCTACAGACAAAAAAGGATTATGATTATCTATACTAAGTTAGGAATCCATAGGGAACAAAATACCCTAGTTATTTCTCTCATTGAATTCACAACACTTTCTTCTAGATTAGGTTTCATCACTATATTTACAAAAAAAAAAACACTTTTCGGGACATAAGTAGGTTGATTCATCTGAATTGCTCATAATTACTCAAGGTCTAGATCATATTCCCTTTAGGTTTTACCCTAACCTTGGTTAGTTATATATTTTGACACCGACCGCTCATACTTTCAAAGAGAGGTATAGTTTGGGTGACATCAAAATGTTGGCGTCGTTTCCAAAAAATATAGCTTTTAGTCTTGTTTAATTTGGTCAATTTGTGAATTAATCCTTATTTTCCTTGTTTTACATTTCTTGTTCTTTTTGTTTTGTTTCAGTGTACAGGTGTAGTATATGTAAAACGCTTGTAGTTGAGGCAGTCCCTTAACTCTATTTGACCTAGAGATCTAGAGAACACTCAGAAGAATGACCCTAAACAATGTGAACAATGCTACAAGTGAAGCCATAAATGCAGCACTGAACCCAAATAATGATAACCCACCACCACCAATTGTGGACGCGTATCAACTGTTATAGGATCTCTAAGATGCTGCTAGCACAGGAATCAATATAGGCTTGACCCTATGGCAGTAGATTTCACCAGAGCTATTGTGTTCTCTCCTTTACCGGATGACACAAAATTTATTTTTTCGAGTGGGTTGCTACAAATGCTACAGATAGAGGTTTGTTCATGGGCTTACCATTAGAGCATCTGCATAACTATCTACACAATGTTTTCTTCATCTGCAAGAGTATCATGGGCAACCAAAATCTTTCCATGCATGTCGTTAGGCTCTATGTCATCCTATTTTCTCTAATAGGCGAAGAAACACTACAGTTATTTGAGCTCCCACAAAGTTCAATCGCTCTTGGGCTGAAATGCAGAAGGCCTTTCTGGAGACGTTCTTTCTTAGGTCGAAGAAGCTAAAGTTGAAGATCTGATCAAAAACTTTGGGCAGCTGCCTGGTCATTCGATTAGCACTACGTGGGAGAGATGTTCCAAGTATTTGGGGAGTGTTATTCCTTGGTGGAGATCTTCTATCGTGCACTTGATGATAATTAGAAAGCATTGGACAACGTACTTACTGGCGGCTCGTTCATGGATTGGCCCTTTCTGGTTGTAGCAGAATGACTAGAAAAGCATTCAAAGATGAACCTTCCATGGGGATCGAGAGATATGTTGATGACTAAAACCTCTTTCTTAGTTTGTAGAAATCTAGAGCAGGCAAAGATAAACAAAGAGATGATGCAAGAGTTGGCTTAGATTTGTACTAATATTGGGTTATTGATGAAGCAGAGTCAGGAGCGCATGAATGCAGTCAATCATCAACCTCCACGAGCACCCATATATAGGGAGCCCAGCTATGAGGAGGACACTTGCTTTGTCACTAATCAAATAGGGGTTTTCCAGAGCAACACTCAGAAGTCCAATCAGGAATAGAAAGCCAAGGTCAAAGAAATCAAGGTTGGAACTTCAATAGAGACAGTGCCTTCAGAGATAACAACCGAGGTAGTTTCTATGATATGAACAGGGGCCAAGACAAAGATGATGATTGGAGACACAAAGATAGTTACATAAATAGTCAGTATGTGCTAGCACACAATAATTTTTCTAAGGCTGGTAGTTTGAGGATTCATGAGATGATCAACGGATTGTTGAAGAAGGTTGGCGCTCAGGATGAGACGTTGAAGGGGATGAAATTTGACATCTCAAGAATTAACTAGAAGATTGAGTTGCATTTTGCTGCTATCAAGCAGTTGGAGCAATAGTTTGGGAAGATTTCCACTCTATGAAATCAGCATCAGAAAGGTGCATTACCAAGAAACATAGTGTAGAATCTAAAGAATTAGAGGTAGTGGATAGAAGTGACGACATGTGGTGGCAAGCAGACTATTGACCCGGCGATGCTAGTTAATGATGATGAGGTTCGTGAGGAGATAGTGGAGAGCAAAGAAGCAGACACTAGAGATGCTAGCACCAAGGATGGGGTAAATGATGACGTAGTGATGCCAGAGAAATTGAAATCCATACCCAGACCTCTCCCTCTTTTCCCACAGGGACAAAAAGAAGGTGGAGGAAGGTAACTTTCATCACTTTATTTCCACGTTGAAGAAGCTTACGTTTAAATCCCTCTGACTGAGGCATTGCAGAAATCCCCAGATATGCAATGTTTATGAATGATCTAGTTAAAAAAAAGAGGATTGTGATCTAAGAGCTCTCGCAGGAGCTTCAGCATTGTAGTGCGATTACAATAAGGTCCTTGGTGTAAAAGAAGGAAGATCCCAGAGCATTCACTACACCCTGCACCAACGGAGATATGGAATTTGCAAAGGCATTATGTGATTTAGGTGCCAGCATCAATTTGATGTCTCTTGCAATATTCAAGAAGTTAGGCTTGAGAGCCCCTACTCCAATAAGCATGTGGTTGTTCATGGCTGACAGGACAGTGAAGAAGCCTATAAGGATATTTTATGACATTCACATCAAAGTGAAAAAGTTCATATTCCTTATAGACTTTGTGATTCTTGATTGTGAAGTTGATTTCAAAGTCCCAATCATCTTGGGAAGGCCCTTCCTAGACACTAGGTGAGTACTAGTGGATATGGAATTAGGCCACCTCATGTTTTAATTTAATGATGAAGAAGTTGTCTTCAATATTTTTCAGTCTATGAAGAGACCGATGATATAGAGATGGAAATTTTGGCACTTGGTGAAGTCTTAGTAACCAATTTTTCCAAGTCGTGTCACGACAATAAATTAGTCACTGCTTAGGAAGAAACCCAAGATAGACACTAGCGCTCAGGAACCCAGGCATGTTCTTTTTGACCCCTATGCTTTACTTTAGCTATATTTTGTTTCATTGAGGACAATGCAAAACGTTTTCAACAGGGTGTGGGTAGTTATAGTCCTTGGCAAAATTGGAGTAACCATGGCCTATAAATATCCCAATTTTTTAGTCTGAGGGGTTTCCTTGTCTGTGTGTTTTCCCTAAGGACATTTATTTTATGTTAAACTAGCATGTATAGAATACGTAAGTAGTATTAGTGGCATATTCTACTAAAGTTTGTAGCATATGTTAGTTTTGTAGAAAAATAATGTCTATCAAATTTTTGTGTTAGGTAATTCTGATAACAACCATGTGAAATCAATGATTAATAGTGCATGTTCTTATGAGTGAGGTTTAATTATGATGAAAAACATGATCTAAGATTCTGTGCTGACAGTGTAATCAGTGCCAAGTGTATGTGAGCTTCTTTGCGAAATTCTTATATTGTTTTTCAATTCATAACTTGCCTCGTAACTCTGATTAAGACGGTAGGTTAGTTGGTTACGAAAGGATCTTTGGTCGTTGTACATATTAATCCACTAAGCCTAAATAACCAACCCAATGCTTGATGTATCCCTAAGTCCTAATATTTTAGATTTATATTTACCCTTTTCCTTTGTAACCACCTAAGTAAGCAAGCCTTTTCGATTGTGAAATCCGGAATTTAGCCCTTGTCCTACCTTGAATATTGTGTACCACGACTAAAGCGAGAAGACTAAGTTGAGGATGGCTACCAGAAGTGGCCCTGGTTCACAGGTTGGAAATTGTGCACCTCAATTCAGGCCAAAAGCCTAAGTTAAGGATGGATGGCTTAAGCAACTAAATGGGTATGGAAGCTAGTGATACATGAAAGAGGGGGGGGGGATGCCATGGGTTTAAGAAAAATGAATAGATTCCTAAATAATGAGCTTAAAATAAAAAGAATGTGCAAATAAGAAGCAATGAGCTTAAAAATATTGAACAACGCACCAAAAAGGGTTGAAATAGGAGAAGGGGAGAATGAGTTAGAAAGTGTCAATTTTGTTGGGGAAAAGGTGTAAGATGACGCAGTGTCAAAGAGGGCTATTGGTTAGTATGTTCCAAAAACGTCATTACAAAAGCCCTCTAAGCCTATCTACAAGAAAAGAAAGTTCTATATTGATCCTATTCCAAGTGCTCGAAGGTCATGGTTATGAGTATAGGGGCAAGCATATGGTATTGAGATCAATGTTTGAATATCTATTGTGAGTGTGAGTGATTTTGTTAGTCCCAAGAGAAGGAGCGAGAAAAGGGACTTCTTTTTGTGAGGGAACTTGAGTTACACTATTGATTCTAGGATATTTTAGTGATTTTGGCTTACCTGTGGTTCCCTTGCTTGTCGTAGTTGCACTGTCACATATATTGATCTGCATTGGTTTGTTTGATGACTCTTTGATATGCACTGGTGTGTTAATTTGTGCATCTGTGATTGATTTAGAGATTATGTATGTCATACGATTGAGGTCTACGTGTTGTTATATTGCTTATGTAGATTGAGTCCATCGCTTGAGGAAAAACAATAATTTTAAGTTGACAGTGTTGATGTGCTGCTAAAATGAAGAACTTTTAATACTTATAACTTGAAATTTTGTGTGTTCTCAAAGCAATACTAGTGGATTTGGTGTGGTTTTATTTGATCATACAGGATTATAGGATTTGAGATGATTTTGGGCAGAACTCTACAAAATTGATGTTTTTGGTGATTTATGGAGAACTCTATGGACACTGGTTCACTCTAAGAACGATAGGTTTCGTGATTCAGATCCAGTGAAGGGCCAAGTATAAGATGTTACATCCACAAGTTGTCCGACTCGTAGATCATTTCATGGTACGTATGTGGTTTTGTAGGTTGAGGATCAGAAAACATGTTGAATGTTGAAGTATTGTCAGACAAGTCACTTACAAGTAAAAATTCTAATGACGAGTCATAGATGTGGTCGTGCCTAAAGGATCAAAGTTTTGAAGAATTTCAGAAAAGTTAGCAGACAAAAAACTCTATGGGCCATAAGTCTTATGACGGGTCATAAGACGGCCATGCAGGTTGAAGCATATTTTTGGAATGTGCAGAGTACGAAGCCCGGGCATGGGCCATGAGTTCACCTACAGCATGTAACCTCGTCAGTAGAAGTCACCAAATCCAACTTTCCTATTTCATTTTGGATTTTTATATTTCTTATTTTAAATAGGTTTTTTAGATTTTTTCCTATTTCTAAAGGGCGAACTGATCAACTTGCATGTGTTTTAAGAGGAGACGCACAAGAGAGAACAAAAACGACTAAGATAGAGTAGAAAGACTTGAGAACTCATACATTGTGTTTTTTATATTGTGATTATTATATTATGATTTCATCTGGAGAATTTTGAATTTCATGTTCTTCAATACATCATTGTAAGTGTTTAATTATGCTCCTCTATAACATGATTCTCTCATCTACAATGATCATGTGTAGTTAAATCCACAACTAGGGTTGTGGGAACCATGAAGAACTAACAAGGTAAAATCAGATAATCTGTAATTCTTGGAAAGTATGCATGCATATATTAATTAATCCTTTCGTTTAGAATTCTTTGTAACAGTGGTAAACATTAGAATTTTCCTAATTCTTACTTACCAGATTAAGGTGCTACTAAATGGGATAAGCGAATAAATAAACGGATTTGATGTGATCCCTCTCGTCTAACAGACCGAACCGGATCAAGGGGTAGTTGTAGTGGAACAAAAGTTAAGGGGTAGTAATATCACACTGCGGGGATGGATCAAATCACGTAGTGAAATTTACCTCTTGCTTGGATCAATGGGTTTGGTAAACATAACTAATTAGTTTTTCATGCTACACATCGGAAATGATTATCATTATCTGGCTATATTAAGTGAGGAATTCATGAGGGAACACAATACCCTAGTTACTTCTCTCACTGAATTCATAATACTTGATTCTAGTTTTGGTTTAATTATTGCATTTACAAAAAAAAATACTTTCCGGAGATAAGTAGATTAGTTCATCCAAATTGCTCATAATTACTCTAGTTCTAGACCATAGTTCCTGTGGGTTCGACCCTAACCCTTGTTAGGTTATATATTTTGCAACAACCACATATATCTGTCGCGCCCCATTTTTTCTCGCGAAAAAATGGGAACCTGGACGACGTCGTGGCAACGACTCTTTCGGGATTTTAAAGTTGAAGAGCCGCCATCTAATGTTTGGTTGCATTAGGACACCATTTTAATCCTAAAAATAATCTAAGGGTCAAGTCACCAGAGAAGGGTAAGGGCTCAAATTACCTCGAAGGGAAGGTGTTAAGCACCCTTCGAGGTCCGCAAATGCGGGTCCCGACCGTGTCTCGTATTTTATGTGGGAGGATTGCAAATAGGGTCTCTTATTTAACGATAGATTGAGTTGAGTGACAAAACATTTTTACTTTATTTCACTTTATTTTATTAAGTAGGTGACAAAAACTAAAATCTAAGTGACACGTTGTTAGCTTAAATAATTTTAACTAGAAGAACAATTCGATTATTCACTTGTAACTAAGTGATTGAGTAAGACACAAAAGTCGTATATATATATATATATATATATATATATATATATATATATATATATATATATATATATATATATATATATATATATATATATATATATATTATTCTAAGTGAACACATAAATTCTTTTTATTATGGTTTAGAATTAGTGAGGACACGTAATATCATTAAGAAAACGGGCGAACCATAAAAGTGAAAGATCTAAATTACCCAAATAAGATACATAAAAAAAAAGATATATTATTATTATTTTATTTATTTATTTATTTATTTTAGAGATATTTAAAGGGGTCTTTTCTCAAAATATTTGTTTCTTGTGGGTACGAAACTATGATATTAGTTTATCATAGTTCATTCCCTAGAAACATTTTTTATTTGAGATCGTCTAAAAATATATTATTTTTTTTGAGAAAAATGAATGAAAATTTGCCATAATAATACACACACAAAAGTATTTACATATAAATACATATCATTCATTTTTGAGATTTGAGTAAGTGGTGCGTCATTTTTGTATTTTTTTTTTTTTTGGAATTAGGTCTCGTAATTCCGTTTGGCTCCTTCACTAACTATAGGTTCGGAGATAGCCTTTATTCATTTATCGCATCGTCTAACTCAAGTTTGAAAAGAGGTTTGACAATGGTTTTAGAAGAAAAGGTTTTAGTGATTTCTTGTTTGAAAGATCGAAAATAAAAAATTAAAAAAAACACGTCTTTTCCCCGCCCCCCTTTTTACTAGGTCCCCATCTTCACTATATTATTACAAGGTTAAAAAGAAAATAATTACAACAAAGACATCAGAAAGAATAAATAAAATCTTCCATGGCCCTCCGAGTTCATCCCCTTCCCGGGCGACTCTTCACATCTTTATATTTAAAAGAACCTGCAACACTACGAAAGAAACACTAGCAGCATCCATATGAGAAAAAAATCTTTTAAACAAATAGACAAGTAAAAAATGAATATGTGACAAAAGACGAAACTAACCCGTGAGAAGAAAGAGTCAAATAACCAAATTCCGAGTAGCAGGAGATATATTAGATTATTACTTTCTTGTGAGGATATGTTGAAAGAAGAAGCAAAGAAGATGATAAAAAAAATCGTTTATATGAAGTTCCTAGTGGAAGAATATTCTCTGTACCCTTTTTTACTTTTTTGAGTTCTCTCTCTGTTTTTTTTTAACAATGCAAAAAGAGTCTCTTTATATAGTGAAGGGGGGACGGATAATTAGGACAATAAATCAATCAAAGTTGGCACCAAATCCGGCCAAGAAAATTGAATCAACTTATGCAATCAGCAAGATATGAAATTGAGTCAATTATGGAAAATTTACCAAAAATGGAACAAGCAAGAATTCATCCAAGTGTAAATAAAGAAGAAAAATCAATTAATATATTAAGTTTGCCATAAATAATGAAATAATCATCTAGTTCAAATCAACCAAGTAATGTTACCGGATCTTTGGGTTGATATTACCACCAGTAATAGAGTCAAATTAAGGAAGAAGGAAATTATGCTATATCAATCAGGCAAATTATGTCATAATTAAGCCAAATCACTTAGAAGGTACAAAATTCAAACAAGACCCAATATTAACAGTCAAAATCAATTCCCAACCTCTTCAAGAATTAGGCATTATATATGTATTAACCTCAGTTCACCCAAACCAAAGAATTTAAAATAATAATATTATTATTATTATTATTATTAATAATAATAATAATAGTAATAATAATAATAACAATAATAATAATAATAATAATAATGATGATGATGATGATGATGATATTTGAACCTTCACAACAACATCAAACCTCACAATGAAGTTTTCAATAAAGAAATAATCAGCTTGCTTCATAATATTTGCACAGGAAATCATGAGCCAATTGCCCAAATTCAAGAGGAAACTTAGTAACTCAAAATTAATTAGGGAACATACCCATCTGTAAATCTCCTCATAATTAGATCTTGGGATTTTTTTCTTAGAACCAAATTTAGAACAACATCATTCTATCTTGAAATCTTTAGGCTGGTCGGAGCCACCTGAGGTGCGGGCGGGGTTATTTTGTGGTGGTTGCATGGAGGAGACGAGGGAGAGATATGGAGTGACAGCCAGTGGGGTCGTTTTGCTGTGTTTTAGTGAGATTTTTGGGCTGTTTTGCAGCGTTTTTGATGAGATTTTGGGCTATTTTGCTGCAGTTTTTCTGGCGGTTTTGGTGTTGTTTTGCTACAGTTTTTTCAGCGGTTTTGATGAGTTTTGAGGGGCTGTTTTGCTGCAGTTTTGGAGGGTTGTCGATGCAGCAGGGGAGGAGTCGTTTGGTTAGTGAAAACACAGGGGTTTTCTGGTAGAGGGGAGAGAGGAAGCGGGGGATGACGGAGAGGAGAGGGTTGCGTCGGCGGTGCTGGTGCGGTGGCAGTGGAGAGAGGAGTAAGGGGAAAGAAAAGGAGGAAAAGGGGAGAGAGGTGGCATGGAGGGGGAAATGGAAGCCATGGTTGCTTTCCTTTTTTGAAGAGGGGAAAAATGAAGGGGTCTTAGGGGTTTAGGGGTATTGAAAATTAAAAATAGAAAAAGTAGTGAGATTTAATCTCAATCGTTAGATCAAAATATGATGAACGGCTAGGATTACATCACACAATTCCTAAATTTGATAATTAAAATAAAGCACCCCAATTTGACTTGATTTGGTTAAAGTTAACAAGAATGGGTTAAAACTGAAATGAATTGTAGAGGAGATTAACTAGAATCGAAATAAATGTAAATAAATTGGTTAGAATTAAAATGAATTTAATTGAAAGGCTATGAATTAAAAAAAAATTAGGATAAAATTTAATTATTATAATGCACACACAAATAAAATGCGGAATATTTTGAAATGTATTTTTATTTAACGAAAAGCTAAGATTATCCCGTATAAATATTCGAGCGTGCTAAGCTTGTAAAAAAAATGGATAAAGTAAAATATTATGCATTTAAAGATATATATATATATATATATATATATATATATATATATATATATATATATATATATTAATAATAATAATAATAATTAGTATGTAGATAATGAAATTAAATAATAATATAATAATGTTAAAATAACAAATATTATGATTATGGTTTAGCATTCTTTACTAAATAAAATAATAATAATAATAACTAATGATAATAATAATAATAACAGTATTTTAAAAGTTGATAAAATAATTAAAAAAAATATGTTAATATTTTGAAAACTCAAGAATTTTATAAAATGTTCGGTTGCTCAGATAAAATTGAAAATAAACTCAAAGTTTTAAAAATACTCATTTAATCAAATGACGATGTAAAATATGTTATGGGTCGGTCAAAATTGGGTATCAACAATACCTTCAAAGGGAAGTGTAGTTTTAGAGACATCAACCATTATAAATATCATTTAGGGAAATGTCAACATGCTTATATTTTTTATTAATCATCACTTAAAAACCTTTCTTTTATACCCTATTCATTATCATCTATCATGCAAGACTTGACTTGAAACATTGTGTGCTTAGTCATAAGTTGGAAAATTCATAAATTATATATGACATCCATGAACCTAAGGAAAACATGTTTATTAAAAACATGAAATACAGCCCACACTTCAACATTCAGCTCTACGTCATTGGGATCATCACTATTAAGTTAAAACACATGAAAATAGTTAGTAGAACATCATATGACGACATTGACGACATGTAACATAAAATATCATTAAATCATCATTAGAATGCATGAAATAATTAAGGAACTTCAAGAAAAAGTAAAAGCTTTAATGTAGGACTTTGTGGGTGAAAGGAGACCTGCAACCAACTCGCATACCTTTAGTGGAGCCTAGAAAATTGACTTTTTGTTATGGAAGAGACCCTTGAAACCGTAGCTTCCTTATCATGTTCTTGAAGAAGAAGAATTTTTCCGGAATTTTGAAAGTAGAAAAGTGAAGAAAAGGAATGAGAATCTAGGGCTTTATAGTCTAATTAGGGGCCTAAAGAGTCACCAAAATGACGTTGTTTAGGTTTAGGATTGGCAGAATGGACAAAATTGCGCTTCATTAAAATTGTCGTACACCATCCACGAAACCCTATTTATTGGTCGTAGATGGAACTACGAGTCATGGTTCTCATTGTCTTGTTTTCTTTTTCCTATCTCTAGAAATTGGTTAGAAACCATGAAATCCTTATCCACGGCCCTTCTTCAATCCACAAGTCATAGATAGCCTCGTGGAATCCTTCCATACTTAGAAAAAATTTCAATTTTCTAGGCTCCCATCTACGAAGGGTAATTACTGGTCATGCATGGGTTAATGGTCCATCTTGTTTATCATGGTTCTCCTTCAAGAAACTCCAAATTTTCTTCATGTCAGAGACTCTCGCCTATGACCCTGTCCACAGTTCATGTTTATAGCCATAAGTCACAGATGACTTCATTAAAATTTTCCATCTTTCTAAGGTTCCTATCCACACGCTTAGTCTACAACTCATGATTTGAACCATGGGCTATGGACTGACGTGTTAAGCATTTCAAGTCTAAAATTTTTGCACTTTCTAGGCTCCTAACTTGAGGATCATTACAATATCTCCCTTTTTGAAAACATTCATCCCCGAATGTACTTAAACGTAGGCTCTAAGGAGTTTAAACATAAGCTAATAACATAGCATGCATGCAAAAATACAATTTACACATCTTTTCATGAAATTTCAAACTCTATACTCAAAATATGTCTCAAAACAATATATTAACATAGTAATAGGTGTATGCATCATGCAAAATTTAAAATGCAAGAAATTGGAGGTTTTAGGAAAGAACATCATAATAACTTAAGCTTGAGTAGAGTGGAATAGATAGGGATAACACTTTATCATGTCCACTTTCACTTCCTATGTAGCAGCCTCAACTTGATGATTCCTCCAAAGAACTTTAACGGATGCAACTTCCTCATTCCTTTTCAACCAGTACTTCTTCATAACTCAATTTTTCTTCGATATTTATATCCTCCAAAGAAACTATGGAGTATGCATCAGCTATGAACTTCCTCGACATTGACATATTAAAGACCGGATGAATCAAATTTATTTCCATTGCTAATTCAAAATCATATGCCACCTTGTCGACGCTCCTCACCACCTTATAACGCCCTACATACCTAGGGCTTAACTTTCCCTTTTTTCCAAGCTTGATCACACATTTCATAGGAGACACCTTCAAATACACCAAGTCACGAATTTGGAAATCTAGATCCTTCCTCACAACAGAGTAGGACTTTTGCGAACGTTGAGCCATTTGAAACTTTTCCCTTATAAGCCACACTTTATCCATTGTATCCACGACTATGTCCGGCCCTAGAAATTCCATCTAAATAACTTCAAACAGCCCAATAGGTGATTTACACTATCTAACATACAATGCCTCAAATGGTGTCATCTCAATGCTTACATAGAAACTGTTATTGTAGGAAAATTAGATAAGAGGAAAATACTCATCCCAAATCCCTTTGAACTCCAACATACAAATTCTCCACATATCTTCCAACATTCAAATGGTCCTCTTGGCTTGCCCTCCGGTTTGGAGATGGAATGGGGTACTTAACTTCACTTTAGTACCAAGTTCCCTATAAAATGATTTCCAAAAATAAGAGTTACATTCAACACCACGACATGATATGATGGATTAGAGGATCCCATAGATCCTCACCAATTCTTGGATATACAAGTGAGAATAATCTTCGGCACTAAATCTCATTTTGATCGATAAGAAGTGAGCAGACTTGGTCATCCAATTTACTATCCCCCATATGGAATCAAAGTGCTTCTTGGTCTTGGGCAACCATACTATAAATTCCATATTCACTTCTTCCCGCTTCCAAGTTAAAATAGCAGTATCTTGAGCTAGTTCACTATCATGGCCCCGAGATAGAGTCTAGGAGTGACATGGCGAATGGGAATTTGAGAATTCCCAAACAAGCCTCAAAGTATCTATATTTACATCATCAATTCATAAGCATAAACCAATAGTAAACACATAGTTCTAAGGGATGGGAAAGTAGGAATCATGCTATGGGGATATTATAGGGAAAGGGATTGACATGGATTCACATAACTCATAGCACATAATGACTAAGGGGTGAGTAAATATGACTCACTTTATGGGGCAATTCAAGACTTAGGATCCTTCACTTCATAACAAAAAACATATCATAATACTCATAGTCAATCCACATAGCGATATACAATAGATAGCCATTTTCATAAACATAATCTCCGAATACAATACTTAGCATATAAACATAAAATATTCTACAAGATGTCCAACAATGCCTCTAGTCATAAGATAGGATATGGGCCAAGAAATGTCTCGAGCTTACCCACAAAGTAAATAACATAAACAAAAGCACCATAGGTAGAGGAATGGTTTTTTTTCCTTGGAAGATAGGACTCACCATAACAAGTGTCTCAATTCATGATGCTTGAAATGTCATGATGCTCATATACAATGAGGATGGATGATAACCGACAAATCAAATTCATGTGAGCTATTACATAAATTATTCCAATGTAGACCTCCCATCGATAAGAGAAGATTACTTTCCAAGAGTAATCTATGTCACACCTTACGACCCCATCTTTTCGGTGGATAGACACCTTCCTTATGACCTAGTCAGTTTAGAAGGATTTCCAATATCATATCATATAAAATCAATATATAACCATCACTTACGACCCAATCATTTCTATAATGGCTAACATATACCTATGCTAGCACATAGTTCAAGGAAAGGGACAGCACCCTTGGGGATAACCGTGATGCCCCCAATCATTTAGTGCTAAGTTAAACATCCCACGAGAATACGTATACATATATATACTTTCAAAAGAGGAAATAGTCATTTCAAATCATTTCAATACACATTTGAGCTTAAAATCCAAACACTCTTTAAAATCATTCATACTTGGGCTAAAAAGTCAAATAACAATTCAATCCATACTTTTCATGGATTGGAATAGCTCATTGACTTAACAATATGATGAAAGCACCCAATATGCTAAAAGAGCTAATAACAATAGACATTCATGTGAACACATTCTTGTCATAACCAAAATCTTATCAAAATTATATGCATAACATAATTAGGCTTAACCCACTTCATAATTTTCATAAAATCTAATGCTTATGAATTCATATGTTGTGAGTGATATGTGAATAGAAATGGGTAATATAGATTCAATCTAAAATCAACAATTTAATCTGAAAATCAATTAAACCCAAAAGTAAAATCTATATTCAAATCATAATGTTGATTACCCATTCTTAGATCAAACTTTAAAGGAACAATGCATATTAAAATATTCATAACAATCATGTAATTCAACATATTAGGGCTTGATTCAATAAAGCATAGCTCACACCTCAATTGAATTTAATAAACAATAATATTCAAAAGCCATATTTAAAGTAAGCAAAATTTTATGAAGTTCAAAAGAAAAGAGTGTGGATCTTCTTAGTTGAAAGGGACCAAAAATCAATCTCATATACCTTAGCTAATTAAGAAGATTCAAGAAGAAACTTGATGAAGAAAAGAGGTTTTTCCTTGATTTCCAATCTTAGTCTTCACAAGAGTTCTTGAGAGAGTTCTTAGGAGAGTTCAATATAATTCTAAGTGTAGGAATGAATTTAAATGAGAGAAATATAGTAAAGGTCATTTGAATGTCTTTAAGTAGCATAGTAAGTCACGTAAGAGCCCTAGGAGAAACCATAATTACGAAAATATCATTAATAAAATACGTAGAAAAATGTTGCTAGGGTCCTTATGGAGGGTATACGGCCCGTGATAAAGTATGTAGACGGTCCGTATACTTGTTCCGAGATCCAACACTTAGAATAATTTCCACTGAACAACGTCCACGATGGTAATTCCATACTTAGATAAATATAATATAGGAATCCATAGAGAAGGCTTCACACCCATATCAAGGCATATGAACCGCATGCCCTCTCCGTACAATTTCCCTTAGAAAAAATTCTTCACGGCAAAGGTCTGAGACGGTGATTCAATATTTAGAAAATTTTCACTCCGACTTCTGTACGGAAGGATCTCGCGGACTGTGAAGGACCATACGGTTCATGAGAGTGGCTGTATGAAATGACTTCGCTCAAAAGTGTTGATTTTAAAGGCCAAGACTACCATACGATCCACTACACGGACCGTGTGGGGTCCATGTGTGGTATGCCTTAGTCTCAAATTTTATCATCAAGGCAAACACTTCCCACACAAGGCAAAGGGCCACCTTAAGAAGCCTCCACATGGTTCATATAGCCTCACACAGACTGTGAAGGCTTCCATGATATCAGAGTACACCAGCTACCCATTACTTGGCGCACACAATCTCTTTGATATCTGAGTACACCATCTCCCTTATGAGAAAACATCTATCTTTCCTTCTTTCACTAAGGCTTTAAATTCAACTTAGGCAAGATCAAGGTGTTGCTTAGACTAACATCCTCAATCAAAGATGATTTGGACCCATGTGGAATCATCACACCACCACTTCTGGATTTATTTAACTTTACAACCAACTTATTCAACCTATCGACTTCCTTGGCCAACTCTCTTTTGCCAAAATCTTCTATGTGAGACACACTACCCATGGAGACTCTACAAAGGGCGTTGAATACCATATTGGCTTTGCCCGGGTTGTACTTCATACTCATGTCATAATCTTTGAGAAGTTCTAACCATCTTTATTTCCTTAAGTTGAGATCCTTTTGGGTTAACACATGTTGAAGGCTCTTTTGATTGATGAAGACATCTACATGAACCACATACAAATAATGATGCAAAATTTTCAAAGGAAACACCATGGTCGCAAGATCTAGATCATGTGTTGAGTAGTTCCTCTTATGTACCTTCAGTTTCCTTGTGGAATCAACAATCACCTTACCAAGTTACATCAACACACACCCCAACCCAATCCTTGATGAATTTCAATAGACAACAAAACCATCATATCCCTCTTGCAAGGTTAAGATTGGAGCCGGATTTAGTTATGTAATGATCCAACCTAGGGGCCTAGTACTCACATGGTGAATGAGATACCCAAAGGAAACTCACCCAAGCCATCTTAATATCTTAACAATTCATACACAGTGACATAAAGAGAAGATGTAAGACTTAGGGGAAATGGGGCTAAGGGCCATAAGTTTATATCATAATAAATTTAAAGAATGGGATACAACCATACACATGTCTAATAATACCTCTAACATAAACTTGGTGGGGGCTAAGACATGTTCAAACTCACTCTAAAATACAATCATAACAAAGAAATATACAACTGGAAACTAAAATATCCAAATACATCGACATGGAAAGGAAACTAAAATGGCATCCCCAAACTTGAGGACTCACCAACTTCCGTTGCGACACTCTAATGCTAGCCACGTGGAGGGTATCGCCATCCTACATGATTAAATCATATAGGTATAAAAATATGTATTAGTACTTTGAATGTACTGATATTAAGGTATGAAATGCAAGACATGGACACAATAATAAAATCATCCATGCTAAGTCTTGTATAAAATGATAGATTAACAAAGGCATTAGTGGTCACAATAAGTAAATACTATTTTGAACATAAGAGGAAACTTTTAAAAAGAACTTATTAGAATGCATAAATGAACATAGTCATGAATAAGAAAATCATATGTGGTTAAGTACATTTTCAATAGTAATATCTTTAGGTGAACAATGCATCACTTTCCATTAAAGACCTTTTTATTTTTAGAGAAACATTAAGTAAAAATCGAGATGAATTTACATGCTTGAATAAGCAATCAAATACCTTTAGGAGAAGTACCATTTGAACTTGTAGAACCATGAGTCATAGGAACTTCAATACACTTTTCGTAGTAATAAACATCTTTGGACATGAAAAGAGGGAACCATTATAAATAATCGTAAGAGGAAAACTTTGGGACATGGGGCGAACATGAACATATGTGAGATGCAAGCAACAATATATCATAAGGTTCATAAAGAAGATCCATAACACATAAAATAGAATATAAGCTCAATATGACATGCATAAGTATGCTTTGGTGAAAACTTGCAAAAAACATAATTTCTTTATATCATATGTATATGAGAGAAGACCATATCCGACATAGACCATGTGAGCTACTAAATGAAATTCAATGAACTCTTTTCATTGGGAAAAGGTCAATGCACTCCTTCCATTAGGAAAAGGCCAATTACTCATTCCATTTGGAGGAGAATACACTTGCCAAGGTATATATCCAAAAACTTTTGCCTTAAGGAACATTATAGATTATGTAGATCCACTAGCCTAAGCATAGCCTACAAGGACTCCTATGGTGGCATATAGTTAAGGAGACAAAGGATTGCTACTAGGATTTCCTTGTCGAATCCCACCACAATGCCTAACTTGATGCTAAATCATTCCCACGGAATACATTTGAAATTATATGTATAATCATAATCATCATAAACTTAAAAGCATAGTTTCAACGTCATATACATATAGGAGTAGCTCATCTTAACTTAAGATCCATACGTAGGGCTTGCCCAATTTTAAAAGGATTCATCTTTAACCTAACTTTGAGGGATTCAAAATATCATAACTTAACTTTCATAAACTTTTGTAACTCTATAATTGAATCCTTAACTTTTGAGATCATGTCTCCCCTTCATAACATTGATATGATGATTAGGTGGATTTCATGCATATGAACTTTAAATCATGCAACCCAAGAGGAAAATGCATCAACGCATTGAAAGTCATCAACTCAAACCAAGCATAGACAACCTACCACAATTATACATATCATCTTCCTTCGTATGACATAGAATATATGCAATCTTCCCATGAAATCATCAATTAAATCACGACCTATAGTAACATAACTCTCATAGCTTGATAAACATAAGATAGCTTAATAGGTGAAAACCATTTTACACTAAAAACATTCATATTCTTACATATCATGGATTGAGACTTCCCTTCTTTCTTAAGACATACTTTCACATAGTTTAGGTCCAAAAAATGGGGGTTCATGCTCAAAGACTCAAAATCGTGGAGTTCACATGTACATCATGCATACATAAAATTGAATATTATCATTTTGAACTATTCCAATCAACTCAACATGATCCTTATAAAACCCTAACTAGGACAAAAATGAATTTTAATGCAATATTCATAATACACAATCATAGAATACTAATATACTTGATATAGCTAGAAATGCATCATAAACTCCATGATTAAAGTGATTCCACAAAACTTCACAATATGCATAAACTTTGGAACCAAGAATAATAGAGAAACTTGGGCTTATGGATAGAAGAGCACCACAAATCAAACCCACGTACCTTGGAGAGCTATGGAAGAATCATGAACTTTGGTAAAGAAAATCCAAAACTCTAGCCTTGTCTTCAATGTAGAACCTTGGGGTCTTGGGAGAATTTAGGACGTAGGTTTTGAGAGAATGGTTTAGGAATGGGGGTAAATGGGAGTATAAAATTGATACAGGGCGTGCAAGAAGTTAAAACAATGTAGCTTTGGGTTTAGAATGTAAATAAATGATAAAAACACCCTTTTTAAAATTGGCCAGTCGATCCTACAAAAGACCGTTTACGAGTCATTGGTCAATCGATGTGCCATAGGTTCTTTCCATCTGATAACACATCTGAAATCCCAAAAACTGATCTTTCAAGATCTAAAGCCACGAGACCACCTTATGGGTCATACTCTCACCTATAGATCATGGTTGGACATGTAGGGTCCTTCCACACTTATCCCATTTTCTCATTTTCATGGACCTCAACTACGAAGGGATTCTACGGTCCATAACTCGACCTTTGAGTCGTGGTGTTAATTATAGACCACCTTCTAGAAACTCCAAATTTCCTTCATTTGGCACCTCTTTCTATGACCCTCTATATGGGTCGTAGAGCACTTAACAACCTATGAAAGCTTCTCGCACTATACTTCCAGACATTCAAAATTTCTTCCTAACCAAACACTCAATCTACAAGACCTTTATACGATTTGTGATCCATACAACGGCCCATACTTAGGTCTCATGGTTTCATTCTAGTAGCTTGCCTTGTCTTAACTTCAAACCTGCTAGGAGTTACAAGTCAATACTTCAAGGTTTGGAAACTCTTGTCATACCCATCCATCTACACAAATTTTGTTGTCTTCTGAGTCAACTTGGTTAATGGGAAAAAATGGAGGAGAAACCTTCCACAAACATTCTATAGTACTCTTCTAGGCCTAAGAAACTCTTAATATTTGTAGAAGTCAATGACCTTGGACAATTTCTCACTGCTTCCATCTTTATAGGATAAACCTTATAGCATCACGTGATACTATATGTCCAAGGAAAGATGCCTCACGTAGCAAAAACTAACACATGTCAAATTTTGCAAAAGGTCTTTGATCTTTCAAGATTTGTAACACAACTCTCAAGTGCTCCATATATTCTTTCTTGCTTTGGTAGTAGATTTTGATATCACCAATGAACACCACTACGAACATATTTAAGTAAGGCTTGAATACCCTATTTGTAGGATCCATGAATATAGTCAATGCATTAGTGAGACCAAAAGATATCACTATAAATTTAAAGTGAACGTCATAGTCTGAAATGTCGTCTTAGAAATATCACTTTCCCTCACCCTTAGTTGGTGGCACCCGGACCTCAAATATATTTTTGAGAAATGCATAGCCCCTTGTAATTTGTCAAACAAGTCATCTATTCTTTGGAGCGTATATTTGTTCTTAATGGTGACCATCTTTAATTATCGATAGTCTATGCACATGCGAAGTGACCTTTCCTTCTTCCTTACTAATAAAACTGGAGCACCCCATAGAGACTTACTTGGTCTAATGAAACCCTTCTCCAACAAATCCTTCAATTGCTCCTTTGATTCTTTCTACACCAGGGGAGCCATTATATCTGAAGGGATTGGGATAGATTGAGTATAGGTTAGGAGGTCTATGCTGAAATCTATTTTCTTTTCAAGAGGAACAACTAATAGCTCATACGGGAAAATGTCGAGAAACTTATTAACAATGGGAATCGACTCGAGAGAAGGAAATTTGGAAGTGAAATCTTTGATCTTTACTTGATGATATATGCATCCCTTTGAGATTATTTTTTGGGCTTTTTAGAAGGAAACAAACCGACCCCTACGTGAAGAATTTCTAACCTTCCACTCAAGAATGGGCTTATTAGAGAATTGGGTCTTGACTCTATGAGTCCTAGAATTGATAGAGGCATAGGAAACATGTAACTAAACCATCTCAAGTATAACACAAAAATCAACCATAGAGAGTTCTACCAAGTCATAAGGGACAACTTTATGCAAGCTGAAAATGGGGCGATTTCTATAAACTCTTCGTGCGTAAATGGACTCTCCTATGATAGTACATACTTTATAAGGTTCATGAAGAACTTTGGGACATGCATGGAATCTATTTTCATGAAACAGAGTTGTAAAGGAAAAATTAGCCCCGGGCCTAATAATGTACACGCATAAAAATTATAAGTTTTCAACGTATCGGTGATAACATATGGGACCTCTTTGACATCATGTCGGCCATGAGGAGCACAAAAATGATTGATCGTTGGGGAGCCTTACACTTTTCCACCTTCTCCCTGGATTCTTTCACCTCTACTCCTACAATATTTTGCATTATGTATAGGTTTCCCACACTTAAAACATGCATTCAACATAGCCAGGAACTCTCCCTTGTGGAGCCTTCTACATTTGGGGAAATTTGGGGTTTGAGGCTTTAGAGCTACCCCCTTATCCTTAATGGACTGGGGAGAAGGAGTGTTGGTAGACCCTTGCCCACGTTTGTTTTGGTCATTTCGGAATTCGTGACCACTATTCCTTTTGTAAGAATATCCTTGACCGTCAACCCGAGCCCTCTTGGACTTCCTTGCTCTCTCTCTTATCTTCTCCTCCTCAATTTTCTCGATGTATGTCATCAACCAGGAGATGGCCATCTCCACACAAGAATAGTTTTCTTGCACTTCTTTGACACAAAGTTTGATACACTAGAGATGAATTTGCTCATACGGGCTCTTGGAAACGCCACCATTGAAAGGGAATATTTGGAGAGTTTGGTGAACTTAAGAGAATACTCCCTCATGCTCCTGTACCCTTGTTTGAGGTTGATGAACTCCTGTACCTTGGCCTCCCTCTACTCTATCAAGAAGAACCGATCAAGAAAAATACCCTTGAACTCTTCTCATCCAATTGGACCCGCTCCATGTCCCCTCTCCTCCACTCATTCTTCATACCATATGTTGGCTACTTCTTTTAGTTTGTAGGACACCAACTCGGCCTTCTCGCCTAAGGGAATTACAATAAAAGCAACAATTCGGTAAGCCTCATCAATGAAGTTGATAGGATCCTCTTTTGCCTTAGAACCATGAAACTCTTGAGGATCATCCTCAAAAAAGTCTTTAACTCGTGTAGCCAAATTAGGCTTTTGGGGTGGAATTGAAATCTCCCAATCAAATTGATAAGCCAAAGCTTGGACTAGCATGGTGAACACAACCCTAAACTTCATATGAGACACTCCATCATTTTATTGTAGTGGAGGGGCTTATTTCTCGGGTGTGTTCCTTGGTTGTGGAGATCTTCTTTGCGGCATTAGCTAGAAAGAGCAAAGCGATCATCATTAGTTATAGGAGAACCGTAGATAACACTAAAGGCATTGCATGAATAAGAAGGAAGAGAAGTTTTTCCTAAATGCCTCATAGCCTTTGGTTTAAGATTTTGGCGCAATTTACATCCTTGAATGGGACTCTACTCGACGTAATATGCCTCATAGCCTAGGGCCTAGTATTCACATGGCGGATGAGACACCCATAGGAACCTCACCAACGCCATCTAAACATAACAAGCATTCATAGGCATAAAACTCATAAATTTTGTGGAAGAAAATGGGGTAGCATCTACCAGACATCATTTAGAATAAAACAATATTTTAATGCGTACATAACATTCATAAACATACCAACCACACCATGGATAAATGGGAAGTGCTATTGCTTGGTTTTCATCAAATAAAAAAGATTCAAAACATCAGCAACATAAAGAGTAAAAGCCTCCAAAAAACTGACATATACACCAAGTCCAAAATACATGGAAAGAATGGAAAATGGTAGAGTCCCGAACTAAGAGCTCACCATGATAAAATTAATCTTGAACGTTGAAAGAACTAGCCACGAGTTGGGGGAGGAGCACCTATCCGTATATCGTTAAATCATACAGGCAAAATATGCATTAGTAGTTTGGAATGTACTAAGTATGTGAGATGCAATAAAATTATAAAATTGTAATGCCATTATTTATAAGTAAACACTTACATGCATGGGATGGGGATGGTAACAATAACATGAGCTTAAACATGCACAAGGAATAATGTTCATTTTGATCAAGAACAATGCATAAATAGATCACATGAGATGGAACTGAGACATAGATCATAGACATTGTGGGAATGGACCATAAACGACATAAAAGACCATGTGAGCTACTACATGTGTAAGGCCCCACATGTTTGGAGGTGTAAAAAGGGGCCTAAAAAATGAAATCAGAAAATCATCCAAGTATCAATAAGCTTTATGAAAGGGAATACGGGTCATAAGTGTCTCCATAGGATGTAACTTATGCTTATGGAATGATGGCCAAGCTTGGTGAAAATACTAATTTTAGAAGTTCGATACGAGATATTAGATGACTCATAGATTGACTTGTGGGTCGTAGGATTAGGATTAGAGGAAAGTTCTATGGATTAAAAATTTTACCAGATGAAATCCCATTCTTACGACCCGTATGATGGACTACAGCCCGTAATCGAGCTCTCGTAATCCTATTTGGAAGAATTTTATAGGGGTAAATTTGACTTTTTCCTAGTATTATATGTTTATACTATGTTTTTTAAGCCTCAAATAAACCTTTTCCAACCTTATACAACCCTGAACAACTTCATTCCAGCCCTTTTTCAAAAATGATCTTACTCGAACATCAAGATTCTAAGTAGTAGCTCATTTGGTCTTATATGTTGGTTATGGTCCTTTTCTATCTATTTATGATATGTTATATGATTTGATGATTCCTCATGCATATTTTGACTAAAGTATTGAGCATTCATGACATATTGAGCTTATACCCATTGATTATGATTATGCATATTATTTAATTATGGCTTATGTTCTTTATTGAATTGCACCCCACATACTGAGTACATTTCAAGTACTAACGCATACTATTTGCCTACATGATCTAACCATGTAGGGACTAGAGCTCCAATCCATCCTCCTCCTCTAATGGCTAGACTATACGATTGAAGATCACTTTTGGTGAATCCTCCGCATTCGGGAACAATAGTTATTTACTTTCTTGCTTATTTAATACTTGCGTAATTATAGACTTTTATCTTTTTAAGGTGAGCCCTGGAGATGTCGTTTCCCCCGTTCTATTTGTATTAGAGGTGTTGTTTGATATTTGGATATGTATGTTGTGAGCTCGACTCTTATTATATTTATGTATTATTGAAGACTTTCTTATAGTCCTTTATTCCCTTTTATGTATTGGATGCTTGTTGTATTGTTGAGATGGAAGTTCTCTATGTCCCTAATTTTCCCCATACCATTAGTCATACATACCTACCCCTTAGACTTTATTTACTTTATGATACATGCCAATCTTGTTCCCTAAAAAATCCCCATAGCATGAGTCCAAAGTCCTGCTTCCCCAAGAATTGTGTGTTATTTGTTTTAATTTTGCTTCCGCAACCAAGGATGTGCTATGTATGCTTGAGATGCTTGTTTGGAGTTCCTTCGAGTTCTCCATTTGTCGTGTTGCACCTAGGCCCTAGGATTGGGTCATGACAAAGCATGGTATTTGAGCACTAGTTTTATAAATGGTCCTCCAAAATCAAACAAACCGTGTTAAGTAGAGTTTTATTCATGGTTGTGACGTGCACCACAACTATTAATAGAAGGATATGAGGCATTTTAGGAATGATTCACTTCTTCATATTCTCTTTCATGCTTTAGACTTAAGTTCAGGATTCCCTTATTCAACTAGGTGGTCTTTTGATGTTCAAGATTATGCCTCAAAGACGAGTGGCTCAATGAGCTCCTACTTATGAGGGTGAACCAGCCCCTTTGGCTCCACAAGTTCCCCAAGAGAAAAAGGGGTCATTCATGCTGAGTACTGAAATATGGGGACGTTATTGGCAAGGGTCATGACCAACCAAGCTCCTCATGCTCTTACCCCTGCCTCAAGGGTAAAAGATTTCACAAGGATGAATCCTCTAGAGTTCAATGGCTCTAATGTTGAAGAAGATCCTCAAGAATTCATCAATGAGGTGTACAAAGTTCTTAATATTATGGGGGATTGCTCAGTGGAGAAAGCAAAACTAGCGGCCTATCAACTAAAGGGCCTTGCTCAATTGTGGTTTGTTCAATTGAAGGGTGAGAGAGGGTATGGATAGCCTATCTCTTGGGAAGAATTCAAGGCCACCTTTCTCAACCATTTCTTTCCCATGGAGCTAAGGGTGGCTAAGATGATAGAGATTAGGAACTTTACGCAAGGTTCAATGAGTGTTTAATGTGCAGCCAAAATACAACACTTTCGATGCTTAAGAATTGGAATTTTGTGTGTTCTCAATATGATGTTAGTTGGTTTTATGTGTTTTTTTGTTTATATTAACAGGATTACAGGTTGGCCTTGATTTTTGCAAAAAGTGCAGAAGTTTCTAATTTTTATTATTATACGAGACCCTATACGGGCCATAGATCATTCTACGAGTCATAAGGTGGTTTCATGAACAATTCCAATGAGGGGTTGTTTTCTAAAGTTTATTCTACGAACATGCAGATGAGCTATAGAAGGTTTTACGTGTCATAGAAGATGGTTCATGCCCTAAGGATCAGAGATTGGGACTTTCTGAAGTTCATCAGACAAAACCCCTTTTATGGGTCATAAACAACTATACGATTCATAGAGAGGTATCGTATAGTTGAAATCCAAAATTCCAGTAGGGGAATACGATACCTCGATTATGGGTGGTGGAATGCAATATGGCCCGTAAACCCCTTTCATAGGGGGTGATCACTAGTTCTCCTATTTTGTTTAGGACTTGTATTTTACTTATTACAAATAGGTTTTTAGGTTATTTTTCAAAAGTTTTCTCTTATTACTCAGTGAACTCAGTAATTATAGGGAGAAAATTATGGGATCATATTTGAGAGTCTTTGAGTATACTTGTGTTTGAATTTCATCTTTAAGCTTGTGATTCTTATGGAAGTTGGATTTTCTTGTTCTTAATTATATTGTGTAAGTATTCAATTATGTTTTCTCAATCCATAATTCTTGTATCTAAACAAAGCATGAGTCGTTGAATCAACAACTAGGGTTGTGGGAACCATGAAGAACTAACAAAGTAAAACCAGATAATTCATAATTCTTGCAACGTGTATATGCATGTATAATTAACTCTCATCATTTTGCATTTTTCTAATAGTGGTCAACATTAGAACCCATCTAGTGTTACTGACTGAACCAAGGTATTAATGAATATGAAAAGAGATTAATTTATAGGATTCTATTGATATGTTCTCGTCCAATTAACCAAACGGTGCTAAGGGGAGGTTATATAGGGACTAATAGGTAAGGTTTAGTAATGCAAACTATGGAGATGGGCCAAGTGACAGTGGAATTCACCTTTCACCTTTGACCAAAGGGCTTGGTGAACATAACTTACTGCCTTACATGCTACACACTAGAAAAAGATTAGGTGATCCTGTAATACAGAGTTGGGGAATCATAGGGAACACAATACCCTAGTTTCTCTCCATATTGACTTCTCTCTTGTGTTAGTTTATTTATATTTTCATTCATTATTGCAAGAACCCCCCCCCCCCTCCTTCTAGGAAGTAAGTCCGTTAACTATTCGAATTGTTATGATTAAATTCTATTGAGTCTATGTATTGCTTGTGGGTTTGATCCTAACCTTTGTTAGGTTCTATTTCTTGACAACAACTGCTTTATCCTCTAAAAAGGAGGTTTAACTTGGCTGAGAGAAATATTATGGTGCCGTTGCCGGGGAATATGGCTAGACTTAGTTAATTCATAAGTAATTTGGGTATTAATCCTTAGTTTCCTTATTTCACCTTTGTTTGTTGTTTTTGTTCTTTTTTTCAGGGTGTAAGTGTAGTATATGCCTATTCCTAGAGTAAAGGCAATCCCTTAACTTCATTTGACCAGGAGATCCACAGAACATTGAGAAAAATTGCACAAGACAATGCCAACAACGCGGTTAATGTGTCTCTGAACAGGAATAAGAATTAGGATACTGAGAATGAGAACCCACCTCCCCTGGAGGACATTGCTCCACAACCTCTAGATTTCAATGCCATTGCTTACTAGTGGAATCAATATAACACAAAGTTCACAGTCTCGAGTGGGGTACTTTAGATGCTAAAGAACTATGGGCTATTTATAGGCTTACCATCGGAGGATCCTCATAGCCACCTACACCATGTGACATTCATCTGCAAAAGTGTAATGGGAACAGATAATCTATTTATGAATGTTGTGGGATATCATGTCGTCCCATGTCTCTTACAGGAAATGCAACATTATGGCTATCTGAGCTCCCGCGGAGTTCAATCACTAGTTGGGAGGATTCACAAAAGGCCCTTTTGGAGAGGTACTTCCCTAGATCAAAGAAGCTCAAGTTGAAAAAGCAGATCAATAAATTTGAGCAACTTCCTTGTGATTCGATCAGTACTACTTGGGAGCAGTTCAACAAATGTTTGAGGAGCGTCCCTAACCACAAGATAGTTGATGATGCCTTAATGGAGATTTACTACTATGCCCTTGATGAGAACAGTCAGGCTTGTGTTGAAACTATCATGGGGGCACGTTCTTGATCAACTAGTTGCACGGATCGCAGACCGAATGGAAAGCGTTATCAGGACTAATAGTGTATGGGAGTATATAGATAGAGTATATACCCAAATTTCATGCACTGTCACACCGAAGCAAGCACAGGTCAATGACGAAATCATGCAATAGCTTGCCCTGATTCGCACAGGTATAGAGGTGATGATGAAGCAGCACCAAAAGCGAGTGAATGCAGTGGTTAATCAACCTCCAAGTGTACCCATGTTTGATGAGCCATATTATGATGAGGCCACATGTTTTGTTTCTGATCAGACGGAGGGGGGGCAGGTTCGGACCAACGCCCTAGGGTCTAATCAGGACTATTGGCGCCAAGGTCAAGGAAACCAAGGTAAGAACTTTAATAGAGATTGAGCTTATAGGGACAACTCTAGAGGTTACTATCATAGAAAGAGAGGTCCAGCGAGAGAAGCAGATTGGGGTCGCAGAGAAGGCATTAGAAATGTTTCTTATGTGCCACCACATAATCGTGACACAAGTGCAGGTAGTTCAAAAATTGAGGAGATGTTTGATCTCCTGTTGAAGAAAGTTGAGACACAGGATGAGACTATAAGGGGCATGAAATCAGAGGATTTCAAGTATAAATCAGAAAATAGAGTCCCACTCAGTGGCTATCAAAAATCTTGAACAACAGTTTGGTCAAGTGTCGACTTAACTTAATAAGCATTAAAGGGGTACATTTCCTAGTAACACAGTTCAGAATCCAAAAAATGAAGGGTAGTGTCTGGCGGTTACTACTCGAGGTGGCAAGAGCACCATTGATCCTCCCATGCCAGTTGATGAGGAAGATATCCGAGAGGAGATGGATGTTTCCAAGGATGCAAAGATAGGAGATGATCTTGGCAAGGATGGGGTGAGTGAAGTCGGTAATGCGCCATAGAAGTTGAAGCCCATTCCTAGGCCTCCTCCTTTTTTCCCTCAAAGAATCCAAAAGAGGGAGGAGGAAGGCAAATTCAAACACTTTCTCTCCATGTTGAAACAACTCTCTATCAACATCCCCCTTAAAGAGGCATTGGAGAAGATGTTAGGGTATGTTAGGTACATGAAAGACTCAGTCATAAAAAGTGCACTGTTAGTCAAGAGATCTCCCAAGAGCTTCAACATTGCGTGCTATTGCTATGAGGTCCTTGGTTCAGAAGAGAGAAGATCCAGGTGCTTTCAACATACCTTACACCATTGGAGATGTGGGGTTCGCAAGGGAACTATGTGATCTAGGTGCCAGCATTAACCTGATGTGCCTTGCGATCTACAAGAAGCTTGGATAGGGAGCCCCTACTCTAATTAGCATGCGGTTGTTAATGGCGGATCGCATAGGGAAGAAGCCTATCGGGATACTTTATTATGTGCTTGTCAAAGTTGAAAAGTTCATTTTCCCCCAGACTTTATGATCCTAGATTGCTAAGTTGACTTCGACGTCCCAATCATCTTGGGAAGACTGTTCCTAGTCATTGGACGAGCACTAGTGGATATGGAACCTGTTCAACTCAGGTTTAGATTGAATAACAAAGGGGCCGTCTTCAATATCTTTTAGTCAATGAAGCATCCAGATGATTTGAAAAGTGATGTCTGGGCAACTGGTGAAGTCTAAGTAACCAATTTACCAAGTTGTGTCATGACAATAAATGAGGCACTCCTTGGGAGGCAACTTAAGGTAGACACAGGCGCCCAGGTATGTTTTTTTGACCCTTATATGTTTTATTTGAATTTGATTTTGTGCATCAAAGACAATGCACATCTTTTTTGATGGGGTGTAGGTAGTTATAGGCCTCATTAAATTCTGAGTAGCTTGGGTCCATAACTACCCAATATTTTATCCCGGGGTTTTCTTTCATGTGTTCTTTTTGTGCGTGGATATTTAATTTCTGTTGAACCGGCATGTTTAGGATGTTTAAATAGTATTTGTAGCATATAGTACCAATACTTGTGGCATAAAGCATGTTTGTTATGTTTTGTTTGAAAAATGACACACACCAAAAATTTATTTTAATTAGTAGTTAGATAAAAACCAAGCATGTTTAGGTGTGTGACATTATTTGTTCAAATAAGTGAGGATAAATTGAGATAAGAAGCATGATCTGAGAGTCTTTTGTTGATGATATATGCATTGTGATATAAGTATGAGCTTAATTTTCTAGATTCATGCATGTTGTTCTCATTCAGGACTTTCCCTATTACTACAAGTTAGATTGTAGATTAATTGGATTAGAACGGGATCGTAGGCCATTGGTCTTAATTGCCCACTTAGCCTAAATTGACCAACCAAAACTATGATATATCCCTTGTTCCTAATGTTTGAACCTAACATGTCATAAAGCCTAGGTTGAGGGTGGCTACCAAAAGTGGCCCTCGTTCTGAGGACAGATATTGTTGGAAGATCCTAAAATCGGCCCTGGTCCTTTCTTGAAAATTTTGCACCTTGACTGAGTCGTAAAGCCTAGGTTGAGGGTGGCTACAAAAAGTGTCCCTCGTTCTGAGGATGGATATTGTGCACTTCAACACAGGTTAAAAGCCTAAGTTGAGGGTGGCTGGTGAAAGGGTGAAACACAAAAATGAGGGGGTGAATTAGTTATATAGAGAAATCATGTAATGGGTGCAATAAAAATAAGTGATCCCTTAGTTGTGAGCTAAAAAGAAAAACAAAATGTAGAAATAAGGAAGAAAGCTAAAATAAAATGAAAAGAAAGTACCAAGAAAAGCTTGAAAATAGGAAAAAGAGAGAATAAGCTTGTCATAGTTGTATTGTCATATGCACCAATTTGTATTGGTTTGCTAGATAACTATCTGATCCTATTTTGAAAAGTAGGTATGAATAACTGAGTTTGAGATCTATGTGATGTATGTCATGGGGTTGAGGTCTGTGTATTCCTGTATTATCTATATAGATTGAGTCTGTCACTTGAGGACAAGCAACAATTTTAATTCTAGGGTGTCGATGTGCTGCCAAAATACAACATTTTAGATGCTTAAATCTTAGAATTTTATGTGTTCTTAATGTGATGTTAGTTGGATTTATGTGTTTTTGTGTTTATATTTACAAGATTATGAGTTGGCCCTGATTTTGGGGAAAAGTGCAGAAGTTACTAATTTTTGCTGTTGTATGAGACCCTTTACGGGTCTTAAAATATTCTAAAAGTCGTAGGGTGGTTTCGTGAACAATTCCAGTGAGGGGTTATTTTTTAAAGATTATGTTGCGAACATGCAGACAAGCCTTAAAAGGTTTTACGAGTCATAAAAGATGGTTCATGCCATGAAGGTTAGAGATTGGGACTTTCTGAAGTTCATCAGGCGAATACCCCTTTATAGGTCAGGTACACCTTTACGAGTCGTAGAGATGTGTCGTAGAGTTGAAGTTCAAAACACCAGCAGCAGAGTATAAAACACGAATTATAGGCCGTGGAATGCAATACGACCCGTAAACCCCTTTCGTATGGCGTGCTGATCAGTTCACCTATTTTGTTTAGGATTTGTATTTTACTTATTATAAATAGGTTTTTTAGGTTATTTTTCAGAAATTTTTCACTAGTACTTAGAGAACACAATAATTAGGGGGAGAAAATTATGAGATCATATTGGCGAGTTTTTGAGAACACTTCTGTTTGAATTTCATCTTTAAGCTTGTGATTCTTATTGAAGTTGGTTTTTCTTGCTCTAAATTCTATTGTGTTAGTGTTCAATTATGTTTTCTCAATCCATAATTATTGCATCCACACAAAGCATGAGTAGCTAAATCCACAACTAGAGTTATAGGTACCATGGAATACTAACAAAGTAAAAAAAAATTCATAATTCTAGAAAGGCGTATATGCATGTATTACTTAACTCCTTTCATTTTTACATTTTTCTGATGGATGCCAACATTAGAACTCATCTGGTATTACTGACTCGACCAAGGTAGTAAGGAATAGGAAAAGAGATTAATTAACAGGATTTGAATGATGTGTTCTCGTCTAATCAACAAAACTGGGCAAAGAGGAGGTTGTACAGGGACTAATACCTAAGGGTTAGTAATGCACACTATGGAGATGGGCCAAGTTGCATAGTGAAATTCACCTCTCACCTTGACCAACGGTCTTGGTGAACATAACGTACGTCCTGCATGCTATACACTGGAAAAGAATTAGGTTATCCGGTGATAGTGAGTTAGGGAATCATAGAGAACACAACACCGTAGTTTCTCTCCATATTGACTTCTCTCTTCTATTAGTGAGTTTAGTTATATTTTTCATCAAGTATTGCAAGAACCCCTCTCCCTTCGGGGAAGTAAGTCAGTTAACCATTCAAATTGCGATCATTGAATTCTCTTGAGTCTACGTATTCCCTATGGGTTAGACCCTAAACTTTGTTAGGTTCTATTTCTTGACATCGGTCGCTTTATCCTCTAAAAATGAGGTGTAACTTGGGCGACATCACTGTTAAGGAGTATTCCCTAAACTCAACATCCTCTCAAAGTATGCTCCTCACTTGGTCGACGACCTTAGGTCAAGGATGCACAAGTTTGTGTCCGAAGTGTCTTGACTAGATCAATGAAGAACGTCGCACCACAACACTTATAGAAGATATGGACTTTTCTTGGCTCATGACTTATGGATAACACTTGAGGGGGAAAAGCTTAGACAGAAAAGGAGTGGAGAGTCAAAAAGGGCTTGTTATGATGGTGGCTTCAAGGTATAAAGGGTTGTCGTTACCAACAAGGCCATCATTTCCAAGGCCAAGGGTCCTCCAATGTTTGAGGTCAAAGATTTTCTAATGATAAGGTGCTCGACCCTAGAGTTCAAGGTGGTAATGGTGTTAAAATCATTCCAAGGTGTGTAAAGTGTGGTGAAAATCATGGTGGTAGGTGTTACAAGGACATGAGTGCTAAATTTGCATACAAGATCGTGAATTGCCTAAAAAAAAGGTAGAGATGGATGGCCTGAAGAACAAGGCGCTCACGGTAACTGATGGGCCCAAGGTGGCTAACAAGGAGGTGCTCCACGTCACAATCGCTTTTATGCACTTCAAGGGTAGATAAGGTGCTTGTACCGGTATGTTAAAGATCTACAATCTTGATGTATATGCCTTATTAGATCGGGGTGCCACTCTCTCATTCAATACTTCTTTTGTTGCTAATAGACTTAAATTGTATCCCGAGTTGTTGTGTGAGCCCATTAAAGTGTCTACCCCCGTTGGTGAGTCTATTATTTCTAAAAGAGTCTATAAGGGTTGTCCCATGTCTATATTACATAAAGTCTTTCCTTGTGATTTTATTGAACTTGACATAGTATATTTTGATATTATTCTCGGGATGGATTAGTTACATGCATGTCATACCTCTATTGATTGTCGTTCTCTCAAAGTTAAGTTCCAATTTCCTAATAAGCCCATCCTTGAGTGGGTAGATGATGATTTTGTGGTTCAGGTTAGTTTCATCTCTTGTCTTAATACTTGAGAATTGATTGCTAAGGGTTGCATATACAATCTTCTAAGGGTTAGGGATGTTTAGTCTAATATCCCTCCTATTGAGTCGGTTTTGGTTGTTTATGAGTTTCTTTATGTCTTTCCCGATGAACTTGCCATTGTCTCTCTTGAAAGAGAGATAGATATCGATATAGACCTTCTCTCCGATACCTAGCTTATTTCTATATCCCCTTACCGTATGGCCCCGATGGAGTTGAAGGAGTTAAAGGGCCAATTAATTGATTTTTTGGAGAAGGGTTTCATAAGGCCAAGCAAGTTACCTTAGGGTGCACCGGTGTTATTTGTAAGGAAGAAAGATGTTCATCAACTATCGACAACTCAATAAGGTCATTGTGAAGAACACGTATCCCTTGCCAAGGATAGATAACCTATTGAACTAACTACTAGGGAGAGTTTGTAATGCCTCTATATGCCAAGGAAGAGTCTTGATTTCATTCCAAATAATATGAAATCGAGTAGCCTTACATACCTCACTATATGACCTTGTTGTTACCTCGAAGTAACTTCCTTTTCCCCCAAATATTTATCTACAATAGAGTAGGTGATAAAACTAGTATTAGCAGCTAATAAACATGTCTTGGCAGTCCAATCTCATAAAAAATAACACTCGGACAGCAAGCTTGTAATTATCAACCCAAGAGTATTCTTTCAACTTTTTACCTTCTAATCGTATTTTCTAATACACATTCTCATAAACATATTATATCTAGATTGTTTTAGTCCCATAAAAGGCTTACAATAGCTTACAAAGTTCAACAGATAACAACTCCACACAACACACAAGTAGGCAGCATAACATTATGTCCTTTCGCTACATTTCAACGTCAACAATCCCAAACCTGTTCCAACATCAACCAAATTGTTCCCAACATAATTACACATAAAAGTAGTCCTAAAAAAATCCAAAAATAGTTCCAAAGTATATGGAGGATGTGACACAACAATTTCTAATTACCATCCCACAAGTTCCTAATAAGAGCACAATTAAGATAGCATACAAGAACTCATCTTTAAGGAAAACAGAAATGGTGCAGCAACCTTGTTACATCAGTACTGAACTAAACCTTATTAAAAACATCAACCTGCCTTTATAATCCATCTAACCCAGAAGAAAAACGCCTCTTAATTAACAAGAAAAGTGTAAAGCAATTTTTAGAACACACATTGTCCCAGATTCCACAACAAGTGTAAGCAGCTTATTTCTCTTATTGTTCATGGAAAACCATATTAAATACACAAGTATCTTTACTTACCCTAACCTTCAAAGTTGAGAGATTCTTTAGGAACCCTGTTGTGAGGGCTGCTTTGTATGAGTTGAAAGAGAGAAAAGAGGAACTTAAAAAGTAAGATTTTTTCCAAGTTTAAATGACTTAAAGGAGATGCCTTTAATTTCTTTTAAAGAGACACTCTTGCCTGACCTTATTTTGTATTTTTAGCCTTATTTTATCAAGTGGGTAATGTGCCTATTCCTCCCTTTCACTTGGGCCTTATTGGGTTCCAACGTGATGGGTCTTGGCTGCCCACTTTTCTATTTTCCCTTCACGTAGTTTGGGCCCAAATCGTCAAGTGGATCAAGAATGTAGTTGGGAGCTTTTTCCATTCATCTGGGCTGAAAATATTATTTCTTTATAATGCTAATATATGGGATAAAATTACACCCTTAACTTGGGATTTATTCATTATCGGACTTGGACAGATTCGGTGTTAGGCCTCATCTCTGTCTACCTAGCTTATTTAAGCTAAGCATGTAGGTGACTCACTTGCTAGCTTTCTAAGTCCCACAAGCACCTAACTTTTTTCTCTTTGTTTGAAGACGTGATCTCCTCAAATTGACTTACAACTCATATACACTAACTCATCTTAAGCGTTAGACATAAATATAGCCCTCCAGTCTAAAAGTTTGACACTTCTAAATTGTTGCTCCTTCTACCAAATCATATCATGTTCTATATGCCTAAGACTAATACACATAAGATGTGGGTTGTTACATCCTCCCCCCTTAGGAACATTCATCCTCGAATGTTAGCGTAACTAGATAGCTTAAACAAGTTCAAACCTTCATTTAACAAACTTTTGACAACATAATAAGCATTCAAGCACACGTACCAAGTAATGCCTCAATTCTGTACTTTTGACTTCCTCTTTATCTTTAAATAAATAAGGGTATTTATATCTTATCATTTCCTTTACATCCCACGTTATCTCTTTTATTTGTTGGTTCCTCCAAAGTACCTTTACCGAAGTTTTTTTTTATTTCTTAACTTCGTAACTTGACAATTTAGAATAGCAATAAGCACCTCTTCATAGGTGAGATCTTCTGTAACCTACACATCTTCAACCAGAGTGATGCGAGATGGGTCACCTATGCATTTTCGAAGCATTGAGACATGAAACATTGGGTGAACCATTGAAATTTCCTAAGGTAGCTCTAATTTGTATGCAACTTGTCCAAACCTTTTAATAATCTTATATAGCCCTATGTAATGTGGGCTCAGTTATCCCTTCTTATTTAATCTCATAACACCTTTCATTGGGGACACCATTAAGAATACCCAATCTCCTACTGAGAATTGTAGTTCTCTCCTCCTAGCATCTGCATATGATTTGTCATGACTTTTGGTTGTTTCTAGCCACTGTTTTATTTCCTTGACTTTTTCCGTGGCTTTTGGGACTAGATCTAGCCCAAGCAAGGTGGTTTCACCCACTTCAATTCATCCGATTAGCGACCTATATTTCCTTCCATACACAGCTTCATAAGGTGCCATCTTGATGCTTGAATGGTAGATATTATTGTAGACAAATTCAATAAGTGGTAAATGGTCTACCCAACTACCCTTGAAATCCAATGCACAATCCAGCAACATATCTTTAAGTGTTAGAATGGTGTGTTCTGTCTGACAGTCTATTTGAGGGTGAAAAACATTACTCAAATTCACTTGTGTTCCTAAACTACTTTGGAAGGACTTCCAAAACTTTGCAGTGAATTGAGATCCCCAATTAGATATAATGGACATTGAAACCCTATGCAGCCTGACTATCTCTTTGAGGTATAACTTTGCATACTCTTCAACTATATAATCACTCTTAACTAGCAAGAATAAGTGTGCTGACTTTGTGAGTCTATCAACTATTACCCATATAGAGTCAAACATCTGAAAGGAGCGAGGTAGCCTGGTAACATAATCCATATTGATCATATCCCCGTTCCACGTTGGAAGCTCTATATATTGCATATAACCTACCGGCTTTTGGTGCTCTACTTAGACTTGTAAGCAATTCGTACATTGAGCCACAAATTCTGCAAGGTCTTTTTTCATGCCTCCCCACCAAAACATTCCTTTCAGGTCATGATACATCTTAGTTGACCCTGAATGGATGGAATATCTTGAATGATGGTTTTCTTCCATTATCTTCCTTCGTAGTCCATTAATATCGGGCACACATAATCTATTTTTGCAATAAAGTACTCTATTTTGTGTAAGTTTAACGCCCTTCATCGTACCCTAACTCACCTTTTCCTTAAGTCGTCGTAGAGCAGGATCCCTGAACTACTTTTCTTTCACCTCCATTACTAATGAAGACTCTGCAGCATTATGCACAACAACCCCTTCCTTTGGAGTTTCAAGAAGGCGAACTCCCAAACTGGCTAGTTAACATAGGTCCTAGCCAGTCCTTGACTTACCACGGTCTGATCACCAATATTTATGATTGCTTTACGACTCAGAGCATCGGCTACAACATTTTCTTTCCCTGGATAGTATAGTATATCAACGTCGTAATCCTTTATTAGCTCTAGCCCTCTCCGCTGTCTTAAATTTAGGTCTTTCTATTTAAAAATGTATTGCAGGCTCTTATGATCAGTATATATATCAACGTGAACCCCATACAAATAGTGGCGCCATATTTTCAAAGCAAACACAACTGTTGCTAGCTCAATTTCATGTGTTGCGTAGTTTTTCTCAAGCGATCGTAGTTGTCTCGAGGCATATGCGATTACCCTACCATGTTGTGTCAGTGCACACCCTAAACCAACTCCTGAAGCATCAAAATATATCGCATGCCCCTATGTGCCTTTTGGAAGCACTAGCAAGGGTACAGAAGTTAGTCTGCTTTTGTTGTGTCAGTACACACCCTAAACCAACTCCTGAAGCATCACAATACACTGCATACCCCTATGTGCCTTTTGGAAGCACTAGCAGGGGTACAGAAGTCAGCCTTCTTTTCGACGCTTGGAAGATTCTTTCATATGTATCATTCCATAGAACTTGGTCGCCTTATGTATCATCTTTGTTAGAGATGTAGAAATAGAAGAAAAACCTTCAACATACCTACTGTAATAACCTGTCAACCCTAGGAAGCTTCGAACTTCCCTGGGTGTTGTTGTCCTTGGGCAATTTTTCATGGCCTCTATTTTTTGTTAATCAACCTTTATTCCTTCATCGGACACCATATGACCCAAGAACGCCACTAATTTTAACCGAAATTCACATTTAGAAAAGTTGGCACATAACTGCCAATCATGAAGAACTTGTAATACTTATCGTAAATGATTTGCATGGTCCTCTTCTGATCTTAAATATACCAAAAAATCATGTATAAATACTATCACGAATACATTCAAGAATGGCTTGGATACCCTGTTCATTAAATCCACAAAGACTGCTGGTGCATATGTTAGCCTAAGTGACATAACAAGAAATTCAAAGTGACCAGAGTATGTCCAGAAAGCTGTCGTGGGTATATCTTTCTCCGTCACCCTCACTTGGTGATAACCTGGCCTCAAATCAATTTTATAAGCATTTGGCACCCTATAACTGATCAAATAAATCATCAATCTTTGGGAAGGGATATTTGTTCTTAATTTTCACCCCATTCAATTATTTGTAATTGATAAACATTCTCAAGATGTTATCATTTTACGTACAAATTATATTGGTGCGCCCTAAGGGGATACACTAGGCCTAATAAAACTCTTCTCCAATAAGTCTTTTAACTTCTCCTTTAATTTAGGCAATTCTGCCTGGGCCATTCTATATGGAGGGATAGAAATAGGTTGAATGCTTGGAAGTAAGTTAATACCAAAATCTACTTCTTGTTCTAGAGGTAAACCTAGAGCTATTCAAGGAACACATCAACAAATTCATTCACTATTGGGACAGATTGAAGAGTTGGTGATTCCAGCTTCACATCCTTCACTCTAACTAGATGACATATGTATCCCTTGGATATCATATTTCTTGACTTAAATAAGAGATAAACTTACCCTTTGGTGTCCCAACATTTCCTTCCCATTCAAGAACTGCCTCATTTGGAAAGTGGAAGAAAACTCTCTTAGTTCGGCAATTAATGGTGGCATGGCAAGAAGCTAACTAACCCATACCCAATATAACATCAAATTCCACCATTTCTAGCTCAATAAGGTCAGCTAATGTGTCATGGTCACAAACAGTTACTACACAGTTATAATAGACTCTTCTAGCTATAATAGATTCACCAATTGTTTTAGACACTTCAAATGGTTTGTTCAATAATTTAGGTGTTCTCTTAAGAGATTCTGGACTCCACTAAAGCTAGTTGCCTCTCTAACACCTTTACCACGACCTGTAGGTGCTTGTTGACCCCTACCTAATGGAGGAACTGATGATGATGATACAATAGATGACCTAGTAGGTTGTGCCATATTATCCATGAGTCTTCTCGGGCAATCTCTCATCATATTCCCTAGCGCACCACACCAATGCAAGAAGTCCCAACTCGACATGTACCTAAATGACTCCTCCCACATTGTTTGTAAGGCTGCCTAGGAGGCATTTGTTGTCTTGCTGAATATCCTGTTGTCTGTGCACCTTGGCCTTTACTTCTTTGACCAAACTGATTACCTCTAGACCCTTGATGTTGTGGTAGAGCACTAGTTGCAGAGTAGGAGGATGATGGCCTAGGCGGTCTATTAGAAAACCGAGGCCTAAACTTACCTTGGGATGGCGTAAACTCCCCTGTAGATCTGACTCACTTGGATTGTCCCCTTTCTAACTCTTGTGTCCTTCTTTGCCTTTGATCCTATAGTTTTTGTACAAAAGCTTGCATCCTCGCTATATCCATGTTTTTATTCAAAGAAGCAATGGTACAGTCTTTGACCAAATACGAATCCAACCTATCCACATTCCGATGAACTCTATCTACCATAGTAGAAACTATATTAGGAGCATACTTGGCCAGGGAATCAAATTTAAGGATATACTCCCTCACGTTCATATTCCCTTGGTGGAGATTCAGGAACTGATCTGCACAAGCCTCTCAGATCTCTAATTGCAAGTAATGGTCAAGAAATGCCTCTTTGAACTCTTTCTAGGTAGTTGGAGGTTCCTCTATACCCTTAGATTGCTTCCAAGATTCATACCACAATATAGCCACACACTTAAATTTATATGTTGCTAGCTCAACAGCCTCTATACCACTCACATGCATAATATCCAAAGTGGGTTGGATCTGATCAATGAATTCTTGTGGACCTTCATTATGATCTGAGCTGGTGATGAAGGATGGAGGGTCCAAATCAAGGAAGTCACATATCCTCATGCTAGCTGCCCTATTCGCACCACCTACACCTATAACTGAACCTTCTTGTCTTTGACCTTGGCCAGCAACTATACGAGTTAATAGTTGGACTGTATTTCTCATTTCTTGCATGGTAGCATCGGTAGGTATTCTTGGGGAATGTCACTAGTTCCTGGTTTATCAGGAGCTAGAGGAGTTGAAGATGTTTGGGACAGACACTCATCTTAAGTCTCATTTCGTTGTCTCACCCAACTGGGTACACCAACTACGACTTCTATTTCCTTCCCTTTGCCTTTGCTTTTACTTGTTTTCGGCATTCTTATTGTACAAAACAATTTAGAGGTTAGACACAATCCACCTACAATACTTAGCTCTTTGGCACGACCTAAAGAATGAAAAGAAAGTGACAACTCCTAAATGCCACGTAGCCTCCTACTTATAAATATGGTGCACAATACATCCATAAACAAGACTCTACATAGACATGGCTCTATAGACTTCATAGGGTCACCTACTCATATACCACTTTTGTCACGCCCAATGTCCCATTAAGGCGGACTGGCACTCCTTGCCGACAAGGCTCGGGAGAACTAACCAGTAACCATGCACTTCCTATGAACATTTAAGAGGTCTTTCACATTCAATATGCTTTTAGGAAAGTAGGTTGTAATAAGAAACAAAAGGAAATGCATATTACTAGGCAGTTGGGACCACAATTTCTAAAGTACGACACATGGCCGCCACACTTTACTTTACATAGTCTTTAAAGCCTCTAGATAAGGACTAACTATACAACACAAAAATATAAGAGCTACAGGAACACAAAACCTCGATGCAACCTGGAGCCCAGTAACGACAACTGGGTATCTTGTACTCCTACTTGGGAGATCTACTAGCTTCTATACCTGCAGCATGAAATGAAGGTCCCCCCTAAGGGACGTCTTTACGAGATAATGTACTGAATATGTAACGTAGGAAGTACTATATATAAAATAAGAACTCAAATGGAATCATGCATTGGTGTAAGAATAAGAGACCACCTTTAAGTCATGTTGTGGAATCATATACCTCATGTCCGGTTCGTTACTTTGCCTTTCTTTACTTTATAATCTATGCACAGTATATAATGCAAATAACCAACTGATCAATGGTAAATCAATATTGGGATCGACCCATGCTAGGATTTCCTTTCACCTCTGGGATACCCCCTGTAATATGGGTTCGACCCATGCTAGGTGATTATTCCACCCTTGGATACCACCCATTAATAAGAAGCTTTACTTTATATCTTTTATTTACTTTTGAGATTATTCTTTCGATGGTCATAACATTTTGAGTTGTAGGACTATAGATATAACATGTGACATGTAAACAATCTTGCAAGACAATACAACAATGAAAAGAGTAGGTTATACAACTATGGACATTCGTAGGAGATGAAACAACACATGGACTTTATTTAGCCAAAGAAAGGAACTTATATATCTTGTGTTGAAAGTATGTATGTAGATTTGAGAATAGCTATGTATGGAAACATATGAACATGTTAAAGAGTGAAGACACGGTTATTAGTTATGTCGGAATTTGTAAGCGCTTCTATGTGCCAAGGAAGAGCCTAGATTTCATGTATAATAATTAATACGAAATCGAATAGCCTTACATACCTCGTTGTATGATCTCATTGTTACCTCGATGTAACCTTATTTTCCCCTAAATATTTATCTATAATAAAATAGGTGATAAAACTAGTATTAGCAGCTAATAAACACAGCTTGGTAGTCCAATCACATAAAAAATAACACTCGGACAGCAAGCTAGTAGTTATCAAGCCAAGAGTATTCTTTCAACCTTTCTGTTTCTAATACACATTCTTATATATATGTCACATCCAGCTTGTTTTAGTCTCATAACAGTCTTATAACAACTCACAAAGCACAACAAATAATAACTCTACACAACACACAAGTAACAGCATAACATTATGTCCTTTCGCTATATTTTGACGTCACAATCCTAAGCCTGTTCCAACTTCAACCAAACTATTTCCAATATATTTACACATAAATACAATCCTAAAATAATCCAAAACAGCCCCAAAGTAGATGGAGGATGTGAGAAACCAATTTCCATTTATTAGCCTATAAGCTCCTATTAAGAGCACAATTAAGATAGCATACTAGGACTCATCTTTGAGGAAAACAAAAATGGTGCATCAACTTTGTTACATCATTACTGAACTAAACCTTGTTAAAAACATCAACTTCCCTTCATAATCAAGCCAACCAAGAAGAGAAAATCCTCTTAATAAATAAGAAAAGTGTACAACAAATTTTAGAACACATGTTGTCCAAAATTTCAACACAAGTATAACCAACTTATTTCTCTTGTTTTTCATGGAAAAATCATACTAAATACATAAGTATCTTTACTTACCTTAACCTTCAAGGTTGAGGGATTCTTTAGGAACCCTAGTAAGGTTGTGAGAGATGTTTTATATGAGTTGAAAGAGAGAAAAAAAGAACTTATAAAATTAGATTTTTGTCCAAGTTTAAATGACTTAAAGGAGCCGCTTTTAATCCCTTTTAAAGGAACACTCTTGGCCAACTTGCTTTTGTATTTTAAGTCTTATTTTATCAAGTGGATAACGTACCTATTTTTCCCTTTCAGTTGGGTCTTATTGGGTTCCAACTTGATGGGCCTTGGCTGCCCACTTTTCTCTTTTCCCTTCACTTAGTTTGGGCCCAAATCATCAAGTAGGTTGTTAATGTACTTGGGCCCTTTTTCCATTCATCTTGGGCAAAAAAAAATTGTCCATTTATAATACTAAAACATGGGCTAAAATCACACTCTTAACTTGGGTTTTATTAATTACCAAACTTGGACAGATTCGGTATTGGAGCTCATCTCCGTCTGCCTAGCCTATTTAAGCTAAGCACGTAGGTGACTCAGCTGCTAGTTTTCTAAGTCCCACAAGCACCTTACTCATTTCACTTCGTTTAAGGCCATGATCTCTTCAATTTGACTTTAAACTTATATACACTTACTCGTCTTAAGTGTTGACGTAAATATAGCCCTCCAGTCTAGAAGTTAGACACTTTTAAATTGGTGCTTTTTTTACCAAAGCATATCAGGTTCCATATCCCTAAAACTAGTACACGTAAAATGTGGAGTGTTACATGTTTAGAATCATTTGAAATGAAACCATGAAAGTTTCCCTGGCCTACTATGAATTATGATCATGAAAGAAAGAGAACTTCACAAAATATTAAAATATTAAGCGCCTAGAGAAGTGAAAGCAGAATTACTATCAAGACAGTAAAATAATCTACATGTACGACAACAATAAATAATATTCTAATAATATAAAGCTAGAGAAAATATAAAAGAAAGGATTAATAGTTAAATGGATTAAAATTTACTGTCTAAACTTTTGATTTGACTACTAAAATATTAGAAGTTGTCACAGTTTTTAAATATTACAAAGGATTATATTTTTAATGTAATGAAGTGTTTTTATATTACCGTGGGAAGCGTATAAGTTCGCTAGTATGACACTTAAATTAAAATCGAAGAAAACAAGATAGAGGAACTTATCCATGTATATAATGTCGCAGCAGTTCAGCTTTATGTTTACGCTGAGTTAGATGGAGGATACCCGAAATGCGTGTATTATTCCAACAAAATAGGCAACGCCACATGCACTGCCTCTAATGTCCTCATCCTTTCTTTTATTTCTAAGATATATTGCTTTATTAAATTTTATCCATATGTCATATCATCTTTTAATATTAGTTTGACGAATCGGATAGGGAGCAGGGAGTCAGGGGGTTGGTTGTGAAAGAATCTACAATCTAATCTTTTAATTACCTAATCAATAATGGATTCCATCTTTTCTTTTTATTTGATCAAATCTACTAAAACTGTTACAATAGTTTTATTTGATTAAATTAGCTTATTTTCCCTTAATTTGGTGTTAAATACTAATGACTAGATAAGAGGGGAATTGAAATGATTGATATCTTCTATTAAATAATAATAATTAAAAAAATTGAGAAAAATTTTTCCTCTAATCCATATCATATAAAGATATTTTATTACGGTAGACACAACAAATAAAATTTGGTGAGGCTCCACTAAGCCTTTCACATTCCTAAACTTTAAGGCTCCAAAATTTAAGGAGAGAATACGCATTCTCTTCGTTTTATTTTATATGATATCTTTTAATTTGGTACGACATTTAAGGAGAAAAAAAAAAGCAAACTCTTAAAATTTATGGGTTAAAATCATTTTTATATATTTCTGTAGCTAGGAATCATTTCATTAAGGATAAAAAAAATTAAAGATAAATTATTTCCAATTAAAACAAAATCACATTATTTTTTAGATGGACCAAATGAAAATGGTATCACAGAGAGAGTAATTAAGATTGACAAGACACAACAAAATTATATTATTAAATAAAATATAAAATAAATAAAGTAAATCATGGAATCCACTATTCTTTATAGCTCATCATATCTCAAAGAATAAGAAAAGTTCCTTCTTCAACTTAGAACCTTTTTCTTCTTCTTTTTCCTTCTTAATTGAAAATTTTATCAAAACTATATCTCTCAATATTAAAAATAGGCAATTTTTTCCCAATGTACGAAAATTTGGTGAATTATTTTGACAGAAAATTTGATGAAATTATTTTTTTCCGAAATTTTTTTTGAAATTATTTTTGCTAGAATATTTTCAATAAACATCCTCAAAAGAGTAAAAAATTAAAATAAATAAAAATTCAACCTATAAAATTTGCAATCTCTGAAAGCCCGTGAAAGTTATTTTAGCGTCCAACCATAGTCTAAAGATGATTACACAATAAAAGGCTTGATATAAGTATTTAAATAAGAAAACATATCAATCTCAAATTTAGATTTTTAAATAGAAAATTGAGATGAAAGATGTAGTTATTCAAATTCGATAAGAAAATCAATTTTTAAAATTTAATTATGGAAAAGTAAAGATATTTGTTTTTGAAGAAAAATAGATTATTTGGAAAATATCAGAGATAAACTGTGTCAGAGGGTAATTAAGCTCTTTAATATTTTACCTTTTAAAATAGAAAATTCTACCAAAATCAAAATTATATTTTCCCGTATTGAAATTGTCATTTTCACTTAACGTCAAAAATATTTAAAATATAACTTAATTATATGTTTATATTAAGATCTTATCTGAAAACATTCAAACAAAGAATATGAGGTTTAATTTAAAATATTAAAAATTTAACAAAATAGTTTAATTTGATATTTTAAAAATTCAAACAAAATCGATTCATGGACACTCCTAAACCTTTCAAAGTGTCAATAAATTAGTGGAGCCTCACACAACTTTTGTTTGTTGTGCCTCCACCATGATAATTTTTTCTATTACTCTCTCCCGCTCCTTCTAAACCTTTCTCTTTATTTCTCTCTCTTTCTCCTTCTTCTGTTTTCTTTTGTCTTTCCCTCTCTCTTTCTCTCTTTTAAAAATTTCAACTATTTTAATTTGTGGGGACTAATACTTTTTTAAGATATGAAAATGATTAGTTTTTTTTTAATTGTAATACATTTTGAATTTAATATACATATTATAAGTATTTTTAATACGCGTGGCGAATATATAACTAATATATTTTTAATAGGATAATATATTTGAACATCGTTAACAAGAAAAAAAACATCAAAAATAATTATGATACATTTGGAATTCAATATCTAATAAATATTATAGACTAATTTCAATGCACAAGACAGCTGCATAACTAAAATATTTTTAATAAGAATATATTATAAGTATTGTGTGTGAATTTTAGTATTATTGTTTAATTTAATTAGTTCTAAATTATAAAAAATGTATTATATTTGTTGAAATGATAATAATAAAATTCATAGCAATGTATTACGTTCAATTTGAATAGTATTACAATTGTCGTCTATATTTAGCACACTATTAATACAATTGTAATACAACTTATAAAAGATGTAGCTTTTCTTCTCTGGTGATTCATCATATCAGACCATCATTAGATTATCAGTAGCTCAAGATAATTCCAAAATAAATTAACATGCAGTCTACCCCCAACCATGTAATGACCCTCTGGGTCTTGTTGTAATTCTGCGGCTGCTTTGTTGATTTGAACATGTGTATAATGAACTCGAAGCATTGGTGAATTTTTGGGACTATTGGGGTGGTTATTTATTGGGTTATTGATAGTTATGTGGAGTTTTGAGTCGACAGGAGAAGTTATACCTCTAAAATAAAGTTTTTGAGTAAAGTCCTATTAAATGGCATCAAAGTAGAATTTTGACGATTCCATTAGCTCTAGAACTATCGAATTAGGCTAGGAGCACGTGTGGTGCAATTATATCAGGGATGAAAAGTTTGGCCGTTGAAATTGGTTAATAGTTGACCCAGTTGATGTCCTCGGGAACCATGCCTAAATGAGAATTCTGATAGTGCGATTAGCTCTGGAACGTCGATTCGGGTCTGGAACAAACCCTCGTTTGATTTCGAGGATGTCTATATGCGATTTGACCTCCCCGGGGACTGTCCATTAAAAATTGCATATAAAAAAGTGGGACCCTTAAATTTATCATGGGAAGCTCTTTTGGAAACTTTAACCACATCTTTGGATCTCGAATGTCGAAACCCATTGGGTTACATAGTTCATTTGCGAATATCGGAGCCTGAACGAGCCCGAAACAACAAATAAATATTGAAGGATTAATGGGAAGAGAGGGGGCGATGTGGCACTAAGTGGTACTGCTAAGTGATGGCATCAGAGTGCGCCACATGCAGTGATATGGCTCTTGTATCACTTTATATATATGTATACTTGTTGCTAAGAAATGGTTTATATATTTCCTCCAACTTCGTATCATGATTCCGAGTTCATTTTTTATCTGATTTGAGTGATTCAAAAGGTTATGTGGCTTAAATTTTCACGAGGAACGCCATGAAAATGTTGGATTCTAATTTCAGCATGTATTTCGAGGTAAAATCTTTGTTCTTTTGCTTATTATATATCAAAAATGAGTGAAAATTTTACATTGCGATATCTCAATCATTTCTCAACGGAATTAAGTAAAATTCATGTCTAAATTGTCCTACATTTTGAGAGTAACATTGTTAGCCGGTTTTTAAGAATTTTGACTGAGAAAATTTTGAAAAGAATGTTTCCCCTGTTAAGTTGTTAACTTCATTGTTGAGTAGTTTCTCTGTCTTCTGGGATCTATTTTGCGTTCAATTTCTAGCTATGAACTGGGGGTGATGTAGGGATCATTTTACGAGGTTTGGTTTGGTATTTCAAGAGTGGACCCTCTTTTTTTTCATTTTATTCGTAATTGATGTAATTTCACTTATGTTTTGAGATTTATAGTCAAATCAGTCGTAATGACCTTGTGAATTGTATTTTGACAATTGAGCAGCATCAAGTGGCAATTCGAAAGGAAAGGCTTGGTTGGATTGACTCAAGACGCGAGGAATCGTCTGTCAAGTAGGCTAAGCTTTCTCTAACCTTACACTCAGTTGAAATGTTTGCATATTTTAGTTAGAATGCATAGAAATATAAAGTGAATGGGTTGAGCCGCGGGATTTATATTGCATAAAGCTGGTGGTGAATCTGCATGTATTATATATGGTAATATGGGACTATAATTGTCGTATTGAGGGTTGTGTTAGATGTAGCTACTATACTAGCTAAATTCTTATATTGTTTGGCTACGAGAAGGGCCTAAAAGAGGCTGGATGGGCTTAGAACAAGAGAATGGTATGTACATTGAGTTTGACTCTTGCATATATATGTGTGTGGTATGAGATAATTGAAAAATACTCACGTTTAAGAATGGTAAGTGACTACATGATACCTTGTGCATTGATTCTTGTATCTATACCTATTCTAAGTACTTGTGATTACCTAGAATATGGTAGATTAGCTAATTAAACATGATTTTGAGCTGCCCTATGACTTTTATTATCTTGTATACCGCTGTAATGACCCAAACATCGTATGGCTTTAATGGTGCTTGAACTTTGGTTCCAGATATTGTTTTACCAAGGTGACACCTCATGAGCACCTCTACGGGTATTGTGAATCAGCAGAGGCCGTGTAGAGGAGCCTTAAGGTGGCCCTTAGCCTTGTTTGTTGAGTGTTGGCCTTATGTTGGAGTTTAAGATCAAGGCATGCACCACATGAACTCCACACGGCTTGTATGGCACTTCACTGTCCTTATGGTGGCTTATGTGAGTAGCCTTGGCCTTGAAAACCACATTTTAGCCAAGAAACTTCACACATGAACATTATATGGTCTGTATGACTCTTCACAGGTTGTATGACCCTCTGTATGGATGTTGGTGTGAAAATTTTCTAAGTATGAAATCATCGTCTCAGAATTTTGTCAGTGAAAGTTTTTCTAGGTGTAGCTTCACGAAAGGCTACACGATCCGTGTTCCTCTACACGATCTATGAGGCCTCTCTACGGGACCCTTGGGAACATTTTGGCTTGCATTTTATTAATGGTGTTCTTGTAATTTTGGCTACTCTTAAGTGTTGTTTGTGACTTTCTATCCTATCCTAAGATTTTCAAATGACCTATACTCTTCTTCTCTGATTCAAATTCAATTTAACACTTAGAATTTATTCAAGCTCTCTCATAAAACTCCTCTCAAGTGAACTAGTGAAGGCTTAGCTTGGGAATTAGGGAAAGACTCTCTTCTTCATCAAATTTTTCTTGTTTCGTCTTGGGTAACTAAGGTATGTAAAACTGATTCATGATTTCTTTCAGCCATGAAGACCCCAAACTCTCTTTACTTTGATTTATGAAATTAAACTTACTTTAAACATGGGTCTTTTAGATTATTGTTTATTTAATTCAATTGAGATATGGGCTATGTTTAATTGATGTTTTTAAAGTGATTTAAGTGCTAATATATTAAATTGCATGGATATTATGAAAATTTGAATATGCATTGTCCCTTTAAAGTTTGATTTAAGCTAGGTAATATAAATTGTGAATTGAATGTGGATTTTACTTATGGATTTACTTAAATTTTATATTGTATTGTTGATTGGAGATTGAATCTCTATTGACCATTCCTATTCTCATATCATTCATGGCATAGGCATACATGAGCATTGTGTTTTAATCAAAATGATTCTGTGGGTTAGCCCACATATGGTCTGGAAGAAAATTATTCGATAAGTTAAGTTCACATATGTTTATTATTTGGTGAGTTAAGCTCACACATGGTTATGACAAGAACGTGATCACATAATGTCTATGATATGGATCTTTAAGCATTTTAGGTGTTTACACCATCTCGATATGTGTGAATGAGCTATTCCTAGGCATGAAAAGTATGATTCGAAGTATGATTTGGCTTTTAAGACCAAAGTAAAAAACTATTATGAAGAATGTATGCATTGAAAGGATTTGCAATAACTTGTGTCTCTTTTGAAAGCATGTGTGTATATATATATATATATGTATGTATTATATATATATATATATATATATATATATATATATATATATATATATATATATATATATATATATATATATATATGTATGTATTCTTATGGGATGATGACTTAGCATCAAATATGATTAGAGGCATCAGGGAAATCCTCAAAGGTCCTCTTCCGTTCCCTTGAACTATGTTCTAGCATTGGTATATGGTAACCCTCTACCGAAATGACTGGGTTGTAAAGTATGGTTGCAATTGTGATGTGATATGATATGGAAATCCTTTCGAAATGATCGATTCATACGAAATGTGGCCATCACACTAAAATGACCGGGTCGTAAGCTGTGGTGTAGATTACATTTGGCAAGTAATCTTCTCTCACCCAATCAGAGACTTTCATCGGGCAAAGTCATGTAATAGCTCTCATGAGTTTGAGATGTCGGTTGTGGTCACATCTCCTCTATATATGGAAATATTATTGCATTTCATGTATCATTGGATTTCATGGCATATTGTCATACTACTCTTCATTGTTTAATAAGTTCATATGCACTGTATGCCCGCATACTTGGTACGTTCAAACATACTAATGCATACTTTTTACCTACATGATCTAACCATGTAGGGACTGGAGATTACATTCATCCACCTTACGATGGCTAGTTCGGATTTGAGGAAGTGTTATGGTGAGTCCTATCTTCCAAGGACAAGCCATCATCCATATACCTTATATTGCTTCCGCTTATGGTATATTTTCTTTGAGGGTGAGCTCGGGACATGTCTTAGTCCCTGTTTTATTCTATTATTAGAGGCATTGTTGGATATCTTGTAGATTCTTATACGAATATGTGTTATGATATGCTATATGAGTTTATGGTTATGGCTATCTATTGGATATGGTTATTATTGATGTGTATTTGTGTTATTATGTGGAAGTGTGGAAGATCCTTAATCCCTTTTGGCCGCCATAGAGTGAGTCATACTTACCCCACCCCTTATCCTTATGTGCTATGTATTATTTGAATCCATGCAAATCTTGATCCCTGTGTCATCCCCATAGTCTGAGTCATACTTTCCTATCCCTTAGAACTATGTGTTTACTATCTCTTTACACGCTTCTGAAGCAATAATGTGAATATGGATACTTTGGGACTTGTTTTCGGACTCTCGGGTTCCCATTCACCATGTCACTCCTAGACCATAAGTCTGAGTCGTTAAAAGTTTTGTATCAGACCACTAGGTTTGTAAATAATCCTCGTAGTACAACATGCCGCGTCGAGTAGAGTCCTATCATGGGTGTGAAGTGCATCATGTCTATGAGTGGAAGGCTATGATTGCGTTACTGTAATTGTCTCACTTCTTCGTTTCTTATGTTGTGATTTTGACCGTGTTTTAAAGTTTCCTAATACTTATGATGTCCTTGCTACATTACAAAAGATGCCTACATGAAGAGCTACCTACCAAGACCGGCCCGCTCTTCAAGGGCCTATGAAAGAGCTAGTCACTAATGGTGAATTCAATATTTCTATCACCATGCCTCCCCAAGTGGTGACCACCTAGGCCAGGCAAGCCAATCTTCCTACTTGTGATCCCACTTTGGCTGCTAAAGAGAGAGATTTTACTTGGATGAATCCTCTAGTGTTCTATGGATCAAAAGCTGATGAGGATGCTCAAGACTTCATTAATGATCTCTCTAAGGTGTTGACTTTTATTGGAGTGACTTTTGAGGAAAAGCTAAGTTACTTGCTTATCAGTTGAAGGATATAGGTCCAGTGTGGTACACTCACTAGTTGATGGAGAGCATCTGTGGTGCCGGAGTCAATTGGGAAGAGTTCAATTTTGTCTTTCTGGAACATTCTTCCCTCTTAAACTTTGGGAGGTTAAGATGACAGAATTTATCAACCTCAAACAAAGTGGTATGAGTGTAAGAGACTATGCCCTCAAGTTCACAAAGCTCTCAAAGTATGCTCCTATGCTAGTGGTTGACACCCCCCCCCCTGCAAGAATTCATAAGTTTAGTTCTAGGATCTCTAATTTTGTTTGGAAGGAATGTCGTACGGCTATGATTATTCAGGATATGGAAATCTCCAGGATCATGACATATGTTGAACATATTGAGGGAGAAAAGCCCAAGGAGAAAAGGGTTCATGATTCAAAGAGGGCCCGTTATGATGGTGGGTTCTCCAACTCCAACGGTGGTGGCTATGGTCACTTTTCATAGGGCTATGGTTTTAATGAGAGGTTTGCTAATGCTAGGTACCTTCTCCTAAGGCACCATTGGAGGTGGGCCATTACTTCTCCAGTGTGACAGGTGTAAAATCACATGGATACTTGTTAGAAAGAGTTGGGTGCATGTTATAGGTATGGTGATAGAAGCCCAAGGTTCCTAATTATCCTAAAACTACCCCAAAGGGTTAGGGTCAAGTGGCCCAAGGTGATCAAGGTCAACAAAGAGCTCCACAAAGTGGTGCACCTAAGAACAATAGATTCTATTCTTTCCATGCTCATTATGAATTTAAGGAGACTTCAGATGTTGTGAGTGGTATTTTAAAAGTCTTTGATTTGATACTTATACTTTGCTTTATCTGGGTGCATATATATCTTTTGTGACTCTTCTTTTGGTTGTTAAGTTTGGTTTGAACCCTTAAATTCTAAGGGAGCCCTTTTCTATTTATACTCTCGTGGGTGAATCTATTGTTACCTAAAGAGTTTATCGGGGTTGTTTTGTCTCTGTTTCGCATAAAGTCCTTCCGTGTGATCTTGTGAAACTTGAGATGTTTGAATTTGATGTTATTCTCAGGATGAATTGGTTGCATGCTCCATATGCCTCTATAGATTGTAGAACCTGGAAAGTCAAGTTTCAATTTCTGGGTGAGCCTGTTCTTGAATGGAAGGGTAGTGACTCCGCTATTAAAGGTTGGTTTATTTCCTACCTCAAGTCCCAAAAGATGATTACTAAGGGGTGTATCTATCATATTGTAAGAGTCAAGTATATGGAGTCTGAGTCACCTACTCTTGAATTGGTTCTGGTGGTTAATGAGTTTCCGAATGTGTTTCTTAAAGATTTGCTCAGTATACCTCCCAAAGGGTAAGTAGAGTTTGGCATAGATCTCCTCAAGGATACTTAACCTATCTGTATTCCTCCGATGTGATATGGAATCAGCTGATTTGCAGGTGTTGAAAGATCAATTCAAGGACTTGGTGGAGAAAGGCTTCATTAGGCCAAGTATATCCCCATGTAGTGCTCCAGTATTATTTGTAAGAAAGAGAGATGGGTTTCTTCGGATATGCATTGATTATAGGAAACAAAATAAGGAAACTATCAAGAATAAATACCCGTTGCCAAGGATCGACGACCTGTTTGACCAACTTCAAAGGGCCACTAATTTCTCAAAAATTGACCTCCATTCCGGTTATCATCAATTAAAGGTTAGAGAGTGTGACATTCCCAAAATGGCTTGCTAGACTAGATATGGGAACTTTGAATTTATGGTGATATCATTTGGTTTGACTAATGCTCCAGCCGTTTTTATAAACCATATGAATCGGGTGTTCAAACCATTTCTTGATTGTTTTTTGGTTTCCTTGATCGATGATATCCTTATTTAATTTTGAAGTGAGTGGGAGCATATGGATCATCTGACATTAGTTCTTCAGATTTTAAAGGAGAAGCAATTATATACTAAGTTCAACAAATGTGAGTTTTGGTTGGGTGAAGTATCTTTTCTTGGTCATGTGATGTGTGATGATGGTATTAAAGTTGACCCAAAGAAGACTGAGGCCAGGAGGAACTGTCATAGACCATTGACTCCTTTAAATATTCGAAGTTTTCTTGGGTTGGCTGGTTATTACAGGATGTTTATTGAAGGTTTCTCCTCTACTGCATCTCCATTAACCAAGTTGACTCAAAAGAAGGCCAATTTTTTATGGTTGGATGAATGTGAGAAGAGTTCTCAGACTTTGAATGATCAACTTACATGGGCTCTTGTTTTAACTCTATCGAATGACTTAGATGGGTTTGTGGTATATTACGATTCTTCTTAGATTGGGTTGAGTTGTGTGCTTATGCAGCATGGAAAAGTGATACCTTATGCATCAAGGCAATTGAAGATGCATGAGAGTAATTACCCAACTCATGATCTTTAGTTAGTGGCTTTGGTGTTTGGTTTGATTATTTAGAGACATTATTTGTATGGGGTGCATGTTGATGTTTTCACCGATTGCAAGAGTTTGAAAAATGTGTTCAACCAAAGGGATCGTAACTTGAGGCAAAGAAGATGGTTGCAACTCCTTAAGGACTAAGACATGAGTGTTCAATATCATTTCAGTGAGGCAAATGTTGTAGCTGACACTCTTAGTAGAATATCTATAGGAGTGTGACTCATGTTGATGAAGAAAAGAAGGAGTTGGTAAAATATGTTCAACGTTTGGCTCGATTAGGTGTTAGGTTGGATAACTCTAATGAGGGTGGTATTCATGTTCAAAATAGGACTAAATCTTCTGTAGTTGTTGATTCCAAGGCTATGCAAGATCTAGACTCGTCATTGGTTAAGTTGAAGAAGTTGGTTGCCGAAAAGAAGATAGAGGTTTTCTTCCAAGGGACACATAGTGTGCTTCGGTACCAAGATCGATTGTGTGTTTCAGATGTTGATGGTTTTAGGAAAGTGATCATTAGTGAAGCCCATAACTGTCATTATTCTATTCACCTGGGATCTATCAAAATGTATCTAGATTTGAGGAAGGTGTATTGGTGGCATGGTATGAAGAAGGATATAGCCGAGTTTTTATCTGAATGTTCTGAGTGTCAACAAATGACGGTAGAGCATCAAAGACCCAGTGTTTGACTCAAGATATTGAGATTTATACTTGGAAGTGGGAAGACGTGAACATGGATTTTGTTGTTGGTTTTCCCCATATCCAAAAGCAATTTAATTCAATTTGGGTTATTATTGACCGGTGATGTGCTGCAAAAATACAATACTTTGATGCTTAAAACTTGAAATTTTGTGTGTTCTCAATGTGATTTTAGTTGGTTTTATGTGTTTTTGTGTTTATACTTGCAAGAATATAGGTTGACCTTGATTTTGGGAAAAAGTGCAGAATTTGCTAATTTTTATTGTTATACGAGACCCTTAACGAGCCTTAAGGTGGTTTCGTGAAAAATTCTAGTGAGGGGCTATTTTCTAAAGTTTATTATATTAATATGCAAATGAGACATATAAGGTTTTACAAGTCATAAAAGATGGTTCGTGCCCTGAGGATCATAGATTGGGACTTTCTGAGGTTCATTAGATGAAAACCCCTTTAAGGGTCATAAACCACTTTACGAGTAGTAGAGGGATATCATAGAGTTAAAGTGCGAAATTCCAGTAGTGGAGTACGACACCCTAATTATAGGCTATGGAATGCAATACGACCCGTAAACCCCTTTCGTAGGGCATGCCTACCAGTTCTCTTATATTGTTTAGGACTTGTATTTTACTTATTATAAAAAGGTTTTTAGGTTCTTTTTGAGGAGTTTTCACCTAGTGCTGATTAAACTCAGTTTTAGAGAGAGAAAATTGTGAGATCATCTTGAATAGTCTTTGAGAACACTTGTGTTTAAATTTCATCTTTAAGCATGTGATTCTTATTGAAGTTGGATTTGCTTGTTCTTAATTCTATTGTGTAAGTGTTCAATTATGTTTTCTCAATCAATAATTCTTGCATCTATACAAAGCATAAGTAGCTACATCCACAACTACGGTTGTGGGAACGAAGTAAAACTAGATGATTAATAATTCTTGAAAAGTGTATATGCATGTATTAATTAACTCTCTTCGTTTTTCATGTTTTCTGATGGTGGCGAACATTAGAACTCACCTAGTGTTTCTAACTAGACCAGGGTAGTAATGAATAGGAATAGAGATTAATTAACAGGATTCAATTGATGTTTTCTCGTCTAATCAACCAAACTGGGCCAAGGGAGGTTGTATAGGTACTAATAGGTAAGGGTGAATAATGCACACTATGGAGATGGTCTAAGTCGCATAGGGAAATTCACCTCTCACCTTTGACCAAAGGGCTTGGTGAACATACCTTATCGTCCGGCATGCTATGTACTAGAAAAGAATTAGGTTATCTGGTGATAATAAGTTGGGGAATCATAGGGAACACAATACCCTAGTTTTCTCTCCATATTCACTTCTCTCTTGTATTTGTTAATTTAGTTATATTTTTCATCTATTATTGCAAGAACCTCCTCCCTTCTGTGAAGTAAGTTGGTTAACCATTTGAATTGCAATCATTGAATTCTCTTAAGTTTACGTATTCCCTATGGGTTCGACCCTAACATTTGTTAGGTTCTATTCCTTGACAATGACCGCTTTATCCTCTAAAAAGGAGGTATAATTTGGGCGACATCAAGATTTTAGCATGTTGCCAGGGAAAACGGTTAGACTTAGTAAACTCATAAGTAGTTTGGGTGTTAATCCGTAGTTCCCTTTTTTCAGTTTTGTTTGTGGTTTTTGTTCTTTTTCAGGGTGTATGTATAGTGTATGCCTAACACCTTAACTCCGTTTGACTCAGATATCCACATAACGTTAAGGGGAATGTCCTAAGATAACGCCAATAATGCACCCAATGCAACTCTAAACATGAATAACAATGAGGATGGTGAGAATGAGAACCCACCTTCTTTGGAGGAAAATGCTCCATAGCCTCAAGATTTTAATGCCAACCCTTACCAGTGGAATCAATACAGACTGAATCCTTACGGCTATGGAGGTGACTGGAGCTATTATGTTTCTACCACTACTGGTAGACACAAAATTCACAATCTCGAGTGGTTTACTTCAGATATTGTGGAACCTTGGGATATTTGCGAGCTTACAATCAGAGGATCCTCATAGCCACCAACATAATGTGGCATTCATCTACAAGAATGTAATGGGAACATGGAATCTACGTATAGATACAGTGGGACTTCATCTATTTTCATTGTCTCTTATGGGCAATGCAGCATTATGGCTATCTGAGCTCCCGCAGAGTTCGATCACCAACTTAATTCAGATGACTTTTGCATTCCAATTTTTGATTTGTGGGGCTAACCATGGTGCGTATATGTTCCTGTTTCAGGTACCATCGACCCAAAAGCCAAACACGATAAGATCAGGGCCCTACAGAGGAGGCTCAGAGATAAGCCTTCGGATGATAAGCAGGCCACTGCACTAATTGGCTCACTAGAGGTGTTGGACGTCATCCTGGACCTAGAAGCAGCTTAACTACAGACCAGAGCCACTGTCAGAGCTGCGCGAAGTTAGGCTCATATTGTTCACACTCCCTAATTTGAGGAGGGAGGCAGCGACAAGAACAGTCTACCACAGATGAATCCATCCAGAGAGGAGTCCAGCTCTGAGGGAGGCTGTGAAGACGGATCAGAGACAGAGTCCTCCACCGCATCTCGATCATCACCATCTACATCGGAGGCCCTTACTAGCTAGTGATGCATCGAGGACATGCAAGAGATATACATAGAAGGCATGGAGCCAACAGAGCGGGGAAAGCTAGCCTGCTCCATCTATGAGGAGCCCCAAGTCATCTCAGAAAGACTCGACAGTGTCTTCGGCCTCCAAGACACGTTGACTCGCTATGGGCTTCAATGGCTTACATATGCACTTTGATGATACTCTCCAACCATGGTGAGGGAGTTTCATGCCTTATATACGGCAACTATTCAGAGCACTCTCCCAAAGGGAAAGAAGATCCTCGCTCAACCTAGACTAATTGTGACAAGAGTGAGGGGCTGGCAGGTGGATATATTTGAGACCACCATCCACCGAATGCTTTTTGGACTGGGATTCCTTGTCTCTAGATCTACTACAGAGTTTGACTATAGGGTTGGGAAGACGAGGGACCCGCTTGTCATATGGGTGGCTAGGTATATTGCTGAGCAAGGTCCAAAACTTGCATGGGTCGCCACTCACTCAGAGCCTATTGTGAAGGTTTTGCTCAGTTTCCCCTCCAAGTTCGTTAGGTGGGTGGTCGTTCACACATCCAGCCTACACTTGCTGATTATATGTTGACACTAGAGTGTGTGGTTAAGGTTGCCAACATCTTATCTAGCTATGATATTGATTGGGCTCGCCTGATTGCCAAGCAGATTTATGAGCCTGCACTGAAGAGGTCCACCTCTATCCCATTGATGTCGCCCCAGTGACACCTCATTTTTAGAGGATAAAGTGGTCGCTGTCAATAAATAGAATCTAACCAAGGTTAGGGTCGAACCCACAGAGAATACGTAGACTTAAGAAAAATTCACCAACATGCAATCTGAGTAGTTAATCAACTCACTTCCCCAAGAGGGGGGGTTGCAAAAATCAATGAGAAAAATAAACTAATTAACTATCACGAGAGAAAGATCAATAAAGGAGAGAAACTAGGGTATTGTGTTCCCCATGATTCCCCAATTCAGTATCACCGGATAACCTAATTCTTGTCTAGTGTATAGCATACAAGATGGTAATTTAAGTTCACCAAGCCCTTTGATCAAAGGTGAGAGGCGAATTTCACTATGTGACTCGGCCCATCTCCATAATGGGCATTACTAACCATTAGCTATAAGTCCTCTCCCCATGGCCCAGTTTTTTTGATTAGATGAAAAAACATTAATCGAATCCTGTTAATTAATCTCTTTTTCTATTCATTACTACCTTGGTCAAGTCAGTAACACTAAGTGGGTTCAATTTTTGACCACCACTAGAAAACATGCAAAACGAAGAGAGTTAATTAATATATGCATATACACCTTCCAATAATCATGAATTATCCGATTTTACTTTGTTAGTTATTCATGGTTCCTACAACCCTAGTTGTGGATTTAGCTACTCATTCTTTGTGTAGATGAAGAGATTATGAATTTAGAACACTTACACAACTGAATTAAGAACAAGCAAATCCAATGCCAATGAAAATCATAAGCTTGTAGATTGAATTAAACCACAAGTGTTTTCAAAAACTCTCTCCCAATTTTCTCTCCAAGAATATTGAGTTCTTTGAGCACTAACCTAAAACTAATCTAATCCGTCGTAAACTAGTGGAATCCTCTGAGAAATAACCTAAAAGACCTATTTATAATATTGAAAAATAAGTCCTAAAAAATAGGAAAACTAGTCGGCAAACTCCACGAAAGTACTTTACGACTCGTATTGTCTTTTATGGCTTGTAGTCGGGATTTTGTAATCAGCTGCTGGAATTTCGGACTTCACTTCTACGACACCCCTTTATGACTCGTAAGGTGGTTTACAACTCATAAAAGGTTTTTATCTGATAATTTTCCTGCAAATCCACCTCTCTGATCTTTAGGGCATGAAAGGTATTCTACAAATCGTAAACTTCTCCACGACTCGTTTGCATTAGTAGACTTCAACTTCAGCAAAGCGCCCCTCACTAAAAATCCTCGCGAAACCTATCTACGACTCGTAGAATGCTCTAAGACCTATAGACTATCTCATATCAACAAAAACAAGCAATTTCTGCAATTTTCCCCAAATTATGGTCAACCTTTAATGCTACATCGCATTGAGAACACAAAATCCTAAATTTTAAGCATCAAAAGTGTTGTATTTTGATAGCACATCAACACCCTCAACTCAAAATTGTTGCTTGTCCTAAAGCGACGGACTCAATCTATATAGACAATACAGTAACACCTAAACCTCACATAAATCTTAGACTCAAATACCTACACTAACTTTTCAAGAAAGGATTAGATAGATTATTTAGAAAACCAAGGAAAACTGGTGCATGTGACAACACAACTATGACTAGCAAGGGGTTATCAACAATCCACAATCACCGAACACGCCTAATGTTAACATTGCAATACAAGTGCCCTTATAAAAAGAAGTCCCATATATGTTGCTTAATGACATTTCATATTTGACTTGGGGACTATGCAACAACGCTCACTCTCACAAAAAATATTCATGCATGATGACTAATACCATAGGCTTTTCCCTACACTCATAACTCAAATCTTCAACTAATTGGACTAGGATAACTTTTGGACTTTCTAGGCTTGTAACGTAGGCTCAGGGGGTTTGGTATGGTATTTTGGGGAAAATAGTGACTAAAGTCCCTCCTTGAAACTGTGTTTTTCTACATTTTTGCCCCACCATCTTTGTTATTTTCACCTTAATCTCCCTTTTTCATCTTTTAAGCCTTTCTAGGTGCTTTCTTATCGTTTTTCAGCTTTTTGCCTTATTTTCATATTTCATTTTGCTTTTTAGCTCTCAATTAAGGCATCTTTCATTTTTCTTGCACCCAGTACATGATTTTTCTCCTTTTTCTTTATATTCCTAACTCACCTCCCTTATTCTTGTGCTTTACCCTTACACTAGCCACCTTTAAACTTAGGCTTTTGGCTTGTGTTAAGGTGCACACTCTCCATCCTTAGAACCAGGGCCACTTTTGGTAGCGACCCTCAACTTAGGCTTTTTACCTCAGTCAAGGTACACAATGTTCAAGGAAGGCCATGCCCGAATTCAGGATTTTTCACTAGGTAAGACTGGGTTGATCAGGTGATTTGAAAGAATAGGTCCATGTTAAGCTCAAACATTGGGAACAAGGGATATATCATCAATTTGGTTGGCTATTTTTAGGCTAAAGTGGACTATCTATGTACAATGGCCTAAGATCCTTTCCTAATCAAACTAATGTACAATCTAACTTAGAGTAATAGGATAAGTTTTGAATTAGCACAAAATACATGAACTTATCAAATAAAACTCACTCACATGGCACTACATACATTATTAATGAAGGAACTCTCAGAGCATGCTTCTTATCTCAATTTACCCTTACTTATAAGAACAAATATTATCAAACCCCTAAGCATGCATGATTACTATCTAACGACTAACCAAATTTCTTTTTGGTGGGTACCATTTTTTAAAAAAAGACAAAAACATGTCATATGCCACAAGTGTTGGCACTATATGTTACACATATTATCTAAACATCCTAAACGTGTCAGTTCAACAGAAAATAAATATTCACAGGAAAAAAGAACACATGCAAGAAACCCCGGGATCAAAAATTGTATTAGTGATGGACCCAAGCTACTCAGACTTCACTGAGGCCCATAATTACCTACACCCCATCGAAAAAGATGTGCATTATACCCAATGCACAAAATCAAAACAAAATAGATCATACAGGATCAAAAAACATACCTGGGCGCCTAAGCGCCAGTGTACACCTCGGGTTGCCTCCCAAGTTGTGCCTAATTTATTGTCGCGGGAAGACTTGGATAACTTGGTTAGTAAGACTTCACCAAGTGCCATGCTTTCACTTTTTCTTCCACCTTGCACTTATGAACTATACCCCTAATTTCTTTTCCAATTTTCTATTATGCTCAAAGGATAGTGGTACAAAAATAAGGGAAAATAATAGAGATCGATTGTTGTACTTTTTGGCCTTTAAATGAGGAATGTAATGTTTTTATTTGTACCCAATAAATTCAAAAATATAACTATATATTTACTCCTGCTTATATTCATCTATATGCTTAGATGATTCGATTAATACCTTATTATCTAAATATAATGTAGAAAAATGATTGGAATAAGGTCCAATGTGTCCTAACTCATGAACTATATTATTATTTACCTCCTCATGTTTATACATACTAGAGTTTTTAAATATATTGTTATCTACTTCTTCACATAACTCTCATGTACTTTTCTCAACAGTACAATATCAATAATAGTATGATCAAGAAGTTGACCCCCTAATTTTATCTCTTCAAGTTGTTTGATAAACATTTTTTTCCTCACAAAATTCATAACTAGCTTGTTGAGCGTCAATCATATCAACTTTTATGCTCAACTCACTACTTAAAATACGGACATCCAAGACAAATTGATGAACACATAGCTGTCTAAGTCAACATTTTTTAATATTTTCAAAAAGTACATATTGCGATTAAAGAAATTATGTACAACCCCTCTCATCCCCATAGTACAATGATCCAATATTTCTTGAACAGACAGTGTCATATTAAAAAGAAAAAAATAGAAAAAGAACAAAAAACAAAAACAAAACATAAAATGTGAAAATAAGGATTAACACTCAAATTACTAAAGAATTCATTAAGTCTAGGTGTATTCCCTGCCCAAGTTACACCTCCCATTTAGAGGATAAAGCGGTCCCGGTCTCAAGACAAATTCACCAACATGCAATCCGAGTAGTTAAAAAACTCATATCCCTAAAGGGTTGAGGGGTTGCGAAAATCAATGAGAAAAATAAACTAACTAGCTATCACGAGAGAAAGATAAATAAAGAAGATCAACTAGGGTATTGTGTCCCTATGATTCCCCAACTAAGTATCACCGGATAACCAAATTCTTGTCTAGTGTATAGCATGCAGGATAGTAATTTAAATTCACCAAGCCCTTTGGCCAAAGGTGAGAGGAGAATTTCACTATGCAACTTGGCCCATCTCCATAGTGTGCATTACTAACTGTTACCTATAAGTACCAGTAGAACCTCCCCTTGGCTTAGTTTGGTTGATTAGATGAGAAAACATCAATCAAATCCTATTAATTAATCTCTTTTCCTATTCATTACTACATTGGTCAGGTCAGTGACACTAGGTGGGTTCTAATGTTGGCCACAACTAAAAAACATGCAAAATGAAGAGAGTTAATGAATACATGCATATATAGCTTCCAAGAATCGTTAATTATCCAGTTTTACTTTGTTAGTTCTTCATGGTTCCCACGACCCTAGTTGTTGATTTAGCTACTCATGCTTTGTGTAGAAGAAGAGATTATGGATTTAGAAGACATAATTAAACACTTATAAAACTGAATTAAGAACAAGCAAATCCAATATCAATGAAAATCACAAGCTTGAAGATTGAATTAAACCACAAGTGTTTTCAAAAATTCTTTCCCAATTTTCTCTCCATGAATATTGAGTTCTCTAAGCGCCAATCTATGACTAAGCTAATCTATCATAAACTTGTCATCTCATCTGAAAAAAAAACTAAAAGACCTATTTATAACAATTAAAAAAAATCCTAAATGAATTAGGAAAACTGGACGGCAAACTCCACGAAAGCACTTTACAACTCATATTGTCTTCTACGACTTGTAGTCGGGGTTTCGTAATTAGCTACTAGAATTTTGAACTTTACTTCTATGGAACCCCTTAACGACTCGTAAGGTGGTTTACGACCCGTAAAGGGGGTTTTCTCATAAAACTTTCCTGCAAGTCCACCTCTCTGATCCTCAAGGCACAAAAGATTTTCCACGACTCATAAACTTCTCCACGACTCGTTTGCATGTTCGTAGACTTCAACTTCAGCAAATAGCCCCTCACTAGAAATCCTCATGAAACTTATCTATGACTCGTAGAATGCTTTAAAACCCATAGATTGTCTTGTACATTAGCCAAAACCAACAACTTTTGCATTTTTTCCCCAAAGGCCAACCTGTAATCCTACAAATCTAAACACAAAAACACATAAAACCTACAAATATCATATTGAGAACCCACAAAATCCTATGTTTTATGCATCAAAGTGTTTTATTTTGGTAGAACATAACCCATTCCTGTGCTTGATATATAGGCTCTATCTAGAGTTGAGGGTGGAGATTTTACACTAGCTAAACCAACTTATTGAGGCCCAACGTACATTGGATCCCAGCCTGATCAAGGCTAAAGAGAATCCGGTGGCACTTCGGCAAGCACAGCCTCTACCTATGCTTGAGATGTTCGCCTCAGCACCACCGCCTGAGGGTTCACAAACTACCATCACCACGCTACTACTACTAAGGAGAGGCCCTCGCAGCCCGAGGCAGATAAAGAGAGGGGGCCCACAACTACTGTCCCTGCACCACAGGCCACTACATTATATGATACTCCTATGGGCATGACTTATGTGTCTTCCTCATCTATACATGCCCTGCCGCAGAGGGTATCTCATGTCGAGTCACAGCTGACTCAGCTTGTTTATTAGATCAGGCCATGGGTCCGCCATGCTATTTCAGACTCAGAAGGTCTTATGTAGGCATTTGTGGTCGCCATTATTCAGGATCATATCTCTACCATGGATACCCACATTGACTTCTTTGGGAGAGGGTAAAACAGAGCCTGCGCACGGCTCGACCATCAGACTTGATGGCCCTATCAAAGGAGATCCAGCTACGTCGGGCTAAGATGACAGTAGCATTGGCAGCACTAGTTACACTACCAAAGACTATACCCTCGGTGCTGCTGGTTGATCGTTTTGCTCCTGGGGAGCCTGTTCAGTTTTCCCATGGGAAGAAACCCGCTAGGATGATGAACCTGATGCTATACAATTTCAAGCAGGGATGACTGAGTAGGAGGAGCTCGAGCTTGCCTTAAGGATATCAAGATGAGAGTTAGAGATACGACGAGCTGGAGAGGTAGAGCAGGTGCGGGGTGCTGGCCTCTTCAGATAGAGCACTATTGCTGAGGAGACTACCTGTAGGAGGAGGGTGGCCAGACTCAGCCATACACAGGCTCTTAGGCACCCAGGTATGTTTTTTGACCCCTATATGTTTTATTTTTCTTTGATTTTTTGCAATAGGGACAATACACATATTTTTCGGTGGGGTGTGGGTAGTTATGGGCCTCTGAGTAACTTTGGTCCATAACTACTCTAATTTTTTATCCTAGGGTTTTCATTCATGTGTTCTTCTCGCCCGTGGATATTTAATTTATGTTTAACCGACATGTTTCGGATGTTTAGATAGTATTTGTAGGATATAGTACCAATACTTGTGGCATATACATATTTTTTGTGTTTTGTTTGAAAAATGATACCCACCAAAAATTTATTTTGATTAGTAGTCAGATAGCAATTATGCATGTTTAGGTATGTGACAGTGTTTGTTCTGATAAGTAAGGATAAATTGAGATAAGAATCATGATCTGAGAGACTTTTGTAGATGATGTACGTAGTTCCATGTGAATATGAGCTTTCTAGATTCATGTGTCTTGTTCTAATTCAGAACTTGCCATGTTACTCTAAGTTAGATTGTATATTAATTAGATTCGGAAAGGATCTTAGGCCATTATTTTTAATAGTCCACTTAGCCTAAAATGACCAACCAAAACTATGATATATCCCTTGCTCCTAATATTTGAGCCTAACATGTACCTGCTCTTTGAAAACATCTGATTAACCTAGTTTTGTTAGTTGAAAAATCTTGTAATTAGACCTGGTCCTTCCTTGAACATCGTGCACCTTGATTGAGAAAAACGCCTAAGTTGAGGGTGGATACCAATAGTGACCTTGGTTTTGAGGACGGACATGGTGCACCTTGATTGAGGCAAAAAGCCTAAGTCGAGGGTGGCTGGTAAAAGGGTGAAACACAAAAATGAGGGGGTGAATTAGTGATATAGAGAAATCATGTACTCGGTGCAAAAAAAACAAGTGATGCCATAGTTGTGAGCTAAAAAGCAAAATGAAGTGTACAATTAAGACAAAAAGCTGAAAAATAAAAAAAAAGCACCCAGAAAAGCTTGAAAATAGGAAAAAGGGAGAATAAGGTGTAAATAACAGAGTTGGTAGGGCAAAAGTGTAGAAAAATGCAATGTCAATAAGGGCCTTTAGTCACTACGTTCCAATAATGTCATACCAAAGCCCCTTGAGCCTATGTTATAAGCCTAGAAAGTCCTAAAGTGATTTTAGTCTAGTTTGTTGAAGGTCGTAATCATGAGTATAAGGGCAAGCCTATGGCATTAGGCATGATGCATGAATACCTTTTGTGAGAGTGAGTGATTTTGCATAGTCTCAAGGTTGTACATGAAAACATCATTGAGTGTCAGATATGGGACTTTTATCTATGAGGGCACTTCCATTGCATTGTTAGCACTAGACTTATTCAATTATTGTGAATTGTTAATATGACCTCGCTTTTCATAGTTTTTTTTGTCATATGCACCAGTTTGTATTGGTTTCCTAAATAACTATTTGATCCTGTTTTGAAAAGCTGGTGTGGGTAACTGAGTTTGAGATTTATATGACGTATGCCATGGGGTTGAGGTCTATGTGTTACTGTATTATCGATATAGATTGAGCCCGATGCTTGAGGAGATGCAACAATTTTAAGTTGAGGGTGTTGATGTGCTGCCAAAATATAGTACTTTTAATGCTTAAAACATGGAATTTTGTGTGTTCTCAATGCGATGTTAGTTGGTTTTATGTGTTTTTGTGTTAATATTTGTAGGATTACAGGTTGGCCTATATTTGGGGAAAAAGTGTAGAAGTTGTCGCATCGTAGAAGATGGTTCGTGCCCTGTGGATCAGAGATTGGGACTTTCTGAAGTTCATAGACGAAATCCCTTTTACGGGTCGTAAACCACTTTGCGAGTCATAGAGGGTAGTCATAAAGTTGAAGTTTAAAATTTCAGCAGTGGAGTGCGAGACCTTGATTACAAGCCGTGAAATGCAATATGATCCGTAAATACCTTTCATATGGCGTGCCGACCAATTCTCCTATTTTGTTTAGGACTAGTATTTTACTTAACTTAAATAGGTTTTAGGTTTTAGGCTTTTTTAGGAGTTTTCGCCCGGTACTCAGAAAACTCAGTAATTAGAGAGAGAAAATTATGAGATCATATTGGAGAGTCTTTGAGAACACTTGTGTTTGAATTTCATCTATAAGCTTGTGATTCTTATTGAAGTTGGATTTTCTTGTTCTTAGTTCTATTGTGTAAGTGTTCATTTTATGTTTTTTCAATCCATAATTCTTGCATCAACATAAAGCATGAGTAGCTAAATCCATAACTAGGGTTGTGGGAACCACGAAGAACTAACAAAGTAAAACCGAATGATTCATAATTCTTGAAAGGTTTATATTCATGTATTAATTAACTCTCTTCGTTTTTCATCTTTTCTTATGGTGGCCAACATTATAACATGCCTAGTGTTACTAACTGGACCAAGGTAGTAATAAATATAAAAAGAAATTAATTAATAGGATTCCATTGATGTGTTCTCATCTAATCAACCAAATTGGGCAAAGGGGAGGTTGTATTGGGACTAATAGGTACGGTTTAGTAATGCGCACTTTGGAGATGGGCCAAGTCGCATAGTAAAATTCACCTCTCAACTTTGACCAAAAGGCTTGGTGAACATAACTTACTATCCTACATACTATACACTAGAAAAGAATTAGGTTATCTGGTGATACTGAGTTGGGGAATCATGGGAAACATAATACCCTAGTTTCTCTCCATATTGACTTCTCTCTTGTGTTTGTTAGTTTAGTTATATTTTTCATCGATTATTGCAAGAACCCCCAATCTTCGGGGAAGTAAATCGATTAACCATTTGAATTGTGCTCATTGAATTATGTTGAGTCTAAATTTTACATGTGGGTGCAACCCTAACCTTTGTTAGGTTTTATTCCTTGACAACGACTGCTTTATTCTCTAAAAAAGATGTGTAACTTGGGCGACATCAATCGGATGACTAAATCGGCTCACTTCCTACCTGTAAACTACCTTCAATGCCGAAGACTATGGAAGGTTGTATATCCAAGAGTTAGTGAGGTTAAATGGTGTCCCTAGGTCTATCATATCGGATCATGGCACCTAATTTACTTCTCACTTTTGGAGATCATTTCAAAGAGGGCTTGGCACCAAGGTGAAGTTAAGTACCGCTTTTTGTCCTTAAACTGATGGACAAGCCGAAATGACAATTCAAACTTTGGAGGACATGTTGAGGACTTATGTGTTGGAGTTCAAGGGTAATTGGGATAATCATCTACCACTTATCGAGTTTGCTTATGAAAATAGCTTTCATGCTAGCAATTGTATGGCACTGTTTCAAGCTTTGTATGGTAGGACATGTAGATCTCAGATGGGGTGGTTTGTGTTGGAAGATATGGCTTTGATTGGTTCAAATTTGGTGTTGGAGGCCACGGAGAAGGTGAAGTTAATTAGGGAGTGGTTTAAAACGGCTCAAAGTCGCCAAAAGTCTTATTTGGATGTTAGGAAGAGGGATCTTGAGTTTCATGTGGGTGATTGAGTGTATGTAAAGGTCTCACCCATGAAGGGTGTAATGCATTTTTCTAAAAAGGGAAAGTTAATTCATCGGTATGTAAGCTCTTATGAGATTATTAAGCGAATTGGGAATGTTCCTATAGATTGGATTTGCCTCCGGATTTGAGTTCTATTCACCTGATTTTCCATGTGCCTATGCAGAGTAAATTGATTGGTGATCCTAGTACAATTATGACTTTGGAAGGTGTTGGGGTTGAGGAGAATTTGTCTTATGAGGAAGTCCAGGTTGAAATCTTGGATAGGCAAGCAAAGCGGCTTTACAACAAGGAGGTGGCTTCGGTTAAGGTGCTTTGGAGAAATCAACATGTGGAGAGTGCTACATGGGAGGCAGAGTTGGACATGATGAAACGATATTTCTATCTTTTCCAGTCTACTCAAGCCTAAGGTATTACGATCTTCCTATTCCAAGTGTTCCTAACTCTTTCACTCTTGTTTTTCATGGCATGACATGCATACATGTGCACGAAAATGATTTAAAGATTTTGATGTGAGTTTTAATGACTTTATGATTTTCAAGTGATGAAATATGCATTGTATCTCTGTGTTTGGATGTTTTATGTTCAAGTCTAGCCTTTCAAGCCTCGTTCAAGGACATTCGAGGATAAATGTTCTCAAGGGCGAGACGATGTAAGGACTGGACTTCGTATGAACTTAATGGTGCTTGGAATTTGGTTCTAGGTAGTTTTTTACCAAGATTATGCCTCATGGGCACCTCCACAGGTCGTGTGACTCACCAAGGGAAGTGTGGAGGAGCCTTGAGGTGGCCCTTGGCCTTGTGAAAGGAGTGTTGGCCTTATGTTGGAGTTTAAGACCAAGGCATGCACCACATAACCCCCACATGCTTCATGTAGCAGTTCACTGGCCATGTGATAGCTTGTGTGAGTAGCCTTGGCCTTGAAAACCACATTTTGGCCAAGGCACTTCACACATGAACCTTATATAGCCCATATGACCCTTCACGGGTCTTATGGCCCTCCGTATAGGTGTTGGTGTGAAAATTTTCTAAGAATGGAATAATCGTCTCGGAACTTCGTTAGTGAAATTCTATTTGCGTGTAGCTTCATGAAAGGCTACGCAGTCCATGTGCCTCTACACGATCCGTGAGACCTCTATATGGGACCCCTAGCAACATTTTGATTTCCATTTCATTAATGGTGTTCATGTTATTTTAGCTACTCCTAAGGGGCATTTGTGACTTTCTATCCTATCCTAAGACTTTCAAATGACCTATACTCTTCTTCTCTCATTCAAATTCAGTTCAACACGTAGAATTTATTTAAGCTCTCTCATAAGAAGTCCCCTCAAGTGAACTAGTGAAGGCTTAGCTTAGGGATTAAGGAAAGACTCTCTTCTTCATTAAATTCTTCTTGTTTCTTCTTGGGTAATTAAGGTATGTTGAATTCATTCATGGTCCCTTTCAACCATGAAGATCCCAAACTCTAGTTACTTTGATTTATAAAATCAAGCTTACTTTAAACATGGGTCTTTTATAATATTGTTTATTTGATTTAGTTGAGATATGACCTATGTTTAATTGATGTTTCTAGAGTGATTTAAGCCCTAATATGTTGAATTGTATGGATATTATGAATATTTGAATACACATTATCCCTTTAAAGTTTAAGTTAAGCATGGGTAATCTATATTGTGAATTGAATGTGGATTTTACTTATAGATTTACTTGAATTTGATATTGTATTGTTGATTAAAGATTGAATCTCTATTGCCCATTCTCATATCACTCATGATATATGCATACATGAGCATTGGCCTTTGAGGAAAACAATTCAGTGGGTTAAGCCCACATATGGTTTTGATGAAAATTATTTGGTGAGTTAAGTTCATATATGTTTATTATTCAGTGAGTTAAGTTCACATATGGTTATGACAAGAATGTGATCACATAAACGTCTATGATGTGGCTCTTTTAACATTTTAGGTGTTTACACCATCTTGATATATGTTAAGAAGCTATTCCTATGCATGAAAAGTATGATTTGGCTTTTGACCCCAGGTATGAATGATTATGAAGAATGTTTGGCTTTTGAGACCAAGTAGCATTGAAATGATTTGCAATTAATTTTGTCTCTTTTAAAAGCATGTATAGTATGGGATGATGACTTAACGCTGAATGTGATTGGAGGCGTCAGGACTATCCCAAAGGGTCCTCTTCCTTTCCCTTGAACTATGTGCCAGCATAGATATATGGTAACCCTCTACCGAAATGACTGGGTCTTAAGGTATGGTTGCAATTGTGATATGATATGATATGAAAATCCTTTCGAAATGACTGAGTCGTAAGGAAGGTAGCCATCACACTAAAATGACCAGGTCGTAAGGTATGGTGTAGATTACCTTCAGAAAGAAATCTTCTCTCACCCGATGGGAGGCTTTCATTAGGCAAAGTCATGTAATAGCTCACATGAGTTTTATATGTTGGTTATGGTCACATCTCCTCTATATATGGAAGCATTATGGCATTTCATACATCATGGATTTCATGGCATACTGTTATACTACTTTTTGTGGTCTAACGTTGAATTAGGTTTAATAAGTTCATATGCATTGTATGCCCTCATACTTGGTACATTTAAATGTACTAACACATACTTTTTGCCTACATGATTTAACCATGTAGGGATCAAAACCTACATTCATCCACCGTATGACGGGTAGTTCAGATTTGAGAAAGTGTTGTGGTGAGTCCTATCTTCCAAAGACAAGCCATCATCTATCTACTTTATATTGTTTCCGCTTATGTTATATTTAGTTTGAGATTGAGCCCGGGACATGTCTTAATTGGCCCCTATTCTATTCTATGACTAGAGAAATTATTGGACGTCTTGTAGACTCTTATACAGATATATGTTATGATATGCTATTTGGAGTTTATGGTTATATCTATCTATTAAATATAGTTATTATTGATGTGTATTTAGTATATTATGTGGAAGTTTGGAAGATCTTAAGTCCCGTTTAACCCCTATAGAGTGAGTCATACTTACCCTCCCCTTAGTCCTTATGTGATATGTGTTATGTGAATCCATGCAAATCCATATCCCTATGATATCCTCATAGCATGAGTCATACTTTCCAATCCCTTAGAACTATGTGTCTACTATCTCTTTATACGCTTCCAAACTAATAATATGAATATGGATACTTTGAGGCTTGTTTGGGGACTCTTGGGTTCCTATTCCCCATGTCACTCCTACACCTTAGGTCCAGGTCATGACAATCGTTGTTATTTGTTATGTACTTGTACTGTTGGGTAATGACTGGGAATGATTATAGTTGTACTCCTGAAAGAGCTTTGTGATCTGTGATACAGAATGTGTTGCTACTAAGCCAGATGGTTAGAGACGAGAGTGTAAACCTATTAGCGAGGTGTAGATTATATCTTACAAGCTTCCTGAGCAATCTATGTGACACACTAGCTACATAGGTTAGTCCTTTGAACTGACACCCTTTTTGGAGAAAGACACATTATCAGTGGGCTGATACATTGTTGCCTTAGGCTATATCCTTTGTAGCAGTTGTGCTGTGAAATGATTCTGGTATATGATATCCCATTAATTATCTAGCCTCTTGGGCCTTAGCTTAGGTTACATCAATGCTGCCCTATGAGTTGCTTTACATGGGGAAAGGGCCAAGTAAGGGCTGATGTAGGGGGATAGGTATGTGTTCCAGCTTAATTGTTATCTGTAAGGGTGTGTAGCCTTATACTACTGAGAGATGCTAGCTATGAGGTTCTTTGTGGATTATGTCTTGTGCTCTAGCCTGATTTTGGTATAAACATAACCCTACGGGGCTGGATCATATAAGATATTTATGTTACGATGATCATTGCCTATGTTTACTCTGGGCACTTGGGGCAGACGAGATTTTGGTATACTTGGCCTTAGTTGGGCATGAGTCTATGATGATTTGTGATATATATATATATATATACACACACATATATACATACTCTGATTAAATATTGCTAATAGTTATTGTGCACTGATTCTTCCATATGATGTTGGGGTATCTATTATATCTGAGAGAGGTAGTTGTTACGGTTGGGTAAGTCGGATGGAGATTGGGGGATACCTAGGTTGTGAGTGCCATCACCTACATTCATTCACTCTGGGCACGACATGACTTTCAAGTTATGGATCTGGATATACTAGTTGAGTGAGTGAGTGTTTGATATCTTGAGTCCCATTTGATGCTCCCCGTCGTTTGTTTTAGCATTGATGGTCATATCTGATAAGTCCGAGTCTCGGTTGATGCCCCTTGTTGTTCGTATCCGGGTGGCCACGATTATGATGCCAGGCGACGGATGTAGATTCTGAGGATTGAGCGCCGACTAAGATTCAGTTACACTTTAGGTTTGAGACACTATGGTTTGATCAAAGAGAAATATGACACACCGATTCATTACATTTTGGGTTAAGGACCATGTTGATTACATCTTTGGGGGGTGAAGCCCCATGATTGATACGTTGAGATGAGACACATTGTTTATGTGAAGGGGATTCTTTCTCCCGTAGAGAATGCATCCCACTATTATGCATGTATATTTTGGATCGGGTGCCATGTGCCGACACAAGGTCGAGAACCCGATTGACATGTGATTGTTGGGGCGAGGCCCATGATTGATTACCTATGGATCCACTCACCTATTCATACATTGATTGAGCGTGGGTGTACCCTTTGGGCTTATGGGGGCTCAGGGGAGTTCAGGTTTAGTTACTAGAGCCTTACACCCACGTACAACTAACCCTTGATCTTATAATGTGGAGAATTAGGCTCTGTGATGGTTCTGTGGGGAATCAGTTATTATTTATCGGTTATATTCCCAACTTATGGGGGCCTAGGTGGCATACATATATAGTTACTAGGGCCTTGCACCCACATACGACATTACGTCCTAGATTAGGATAGTTATGGTATGGGTCTACACAACTTTGTAATCGATATCATTGTTCATCACTTCCATTGGTTCAGGTTATCATTGCTCATCACTTGATTTGCTTCAGGCTATCATTGTTGATTACTCAGGTTGGTTCAGGCTATAATTGTTCATCACTTGAGTTGGTTCAGTTGTCATTGTTTATCTCCTTGGATGGCTTTGTTTTGGTTTGAGGGCTTTAAGACATGTTGTTTCCTTGATTTGAGTTCCAATTTGGCTAGACCTGTTGCAGTTCTTCATATTTGACTCCTCTGGATTTACTGTATTGGTGCCTCTTTTTAGTACTCACCCCCTATATTTCTACATCTTCGCATGGTGCAGGTCCAGGTATAGGCCGTGACTGCAGAGTTGGGGATTCGAGAGCGCACATGAGACTTCTTTTGGGTAAGCATTGGCAGCTCTAGCTTCATCATTTTCTCCTTCCTTTTTATGGCCTTCTCTTGCTTTCAGACTTTGGCCTTGTATGGTAGTATATGTATTTGTAGGTGCACTCTTAATTTGTCTATTACTATGGTTATTGATATATGTATATGATTATTTCCTTGTGTCTATTGTAGCTATATACAGTTGATTTTCTAGGCTTTTGGTAGGTTTCAGTAACTCGTATTGTTGTATCGATTTTGGTTATGACTAGAGGGCTAGGATAGGTACCCTGGGTTGGATAATTGACTTGCCTATAGGTGGGATCTAATAGGCGTCATCATGACCAGGACCGGGTCGTGACAAACCATCAAAATCCTTTTTCCATTTTTTCAACCCTAACATTACTATCAAATCTGAAGGATAGAGAGAGTTTTTTGTGTTGATTTTCACGAAGCTCATCAGAACCACAAACATCGTCGGAGTCCTGTTCAAATTTAACAACACTATCGACAACAAAAATAGAAACAACAATCTTCATTGATTTTAATAGTTATAAATTAAAAAAATAAAAATTAATGTAAAAAAGAAAGGAGGATAAAGACTGGGCATTTTTATTTTCGCGGATCTCGTCGAAGAATCCGAAGTGTTTTTTTTTTTTTGAAATTTGGTGTTTTTTTTATTGAAGTTATTGTGTTATTTGTTATTGTTTAGCCTGTTTGATGGTATTGGAGGTGAGAACGAAAATTAAGAGTTGAGATGCTTGTTATTCATTATTTTGTTCGTCAGAGAAGTCATCTTCGGTGAGGTGGTCTGAAGAAGAAGAAAGATGAGGGGTTGGATGAGAAGGGAGATGAGGAATTGGAGTAGAAAGAGATAGAAAAGGAAAAAATAAGTGATTTTAAGATAAATTATATTGTAGACTGTAAATAAAAAAAAATACCTCAAAAAAGGATAATAATTAATCTAAAAGAATTAATTAAAGTAAAAGTTCCAAAAAAAAAAAAAACATATTAGCCAGTTTATTAAATGAAGTAGTAAATTAATTTGGAACAAAACATGTCCAAGAGGATCGAAGAGCACAAATCTGGGATATATTCTTCCCAATTAATTTATTTAACTTATTTGAAAAATGGTCTCATATCTCCCAATCTTTTTCTCAATATTATTCCATAAATCATATAAGAAAATTAAGTAGGAACATGAAAATTTGACATCGCAAAGGCAAATATGATCCTTTCTTTTATAGTGTAAGGGAAATATAACCCTTAAAGATTGAAGACAAAAAGTTAAATATATTGAGGGCATCATCATTAAACTCGTAATGGTAAATATAGAATCCGGCTTCCCTCCATTATACCTTCTCTCAATTTCTTTAAGTGTATGTTTAGATGATTGACATGTGTTATATTTAAAATTTAAAGATTTATATTAAGTTAATTTAATAAACTTTTTAACCATAGATAAAAAATAAACAAAGAAAAAAATCACCAGCTTTAATAAGAAAAATCTCATCTTTCACTAATTTCGTCTCTTTATTAGTATCATTATTTTCATGATAACAGGGAAAGCAAAAAAATAATTGGTGAAAATATGAGATCAACTTTATTTCCTTTCCTCTTCACATTTTTTTTTCCCATTTTGGTATAGTTTTATTTGCTAAATACTGATTTTCTATTCAACAAAAATATGATTTTAAAAAAATTATCAAATATATTTAACAATATCTCAATATATAAATATATACCAGAAAATATGATCTAAAATTTAATTTTTAATATTAAATTTTTTTGAGATTATCTCAAGTTATTTTTGTGTATTTTGTATTGTCTTCCGTGTACTTTTTATTAAGGATATTCATGATTTGATTTGATTCAATTGAAATTTTAAATAAGTAAAATAAAATAAATTGTATTAAAACTCAGAATGTATAATTGAAGTTATGATATTAATGAGGAAATAAAATTAGTGAAGGATGAAATTTTTCTTACCAAAATTGAAATTTTTTCCTTATTTATTTTTTAACTATGATTAAAAACTTTGTTAAATTAACTTAATTTAGACCTTTAAATTTTAAATATTACATATGTCACTTATCTAAAATACATTTAATAAAATGAAGAGAAGATATAATGGAGGGGAGTCATAAAAGTTTGATGAAAAAGATAATTGTGTAGAGAGATGGGTTATGGCTTACTTGTGAAAGTACAAGAGTAAATACGGCACTTTTCTGTTTTTGTTCCATTTCACGATTAGTTTTTCTTTATTTTTCGATTTCAATAATAATGAAATATTTTAGTGTTTAAAAATAATATAAAATTTTTAAATTTCTCATTTTACTCTTAGGGTGTGTTTGGTGACAATGTTTTTCTAGAAAATGAGTTGATTTTTACCTCATTTTCTCCTTTTTGATTAGTGAGTGAAAAATATTTCTTATTGTTTGGTTAATGAATAAAAATATTTATTTTTAGAAAAAAACTTCTATTTTTAGCTAGAGAGTAGAAAAAATTTTGTAGGAAAATAATTTCTAACATGAAAATATTTTTATAATTTGAAATACTTTTTAAAAAATAAATATTTAAATTCTTTTTTAGGGTGAGGGTGGGCAGGGGTGGAGTAAAAAAATTAAATTTTTCGAAATTTGAATTTTTTAAAAATCATTTTAACCTTTTTTTTTATATTGTGGGGGGGGGGGGGGGGGGGGGGAGAGAGGATGTTACTTGATTTTCAAATCAACCCGATTTTCATGACCCAACGAAAACCTTGAGTCATCAACAAGAATCATCTGTGCTCCACAGCTACTGGTGTCATCACCCTGCAAAGAGGGGGGAGAGAGAGAGAAGGGAGGTGTCAGGGAGGGTTGGAATAAAAAATTGAAAATTTCAAAATTTGAAATATTTAAAAAAAAAAAAGTTTTTTTTATAGGAGTGGGGGGCTGGGGGCTGGGGGCTGGGGGAGGTTGGGTGGGGGGTGGAATAAAATTTTAAAAATTTAAAAATTTGAATTTTTGTAAAAAAAAAATTACTAATTTTTTTGTATTGGGGTTGGAGGCAGATTGGAGGGGATCGGGCCGGGGCGCAGGGTAAAGTAAAAAACTGTGATTTTCAAAATATTTAAAAATTAATTTTTATTTTTTGAGGGGAGGGGGTGGGGAAATTGGGTGGATCCAATTAAGAATGAGTGAAAAAAAATCAAAATGAGAATTTTCTTTTTTTAAAAAAAATTTAATCTTATTTTCTTTTTGAAAATTATAATTTTTTTGGGGGAGGGGGATCATGATATAGATGAGATAAAAAAATCAATTCAAAATTAGATAAGACTTTTAAAAAATTGGAAGAATGTCATTTAAAAATATTTTCCTCCATGCTAAACATACTCTAAGTAATATAATTTTATATTTATAGCAATGTACAATATCTTATGTCAAGCTTAAATCATAAGTCAAAAAATTCTTTCTTGATTTGTTCCTTCAATGTGCGATTAGTCAAACAATCGTTGAAACGAATATTAGATATGAACAGTGAAACTTACTGCTTTAGTTTAGATTTTCCGAAACCATACATATAGATGGGATTAGCTAAGAACGTTCACAGCCAGAAATGAAAGAAAATAAGTTATATGTGCTATTGGTATTACACCAACATGTGCAACATAACATAGGATTTCTAAGGGAGCAAATACAGAGCAGGTACTATTTCACACTTGTGTGTGTATATATATAGAGAGAGAGTGCGGATCAAACACACTAACCCCTTCCTTCAAAAAGTCACAAGGATCTTCAGAAACACTTGCAACTCCAAAAAAAAAAAAAGAAGTTAGGGAAGAAGTACAACATACAAATATTTACAGTAGTAGCTAGATCTTAATAATTGATATTAATAGGTCTTAATACCCCATTTAGAGGCATATTTGACTAGCTCACTCATCTCTTCCTTGTTGATGTATCCATCTCTGTTGATGTCTGCATGATGGAAAGCTCTGCCAGCTTTCCATCTACAGAAGCGTAAGCCCATCTCCTTAAAAGCTACTATTAGCTCTTGCTTGCTTAGCTTTCCGTCTCCATTCTTGTCATATCTCTTTAGAATTTTCTCCACTTGATCCGTAGTTAATGGAATGCTTGCATCTTTATTAATTAACCAAGGCATATTTTTCTTCTCTATCTCTTGATGAGTAAGGTTAAACATGGCTAACTTCCTATATATAATGCCAAGCATAGGTTATAATATATTACGCTGGCCATTTGTATCTTTACATGTGCATGGTCATCAGCCATTCGCTTGCATGGATAGACACAAAACAAAGTTTAGAATTTATTCTCCTTGCAATCAATTTGATATATATTTTAGGATTTTTTATCTATTGGTTAGACAGGATAAGTATATATGAAGATCGACGTAGGGTCATCATTATTCCAATTTATCTTGAGATATAAAGGAGAAAATACTACTTATCCTCTAAATATCTCATTCCCTTCTACTTGAAGTATTTAAATTTGAACACTTTTGCTTCTCTCTGAATTGTTGATAAAAAGATGTAATATTCTATCTGTTTCGATTCATATGATAAGTAAAAGCTTTTCAAAAAGAAAATACTTTGAAATTATTATCTATAAAGAATTTACAAATGATTAATTTCGTTGAGAGGTTAATGCATTTGCGTCAAGATAAAGTAAAATATTTGGGAGTTTGTTCGCTTCGCCTGCACGATTCGGAAGAGATGCTCCATCCATTATTGATGAATGAAAATTATTGACACCTTAATTTAATTTTAAATTAGTTTTCATATAATTTTGAATAATATCTATTCTTTACTTTACTCTATAAAAATATCTATTTTATTCTTGATATTTTAAATCCTTCATTATGTAGCTTATCTTATATGATATTATTACTTTTAGCGTATTTTACTTTTTGTTTAAATAATTGTATTTCTTTTAACAAATTTTTATTTTAAGTACGTTAGTGTTATGACTAGAATCCTCCTTTTATGAAATTATTAAACAAATATAAAGCTACCTCATGAGTTATAGCTGGGAAGGTTGGTTCCAAACGTTTAGAATACTTGTAGGAAATTTGAACTCAATCTAAGGCATGCAAATTTAGAAAGAAAAAAGAGAAAAATTAGTAGCCATTACGAGTTTCGTTACTATATTGAGACGCGCTTGTTTTCCAGCAGAAAAAGAATTGAACGGATTTGAATTCTGAAGCATCCGCACTTAAAGAAACTCATAGCATGTTGAAGCAAGTTATGTTGAATAAGTTTAGGCATCAAAGGAACCAATTTTCTATACTTCTGTTTTGAAAAAATTTGAAAGTTATTTTTTTTACATGCTACACTTTTATTCTCTTTTATTAGGAAGTAACAAATATAATGTAATACAATTAGGAAGTAATATGTTGCTTTAGTACATCAATTTGTAATTAACTGTAGCATTTGATATGTGCTCAAATTACACCTCACAAAGGTGATCATTGTTCAAATACAGAATCCAACAAGATTACTGGATAAAATTCCATATAAAATATGACAAGAATATTACTCTTCAAGTGTAGCTAGATGGTCTTTAGTTCTAAAAATCCTTTTAGAAGCAAATGTTTAACATATTTGATTTTTATTATGCTCAAAACAAAAAATTCGGTTGTTATTAATAGAAATGCAAACTAAGATTATGGATTCTCATTGATCTTGTTGCTTTGTGAAGTTCTTAAGTAATGTTAAGGTAACCTATGCCACTAAAATTAAAATGGGAGAATAACAGATATAAGAACTTGGTTCATATGTATATATATATATTCTGTAGTAGTAGTTCAACGTTATGTTTATGCTGAGTTGGATGAAGGGTTCCTGAAATGCTAACATAGAAGTATATTAGTATATTACTCCAACAAAAATGGATTAGGTCCTTCACACTTGCGAAGTAGAAACAACACCAGCCATTCTGCATCTGCGGAAGAATAGCTGCTCATGAAAAAGTTAACGAATTGTGAAACCACCGCTCCTGTGAAAATTTTATCTGCCATACCAATTTTGCACATAAGTCTGCAAGTGCGACTAGCAGGATATAATGTGTAGATTTTTAAATATTTCTTCAACTATCGATATCACGTGGATATTTATGCCATTCTTTGAAAGTAAAAAGTGAGGATAGTGAATTGAAAAGATAGAAGAGAAGGCTGCACATAATTGTGGAGCAAGAAACTTCTCCCCAAGATTCATAATTGAAGGACCTTTTGGAGCATCCTCTTCTCTGTTGGATATCATTCAAGAGTCGGTATCTCATTTTCGTAGCTTTCATTCATAAGTAACATACTTCACCAAAGAGAAGATCTAGACATACAAAAAAAATAAAAATACATGGAGAAACCATCACTAAAATGGAAGAATTAGCCATTAGGCTTGAGAAGGCCTATGTGAACTCGACTAAAACACATGCTACTCTTCAATAAGACTTCAAGTTGGAGAAAGAGTTCGTTTATGGTGAAGATGTGGCAGAGAATCAAGGCTATATTTAAATGGGACCAGCATAATAAGAAGATTCCCACCATTGGTGCGGATAACCGTGATAAGTACTTCTTCCTCTCTGAGGAAGAGAGAAATGATGACATGGAGGATGAGTGTCACAATCCAGACTAGTCCCCGGATGTAACACAACGATTAGAATTCCAAAAAACTTCAACCAATCCATCTTGGCCTAACATGCCTCTAAACTATGATGGGGCATAGGACAAACCCTAACATACCCTAAACATAAAAAGTGAAATAACCCAAAACATGGTAAAGAAACAAAGTGTGTTCGCCCATGAATCATGATGACTCACTAAATCAACTTCAACCACAATTTCATAACTAGCCACAAGGAGGATGAGAGTGATTGTCTGACCGAACGTTATGATATTATGTAAGCAAAAGAAGTATGTGTTAGTACATAGAAGGTACTATGTATGTTAGCAATATAATAAGTAAAATGTCATTGTTATACAATTGACCAAGTTAAATAACATAATAATTAATTTATTTTTGACATGAGAGTAAAGTATGAATAAGGTAAATGCAATTCAAAATCATGATAAAAACTTTAAAAGATCATAAATGAAAATGATATATACTCATTGTATCACGACCCGACTTTACAGGTCATAACAACACCTCCCCTAGTCGCCAATAGGCAAGACTGGCCATGACCCAAAATGGCTAGTAACGAGTGTAAGGGCAAAAAAAGGAACCAATAGGTATCAATAGAGAATTAACATAGAATGACATAACTAGTACTAGATATGTAAACATATAACAACACTAAATTAACCCTCCAAGGACTTGAAAGTCACTTGTATAGAATTATTTTAGACATGATACAACATAACTGAGTCATAATCTATATACATATACATAAACAAAAAATGGCTAGTCTCGAAAGGAAAAGATGGGTTAGTGGTTTTGAAGGAGACTATGACAATCCCTGAATGCTAGATGCTTACCCAAGTCTTTGGAAAATGCTACTATCGACTGGGATCAACATCGTCGACTCATGCTGGGACTTGAATCACGAAGAATATACAAAATATAGGGGTGAGTACAAGAAATATGGTACCTAGTAGGCATCATAGGCTTACTAAGTAGGGATAGTAAATAAAGTAGGAAATACTAGAATAAAATTCCATTGCAATGATAGAGAGCAGAAAAGAGAAGAACTGAGTCGCACGACATATGATAGGCAGGTACGCAAGTGCAAGACACTATCTAACCTAATCCTATAAGCCTGTCACGACGCTATAAGCCCAACAGGTATACCCATGCACTTAATAGCCAAGTATACACAAAACCAATCTCAACCAACCAATTATGCTGAATTAACAACCCAAACTCTGAAGGCAGGGAAGGGAGCACAATGTTAAATAAGGGGGAGCAGAGAGCTTAGACCTCAAACAGTGGATGTGGCCCTATCGAGAATAATGCCGACTATACGAGTGATAAAAAAGGGTGAACATAGAGCTCGAACCTGAAACTACAAATGTGGCCCCATCATATCCAATACCAATAACAGGAAGTACAGAGCCTGGTCATCAAACTGTGGATGTGCAAAGAGTGTAGAGCATGGTGTATAGAGCTCGAACCTCAAAAGGTGGATATCTAAGGAGTATTAACCGTAGTGTATAGAGTTAGAACCTCGAACCGTGGATGTACCTTTCAAAAGATCCAAACCTTTTAGGCGATCATAAAGCATATATAAAGCCTAGTAAACATTTTCCCCGAATGATCGAGGTGCATGTCAATAGAGTAAGGGAGGGCATAAAAGAATGCAAGGTCTCACATCTAGTCATAACCTATCTAAGGCTCAAATTTGTCAGAATCAAGTCTGTTATTTTGGTCCAAAAGGACCTACGACTCTTAAGTCACACCGAAAGCATACTCTACAACCATTGGCCTTGAACAACATAGGTCTAGGGTATTACTAGCCTAAGCCTACACTAAGGCGTAACAACATCAAATAATCATAAATATAAAAACAGTCAAAGTACCACATCGGCACGACAAATGACCAGTATAACAATCATTAGTTTCCTCAGCATGTCAACAAATACTCTGTTAGCCTAGATAATTAGGAATATAATGGGAACTCAACATACCAATCACAAGGACTCTCAACAATCGTCAAATATTTAGGTTACAACAAACAATCAAATGTACCAACCATAAGTAGGCGTATATGACCGTATGTATACATGCATATGTCAGATTCCTAGACATAATTCCCAGTATGTATCATAAATCTCTCACAACCGAAGTGCCAAGAAGTGAAGAAGACAACATAGTACAAATCAGGTATCCTCGACCCCAACATAAGCTAAATGGGACTCATAGTGTACATGGCATGTCTAACTAATTCTCTACTCATTATTCATGTAATTCCATACATATTCATATATTCTAACTCAGTCTAGATAGAGGGATACCATAGCCTACTGATATGCCGATTGCGCATGTCCCTAATAACTTTGCTTGTGCTTTACCCTTCTAAAAAAGCTTAGAATGCGGCCTAGCTGTCAAAAGTAGAATCATGTCATCAGTATAATCATTTCAACACTAAAATCATAGGAAATGGACTTAAATCCGTTTCGGGGCTTTAAAGTGGAAAATAGGCTTATATTAGAATCCCAAAACAAACCTATATAATAATCCTTATACGCAACCAAGCCTTTACCTCAAACTTAAGATCAATCTGATACTCAAAACAATGCAAAATGGGCCGACAAATATTAATATTTCTTATAGCAATTGAACTAATATGGCAGCATATTTAATGCTAATTTTGCTTCAAATGCTGCCAAATAAGCAAAGCCTGACAATATTACAGTATGATCCTTAAAAAGCTATACAAAATAGACCCCATGATCATATAAATCTGATCCAAAATGATCAATTAATCATCTTCTGAAGTTTTTGATAAAATATGAAAAATATAGCAGCAAATTTGTGAAAATTACCTCAAAGGGCATGCTATATGCAATTTCTAACACTTTTAAGACGTTTTCTCAAAACATTACACAAGTTGTCCTCTTCAATAACTCGATTCGGTCTTCAGATGAAGAACTTATCATCGTTTGAAGTTTCCTCTGCTTCTTTGCGAAGTCTGAATATATATATATATATATATATATATATATATACACTGCTCAATATACACGCCAGAAACGTGGATGGGACCTCTGGAAACATGGAGTGTGCCTTTTTAGCCTCCGTGAATATGGAGTACATGCTTCCCTACACTAGATTCCAGCCAACTATATTTTCTTCAATGGGGTGTCTAGAACACGTATATTTCGGATTCAATGGTGCTATTGAAATTCCCATTGGAGATCTTTTCAATAAAATATGGGTCTTATTTTCCAAAGCCTAATATTTAGTTGATTTCCCCCAAGGGCTCAAAATGAACTTGAAAGTCTCGTGGACCAAACGAAAGGTCATTCTAGAAAAAAACTTAAATGTTCCAGGGCTAACTATGCTATCCGAATTTCCATACAAGCAGATTTTCCAAGAATGTTGACCAAAGTAAACTACTAGAAAATTTTGAAGGCTAAAGTGCAAAACCCGATTAAACTAACACTGAAAACCTTGGTACTCAAATCGACCATGCTTCTAGCCTAATTTGGACATTCTTGAGCTGGTAAAATTGTCAAACTTCTGTGTTAAGGACTTTTACGCAAACTTCATTGCAAAACTAATTTCTCAACTTTAACAAGCCTTTCGACATAAAAAATTGCACAGCTTCCTAACAGACGACCCGACAACTAAACGATCAGTTCTAGTAAGTCATAAATGACCTGTGGTCGCTATGTGAATGCTCTAATTGATGCAAAAAAGTGCAGAAACACATAAGTGACCTGGAGGGTAATTACAACATCCACTACAACAAAAACTTTTGTCTGCGAAAGTTAAGAACACCCAAAATCATCAGAACCCTGAGAATCCAAATTTATGCTAAGACCATCGGATAATCAACATAAAACCACTAGAGGAACCAAGGAACCTTACCATTCATATATCAGGGCAAAATAATGGCCGGGATAGAATCCTACTTGGAGAAAAACCAACATCTATCCCTAAGTTACAAAAATCACCACAGTAACCCAGCATACCAACAAAACCACTCCTATTATCACACTTACTTTAGGTAGCAATATCATGTTAGCTAATAACAGTAGCGATGAGAGATAACATCTAGACTAAGCACAAAAGGAAAGGGAAATAGAAAGTCAATTAAACTGAGTGACTTAAGACCAACTACCACTAATATCCTATCACAATAGCAATTATAACTCCAATATCACAATGATCTACTATTACAAAAAAAGGGTCTCTCACAGGGGCTGAAACATATAACAAGGTTGCTAAATGATCAGGGACCACCTCTAGATGGGAAGCAAGATAAATAGATGCATATAAACAAATAAACCTCTGATCAAATAAGTTGATACTAGCTACTTGCATAAAGTAATCCTACCCATAAGGGCATCATTTGATGCCTCGACGCATAACCATGGCAGAGCAGCATAAAAATGGCCCCAACGACCTCCTCTTCTAGTATAGCCTACTATCACACTTGTCATCTCAACAACTGTGTTGATCATCTTTGGTCCAACACTGATCACTCCTACGGTCTAACTGACCACTCTTATGACTCATATCTCGATCTCTAGTTGGGGGTGCTTGTACTGGAGTGGAGCGGACTGGCCATGAAATATGATATGCTATCCTTTACTGGAGGATATCTCTAGATCAATGATCAAGATCCTTATAGTCATCGCATCCTTGGGAGGATCAACCAATAAAGTAGAAACCACTGTGACCTATAGTATCTATCTCTGACGCCTTCTAGCTCTGACCGACTAAATCATTTGATTAGTCATGCCCCAAAGTCGTTGCAGCCCATATCTCTTACCCTCTTACTAGTGATATCGGGAGGACCACACTAGCTAGAGATATCTTTGTATCGTTGATCACTATTTAAAGTCTGAAGTGAAGCCTAAATTGCACAACTGGACTGACCTAATTGGAACCTCTACTAAGACCTATCATGATGCTAGCTAGACTTATATTAGGTCTCACTATAGGTGTCCTCATATCAAACCTATTTGTATTTATCCTATTGGGCCTCACGATGGAGCTGCTCAATAGTTTGGGCATGATCAATAATATCCAAGAAAGAACAACTCACTGTAACCAAAGATGAATCTCAATCTTCAGCTGCATCCTCAATCCCCCTGACAAAAGCACATGTTCTTCTCCTTCTCTATAGAAAATATCATAGTGTCATTCTTAGAGAGATCATGAAATCTTGCTTCATAGCATGATACTGTTATGGGCCCCTACTCTAATATGCAGAACTAATCCCAAAGGTTGTCTCTGAGTCTCTTGGGAACAAATTTGTCTAGAAATGCCTTTGAAAACTTTGTCCAGGATTCCGGTGGTCACCTAACTAGTCTAGTTCCCATATAAGATGCTACCACTGTCTGGCTGGCTCGTCGAGCTTATGTGAAAAAATCTGCCCCTCTCTCTGTCCAATGACCTTAAAGTGTGTAACCTCTTACTACATAATGTTAGGAACTCAGGGGCATCTTGTCCAAATGCCCCTTAGAATCTAGGAGGGATCAATTTGAGGAAATATGCCTACATCCTTTGGTCTTAGAATGGCATGGCATCCTCTACAACATCTAGCTAATCAGGGGAGGTACTGAGACTGGGTGCCCTCCTAAAATATGATCGGGGGCTACTCCTGCTAAGCTGGTGGTACTAAAGGGGGATGCGTTTCTTTCCTGAAAGCACTATGCAGACCCTGCAGTGCTGGTGGGGATGGATCCTGTTGAGCACCCCCAAGATTTGCAAGCAATTGTCTGATAGCTTCCTGAAGTACTAGAGTCTTAAAAAGTAAGGTTGGGGGTTGTGCCAATCTGTGTCTTTCTGGCTGTAGTCAAGTAGGGACATCCAAGTGCACCTCTAAGGGATCTAGGGCTATATCTATGTTTAGAGCTAGTATTGTGCCCCTACCTCTACCCGAAGGTCGGCCCTTGCGAGGAATATCTATGAAAGAGAAAGACAAGTGATATTCCACGAGACTAATTACACAACTGCACAAAATAAAACAACCCAGAAGTGTTTCCTAATAGCATCCTTTAGTCTCCCAAAGATAAGTCACAGACATCTCTGCACCTATTCGTGAGACTCTACTAGATGGTAGCTCTGTAAAAATGAGACTAACGAATCTAGGGCTCTAATACCAATTCGTCACAAGCTAACTTTATAGGTCATGATGGCACCTACCTTAACCTCTGATAGGTAAGCCTAGCATTGACAACAAATGGCTCGTCATTAGTGTGAGGGCACAAAAGGGAACTAACAGGTATCAACTGACAATCAACATAGAATAATGGAACTGGTATTAGATTTGTAAACATATAAGAATACTAAACCAACCCTCCTAGGACCTGGAAGTCACCTGTACAGAACTATTGTAGACATTATAAAACATAACAAAGTCATGAGCTATATACATATATATAAAAAGATCATGGTCAGCCTAAAAAAATGATGTTCCGCAAGTGCTGAAGGAGACTACATGATCCAAGAATGCCAAAGGCTCACCCAAGTCTCTTGTAAATGCTACCACTTGCTGGGATAAGCATTGTTGACTCGTGATAGGACCGGCATCACGAAGTAGATATGAAATGTAGGGGTGAGTACAAAAATATGGTACCTAGTAGGCATGATAGACTGACTAAGTAGGAATAGTAATTAAAGCAGGAAACACTATAATAAATACAATAAAAATGATACAGAGTATAATGGAACATATCTGAGTCACACAACATAAGAAAGGCAAGTCATGCAAGATACTACGTAACCTAATCGTATAGGCCCACCAAGCCCTTACAAGCCTAATATGTATACCTACGCACCAAATATCCTAGTATACATAGACCCAATCTCAACTAACTAATAGCATTGAACCAACAACCCAAACTCTGAAGGCATGATGGGAGCATAATGCTGACTAAGAAGGAGCACAGATCCTAGATCTCAAATAATAGATGTGGCCCCATTGAGAATAATGTTGACCATATGAGTACTTAAGAAGGGGAGACATAGAGCCTAAACCTCAAATAGCAAATCGTCATATAAAATGCCAATAATTGAATGTAAAGAGCCTTGACATCGAAAGTGATGTACAAGAAGTGTAGAGCATGTTGTACAGAGTTCGAACCTCAAACTATGGATATACAAGAAGTATAGAGAATGGTTTATAGAGCTTAGACCTTTAACAGAGCATGTACCCTTTGGAAGATCCAATATGGCCTATCGGGAGATCATAAAACATCTCTAAAGCATGGTAACCCTTTCCTATGAATGATCGAGACAAGTGGCAATAGAGTAAGGTAGGGCATAGAAGAATACAAGGCCTCGGGTCAATTCACGACCTATGTAAGGCTCAAATTTGTTAGACTCATGTCTGCTATTCTGGTCTACAAGGACCTACGACTCTAAAGTTACACCAGAATCATACTCAATATCCATCGATCTAGAACAATGTAGGTTTAGAGCATCACTAGTCTAAGACTAGATGAGGCCCAATAACATTAGCTAATAATAAATACAACAATAGTCAAAGTACCACACTAGCACAACATTTAACTAGTATAACATGCATCAGTAGCCTCAACATGTTAACAATCACTTTATCAGCCCATATAATTAGGAATATACTTGGAAATCAACATACCAATCACAAGGTTTCACAACAATTGTCAAATACTGAGGGTACAAAAGACAATCGAATGTTCCAAACACAATTAGGCTCACTATAGGTCTGTTCTCATACATGTATATATATCACATTCTGATCTATAACTCAATATGTATCATAACTCAGTCATAAGCGAAGTACTAAGAAGTGAAGAAGATAACATAGCAGAAATCAAGTATCCACTGACCCCAAGATAAGCTAAACCTGAATCATAGACATGGCATGTCCAACTAATTCTATACTTATTATTCAAGTAATTTCATCCATATTCACATATTCTATCTCAGTCTAGAGAGAGGAGACCATACCCTACCTATACGCTGATCGCGCATGTTGCAGATCACTTTGCTGGTGCTTTAACATTCATATCTAATGATCCCACACCAAAATACCAAAATAAACCATATATAGTAATCCTTACACTAGCTTGCACCTCAAATATGGGATCGATCCAATACTTGAAACAATGCAAAACTAGCTAACAAATAATAGCACTTCTTTACAATAATTGAACCAATATAGCAACAAGTTTAGTGCTAATCTTACCTCAAACAATCTTAATTAGTAGATTCCAACAATACTGCAGTGTGCACCTTAAAAAAATATACAAAATAAACCCTAAGTTATAGCAATCCATTTCAAAATGACTGAGAAATCATCTTCCAAATTTTCTGTCAAAAAAAGAAAAATACTGCAGTAAAACAGTAAAATTTACCTAGAACAACATGCTAAATGCAATTTATAACACTTCCACATTATTACTCTTAAAAAAGATTACATAATTTAGCCTTTTGAATCACTCGATTCGGCCTCCAAATGAAGAAGTTTTCATCATTTGAAGTTTTTTCTACTTCTCCGTGATGTCTGAAAACTTATACGTGTGCACCACCTCAATACTCTCCGAAAATGAGAGCCAAACCTCCATAAAATAGAGTGTATGCCTTTTTGGCCTTTATGAACTTGGAAGGAACCTCCACGAACGTGGAGTACATGCTGACTGTACCAAATTCTAGCCAAACTTATTTTCTTCGACGGGGTGTTTAGAACTCATTTAAAATTTGATTTTCACAAATCATACATGAAATATGAGTGGAAATGACGTTCTAGTTTCAACGATGCTATCAAAATTCTCATTGGAGATTGTTTCGATCAATTGTGGGTCCTACTTCTCAAAATTCTCTTTAATCATTTTCCACTGAGGGCTCAAAATGAATTCAAAAGCCTCAAGGAGCGAAAAAAGGTCATTCTAGATCAAACTCGACGTGTTGAAGCTAATCACGCTATCATAATTTCTATTTTGTCACATTTTCTAAGAATATTGACTAAAGCCAGCTGTCGGTCTTTTATGAAGGCTTAAGTACAAAACTCGATATAAATTAACACCAAAAATGTTGGTTATCTAATCGACCATGGTTCTAGTCTAATTTTTCCATTCTAGAGGTGATGGAGCTATCATAATTCCATTTTGAGGTTGATTACCTAGACTTTATTGCAAAACTCTTTTTTAAACTTTAATAGGCTTTCTAATATGGATAATTGCATAGCTTCCAAATGAACGACTCAAAAACTGAACTATCAGTGCTAGCTAGTCATAAATGATCTAGAGTCACTATGTGAACACTCTAACTAATGCAAAAAGTGAAGAAACATAGAAATGACCTAGAGCTTCATTACATCGTATGTGAGATATGAACCGTAATTGATAATCAGATCATGGGAGCTATAGTATGAAATTTTGATGTTAACCCTATATAGGAGAAAAGGGATACTATTAACCATGGTATACTACTTCAGTACATCATAATCATCATATACTTTTTATGGATCCACAAGCTTTGCCTAAACAGACACCTATGGTGGCATGTAGTTTGCGACAAGATATTACTATTAGGACTCCCTTGGGTCACTCTTTTGGGCTTCCGAACTGAGCCCAACCTCAAAGTTCTCATGGTTCCTAAGTCAAATACTAACTTAATAGTAATTATAAATTGTCAAGTAAATCATGGACAAAGAAAACATCTAATTACCAACCCAAATTCATTAAATCATCATAATATAATAGCTAATTAAATCTTTCATTTGATTAATGTGAGAATTACCGTTCAACACCTCAAATTCTTAAATAGGTGGGTAAAAATTAAGAACTTTAAATTAATCAATTTGAGAATTTACTTTCACACCTTGAATCCATGAGTAACTTCTCATTGTCATTCGTTCTTTCTTGAGAGGCTTCCTTAATTGTAATTCATAATTTTTATAAAACTTGCATGAAGTCCTTATTAATTCATGATCATAATTCATATTGATAACTAAGGTAATTTGAATGGGTTTATAGGTAACCAATTTTAAATTATGTAATTTTTATGAAATTATCTATAATCATATAGAACAATATCAAGTGGAATCATAATTGAAGGAACCTATAATGATTTTCATGAACCCTAGATGACATTGTGAAGGATCTGAATGAACAACCTTGAATTCATGGAATTAATGTAAATTCATGTATAATTCAATTCAAAATCATGAAATAAATAATAATTTGTGAAATCCAATTCTAAATCGTCGAAATGCTAAACTTTTACATTGAAAATTCATAAAAAAGATGAGAGTTTCTTTGGGCTTCATGAATGAAAGGAGTCCATGAATGAATCAAATACCTGGAGTGAAATCCTTACTTAGATATGATTTTAATGGATGGAAATTAAAGAATCATAAAGATTGACTTTGACCTTGCCTTGGAGGAAGATTCTAGAGAGAGAATTTCAACGTTGATGTGGAAGAGAGAATGATAGATTAGAATGGTATAAACCCCTAAATCACACTTGAAATAACCCGAAATGATTTATTATAAGAGTTAAATGAATGGATAAAAATTAAATGACACCAAATAAATAACATCCTGACATGAACCACGAGGACCATCCATGATCCATGGTTCCATCTACGGATTGTAGATGCCTATCCTTATAAACTTGTTCCAATTTCCAACATCAAGATCTAAAACTATGAACTCATTCAATGTCTTGTACTATCTTCTATGATCTGCAAATATCCCTCATCCTGCAAGTCTCAAAATCTAGATCAAAACCATGAAACCAAACGATAATCCGTAATTACTTCTATGACCATTAAACCCTTTCGTGAAATTTCTCTAAATTTTAAAAAATATTCTAAGTTTTGGTGTTATAAAGAACTACCTCTATATCTGTAAATAAAACCCTGATTTGTCAAGTTGGTTCGTACAAAAAATCTAGGGGCTTGTATTTTTAAAAAAATACAAAACATCTTCTATGGCCCCTTTACATGGTATGCAATTCCTTGTACGACCCATAAAATGGTTTCATCAAAATCACTTGATGTCCAAAAAGTGTGCCCTAGATTTTTCAAAGTATTCTGTGACCTTGTCTAGGTCCGTACAGTGATCTACAACCTATAAATAGGCCTTATAGAACCTACACTAGATGTTTTTCAAAAGGTTTTCTCCTTATTTCAACTTTTGAACTTTTGTGGTATTACAATATTTGCTTCTTGGGAACATTTATCATCGAATGAGACTAAAGCCAACATGAATAGGCATAAAGACATTCTAACAACCTAATCATGGAATCAATGAAACATGTAAAATGCAAAAATAATGAAATTTTCAAATTTTACTTAAAATATATTTCAAACTCAACTTTGTGAACATGAATGCACAAGATGAAAAATAAAAAGGTGAATGTAGGAATTCATACGAGTAGATCACGAAGGACTAGTTACCTCAGGCTGAAATGGAGGGAAAGATAGATTGGTAGTTTGTAATCATGTCAGCTCGACCTCCCAATTAGCAATTTCAATCTCTTGGTTCTTTCATAGGACATTGATTGATTTTCAAAATGTTTTATTTAGAATTTCAACTAGAACCTCCTAATGGGACATATATTCTTTTACACCTCCACTCCCCAAAAGGACAATAGAGGTAAGATCACAAACATACTTTCACAACAAAGACACGTGGAAATGCATGCATCATTGCCAGCACCAAAAGCAATTCCAACTCATGAGCTACTTTACCAACACATCTAAAAATTTGATATGAGCCCACATAGTAAGGACTAAGCTCTCTTGTTTTTTCTAAAATGCATCACCCCTTCATAGGTGAAATTTTTATTTAGAACCAATCATCAACTTCACTGAAGCTCTCTTCTTCTCACATGCGAATATGACATTTGTCAACTTTGAGCAACCTTCCTTCTTTTCCAAATGAGTCTAACCCTTTCCATAGCTTTAAACACCAGCACATATATTGTCAAAGCAACCTCACTATTCTCAAACCACCAAATGGGAGACCTATATCTTCTATCATATAAAACCCCAAAAGTAGCCATTTCGATGCTAAAATGGTAACTGTTGTTATTGGCAAATTCAATCAATGGTAGTTGATAATCTCAATTGCGTTTTAAATCAATCACACATGCCATTAACATATTTTCCAAGGTTTGAATTTTTTTTTTGGCTTGTCCATCGATTTGAGGGTGAAAAGAGGTGTTTTGCTTCACTTTTGTACTAAGATCCTTTTAAAAATACTTCTGAAATTGTAAAGTAAATTGATTATCACTATCCAAAATAATTTAGAAAGAAACACCATGAAGCTAAATTTGTTCCAAAATTTATATCCTTACATAATCCTCGATGGACTAAAAAGTCTTAACGGATAGAAAATACACTAACTTGGTCATTCCACTATAGCCTATAGTGTGAGGAAATCCAATTGAATGTCCATATTCACTTCCTCCCACTTTCATGTAGGGAAATCAATGCCTTGAGATAAATCTACTAATATTTTATGCTTAGCTTTCACTTAATGACAATTAGGACATTCAATAACAAACCTAGCAATATCTTTCCTCATACCATTCCTCTAATACACTTTCCTCAAATCTCTATACATTTTGATGGATCTCATATGAATAGAATACCAAGAGCTTTGTGTGCTTTAAACAATATAATTCCCTCATGTATTCAACATCATGATTACGAAGTGACCTTGGTAATAAAGCATACCATCTGTATGATGGGAGAAAACCTTAATAGCTATTTTAGCGACTGATTTCTTCAACTCAACCAAGATTGGGTCATTATCTTGTTTTTCCTTCATATCTGCCACAATGGATGATTCTGAGCCATTATTTACAACCACATCACCATCATCTAAGTCAATAAAATGCAAATCTAAGTGGGAAATATATGCACATCTCAAACCAACTCCTCCTTCTAATCCTGCACATAGGAAACCCTATTCATGGACAATCATCTAAGAGCATCGGCAGCAATATTAGCTTTACCTGGATGGTAGAAAATATCCATATCATAATTTTTCAATAATTTGATCCATATCTTTTGTCAAAGGTTCAAATCCTTTTACTTAAACACACATGATTGGTGAATATATCAACATGGACACCATAAAGATAATTTCTCTAAATCATCAATGCAAACACAACTATCTCTAATTCAAGATCATGGGTAAGATAATTCATGCACTTTAAGTTTCCTAGAAGCATAGACTATTACCTTACCATATTTCATCTACATAACCAGTCCAACCCTTAAGGCATCAAAATATACCACAAAATCATTAGTTTCTTCCAACAAAATCAAAATAGGGGCATAAGTATATCGATCGTTCAAGTCTTGGAAATTCTTTTCATATGCTTCCAACCATTGAAATTTTAGATTTTTTTGGCTGGGTAACCTACAATACCATCCTTTGTAACCGCATGCTAGAGTAATGCAACTGGCTCGAGCAAAGACTCACACTTTGAGAACTTTTCATACAATTTCTCTTCCCTCAATCTTTAAAGAATGGTCCTAATGTGCTAAACATGACCGGCTTCACTCTTGGAATAAACCAAGATATCATCTATAAAAACAATCACAAAGATGTCTAGACAGGGCTTGGACACTCGGTTCATCTACTCCATAAAAGTAGTCGGGGCATTAGTCAACGTTATGGACAAAACCACGAACTTATAATGCACCATGACAGGTCCTAAAGGCTGTCTTTGGGATATCAAACTCCTCAACTCTCAACTAATGATAGCCGGATATCAAATCAATCTTAGAGAATATTGAGGCACCCAACAACTGGTAATAAAGATCATCAATGCCAGGCAAAGGATATTTGTTCTTGATGGTCCCTTTGTTAAGATGATGATAGTTAATACACATATACATAATGCCTTCCTTCTTCTTTACAAATAATGTAGGAGCATCCTAGGGAGATACATTCGGATGAATAAATTCATTCTTCAAAAAAACTTCCAATTGTTCCTTCAACTCCTTCAATTCAGTCGGGGCCATCAGATAAGGAGACATAGGTACAGGCTTAGAGCCCATCTCTAAATCAATAGCGAATTCAATATCATAATCTAGAGGAACACTCGGTAAATCACTCAGTAGTATATCCATAAACTCTCTAGCAACTCTGATAGTCTCCAATGTTGGGGACCCTTGAGAATAGGCCCGAAAATGATCAAAATAAGCTAAGAATCTCTTCTCCATCTACCAACAATCATCCATATTAGAAATAACAACATTAGGATAGGAGCTTGGTACTCTAGTCTGTACCAACTAAGGCAAGTCAGAGAATGATAAAGTCACGATCTTTGCATAGAAGTTAAGGATATCATGATATAGTGACAACCAAGCCATGCCCAATATCACATTAAAGTTAACCATATCCAACAATATCAGATCAACAGTAGTAATTCTCCCCATAAATGTCCCAATGTAACCCCAATATACCCAATTCACCACTAATGATTGACCTACCTGGGTCAAAACACAAATAGGCTCAACAAGCAGCTCACACACAATATCGATATCAAAAGAAAAATAGTCTAACACATATGAATAAGTAGAGATTGGATCAAATAAAGCTGAATCTGAACAGTTGCACACTTGAACCATACTTGTGATAACTACATCAGAGGCCTTTACCACAGCTCTATTTGAAAAGGCATGAAAAACTCTAAGGCCACCACTAGACTTTGGGCCACCACTAGAACCACCTCACTCTATACTATGATCCCCTCTAGTACCACCGTTTATGCCCTAAGGTGTGTCCTTGGGTGTTGGTGCTAGAGGAGCTGGATAAGCTGGCTAAGAACATGAAGTTTGAGCAGGATCTACCCAGTAAGGACAATGATGGGCTAAGAGCCCAATCTCATCAAAATTATAACATGTCCTAGTCTCTTGCCTCTTAGATGGCTGCCCAAACAAACCACCACGCCTGGTTGCACTACCCACCGTAATAGATTTGGGTCTATCAACACTATTAGATGTTGGGACAGCTGCTTGAACTACCTGACCCTGATGACCCTGCCTTTGAAACTCTCGATCCCATGGCAAGTACCCACTAAACTATCTATGTGGATGGAACCTCTTCCTACTACCCTGTCTATCCTACCTTATACACTCTATCAAGCCAGAATGATCTGCCACACTCTGAAATGATCCTTCTTCTATAACCAAGGAAGTTGTAGCCTCTTGAAGATACCCTGCCAATCCCTTGGCGAATCGCCGAATCCTTTCGAACTCAGTGGGAATTTTTGACAAGGCATATCTAGACAATGCGTGAAATCTAGCCTCATAATCTAAGACTGACGTAGAACTCTGTTGTAGTCTATCAAAAAAACTCATCCCGACGGCTATCTCAAAGGTTATATGGCCTGAACCTCTCCAAGAATATGTTTGTGAACTGTTCCCAGGTCATAATTGGTAATCCCACTGGTATACTAGCCACAGCTAACCTCTATACTCCTTAGCTAGGCCAGTTAACTAGTTAGAGGTAAAAGCAACTCTGTGTCACTTGAGAATGCAAAATTCCATACCCAGTCCTTACACGCTGACAAGAAGTCATAAGATCTATCTCTAGGGGTACATAAAACCTCCGGGGAGCCAATCTAACAAACTACTCAAAACTCTCCTGCTCTACTGTAGACATGGCTAGGCTGGAAGAAATGGGTGGCACCGTAAATAAGGGAGGTGCAATAGATGGAGCAATAACCAGACTCTGAAGCTGTGCACCTAAACTCAACCTAGATGTCTTTGGTATAACCATAACAGTCATAGGAGAATGTGCTAGAACTAAAGAAGGACCCATATGAATCATGGCTGGCTTAGACGGAACTATAAAAGGACCAATTAGTACTATAGAAATTGGTGTATCAATAACAGCTAGGGCAGGAGGTGCTCCCTCCAATTAAGCCAATACTCTCAAAAGTAACTCCTGAACCAAGGGTGAAACATCTAGGGCCGAGGGTAGGGGAATAGGATATATGGGCCTCTCTAGGTCATGAGTAGCCTTTGGAGAAGCTGATCTAATCAGCCCTCCAAGTGGAGTTGCCCTTCCAACATGTCCTCGGCCCCTGGCCCTTTCTAGAACTCTACCTCGAGTGGGAGCCCTATCAGCAGCCTTGGACTCTCTTACTAATAGACGGTACCTGGGAATCAACATTAGTGTAGAAGGAGTAGATTAGACACTTTCAAAATGGATAATACAAAGAAACGCATGAATAGAAGCAAGATGTGAAAGTCTTTCCTATCAAGTGCCTGGTAGCCTCTCAAAGATGGGTATGGATGTCTATATACCGACCCGTGAGAATCTACTAGACACCTTTATCTTGACTCACGAGCCCAATGAACCTAGTGCTCTGATACCAAACTTATCGCTACATAAATTGAATAATAACTATAGAGAATAAAATAAAGCGGAAACAATCACAACATAAGATAAAAAAAAATATCCAAAAACCCGGAGTCATGAGTTCAAGAGCATCTAAATAGTACGAAAGGGTAAATACAAGTGTCTAAGATACAAAGGTATCTCAAAACATTTGCTACAATGTTTGAACGAAAGTAATAAGGAGAATCCTAAGGATCCATGCCGACTCGAAGTTTAAGTCTCACTAGTAAGATCTAGCTCACCTAGAGTGATCAACTAGCATGTACAGGTTCCTGTGCTCGATCTGCAAGAAGGAACAAAGTAGGGAAGAGTACACTAAATTGTACCTAGTAGGTGCAACTTGCTGGTTAAGAGAAATCAAAGCAAGTATGTATTAATGAAGAATCCTATCACCTATATCAAAGGGTTAGTACACAGTACAATATGATTATGAATAATAATAAATACAATTGGTAAATCAATTCAATAACACAGTGTAATTCTATGCACAAATGTAATGGCATCATGTGCCATGTATGAGGTAAAATTATGATCGTCGTCGGGCCAATATACACATTTATCAAGCTTTAGCTACAAGATGGAACCGAAGTGTGTCGCAGGCTATGTATTGAAACATCTCAAGGCGTCCTAGGACATAAATAGAGGTATCTTGATGCATCATGGGCCCTATAATGAAATGTCTAAGGCGTCATTGTCCATAACTAACTGTCTCAATATATATAATAATATTTTAAACAGTGCGAATATAATGAGATGTGTGCATAACAATGCGATCAACCATGTTTAAGATGTGTGCTTACCAATGCACACAATGATGTAGAAATGTGTGCATATCAATGCAACCCAACCAAGAACATTATATGTGCATACTAATGCACCCAAACCAGTATAAGATAAGTGCATGCCAATACAATTGATCAAGTAAGAGATATGTGCATATTAATACATCTAATCAAGATAGAAAATGTATGATATCCATCACATCAAATGCGCTATAACATATATATCAACTATTATCAAAAGGCCATTATTATCACATATCATCATTAGCTTACTAATAACAAAGATGTCAATGAAACAGGCTCCACAAGAACCCCAAATGGGCTCATAAGTCTTACATTTATCGCACTCATCATCTATTAGTCACAATATTATCCAAAATTATAACAGGTCTCATATCATCATAATGATATCCAAATTATCTCAAAGCACATGATTTCATCTCAATTAATCAATAGTATCGCCATCAATATTCAGCATAACTGATATCATAATCCCATCAAATTCAATCATATCATTTCATAGGAACATAATTCAATCTACATCTCACAATTGTCATATAAACATGCTCAGTAGCTCAAATCCAGTCCCAATAAGGTTAGCCGAACCTACCTCGATGCTGAAATTGCATTCGGACAGGCTTTCAATCAACTCAACCCTTAAAATGATCGTCAGATCGATCAATCAAGATTAAAAATAGGTACTACATGTCAAGAGGTACATTTTGATACCCAGTATTGGTATGGATTATACTTAGGGGAAAATGGTAAAAATTAAGGCTAAAACTTTAAGTTTTTGAATTTTGAAAATAACCTTAAAATAAAGTTTTACACAAAAAAAATGGAGTTCATAGGTGAAAATCCCTTAAATTGAGTTCAAATTGAGTGAAGAATCCCAATTTAAAGTTTGGAAGGATCATGGTCTAAACTGCTCAATTTTGGATATTCAAAATCAGAAAATTTAAGTCAAAACGTAGAAAAAACTCATAGAAATTTATTATTTAATATTATGTTAGAAACAATTACCCAATTAAAACTTCGAAAATCTTCATTCAAAGTCGCCCCAAAATCTTGAAAGGTTAAAAAATGGAGTAAAACTTGTGATTCTTGGGTTTTAAAACTCTTCTGGTAAAATGAACTCCGCGAACACAGGTGGGACCCTGCGAAAGTAGAGGGTGAGGGTCCAACGAAGCTCTACGAACGCAGATAAGGAATAGGTGCTCCTCCATGAACGCGAAGCCCAGGATGCGAATGCAGAGTGTTAATATGGGTTGTACCAGAAAACTGCACCAGCTAAATCAAACAACAATGAGAACTTAAAACAAGCACTTGGAACTAACAAAAAGTTAGAATTACAAGAACTTTAAATGTATCCATACAAAAAATAGTGATCTGGAGTCAACAGAATAATTAGAATTTGATTCTGAGGTTCCACGATATATTTACCGATGCAAGTCAAGTAAACTAGTTTAAAACTCAAATACAAAAACTGCCGTCAACAATTCTAAAAATTATGATGAGATTATTTCTAGTGTTCGTTTAACCACCAGGAACTACTAGGACTATCATAATTTTTATCCGAGCTTCTGAACTCCGAATATTGACCATAGTCAAACTTTGATTCCGGAAAAAACTAAAAATCCAATTTTGGGCCTAAAAAGCTCATTTTAACTCCAAATTTAGTTCTATAACTTCTCATAGACAAGTTTCGATGTTCCAGAACTAATGGAATTGATGGATCTCCAATCTGACACCCCAAACTTAGAATGATACAAAACTCGCTTTTTCAACATCTTAAGCTTCCAAAAATGCCAAAAACTCATGTTTCCAACATTTAAAACTCAGTATTTCAGTTTCAAGAATACAGATAGTTCAAAATAGTCCCAAGTAACTTATGAAAGGTTAAAATAGTAATTTTTATAAGAAAGACAACAACAACATACCTAGTGGACTCCCACAAGTGGGGTCTGGGAACGGTAGAACATACGTAGACCTTAACACTACCTCATAGAGGTAGAGAGGCTATTTCCTAGTAACCCTCATCTCAAAAACTCATAAACAAAATAAAATAGATATGAAAAAAAGGAACGGAAAAGAAAGGGAATAGAAAGAGCCACTAATAAGGAAAAACACATGAAGTATGCAAATACGTTAAAAGTAAGCAAATGTAGGACTAATAATGACAACATACAACGTAAAGACATTACTACTCCTACAAACCTACTATATCACAAAGTCATATATCGACCTACCCATACTAGCCTATTAGCCCTTTACTCTAGCATGCGACGTCCACTCTTTTCTCTCTAAGGTCATGTCCTCGGTCAGTTGAAGTTTTCTCATACCTTTTCTGATCACTTCCCCCCAATACTTCATTTGTCTACCTTTACCCCTCCATGTAACCCCTCACACCTCCTAAAAGGAGCATCGATACTCCTTTTCTGCACATGTCCAAACAAATGCAATCTCGCTTCTCTCATCTTGTCAGCCATAAGGGCCACCTCTAACTTCTCTTGGATGATCTCATTCCTAATCTTAGCACTCCTAGTATGTCCACAAATCCATCTTGAAACCCTCATCTCCACATCCTTCATTTTCTAAACATGTGAATTTTTGATTGGCCAACACTCCACCCCATATAGCGAAGATAGTCTAACCACCATTCTGTAAAATTTTCCTTTAAGCTTAGGTGGTATGTTTTTATCACACAATACTCCTAAGGCAAGCCTCTATTTCATCCATGTTGCCTTAATACGATGTATAACATCATCATCGATATCTCCACTACTCTAGATGATGGATCTAAGATACTTAAAGCTCTCTTTCTTTGGAATTGGTTGAGTGGAAAGCTTCACTTCAATGTCTGCTTCATCTGTAGCAACACTGAATTTACACTCCAAGTATTCTGTTTTGGTTTTGCTCAATTTCAACCCTCTGGATTCCAAAGTATATCTACAAACCTCTAATCTATCATTGACTTTAGGCCGAATCTCATCAATAAGTACTACGTAATCTGCAAAGAGCATACACTATGGCACCCTCTCATGGATAGAACGTGTCAACTCATCCATTACCAAAGAAAAAAGAAAAGGGCTTAACACAGATCCTTGATAGAGTCCCATCTCAATAGGAAAATACTTTGTGGCTTCTCCTACCATTCTTATCCGAGTTCTGGCTCCGTCATATATATCCTTTATCACCCTAACATACACCATTGGAATACCTTTCGCCTCTAGACATCTCCATAAGACATCCCTCGAAACTTTGTCATAGGCCTTTTCAAGGTCAATGAACACCATATAAAGGTCCCTCCTTCTCTCCCTTTATTTCTCCACTAATCTTCGAACAAGATAGATTGCTTCAGTAGTTGATCATCCCCACATAAATCCAAACTGGTTCTCAGAATTACTTTCCTCACCCTTATCTCCACCACTCTCTCTCAAACCTTCAAAGTGTGGCTTAACAACTTGATGCCCCTGTAATTGTTACAACATTGAATATCACACTTGTTCTTATACAATGGAACCATTATACTCCTCCTCCATTCATCAAACATCTTAGCGGTCATCATAATAGCATTAAATAACCTAGTCAACTACTCAATTACCTCCTTGGTCACACTCTTCCAAAACTCCATTGGAATTTCATCAGGTCCGATCGTTCTCCCTCTGTTCATCTTACAAATAGCACAACTAACTTCCTCAACTTTAAAAAGCCTATAATAACAAAAATCTCGATAACTATCAAAGTGTGCCAAATCACCTAACTCAATATCTTTGTCCCTTTTTTCATTTAAGAGTTTATGAAAGTAAGCTTGCCACCTTATCTTAATGGAATTCTCGTCCACCAACAGCTTACCCTTCTCACTTTAATGCACTTCACTTGCTCCAAGTCACGAGCATTTCTCTCTCTCACCTTCATAATCCTATACAATCTCTTGTCCTGGCCTCTTTCACCTAACTCAAGATACAACCGCTCAAACGTTGCTGGCTTAGCACTCATCATTGCTATCTTCGCTTCTTTCTTCGCCATCTTATACATATCTTTGAGTCTTATTTTTCATCATTATCCCGACATTCTAACCACTTTGTGTAGATATTATTCTTGGCCTTCACTTTGCCTTGAACTTCTCGACTCCACCACCAATCACCTTAACATCCACTAAAGGTCCCTCTCCAAACCCCTAGCACCTCGATGGCAACCCTATTAATATAACCAACCCATGTAGCCCATATAGTGTTCACATCTCCGCTACTACTCTAAGCCCCCAAATTACTCAACTTTTCCCCATATCTCCTGAGAAAGAGCAGGAGTCAGACCACCCCAACTAACCCTCGGTTGGACATAAGTAACCTTCTTATTCTTACCCTATCTTAATCTCAAAGTCCATTACTAGAAGCCTACGTTGAGTGGAAATATTTGCACTTGGAATCACCTTGAAATTCTTACAAAGGCTTCTATCATCCTTTTGAAGGAGCAAGTAGTCAATTTGGGTCTTAGCTACCATGCTACGAAAGGTAACCAAGTGATTTTTTCTCTTCAGGAAACATGAGTTAGCAATAACCAACTTGAAAGCTTTAGCAAAGTCCTAGAGAGATGTTCCACCTCCATTCCTCTCCCCAAAACCAAACCCTTTATGGACATCTTCCAAACCACTAAATGTGGCACCAATATGCCCATTAAAATCTCCCCCGATGAAAATCATTATTGTGGCTAGTATATCCCTCACAATCTCATCCAAATGTTCCCAAATAGCTTTTTGACTTCATCATCTAGGCCCACTTGGGGTGCATAGGCACTAACTATATTTACAATATGACTATCGACCACAAGTTTAATTGGCATCATCCTATCATTAGTTCTTCTGACCTCCATGACATACTCCCTAAGGTCTTCATCTACTAGGATGCCTACTCTGTTTCTATCCCTAGAACCACACGATTACCATAACCTAAATCCATTTACTTCTCACGCCTTAGTTCTGACCCATCTGGTCTCTTGAACACATGTTATATTAATTTGTCTCTTCTTAAGGCTCTTCACTAACTCTATGGACATCCTCGTATGTGATCCTATATTCCACATCCCTATTCTCAACTTAAGTAGGCCCGTTCCGCTCTTACCACTACTACCTTTAGCCTCCGCCCCTAGCTAATGACATGACCCTAATCAACAATCAAACCCAAATGCCACTAAACTTCACCAAGAACTACTAAGTCAACAAACTATGAATGCTAAAGAATCAACAATCTCATCTAACAACAATACAATCCTATAAAATACAAGAGGGTCACAATGAAAAGCAATAATCACATATGTAACAGCCAACCCACAACAACACCAAGATGCACAGAGTATGAGAAACAATCTTAATATGTATGAAGTAAGAAATATAGCAGAAATAAAATATATTAAAAAATATAACAGCAAGCAAGAAATATTGCACAAATCCTGTACTAGACAAGAAACTTTTAAGAAAGAAATATAAGAAAACAAGAAATAACAAGCAAATGGAAACTATATAGAACGGAAATAATGCCAAAAAGAGGAAAGAATAGAGAATCTAATCGAAACAAGCAGTTGGACAAGAACGAAAAAGAGCAAATGGAGGACATCACATGAGTAATCAGGCCAGAAAATTAACGGTTGAACTTGTGTCTCTGGAACAGTGAAGTTGCCTAACTGAAAAATGGTTCTGAATCATTGTACGACTTGGAGTAATGTTGTTGCCGGAGCAAGAAGTTGTCAGAATCTTGAAATTACTGGACGCAGATCTGTGGTGTCGTTGGAATCTAGAAATTCTAATGCATTGCACAAGCAAAAACTAGGGTTTTCTAATTTATTTTTCATTTATATCTTGCCAGGTCAGTTGAGCACCCACTCGTATGATTTCGCACGAAAATAACGCATGACCCGCACGCAGCGCCAAGATCCGTGGGTTAACCCGCACAGAAAGGTGCCGAAATCGCCTGTTTCCACTTTCGTCGCCCATAAAATCCTACCAGGCCTCCGCCAACCCCGCCGAGCCACATGGGCCTCTTTCCGGGTCAGTTGAGCACCCACTCGTATGATTTCGCGTGAAAATAATGCACGACCCGCACGCAGCGCCAAGATCCGTGGGCTAACCCCCACAGAAAGGTGCCGAAATCGCCTGTTTCCACTTTCGTTGCCCATAAAATCCCACCAGGCCTCCGCCAACCCCGTCGGGCCACATGGGCCTCTTGCCGGGTCAGTTTAGCACCCATTCGTATTATTTTGCGCGAAAATAACGCACGACCCACACGCAGCGCCAAGATCCGTAGGCTAACCCCCATAGAAAGGTGCCAAAATCGCCTGTTTCCACTTCCGTCGCCCATAAGATCCTACCAGGCCTCCGCCAACGCCGCCGGGCCACATGAACCTCTTGCCGGGTTAGTTGAGCACCCACTCGTATGATTTCGCGCGAAAATAATACACGACCCACACGCAGCGCCAAGATCCGTGGGCTAACCCCCACAGAAAGGTGCCGAAATCGCCTATTTCCACTTCCGTCGCCCATAAAATCCCACCAGGCCTCTGCCAACCCCGCTGAGCTACACGGGCCTCTTGCCAGGTCAGTTGAGCACCCACTCGTATGATTTCGCGCAAAAATAACTCATGACCCGCATGCAGCGCCAAGATCCGTGGGCTAACCCCCACAGAAAGGTGCCGAAATCACCTGTTTCCACTTTCGTCGCCCATAAAATCCTACCAGGCCCCCGCCAACCCCGCCGGGCCACATGGGCCTCTTGCCGGGTCAAAGAAAAGGTCTGCTTCAATGTACTGCTTGTCCCAACCTCCAAAAGAAATCCAACATGCCTATACACTCTGGTCAAGAAGTAACAAAATCCTAACCCATTCTTTCCATCCCTTACGATCAAAATTTTCCTCATATGTTCAAATATTATGAGCAAGAGCACGGGGATCATTTGAGAAGGGTTCTCCAAACCTTGAGAGAGAAGAAGTTGTATGCCAAGTTTAGCAAATGTGAATTTTGGTTGGTGAAGTGGCTTTCCTTGTACATGTGGTGTCCGGTGATGGTATCAAGGTGGACCCGAAGAAGATCGAGGCCGTGAAGCATTGGCCCAGACCATTGACTCCTTCAGATATTCAAAGCTTTCTGGGGTTGGCTGGATATTATAGAAGGTTTGTTGAAGGTTTCTCATCTATTGCATCTCCATTGACTAAGTTGACCCAAAAGAAGGCTAAGTTTGTATGGTCATATGAATGCGAGAGAAGTTTCCAAACTTTAAAGATCGGCTTACATTGGCTCCCATCTTGACCTTACCAAACGGTTTGGAGGGATTCGTGGTGTATTGTGATGCCTCGCGGATTGAGTTGGGTTGTGTGCTTATGCAACATGGTAAGGTAATAGTGTATGCATCAAGGCAGTTGAAGGTGCATGAACATAATTACCCAACACATGATCTTGAGTTGGCGGCGGTAGTCTTCGCCTTAAAGATTTGGAGGCATTATTTGTATGGGGTTCATGTCGATGTGTTCACCGATCACAAAAGTTTGCAATATGTATTCACTTAAGGAGATCTCAATTTGAGGTAAAAGAGATGGTTGGACCTCCTAAAGGATTACGACATGAGTGTCCAATATCACCCCGACAAGGCCCATGTTGTAGTCCATGCTCTCAGTAGGCTATCTACGGGAAGTGTGGTGTATGTTGGAGAGGAAAGGAAGGAGTAAGCAAGGGATGTTCACCAGTTAACTAGGTTGGGTGTTAGGTTGGCCAATTCGAGTGATGGTGGTATCCGTGTTCAAAGCAGGGCAGAATCTTCTATGGTGGTTGTTGTAAAAGCTAAGCAAAATTTAGACCCATCGTTACTTGAATTAAAGAAGTTGGTTTCCAAAAAGGAGATTGAGGAGTTCTCCCAAGGGGAGATGGTGTGCTCTAGTTCCAAGACCGGCTTTGTGTTCCGGATATGGATGATCTTAGAAGGGTGATCATGAGTGAGTCTCATAACCCTTTTTATTCTATTCACCCGGGGTCTACTAAAATGTATCAGGATTTGAAAGAAGTGTATTGGTGGCATGGTATGAAGAAGGACATCACTAAGTTCGTATCTGAATGTACGAGTTGTCGACAAGTGAAGGTAGAGTACCAAAGGCCCAGTGGCTTGGCTCGAGATATTGAGATCCCCACATGGAAGTGTGAAGATGTGAACATGGACTTTGTGGTCGGATTTACTCAGACCCGAAGGCAATACGACTCCATTTGGGTCAACATTGACCGGATGACCGAGTTGACTCACTCCCTACCGGTCAAGACTACCTATAGCACTGAGGAGTATGCGAGGTTGTATATCCAAGAGTTGGTGAGACTACATGGTGTGCCTAGATCTATTATATCGGATTGTGGCGCCCGATTCACCTCACACTTTTGGAGGTCATTTCAGAAGGGACATGCAACTAAGATTAAGTTGAGCACCGCTTTTCATCCGCGACCTGATGGGCAAGCTGAGAGGACTATTCAAACCTTGGAGGATATGTTGAGGGCCTGTGTGTTGGAGTTTAAGGATAACTGGGATGATCACCTTCCACTCATTGAGTTTGCTTATAATAATAGCTTACATACTAGCATTGGTATGGCACCATTTGAGGCCTTGTATGGAAAAGGTGTAGGTCACTGGTGGGGTGGTTTGAGTTTGGAGAGATGGCACTAATTGGCCTAGATTTAGTGATAGAGGCTATGGAAAAAGTGAAAGTAATTAGAGAAAGGTTTAAAACGGCACAAAAACGCCAAAAGTCCTATTCAGATGTTTGGAGGAGGGATCTTGAGTTTCATGTTGAGGATTAGGTATATGTAAAGGTTTTGCCTATCAAGGGTGTGATGCATTTTGGTAAGAAGGGCAAGCTAAGCCCCCAGTATGTTGGCCCTTATGAGATCATTGAGTGGATTGGAAGCGTGGCTTATAGGTTGGAGTTGCCTCCGGACTTGAGTTTCATTGCCCCGGTTTTTCATGTGTCTCTGCTGAGGAAGTTAGTTGGCGAAAGTAGCACCATTGTGCCTTTAGAAGGAATTGGGGTTGAAGAAAACTTGTATTATGAGGAAATCCCAGTGGAGATCTTGGATAGGCAAGTAAAGTGGCTTTGTAACAAGGACGTGGCTTCGATGAAGGTGCTTTGATGAAATCAACTTGTGGAAAGTGCTACATGGGAGGCAGAGCTATACATGATGAAGTGATATCCCCATCTTTTCAAATCTACTCAAACCTAAGGTAGGTAGTAGGTCGATCCTCTTCTAAATAGTCCTAATTCTTTCGCTCTTGAGTCTCATGATATGACATGCATACATGGGCACGAAAATGATTTTTATTATGATGTTTGAATGATTTGAATACATTTGAAATAGATTTTAAAGACTTTATGATTTAATGAACTATGTATTATACCTTGTGTTTAGATATTTCATGTCTTAAGTCAAGCTTTCAAGCCTTGTTGTTGCACATTCGGGGACGAATGTTCCCAAGGGGGAGATGATGTAGGGACCGGATTTTCGAGCGGCTATGCTGGACCTCTTAGTATTATCCCGAGCTAAAAATTTGCCGAGCATCACTCCATGGAAGGCCCACACGGATCGTGTGGCCTCCTGTGGAGGGGTACTTGGCCAAGATTTCGACGGAGTGGAATGCAACGGAGGATTTTGGACCAAGTAAGGGCACACGGCCATCCACACGGTTGGTGTGGTATGTCACAGGCCGTGTGGCCCTCGTATTGCTCGCTACGTAAAATTTTCCTAATTACAAAATTACAGTCTCATAACTTTTTCGTGCAAAAATTTTCTAAATGATGCTTCATGGCCCTTGACACGACCCGTGTAGCGTCACACGGGTCGTGTAGTCGTCCCTATAGTACCCCTTAGCTTCTGATAGATTCCAAGTGTTGGCACCACTAAATTCGTCTAAGTGCAGGTTCACGAGCACTGTTCATGGTCCATATAATGACTCACGGACCGTGTAAGGGGCCGTATGGGCCTGACGATTCAAATTTTACCCATGCCATTAATGGCATTTATGTAATTATGATTTATTTTAATTATGAATTGTGACCTTTTACCTATCCAAAACCCCTAAACTCAGTTGATATCCCTCCCCTCTTAATTCATTGTCTTTAAACCCTCTTCCCCCCAAAAGATCACTCCCAAATACTCTCTACTCTCCCCTCTCTAGACCAAAGCTAGGACTTAATTAGAGTTCAAATTCAAGCTAGGTTCTTCCCCAAAATTCAGCTCCTCAATCAAGGTATGTGAGAATGATTCTTGGACCCTTTAAACCAAGAAGACCCAAAAATCCATCAACTGATTTCATGAATTTTACTCTACTTTTTATGTGGGTTTTCATTATTTGATTTTATTAAATTCAATTGATGTATGGGCTGAATTTTATGTATGATTTTAATTTACTTTGATCACTATTAAGGTGATTTGCATTGAGATATGAAGTTATGAATATGCATGTCCCCTTTTAAAGTTTGATTTATGCATGGGTGATATATATTATGATTTACATGTGGATTTAATTATGGATTTACTCAATTTTATTTTATATTACTGATTTTAGATTAAATCTATATTACCCATGCTATTCTCACACCATGCATTGCATTTGCATTCATGAACATTGATTTATATGGAAATTATGAAGTGGATTAAGCCCAATTATGTTTTATGGAACGATTATGATATCATTTTTATAAGGCATTAGTTATGACAAGAATGTGATCACATACATGTCTTATAATTATGGCTCTTTGAGCATCTCGGGTGCTTGCACCATCTTGTATATGTGAATGAGCTATTACTTGCATGAGTATCATGATTATGACTTATGATTTGCCTTTGAGCCTAAGTGTGCATTGAACGATTTTGAAATGAATTATGATTTGAAAAGAATATTGTATCTCTTGAAAGTATGTATATGTATAAGTATTCTCGTGGGATGCCCACTTAGCACCGATGGATTGGGGGCGTTAGGGCTATCCCCAAGGGCCCTCTCCCTTTCCTCGAACTATGTGCCTAGCATATGTTATGAGAATCCTATCCGAAATGGGCTATGTTCCCGTAAGGAAGGTTTCTTCATATGAAATGTGATATGTTCCCGTAAGGTGAAGTACTATTATGATATGATACAATAAAACCTTACCGAAATGGGATATGTTCTCATAAGGGGGTTGCTTCATACGAAATGGGATATATTCCCGTAAGGTGAAGTATGGTTTACGTTAAGCAAGTATACCACCTCTGTACCGGTGAGGGGTATTCATCGGGATTCCAAGTTATAGCTCATTTGGTCTTACTCATGTCGGTTGAGGTCACATCCCCGTTATATATGAGCATCATTTCATTCATGCATCATGAATTTCATGGTATCCTGCATATATTTCTCCCTTGATTATATGATTCTTTCTATACTATGTGCTCTTGTCATCTAACATTTAAGTGCAAGTTTAACAAGTCATATGCATTGCATGCCTGCATATTTAGTACATTCAAATATACTAACGCATACTCTATGCCTACATGATTTGACCATGTAAGGGCCGAGCATTTCGATTACCAAACATTTGACGAGTCATCTAATCCACAATAGTACTTGTGGTGAGTCTCATCCTCCAAGGCCAAGCCATCTTTCCTCTGCTTATGTTATCTCAAGTTCCCTTTCTTGTTTGAAGGTAAGCCTGGAACATGTTCTGGCCCCCGCTCCATCTTGATTAGAGGCATTGGTTGGACAATATGTAGACTCCCTAAAATCTCTATGCTATGTGTGGTATTTGGTTTATGTATTCCTATGGATTGATTTATGGAAATTTCGTATTTGGTTATATGCATATTTGGTGTGGAAATGTGGAAAGTCCCAAGCCCCGTATTGCCCCTATAGCGTAAAACCTATTCTCCCGTCTCTTAGAACTATGTGTTACTATTTGAATGTTCTTTTTGAACCGATGATGTGAATCTAGATACTTGAGGCTTGTTTGGGGACTCTCGGGTTCCCATTCATCGTGTCACATCTCGGCCCTAGTCCCGGGTCGTGACATTCAATACTCACGCTGAAACTTCCTCACTCAACACCAGCTTTCTCTCACCCACCTTGGTAGTTAAACTACCATCATCCTCTATCACGCCATTGTATTAAAACTCCCTTACTTGAGATTTATACAAGTATGGAACAAACCCCACAAAAAGATGTGTCTAGGATTGTTGTATCTACCAAGTCACATATTCATAGTTTGGGTAACCCCTCAGTATCAAACACTCTACCACTGAGAACCTTTTTGGTTCTCATCACTTTAATATTTTCCTCTCTAGACACTATTGTTCAACTTTTTCTTATGAACCAGGTCCCTCACAAAACTTAGAGACAAGTTCATCAACAACATTTCCTTTTGCTCTCTTTTATTCCTTCTCAACTGACACTTTTCTTTTTCTTTTTTTTTACAGGCTAGTCAGACACATTAACTATACAGGTCTTAAGTACCTAATCCCTGATATTACTTTTCTTCCTCAACTTTCTTTCGGCAAAATTACGAGTCTTATTCTCTTTCATCACATCACTTAACAACTTGTTAGCTGATCCGTTTGAATGATACTCTTGCCTTCAAAATTTAGAATCACCTGTTACCATTTCTTTCCCCTTTTAGAAGTCGGAACTATTTTTCTCCTAACTTTCCATGAGAGTTGCAGGTTATCTTCATCATCGTCTTCCTCAAAATGGTGTACTAGTTATAGGAAAAGTTTCTTTAGGAGCAACTAATTTTGGAATCTCACTCGCCTCCACATTTATCACTACCTCTTCTTCTTCAAAAGGAGCATGCAACCCTCCCTTCATCTTAGATAAATTTCTTGCCATAAGTTCCTCACTTGACATAAGAATGTTCAATTCACCCCCTTTTATCTTCAAAAAAAATCACCCTCTATAGCCAACTCAGAAGAGGGGCTTGAGGGAGAACCAGTTGAGGTTGTGGGTTAGTGTCGTACCAACCCAAAAGGAGTATAGATTGTGTGGAATCAAGGGACAATGGATATTGAGATGAGTTCAGATCAGGAATTTCACAAGATTCTTCAAACTGGGGATTTGGAAAGAGGGAACAAGGTTTATTTTAATGGTTCCCATGGAGGAGTTTTGGAAGGAAATAATAGGAGACTCAAAGACAGTACTAGTGTATACGACTATTTTATTTAAAGCTTGAAGCATTTCCTGATTGGCGTTCAAGGGTTGAGACATTTTAGAATCAAGGATTTGGTTCCAAAAAAATAAAGAGAGAAGATGAACTTTTGTGATATTGAAAATTCTCAAAGAAACAGCTGCAATATTGTAACACTTCGAAGCGATTCAGATTGTCCTTATGGTGTATTTCTTGAGTATCAAAAATTTTCATAGGTTTTTTGAAAAATTTTGAGATCATATTTTTCTTAGGAGGCAAAATTGTGTTGGAAAAAAGTCTCCCTCGCTTTTTAGGTCAACCATATCAAAAAATACTTTTTTGCATGATTTTGCACTTTTGAGCAGAGCACATGACCTCTCCATGTCGAGAGGGTTCCAAAAAGTACAAAATTAGTCTAGACTCATTCCTAGCGCAGCATAGGAGAAAATTGAACTTCCTATAAAAATACATTGTGTAGAACCCAGGGCGCGACGCGCCTTTGCTCCCACCAAGAACAAAATTTTCTGAATTTTTCCAAAATCAAGTGAGGGAAATTGGGACATATCCCAACACCCTTATATGCATGAGTCCCTGAAAATTCATACTTTTTAGCCCTAAATCTCTCTCAACCTCTATCTAAATCCTCTCAAAACCTCTTATTATTCTTATTCCAAAAATCTTCCAAGTTCATAGGGAGTCAAGTTCTTCCTTTAAAGGCCAAGTCTCAAGGTCCTAGCTTCTTCAAGTTTCCTTCATCAATTTCAAAACCTTAAGGTATGTGGGTTCTTCCACCCGTAGAGTCCAAAAACCCTATTTTACTCAATCCTTCAAATTTCAAGGTTAATTTCTTATGGATATTTCTTATTTCTCCTACTATGCATGAGATATGTTGGAAATTATTATTTATTGTGTTGAATTGCATGATTTTCTTCCAAGGGTTTACCATTATGAACTATTTTATGATATTCAAGGTTATAAATATTATGATACTATGAGATACTATGAAGTTGATGGTTTTATAAGACAAATTGTATGTTTCCATGCCTATTATTCAATGATGTCAAGAATAATTATGGTGGGTTTATTTAGAATGTTTCAAATTGATGATTTTCACTACATTCATGCATAGTCCTCTTGAGTTCCATAATTTAAAACCTACATGTACTAAACCCACCCAATTTTCATATTTAGTTTTCTAATGAAGTATGACTTCTAAATGATGAGGGTTCAACTATATGTTTTGAAATTCTGTCAAAGTTAGAAAGTTATGAATCCCTCTTATGAATGTTAAAGATGGTGATAAGGACAATTCTCTCCAAAGAACGGATCCTCTTGTGATAAGGACAATTCTCACTTATTGGACCATATGTTTTATGAGCTACTCCTATTACAATGATGCTGTGTTTATAAGATTATGAATGTATATGATTATACTCATGTTTTCTAATAGATTCGATGGGAATGACTTAGCACCGAATGGAGAATTGAGGTGGGGTTCAGTAAGGGAATTCTAGTAGCAGCCCTTTGTCTCATTAACTATATGCCACTATATGAGCCATTATAGGCCAAGCTAGTTAATCCATAAAACCCCTATCTAATATTAAAATGACTCATGCAAAACTTGATCGAAGTTCTACTTGGCAAGTAATCTCCCCAGGCCAACGTAGGGGGAGATGTTGGATTCCATGTAGTAGTTTGCATGGTCTTAAATGTCGGTTAAGGTATCCTCCCATATATGTATGATATGTCATTGAGTTATGTCTTATCATCCATGCATGTTTTGACTAAAGCATTACACATGCATGTCATATTGAGCTCATTCTAGTGTATATGATTATGCCTCTTGTCTATGTAACTTATGATCTAATGTTGTATTGCATCACACATACTAATACATTCAAAATACTAATGCATACTTTTTGCCTACATGATCTAACCATGTAGGAACCGGAGCATTACCTCATCTACCTCCTCGTGGCTAGTTTAGTGTGAAGGCATTGTGTTGTGATGAGTCCTCTAGTTCGAGGGAAATACCCATTTTCTATCTAGCTTATTATGTTGAGAAATTACTACTTCATTTCTTTTTTAGGGTGAGTCTGGGACATGTCTTGGCCAACATCCTACTGTTGTTTAGATGTGTTGTTGGATACTCATACTATGTATGTTATGTGATACTTATACTATATGGAGACTTATCCTTTAGTCCTTTCACGATGTATGTTGATGCGTATGATGTTGATTATGAGATGGTGTTTTCCCTAAGGTCATATTTCCCCCATAGAGTGTGTCTCATTCTCCCTTCCCTTAGTATTGTTTGATGAGATTGAATTATGGAAAGTCCCTTACCTTTTTCCTATAGCTTGTGCCTCATGTCCCAAATCTCCTTAGTTTGACTAATTGATGCTTGTATTATATTCTGCAACCAAGAATGTGCTTAAGAATGCTCTGAGGCTTATTAAGGGTACCTTTGGGTTCCCTATTTTCCATGTTGCACCTAGTCCTTAAGCTTGGGTCATGACAAATATATAAATTCCTATGAGACTTTTTAGCTTAACAACGGGGGGGGGGGGGGGGGGGGGGGGGGGGGGGGGGGGGGGGGGGGGGGGAAATTGAAAGATTCTAGGTACATAGGAAAATTCAAGAGATGGGTAAACTTTTTGGAACTAATGTGAAATCTATCAGCTGATACGGAGCAATAATGATGGTTCTCAATTGCAAATCAATGTAATGAATAGAGTGCATACCTTTAAGAAAGGACTGGGTCTCTCTAAAATTTTAGATGTTTTGCTCAAAACTATTTTTCATCTTTTGCCTATCTCGATTAAATCATCTAGAATTGTCTTTCCCATAGCAAGTATTACAAAAATAAAGGGATACTTATCCTTCTAATCATAGCCAAAAAGAAGTTGATTTGCATCTAGAAACCAAAAGCTCATTCCAACTTTAACACATTTCAAGCTTCAGCCTATTTTTCTCAAATTGATCTTTGCTCAAAGCCTTTGTAAAGAAATCTACAATTTATCTTATGTTTTGCAAAATTGCATACAGATATTTCCCTTTTCAACATTATCCCTAAGGAAGTGATGTCTCACATCAATATGCTTTGTCCTCTTGTGATGAACTAGATTTTTTGTCATATTCAAAGCACTTGTGTTGTCACACAACAATACAATAAAGTGTGATGACACCAAAATCTTTTAGTTGTTGTTTTATCCATAGCAATTAAGCGCAACAAGAGGCAACAACTATATACTCAACGTCAGTAGTTGAAAGACCAATGGAATTCTATTTCTTGGTTCCCCAATATACCAAGGAATGATCCAAGGAGGTGAGCCATTCTAGAAGTGTTGTTTCTATCAACTTAATATCCAGCATAATCAACATTAGTGTAGCCAATCAACTCAAAAGAATCACCTGTTGGATAATAAAGGGCCAGGTTTGATGTTTTCTTCAAGTATCTTAGGACTCTTTTTGTTTCCTTCAAGTGAGACTCCTTAGGCTTAGATTGAAACCTAGTACACATTCTAATGCTGAAAGAAATATGAGGATGACTTGCAGTCAAGTACAATAGTGAACCAATTTTCCCTCTTTACATAGCCTCATTCATTGAGGGACCAGATTCATTCATATCCAGCTTTGAGTTGGTTCCCATTGGAGTGTCTATTGGCTTAACATCCTCCTTTTTAAACTTCTTCAGCAACTCTTTGATGTATTTTCCTTGAAAAATTAAGGTTTCGTCGGGTTTGTTTGATCTGCAAACCCAAAAAAACTCAATTCACTCATCATGCTCATTTAAAATTCACTCTTCATTAGCTTTGAGAATTCTCCATACATAGATTTTGATATAGCACCAAAGAAGATATCATCAACATAGACTTGTATGATGAGCAGGCCCCTTCCTCTTATCTTCAAAAACAAAGTGTTGTCTATTTTGCCTCTTTTGAAACCATTCTCTAGAAGAAACTTAGACAATCTTTCATACCATGATCTAGGTGCCTATTTTAGGCCATAGAAAGGCTTGTCCAATTTAAACACAGGGTTGGGCTGATCAACATCTTCAAAACCAGGAGATTGTTTGACAAACACTTCCTCTTTTAGATAGAGATTCAAGAAAGCACTCTTAACATCCATTTGATAGAGTTTGAAACCCATGAATGTTGCAAATGTTATGAGAATCCTGATGGTTTTCATTCTTACAACAGGAGTAAATGTCTCATCATAATCAATTCCTTCTTCCTGGTTGTAGTCTTGAACCACTAGCCTTGACTTGTTGTGAACAGTAGCTCCATGTTCATCCAGCTTGTTCCTAAAGAACCACCTAGTTCCAATAATTTTTCTATTCGATGTCTTAGGGACCAGGTGCCACACTTTACTTCTTTCAAATTGGTGCAGCTCTTCTTGCATGGAGTTCACCCAATCAGCATCTTTTATAGACTCTTTCACATTTTTAGGCTCAAATGAGGAGAAAAAGGCTGAAAATGCAACCATGTTCCTCATCTTGGATCTGGCTTGCACTCTAGAATCCAAAGGTGAGATAACATTATCCAAGGGATGAGTAGATCTGAGTCTTTATAGGGATGTCATAGGAACCTAATTTTTTTCCTCGTCATCATTACCATCCTCTCCATCATAAGTATTTTCATATTGTTCAGCAATGTTTTGTTGAATGTCAACAACTAGTAGAGGACCAAGTCCCCTCATTAGAAACACTTGCATCACCTGTAACACAAAAATCAAGGTTAGTCTGCTCTAACTCGCCATCTTTATTCTGATTAAATTAACACCATTCAGTGGAACTATAACAATTCTTAAAATTCAGCTTCATCTTGATCATTCAATTTTTCAAGTTCACCAAATATTGTGTCCTTTTTTTGAGCACTCTATAAGTCTTTCTTGAACTTGAATAACCGAAAAAACACCTTCATCATTTCTTGCATCAAACTTACCTAAGTCTTCCTTGCCATTGTTGAGAACAAATTATTTGCAACAAAAAACCCTTAAGTAACTCACTTTAGGCTTCCTATTTTTTAGCAACTCATAGGTTGTTTTGTTTAGAATTGACCTGATCAAACACCTGTTGGTCACATAGCATGCAATATTTACAACTTCAGCCCAAAAATTCTTTGAAAGTCCAGAATCAATCAACACTGTCCCATCAATATTCACCAAGGTTCTATTCTTCCTCTCTACCACACTATTCTACTGAGTTCTAGGAGTTGAGAAGTTGTGATGGATTCCATTTTCAGCACAGAAGGTATCTATCCTTGTATTTTCAAACTCATCTCCATGGTTGGACCTGATCTCTGTTATCTTACTGTTCAACTTTATTTGTATCGTCTTAGCAAAGATCACAAATTCATCATAGGTTTCATCCTTGGACCTTAAGAACATAGTCCAAGTAAACCTTGAATAATCACCCACAACCACCAAGATATACTTCTTTCCTCCTCTACTTTAAATCTTCACTGGCCCACATAGATCTATATAAATCAAATCTAGTAGACTGGTAGTGCTAACCTACTTCTTTTTTTTAAATGCATCTGGTCTACTTCCCTTTTAACACATGCCTCGTACACTTTGTTTTTCGTAAACTTTACATTTGGTAGCCCACAAACCAAGTCCCTTGAAGAAAGTTTGTTTAGCAATGAAGAATTGACAATGACCAAGTCTTTGTGTCAACGTTTTGCATTCTCACTTTGAGCACTTAGACATGTAAGATCATTTCCTTGAATAGATTCTAGATTAGCCATATACATGTTCTTCACTCTTTTTGCAATAAGAACCACTTATTTTGAGTCTAGATTGGTGACAGCACAATCTTCTGAGTGAAATTTCACTTCATTCCCTTTGTCACAGATTTGAGATACACTCAATAGACTGAACTTCAGACCATTCACATAATAGACATTTTTGTTGAGTGATGAGGATACTTTCCAATCCTATCAATACCAAGAATATATCTATTTTTTTTCCATTTCCAAAAGAAACACCCCCACCTTGGAGTGCTTTGAGCGAAAGGAAGTCATCAACATCTCCAGTCGTATGCTTTGAGCAGCCACTATCCATATATCAGCATTAGCTACTGCTTTCTTCACTTACCTACAAGGGATCACTTGTTAGTCTTGGAAACCCATTTTAATCTGAGTTTCGAATATTTAGATAAGGGAGTAATTAACACTTTTCTTGTCTGGGGGTAGCATCACTTTCTTTAACTTAGAGTTATTTTGAGAATTCATCGTAGGACCAGGTCTCTCTCTTCTTCTCTTTTGTTTAAAATATCCTGCCAAACAATCTTCAGACTCTTTCAGTGTAGGACAGCTATGACTGTCTCTTCCATAGTGAGTAGACAGCAACAGATTAAACTCATTGACATTTTTACTGTAAATAGTATGAGATAGACTTTTGTTTATAAACCCCAGACCTTTTTTACTATTGTATCCCTGATGAGTCAAAGTATCTAACATTTTAGAAGAACTAATCCATTTGAGAGATTTGGACGATTCTTCTTTGACTCGGACTAAGTCCCTCTCCAACTGAACATTTCTGTCTAGTGCCATGGTTGGCTTAGTTTCAGCCTCATTCAGACTAGCCTCAATCTCAAGTTGTAAACAACTAGCCTTCTCTTTCCCTTGCAAATAACCTTTTGACTCTTCATTCAACTTTTCAAAAAGAGTCATATTCTCTCATTTGAGATCTAACACTTGTTTTTCAACTTCAGATAACTGAGAAACTAAAGCAACCTTTTTATCTTGAACAAGATCTAATTGATTATTCAACACATCCTTCTCAGTAGTTAACTCAGTTATTGATTCAATAAGAATAGCCGCTAACTTCCTTAGCTACTTAATTGAAAGAACATGCAAATTTTTCTTAAAATTAGATAGGGTTACCTCTTTTTCAGATTCATCACCATCCTCAGACTTTGCGATGAATGCAAATATTTGATTGAACGTCTTCTCATCCTTCCTCATAGCTATCAAGGAAGCATCCTCTGTGTGCTCAAACACTTTTGACTCACTTGAGGAATTTCCCCAAACAGTAAGAGCTTTCTTCACAACATAGTCTGCTGCAGCCTTTCTGCTTTTCTTGTCAAGGACTAGGTTCCTTGACTTGTCTTTATTTCCTCTAGGCTTGGGATAGTCTTTTTTCTCATCTTTGTGCATTGGAAAATCTCTGATGAAATGTCTTGGTTTTCCACACTTGTGAACACAAGATTACTTGTAGTAGCAACCCCGCCAGGATTTCCTCTTCTTGAAACCACCGTTCTTCCTCACAATTTTTTGAAATCTCCTTGTGTGGTAAGCCATCTAATCTTCATCTTCATTAGATTCAACACCTTGTGCCACTTTTAGAGCTAGTGATTTGTCCTTATTAACAGCATCATTTGCTCTATTCAACTCATGAGTTTGGAGATTACCAATCAAGGCATCTATTGTCAACACCTATACGTCCTTGGCCTTAATGATTGTATCAACTTTGTTGGCTCAAGATTTAGGAAGAATTCGGAGAATCTTCCTCAGTTGCTTGTTAAGGTGAATGGGTTGACCCAAACACCTAAGCTCATCGATAATAGAAGAGAACCTTGTACACATATCATAAATAGACTCACCTTCCTTCATGATAAAGTTCTCATACTGAGTTGTGAGCATATCAACTTTGGACTCATTCACTTACTCAATGCCTTCATGAGCTTTGTGCAAAGAATCCCAGATCTATTTGGCTGACTCAGCCCCTATACCACAAACCAACAGCTTCTTAGCCTTATAGTTCTTCTCAATCTTCTTTCGATCCACATCATTATACTGTTGTCTAGTCTTAGTGACTATTCAAGTAATCTCACCATCTTTCACCTCTAGGGTAGGAACATAAGGACCATCAAGAACAATGCCTCAAAACTCACTATCATCATCCATGAAAATCATGCATATGAGTCCTCCACCAACTATAAAATTGCTCATTAAAGTGAGGAGGTTTGGTAGATGACTAATCCTCTCGAGATTCAGTAGAGCTGCCTCTTTCTTCAAGATCCCCCGTAGGTGTTAACCTTCTAGAGGGTCCAAGCTCTAATACCAATTGATGGAAACACAGGCTTCCACTAAGTGCATGGGAACAGGTCCCTAGTCAGAACAATAGTGAACAGAAACAGCTAAGACAGTAGAGGCAATAGAGTAAAACAAGAAGAGCTATTTTATGGGGAAACATCCTTGCTCAAGGGAGAAAAACCACGACCTGTACTCACAAGATTTCAACCCAACGTCATTAAACTTCAAGGGAGAAAAGCTTTGGATTACAACCTTTTGTAACCAAGGAACCTAACTCTAGATCCCTTCCATCTCACTGTGATAACTCTACCACAGGTACAAGCCAACTAAGTAGCTACTCTGCTACCTACTATATTAACTAACTCTAGCCAACTTAGACTTCACACTCTCCATAGCTAACTTAACAATAAAGAGCAAAAATATTTAAGTATCGGATCCCTTTATAGTTTAGGAATTGATTCACAAGACGCAAGCACCATTTCAGCACATTGAAGTACACAAAGTAAAGATACAAGTCTAATTTTTCCTTCTAAGTATACTACTCCCTCACCAAGAACACTCATTCAATGTGTGTGGAAACTCTCTCTTCTTGTTTTTTTTAATTTCTCTTCAAGAAAGGTTGGGTATATATACCCAACATCATCACTATTTGGAGCAATTTCATTGGCTACACAATTTCTGCATAGCAGGTTGATGCACACCAGATAAATAACAAACTTTCAATGCATAGTGTACTATTTGTCGGGTGGCTCTTTCAGGATCTTAGCACACATAGGACTAAGTTTGTCACGACCCGAAATTCGGGCGTGAAGGCACTCACCTAACCCACCAAGGCGAGTCAGCCTAATACCTACTGATCCAAACATAACAATAATAGCGGAAGAGAAAATAGTCTAATATAATAAATAATCATAGGAAAGACCAAACTACAACCATCCCAGAACTGGTGTCACATGTACAAGCCTCTAAATACATAGTACTCGAATAAAATAAATATTTCAAATGTCTATTCCTCAAATAGGACGTAACATAATAATGGATTCCTTGAAGGTCCACCGATCAGATAAGAAGCTACCTTAAGGATAATCCGGTAGCTCGGTCCTGAAATGAGAAAATTCTAACTAAAGGGATCGGGCTCGCAACCTACAAAAATGTAGCAAGGGGTGAGTACCAAAAACAATACGGTACTCAGCAAATGGAACTAACCCAGAGTAAAACAATGAAGAACCAAGTAACTCCTTCATATCAACCACATACCGCCGAACTACAAACCTGCACTCAGAAAAGTCCCAGCCCAGCAACACATAATACACCATAAAGATAGTTTTTCAGTATATCACAATTATCATATCACAAGCCATAACTCCCAAGTGATAACATAATCAATCACATGAATAACACCATGCAACATAATAGTATGCAAGGATGAGATGCAATGCTTATGCAATAATTGTCGGTAATGACCTCGACATCACAATATCAATATGCAAGGATGAGATGCAATGCTTATGCAACAATTGCCGGCAATGACCTCGGCATCACAATATCAATAACAAAGATCTCAGTATCACAGCATCGCCGGCAAAGACCTCGGCATCACAACATCAATAGCAAAGATCTCAGTATCACAACATCGCCAGCAAAGACCTCGGCATCACAACATCGCCGGCAAAGACCTCGGCATCACAATATCACCGACAAAGACCTCGGCATCACAATATCTCCGGCAAAGACCTCGGCATCACAACATCGCCGGCAAAGACCTCGGCATCACAATATTGCCGGCAAAGACCTTGGCATCACATCTCGACCGGTAAAGACCTCAGCCCCAATTTCTTTTTTTCTTTACCATCTCACTCATATCAATATCAAGAATGAATGCAAATTATGTGTGACATAGAATGAACATGAGATGAAGTTCACAAACAAATCAACTCATCATCACCAACCACAACAATATATCTCAAAAATAGAATTCTCATCACTTAGCCACATTTTCAATTCAAGTGTCACAACACAACATCACACCAACTCACATTTATATTTAATTGTCTCATATTTTTTTTATAATATTAAAATATTTCATAAACACACATAGAAGAAATTACAAGAATATAGGTATGAACCAATACGATAAATGTTGCAATATTCTTAATATCTCAATACCACCGCAACATCAACAACAGTCACATCTCAAAACAAGTACCAATTCGATATCAATATCGAATTATTCATTATTTCCCCTAAAATACACTTCCATAATTATTTCACAAGTCAAATATCATCATAGAAATAATTATTCAATTCCAGATATTTGAATCAAAGCCTACATTAATCCATCTATATCCCAAAATACTCAATTATATATATATTAAAGCATACAAGGTTCAACATATTTAACAAAAGATTAGAAACCCACTTGCCTTATATAAAGTCTCAAATCATGTGAATTCTAAAGCTTTTCCCTCTCTACGATACTTCAAATCACCATAATCTATTCAAGTATAATATCCCAATCACATAACGAATCTAATGACACTAAAATCAATTAATTCGGTGAAAAGGGCAAAATGGTCCAAAAATTTTGTCATCGGAAAAATTCGTCGAAAATTTAAAAATTTATACATGAAAATGTTCTCCCGTTAATAAGGAATTCAATGGCGAAAACCGTTTCAAAAACGGAGCTAAAACGAGGTAGAAATCTCATATTTAAAGTTTTCAAAAAAACACATCCGAACCAGCAAAAACAGCAAATTTTACCTCGAACCGCGCATCAAAATTAATTTCTGAAACTCCCATGGTGTTCCTCTCGGAAAAATACGCAATTTAGCCTTTTGAATCACCCAAACAGGACCAAAATCGAGGGAGAAATCGTTGATTGAAGTTTGTGAGAAACCCAGAAAATTTTGAGAAGAAATCTGCAATTTTTTTTAAATATATTGCATCTGCCACGTGGCAGTGCCTAATTGGGCCACGTCATCCCCGCTTCAGCATTTTCAGCAAATTCTCAAACTTAAATTCAACACTCCGGCCTCATCCGGAGTGGGAAAAATACATTCCATATATGAAATCTGATCGGAGACAATGTTTTGGACTCAACGGTGTAGTCGAAATTCCCACCGGAGGTAGTTTTATTCTACTGTGGGTCCCATTTCCCAATATCAAAAACTATCGAAAGGACTGAAACTCACCCGGAAGCTTCGAAAACTGAACGAAGGGTCCTTTTAGACCAAACTCGATATTCCGGATCCAACGGAATCATCAGAATTTGAATTTGAGGTCTCCTTGGCCAGAACCCGAGAAAACTCATTTAAACTAGTTTCGGGCTTAAAAACTCAAAATATTCTCAGAAGCTCTAAAAATTGCAATGAAGTCATTTCTAGCATTAGTTTCACCATTTGGAATTATTGGAACTGATGGAATTTCGATCCGAGCCTCCGAATTTTGTCAAAAATACAATAAATGACCTTTAGGGTCGTTACATTATTCACCACTAAAAACCATGTTCGTCCTCGAACAAAAGGCAAAGAGAGGAGCCTCACTAGAAGTAACTAAGAGTCTGACATACTCTTCTCAAGTCATTAATTGCTTCCAAGTGACCTTATTCTCAAGAGCCATAACATCAAAACATACCAGCAAGAATAATACTTATGAGCCAACATGAAATTCTGCCCTCTAAGAGTACCTACCAAGTCGGGGACTAGCTAATGAACCAAACTTGAACCAATAATAGTCAATTGCAATCTACCAACCATCGCAAGCCTCGTCCAAGTCCCATTCCCTTAACATAATCTTCCCTGAACTTAAGCTGCGCAATTTCAATACTTCAACAATACATATTCGTAAGAGAGAACCTAATTAAATTTGACAACTAGTGAATGACACTCCCAAGATTATAAAACCTCAAATAATACTGCTCGGATGCTGGAGCAATAGCTAAATCAAGTATGGTTCCCTTTCCACGAGCTACAACTATTTAATTAGAAATCAACATCAACCACATATAACCCTTCGAAGAGAAAAATGCCTCAACGTCCACTCCAACAATCGTTCCCTTATGCCAAATTTAAGAAATTCTTGATTCCCCTAGGAATTATGCATATCATGAGCACATAACCTCCATTTACCACTAAGTACAAACATAATCCATCATGATAGTTTACGTTAACCTCCATCAATGAAGTAGTATCCATCTGATCCAAAGTTATCAGTGACACATATATCAAATTGTGAGTCCTTTTAATATTTCTTTCATGAGTCACCTATTATGATTAAGCAATCCAACCTAACATGAACTGCATAATTTCTCACACATCAATGTTTGTCATTCCACCCAAACCAAAATTTCTAAAAGAAGTTCACAGTCTCTCATAACCCGTTGATAAGTCAACCCCTCTCACATTATCACACGAACTCAAAGCGAAAATCCATACAATTTCCAACTCTGAACCATGAACCCATATATGATGTCTACTTTCCTTTACTTTTCTTGACTTGTATCTGTCATAAATGTTGTGAGGGTGTTTGAATGCTAAACCCATATCCATGGCCTAATCCTAGGTGCTCAAACTCTTTGATGCCCAAGGCTTATGTACTCGCTCCTAACCCATTTATTGTTATACTTTTTTAGAAAAACTTTCACAACAGATTGTCTTTTACTTTACACCAAACTACTCAAATAAAACTTCATTTAGTCCCTTCACCGTCAAAAGTAACAGAATCCATAATCGAAGACAAGCTCAAAATCCTTCAAAAATGCTCAATAACCAACATAACTGATTATCTCATTAGACTAATCCATATATTGACAAAATCAATTATCATGAACGCAACGCACCATGAAACCATGGATCCCAATTCACACTATGCAATTGATTTCCTTCTCAATCATGGTTAATATACATCTTGAAGATCTTTAGAGATTTCATACCCTACTTTTTCATCAATCGCTTTCTCATATACCTTGGCGTACACGTTACTCGCAACCCAAGTCATACTAGTCATTGAATTGAATACCATAAGGAAATCCATTCTCACACTTAAGCCAACCCATGTAAACTTCTCTCTCATACCTTACCAAACAATCTCTTAATCTTGTTGATACCAGTGTAATTATCTTACCATAGTCCAATCAGGCAACTAAAGTCATGACATATAATAAAACTGTTGTTATGATTGATATGGTAGCCCAATCCCAAGTCATACCAGCAAAATTTACTGACTCAACCAATTACCCATATGTACTTTCTTACTATCATTTTCATTTCCTTTACACAAGTGAACTCGTCGAAACCTTATTAGTCTATATGCTTGTTATCTCGATATCAAAGCACCCCTTTAGCTTACAATGAGGTCACCAATCCCCATATAGATCTATGGAATTAAATCACACTTAAACATATTAATACTCATTCTATGATTCACCACTACAATTTTTCTTATAACTGATTCTAAACCCAAGCATCCATAGTAACAACAAAATGATTCTCCCCAAATATAACGGTAATGCCAAACTCCACTACCTGAGAAAGTGCAACAATTCATACCTCCTTAGTAACTAGTGTTTGCACTCAATGATCAATGCTCTATCCTTGTATATTATCTGTACCACATCAAAAGTCCCACCATATTCACCACTAGAATGCACCATATTCTCGGAGAAGTTGGTGCTCGAATGGTCCACACTTTTGTCTCCTTGAATTCATCTCTCATCAAATAATATACCTTCTTCCATAGACAAAATAGGTAGCAGAAGCAGCACAACCCATAGTCTTATCCAAATAGACATAGACACCACCATAGCAGTTATATCATAGTCATTCGTCCAACATATCCACTCCAAGAAGACTTAATAGAGGTCCTGATTTTAATAAACACAATGTCATCCTCTATCCATACCAGTCAACCCTCATTTGAAAACTTAACAACTGGAATCCCATAATTATTACATCGATAACATAGTCATTACGTTAATGACACTATGCCACGTTTACAAATCACTTGGACATCTAGTAGACTAGGAAAGCACCACCATCGATGCTAAAGTCTACACTCTTACCAATCTATTGGCCAATTTCTAAATATATCTAGCTAATGGTCACTCCTTAACCTGAATAGCTACAAGACTCCCCAAGCTTCAGGCCTTCCTACTCAAAGCATTATCCACCCCATTGGCCTTCCCAGATGATATAAGATACAACAACAACAACAAACCCATAAATGCACCAAACTCAACTGAACTCATATTTGGAAAAACTTGACATATAACTTCTCCTCTCTAATCTATTGAAGTACAATTCTCAAATGTCGCTCATAATCTTCTTTGGCATTGAAGTGGTCCAATATATCATTAATGAAAACAAAACAACAAGGAACCCAAATATAGTTGAAATACATCATTCATCAACTCTCTAAATGCGGCAAGGACATTGGTTATCCCAAAGGACATCATAAGAAACTTATAGTGCCCACACCTCGCCCGAAATGTTGGCTTAGGAATGTTAGAATCCCTGATCCTTAGCTGATGATATTCAGATTTCAAATCAATCTTGGAAAACATGATTTTACCCTGAAGCTGGTCAAAAAGATCATCAATTATAGGGAGATGATACTTCTTCTTAACGATCACTTTTTCAACTATCTGTGATCAATACACATTCTCATAGAACCATCATTTTTCTTTACAAACAAAACAGGGCACCCCATGGAAACACACTAGGGCATATGAATTCTTAACTCAAGAGATCTTAAAGTTGTTCCTTCAATTTAACTTCTATGTTCGATACTAACCTTTGACATACCTCACCAGACCTCATCCACACCCAAATCATTTCGAATCAAGGGACAATCCAAGGTTGACTACACATTCATCCCTTAAATCCATTACCTCTAACCTAGATCGAATTTCAAACCACGCAATGTACCGAGACCTACAACAACCACGCACGACAGGAATCGAAAGAATAAGAGGAACTTCCTAACAATCTTTGTAGCCTCTCAAGGATAAGTAACAGACGTCTCCGCACCGATCCTTAAGACTCTACTCGATTGGGCTTGTACACATGTGAGACCTATGAACCTGGGGCTCTGATACCAACTGTCACGACCCGAAATTCGGGCATGATGGCACTCACCTAACCCACCAAGGCGAGTCAGCCTAATACCTACTTATCCAAACATAACAATAATAGCGGAAGAGAAAATAGTCTGATATAATAAATAATCATAGGAAAGACCAAACTACAACCATCCCAGAACTGGTGTCACATGTACAAGCCTCTAAATACATAGTACTCGAATAAAATAAATATTTCAAATGTCTATTCCTCAAATAGGACGTAACATAATAATGGATTCCTTGAAGGTCCACCGATCAGATAAGAAGCTACCTTAAGGATAATCCGGAAGCTCGATCCTGAAATGAGAAAATTCTAACTAAAGGGATCGGGCTCGCAACCTACAAAAATGTAGCAAGGGGTGAGTACCAAAAACAACACGGTACTCAGCAAATGGAACTAATCCAGAGTAAAACAATGAAGAACCAAGTAACTCCTTCACACCCAACCACATACTACCGAACTACAAACCTGCACTCAGAAAAGTCCCAGCCCAGCAACACATAATACACCATAAAGATAGTTTTTCAGTATATCACAATTATCATATCACAAGCCATAACTCCCAAGTGATAACATAATCAATCACATGAATAACACCATGCAACATAATGGTATGCAAGGATGAGATGCAATGCTTATGCAATAATTGTCGGCAATGACCTTGACATCACAATATCAATATGCAAGGATGAGATGCAATGCTTATGCAACAATTGCCGGCAATGACCTCGGCATCACAATATCAATAGCAAAGATCTCAGTATCACAACATCGCCGGCAAAGACCTCGGCGTCACAACATCAATAGCAAAGATCTCAGTATCACAACATCGCCGGCAAAGACCTCGGCATCACAACATCGCCGGCAAAGACCTCGGCATCACAACATCGCCGGCAAAGACCTCGGCATCACAACATCGCCGGCAAAGACCTCGGCATCACAATATCGCCGGCAAAGACCTCGGCATCACAACATCGCCGGCAAAGACCTCGGCATCACAATATCGCCAGCAAAGACCTCGGCATCACATCTCGACCGGTAAAGACCTCGGCCCCAATTTCTTTTTTTTTCCTTTACCATCTCACTCATATCAATATCCAAAATGAATGCAAATTATGTGTGACATAGAATGAATGAACATGAGATGAAGTTCACAAACAAATCAACTTATCATCACCAACCACAACAATATATCTCAAAAATAGAATTCTCATCACTTAGCCACATTTTTAATTCAACACAACACCACACCAACTCACGTTTATATTTAATTGCCTCATATTTTTTTTATAATATTAAAATATTTCATAAATCACACAGAAGAAATTACAAGAATATGGGTATTACCCAATACCATAAATGTTGCAATATCCTTAATATCTCAATACCATCACAACCTCAACAATAGTCACATCTCAAAACAAATACCAATTCGATATCAATATCGAATTATTCATTATTTCCCCTAAAATACACTTTCATAATTATTTCACAAGTCAAATATCACCATAGAAATAATTATTCAATTCCAAATATTTTAATCAAAGCCTACATTAACCCATCTCTATCCCAAAATACTCAATTATATATACATTAAAGCATACAAGGTTCAACATATTTAACAAAAGATTAGAAACTCACTTGCCTTATATAAAGTCTCGAATCATGTGAATTCCGAAGCTTTTCCCTCTCTACGATACTTCAAATCACCAAAATCTATTCAATTATAACATCTCAATCACATAACGAATCTAATGATACTGAAATCAATTAATTCGGTGAAAAGGGCAAAATGGTCCAAAAATTTTGTCATCGAAAAAATTCGTCGAAAATTTAAAAATTTATACATGAAAATGTTCTCCCGATAATAAGGAATTCAATGGCGAAAACCGTTTCAAAAACGGAGCTAAAACGAGGTAGAAATCTCATATTTAAAGTTTTCAAAAAAACACATCCGAACCAGCAAAAACAGCAAATTTTACCTCGAACGGCGCATCAAAATTAATTTCTGAAACTCCCATGGTGTTCCTCTCGGAAAAATACGCAATTTAGCCTTTTGAATCACCCAAACAGGACCCAAATCGAGGGAGAAATCGTTGATTGAAGTTTGTGAGAAACCCAGAAAATTTTGAGAAGAAATCTGCAATTTTTTTTAAATATATTGCATCTGCCACGTGGCAGTGCCTAATTGGGCCACGTCATCCCCGCTTCAGCATTTTCAGCAAATTCTCAAACTTAAATTCAACGCTCCGGCCTCATCCGGAGCGGGAAAAATACATTCCATATATGAAATCTGATCGGAGACAATGTTTTGGACTCAACGGTGTAGTCAAAATTCCCACCGGAGGTAGTTTTATTCTACTGTGGGTCCCATTTCCCAATATCAAAAACTATCGAAAGGACTGAAACTCACCCGGAAGCTTCGAAAACTGAACGAAGGGTCCTTTTAGACCAAACTCGATATTCCGGATCCAACGGAATCATCAGAATTTGAATTTGAGGTCTCCTTGGCCAGAACCCGAGAAAACTCATTTAAACTAGTTTCGGGCTTAAAAACTCAAAATATTCTCAGAAGCTCTAAAAATTGCAATGAAGTCATTTCTAGCATTAGTTTCACCATTTGGAATTATTGGAACTGATGGAATTTCAATCCGAGCCTCCGAATTTTGTCAAAAATACAATAAATGACCTTCAGGGTCGTTACAAAGTCTCTCATCGATTCCCTTTTCCCATCGTTTGTTAAATCATCATAACATCAAATCCTTTCGTGGATGAAGTACTGAGACCTTCAAAACCGGTCCAATCTGATGAGCATAAAACCATGAGTCGTAGACTTTTGTACAACCTGTAAAACATCTCTCATAGATTTACCTTGAAATCTTGGGTTGTTTTATGAACCCCAACTACCGCATGTACAACCTTGTACAATCCATCCTACTAAGTCATACAGAAAGTACTATAACTTAGAAAAATTAAATCCTGGACCTCTTCCATGACCACTTTTCATGGGCCATATTTCATTTATGACTCATATTTCTTTCTCGAATTTTTTCATGAAATATTCCCCAACTCCCAAGAAACCTTCTATGGCCCCTATTTATGACCCATAGATACATTTATGAATCATAGAAAGGTCTCATAGACTGTGCACCAGACCAATTTTTTGTTATTTCTTTCTTATTTTACTTTCCAATCTCCGGGTATTACAGGTTACTTGTTCAAACACATTATTTTCTCACTTTAAGGTTCAACTGAGAAAGGAGTTGCTGGGACAATCAAGTAGGATTTCTCCAAAAACATTATCACTAATTGTGAGTGTAGTGAAGGAAGAAGTGATAACAAAGTAAAGTCCCAAGTCTCTGATCTTTTGGAACAAAAGGAGTGACTAAAGGCAGATCTATAGGAGATGATTGTTGCATTAGGAAGCTCTAATGCTGAAAATGTTAGACATAAAGCCATCCTGCAACAGGGCACAACCTAACTATTAGTGCTGACACTCCCCCGAAGGAATATGATGAGATGTAAGCACAAGTTTCTTGCTTTATCTACTGAGAACATGAGTCTCACTATCAAAAGAAAAATCCATTCTCTATCAAAGACAACTGCACTCACACATACAACAAGGAACCTGATGAGTGATCTAAAGTCTTAAGTTGTATGATGATTTTAGTGTCATGTGCTCATACATTGAAAGAACCTTTCTGTGATATAAAGGAAGATAGATCATTTTAGTTGTAATCATCGTGAATTCATGGCTAGAATCACTCGTGGTATGTCTGATTGAAATTTATGTAAACAAGAGCTAGTTAATATAGTGGATAATAGGGTTATTGTTCAGAGTCTTGTAATAGAGGTGTCACAAGTTGTACGGTTAAGAGTTTGATCCTTTGTGATTTCTGAAGTTCGTATTCATAAGTTGCTTGAAGCTGTTAGTGAAGTTGTTGAGAAATCTTTTGTGATGGGTTGTGGTTTTCTCCTACCTTGAACAAGGAGGAATTCAAAAAGTGGGGGTTTTCATGGTTACAGAACCATGAAACAAAATCATATCATACCATATAATTAATTAAACAATCAAAACAAACGTCATTCTCTTAATAATCATACCATACCATACTATGAAAAACCACCATCCAAACAAGTTGTAAGTCACTGTTGTTATTACTGTTAATAAAATAGTCAAGGGACTTGGTTTCTTCGGTTTTGATGGATACATACAAGTCAACTATTCATAACTATTTAATATACATCTACTCATCCATGAAAACCCCTGCATGGAAAGTACAACAATCCATCACTTAATAGCTGATCCAAACACCTTAATCATTGTCTCATCAAACTTGTGGCAGAGGAAAAAAGAGATAAGTGGGGTCCCCTCCTATCTTATTTGTACCGCTACAAAGCCAAGTTTTGGATAATATATGTAGTATGGACCGTTGCTTATTCCCCTATGATCAATTGAATTTGCTTGTTGAGCAGTGTGATTGAATAATACATGGAGATCGCAGTGGGAAGAGGTTTCCAGGTTGTGACATTATCCAATTCATCTTTTCATGGAAAGAGTATACGTAAAACTTGTGTAGTTGTAAAAGGCATTAATTGGAGTAGTGCTAGAACAGGACATTCTCTAGCACCATGCACAACTGCGGTTCATGCTCAGCAAAGGCCAACATGGCTTCCTGGGCTTGACCCTCCGCCTCATCTTGATGGAACGTAAGCTCCCTTTAGTATCCGTCGCCTACTGATGAACTTGTTTAATTCTTAGCACCTTGAAACCAAAGAAATCGCCATGAAATTTCCTACTCAGTGGCTGACCATGATTTTTTTTTAAAAAAATTCTTTTCTAGCCTAGCTGGAGATTTTGGTTTTGATCCACTAGGACTTGGAGAGGATCCTGAAAGTTTGAAATGGTATATACAAGCAGAACTTGTTCATGCCCGCTTCGCCATGGCTGGGGTTGCTGGAATTCTTTCAACAGATGTAAGTCATTTAATACTTGTGTAACATTTTCTTCACTTTACCCTAACATTTCTGGTCATTCTTTTTAGTTGCTTCGTGTGACTGGTATAAGGGACTTGCCAGTGTGGTATGAAGCAGGAGCTACAAAATTTAACTTTGCCAGCACAACAACTTTGCTCATAATTCAGCTAATATTGATGGGGTAGAAAGTTTAACCCGTTAATAGAATGTTGATCCTGGACATTCTATATACTACCGGCAGTAACTTCTCCTCTTGTTTTATTTCTTATTTATACAGGTTCGTTGAAACAAAAAGGTACATGGATTTTCTTCATCCTGGCTCTCAAGCAAAACCTGGTTCCTTTTTTGGACTAGAAGCTGCACTGGAAGGCCTTGAACCAGGGTAATTTTAATATTTTTGTTTGCAAAAAAATTGGTATACTTATACTAGAAAGGCTTACCCTTGTTAGTGCAGGAATAGGAGAAGAACCATATAGGTGGATCCACCACTGAGTACCACGGGTTCGACCAAACCCGTAGCTTCCTGTCCAAACTCTGTACACAGATACATTAAGATGTATACGACATAATACGTACACTTGTTCCAAATACTCATTCTGAACACATGGACTTAAGATTTTGGAATTGCCTCTGAGCAGGCTTATACTCCTACTAAGTAAAGCCAGGAATCTTTGACATTTGGCAGGTATCCAGGTGGCCCTTTACTGAATCCTCTTGGAATTGCAAAAGATATCAAAAATGCTAAAGAATGGAAACTGAAAGAGATTAAAAACGGTTTGTTGAGATGCATTTATCTTTTATTTCTTTCAAGTCTTGTCCAATATTTTATACTTCCCTCTGTTTTATAGGACGCCTAGCTATGGTGGCCATGCTCGGTATCTTCGTCCAGGCTTCTGTTACTCATGTTGGTCCTATTGACAATCTGATCGAGCATCTCTCCGATCCATGGCACAAAACCATTCTTCAAACCATTACTGCACCGACTTCTTGATCGTTTGAGTTTGTTTAAAACATGGCAAACTTAAATGTTTTCATGCAAAGGCCATTCAGCAAAGCAAGCACTTGTATAAGAAACTTATGTGTATTTTAATCATGTCTTTCCATTTCTGACTATATAATAGTAGGACATATAGAGAAGAGTGGTCAATGAGGGAAATTATAGGATAGAAGATGGTATCATATGGTTTCAACACAAAGATCAACTGCCAGGTATCTGAAGATGATCTTTAGGCCACACCGAGTAATAATCTTACCTGCACCAGGTATTACGCCAAATCATAAATGCAATACACATGTCTTGCATATGACGTTTTACACTTGAGGTTAAATTCCTTGGTTTGGACTTTGGTCTAAATATTGAGATCCAAGTGTGTGTTTTTCCGACAATGAGTGTATAAGTGCTTTAGCTTACTTATGCGCTTCTACCCAATAGAAATGGTCCACATGCACATTTATTGCTATTCGTCACAGAATTTGATCTGAACAAAGCAGAAAAACAAGCAGAATACTATTGTATGGCAATGAAAAATTCTGATGGCTGGGTGTTTAACGTTGAATGATATACCAAATGATACCAAAAACTAGCAAATAGTAGAATTATACAACCCATAAGGCCAGGAAAACCAATAATTTAGAATGTGAGAAATAGCAGGATAAAACAGTTGAAGCAGTGGATGATTTACTTACAGAATTACTTTATTGACCTCTGCGATCAAACCTATTGCAACCTTACTCTGTTCTATAAACCGCCCTCCAAAAGGTGAGAGAAGTATTTTGATACTGTACAATACATAACGCTCCGGATGTATACAGAAAAGCACTGAGAATATACACTCTGTCAACCAAGACAAATAACCAGAAAAATATAGGAACAGTTGTATAAAATGACGAGAATCTAACCCCAAAGCACATCATGCTGTCTTGGCCTGTGCTTTCTTTCTTCCCAGAAGCATCAAGAGCCTTGGAAAGAAGGATCTCTTCTTTTTCTTTGGGATCTTCACTTTTGGAGATGTATCAGTTTCAGTATTACTTGCTTGCTCATATGCTCTTGGACTTGACCTATGATGTAGTGAAGCAGCCTCTGGTGCGCGCTCATAGGTTTTCGATGCTTTACTCTCCTCATAGCTCGTTCTCGGGCTTCTGGTAGTGTTTATCATTGGAAGAGATTCACCAGCTTTACGCCTTTGCCCATGCTCAGCCCTCCATTTCCTTAGCTCTTGCTCGACTGCCAATTTCTCTTCCATGGCTTTCTCTGCCACCTTCATTGCAATTTCCAGAGCTTCCTTTTTAGTAGTCATCTCACGATTGACCTCCTCCAGCTTACTTAGACTTCTCAGTTCTGATCCCTTGGCTACTTCAATTTGGGTGATAGAAGCAGCCACCCTCTTATTAGCTTGCTCCTCTGCCTCATGGGCCAGCTTGCTGAGATCATAATATTCTTCAAGAGAAAGTGTTACTCTAGATAAGGAATCTTCATCATTGGTGCTTCGAGCTAATTCACTCTCTTGCAGAGCATTGATGGCTTCTAATGCCAACTTCTCAGAAGCTTTTGCAGCTTCTATCTCCTTAATAGCAGCAAGTAGTCTACTTTCCATGGTACTTGCTCCTGCCTTTGCCTGCTCTGTTTCTTCCTTCGCCTTTCTGAACTCTTCACAAGCTGTTTGTGCAAGTGATTTTGCCCAATCAGCCTCTTGGGCAGCCTCTTGCAATTTCTTGGGAAGCTCCACCACCTTTTCTCTTGCTTCTTTCTCTTTCATCTGCACACGGGCAATCTCTGACTTAGTCCTGTTTAACTCAGCTTCAATAGATGCTACAGCAATTGACGCCATGCCTTCTCTCTGCTGGATGGAAGCTAGTTCTGATTTTTCTTTATCTAATTCTGCCTTCAATGAATTTGCAGCAACCTTCAAGCAATTTACATCATCTGTTGCTTTCTCGATGTTGAGTTTCACTTCTTCAAGTTCCTGTATAACCAAGGGAACCGCTGCTTGTATCTTGGCATTAGTTCTTGTCTCGAGTTCTGACAGTTCACCGAAATTGCCTTCTTCAATTGTCTCTTGTTTCAACTTTGATTCCATGTAAGCAGCAAACTCAGCTTTGAGATCCAGTAACAATGTTGAAGCAGTGTCTAATTTTGCTTTGAGATCCTTCGCAGACAGTATTTGCTGGTTTAGCTTCTCAAGCTCCTCTTCTGCCTCCTTTAGTTCTTTCTCCCAATTTAGAGTATCTTGCTCTCTAGCCATTGATGCTCCAATTCTGTGTTCCTCTGCCTCCAAATGTGCAGCTTGTGCAGCTTCTAAAGATTCCTTTGTAGTGATGAGCTCAATTGTCAAATACTCCACTTCTTTCTCAATTTTCTTTGAGGCAGAAACCGCTTCCTCTGCTTTTTTCACGGCATCATTTCTCTCTGACACCAATAAATCATACTCTTTATTAAGATCTTGTAACTCATAATCCACAGTTTTTAGCTCCGAAACTACTGATTCATGCCTTGCTTTAGCAACTTCAAGCTGCGCCTTGGCTGCAATACTAGCATCACCAGTAATTCCCTGCTCCATCTCTTCTACCCTGAGCTTCGCAAGTTCTGAGTCCTGTTTTGCTTGTTGCTCTTCAGTTTGTGCTCTTTCCAGGTTCAGCTTCAACTCTTCTATCAACCTTTTAGTGCTATCCAGCTCCTTCAACACCATCATTTTTGCTTCTTCTGCAGCCTGAGACTGTTTCTTGTACAATGGGATCTCTTCCTGCACATTCGCTAGTTCTTGATCAACAATTTTCCTTCTCTGCATTATCCAGAAGTGGAAGACTTAGTTGAAAAATCCATAGTGGGACAGATGCACAAAGATGAATGTACAGGTCAGCAAGATTTAAAATATAAATATAAAATCTAAATAGTCACTGCTTTTGGTGCAGTATTTTGGTGGAATTGCAGATGCAATGCTTCATTAGATAGAATCATCTAAAGTGGCTTTCAAGACACTCATTTCACAAATGGCTTCCTGAGTTGAGATTCAAAGAGTATAGTAAGGATTCATGAGCTTACCTCCACTGTCTGTACTCGATGAGCCTTCCAGTCAACAATGCCTCCAAACTTGGAAACAGCCTGCTTCACAGATTCAATTGGCGCTGCTGTGTCGATTTTAACTCTGTTAATTATAGAGTTATTAGGGTGCTTAGAATGGGCATTGGATTCAGGAATCTTAACTGTGAGATAGGAAGCCTTGGCTGACTGACCAGTGTTGGGTACCTCTACTTGAATATTATTTTCGGGTTTTTGTTCTTGAGTGGATAAAGAAGTTGTATCAGCAGAAACATGAGTAATACTTGGAGAATTATCTTGCTGAAGTAGTGAGACATTATTTTTTTCCACTTCTAAAGGATCAGATTGTATGTGTTCAGAAGATTCTTTTTGGTTTTTCTCTTTTAGGGATGCTGAGTTTGAGTTTATGGTTAATAAAGGTGAAGCATCTTGCTCTTCTGTTGGTCCATCAGTAGTAGTGCTTGGTTGATTCAAAAGACCACCACCGGAGCCACCATCAGATGATTGCTGCAATGAATCACTTGCTTTTGCATCCAATATAGATGATGAACTGGCTTCTGAGAGAGCTGTTGGAGGCTCCAATGGTTGCAGATCCTCTACCAATTTTGGTGAGGCTTCCTGTTGAACTGTTAGTAGAGCTGATTGAAGACTTCCTGTTTTAGAAATGTCATCTGCTCCATCAGATTTAATGGAAGATGTTGAAATTAAACTTCCCGTTGGATCAATATGATCACCATCCATCAGAAATCTGTCAGAAGATTCTTTTGAATGCTGAGAAGAATTGAAGGATGACTCCAGAATTTCACAATTTGCTGTTTCATTCATATGTTGCCAAGTTAAAGTTGCACTATTTGATTGATTCTCCTTCAGAACAGAAACTTCAGGTTCAGGAGCACATTCTTGGGGAGAATTTTCCTTCACATCTTTTCCATCTTCCATTTCCAATTAAGACCTGAGATGAACCAAAAAATAAAATTGGCTAAGAGAAGGAAATACATTACCTATCTCAAGAAATCAAACACCTCCCAACTTTTTACCAGGAAGTGAAATCCAGCATTGGAGATATAAAACGGCTGTTCTAGAAGACCCAACTTAAAACTTAAGCAACTGCAACCATTTCCTGTACAATAGTAAGATCACCTATCTTGAAATTTCTACACTATAGCCTCTACACAGTCATTCATTAATTTGAGGATAGTTAGTTGGATAAACAAAAACAAAGTTAACTTTTGCGAGAAGGTTTAGGAAAACAAACTTTACTAAGAATATGAATGACTTACTCCTATCCGGATAAGCTATAATCTTTTTCTGTGAATGGAATACTTATCCTATGTTCACTAATTAATGTGATATGTTTAATACTTTACCAGCAAAATAGACAAAAAATTCTTACTATCCAACATGAGGACGTTCTTCCCATCAAGTAATTTTATTTGAACTCCCACTCACTAAAGAATTATGAGACAAAGTTTTACTTATAAAAGGAAGTGAAGTCAAGCAAGACATTCAATTTCAAAAAGAGTACTATGGATTTGATAATTACATAACCAGTAGAGTCTTGTCGGCAAGTGCATTTGTCACTTGAGTTTAAGTTATCTAATGGATATTTATATACAAGCTGATCATGATATTTTCCGAACATTTTCATCAATGAATCGCAAAAAAGGGAGGACTAAAAAATCACACTAGAGAGGTACAGTCCCTACTTTTTGCGCAGTTATTTTAGATCTAGTTGTGGTCTCACTGCATATGCATGCTACAGATTTAATTATAAAGATATCCAGCTGTTCTTCTGATGATCCATCCCACTTTCTCCTCAACAACATTGAATCCAGGGAAAAGAAGAAAAACAAAACAAAGAAGGAAAATGAGAAATGCAAAAGTAGCCAGTCAACGTCACAAAATATACATCTGTGAAACTTATTCCTCTTCTTCAGCACTCTCATTAAGGAATAAGAAATACACCATTCTATGGGGTGATTAATCTTAGTTTAGGATTGTCCATGCAAAACTTAAACTTCTAAGTGTTATTCCATATTTTCCATATAACCAAATCCTTGGATGTTGTACATGCTTTCTCTTAGAGGGGGAACCTTTGAAAACAAAATGCTGCCTGAGCTCCTTTTCTTTTCTTAATGTGCTATCTTCTAAGGCTTATCAGTTTTTCCATATAATTAAATGTTCCACTTGTGTTTACTCCAAGCAGGAACATAAGCAATCTTTAAATAAACTTTCTGAACTGCACTTCCTGTACCAATGTTGGTAGACATGTCTCACAAATCTACAAATGCATCGTATATGAAACATCCATCTCACATCAAACTCAATAGGTTGAAAGAACAATCAGATGAAATACCTGAAATGTCTACTCTATTTTGTTTGTACTAACGCACATGCTGGAGGCATGATTGCTGCACTTGGAAAAGAAGCTAGTTCCTAGTATCTTTGCAATATTAATTTGTGCAGAAAAATGCTACAGGGAATTCAATTGAAAACAGAGAAGTTGACATGGAAAAATTATCCTTCAAGGTTTCCAAGAGATAAAACTAGAGTTTGTAGAATAAATTTTGGGTCCCAATATAGGAAAGAAATTACAAAAATCAACTTTTTCGGGAAAACATTAGATAATTGAATCTTCCTTTTTCCAGCACCAGAAAATTCTTCATTCAGTAATCCCCATAGCAGATGATACCAAAGTCAAAAACTTCATCAGCAAATTAATGCATGACTAGCACAGTGTTAGCACAATTAACTTACCACAACAGCAGCTAAGCACATTAAGAGCAGGCATATAAGATGTGTAATTAAACCAATCAAAATATGAAAGTAGCTTGAATTTGGGTCCCACTTCTTTCAAACCGATAAGTCAAATATACAAGAATCCTTAAACGGCATGCAGAAATCGTGGAAGTTAGATTAACCATATGCATAAAGGGTAGCAGATGGTGTTTCATTTGGCTTTGAAATCTACAAAAGAGACAGCTAATCATTCAAAAAAAATTATGATTGCTAAATACGCAAACTTAAAATGTGTAGTAATTTAGTTTTTAGCTAGGGAATAGTGCCTAGAGTACGCTGTTTAGCTCTATCATAATGAGAAAAGACAACTAACTTTGTAAGTGAGGCTGATACCAGTTAAGCACACGTAACCATACACCAGCAGGAACAAAAATAAAAGCCCAGTTTAGGGATGTGCACTTTTTTGGTGTAGTGATACTGAATCAAGTATTTGAAAAATTGGTGGACAAAATGAAACTCAATTAAATCGACCCCATGTTTTAGTAATCATATCCACACCACATCCTATACTCTAAACAATTAGCCAGTCCAGTAGAATACCAGATTCATGAAGTTATATCTGTCCTGTGCTTGGTGAAGGATTGAGTTGCATTAAATCTCCTAGATAAATATAGTGAGATAGAAAAAGGTTATATTAAGAGTAGATAAAAAAGACATTAGGAGTAGTTGTGGTTTTTGACATCGGTTAACTGTCATACATATGTAACAAGCTAGTCAACGCGGGACAAAATTAGCAAATTTTCAAAAGTAAAACCAGGAGCAACACTACTTATATAAGGTCTCTCTCATCAACACAATTTATCCCAAAACATCAATTAAAGCCCCCCACCCCAAAAATCAAGGATCGAATTCCTCAGCTAAGCTTGGTTTTATTTACATACAATATAACCTTTCCAGTATCTTTTCTGGCATACAAGGAAAAACAATCATCAAACTTTAAATTTAAACATATCTACTCCAATTATAGACAAGCATAATGATCATTAGTATATTAAAACACAAGGATAAAAGAAAGACGGGGAACATAGCAACAATTACCAGAAATGATTTGTTGATATTCTACCAAAACAAGATGAGTAAAAGGATATTGAGAAAAAATAGTAGTTTGGGAAAAGGTAGGAGGAGGAGAAGTAGAGGACCTCAAAGATCCTCTTCGTCTACCTTCTTTTCCTTTTTGTCTTTTCCAATTATGTCTACTTTTCAAAATAAACATTACAATATCTAAAAGTCACCGCCAATTAAGGAGAGTTGTTCTTTTCTCGCTGTGTTTCTTGCGCCTGTCCTTAAAATTTTAATCGAAAAAAAAAATCTCAATATAAACTAAGAGCCTGTTGATAGCTGGTTGGCATATAACTACCTATAACTAGGTAATTAACTCGTGTGTAATCTAATTAAATTTATATATATTAATACTAAAATTAATAAAATACTTTAAAGTTATGAAATTTCTTCTATATAGAAAATTTATCATTATAAATTTATTTCAAGAAAAGTCATAGTTATCATCAATTATATTTTTTTATTATAACATTATTTCTCGATATAATTGGTTTTTCAACAGTGCTTGAACCCCATAACTTGAATGTTAAATTATTGTAATATCCACAACGTAAAAATTATTTTAGTAGATTTATATTATATTATATTATATTAAAAGCAGATAATTTTTTACATTAAAAGATTGTGACTTTTTCGAAAGGTTGTGACTTTTCCAAAGAATTTGACTTTTGGAAAAAGTTGTGACTTTTCGAAGGATTGTGACTTTTCTAAAGAAGTTACTGTAATACTCCCAATTTAAAAATCAATTTAGTATATATTTTGTATTTTATATTATATTTATTTAATTAAATTATATTATATTGAAAGCAGATAATTTTTTACATTGAAATATTGAAAAGCTATGACTTTTTCAAGGAGTTGTGACTTTTTCGAAAAATTGTGATTTTTTAAAAAAAAATTATGACTTTTTTGAAGAATTGTGACTTTTTTGAAAGGTTATAACTTTTTTAAAGAGATCACTATAACACCCCCAACATAGAGATTAGCATATTATTAATATTTTATATTAGGCTTAACTCATAAACAGACATCTAAACTTGTCCTCATTTTTCACTTAGAAACCTAAACTAAGACAAGTTCCTAATAGACACCTCAGAGATTTGATCCTATTAAACATATTTATCCTACTTGGCACTCTCCACAATCCTTTTTCATGTTAATTGTATTTTTTTTTTTAATTTTTCAGCTAAAAATAAATAGTTACGGTCCAATTCTTACCCTATTAGACTCCTATAAAATACCCATTTTTCACTGATGCGAGGGGGCGGCGAAAGAGGAACCCAAAACAAAAATCTCCATTGTTGCTCACTATTGGAGGCCGATAAAAGGAAACCCCCCAAAAAAAAACCATCGTTCACTATTTTGGAGAAAAGGGCGGTGGAAGATATCAAAACAGAAAAATTTCCATTCTAAGAGTAAAACAATTTTTCGAGAAAAGCTTGGCCAGGAACTTCCAGTTTTGAAGTCGAAAGAAGTTCCATTTTGGTGTTGAAATTCCGCTCAAGCTCAAGGTCTTAGTCACTGCCCAAAAATAGGTGAACTCTCTAGCTCTTCTGTTTAATCTCCGTCTTCATTTTTCTCTTCAGTATATTTATCCTTTAGTATGTCGAAATACGTGTGTATTGATGATTATTAGCTGAAATCGTTTATACTTACTGTTGCTACCTGTTCTTTGAGTTTTATTGGATTTTCTTGGTCTTGTTCTGGTTAAATTTTGAGAATTTGAAATCTTAGAACTTTGAAGTAGTTGTTTTTAGTGTGTACTTATGTTTGACGAGTGTTAAATCGAAGGCTTAATGGCTGATTAGTCCTTTACTTGAAGCTTTTAGTATCTTTATGTTGTTTCTTTGTCGTCTCGTCAAAATCCAAACCTAATTGCTATGCTTCAGCTTCTTGAAGATGATGTTTTGTCGTGTTAAATATTTTTCCTTATGAAATAAGTTCATGTTGGCTGAAGGTGATTGTTTAAGGTCCGATTTTGCAAATAAACAACGTACTAATCTATGTGATCTTATCCTTAAGCCAAGCTTGTAATCTTAGTTTGTTTTTATTTTCTTGGGTCTGTTCTTTCCTGTTCCTCTACGAATTTTTACTATTCCCTCTGGTTCTTATGTACGCAAGCGTGAAATTTGTTTATTTAAAAAGAAGAAAGCAGTTGTATGTCATCATCTCCTAATCCAATTATTTGAGTAACTTGTGATGATGCACGTTTATGTTCCCCGCTATCAATTCTTTTAGATTCTTATCACTATTTTCACTAGCTTGAACACTAGCTCGGCGGAAGATCAACTTGATGTTTTACACTCGGTAAACCACTAGTCATTTAATTTTGCATTAGGTGTGATTATGACTCGCTCGTTTGGTTTGGTGTTTTAGTCTCAGATTCCTATTTTGTTACTTGAATGAGTAAGTAGTTGCTATAACTTTGCTCGTCACTGCTTCACTTGAAGCTTTGTCATCTTATCTTATGTCCTTTGTTATGAGTTGAAATGATCTTTAACTTAGATAGTTTTGTGTAGTTCTTAAGCTTTGAAGTTTTAATTATGTCATGTTGTTTGAATATGGAAGATCTGAATTTATTTGCTTAATTGAAAGCTTTTAAACAATTTAAGACGATCTTTAAATTTTAATGTTCATGTATGCATTGTCTTCAGTGAATCCTATACAATATTTTTATACATGTATGCACATGATCAGTTAGTTTGAGTGGAAATATGATATTGTATACAACATGTGAGAATCTTTTCACTAATCTATTCTCTTGTACCTACATGTGATTCTGGGTGAGTCCATCTTGGACTTGAACCTTCCCCATTTGCATATCCTTGAGTCGTTCCTTATCGGGTCAACGTAAGCTTTCAAAGGACATGCTGAAATATAGGGCGCAAGGAGCTATGTTACAAATTTTCTAGGCTGAAACGTCACTATATACACTGATATACATGGCGTATACAATGACGTGATCTAAGAAAATGGGCAAAAAATCCAAGTCTTGGGCAGGAATGATTCAAAGTGATTGGATGTTGGATTCGCAAGTTGATATGCAAGAGAAATACGGAATATACTGATATACACTGTATAAATCTTGCCGTGAGATAGGGATGGTTGGGCCAAAAGCCCTTTGGACAACATCATTCTTTTGGATTGAACAGTGGGCCAGGCAGGCCCAAATTTATTTTAGAATTAGGACAGGTGGAAATTGGGCCTGCCAAAGCCCAATTTTATTTTATTTTTTGTTTATTGTATATTTATTTGTTTGTGATACTTGTCTCTAACTCTAACTTTATTTTATGTATTTTAATCTAATTAAAATTTCCCAAAAGTCGACTATTTATATTAATTTTTAATGTCTTTGAATATTTTGGCGATAAAATCACTCTTTTAGGAAATTAGGCTTTATAAATTGTCTTTAAAACACTTCAAATATTTTTCTTGAAATAATCCACGAATGTTTTCATCTTTTGACACTTGGATATTTTAATGGTTGTTTTAAAAGAAAAAATTCTTAATAAATTAGTTTATTTGCTAATTTTGTTAGGATTTAGCAAACGTGATTAAGACTCTAAATTTTCTTGACTATTTTTAAATATTTCACTTAAACCTTTTCCTAGTTACTAGTTTAAATTAATTATTTCAAAGTTAGTCAAAATTTCATAATCACCGGATAATTGCGTGTTAGCGGCCATTTCGAATGCGCAAAACTTTCTCAAAATGGAAATGTGAACTCGAACCGGATCGTTGGATTTTTAAAAGATTTTTTTGTGAGTCTTTTAAAATGTTTTAATTGGTTTTCTTGGTTTTTCCTTAAAAAATTACGTAGCGACTCTAAATTTTTTGAAGATTCTGTTTTACTTAAATCAATTAAGTCATAAATCGAATTTTTGAAACCTTAAGTCATTTTTTGAAATAACAATATTTGCAATAACCATAAAGATTTCAATCTCTGTTTTTTCCATATGTTTTGTAGCATTTAGATTTCTTTACTTCATGATAACTGTATGCAGTTGTTAAGCAAAATTTTACATACATGATACTTGAACCACTCTTCAATGTGAACTCTTGATATTTGTTTCAAACAAGATACCTGACCACTAAATCGAATATTTGTTTTGATGCTTGAAACTTACCAAGATATCAAGTATCGAATAGTATATAATTACTTATTTGATACTTATTTTAATATTTGTTTAAAGCAGTAACTTTGTGAATTTGATTTAAGATTTTTCAAAGAATTCGTTATAGTTTCCGGATTATTCAATCGCACTAAACCTATGACTTTTAAATGAAGAAACAAATTGTATATAATCAAGTATCAACATTATATATCCACATGTATGCATCTATTTACATTCAATCCCTGAGCACATATCAAAAAAAAATTCATCTAAATATTTATATTTGTTATTCATAAAACTTACAACATTATTATTTGCCATGATATATTACGAATCATATTACGAAATAACATACAAGAACTAATTCAAAAATAGTCAACATGAAAATTTATTTTTCTAATGAAATGTTCTTCAACACTTGTAGTTCGTACTATCACATCTTTGGGCGCCGACCAATCAGCCTTATCGGGCATTGGAACCATTAGGACCTCATACGTATTTGTAAATGCTTCCAGTTTGTAATAATCAAAGCAATATGGATGCATGTTGGTTACATTTTTGCTTTCATTCTCCAAGCACAATCATTCGATAAACATTTTAACACATACCTACAAAATTTATTTACTTAAGTCATTAGAACTAAAAAAACATTTCAAGTATCTAAAAATGATTGTTTATAGTTCTTGATATTATTTTGTGACTCATCAACAATTAAAACCTACAAATTATACAAAAAATAGAGAAACCAAAACAAATAATTCCAGTTGAGAGGCAGAATGCTCAAAATAACAATTTTTAATTTGTTTGTTTCTCCTAGTGCTTCTAGCAAACATTACCCATTCTTTTAAAATTTGCAAACAAGTATCACACTGTTTAGACTTATTTGGTACTTCTAAAAGTATGATCAACCAAGTATCGACTCATAGGAAAACATGCTAAACAAAAGCACACACAATCAAATATCAATTAACATCATTAAACACATAATTGTTAAGTATCTTATCTATGCAATTATCAACACCTACAACATACATAAATCAAGTATCTTTTATACACATGATCAACAATACATTCAAGTATCAAATATAACCAAATAAATTCAATTAAATTCAAGTATCAATTACAATCATAAAAGAAAAAAAAATCATACATCATACGTACCTTTTGTTGTCCGATCTTTTTACTTTAAAACTATACCCTCTATCAAACATCAAGCTATCAACAACATCTAAATTGCTTGTATCTACGCACAATGGGTACGCTCCGAAATCCGACTTAACATCCATGTCGTTATAGATTGAAATAGGAGACGAATTACATTGAATAACATATCGAATCTTGATTTTTTTCCTTCGTTGATCGATCCCCATATCTGCAGCAATCGCAGCTCTGCGATTAACAACAGAGATATTATCTCCTACAACAACTCCATCACTTTTGTATCGATTATACAATATATCTAATTCCCAGATTCCCGTATGTCGGATCAAGATTAAGACATTCATAATTGATTAATTTTTTTTTTGGTGAGACGACAAAGAAACTGGAAATATCATCATCTTTTTTTCAAACCTTAAACCTAATAGGCTGTTTACAAATTTGTTGGGATTGATTTAACCAACTAGAACGTTTTAGCGTTAATTAAGGAATCAACTTTAATTGTCAAGTTTTTTTCTTTATTTAATGTAATAAATTTAAATTCATATTGAGGTATCAATCCTTAATTCCAGGTATCAGCTGACGCAGAAAAAATTGGGAATTTTGATAATTTTTAAAAGAGTCGGGAAAATTGAAAATTATGAATCAGTATGATATTTATGAAATTTATACTAATTTTGGTAATTTTTTAAAGAGTCGGGGAAATTGAAAATTATGAATAAATAGTATGGTATTTATGATATTTATAATTAGGGATCCTTCAATTGTCAGATTTTTTTTTCTTATTTAACATAACAGATTTAAATTCATATTGAGGTATCAATCGTTAATTCCAGGTATCAGTCGACGCAGAAAGATTTGAGATTTTTGATAATTTTTAAAAGAGTCGAAAAAATGGGAAATTATGAATAAACAGTATGGTATTATGAAATTTATACTTCTAATTATCACATGACTTTCGAAAACAAACCTAAAAGATATTCAAATACTTCCTTCATTCATTTTTAGTAGCCAAAATTTTTCTAATTTGATTTTCACTTTTATTTATCATTTTTGACAAACGAAGACAGGAGTTTTTTTCTTTTCTTATTATACCCTCACTTTATTGTCATTGAGCTAATGTCTTTGAAAATATAATGAGTAAATATATATATAGGACCCTATCAATTAATAGAAATAAAATGATAAACTTACTACATTAATAATTATTTTCTTAATAAGTATACCAAGTAAAAAGTTTGACAATTAAAAGTGAACAGCTGGTGTAACTAACAGAGTGGACTAGTACAGAAGCCTTTTCCGCTCCAGCCCTTTTCTTTCTCATTTGTTTGTGTAAAAAATAATAAATTTTAAAAAGGGAAAATTACATATATATAAGTTTATAAAAAAATAATCCATGTTTTATTTACATAAAAAAAAATCCAAAATCATCGAAACTATACATGACTATATAATATAGTTTGCCAAAATTTATAGAAAGTATACGTTACTATACAATGTAAATTACTTATACATAAGCATACACTAAATATACATACAATACATAAAAATACACTGACTATACATGCATATACAATGAGGGCTATTTTATTTTTGTAATTTTTTAAGTTTAGTATCACTGGGCGTAATTTGCTCTTTAAAATAAATCCATGGTCGAATTATGTAACTATTTCTTTATTTTAATTTGATTGCTGCTTTTAATTTAGTATGAAGTTAAAGAATGTAAAATGTGTACTAATATATATTTGACAAAAGTCTGTAAAATGTACTAAATGTATATATATATATATATATAATCATGTGTACTAAATGTATTTTTAATTGTCTTCATATATATATATATATATATATATATATATATATATAAACATGTGTACTAAATATGTAAAATGTACTAAATGTATTTGAATCTTATGGCCATAAAATTATCACGTGAGAAGTTAGAATTTAAAGAATTACCTAAAAGGAGTCATTATTTTTTACAAAAGAATTTCAGAAAATGGATAAACATATTGACATGCAGAGAGTATTAATTTATCCTCGAAAGTGCTCTTCCTTTTTTGTGCCCATTTTTAAGGAACTCAAAAAAATAATAATCCAAAATTCAAAAAGTAACATTTATTTATAACTTTAAAAAAATATAAGAATAAATAAAATTATTTAAAAGAGTTTCAAAAGAAATCGAAAATGACTTATCAAAAGTATTGAATTTATAAAATAATTTTTAAAAAAACTTTCAAAAGTCTATCCAATTATATTGTTAGATTCAAAGAAATATTTTAATTAAATGAAATGAGAAAAAAAAAAAGACTTTCTTATTCGTAATCGAATAATTAATAATTCATTTAGTCAAATCAAATTTGAAAATTGGTCAAAATCTTTATCGATAGAAAAAAAAGATTTGACTAGTAAGACAAGTACAATAATTTTTTTTTAAAAAATTACAAAAAAAAGAAGAAGACATCAGGTCAACATATATATGTTCTTATATATGTGAGTGTTAATCTATGAAAATATTGTTCAAATGTTGATGATCTTTATACCTTTAATTATTCACATTTACTTTTCACAAGAAGTCATTGTCACAATTCGACATTCGAAGAAGCAATGGTCAATCCACGATTTAAATCATCTCAATATACGTAACTCAATGTGAAAATAAATACACTAATAAATGATTAAAATAATATAAATCATAATCAAAGTCTTCTATTGAACTTAATAGCAAAACACAAAAAAAATCAATAGTCCCAAAACCTTAAAGTGACTAGTACAATACATTTAAATATCTAAATACAACTCCGAACTAAAAATATTAGAAAGAAATACCCCCCAAAAAAAAACTAAAACATAGATGAGATCCAAGAATGTTGCAAATCAACCAAACTGCTACCCCAAAATCTCTAGAAAGCCACTCCTACTAGTTATATGGAAACAATGATCTGTCTCAATCATCATTGAATCTTTTGTGATACATCGTAACGATCTACCCCATAGTTATAGTTATTTAATACCATATTGTCCTTTTTTAAGCCTCTACAAGTCAAGAATTGACAAAAAAAATTTAAATTTGTTAAGCGGAGAAAACTATCCATACTTCACTATAGCAAAGGCCTCCTTTAAATAGCGAACAGAGTGAAGTTACGTGACTTCCCTATATCAAAGGGGTGGTCCGCCATATAGACCTTTGCTATAGTGAAGGTCGAAAATTTTGTTTCTTATTTTAAGTTAGTTTTCACTTTGTCTTGGTCATAACTTAGAATATTTAACTAGAGGACTCCAAGAGCAATATTTCTAAGACTTAAGCTTTTCTCTCTTGAGATAAGCGATTTCAATCAATATTTTCCTTTTGTAATTCATTTTCTTCGTTAAATCAAAGGATGGGTTCTTCATAGAAATTTTTATAAGTTAAATTCGACTAGTATCATGATTTAAGCTAGCTCCTCGGTGTGACATGCTGATTGGAATCCCTAAAAAACCTCAAAACTAGCCTTCTTAACAAATCATAAGCATTCATAGGTAATGAGTAAAAACACATAAGCAGAAGCCAAGACATGATCATTGTAGCAAAAGAAAATGAAAGATACTGAAACCGGAAGACCATACATAGTGTCCAATAAGCCTCTAAGTAATAGACTAAACGGGAGCTAAGACATATCCCTAGCTCACCCCCAATGAAGCACAAAAGATAGTTTCAAGATGGCTCTACCATAATTTAAAAGCTAAAATATAGTAGGTTTTATCCTCGAAGCGTGAGGACTCACCCAATTAGTCTTTGAAGTGAATTCGAGTCTAACCACGAGGGTGAGGAGGAGGATAATCACCTGTCCCTACATTATAAAATAATATAGGCATAAAGTATGCGTTAGTATGATTGAATATACCAAGTATACAAACATCTAATACAATAATATACATGAGATACATAACTAAGTAATATATAAGCAAGGAGATAAGTAGAACAAAAGTAATGAAGAAATAAACATACCAATATGCCATGAATGGTGTGATGCATGATAACATCAAAAGTCATACATATGTGAAAAGTCACCATAACTAATAATAAGATCATGCGAGCTATAACATGCAATTTCAGTGTAGCTCCTACACATGAGCCCACACATGACCCTAGTTTCCTGTAGTAAAACTATGACTTTCAAGAATGATTTCAATTATGGAAAAGCATGCTTTAAATGATGATCACAATGGTGATGTTATGATGATATGATGATGATGAGGGTAATGAAGGCCTTAATGTTTATACAATAATGACGATAAGATGGGGAGTATACCCACATTATGTGAAAGCTAAGTAGATGGACTATTCCTATGATATGAGATATTTTCATGAAATTATGATGACTATTTTACAAGATACGAAAGTATGATTTTGATAAAGTATGAAATATGTTGAAAGCTATGTATATGCATGATTATGTATTTCATGGGATATGACTTAACACTGAATGAGCTTGTGTGATGGGGACTATACCCAAGGGTCCTTATATAATCCTCAAGTCTCATAACTACATGCCACCGTAGGTTAATGATTATGTGCCTATAAGGCTAGTTATTGGATCCATTTAGCATTATGTTCATGTGATAGTCACTGTGCTAGGGTTAAGCCTAAAGGATGAGAAACTTTTATGTTCATATGACACTCACTGTGCTAGGATAAGCCTAAAGGGTGGGGTCGAGTCTACCTTGGCAAAGTAGACTCCTCTTTCGCTTGATTTAGAGTGAACACCGGGATTTCATGTAATAGTCTGCATAGTCTTATTGTTGGTTATGATCTTATTCTCACATACGTATGTTAGAATTATGAAAGATTTTTATAACGCTTCCGTTCATGGATTTTAAACATGCATTGATCATTCTTATTGTGTCCTATTCTTTTAATTATGATTATGCATATTGATATTATGTTGTGATGTTCCTTAATGCATGAAATACCTACATACTTAGTACATTTCACATACTAACAAATACTTCTTTACCTGCATGATATAACCATGTAGGGATGGATGATGAGACTACACTTCCATTTCATGGCTAGATTTGGAGTTGAGCATTTGAAGACTTATTGGTGAGCTTCTATGCTTCGGGAACAAGCCCTCTTATGATATTTTCCTTATGTTGAGACTTTATGACTTCTCTTTGATGCACGTCTTGAGGGTGAGCTAGTAAGTTATGTTCTAGTCCCTCCTATGATCTTATGATGCAGAGACATGTTTTGGACATTATTATTGATGTAATTTCCCCTAAGGGAAACTATGATTTCTATATTGATATGTTTCACTTACTTACTCTCTTATGTTATGCTTATTTTACCTTATATATGCTCATGATATGAACATGAGGCTTGGATTGGATGCCTTTAGGTGTCACACTCAACATGTCATAATTAGGCCTAGGTTAGGGTCGTGACAAAAGTGGTATCAGAGCAAAAGATTTGAAAGCATCCTAGGGAGTCCTACATGTTGTGTCTAGTAGTGTCTTATTTATTAGTGTGAAGCTTGCCATACCCGTAAGCAAGAGGCTATGAGGTATCTAAGTTTGATTTGTGGGTCTCCTTTCCCCCACAAAGTCCTTCATAATATCTTTTTACTTTTTCTTTAAGTTCCATGATAATATATTACATGCTAATGATGATTTCATGATCTTTTATGTTACTACATATTTCAAATATTATCATATGATGTTGTATTAAGTATTTTCATGTGTTACAAGTTAATGATGATGACCCTAATGATGTGGTTTAAGTAATAAAGTGTGGGCTGTTTTACTATGTTTTGAATAAGCATATTTTCCATGATCATGCACGATTTCATGATTTATGAATATTTTAACTTATGAATAAGCCTATTAAGTCTCAAGTTAAATTTTGCATGATGTATGATAAATATAGGGTATTAGAGAAAACCTTTAAAGTTATGATATGTCAAAGATATAAGCATGTTGCCAATTACCCTAAAAGCTATTTAAGAAGGTCCCTAAGATGAAAGGACAATACTCATTTGGTGGTTCCTTAAGTTCGAACTACTCCTAAGATTTGCTACTTATGATTCTAAGTGTCGTAAATTCACTAAGTATATGTTTTAAAAGATTTTGTGAGATGACTTAACACCAAAAGAGGCATCGTGGTGGGGTTTTGTAAGGGAACCCTAAAGAAACCCTTTACCCTATTGTGCCACCGTAGGAGACCTTGTAGGCTAGGCTAGTGGATTCACATAGGCCATTTATGCTATATAAAGATGCATGCAATGTGACGGAGTTCCACTTGGCAAGTGGTCTTCCCATGCCAACGTAGGGGAGTATGTTGGATTCCATGTAGTAGATCATAAGGTCTTATATGTCGATTAAGGTCCACTCCTATAAGTTTATGAATCTATGATATGATTCCATCATAGGTATTCTCTTGTTGCATCGTTCTTGTTCATATTGAGCGTTCTTCCTTGTGCATGCCTAAGCTCATGTTTATGTACTTTTACCGTCTTATATATAAATAATTTTCTTATGAATGATGGCATTACAACTTTATGTTTGGATTGCATCTCACATACTTATTACATTCTAAAAGTACTAACACATATTTTTCTTGCATGATTTTACTATGTAGGGACAAGTGCTCCTCCATCTGCTCGTGGCTAGTTTTCGGGCGTTCGAGACTAGTTACTTTGTGATGAGCCCTTAGTTTAGGTCTCTACCATTTTTCATTCTTGCTTTTTATTTCAGAAATTGATGTATATGTTGGCCTTTTAGAGGATTTTACTTTTTATGTCGTTAAATGCTAGAGCCTTTTCTATTTGATGGAAACCACCCGTTATCGATTCCCTCCATCCATGGTTTAGTCAGTATGCTTTATGGACAAATGTTTATGTTTCTTTTTTAATGTTGCTTCATTTTCATATGTTTCCCCATAGACCCTTTCCCTATTTTACTTCCGCAAATGTTCAGTTTTATGCCTATGAATGCTTGAGATATTAAAGATGGCTTGGAAGAGGTGCCCTCGGGTATCCCATTCCTGATGTGATGACTAGGTCCTAGGTCGGGTAGTTACAAACTTGATATTAAGGCATGAGGTTTTAAAATGTTCCTCGGATGTCCATGCATATCACATCAAGTAAAGTCTCATTCAAGGCTATACAGTGCGCCACTATCTTGAGTGAAAGGCTATGAGACGATTTAGGAAAGTCTTTCCTTCTTACTTGTTTATGTTGTGCCTTTAGAGTCGACTAAGGTTCTCTGATAACTAAAGATGGCCTCTTTGATTGTTTCTAGATCATGCCATCAAGAAGAGCTCCACACTAGAGAGGCACTCCCAAGCAATAAGCCCTCAACTTCAACAAGATGATGGTGTGTCTCATGTGGAATTCTGAGCAGCCTTCATCATGTTGGCCCAGTAATTGGCAAACCAAGCTAATAGGGAGATTTCCATTCCTCCCCAAGTGCCTAACCCAACCACTCGTGTTAGAGATTTCATGAGAATGAACCCTTCAGAGTTTCATGGTTCCAAAATGGAGGATGACCCCGTTGATTTTATTAATGAGGCCTATCGAATAGTAATGATTATGGCTATTCCCTCGTAGGAAAAAGTCAAATTGGTGGCCTACCAATTAAAAGGGGTAGCTAAAATATAGTACAAGCAATGGACAAATAAGAGGGGCCAAGGAGCGGGCCAATTTAATGGGAAGAGTTTAAGTGTGCTTTTTTGGATCAATTCTTTTCGATTGAGTAGAGAGAGGCCAAAGTTCAAGAATTCATCAACCTCAAGCAAGGATCCTTGAGTGTCAGGGAGTATGTCCTCAAATTCACTAATCTCTCCAAGTATGCTCCCTTCTTGGTTGTGGATCTGAGGGCTCGTATGAGCAAATTCATTTCTGGTGTTTCAGATCTGGTGTCCAAAGAGTGTATGATGGCCAATGTAGTAAAGGAGATGGATATCTACCGATTGATGACTTATGCTGAGCAAATAGAGGAGGAAAAGCTAAGGGAAAGAGCAAGGGAGTCCAAGAGGGCTCGGGTAGATGGTGGGGGCTATTCTCACCAAAGGGGTGGAGGTCACAAGTTCCAAAGTGGCCAATAATAAGGTGGAAAAGGGTGTACCAACACTCTTCTCCCTGGACCACTAAAGACAAGGGGATAGCTCCTAAGCTTCAAAGTCCAAGTTGCCCCAAGTGTGGAGGGCTCCACAAAGGACAGTGCCTAGCCGGTTCAAATGCTTGCTTCAAGTGTGGGAAGCCTGGACATCACACGAAGGGTTATAAGAGCGGTGGTGTAAGGCCCCAAGGTCAAGGTGGGAAAGTTCAAGGAGCCCAAAGGATCAACCATTTTTATACTCTCCAAGGTTGTCAAGAGGTTTAAGAGGCTTCAGATGTTGCCACTAGTATGTTGAGAGTTTTCAATTTTGATGCATATGCCTTATCAAATTCAGGAGCTAATTTGTCATTTGTGACTCCATTTCTTGCTAAGAAATTTTACGCATGTCCTAAAGTCCTTCATGATCCCTATGAAGTAAGTAACCCCATAGGAGAGTCCATGTTGCCCGAAGAGTCTATAGAAATTGCCCTATTTCTATTTTACATAAAGTTGTCCCTTGTGACTTGGTAGAACTCTCTATGGTAGACTTTGACGTAATACTCGCGATGGATTGGTTGCATGCCTCTTATGCCTCCATCAATTGTAGAACCCGTAGAGTCAAGTTTTAATTCCTAAATGAGCCAATTCTTGAGTGGGAAGGTAGTAACTCTCCGTGTAGAGATCCCTAAGCCCCATTAAGGCGGACTGGCACCCGTTGCCGACAAGGCTCGGGAGGACCAACATATAACTATACACCTTCTATGAACATTTAAGAGGTTTCCATACTCAATATGCTGTCAAAAGAAAGTAAACTATACTAACAAATCAAAAGTAGTGATCCCATTACAGATTTACCACTGATCAGCTGGTCATTTACATGATATATTGTGCACATATTATACAGTAAAGAAAGATATAGTAATAAAAAGACATAAAGTACATGATTCTACAGTATGACTACAGGTGGTCTTTTCATCCTTACACACCACTGGGTGATTTCGTTTGAGTTCATATTGCATATACAGTATTTCCTGCCTTACATATTCAGTACATTATCTCGTACTGACGTCCCTTACGGGGGACCTGCATTTCATGCTGCAGGTACAGGAGCTACTAGATCTCCCCGGTAAGAGTACAGGACTTTCAGCTGCTATTACTAAGCTCTAGGTTGCTTCGGGGCTTGTGTGTTTAGAACTTGTATTTTGTATTGTATAGTTGGTCATGAGGCGGGCCCTGTCTCGACCCATATGGATATTGTTCCTTACCTAGAGGCTTTGTAGACAATGTAAATTAAAGTGTGGTCAAATAATGTATTATAGACATCGTGGCTCCAACGGCCTAGTCTTATGCATTTACTTTTGGTTTGTTAGTATAGTTTACTTTCTTTTGATAGCATATTGAGTATGGAAACCTCTTAAATGTTCATAGCAGGTGTATAGTTATATGTTGGTCCTCCCGAGCCTTGTCGGCAACGGGTGCCAGTCCGCCTTAATGGGGCTTAGGGCGTGACAAAGATGTCACTTCTAAAGTTTCTTTTCTTGAGTTGATCTCCATTGTTATTGAGTTCCCTGATCGCTTTTCGAATGAGTTACCAGGTGCTCCCCCCGAAAGAGAAACAGATTTCGGCATAGACCTCCTACCCGATACTCAACCTATCTCAATACCTCCATATAGAATGGATTCAGTGGAGTTGAAAGAACTCAAGGATCAATTGAAAGATTTATTGGAGAAGGGTTTCATTAGACCTAGTCAGTCTCCATGGGATGCTTCGATTTTGTTTGTTAGGAAGAAGGATGGGTCACTCCGTATGTGCATAGGTTACTGGAAACTTAACAAGGTCACTATCAAGAACAAGTACCCACTCCTGAGGATAGATGACTTATTTCATCAATTACAAGGGGCTACACACTTGAGGGAAAGTGACATTCCTAAGACAGAATTTCAGACTAGGTAGGGTCACTTCAAATTTTTAGCATGTCGTTTGGTCTCACTAATGCACAAGCTATATTAACAGACTTTATGATTAGGGTGTTAAAGCCCTACCTTGACATGTCTGTAGTGGTGGTGTTCATTGATGACAATCTAATCTACTCCTGAAGTAAGAAAGAACACATGGAGCACTTAATGGTGGTATTGCAAACCCTAAGGGAGCAACGTGTCACGACCCGCCAGTCTTCCATAAAATGGGGTAAGATTCTAGAGTCAAGAAGAGGTTTTGGGATAGGAAGATTTCAAAATTCATGGTGGGTACATGTATATAAGGTTGAAATCATGCAATTCATAAATAAATGTCATGAGAGGAGTGTAATTGTCACGCCCCAGGAGGGTACCCTTGGCGTGGCCGACACTCGGAGACTATTGCTAGTCTCCAAGCGAACCACTTAGCCTCATCACATCATTTAATCAATAAACTCTACTGAACAATACAAAGTATAAGTAAGTAAATGGGCACATCTCATCTAAAGTCTTAAGATAAATAGATTATAATAACGGCTAGTCAGAAGAACTAGCTCACAATCTTAATATCAATGCTCGACCATTGTCTATAAAGCCTCTATCACTAATCATGTGGTGCCAATGGCAGACCCATGGCTACCCAAATCAAAATAAAATAAATAGTACAATCTAACTCTAAATCATGATAAAATAAAAGTAGTGGATCCTCCGGAGTAGGGGAGGCTCACCAAGTTAGTTGCAAGTCTCAAATCTTCAATGGAGCGCCTGTTGACGATCTCTAGTACCTGCCTTTGCATCATAAAACGATGCAGTCCAGAGGGGACATCAATACTTCGAATATACTGGTATGTAAAATAGCTGAGTGAAACAGAAACATGTAGAATAATATGGAAACAACATCAACTCAAAGTAATCATCAAATCGTCAAATGTCTATCTATGCAAGAATAAAGAGTAGACAAGTGACACATCAACAACTCAAACACATCAATCATCTCACACTCTTCTCAAAGGAGCTCACCTCCTCTCATCTCATCTCATCTCATAGGAGCTTACCTCCTCTCATCTCATCTCAGCTCGAAGTACTCAAGGTAGGAGATTTATGGGAGTTTTTCTTATCCGACAACAATCACTTATGAGACAGTGAATATACAACAATCATGCTGATGTTGCCATAGTCGTTCCAAACTTGCCAGATAGGGAACATTCCAAACCATATCAGCTCACCCAATACAGAGTCAAAACTCAATAAGTCCTCTATTGTTTTAGAGACTGTTGCTCTCGAGGGAACCATAATATATGTGATGGTTCTATGCCTCACCTATGTTTAGCGACGAAGTTTGATGAGTTCAAGTCAGAATAACTCTCACTCTTTTGGTACTAGATACTCCTCCCATGACTCAATGCTCATAAAACCTCCATCTTAACCAATCTCATAGGGACTTCAACCCTGTCAACAATCGGTATCTCATGGGGACTCGATGCCCATCATCATTCAACTCATAGGTACTTTAACCCTCTCATCAATGACTCAAGATTTATAACAATCATTAGGAAACAATTGAATAGACGCATTGGTAGAGTTCATTTGTAGAGACCCATAAGACAGTCACGTTCTATCAACTCAATCATCGTTCTCTCATCACAATCGAGGATCTCAACTCAAGGCTCTAGACTCAATTCTCAAGTTCATTATGCATGCTTTTCAAATTAGTCATGTAGGGTTATGCAAATTATCATGAAAATGTTTAATTCAAAGAAAACAAATAGTATGATGATCATCAACATAGATAAACATGTAACTTCCAATAAAATTTTATGAAAAACTATCAAGGGTTCATGCGTGTAGTCTCTTGAACCATCAACTCATCTATGACCATCTGTGGGGCACATGAGAGAATAATTCCATGCTTTTAGTTTAGCCTTACCTACCAGGGATACAACAATCAATCAAGCACGTCAAGGATTTCTTCTCGAACCTCTGAAACGCAAGCTCTTCTCTTCTCTCCTCAAACCCTAGCCTTAGTAGAATATTGGAATAGGACTTAGAATAGGGGGTTTTAGACCCCTTTTTACGTCAGAACGACCTTATTAGATCGTGTATAGAGTTTAGGAGGGGTGAAAAATTGACTGGAATGCCCCTCAAATTTTTTTGAAATTTTCAACTTGAAGAAGACCCAATCCGTGACGCAGACTAGTTGCGCATTGCGTATTTTTAGAAAAAGTTTCTGAACAAGTTTTCTCAATCCCGTCAAAATGTTTTAGAAAAATAGAAGTGTTGGTCCGCGATGGAGGTGCGACACACTCCTATTGCGTACTAACACCGTTTTGCGCTTTGGATCGAAAAATTATCTTTTGACTGAATCGCTCTAAAAATCAATCGAGACCATTTTCCCACTCAATTTTTCATGCTGATCACAAATCCGGCCTTGGATTTTTCATACGAGCATTGGAAGATACATTACATGCATACCCTCCCTCTAGGGGTATTTTAGTAATTTTACCGGGCGTTACAGTAATAAAATCCTTAAACATTATTCAAAATGACCCACCAACAAAATGAGAAAACTTGGTTTGGGAACCATCAAATCATCACATAAAAGTCTTTGGTATCACATGATATTGTATGACATGATAATGTACAAGGATAACCATCATAAAATACTTCATATATGAGTTCATAAAAATCATCATGTATCACCATAATTTGAGGAATCACAAAAGAGAAGAGGAATGGTTGAGCTTGTGGAGGAAAGGTTTCCACAATCAAAACCCACGTACCTTAGTTGTTTAGAAACGGAAAATCTTGTTGAAAATGAGGAGAAACATGAAACCTTAGTTATGAACTCCTCTTCTTGAAGCCTTGGGAGAATTTTTGACTTAGGGCTTTTGAGGAATGAATTTAAATGAAGGAGTGGAAGGCGTATAAGGATGGAAAGGGATTACCTGGGGGTTAAAATGAAACAGTATAGGCATAAAATATTGGGAAAGGACAAAACTACTCCCCATAAAATTCTGCCAGCCTGGACCACAAGACCCCGTTTACGGGTCGTGGTCTAACTTACGGGTTGTAGGTAAGGGGTTCATCTGATAACATTTTGGACCCTTAGAAACCTTTCTCTAATTCTCAACTCACGACAGGACATACAACTTGTAGTCAATCTATAGGTTATCTGATAGATCATATATCCAACTTCAGAAATTATCATTTTCACCAAGTTTGATCTTCAACCCGCGAGCACTAGTTACAACCCATAGAACCACTTACGACCCGTAAGACCCCTCACAACTAACACTCAGAAAAATTCCAGAACTTATTTCTTGCACGTTTCATACTTCTCACAGGTGGGACCTTACAAAATGTCCCCCTTGGGAACATTCTTCCCCAAATATTGCTAAGGCAAGCTCTAAAGAATGGAATACATGCATCATATGCCAAATGAAACATATGCACCATGGAAATCCTCAAACATTCTTCAAATAACATAGACAATACAACCTCAAAATCACATAACCAAGCATAGATGACATGATAAATGACATATAAGGAAAAGAGGTTCTTAATTGGGATATGTCATATTACCTCAATCTTTATTGGAATGGAAGATAGAGGTATCTCTTTTTCATATCTGCTTCGGTTTCCCAAGTGGCACTTTTGACTTGTTGGTTCCTCCAAAGGACCGTGATAGAGGGTATGTCATTGTTCCTCAATCGCTTAACTTGTCTATCTATTATTTCTACTAGGACATCTTTCTAAGCCAAAGTTCTCTTCAACATTCACCACTTCCAAGGTCACAATGAAATTAAGGTCTCCAATACACTTCCTCAACAGGGAGACACGGAAAACTGGATGAACCATACTTATTTTCATGGGCACTCCAAATCATAAGCAACTTTATTAATAAGTCTCAAGATCCGGTAAGACCCTACATATCTAGGGCTTAATTTTCCTTTATTGCCAAATTGAACAACGCCATTCATTGGTGAAATCTTCAAGTACACCCAATCATCAACTTCAAACTCAAGGTCTCTCCTTCTAATGTCGGTATAGGACTTTTGCCAACTTTGAGCCGCCTTCAATCTTTCCCTTATCATCCTCAATAAAGCCATTTCCCCTACTTCAAACCAACCTACCGTAGATTTATATCACCTACCGTAAAGAGCTTTAAAGGGAGGAATTCTGATGCTAGAGTGATAGCTATTGTTATAGGCAAACTCAATGAGTGGAAGATGTTTATCCTAACTACCTTAAAACTCCAAGACACAATCCCTAAGCACATTCTCAAGAGTTTGGATGGTTCTCTCAGCTTGCCTATTTGTTTGAGGGTGAAAGGTCATACTAAGCTTAACCTTAGTGCCAAGGCCTTTTTGACAAGACCTCTAAAAGTGCGATATGAATTGAGCACTACAATCTGAGATAAGATCCAATGGATCCCCATATAGCCTCACCAACTCATGAATATATATAACTTGGCATAGGCTTCAACACAAGAGGTTTTTTTAATCGGTATAAAGTGAGCCAGTTTTGTCATTCCATCAACAATAACCCTTATGGAGTCAAAATTCCTCCTAGTGTTTGGCAAAGCAATCACAAAATCCATGTGGATCTCTTTCCACTTCCAAGTAACAATCTCAAAGTCTTGTGCTAGGACACCCAACCTTTGATGTTTTTCCTTGACTTGTTGGTAATTATAGCAACCGGCTACAATTTTCGCAATATCCTTCTTTATCCACCCAAGCAATACACTTCCCTCAAATCTTTATACATTTTAATGGAACTGGGGTAAATAGAATAAGATGAATGGTGTGCCTCTTTCAAGATTGAATCTCCCAACTTATCAACATCGGGAACATATAACCTACCTTGGTATCTAATAACAACATGTTCCCCTTAGGAGAAAACTTCCACCTTGCTATCCTTCACCAATGACTTTAATTCCACCAAAGCGGGGTCAAGATCTTGCTTGGATTTTACTTCTTCAATCAAGGAGGACTTGGAACCATCTACCACCATTTTCGGCTTCATTCAATCTGACCCCAACCTAGCCAATCGATGGACCTCCCTTGCTAATTCTTTGTTACTATCCTCTACATGAAGCACACTCTTCATAGATACTCTACTTAGGGCATAGACCATAACGTTAGCTTTGCCCGGATGGTAATGCACGCTCATGTCATAATCTTTGAGGAATTCCAACTACCTTCTTTGCCTCAAATTAAGATCTCTTTGAGTGAACGCGTATTGGAGAATCTTATGGTTGGTGAACACACCTATATGAACACTATATAAATAATTATGCCATATCTTAAAGGAAGATACCATGGGTGCTAATTCAAGATCATGGTGCAGTTATTACGCTCATGTACCTTTAGTTGCCTCAAAGCATAGACAATGACTTTGCCATTTTGCATCAATACATACCCCAATCCAACTCTTGAAGCATCATAAGACACAGCAAACCCTTCTAATCCTTTTGGTATAGTCGAAATAGGAGCGGATGTAAGCTTACCTTTCAAGGTTAGGAAACATCTTTAACATTCATCAGTTTATACAAATTTAGCCTTCTTTTGTGTTAACTTTGTCAAGGGAGAAGCAATTGAGGAGAGACCATTCATAAAACTCTGGTAACACCCCTCCAAACCCAAGAAATGCCTAATATCCATCAAATTCAAGGGTCTAGGCCAATTTCTTATCACCTATGTCTTCTTCGGGTCCACTTTGATCCCTTCACCTGATACTACATGCCCTAGAAAGGTGCTTCGCTCAACGAAAACTCACACTTGTCAAATAACCATTCTACCCTCAATGTTTGCAACACTACCCTTAGATGCTTGGCACGCTCCTCTTTACTCCGGGAATAAATCAAAACATCATCAGTGAACACCACCACAAACATGTCAAGGTAGGGCTAAAAGACCCTATTCATGAGATCCATAAATATTTCCAGAGCATTGGTTAGGCCAAAGGACATCACCACAAATTCAAAATGCACATATCCTATCTGGAAAGCCATGTTGGGAATATCACACTCCTTTACTCTCAATTGACGGTACCCAGACCGAAGGTCAATATTCAAGAAGTGGTTAGCCTCTTGTAGTTGATCAAATAGGTCATATATCCTTGGCAGGGGATACTTGTTCTTCATGGTGACCTTATTGAGTTATCAGTAGTTGATGCACGTTCTAATTGATCCATCCTTCTTCCTCACAAACAACACCGGTGCACCCAAGGCGACTTACTAAGCCTTATAAATCCCTTCTATAATAAGTCTTTCAATTGGTCCTTTAACTCTTTCAATTCCGCTAAATCTATTCGGTAGGAAGGAAATAAAATGGATTGAGTGTCAGGGAGGAGGTCTATACCAAAGTCTGTTTCCCTTTTGGGAGGAATATCGGAAAGCTAATTAGGGAAGACATCAAGGAACTCATTGACCACTGGAACTGACTTAATATAAGGGTCTTTTTACTAGACCTCCCTAACCCTAACAAGATGGTAAATGTAACCTTTGGAAATCAACCTTTGATCTTTAAGACAAAAGATGAACCTACCCTCTACCACCGAATAACGACCCTCCCAGTTAAGGAAAAGTTCATTAGGGGATTGAAATCTAACCTTGCAAGGTTTATAATCAATAGTAGCATGGTATGCATGTAACCAATCCATCCCAAGAACGATGTCAAAATCTACCATGTCTAGTTCAACAAAATCCTAAGGCAAAACTTTATGCAATATAGACATGGGACAACCCCTATAGACTTTTTTAGCAAGCATGGACACTGATGGGGGTAGAATCCTTAAAGAGTTCACATAACAATTCGAGGCACACATGAAGCCTATTAGCAGCAAATGGAGTAATGAAAGAAAGAGTGGCACCCAGATCCAATAAACCATATCCATCAAAATTGTAAATCTTTAACGTATCTGTAACATCGGACATCTCATTAATCCCATATCTCCCTTGCAGAGCATAAAACTAGTTATGGCATAAAGTACCCCCTTGTTGACCTCCTTGTACTCTTTGGTCAACATATGTACCTTTTCCTTGAGGTCGGCCATCTCTACCCTTGCTTGGAAAATTCGCAACCTTGTGGCCCATTATGTCACACATAAAGCAAGCACCTGTATTCCTCAAAAATACACCACTATGATTCCTTTTGCATTGTTGGCACCTTGGAAGAGTCATCCCACTGTTTCTACCTTGAGCTCTCGGGTCGAGAACCTTATCATTAGCAAACCTTTGGTCTTGGGCACTTGAGGACCCTTGTCCTTGAAATTTGTGGCTTTATTGGAAATGACAACCCTTACTACCTTGGAAGCCTCCCTCAAGTCAAGTCCTCTTGGACTCTCCCATCCTTCTCTTCCTAAGATTCTACCCCTCAAGTTTCAGCGTATGTCATAAGCCGAGAGATATCCATATCCCTGCTAAGCGTGCCAGTATGACACTTCTCATTTATCAACTTAGACATGCCTGAAACAAACTTGTGCACCCTTGCCTTTGCATCGGTGGCTGTGAGGAACATACTTCTAGAGATTATTAAATTCAAGGGAATACTCCCTAACACTCATAAAACCTTGCTTGAGGTTCATGAACTCCATCATCTTTGCCTCCCTTAGTTCAATCGGGAAGAAGTGATCAAGGAAAGTAACTTTGAATTCCTCCTAAGGTATTGGTTCATCATCCACCCTCTCTATCTTCCATTGGTTGTACCATGTTTGAGAAAGTCCCTTGAGTTGGTAAGCCACTAATTTTTCTTTCTCTTCTGAGCTCACCCCTATAATATCCAAGACTACACTACATCAATAAACTCTTGGGAGTCTTCTTCCACTTTTGAACTATAGAACCCTAGAGGATTCATCCTTGTGAAATCCCTCACCCTCGAAGCCGGGGTAGGAGCATGAGAAGCTTGAAATCCTTGATTGGCCATGGCCCTTGCCAAAAGAGTGACCACATTCCAGTACTCGGCGTGGATGACTCCTTTTTCTTCTGCTTGGGGAGCTTGTGGAGCCGGAGTGGCCGATTTACCCTCGAGGGTGGGAGCTTTTTGAGCCATTCATCTTGGTGGAATGATCTAAAAGATAAAATGACCACCTATTAGACATAGGAAACCTTATTTCAAATATAAAGCATGATAGAGAGTATGAAGAAGTGAACAATTTCCTAAAATGCCTCATAGCCTCTCATTCATAGTTGTGGTGTGCTTCACAACCATGAACAAGACAGTACTCGATACCGTGTGTTGAATTTCCAAGGATCATTAACAAACCTTGCTTTAATTCCAAGCTTGTCATGACCCACGCCTAGAGCCTTGACATGACACGACGAATGGGAACTCGAAAAAAATCCAAACAAGCCTTCTTAAGCATGCATCGCACATCCTTGGTTACAAAAGCATAAATAAGCAATAAACACGTAACAAATAAATTCTAAGGGAAATTAGACTTAGGACTTACTCTATGGGATGTAATAAGGAAGAGGATTAACATGAATCATATAGAAAATAAAGTATAAGGGGGGGGGGGTATATATGACTCATGCCATGTGGGCTGTAAAGACTTAGGACTTTCGTTACCTCCTCAACAAACCACAACACAAAGAAAAGAGCATGGGACTAATGGAACTCTTCCATAATTACATAAACATAAAAAGTCAAGGTCAAACGTACATAGCCTAATCGTATCCAACAACACCTCGAATCATAAGTAGAACAGAGACCAAGAAATTTCCCGGGCTCAGACTCAAAAGATAGTATCCAAGAATAAATAAGTTTAAATAAAAGCATGAAAGTAAATGGATACCTCGGAAGTGGAGGACTCACCAACAACAAATCTTTAAGCGAACCGTCAAGCCACGTAGAGGATGAGAATAGGGAGGAGCTTTAGGTCCTACATGATTAGATCATGTAAGAAAAAAGTATATGTTAGTACCTGGAAAGTACTAAGTATGCCGGGTGCAAATGCAACAAGGAACATAAGTCATAATTAAAAAATATGCATAATTATAAATAATGGATATAAGATCAATATGTCATGAGTGAAAAATGCTTAGTTGAACATGCATAAAAAAATATCAAATTACATAAAATCATATACATAGTGGGAAGGAACTATAATTGACATATAAGACCAAGCGAGCTACTACTTGGAATTCTGATGTCCACTCTACACCGGACAAGGACCGACATAATTTGCCAAGGTAGACCAAACACTATCCTTATGGCATAGAATTTTTAGCGGGTTTCACATGATATCCTTACCTTACAACATAGCCTTTTTGATAGATTCAATAATTATCCTTACTTTATGGCATTGCCTTTTCGGTAGGTACAAGGCCATATAGGGGATCAATGTCATAAACCTATGGTGGAACATAGTGTAGGGATATGGGAGAATGCCAAGGTCCTCTCGGTACTAGGCCACAAGCCCACAGAATACTTGAAACTAGTCATAGTCATAGCATGCATAGTCTCAATTTATCATTAAAACATTCTTGGAGTAGCTCATTAAACATAGCTTATAGCATCAAAGTTTGGGTTTTACATAATTCTTGTCATTCATGTAAGGATCATGAGATCATAGCATACTTATTAGCCCTTTTGTTAGTCTCCACATACTTAACATACATATCTTGCCACAAGGCATTCATGACTTAAGAATCTAGCTTTCATCTTTAAATCAATTCATAGTGGGTACTGAATTGTGGGTACATGTACATAAGCTTGAAATCATGTAATTCATAAATAAATGACATGAGAGGAGTATATTAATAAAATCTTTAAACACAATTCAAAATGACGGACCAACAACATGAGAAACTTGGTTAGGATACCATCAAACCCTCGCATGAAAGTCATAGGTTTGACATGATATTGCATGACATGATAATGTACATGCCATAATAAAATACTTCATACTATCAACATATGAATGAGTTCATAAAAATCATCATGTATCACCATAACTTGAAGAATCACAAAGGAGAAGAGGAATGGTTGAGCTTGTGGAGGAAAAGTTCCCATAATTTGGTTATTCGGAGATGGAAAATCTTGTTGAAAAATGAGGAGGAATCCATAACCCTAGCTATGGACTCCTCTTCTTGAAGCTTTGGGAGACTTGGGAGAGTTTTAGACTTCAAGCTTTTGAGGAATGAAATGAAATGAAGGAGTGTAGGGTGTATAATGCTTGGAAGGGGTTATTTCGGGGTTAAAATGACATAGAATAGGCATAAAATGCTGGGACATGACAAAACTACCCCTTATAAAATTCTATAGGATAGGTACACGAGACCCCGTTTACGGGTCATGGTCCAACTTATGGACCATGGGTAAGGGGTTCCTCTGATAACATTTTGGACCCTCAGAAACTTTCTTTGATTCTCAACTCACGAGAGGACATAAGGCTCGTAAGTCAATCTACGGGCCGTTTGATAAATCATATATCCAACTTCAAAAATCATCATTTCACCAAGTCTGGACTACAAACCACAAGTACTAGTTATGGCCCGTGGAACTACTTACAGCCCGTAAGACCCCTCATGACAACTGACACTCCAAAAATTTCCAGAACTCAATCCTTGCACTTTTTATACTTCTCACAGGTGGGGCCTTACAACCTTGCCTCAAATTTATAAACTCTATCACTTTAGCTTTCCTTAATTCAAGTGGGAAGAAACAATCAAGAGAAACAACCTTAAATATCTCCAAATTGATAGAATCTTCTTCAACCCTTTCAGACTTTCATTGTGTGAACCAAACTTGAGCAACTCTTTTAAGTTTATAAGCCACCAACACGACTTTCTCCTAGGATGATACCCCCATAATTTCCACCACCTTGTAGACCTCATCAATAAACTCTTGTGGATCCTCATCCACTTTGGAACCATGAAACTCTAGAGGATTCATTCTTGAAAAATCTCTCACCCTTGAAGCCAAAGTGAGAGTCTTTAGAGAAGCAATAACTTAGGCTAACATAGTGATAAAGACCCTAAACTCCTCATTGGTCACTTGGTTGTCTTGAGGGCCTTGAGGAACTGGATCCTCACTAACATTGACACCCTTAAGATCGAGCACGTCGTAGAGGCATTTATGAAATATCAAAGGATAAAACATTAGGAATGAGAGTATTGAAGGCATGACATAGATTACAAAAGAAGTGAAGATTTCCTAAACGTCGCATAACCTCTAACTCATGGATGTGGCGTGCTTCATATCTATGAGCAAGACTCTACTATACGTGGCATATTAGACTTTCTAGAATGATTTCAAGCCTTGTGCTCTAATACCAAGTTTGTCACGACCCGAACCTAGGACCTAGCTGTGACATAGTGAATGTGACACCCAAATAAGCCTCTGGTTCATATCATAAGCATACATAAGGTAAAGTAAGAAATTAATATGGGTGTAAGAAAGAGGAACATAACAATGTAAGAATTATAGTTTCCCTTGGGGGAATTACAGTATCATAAATCCAAAACATTCCTTTATGTCATAGATCTTGGTAGGGTCAAGAACATTTTACTAGCTTGCCCTCAAGATAGAATAACATATGAAATCATAAGGTCTCAGTATATAAAACAATAACATGAGAACTCATTAACAATCTTCAAAGCACAATCCAAAGACTAGACATAAAATTGGAGGAATAGTCTCATTGTTGCCCATCCCTACATGGTTAAATCATGTAGGCAAGGAGTATGCATTAGTACATGGAATATAATAAGTACGTAGGTATGTCATGCATCAAGGAAACATCATAACATAGTATCAATATGCACAATCATGGTAATAGAATAAGGACAAGATATGAATGATCAATGCATGTAAAAACAATTAATGGAAGCATCATAAAACCTTTCATAACCTAAAATAAACATATAGGAATAAGAACATAACTGAAAGTTAGATTATGCAGACTATTATATGGAATCCTAATGTTCCCTCTATACCGAGCAAAAGAGGAGTGTACTTTGCCAAGGTGGACTCATCCCCACCTTTTAGGCTTAACCCTAGAATGGTGAGAGTCACATGAATATAAAGATCCCACTTTTTAGGCTTAGCCATATCACAGTGAGTATCACATGAACATAATTCTATATAGATTTATTAGATAGTCTTATAAGCACATAATCATAAACCTATGGTAGCATGTACTAATGAGATTTGAGGATTCATATAAGCACCCTTGGGGATAGTCCCCCTCACACAAGCTCACTTGGTGCTAAGTCAAATCCCACAAAATACATAATCGTGAATATACATAGTCATCATCATATTTTAAAAATAACACTTTTATAACTCATAAAAAAGGTATCATAACTTTATGAAAATATCTCATATCATAGGAATAGTTCATCTACAAAACTTTGCATAGAGTGTGGATATACTCCCTATCTTATCGGGAATTGGAGAAAGTTGATCCTCTTTAACATTGACTCCCTTAAGATCAAGCACATCGTGGAGGTCTTTTATGAAATATCAAAGGACAAACATAAGAAATGAGAGTCTTGAAGGCATGATATAGATCATGAAAGAAGTGAAGATTTCCTATATGTTGCATAACCTCTGACTCATGGATATGACGTGCTTCACATCTATGAGCAACACTCTACTATACGTGGCATGTTAGACTTCCTAGAATGCTTTCAAACCTTGTGCTCTAATACCAAGTTTGTCACGACTCGCACCTAGGACCTGGCCGTGACATAGAGAATGTGACACCCAAATATGCCCCAAACCAAGCCTCTAGTTCATATCATAAGCATACATAAGGTAAAGTAAGCAAATACGAGTGTAAGAAAGAGGAATATAACAATATAAGAATTTTAGGGGAATTACATCATCATAACTCCAAAACATTCCTTTATTTCATAGATCTTGGTAGGGTCTAGAACATGTCACTAGCTTACCCTCAAGATAGAATAACAGATAAAATCATAAGGTCTCAGTATATGAAAGCATAACATGAACAAGGTTTATCTCCGAAGCATAGGAACTCACCAACAATCTTCAAAGCACAATCCAAAGTTTAGACAGAAAATGGAGGAATAGTCTCATCGTTCCCCATCCCTACATGGTTGGATCATATAGGCAAAAAGTATGCATTAGTACATGGAATATAAGAAGTATGTAGGTATCTATGCATCAAGGAAACATCATAACATAATATCAATATGCACAATCATGGTAATAGAATAAGGACAAGATTTGAATGATCAGTATATGTTTAAAACAATTAATGGAAGCATCATAAAACCTTTCATAACCTAAAATAAATATGTAGGAATAAGAACATAACTGGCAGTTAGATTATGCAGACTATTACATGGAATCCTGATGTTCCCTCTACACTGAGCAAAAGAAGAGTGTACTTTGCCAAGGTAGACTCATCCCCACCCTTTGGGCTTAACCATAGAATAGTGAGTGTCACATGAATATAAAGATCCCACTCTTTAGACTTAACCATATCATGGTGAGTATTACATAAACATAATTCTATATAGATCTATTGGCTAGTCTTATAGGCAATAATCATAAAGCTACGGTGGCATGTAGTAATGAGATTTGAGGATTCATATAAGCACCCTTGGGGATAGTCCCTCCCCCCCCTCCGCACAAGATCATTTGGTGCTAAGTCAAATCTCGCAAAATACATAATCGTGAATATACATAGTCATCATCATAGTTTAGAAATCATACTTTTATAACTTGTAAAAAAGATATCATAACTTTATGAAAATATCTCATATCATCGGAATAGTTCATCTACAAAACTTTGCATATAGTGTGGATATACTCCCCATCTTATAATTATTTTATCAACTTTAGGGTCTTAAGTCACCCTTATCATTATATCATACTTTCATACTTAGACTCATATTCATGAAAATCGTAACTTTATTATAGGAAACTGGGACCATGTGTGGGTTCTTGAGAAATTGAGCTAAAATCATGCAGTTAGATAAAAATCATGTGAGTATCATGAATTTGAAATTAATTTGGATCATTAATAAAGGAATCCACATTAATTCAACAAGCCCTAATCATCATATACTTGAAATCATATTCAACAAGCCCTAATCATCATATACTTGAAATCACATGAATTTACTTGAAAATCATAAAAATAATATAATTCTTCACAATTCATGCATAATTAAATATAATAATCATGTAATAATCATAATTCAATTATTTGGAATGACATTATAAAAGCCCATAGGAATCCATGCTTGAACTTTAAAGAAAAAAGAGGTCTGAGTTGGGCTTCAAAAATGAATTTGATCCACAAATGAAGCTCGACATATCTCAAGTGAGAAGCCCTAAAAATTAGAGTGATTAAACCTTAGAATCCTCAACAAAAGCTGAAAACCCTAGCTTTAATGGAGTCCTTAGAGAATGAAAATTTTGAATTTTGGGAGAGAATTTGAGAGTGAATGACTTAGAATGAATTAGAAATAGGTTTTATAGGATTTGAGCTAGTTAGGTTGTTTAGGAGGGTCAAACCAACATCGTTTAGGAGTTAAATAGATAAAAAAATGACCAACAAGCCCTCCACTTAAAAACTATAAGACCCTACGTGGCATATTTATGGGCCGTAGATCATAGTATGGGTCGTTCTTAGCATTTGTACTTTGAGTTCACAAAATTTTGGCTACTGTAATTGCACCCTCGAGCCACGAGACAATACTATGGTCTATAGTTCCATTTACGAACCATAGATCCTATTCGTAGAACCCTCCTAAACTTAGAAAATTTTTATCCTTCATGGTTCCATTCACGACTCAATCTATGAGCCATATTCCTAAGTACAACTCGTGATGTCCTTCGTACAGTGAATTCTAGTGACCAAAATTTTTAACCAACTTCTAAACCTCAAGCACGAATCCTTTCTATGACCCGTGGTCTGATCCACCAGCCATAGATTGGCTCATAACATTATCCCAGTTCAAAATTTTTCAACTTTTTCATTTTCCAGGATTTTCAACATGTGGGGGTATCACACCCTAATATTTTTCCCTCCATTTTAGTTTCAGATTGATGAATTAGTTCCTCCAATTCACTCTTTCAAATTTGTGTGTTTTAACTATTTTCATGTTTCCATATGCATGTATTTTATTAAATCAGTTCTAAAGTCCATGCAACTTGGAGTCAGTTATGCCTCAATTTTATGCATTTTTATTTCATTTGCATTGATGTTGGAGTATTAGATCTCTTTTCCTATATTTTGCACGCTTAGCTAAATCTCATTTGAAGACGAATGGTCCCAAGGGGAAGATAATTTATCTCAAAAGCGTAAAAGTTAATAAAAGTGAAAAAAGTGCAGAAGAATTTTTGGTCCACTGATTCACGAGTGGAAAGTATGATCTATACATTGTTCCATGGGTCATACTTACCAGTTACAGAATGATGGTTGAGAAGCTAGAAATTGACAAGTACTGGATGATGTTTTACGAGCCAACATGACAAATAATGCATGGAACTATGGTTAGTAGTTGGTTTCGTAGATCCAATCTGTAGAAAGTTGAATTTGAGTAATTGGATTCTATGACTAGCTTGTATGATCGTACATAATTATGTGTGTTATAGTTTAGGTTTGTGGTTTAATCTGCTGAGGCTAAGTGTATTTGATAATTGGAATTTTGCGAAGATATGGGACGAGTCACTATTTGATTTACGTTTCATAAAATGACTTGATAGTTTGAAATTCAAAAGACTAAAGATTGACCTAATTTGTACATGTGGTTGTCTATGGGTTGTAGATGTTTCTACAGTCCATAGAGGTGCCTTTGGTCCCTGCTGGCAATTTTTTCTCAGTGTTGATTGGGTCATTTTCTACCTTTTCACATTTATAAACCACGTTGTTTCTAGCCCATATGGAGACCTCTTACTGTCATGATCCAAGCCAAGGTCCTAGGAGTTGTATGGTGAATGGGAACTTAAAGATAATCCAAACAAGCCTCATAGCATCCATACATACATCATCGGTTCAGAAGTGCAATTCAAACATTATAAAGTAATACTTTGGGATAGGGGTTTTAGGACTCAGGCTATCAGATAAGGGGGCATGGGACTCATTGTCACACAATTACAACAAGTAAGCCTATGGGATGGGATCTCGAGACTTGAGATATGGGGATAGGGAACATGGGACTTGCCATCACACATTCAATAACAAACAAGTCTGAGAGATGGGATCACATGACCCAAGATATGGGAGTAGGGATTTAGGAATTTCACCATCTCATCAACATATCACAATAACATCAATATAAGATAGGGCATAAGGACAACCTCTATAAGCATTAAATATAACGAGGCTCATATATAGAGTTTCATAACGTCCAATAATGCCTCAAATTTATAGAACAGATGGGGGCCAAGACATACCTTGGGCTCACCCTTAAAGTAAATGATATAAGGTAACCATAATGTAGAATAGATAGGTAGAAAGTGGGTCTTGTCCTCGGAATAAAAGACTCACCACGGGCAAATTTCGACAACATATTTAGCCACAAAGAAGTGGAAGAGGTAAGGCTCCAATGCCTATATGATTAGATCATGTAGGCAAAAGTATGCATCAGTATGATTGAATGTACTAAGTATGTAGGCATTCAATACATATGATCATGATAAACCTCCATTTCAATATTAGATGATAAAGGCACATATATGTATATATAGGAAGATGTAAATAGAAAAGAATGCAATACCACTATGCCTTAAATCCATGATCCATGAATGCCAAAAAATACATGTTGAGGATGGAGCCTCAACCAATATGTAAGACCATGCGAGCTATTACAAGGAATCCCGATGTTGCCTCCACACCAGAGAAAGACTAGACTACTTGAAAAGGTAGAACATACCCTCACCTTATGGGTCTTTCCCATTTCATGGGTGGTGGTACATATATACATCATCATAATAATCCATTGAAGAGGCACAAAAATGAATCTATGGTGACACGTAGTTATGAGAAAGGTAGGCTTTATATAAGGACCCTTGCGGAAAGTCCCCCACCTCGAATCTCATTTGGTGCTAAGTCATCATCCCACAAAATATATATACACATACATACTTGAAATAGGAGCATAAGTATTTTCAAATCATACTTCATAATCAGCATACTTGGGCTTAAAAGACAAAACAAATCACAATCATACATGCTTGGATTCAAAGGTCAAATCATACTTCATGTCATACTTTCACGCATAGGAATAACTCATTTATACTTGTACATAGTGGTATATGAACACCCATGGACTTAAATCCATATCATAGACATTAAGTGATCACATTCCATGTCATAATTATACTTACCTTTAAAGCATAGTCATAATCGTAATTGGTAATAACCATATCATAAATCTCATGAAAATCCTTGTCCACGCATAATTATGCCATGAGGAATGAGAGAATAGTATGGGTACTTGAAATTCATACTTAAAAATATCATAATAAGATGAAATCATACTTAATCTATAAAGCAATAAACAATTGGTACATACTTGAAATTGCTCATACATGAATTCATAATAAAAAGGACATGCATTTTCAATTCTCATAAAACCCATGTACATTGATATAATAAGACTAAAATCAAGATGAAATCATCAAGTAAAATAACCCCATAACTCAATTTCATCAATTTGAAGCTATATCACAAAACTCACTTGTAAATCATACTTAGAAATCGTGAAATTGAAGAAATAGATTTTGGGGCTTCATGATTGGAAGGTAATCAATAATAAAACCACACATACCTTGATTAGGAAAATGAGTTTGAGAAGAATTTAAATTGAAACCCCAATTGAATGCTAGCTTGAATCCTGAAGATGAGATTTGCAGAGTCTTTTGAGAGTTTTAATTCTAGAAACGAAGTTAGTCTTAAATGAGGTGTTATGAAATACATAAGGGATGATTTAGGAGGATATTAGAGTCATAGGAGGTCGAAAATGTCCTCAGAGTTAGGGGAAAATACCAAAAAGATCTTAACGAAATGAGCCTTAAAAATTTGTTCTGGAAAACACCATGGATGGCTTCACTGGTTGTGAACTTTTTCATGGGCCGTGAAATCCCTTCCATGAAACTAACCCTGCACTGACAAATTCTACGAAAATGGGTATAAATTCTTTCTCTAAACTCAAAATCATGTAAAATTAAATGCGTTAGAAACATACTTCAAAGAGATTTAATTTGGTAGGTCATGGGACACAAATTATATTTATATAAGACGATATCACCATTTGAAGTTAACCTTTATACTGGTTCATGCGAAAAACTTAGCCAGTGGAACTCCTTTGGACTTGTCCTGATGTACGAGACCATAATGACCCTAAACCTCATACATAAGCTTGGTTAAAGACTTGAAAGTGAATTTACCTTGACCTTGAAGGTTCCATGGAGATACTTCGACTAGAGCTTGAAAAGAGGATTTAGAAAGCATTTTGAGTAAGGGGATGAGGCTAGGTGTTATGGAGTGTATGAAGTGATATGAATAGTTTACAAACTGATTTGGGAGGTTAAATGACTATACCCTCTTAAATGGACCTTGAAAGGTCACATGGATGCCTTCACACAGGCACTTCATGAGTCGTGAAGTGCACCACGGCTTGTGGTGCTCTCCGTGGAGTGAAATGGCCACTGATTCAAGGGAAGGCAATCACCATGGAAGCTTTTGACGTGGAATGGTGTGGACCAAATCATGTGAAGTGGATCATGGTGTGCACCCTCAACTGGATAGCCCCCTTTCTATGTCGAAGCAACCTCCACAAGCCCTTTCACGACCAATAGTGCCTTCTATGGCTCATGAAGGGCTCCTTGGAAGGTACCCTTAGCCAAAATCCTTGGAAAAAACCATGTACAACCTTTTTTTATCCTTATGAAGTCCGCATACTTGCAAAATTTCTCCTGAAAATGATTATCCAATTATATGACTTGCAGGGTAGTACATTCCCCCCTCCCCCAGGATCATTCATCCTCGGATGAGAAATAGGCTAGGTTGAATAGATTAAATCAAACATGAATAGCCCACATGAGTGGATAATTCAATTTTTAACATCGAAGTCCTGAAATCTTTTAAAACTCCTCAAAACATCATTTAAAAACTAGTTCATGAGCATGTATCCATGTTATGACATGAGAACATGGAAGTGAAAGAATTCAAATCCTCTGACTGAGAAGAACCTATAACCTTAGGCTTGAATGAATTGGAAAATATGAGGGTATCATTGCATCATACTTAATTTTGCTTTCTATGAATCACTTTCAACATGTTGGTTCCCCCAAAGCACTTACACCAGAGAAATATTCTTATTACAAAGCCTCTTCATTTGCCTATCCAAGATTTCAATTAGAACGTCTTCTTAACTCAAGTTTTCTTTAACCTGAACCCCTTCCTAAGGCATAATTATACTTGGATCACCAACCAACTTCCTCAACATGGACACATGAAACATCTGGTGAATGAAGCACATATCCAAAGACAAATCAAACCTATAAGCCACATTACCAACATGCTCCACAATCCCATACTCAACATGTCCCTTTTTCCAAAATGTATCACACCCTTTATGGGCAAGACCTTCACATGCACCCAATCATTTTCATGAATCTTTCTAACATCCAGACACAACCTTTGATGACTTTGAGCCATTTTTCAAATTTTTCTTAATTAATTTTACTTTCTCCATGACATCTAGCACAAAATTTGGACCAACCAAAGTTATCTGACAAATCAACTACCACAAGGATTTAGCTCTATCATAAACATGGATATCATCATCATTAGATTCACTCAACAGAACCCCCAATCTTGCCAAATAGTGCACATCCTTAACCAACTCCGTTTTGACCTCATCTACATGATGAACTGCACTATCTACCTTTCTTGGATTGCATTATAGGCCCAAAGTAACTCTCTCTATTTGGTAGGGAGGAATGGAAATAGGAAGCCCAAGGACACGCTCTACGGTATGATATGAATCATGATGAAGTGAAACATTTCCTATAACCCCTTGTGGCCTCTTACTTGTAGATGTGGTATACTTCACACTCATGAATAAGACTCTACTTGACACCGCATGTTAGTCTTCGAGGACCATTTCAAAACCTTAGTGCTTTGATACCAAGTTTATCATGACCCAAGCCAAGGGCCTAGGAGTGGCATATTGAATAGGAACCCAAGGTTAACCCAAACAAGCCTCATAGAATTCATATACATATCATCGGTTCGGAAGCATAATTCAAATATTATAAAGTTATACTTGGGGGTAGGGGTTTTAGGAATCAAGTTATGGCACAAGTGGGCAATGGGACTCATTGTCACACAATTACAAGTAAGTCTATAGGACGAGATCTCAGGACTCAAGCTATGCGCATAGGGATCATGGGACTTGTCAGCACACATTCAACAATAAACAAGTCTAAGGGACGGGATCATAGGTCTCAAGCTATGGGAGTTAGAACTTAGAAATTTCACCACATCAACACATTACAACAAAATCAACATAAGATAGGGCATAAGGATAACCTCCATAAGCATCAAACATAACAAGGCTTATATCTAGAGTTTCATGACATCCAACAATGCCTCTAACTCATAGAAAGGATGAGGGCAAGACATACCCGAGCTCATTCTCAAAGTAAATGGCATATGGGAACTATAACATAGAAAAGGTAGATAGCAGGTGGGTTTTATCCTTAAAATAAAGGACTCACCATAAGTAAATTTCCACAGTGAACTTAGCCACAAAGAGATAGATGAGATAAGGCTCTAATCCCTACATGGTTAGATTATGTAGGCAAAAGTATGCATTAGAACATTTGAATATACAAAGTATGCGGGCATGCAATGCATATGATCATGGTAAACTTATATTTCAATGTTAAATGACAAGGGTGCATATATATATATATATATATATATATATATATATATATATATATATATATATATATATATATATATATATATATTATATCTTAAGAAGTATATAGGAAAGAATGTCATAACAATATGCCCTAAATACATGATGCATGAATGCAAAAATACATAAACATATCGAAGATGGAGCCTTAACCGACATATAAGACCATGCAATCTATTACATGGAATTCTAATGTTACCTTTACACTAGAGAAAAACTAAATTACTTACAAAGGTAGCCTATACCCTTATCTTACGGGCCTTGCCCATTTTGGTGGGTGGTGGTACATACATACATCATCATCATAATCCCTTAAAGGGGCATAAACTTGAATTCATAGTGGCACGTAATTATGAGAAAGGTAGTATTTATATAAGGACCCTTGGGGATAGTCCCTCACCTCCAATCTCATTCAGTGCTAAGTCATCATCCCACAAGAATACATATACATATTTGAAATAAGAGCATAAGTCTTTTAAAATCATAATCATGCATACTTGGGCTTGAGAGCCAAATCATACTTTCTAATCATGCATACTTGGGCTTACATGCCAAATTAAATCACAATCATACATTCATGGGCTCAGAGGTCAAATTATACTTCATTTCATACTTTCATGCGTAGGAATAGCTCATTCATACTTACATATAGTGTTGTATGCACACCCATGGATCTTAAAGCCATATCATAGAGATTCTGTGATCATATTTCATGTAATAACCATACTTGCTTTGAAAGCATAGTGATAATTGGGTGATAACTAACCTCATAAATCTCATGAAAATTCTTGTTCATGTATGCTCATGCCATGAGGAATGATAGAATAGCATGGATACTTGAAATTCATACTTAAAATATCATAATCAAATGAAATCATACTTAATCCATAAAAAAAATCAAATATTGAAACATACTTGAAATTACCCATGCATAAATTCATCATAGAAACGACATGCACTTTAAATTCTCATAAAGTCCATGTAAATTGGCATAATAGACTTACATCATGAGAAAATCATCAATTGAAATTTAACTTAATTTCATCAATTTGAAGTTAAATCGCAAAACTCACTTGTATTTCATACTTAGAAATCATGAAATTGAAGAAATTGATTTTGGGGCTTCATGATTGGAAGGTAATCATGAATGAAACCACTCATACGTTGCTTAGAAATATGATTTTGAGAAGAATTTATCTTGAAATTGAAACCCCAATTGAATCCTACCTTGGATCTTGAAGATGAGACTTGGAGAGTCTTTTGTGAGTTTTGATTCTAGAAACTAAGTATTAGTCTTGAATGAGGTGTTATGAAATATATAGGGGTTGATTTAGGAGGATATTAGAGTCATAGGGGGTCCAAAATACCCTTAGAGTTAGAGGGAAATATCAAAAAAACCTTAATAACATGAGCCTTAAACGTTGGTCCAGAAAATACTATGGATGGCTTCACTAGCTGTGAACTTTTTTACAGGCCGTGAAAGCCCTTCCTTGAAATTGACCCTGCACTAAAAGGTTTTACAAAAATGGGAATAACTTCTTGCTTCGAACTAAAAAATTAGGGGAAGCTATATGCGTTGGAAAGCTAATTCAAAGATCTTCAATTTGGTAGGCCATGTGCCACTAATTATTTTTATACAAGAAAATATAACCATTTAAAGTTGACCTTTATACCCGTTCATGCGATAAACTTAGCCAATGAAACTCTTTGGACTTGACTTGATGTAGTTGACCCATAATGACCCTAAACCATGTATAGAATCTTGTATTGAACGCTTGAAAGTAAATTTAGCTTGCTATTGAAGGTTCCATGGAGATCCTTCTTCTAGAGCTTGAAAAGGAGGATTTTGAAAGTGTTTTGAGTGAGTAGATGAGAAGCTAAATGTTATGCAGTGTATGCAGTGACATAAATGGTTTGGTAGGTTAAAGGATTAGTCTCACTTAAACAGAACTTGAAAGGTCACCTAGACACCTTCACAAAGGCACTTCACAAGTCCTGAAGTGCACCATGGCCGTGATGCCCTCTATGGAGTGAAGTGGCAACTGATTCAAGGAGAGGGGCTCACCACGGAAGCCCTTCATTTGGTGTGGCGTGAACTACAACCCTTAAAGTTGATCATGGTCTGTACCTTTAACTAGACAACCTCTTTTTTATGTCGAGGCAACCTCCACAAGCCCTTTCACGGCCAGTGGTGCCTCCCACAGCTCGTGAAGTGCTCCTTGGAAGCTACTCTTGGGAAAATTCCTTGGATAAAAAATCATGCCCAGCCTTGTTTCATTCTTATGAAGTCTGAATACTTGCAAAATTTCTCGTGAAAACAAAATTTATAGTCTTTATCCAACTATATGACTTAGGGGGTATTATAATTACATATTCTTAAGCCCTATACTTCCCTATTCACTGTCAATCTCCTACATAAAAATTCTCTCTCTAGAATTCTCCTCTCAAGCATGATAGGGTTTCAAACTTCAAGCCCTCATTGATGGAGCTTAAGCCAAGCTTCTCGTCAAGATATGTGAAAATTTCATCAATGGATTCACCCATTGAGTCCCAAAAAACCCTCAATTCTCTATTTTCATTCTTATCCAATCCTAGAGTTTCATGATTTTCTTACGAGTTTCATTAACTTCAGTTACTTCTTCGTAAGTAATCTCATTATGCATGACTAAATCATAATTTGATGTTTACATCATTATTTTCATGGATGCAAGTAGTTTATGATATGGATTCAACTATGTTAATTTGTATGCATTATGATTTGAAGGAACTTATGAATTTAGGATATGTTTGAACAAAGTGTCAATTTATTTGCATGAAATAGGTTTCTTCCAATTGAAGTATTCTTATTATTTATAAATCTAGGTTGCCTCTGATTAAAATATTCTTACTATAATTTTGATACTTTCGATTAACCTATCTTTTATAAGCTTGTCGCGAGATCGTAACACATTAAAGAAGCTATTCTTATGATTACTAGATTCTCATGATTGATGGAAATACTAGATTCTTACTATTTTAAAATGTTATTATATGATTATGTATGCATTTCATTGAGAATATTGCTTAGCATCGAGTTGGACTAGTGATGACTACCCAGTTTCTAGAACTATGTTCCATTATAATATATCATGATCGGATCATTCACTAGTGAATTAAGCTTATTATCATGGTCTTTATCTTGGCAAGAATGGCAATCACTTTTCGGTGTGGGAGAAAAAACACTTAACTTCATGTTATAACTCACATAATTTATAGTAGTTGATGGTTACTCTTACTTATGTTAAAAATATTGTATTGACCTTGTATTATACTTCAAATTAAGTTATCAATTTATGTGATATTTAGCCTAGTCGTTGCATTATCATGCTTAAGACTTATCATGTTATCATGTCATATTATTGCGTATTCCTCATACTCAGTATATTCTATAGTGTTGATTGCATACTTCTGACTATGTTTTCTTATAATATAGGTTCTGCTGCTTCATTTCTGGCTCATGGTTAGTACTAGCCCTATTAGGTGTTGAGAGTAATGAGTCCTCATGATTCGAGGATAGATTTGTTTTATTTTTAGTATTGTCTTTTATTGTCAGATTGTATGATTAGCTAGGGGATTATCCTCACAATCTCTTATGTAAGAAGGCTTTGAGATAGACATTCTAGTTTTCAGGTATGTCTCATATAAGATTTCTCTTTTATGCCTTATAAGATTATTTCAGATTTCACTTTCGCTTTCTAATAGTTATATGTTATTCCAAGTGGAATAGTATGTCATGTGGTTTATTTGAGGGTTCCTACGTACCTTACAGCAAGGGATTGTGATGTCGCTCAATCCGACTACTCAAAGGCAGAAGGGGCAGTCATCTAACTTTAGAGGTTGGGATCGATCCCACAGGAAATCCTTGTTCAAGCCGGAAGGACTGGTTGGACCAAGTAATTGTAGAATCTAGGGGATTGCAATAATCAAATAAAGTCCAGCTAACAAGTTCTAATTGTCAAATTAAACAACTATCAAGGGAAGATATTGGGGATGTGCAAATATGAGCAATAATCTAACAAGTGGGACTAGATACTTGACTACATGAGTTGTTGTTTAGTGAATATGCTAGGTTGCTTGTAACACATATCACCTATCATATATGGGTGTTTCGTATAAATCACCTAGGATATCACATACGGATTACCGAGGACATGCTTGGCCTAAGAAGTCGAGTAAAACACCTAATACCTTGGTTATTGAATCCATGAACGTGGATATCAACTGAAACCCCAAAAGGTTTTCGACTATTATATCCATTCCACACTCTAATAATCTCGGCTAAGGAAGAATCAAAGATCTAGAACAAAACCCAAAGTTTGCAACTTTGAAACTCATACATTAAACTTAGGAAAAAAATATAAATTCACCCAAATCATCCACAAATAAGTCAAGATATCACAAACCCAGCAAGTAAATTAAAGACCCATATCAAAAGCACACCCCTAACATAGGGGTTTTAGCCATACATGTTAGAAATTGAAGATTGATTACCATACATATTAGCAAACTTCATGGATAAGAGGATTGAGTACAAATCAGTGGTTGTCACCAACTAATCCTCTCCAATTTGATGCTCAAAAGCTTCAAAACTCTAGCCTTCCTTGTACTATAAGAAGAAGGTTCTGTGTACTACTACTACAGTGCAATTTTTTTTATATAGAATGAACAGATGATGTATAATGTCCTTTCTAAAATTTCTTATATATTCCATGAAAATGTGTGAGAGTTTGTGCTGTGAGATGCCATTCAACGGTCAAGGCCGACCATCGCAGAGCACTCCAGTGATGCACCAAATGTTCACTTGATTGCTTTCCTGTGCATCTTTATGTGGCTTCTTCCACTATAATATTAGGCAATGTTTCTTTGCTCCGCCTTTCTAGTTCAGCGATGCACCAAAATAATCTTTATATATCACCTTTCTAGCAGTGTTTTGGGATGTTGGTTGTGGCAACTTTAGGTGATTAACTATGCACTTTGGTGTATCGCCTAGTATGCTTTGCGACATTAATTCTGACCACACTCTTGACTTGACATGGAACCTTGGTTGCTGCACAGTTAGGCGATCTCTATGAGAATTCGATGGATCGTCAAGAATATCGACGACACCGCTTTTCACTGCCTTTCAGCACTATTGCTCACTTTCCAAGATTCCACTGAGACTTGCCTTTTTGCACACTTTTACTCCATTTCCTATCATGGGATATACATATTTGTTAGCAATTGAAATTATTAGCACACTTAGGGCAATGTTTCTTTGTAATTTCTCTACAAAATGAGTTCGAAGTATGGACTCATCAACACCCCTAACTTAAGCCTTTGCTTGCCCTCAAGCAAATCAAGCATCAATCTATAACACCCCACATCTTACATGTACTAGTCTAACGTAGATTAAACATGATATGGCGGGGTCAAATTCGCAAACATTTTAAAACTACGTGAATTTTAGATTAAAGGGGTATATGTACGTCTAACGCTTAAGATGACCGAGTGTATATAATTTTTAAGTCAAGTTAAGGAGATTGTGACCTTAAATGAAGTGAAATAAGTGAGGTGCTTGTGAGAGTTTGGAAGCTAGCAGGTGAGTCACCTACGTGCTTAGCTTAAATAGGCTAGGTAAACGTAGACAAGGCCCAACACCGAATTTGTTCAAGTCTGATAAAGAATAAACCCCAAGTTAAGGATGTCATTTGGCTCATGGTTTAGCATTATAAAAGGACAACATTTTCAGCCCAAGATGAATAGGAAAAGGGCCAAATTACATTCACAGCCCAATTCACAAATAGGGCCCAAATTAAGTGGGTTTAAGTGAGAAATATTTACAACAAAGTCCATCCAATTGAAGCCCAATAAGGACCAAGTGAAAAGACCAAGTTGCTACATCATAACCTTAATAAAGTAAGGCTGGAAATCCAAAAGAAAGTCGGCCAAAATTGGCCTTATAAAAGGAAGCAAAATCCAGCAACGTTTAGTCATTTTCTTAAAGCCAAAAATCAGATTTGTCTTAAAGTTTCTCCTTGCTCCCTCTTAACTTTGTAAAGCAGCCAAGGCGCACCTCTAGGGTTCTTGAGGAGAACCTAATCCTTGAGGACTAAGGTAAGTAAAAATACCTATGGTTTGGTGTAATATTTCCATGAAAAACATGAAGAGTATGCTGGTTGTACTTGTGCAGGAATTTGGGACAGCATGTGTTCCAAAGATTGTTGTCCACCTTTCTTGTTAATTAAGAGGATTTTCTCTTGTTGGTTGGCTGGATTATGAATTAATATGTATGTTTTTAACAAGGTTTGGTTCTGTAATGGTGTAAGAAGGCTGCTGCATCATTTTTACCTTCCGCAAAAATAAATTCTTATATGATACCTAAATTGCGCTCTTAGTAGGAATTTGTGGACTGAATATTGAGAATGGTTGTCTCATGTTTTCCATCCACTTGGGGGACTGCTTTTATACTGTTTTAGGACTGTATTTGTGTGTAAATATGTTGAGGACAGTTTGGTTGAGGTTGAAACAGATTTGAAATTGTTGACGTCGAAATGTAGCGAAAGGATGTAATGTTGTGTTGCCTACTTGCGTGTTGTGTAGATTTGTTGTCTGTTGTACTTTATGAGCTGTTGTAACACTGTTATGGGACTAAAAATAGCTGGATATGACATGTATATGGGAATGTGTATTAGAAAATATGATTAGGAGTGAAAATATTGAAAGAATACTCTTTGGTTGCTAATTCCGAGCTTGCTGCCGGGATATTATTTTTGGGTGAAATTGAATTACCAAGATGTGTTTATTAGCTGATAATACTAGTTTTATCACCTACTATATTGTAGATAAGTGTTTGGAGGAAAAGGATACTACTCCGAGGTAATAAAGACATAGTACAACAAGGTATGTAAGGCTACTAGATTTCCTATTACTTGGCATGAAATCTACGTCCGTCCTTGGTACATAGAGGGCACTTACCAACTACGACATCACTAATAATTGTGTCTCCACTCTTTACCATGTTCATATGTTCCCATACATAGCCATTGTCAAACCTGCATACAAACTTGGATACCAAAATATACATGAGTTCCTTTTTACCAAACAAAGTCCATGTGTTGTTTAATCTCCTATACGGTTCATTAGTTGTGTATCTCTCTTTTCATTGTAGTATTATCTTATATGGTTGTTTATATGTCACATGTCTATATTCCTACAGTTCTAAAGGTTATGACCACCAAAAGAATCATCTGGAAAGTAAATGTAAATAACAGATTACTCAAAGTTGCTTATTAATGGGTGGTATCCCAGGGGTGGAAGAATCACCTAGCATGGGTCGATCCTATATTACGGGGGGTATCCCAGGGGTGAAAGGAAAGCCTAGCATAGGTCGATCCCGATATTGATTTACCACTGATCAGCTGGTCATTTACATGATATATTGTGCACAGATTATACAGTAAAGAATGGTAAAGTAATAAAAACACATAAAATATATGATTCCACAGTATGACTAAAGGTGGTCTTTTCATCCTTACACACCAGTGTATGATATCATTTGAGTTCTTATTTCATATACAGTATTTCCTGCCTTACATATTCAGTACATTATCTCGTACTGATGTCCCTTACGGGAGACCTGCATTTCATGTTGCAGGTACAGGAGTTACTAGACCTCCCCAGTAAGAGTACATGACTTTCCAGCTGCTATTATTAAGCTCCAGGTTGCTTCGGGGCTTGTGTGTTTAGAACTTGTATTTTGTATTGTATAGTTGGTCATGAGGTGGGGCCTGTCCCGACCCATATAGATATTGATCCTTACCTAGAGGCTATGTAGACTATGTAAATTAAAGTGTGGTCAAGTATCATACTATAGACATCGTGGCTCCAACGGCCTAGTCTTATGTATTTACTTTTGGCTTGTTAATACAGTTTATTTTTTTGATAGCATATTGAATATGGGAACCTCTAAAATGTTCATAGCAGGTGCATAGTTATATGTTGGTTCTCTCGAGCCTTATCGGCAACGGGTGCCAGTCCGCCTTAATGGGACTTAGGGCGTGACACAATCGATCCAGGTCAAAGCTTGTAAATAGGGCTACAGGGAGCAACACATAAATTTTCACCTATTTCATCCTTTCTCGAAATTCCACAAGCCACTTATGTGACGTTGAAGCCTACAAATATGCTCACAACCGCTCTCATAGCTGCTAATCACTGCCCAAAAAATCACCACTTGCCCTCGCGCCAAAGAAGATCGTGAACACTCAAGATTATGCCATTGATTTATAAAAGATCTCTTCAAATCTCACTCTCCCAAATGAGAAATAACATGTAAGGTTCAACCCATAAGCTTGCCCATATTCTCAATTAGAATTCACTTGACTTTCTTCTGGACTAGGATCCCCGAGGACTTCGCTAGGACTATACCGTAAGGTAAAGTTTAGGTAGGATAACATATGGTCAATAGTGGCTCATCCCTCCTTAAACTCTACATGTTCTTTCAAGCACAAAGGTTCTTTTGGTTCCCTTTTCATTCCTCCCCTTCTTGACATCTCTTTTGCCTTTGACTCATTCATCCTAAATATCTGCTTTTTGTTTTCTCTTTCATAATGAGACTTTCTTTCTCTGTTTTTTTAGGGTCCTCAATTTTCAAACTTCTTGTTTTTCATTTTTTTTCTTTTTTATTAGGAATCCTCGATGTCTTTCTTCCATTCTCACCTTTCTTTTTCCAACTCTTTATGGGAGACACTTTCTCATTCCTACTAACCAACCGTAACTTAGGCTTTGGCCACTGCTTTACCTTCAAGTTCAAGGAGGGATTGGTAAGGAACAAGAAGGACTCATTTTTCACAAACATGAGTCAAGGGTATAAGGTTACTGAAGAAGGGATTGAGGCTCAAAAGGGGTTCACCAAGGATTGAATTCACTACCAAGGGATGTCACTATGGTTAAATTAGACTAATGGAATCAAAGAAGACCTAAGATCCTCTCCTAATCTGGAATTAACCAAGTCACTTCTCTAGACAAACCGAGCAAGTTCTAGATGGCGCAATATAAGCATTTCAACAAGATCACTAACCATATATTGGCAAAATGGCTTAGCATTCAAACAATGACAACACATTTGCAATTCTTTGATCATCATATATCCAATCTCAATTTCTCATATAGTCAACTCAAGATTCCTCAAATCCATTCAGAGATTGATTTGGCAAGAAGGGACTAATAAGTGAGTACATGCTCCTCGTCCATGACACTAATCTGAATCAAAGATATGTATTATAAATGCTCAAATTGTTAAAAACTAGAGATACAATATTATATTTGCACGCTTGTCATCTATGCACAGTATTTGCAAAAAAATTGCAATTATTCATTCATTCAACAAGAAAAACAAAAGAAATAACAAAAATTAAACACTACTCCATTACAACCTAATTTAATATTTATATACAACCCAAAAAGTTAAAAATTGTCTAGGTATTCACTAATAGCACCATTTATCAAAATGAAATACCATCATGACTCATCAAAAAATAATAAAAATATCCATAAGACAGGGAATTTCTCAAGTTCACCCCCTTCTACCAAAATAAACATTGCCTTCAATGTGCAAGGGACAACAAAGAGTAAGCATAACAGAAAGTAATAAGTATGAGAATCCCTCTGTCAAGTCAACTTTGCTGTGGTGGTGGTGATGGTAGAGTTGAAGAAGATATGATAGGGGCATCAATGCCCTCTTTTACTAGTGGTCTCTTAATGTCAATGTCAGGCCTAGATGACTCATGTGCACTCACACCAAATATGCCTATCATGGACAGAGCTAGCACAAAAGCTGCAAGCGCTGCATCCACCATCTCATTCTCCACTCTATCCACCTCCTCCTGGTTCTTTTGGCTTTTCTTCGCTACCAATGACTCCTCATCAGTCTCCGGGGTGCTCGCCTTCTGATTCCCCTAATTGATATCACCCAAAGTCTCTACATCCAGCCTTTTATTTGGGATTGCAGCCATATCCACCTTGAGTGGTAGATCTTCCAGCCCATCAAAAAATGTACTCAAATTAGTGGACCGGATGGATGTCACTTATTTCTTCAATTTATCAATACCAGCTTTCAAAGTTGATGCCTCTGCATCACCACCTTTTTTCTCAACTACCATTATTGTGTTTTTCAAATTTGCTAACACCTTCCCATAGTCATCAACCATAGCCTCAAGCCTATTCATCCTAAGCTTGTGAGCCTCTATTAGATATGGATGCCTCAACTATCTGGGGCACAAATGACTTAACCTTTGTAGCCCGAAGATCAGCGGCTTTGGCCAAGTGGCCTATAGTGAAAATAGTGGCTCTAGAGAGAGGGGGCTGATCACCTGTGCCTTCTATTTTTGTAGGTCAAACAGTAGCAGAAGAAGAGTGTGCAGTTGGGGAGGAAGAAGATATACCTACCTCGGTGCCTAGCTCTGAAATTTTGTATTCAAGGGCCTCAACATCAATTACTAGTGTTGTGTTAACTGGCTTCTTCCTAGCCCTGTCCTCCTCATCCCGCAGGTACTCAGCCTCAATCCATCGAATATCAGTAGTTGTTGATAGATTCACCTTTGTTTCAATCTTTTGTTCTTTGGGACTCCATCTTGCTTACATAAGGCTGTAATGAGACTCAGGAATGGAAAATAAATATGCTCCTATTTTGCCCTAGGAAGGATCTTTGAGGTGATGATTAACTCAAGGTTCAGCTTTTTTTGTCCATGATACAACCCACTAACACAGTTTTAGCATGTCGTAGTACAAACTCATGCCTAGAAGGCATCAAATTACTGCTAATGAACCCAAAGCAGAAATCGACTAGTATATTGAGCACCTTCTTCTCAATGATTGCACCCTCTTCAACCATGAGGGGGTTGTAATGCTAATCAGTGGGGCTAACCATAGTTTGATATCTTCAAAAGTTTGAAGCTACAATAGACCTGTCAAGGAGCTCCGACTCCGTAATGTGCAACCCAAAGCATAATTAATTTTAGTCTCTCCATATGGAACTTTCACACCCCGAATCTCTACAACATCTAAGGTTTTTGATGCAGTTGGTACCCTACTTCTGCCCTTTGGAACAACTTGGCCATAAGCTTCGTAGAATTCGCGCACAAGACTTAGCACATACGGGTCCCCAGGTGTTGTAAAGCACTGAAAGTTATGGAATCTAAGTACTTCCCACACCTCTAGGTACCGATCAGTCAATCCTTCTATTGATAGTTGCTTTTCCTCCAAGATTGTCCTATGCCCTTTAGCCCAAGCCTATTCAAGAACTTTAGAGCTATGGTTTCCTGAGTTTTCCAAGATGGATGTGAGATGGCGTCATGGCAGGCCTTGGTCCTGGACTCACCTTTATGCCTTTTTGGGCTTGATTCTCTTGGCAACGGTAAAGGCCTTATGGATTTGGCTAGAACATGCTTCCGCTTGGTCATTCTGCATAATGCACTTCAACATTCGTGTGAGAAGCATTGGCAAACACATAAGCATAACATTTATTCATATGAACGACATTCAGAACAGGGTGGTCATTTAGATCACATTTCATACTCAGTAATTCGCCAAGATTGTTTGACGATCAAAATGATCGTCATATTTTTGCACAGATTTCAGGCTTAGGGTTACTGCTACTTTTGGTGATACTCATGCTCAATATGTGATGCGCCGATTTAAGTCAGCGACAAAGAGAGTTCATCATTGAAAGTTGCAGTAGTGTTTTAAGAAAAATAGTCAAATAAGGCGGTGTATGTGTCACTTGGGCACATCGCCGGGTGCACTTAGGCGATTAAAATGACCATCGCCTATTGTCACTAGCAAAGCCCCTCATCCATTCACCAAAACTTCGTCAATTGTCACAGATCACATGGATGAATTGCACATATCAACCCACCACAACACATCAATACAAGCTTAACTACTGGCTATCACTATCACATGGTTTCAATGGCTATGCACTTGATCAAATGATGACTTTCCTTTAAGAATGACGTCACCCAATCCATCATAGGGAAAGTTCAATTGCTTAAAAGTGATTAGGGGTTACCCAGACTTCATTTATAGCCCATAGAAGCTGTTAATCCAACAAGCAAGCACATTATGAGAGAACATTCATATGATCATGGCCAATTTTCAATTGAATACATTCAAGCATTTATTCCAGCACAAGATTCGATGTGAAACCCACAATCTAATCAGCAATGAGTAAGAAATCCTTCATTTATGACTCTAACCTAACTCATTCATAACACCAATTTCAAAATTCATAAAGAGATATCAAAACCCAAAATAAATCATACAAACATGCAACACAGGGTTCAAAAGCAATTCTAAACTCTTAACCACATGATTCTCACAAGAATTTCAAAGTATAAAACATGATTTTCACATCAAAAACCTTGATCAACTTCACAAATAATGGCTTCTTCAAAGAGCTAGAACAAGGCATCGAAATCATACCTATGAAATAATGAGACACAATGAAAACCTTTGGTGATGCCCTTGATGATTACACCCAACTTCTTAGTGAAAATTTTCAAAGAAAAACAAGGGAAGGGGTATTGGTGTGCGAGGGAAGAGAAAAGGAAGGAAGGTGGAAAGTGAAAAGGCCAAGGAATTTGAAAAGCCTTATGTTGGTCAGTGAGCGTGCATGTTTTGTGACACTGAACCACACCGCCCGGCATACTTGGCGCAGTGCCAAACATGTTTGGGACCACCCTTGTTCACAGTGAGTTTATCTTGACTTCTACCCTGAAGTACGGTGAAACTGACCATCACCAATTGGGATTGGTGATTTTCTGATTAGACCTTTGGTTCACCAAATTTTTGCAGCACCTCCGAGGTTAACACTAGACCAAAACTACGGTCAAGTTGATCGTCGCCCATATAGCTTGGCAATTTTTCGAGTAATTCTCCTTGTTTGCTATATTCAACTTTCCACTCCCTTGTTCTTTCAGCCCTGCACAATTCAACACCCATTATTCAAACTAAAAAGCAATAACATTTGCACCTTGGGTTGCCTCCGAAGGAGCGCCTTCATTAATGTTATTCCTCTTCACTTTAAGTTATTGTTGACTGACCCATAATTTACTATACCCCAGGATCATCTCTCGATTTCAGAGCTTTACAAATAATAAAGACAACCTTATCATCATTCACTTTAAATTTCAAGTCTCCACTCTCAATATCAACCACTGCTCGTCCGGTGGCTAAGAATGACCTCTCAAAAATGATAGATACATCTGTATCCACCTCATAATCCAATATCACAAAATCTGCAAGAAGGATGAATTTATCTACCTTCACCAACATATCGTGTAGAATTCCCACTTATCTCTTATAGGCCAATCAGCCATGAGCAGCTGCATTATAGTTGGTGAAGGGGATTCCAAACCTAGTTCCTCAAAAATGGCTAGGGGTATGAGATTTATGCTTGCCTCTAATCACAAAGAGCTTTATTGAACTTTGAGGCTCCTATTGTGCATGGAATGATGAACACTCTCGGGTCTTCCTTCTTCATCACTAGCTTTTGTGTTAGGATTGCACTACATTTATGAGAAACTTCAATTGTCTCACATTCAAGAGTCCTCTTCTTTTTAATCAATTCTTTCATGAACTTGTCATATCCAGACATTTCAATTAATGTTCTCACAAGAGGAACATTCATTGACAAAAAATTAAACATAGAAAGAAACTATTGAAATTTAGCATCCTCCTCTTTCTTCTTCAACCTTTGTGGGAATGGAGGATTCACTTTGAAATGGGGTGCTTTTGGCCTCACAGTTGGACTTGAGTTTTTGGGGATAGCATTTTGGCTTTCGCCACATTATCCCCACTTTTCTCTTGCTTATTATTCTCAGGGTTGCCAAGAACATCATCACCCACAACTTGAGCCTTCTGCGTATCATCCTCAACAACAACAATTATATCTCCTTTTTCTTCTACCCCTTTCAGAGCTTCATCAACAACTAGTGATGGTTTAGTGCCTTCGGTCAACTTTCTACTTCGAGTAGTTATAGCCAAGCACTGCTGATCGTTCCCTTTTGTATTGGCCACTGTGTCATTGGGCAGACTTCCTTTAGGAGGTTGATTCAAATGAGCTGAAATATTTCCTAGTTGAGTCTCCAAATGTTTGATGGACGCCGAATGAGATGACACATTTTGACTTAACTGGGAAAAATCAGATTTCATTTCTTTTAAGATCTTGTCCGAAGCCTCTATCTTACTCAAAATTCATGAAAGCATATCATTGGTTCGAGGATTGTCTTGATCAACCACTGGTTCAGCTGCCTTTACTCTATCATGTGGTGGAATGTACCCGTCTCTCTAATGATTCCGCCAACTTGAGGTTGATCAGTCCATGCTCGATCTCGCCATCCAAGGATATTGTTCCAACCTTAATTCCTAGGTAGCCTTTGGAAAGCTGGCCGAGAACCCACCATTTTGTTACCCATGTAATGACATTCTTCTTATAACCACCATCAGATGGTGCACCTTTAAACATCACCTTCCCTGTAGCTCCCACAACAGTCACACCCTTGTGGTTTCCTCCCATTACATGCTTAATTAAAAGATCAAGTTGAGCTAACATCTTAGCCATGTTCTCATCCCTTTTTTGGTTCTTAGCAAGGTGTTCCTTAGTAGGACCTCTGTGGTTTGAAGAGACCACATCATCTCTTATATACCATGCTCTATTAATTTTTGTCATGTCATCCAAGAGGTTGCAAACTTCAGTGAATGATTGTGTAACTAGACATCCTCTTACTAGTTGATAAGCCACTCTTTTGTTTACAACATCAAGACTCACATAAAAGTATTGTAAAAGCATATGGTCTGGAACTCCATGGTTCGAACATTGAAGCAGGAGATTCTGAAACTGGAGCCATGTTTCATACAGTGGCTCACCCTCTAGCTGCTTAAAGCTCTCAATAATTTTTCTGAATTTAATCATCTTTGATGGAAGGAAATATCTCTCTAGTAATGTAGTTTGTAGCTCCTCCCATGAAGTAATAGAATCACGAGGCAACTTTGCTAGCCACTCAATGCCTCTCCGGTGATAGAGAAAGGACATAGGCTTAGTTGGATAGCCTCTTGGATTACTCCTATGAAGTTGAATGGGAGACACACATCAACAAAGTTCCTCAAGTGTTTATAAGGATTTTCGTGGCCAAGCCCTCTGAAAAATCCCTTTAGTTAGAGGAGTTGCAACATGGTGCTCGTCTTATGAAAATTAACTCCTCCAGCCAAAGGGGGTAGCCAAATAGCACTGGTGCTTCCAACTTGATCCCAATTAACATCTTGCATCCAATTCATGTCCCCAACATTCTGACCATGAACGCTTCCATCATCATCCATCTTTACGCCTATTTCTCAACATAAAAAAACAAAAAACAGTACAAAAACTCTAACTACAAGAAAAAAGCTCAACAAACACTTCCAATATGAACACACCGATTCCCCGAGAACGGGGCTATTTTTGATGTTGCTCAACCCGACTACTCAAAGGCATAAGGGATGGTCTTCATCATCATAATAACCCAACTTTAGAGGTTGGGGTCGATCCCACAGGAGTGGAAGGACTGGTTGGACCAAGTAATTGTAGGATCTGGGGGTTGCAATAATAAAATAAAGTTCAACTAACAAGTTCTACTTTTCGAATTAAATAGCTATCAAGGAAAGATGGTGGTGTGCAAATATGAGCAATAATTTGACAAGTGGACATTGATACTTGACTATATGAGTTGATATTGAGTGAATTGGAAAGGTTGCTTGTAACCCAAATTAAGTATGATATATGGGTGTTTCGCATAAATCAACTAAGATATCACACGCGGACCGTCGAGAACACACTTGACCAAATAAGTTGAGCAAAACACCTACTATCTTGGCCATTGAATCCATGAATGTGGATATCAACTGAAACCCCATAAGGTTTCCGATTACTATATCCATTCCACACTCTAATAATCCCAGCTAAGGAACAATCAGAGATCTAGAACAAAATCCCAAGTTTCTAACCTTGAAATTCATACATTAAACTTAAGAATAGATATAAATTCACCCAAATCAACTATAGATAAGTCAAAATATTACAAACCCAACAAGTAAATTAAAGATCCATATCAAGAGCACACCCCCAACATGGGGGTTTTAACCACACATATTAGAAACTAAAGATTGATTACTATACATAGTAGAAAAATTCATGGTAACAAGATTGAGTATAAATTAGTGGTTATCACCAACTAATCTTCTCCAATTTGATACCCAAAAGCTTCAAAACCCTAGCCTCCCTTGTATTCTAAGAAGAAGGTTCTATGTACTACTACTACAATGCAATTCCTCTGATATGGAATGAATAGATAATGTACAATGTCCTTTCTAAAATGTCTTATATATTCCGTGCAAATGTGTGGGAGTTTGTGTTATGAAATGCCATTTGGCGGTCAAGTTCGACCATCGCCGAGCACTCCGGCGATAAGCCCGAATATGTACTTGACTGCTTTCCAGTGCATCTTTATGAGACTTCCTCCACTACAACATTAGGTGATGTTTCTTTGCTCTACCTTTCCAATTTCGCGATGCGCCAAAATAATCTTCATATCGCCTTTCTGTCAGTGTTTTGGGGTGTTCGGTGCTGCAACTTTAGGCGATCAATTATGCACTTCGGCATATCGCCGAGTATACTTTGTTACATCGATCCTGATTGCACTATTGACTTGGCCTGGAGTCTTGATTGCTGCACAATTAGATGATCTTTATGAACATTCAGCGATCATCGAGAATGTCGGTGACAATGCTTTTTGCCGCCTTTCAACACTTTTGTTCACTTTCCAACATTCCATCAAGACTTGCCCTTTTGTACACTTTTACTCCATTTCCTGTCATGGCACATGTATATTTGTTAGCAATTGAAATTATTAGCACACTAAAAGCAATGTTTCTTTGCAATTTCTTCTCAAAATAAGTCTGAAATATGAACTCATCAGGTCATCTCAAATTGTGACAGTAGGATAAAAAGATATTTTAAATTTTATTTTTAAGAAAATACTTTTTTTTGCAGTTATACTTTAAAATTTTACTTTTAAGTAATACTAATAATTTATTTAATTTTGTCATGGCAAAATATTTGTCCAGTTGGAGTGTAATGTGAAAATGTTTTATGATAAAGAGAGTGTGTAGTACATACATCATCAACAGAGTGGGGCTTTTAAATTAAAGGTGACAAAAAGGTTTTAAAATTTTAAAAAAGTGATATGTTTTGAGAAGTGGGTGTAAGTGATAAGTTTATAATTAAGTGGTAATAGTATTTGATAATTTTCAAAGAAATCCTCAAGTTTTTTTTACACTTCAACCCTCAAATAGAAAATTCTAATTTGGGAAATCTCCCAACCGATCCCCTCACCTTCTTCGCGCCTTTCTTTTCTTTTCTCTCTCAGCATCTTCTTGGGATTCTTTCTTCATCATCATCATCATCTTCTTCTTCTTCTTCTTCTTCTTCATCTTCTTCTTCTTTTTCTTAGTTTTGTTCTTGTTATGCTTTCTCAATATTGGAGCCAAAAAATTTGGGAGGGAAAAAAAATCAACTTTTGAGGTATTTGTTCGTATAACTTTGAAAATTACTTGAAAGGTAACTTTTAATTATTATTATGACTGATCAAAGTGAATTGGTGTAGTTCATTTGAGTTTTGTGTTTTTATTGTTGTTTTTGTCATTGTTGCAATTCATCACTATTGAGCTATTTTTAGCAACATTGCAGCAGATATTGAAATAGATTGAGCAATTGCTGAAAAATATACAATAATAGTCAAGATATTTTTCAACTGGTTCATCAGTTGCAGCGATTGCGAAACCAAATATAATTATTGATGATTATGTTTTAGCAGTTGCTATACCTATTTCATTACTTTCTGCAGCAGTTTTCAGTAACTGGTGAATATACTGTAGTGCTTGTTGCATCCAATATTTCATCTGATCTAGTAGTTGCTGAATAATATGCAATAGTTGTTATATTTTTGTACAGTTTTCTCATGTTTTGCTTTAAATTGTAATTTATTTAGGTACCTTCAATATCATCAATAGGAGACAAGATAATATTAGGAATTGATTGTCATGGTGAATGAGTTGAGTCCAACAATTATTTTATTTAGCATTAAAAAGATAAAGAAATAATTGAGACGATAGTGATAATTATGAATCAAGATATTGCGTATGAGGATTTTGTCAATCAAATTATTGGCAACTGTGAATTGAATTCTGAGTTGAGAGATATTGCCACCACTTACATGCACAGTTATGGTGAAAAATAGAGATTGGCTTCATTTAGAATAAAAAATCTAGTCAGTTTACGAATTTATTTTGAAGATGAAGATAGACCCATTCTATGGGTGACATGGTTGAAAGGTTGATAGAGAACCAAAATACATCTCAAAATGAACAAATGTTGAATGTTGAATGTGATGTGATGAATACAGAGATTCCAGATGTAGTGAGTTGATGCCTACTTCAGAAGTTACTAGCAATACACCAACAAATACATAATCAACACAGTCAAATCATGTTCAAGATGATAAAACAGATTTTTATAATGGTTGACACTTAAGAATAAGATAGATTCAGATATTGCGTTGAAAATGACTTGTTTGAAGAAAGACTTTAAAGTAAAAAAGGTGATAAACTTTCATCTTGTATATTGTATCAAGTGTGCACATGCTGAGTGTAAGTGGTGGCTGAGAGCTGTGAAGCTTAAAAGTTGTGAAATTTTTTACATTAGAAAGTATGAAAATTTTCACATGTGGTTCTCAATATCTAACGAGCCATAATACACATGCTACAACCAAAGTAATCGGTGCATACTTCAAAGATAAGTTTTTCGAGGGCAAAGGGTCATCTACAAGAGAGAACCTCACTTCGTGTTGAATTGGAATGCAAGATCTAACTGGAAACTTTAAAAGGGAAGTGAGATTATGAAATATTTTATAAGGGGAACACATGAGCATGGATATGTAGCGCTTGACATGTATTATTATATGCTAGCACTATAAATTCGGGAACCAAAATGACATTGGAGCTTGATGAAAAGGATAAGTAAAGTATTTTTTTTTGTCGCGATATGAGTTTGTATTCTTGATTCCAGGCATATAAGAATAGTCACAGCCGCCGATGGAATATTTTAAAAAGGCAAGTATGGTGGAGTATCGTTATCTGCTGTTGCACAGGATGCTGAGAAACATATTTTTTCGATTGTATTTTGCGTTGTAGACTCTGAGTGTGATGCCTCTTATCAGTATTTTTTTAGAAAATGAGTAGTTTTGTAGATGATACTCCAAAATTGTGTATAATATTGTACATAATTTCAGATTGACATCCAAGCATAAAAAAATAATTTCAATTGCGCACCTTCCGTTCATTATGGTTCTTGCATGTGGCATCTTGGTGAAAATATTCAAACCAATTTTCACAATGGAAGAATCATCTATAACTTTTACAAGACCGCACAAGTGTACAACGTAAGTGAGTTTAATGATCACTTTAATCAAATTTGAGATATGGTTCCAAGGGCTGCCACACATCTTGAACAAATTGGAGTTCACAGGTGGAGCATGACATTTTTTTTTTTAAAAAAAAATAGGTATATGTTATTGTTACTGCTATTATATTTTTGCTACATTTGTTCCATTAATTGTTGCATTTGTTGATGCTTCTGTTGTAGTAATTGTTGCATCTGCTGCAACATATATAATATCTGTTGCAATAATTTGTATATTTAAAAATATTAGTTATTTTTTTTATAGATTTAGTATTATAAAATCAAATATCACTGATTCGATTAATGCACTATTTATTGTTGAAAGAAAATTTCTCATTCCTTCTCTATTTGATGAAATAAATAAGAAGTTTAGTGAAAAAATTTACCAAAGATGAATGGAATTCATCAATGCATCAACCATCTTGGTCCCTTTGATAGAGGATGTTATTACAAAAAATATTAATTTAAGGAACAAGTTATCGGTTAATGAAATTGTCAATTATACATATGTTATCGCCAGTTATGATGTAGTTGCAATAGTTGATCTTCATTGCAAATCTTGTACTTGTAGAGTCTTTGTTCTTGATAAAATATCTTGTCTGCATGCAATGGCGATGCTCCATTGTCAATATGGTGAAGATTATGGAAGGTGTATATATGAGTATTCTTCGGAATATTATAAAGTAGAGACATACCCTTTTGCATACATGGAGAAAATTAAACCGTGCCGTCTAAAGAATTTTGGAACGTTCCTTGGGAGATTTTACAAAGAAAAATACTTCTTCCATATGTCGTGCCAGAAAAGGTGGGAAAAGGCAAAGATGAGGCAGCCAAATATCGAACATTCATTTCCAAACAAAAAGAACAAATGTTCCATATGCAAAAAGGTTGGGTATAAGAGAACTATACGCTCGGAGAGAAATGTTTCATAAGAACACTCTTTTTATTTGGTGTTTGTGAACTTGTTTCATTTTGCATTTTAATTTTATTATTCTTATTTGTACAATTAACAAATCTTGTTATTTAATATTATCAATATTATTGTTGTTTGAATGCATTTTTAAACTAAATTGTTGCAGCAGTTTATGTACAACAATTGTTACTCAGTTTACACAATATCTACATAATATACAAAAATAGTTATACCGTTTATAATAATTGCTAAATAGTTGTTCAGCAATTGTTACAAAATTTGTAGCAATTTTTATAATATTACAACAATTGTTGAACAACTCATAACAACTAATAGTCAATTTGCTACAACAATTAATTGCCTTGCCATGGTAAAGTTCAGCAAATGTTAGACAAATTCAGCAATAGCTAGAAGAAACTCAGCAATTAGCTAACTTGCAAAGATATTTTTATAGCAATTGTTAGAACATGTTCAACAACTAGCTAACTTTCTATAACAAATTCAAACAAATTTTTTACCATCGACTTATTTCTACTGTTAAATTGGACTAAAATCACTATATTCACCAATAACTATGATCAAATGAACTAATTAATGAATAGATCAACTAAAATAACTATGATCCTATTACTAGTGTAATTACTATCTCCTGTATAAGATCATTATTGATTCTAGCATTTAATTCAAGTTGGACTAATACCACCTCATATATTATAAGATATACTGACACAACCAATTAATAATCAATTTACTTAATTACCATCGACTTACATATGCAATTATCAATAGATCATATATTAGTTATCTAATTACTACCTCAATGTAGAAGATCACTATTGAATCTAGCTTTTAATCTTAAATTGGACTAATACAACTCAATTTATCATTAGACATGATTGATACCATCAACTTATAATCACTTTGTTATAGCAACTAACTACGTTGGTAAAGAAGAATTGAGCAAATGCTAGACAACTCAGCGACTTGCTATGAAAAATTCAACAATTGCTAAGAGAAACCAATAACTATCGAACTTGTTGAGATATTTTATAGTAATTGTTAGAACACGATCAATAACTAGCTAACTTGCTATAAAAAATTCAAACAAAATCTTTATCATCGACTTATTTCTAGTGTTAAATTGGATTAAAATCACTACATTCATTCATAACCTTTGCAATTATCATCGACTTGCCTATGCTATTACTTTATAGATGGTATATTACTTGTCTAATTACTACCTCAATGTATAACATTGCCACTAAATCTAGCTTTTAATCTTAAATTGGACTTACACAACTCAATTTATCATACTAGATATGATTGATACCATCAACTTATATTTATGCATCGACTAGATATGACATTTATGTAGGCATTATTCAATAGATATTGACTTGCTGAGTAAATTCACAATAAATAGTACGATTTTTTGAGCAAGTAGATGATTTGCTGAGTCATTTTACACCAGAAATAAGGATATTCTTAGTAAGACGCTAACTTGCTGAGTAAATTCACAGCAAATGATACGATTATCCCAGCAAGTAGTTGACTTGCTGAGTTATTTCACAGGAGATATAAGGACAGCCTCAGCAAGATGTTGACTTGCTGAGTAAGCGAATGTTAAGACTTTCCAAGAGAGTGGATGACTTACTGAATAATTTCACAATAGATATAAGGATACTCCAGCAAGATGCTGACTTGCTAAGTAAAATCGAAACAAATGATATGATTGTGTCACGCCCCGGGAGGGTACCCTTGGCGTGGCCGGCACTCAGAGACTATTGCTAGTTCCCAAGTGAACTACTTAGCCTCATCACATTATTCAATCAGATACACTCTACTGAGCAGCGGAAAATATACGTACATAATGGGCACATCCCATCTAAAGTCTCAAAAAAATATAAAAAATAATGAAGGCTAGTAGAATGAACTAGCTCACAATCTCAACATCAATGCTCGACCATTGTCTATGAAACCTCTATCACTAATCATGTGGTGCCAATGACAGACCCATGGCTACCCAAATCAAAATAAGGAAATAGTCCAACCTAACTCTAAAGCATGATAAAATAAAAGTAGTGGTTCCTTCGGAGTAGGGGAGGCTCACCAAATCAGCTTCGAATCTTTGATCTTCAACGGAGCGCCTGTTGATGATTTCTAGTACCTGCCTCTGCATCATAAAACGATGCAGTCCAGAGTGGACATCAGTACTTGGAATGTACTGGTATGTAAAATAGTTGAATGAAACAGAAACCGGTAGAAAATATGGAAAACAACATCAAGTCAAGAGAAACATCAAAATCACATCAAACCGTCAGCTTGTCTATCTATGAAAGAGTAAAGAGTAGACAAGTGACACATCATTATCTCAGACTCATCAATAGTCTCAACTTATCTCATGGATCATCTCAGAGGAATTCACCCCCTCTCATCTCATCTTATCTCATATAGACTCAGAGTAAGGTAAGAATATTTTCCGGGAGTTTCTCTTATCTGACAACACTCACTTATGAGCCAGTGAATGTACAACAATCACCCTGATGTTGCCACAGTGGTCCCAAACTTGCCAAGTAAGGAACGCTGGATACCATATCAGTTCACCCGATATGAAATCAAACCCAACAGATCCACTATTGCTTTCAAGGACTGTTATACCTCGAGGGAAACCATATATATGTGATGGTTTAAGCCTCTCCTACGTTTGGCGACGTAGTTAATGAGTTCGAGTGGGACTCACATTTCGGTGCTCGATACTCCTCCCGACTCAATGCTCATGAACCTTAACCTCAACTAGTCTCATAGGGATTTACTCCCCGTCAACGACTGCCAGTCTCATAGGGACTCACTCCCCGTCCACACTGATATTTCACAGGGACTTCGGCCCTTTCACCGATTATCTCATAGGGACTTTCACCCTATCATCAATCATCTCATAGGGACTTTAACCTTATCATCAACATCTCATAGGGACTTTAACCTTATCATCAATATCTCATCATGACTCTATTCCGGTCATTAGGAAACAAGTGAATAAACACATCGATAGAGTTCATTTAGAGAGACTCATAAAACAATCAAAATTTCACCAACTCATCATCACAATCAACAATCTCAACTCAAGGCTCTAGACTCAATTCTCAAGTTCAATATGCGTGTTTTTTAAATTAGTCGTGTAGGGTTATGAAAATTATCATGAAAATATTCAGTTTAAGAAAACAATTAGTATGATGACCATCAACATAGAAAACATGTAATTCCAAACATATTTTTCAAGAAAATCAATCAAAGAAATCATGCATGTAGACTCTTCAATCATCAAGTCATCTATGACCTCTATGGGGCACATGAGAGAAGAATCTCATGCTTTAGTTTAGCCTTACTTACTTGTGATGCAGCTTTTCAACCGGGTAGTGTCGAGGATCCCTTCACGAATGTCTCAACCCAAGCCCTTCTCTCCTCTTCTCAAGCGTTAGCCTTGTCAGATTTTTGAATAGGACTTGGAATGGGATTTTAGGCTCTTTTCATGTTGTAACGACCTTACTAGATATGTATAAGTGTTTAGGAGGAGTTAGGAATTGACCGGAATGTCCTTCGTAATTATTTAGAAATTTCCAACTCGGGAAATACACGGTCCATGATGCGGACCGATCGCGAACAACATATTTTTGGAAAAGTATTTTTGAACGAGTTTTCTCCATCCCATAAAAAATTTTGAAAAACATGCAAGTGCCTATCCGCGACGGGTGCACGACGCGCCTCTGTCGCGGACCGTCACTGTTTTCTGATTTGAATAAAAAATTTATCTTTCGATCGGGTCACTCTAAAATTCAACCGAGACTATTCTCCCACTTTATTTTTCATGTTGATAACAAATCCTGTCTCGGGTTTATCATATGAGCATCAGAAAATGTGTTACGCGCATACCCTCACTATAGGGGCATTTTCGTAATTTTACTGGGCGTCACATCATTTCCCTTTGGGGTCATTCGTCCTCGAATGATGAGTAGAGGTGAGGATTAAGGTACGAATAGACTCAAGACTCATTTCCGCACTTAATTCAATTAATCAATTCTCGACTTAATAATAGTAAGTCACACAAAAATAGATCACTTAGCTTAGTGAAGAGTAAGGATTTTTTTTACCTTCAACATCTTCATCATCAGTTGGCACGAATAGGTGCAGATATTTTGCCTTCATCTCCTCCTTAGCTTCCCATATGGCTTCTTCAACGAATTGATTCCTCCACAGGACTTTGACTGAAGTTATTTCTTTGTTCCTCAACTTACAAATCTAACGATCAAGAATTTGAACCGGGACCTCTTAGTAAGATAGGTTATCCTTCACCCCAATGCTATCAACAGGGATCACCAGGGCAGGATTTCCCAAGCATTTCTTTAGCATTGATACATGGAATACCGAGTGCACCTCATCTAAATCGGAAGGCAACTCTAACTCGTAAGCCACCTTACCAATTCTCCTCACGATTTGATATTGTCCAACATAATGTGGACTTAGCTTTTCCTTCTTCCCAAACCTTAGGATACCCTTCATAGGCGATACTTTCAAGTACACCCAATCATCCACTTCGAACTCTAAATCTCTTCTCCTCACGTCGGTGTAAGATTTTTGGCGACTCTGGCCAGTCTTTAACCTTTCTCTAATGACCTTGACCTTCTCCATTGACTCGTGAACAAGATCCGACCCAATCAGTTTTGCTTCTCCAACCTCAAACCACCCAATTGGTGATCTACATCTCCTCCCGTACAAGGCTTCATGAGGAGCCATCTGAATGCTTGCATGATAACTGTTGTTATATGCAAATTCAATCAGTGGTAGGTGATCATCCCAATTTCCCTTGAAGTCAAGAAACAAGCTCTCAACATATCCTCGAGTGTTTGAATTGTACCCTCTGCCTGACCATCCGTCTGCTGGTGAAAGGTTGTACTCAGGTTCACCTTAGTACCCAAGCCTTTCTGGAACGATCTCCAAAACTGGGAGGTAAATTGAGCTCCTTTGTCCGAGATGATGGACAAGGGAACCCCATGCAACTTCACAATCTCCTGGATGTACAACTTGGCATACTCTTCCGCAGTGTTTGTTGTCTTAACTGCCAAGAAGTGAGCCGACTTAGTCATTCTATCCACGTTCACCCATATCGAATAATGTTGCTTTCGAGATTTCGGCAGGCCAGTGATAAAGTCCATGTTAATCATCTCCCATTTTCATTCCAGAATTTCAAAGTTCTAAGACAATCCACAGGGCCTTTGATGCTCAACCTTCACTTGTTGGCAATTTGGGCATTCGGAAACGAACTTCGCGATGTCCCTCTTCATCCCATTCCACTAATAGATTTCCCTTAAGTCGTGGTACATCTTGATGGAGCCAGGATGAATGGAATATCTAGTGTTATGAGATTCTGCCATTATTCTGTCTTGTATGCCATCAACATTTGGGACACACAATCGACTTTGATATCTCAACACTCCATCTCCCCCTTTGGAGAAGACCATCTCTTTGATTGTGGACATCCTCCTTCAATTGGAGTATGACAGGGTCTTGGTCTTGCTTTTCCTTCACCTCCACCACTAATGAGGAAGCAGACCCGTCCTGAACATTAACTCCTCCTTCGTTGTTCTCCTCAAGTCATACTCCTAATCGAGCCAACCGGTGCACGTCCTTTACTAACTCCCTCTTTCCTTCCTCTACATGGGCTCTGCTACCCATTAATAACCTGCTAAGAGAGTCAGCAACAACGTTAGCTTTACCTGGGTGGTAGTGAATGCTCATGTCATAATCCTTGAGCAATTCCAACCATCTTCTTTGTCACAAGTTGAGCTCTTTCTGACTAAAAACATACTGCAAGCTCTTGTGGTCAGTGAACACATCCACATGCACTCCATACAAGTAGTGACACCAGATTTTAAGTGCAAACACTACTGCTGCCAAGTCGGGTCATGGGTTGGGTAGTTTCTTTCATAAACCCTGAGTTGCTTGGAAGCATAGGCTATCACTTTCCCCCTTTGCATTAGTACGCATCTCAATCCAACCATTGAGGCATCACAATAGGTTACAAAGTCCTCGGTCCCATCGGGTAAGGTTAGGACTGGTGCAGTAGTCAACCTCGTTTTCAATTCCTGGAAACTCTCCTCACACTTTTCGGACCACTGAAACTTGACCTTTTTCTGAGTCAATTTGGTCAATAGCACGGATAGGGAAGAAAATCCCTCAACAAACCTATGGTAGTAGCCTGCCAACCCCAAGAAATGTCGAATGTCAGTCGAAGTGGTCGGTCTGGGCCAGTTCTTAACCGCTTCAATCTTTTGGACATCCACTCGAATACCATCACCGGAAATAACATGGCGTAGGAAGGTCGCTGACTTAAGCCAGAACTCACATTTGGAGAATTTCGCATACAACTCATGGTCCTTAAGAGTTTGGAGGACTACTCTGACGTGGTTAGCATGCTCCTCCTCACTCCTTGAATACACCAGTATGTCGTCGATGAACACAATCACAAACAAATCAAGATATGGTTTGAAAACTCTATTCATCAAGTCCATAAAGGCGGCAGGTGCATTCGTCAGTCCAAAGGACATGACCAAGAACTCAAAATGGCCATATCTAGTCCTAAAGGCTGTCTTTGGAACATCACACTCCCTCACCTTCAGCTGATGGAAGCCAGATCTAAGGTCTATCTTAGAGAAGCAAGAGGCGCCCTGAAGTTGGTCAAACAAATCATCATCCTTGGGAGAGGATATTTGTTCTTTATCGTGACCTTGTTCAGTTGCCTATAGTCGATACACATTCTAAGGGACCCATTTTTCTTTCGCACGAATAGGACTGGGGCACCCCAAGGTAAAACACTTGGCCTAATGAAGCCTTTTTCTAGCAAATCTTTTAGTTGCTCTTTCAATTCTTTTAGTTCTGCGGGGGCCATCCTGTTAGGTGGGATTGAAATAGGCTGGGTATCTGGAAGAACATCAATCCCAAAGTCAATCTCCATATCAGGAGGGAGTCCGGGCAAATCGTCGGAAACACTTCTGGAAACTCGTTGACAATTGGAACTGAATCAAGAGTTGGGGACTCAACATCATCAGATTTCACTCTCACCAGGTGATAGATACAACCTTTGGAAATCAACTTCTTGGCTCTAAGATATGAGATAAACCTTCCTCTAGGTGTAACGGAGTCACCCTTCCACTCTAGAATTGGTTCATTTGGAAACTGAAACTTAACAGTTCGGGATCTACAATCAATAGAGGCATAACAAGCGTGAAGCCAATCCATGTCAAGGATCAAATCGAAGTCAACCATCTCAAACTCAATCAAATCAACAAGGGTGTCCCTATGATGGATAGACACTGCACAAGCTCTATAGACTCTCTCCGCTCGAATAGACTCACCCACCGGGGTAGAAACATCAAAGGGTTCAAGAAGACTTTCGGGGGTTCTGTCAAATTTTCTGGCCACGTAAGGAGTTACAAATGACAACATGGCACCAGGATCCATCAAAACATAACAATCAAAAGTAAAGACTCGAATCATACCCATCACAACATCTGGGGAATTTTTCTGATCTTGGTGACTGTCCATGGCATATAGGCGGTTTGTTGCTCCGCCTGTACCTGACGTAGTGGCCCTCTGGTTCCCTCTAACTAGTGGGACCGATGCAGTAGACTGAGCCTCGCCAGCCTGCTTCGGACAATCTTTCTTGTAGTGGCCTACTTGGCCGCATCTGTAACACGCAACATTTCTATCGCGACATCTCCCCCAGTGTGTTTTTCCACAGTTATCACACAGTGGCCTACTCTGCGAACCTTAAGCCACACTAGCTTATGGCTGGGGTCCATGGGTTCCTGTATTCTAGAATCTTTGATCATATGTGCCTCTAGGCACGGGTGTACTAGCAGCTGAGGGTGCTGGTCATCGACTCCCATTACCTCTCCTTCCGCCCTAGTGACTGGATGGCTAACCCTCTTGCGCTTGAACTCTTCCCTGTCATGTTGTCTCTCTTCATTCGCTTGCTGCGTGAATGTCATCAGTTGCCCGATATCCATGTCACTCACAAGTATGGCTCCTCTCCCATCTCTCTTGGGTCCTCTGTTCAACCCGTCTACATACATTCCCATCCTTCCCCTCGTATCAGCAACCATGCCTGGAGCATAGCGAGATAGTTGCGTGAATTTCAACCCATACTCCTGCACAGCATGGAGCCCTGCTTTAGGTTCAGGAACTCTCTCACCTTGGCTTCTCTTTTCTCTCTTGGGAAGAAGTGTCCCAAGAAGGCCTCTTCAAACATTGCCCAAGTCAAAAGGGGGCACCATCCCTTCTACCTTTCTTCCACTGGTCGAACCACAGTCTCACCACCCCCTTCAGTTGGTAAGCAACCAGTTCTACCCTGTCAACATCAGCTAAATGCATCACTTGGAACACCTTCTCAAGCTCCTCCACATAGTCCTCGGGATCTTCAGTGGACGCAGACCCCGTGAACTCAGGCGGATTCATCCTCAGAAATTCTCGAACTTTAGAGGTGCCATGAGAGTCTGTTCCAACTGCGCCTTGCCTCACAGTAGGTGCTGCGACAGCCTGGGCTAAAGTTTGAATAGCATGGCGTAGCTCGACATTGGAGACCTCATCTTGAGGGGGTTGCTAAACCGGGATAGCTGGATCCATGGGCCCCTCGGGTACTTGGGGCTCAGGTGGGTTAACAGTTCGCCTGGCAGGACGTCCCCTTCCTCTGACAGCTAATCTTGGAGGCATATTATCAATTCTGCATGCGTAGCGCACGAATTAGAAGATAGTTTTCATAGAGCTTACTCTATCGCACGAATTAGAATAAGAAAGAAGTGTAACCATTCCTAATGTCCCATAGCATCCTGCTTATGAGGTGTGGTGACAACACACCCATAAATAAGACTACTAGACATGGCTTCATAGACTCCCTAGGACACTTGAACTTTGTGCTCTGATACCAAGTTTTTCACGCCCTAGGGGGTACCCTTGGCGTGGCCGGCACTCAGAGACTATTGCTAGTCCCCAAGCGAACCACTTAGCCTCATTACATCATTCAATCACATACACTCTACTGAGCAACGGAAAATATACATACATAATGGGCACATCCCAGCTAAAGTCTCAAAAAAATATATAAAATAATGAAGGCTAGTAGAAAGAACTAGCTCACAATCTCAACATCAATGCTCGACCATTGTCTATGAAGCCTCTATCACTAATCATGTGGTGCCAATGACAGACCTATGACTACCCAAATCAAAATAAGGAAATAGTCCAACCTAATCTAAAGCATGATAAAATAAAAGTAGTGGTTCCTCCGGAGTAGAGAAGGCTCACCGAATCATCTTTGAATCTCTGATCTTCAACGGAGCACCTGTTGATGATCTCTAGTACCTGCCTTTGCATCATAAAACGATGCAGTCCAGAGTGGACATCAGTACTTGGAATGTACTGGTATGTAAAATAGCTGAATGAAACAAAAACCGGTAGAAAATATGGAAAGCAACATCAAGTCAAGATAAACATCAAAATCACATCAAACCGTCAGCTTGTCTATCTATGAAAGAGTAAAGAGTAGACAAGTGACACATCATTATCTTAGACTCATCAATAGTCTCAACTCATCTCATGGATCATCTCAGAGGAGTTCACCCCCTCTCATCTCATCTCATCTAGACTCGGAGTAAGGTAAGAATTTTTCTCGGGAGTTTCTCTTATCCGACAACACTGACTTATTAGCTAGTGAATGTACAATAATCACCCTGATGTTGCCACAGTGGTCCCAAACTTGCCAGGTAAGGAACGCTGGATACCATATCAGTTCACCCGATATGAAATCAAACCCAACAGATCCACTATTGCTTTCAGGTACTGTTATACCTCGAGGGAAACCATATATATGTGATGGTTTAAGCCTATCCTACGTTTGGCGACGTAGTTAATAAGTTTGAGTGGGACTCACATTTCGGTGCTTGATACTTCTCTCGACTCAATGCTCATAAACCTTAACCTCAACCAGTCTCATAGGGATTCACTCCCCGTCAACGACTGCCAGTCTCATAGGGATTCACTCCCCGTCCACGACTGATATTTTACAGGGACTTCGGCCCTTTCATCGATCATCTCATAGGGACTTTCACCCTATCATCAATCATCTCATAGGGACATTAACCCTATCATCAACATCTCATAGGGACTTTAACCTTGTCATCAACATCTCATCAATGACTCAAGTTTGTATAACCGTCATTAGGAAACAAGTGAATAAACACATCGGTAGAGTTCATTTATAGAGACTCATAAAACAATCAAAATTTCACCAACTCGTCATCACAATCAACAATCTCAACTCAAGGCTCTAGGCTCAATTCTCAAGTTCAATATGCATGCTTTTCAAATTAGTCGTATAGGGTTATGAAAATTATCATGAAAATATTCAATTTAAGAAAACAATTAGTATGATGACCATCAACATATAAAACATGTAATTCCAAACATAATTTTCAAGAAAATCCATCAAAGAAAGCATGCATGTAGACTCTTCAATCATCAACTCATCTATGACCTCTATCGGGCATATGAGAGAACAATCTCGTGCTTTAGTTTAGCCTTACATACCTGTGATGCAGCTATTCAACCAGGTAGTGTCGAGGATCCCTTCTCGAATGTCTCAACCCAAGCCCTTCTCTCCTCTTCTCAAGCCCTAGCCTTGTTAGATTTTGGAATAGTACTTGGAATGGGGTTTTAGGCTCTATTCATATTGAAACGACCTTACTAGATGTGTATAAGTGTTTAGGAGGGGTTAGGAATTGACCGAAATGCCCTTCGTAATTATATAGAAATTTTCTGCTCGGAAAATACACGGTCCGCGACGCGGACTGATCGCGAACAGCGTATTTTTGGAAAAGTATTTTTGAACGAGTTTTCTCCATCCCATCAAAAATTTTGAAAAACATGCAAGTGCCTCTCCGCGACGGGTGCGCGACGCGCCTCTGTCGCGGACCGTCACTATTTTCTGATTTGAATCGAAAATTTATATTTCGATCAGGTCGTTCTAAAATTCAACCGAGACCATTTTCCCACTCCATTTTTCATGATGATCACAAATCCGGTCTCGGATTTTTCATACGAGCATCGGAAGATGCGTTACGCACATACCCTCACTATAGGGGTATTTTGGTGATTTTACCGGACGTCACAGATTGTTAGATTTTAATAATCAACACAACATCTAACATTTTAACATAAAAGGAGATATTTCTATACCATTTCGAAATGTATCATTTTTATAAGAATATCAATCATCAATATCCCAGAAAAAGTCAGAAAATAAGAAAATACTCATATTTATAAAAAAAAACTATCTATCATCAACATACCCAAAAAGTCTAAGAAAATAATAAAATACCCATCATCTGAATATTAAATCAACATCATCCAAACAATATATTAACATCATCATCCAAAAATAACACAGATATAGAAAATTACACAATTCAACACTCAATCCATCTTTGTTACATCATGTACTAGTTGTTGCTCCTTTGTAGCATCTACTAGTTGTTGCTCCTTTGTAGCATCTGCTGGTTGCTACTCCTCCATAGCATCTTCTAGTTTCCGCTCCTCTGTAGCATCTGTTGGTTGTTGCTCCACCATAGTCCTTGCTGCTTTCTTCTTGGCACTCATCAATGCTTTTGAAATTTTTCTCTCCTCTTTCACTGATGAATAGGAGTATATGGTGGCAATACCTTTGATGATGGAATAATACCTATTTTAGAAATCATGGTACAGTAAATGGGGTTTCAAAATCACTTTCATCAAAAGGAGAAAATCCTCCTCTCTCACTAACGACTGTTGTTTCTCCAACAGTAGCACCTCCTCTTTCACCAACAGTTGTTGTTTCCCTAACTGCAACACTTACACCTACACCAACCCCAGCAGCAACATCTAGACCTACCCCAACACTATCACCTACAATGTCATGCACACGCAAATATCTTTTAATGGTCGTTACTCCAGTTAAATCTTTCACTAACTTCACAACTTTTAGGACTTTTTCGTTCGCTTCAAGTGGGCACAAATTCGGTCCAAAAATTCATCTTCTTCTCACTTTTAATAAGCCACAGATAAAGAATCTACAAATTAAATAAAATTATCTTAACCAATAAATTAAAATATAAATAAAATACATCAATTTTTAATAAATTATAACGACTGTTAAAGTGAGAAGATAACAACTGTTAATAAATTACAGCAACTGTTAAATTGAGAAGACAACAACTATTACAACACTTTTCTCATCCTCTGAGGGATCAAACAATTCATTAGCCTCGATTTTATCATTGTTGGGCACCACCAACCATTAAAGAAGTCTTGGAGAAGACACTTCCTCGTTAAACTTTTTAAATATTTTCTACATGTAGGGAATAACTTCAAATGACCAAACTTAAATAAACCATGGTCATAAATGATCATAAAGATAATAAATAAATATAAAAATACTATTATTAAAATATAGTAAACAAAATTTATCGTAAAAGCCCATGAAAATTCATATAGATTAGTAGACTTTTTAGTGGAAGTCGCACCCTTCCTCAAATAGTCCACTGTGAGGATATAACTATCTTGACCCCAAGAATAGGCATAAAATGCCTTCCACTAAACTGAAAGCTTAAACCAAGGATCACATGCATTGGTCCTTGCATCTTTACCAAGAAGAATATCATGTACAAAATAAACCAAATACAATGACTTTTTAACACTCCTCTTAAACTCATTAGATTGCAAAAGGTCAAGCATCTTCTTTGATTTACAATACTTCTTATGTATTATATCGACAATTCATTTGTATCTCTTCTCAAACTTCGCAAATTTGGTGGCAAGAGGAGGTGGTACATGACAATTCAAATTCGTAACAATTGCAAACTCTTTCATGCCAAAAAAAACAGGCATGCTATAATAATTCAACAAAAAATCATTCTCACTTTTAATTTACCTGTGAATAAGTTGATATATCAGCTTCATTTGAAATCTTGGAGTGCTACTTTCACCTATATCTAGGTATTTTTTAAATATTGTAGACCTAAAAAACTTTCTAAATTTTAGTCCACTAATACTTTTTTAAAATCAAAAAATAATTTCTCAAGTTCTGGTTTTATCCCGAGATCACCACTCTCACCTGGATTCCTATTCATAGGTATCTCCAAGCCATAATCGCTATACCTGAAAGCCATAACTGAAGGGCTCATAGAGGGACTAACTGCAGCAGCTGAGGTAGGGACTGAAATCAGTAGCTGTGGGATTGGCACTAGCAATTGAGGGACTACCGGCAACAATCTTACTAATGGCATATTCAGTAAGACTTTGTAATGGTTGTTGTTCTTCATCCTCTTTTACTGATATAACTAGCCTTCTTCTCAAAGTTCTCGTAGGAACATCAAGTCTAAGATTTTTTTTCGTTTAAGTCTAGCCTTTGATGTAGACAGTTCTGTCACAAAATAGATATAATCTATTAGTTTGATCAATCACTCTCAATAAAGATAAAAATATAGCAACTGCTAAAGTTTATTAGCAACAATTGCAACAATTACTGAAATCACAATCTATTTATATACAACAACTAGTGGACTTACTATAAAACTTTAGCAACTATTTTATCTATTTACAGCAAATTCTGAGATTTTCAACAGATACATATTTTTCAAGCTTGATACAAAAATAGCAATCAAGAACATCCCTACATGAACAATGTGTTTTCTTTTCTCACAAAAAAGTACAACAACGTTTAATAACAACTTATTTAAGAGCACATCACTGCATGAATGAAAAACTTTCAAAGGAGCTACTATAGAAGCTTCAGCAACTACTTCATTAACTATTTTAAAAAGTTTAGCAGCCCCATGATCTGCTATAGAAACTTCAACAATTGCTTCACTAATTAACTGTTTTAAAAAGTTTAGCAGTCCCAACGATACCAATATTTTTCTTAACACCAATATTTTTCTCACAAAGGGTACAACAACAATAATCAAAGAACAACAAATCCACATCAGTTGTTGTCAGTACTTTAGCAAATGATGCAAATATTTTAAAATCGAGGAACCAACCATCAACTTAAATATTTTTCTCGCAAAGAGTATAACAAAAAAAATCAAAGAACAATAATACCAATAGCAGTTGTTGTAAGTACTTCAGCAAATGATATTAATACTTGAAAACGAGGAACCAACATCAACTTAAATATTTTTCTCACAAAGAGTATAACGGCACAAATCAAAGAACAATAACGCACATAATAGTTGTTGTAAGTACTTAAGAAATTGCTATAAATAATTTAAAACTGAGGAACCAATCATCAACATCAACATTTTTCTCACAAAGAAATAGAACAATAAACATCAAAGAAAAACAACAAACATAGCAGTTGTTATAAGTACTTCAATAATTACTATAAATACTTTAAAATCTCCCAACCAATCATATTCGAAATCAACCAACCAACTAAATATTTTCTCACAAAGAGTACAACAACAAAAATCAAACAACAACAAACCCACATATCTAAAAATCTATCTTCAAAGAGTATACAAATCAAAGAACACCAACAAAAACGACCCTACCCAAGTAGAAATCAGGGCACGCAATACATTTTTCTCACAAAGAATAGAACAACAAAAATCAAAGGAAAATATTAACCATAGCAACCGTTGTAAGTACTTCAACAATTGTTGTAATTTCTTTAAAATCTCCCGACCAGTTATACCAAAAATCAACCAACCAATCAAATATTTTTCTCACAAAGAGTACAACAACAAAAATTGAACTACAACAACACCCACATATCCAAAAATCTACCTTCCAAGAGTGTACGAATCAAAGAGCACCAACAAACTAACAACCATACCTGAGTAGAAATTAGGACATGCAATAACAAAATACATATAATTTTTCATCCTCTTACACCTAAATAATCAATTTTACAACAAAAATCAAAACTATGACTGAGAAAAAAAAAAACAAAATCTTCAGATTTTAAGAATACCTTCACAGTGAAGATGACAACGCGATGAACCACTGAAGTTGAGAAATCGACACCATGAAGATGGCGACAACGGAGACTGGCAGTGAAGGCAAAAGCAACAAAAAAAGAGAAGAAAACCGTGAAAACCCTCCTTTTTTGGTGCCTGATCGTGAGAGAGAGAGAGAAATCAGTGAAGGAAGTTGAAAAGATGTGAAAAGATGGGATTTATGTTTTTTAGATTTTTTTAAAAAAACTTATGGAAGATTTTGGAAAAAAATTGTAGTTGCTATAGTTTTTAAAATATACACTTTATTTACCCCCAATTAACTTAAATCTCCTTAATCTCCAATTAAGAACAATTTTGACCTTGGATGGTCAAAGTTGTCACTTTTTTTTAATTTCAACACTTGAGGGAAACAATTAGCTCAATATTCACAACAGAGTGTAATAAAAGAAAGAGGTATGTTTCTCAAATTAATGACTAATAGTTTAGATATGAAACTCACGCTATCATTCGGGTATAAAACTCAAAAACAAAAATAATAATTTAAGTGTATCTTTGACACTTCACTCAAATAACCAAAAAAATCGATGATTTTCCATATATTGATTGTGAATCTCTTAAACGCAAGGATGGACATTTTGTTCTATGGTATAGGAGTTTGAAATTCAAAATTTAATTACCTTTAACATTTCAAGTTTGAAGTCAACCACTACATATATTTTCATTTTCCAAATCCCTTCGTAGAAATTTAATATCTACCACTACTCACCTTCCTATTTAATCCTTTCCATAGACAACACGGAATATAATACTCCCTTCATTCATTTTTACTTGTCCATATTATGAATTCAAAAAATTATTTATACTTAGTTTCTAATTTACCTTTATCATTGATTGTGGTTATTTTTCTATTATATTTTTCAAAACACTATATTTATTATATTGAAGAGATGATTTTACAAAATTATCCTTATCATTTACTGCTCTTTAATTCTTTTGTCAAGTCAACAAGGGACAAGTAAAGATGGACGGTGAAAGTACTATATTATTAATCTGCCCAAATGATGAGAGGGAGCAGGAGAAGATATGCAGCATAAAAATGAATACATATCTTAGAGGAATGGCATATACATGAAGTCGATCATAAAATGATCATTGTACAAGTACTTGCCGAAGAAAGGGGGAAAACTGGAGCATAGTTACTGAGTTGTAAGGCCAAATCGAAAGCTTGACTATATAATATTACAGCACATGAATGGCTGCATTAATTCAGCAGAAAATGTATAGCATCATAAGCAATCAATCTTAAGACTTTTGGCAGATTGAGCGATCATGATGTTATAGCTAGCACTTAACTTGGTTTTTGTACGTGACCAAATTTTCATTTCTTCCATTCACCGGAAACCTCCTCCGAATGCCGGAGCCCAGTAATCTGCACCATTGTCACTCCCAACTTGCAGAGTGCATGAAAGTGGAACCAGACACAACCCTCTACTCCGCAGATCCTTCTTGGGTTCTTCATGATAATCCTTTACAACATGCAAAAATGAAAAACTAACTGAATAATCGAAACAATATAGTAAATTTTTTTTATTTCCAACGCATAAAACAACTACCTGCTCATTATTTGCCTTCCTTTTCAGGCAGTTGTCATTTGATAGCTGCAATAAATTGAAAACAGTTAACAACACAATCTTGATTTTCTCATGAAGTAGATAGTTTTTACGCTGTTTGCATCATGTACGTTTTTATAAATGAGACTAAGCTAAGGTTGTTAAAGTTGCAGAAATTGTAGCTAAATTCCAATAAAGAATACCTGTCCAGGGTCTTCAGGAAATAAACTATTCCTCTCATGAACCTGTAAAGCAAATATAGCGTACATAACAATCATTAATCAATAAATGCAAAACTATATATTAATTCAATTTCACATGTGGTATGCCACAACTCTATGACAGCACAGATATCACAAGCATAACAGTGGTCCGGCCCCACCTATCTCATTACGCAAGGAATGTTATCTCACACCGCTTCATTAAACTCTTCTTATAATCTTAAAACTATATAATGCATATTGCTTCAAATATAATACAACCCTACACTCAAACTTACCTACAACTTAAATTGGGAAAGTAAGCGTATTAATATTCAGTGGGAATTCGTATATTGAGTCTTCAGTTTTTATAAATAAAATTAACAATTCAAAAAATTATACTTCCTCCGACTTACCACAGTGTTTAATAAAAAAGAAACAGTTTTGGAACTTCTCCCTCCGTCCCTTATTAACTTAATTTGTGAGACAATGTGCTCATATTATGAAAAACATTTAAGGATATAATTTAAACTATATTTTCCACTATTATTCTTTATGAAATCATATATGTAGCTTTGCAAGTAGTGTAATATATCTCCTAAAAAATATAAAACTTCAATAGATAAAAGTGCATATATGAAAAAGTTTCAAACATTCATATTTAAATTCGAGAAAAGCCCCAAAAATTAATTTACGTGGGACGGAGGGACTAATGGTTTAAAATAATTCTTAGTTATTCGAGTAGTTGTAAATCATTTTATTCGGGATAAAAGAGAAATTTTGAAGTAAAATTATCTCTAATTGTGGTAGGATAACATTTCTTTGGACGAACTAAAAGAAAAGGATGTTATATAAAATAGGATAGAGGGTGTTATATAGATAGATGGATTAGATATAAACTTTTCACAAATTTCTTTTTGTAGGGTAAAATAATGTCAACTTTGATTAATATTTGAAAAAAAAATATTTTTTTATCATAATGATATAAAAAACTTACCATTTATGATACTCTTGATATAATTTTGAAATATCAAAATTGTTATTTTAAAATAATGAATTAATGTAAAATTAAAAAGTAAGTATAGAAATGGAGAAAGAGTATAGTTTAGGAAATGAAGCTGTGATTATAAGGTGAGACATGGACCCCATGACAATATGGTAAAGAATAGGCGGGTTTCCGAGCTTACAGATTGTTGCTGCCTCAGGTTTCCTGATCCACTGCCTAGGTACGGCAAGCTAAGCGCCTGCGTGTTGAAATAAAGAGCATTGGAATATATTTTTACAACTAAAATGTTTAACATTATATTCCATTACTGTGTTTCATGGTAGTTTGGGAAGAAATGTCACCTCAATTTGGCTCTGGAGGAATCTGACGTACCCAATAGCTTCTAACAGGACAGAAGCTGTGTCAGTCTGCAAAAAACATTTACGGTGTATCAAAATATTTTCGAAAAACAAGTGATATTTTATATTTATATTTTAATATTTAATAAGTAAAAATAAAGTCTCAAAATTATTTTATGTGCTCGAGTAAAATACTATGGGATGGAATGTTGGGGTTCAAGGGTGACCGGGGTTGGCACGGTCAAATGGAGGGAATGGTGGTGTTTGGTGGATGGATATTAGATAATGAACTTATTACTAATATAACTTGTTTTCATTTTCTTATTTGTAAGGAATGTGTTTTTCAAAATAAAATATTTTGGCCAGAACATTGAAAAATAATTTTTCCTTTGTACCAAAGACATCCTTAAATTTAAAATATTTTTTTGATGTGTTCTGATAAAAGTGAAAACCCTAAAGTATAAAAGGAGAAAGATAAAACACCTTTATAGGAGTATAAAGAAATTCTTTCTATGGGATTCCTTTTAAAGCTGAAAATACATATTATTGTGTGATAATTCCACACTTAAAAGGTAATTAGTCGTGTTAATTAATTGTGTAAAGCTTACCTTCCCAAATGGGGAAACAAGTTGGTGAAGGGCTGTTATTCTGTCCCCCAATTTTTCCTTTCTCACCTGTTTTCAAACCACAAAAATTTACATAGATGACATGTTTATGTGTCGTTAATGAAAAAAAAAAAAGAATCAATATATTTGAAGGTCAAGACAATGAAGAAAGACAAAGAGTGTTGTGACAAAAATGAGAAAGAGATGGAGATATATGGATTAGCTCACAGGTGACAATGAAAGGGGTAATTTTCTTGAAGAAAAAATTTTATTATTTACCTTGAAGGTGGACTGAGTTGAAGATGGTTGAACCCTAGCCTTCTTGTTAGGTGCTGCACTTGTAGCTGCTCTGCTGTTGCACTTTGCAAAAAACGGCAAACACAAGAATCAATTTAGTTTATTCCAATCTCAATTTAAAATCCTAGTGTATCTCTAGAAAGTTAGAAGACAAAATATTATTGTTGAAAGAAAATTTGAGACAGATTCGTTGTATCAAAATAATAGAAGATTGAAAAAGTTGGGGGGAAATTTTGCAAGAAATATATAGAACTGATGTTCCATTAATTAATTATTATTTTGGGGTATCTCTTAAATTCATACCTCAGATGAATGCTCTGGAGGCGGGTGTGAGTTTTTGTTAGAAAAATCGAGCATGTTGCTGCTCAAAGTTGTAACACAAGACTTGGGAGATGAGACTGGTATCATCTGAGCTGACCAAGCTGGATTAGCAGCTAATTCTGTGTGCTGATGAAACTCCACATTATTTCCATGTTCATACATGTAGCTATTTGCTACGTCTTTTTGGTTAAGGAACGTCTGTTCATCCCAATTGTTCTCCAATTTCTTCACCACCGACTTGTCTTCTTCTCCCACCAACCCACCTCTATTCATAAACAACAGGACCACAGATCAATGAAAATGAACAATTAACACATCACACTTTTACTTAACAAAAAGATGACAAGTCAACACAAGTCTTCAATTCTCTAGTGAAATGAAAATCAGATCCTTTGAAGGAGCAACGCGAAAAGTTACTACTCCTTCCTCAAAACTGATGCATGGTACAAGAGAGAGAGGGAGAAACTTACAGAAGTAATTGACTCCACGATTCAGGAAGCTGATCTTGGTTGTCATTCCATGAAGTAGCAGTAGATGATATGGGAAGAGAAGAAGACAAATGAGGAAGAAGATTATTAGGAGGCAACACATGATCAGCTTGTTGAGATATGGAAGGCCTCATATTATTCATCATACTCCACCAGTTAGGGCTTCCGCCCATCATTTGTTGCACTGGTGATTTCTCCATAATATGACCTCTATTCATTTTCTCTAAAAATTAGAACCTCTAAGCTTCTTATGACTAAGCTAGCTAGATTTCTCTTTTCTTTTTTACTCCATATATATCTTCTTCTTACTTTTCCTCAAGTCGTGTTTTTTTTTTTTGGAGAAACTGAGTCTTTCCTGCTCTTGATTGAGTAGAGGAAAGAAAAGGAATGAATACACATAAAAGGGGTAGCTATACTTGGAGCAGAGAGAGAGAAGAAAGAGAATTTTGAATCATGGGGCTTTCAGAACCTTTGTCTTTCTATCCCTCCTTTTTCTTTATTACTCCTATTAGCTTTCCTTTAATGTTTTTTTCCTCCTCCTTTATGTTTTCCCTTTCCTGCTTTACTTTTCTCTTGCTTTTGCTTTATCAAAAGGTGATTGCAATTCTCATCAAGTTCTTTTTTTTTTTTTTTGAGTTCTACTCCCATGGCTGCTGGTGCACCATAATCTTATCCCTTTTCGAACGTTTGGTTATTGAACTCCTACACTTTACCATACAACTATGAGTTTAACAATATATCGATAATTATAGGCAATTCTTTATAATAAACTTAACATGAAAAGTAATTAAAAAAATATAGTGACTAAACGGGTCGTTTGATGCAAAGAATAAGTGAAAATAATTTTGGAAAAAAATATAGTGATCTTTAAATTGGCGTTTGGTTGGCAAATCTGTGATAACTGATCCCGGGAGTGATAAATAGTACCGGGATAAGTTATCCCTCCTCTTGGGTGGTATTTTAATCCCGGGATAAAAAGGGTAAATAACAAAAATATCCTTTTAAACCCCTTTTTATACCTCACTTTGTATATTTATGTATATTATTTTATTTTTATGTAATATATAATAACATTCACAACCTTCACTCCTAATTTTCTATGATACTTCTTCATATTTTTCTATTAAAAAATTACATTATATAATACAATTTTTATTGACTAATTCTTATATTTTTTATATTATGATTTTCCATAAATCCTTTTAACTTTAACAAACTTAAAAATAGAAGTTATATTTTTAAATTAAATAACAAAGTTTTATTTCGAATGCATACGATATTACCATTAAAATTAAATGCGCACATAAAAATATTTAAACCAAATAAGATGACAGAATTTATTTTAAAAATAAATATTGAATAATTAAAGCTAGCAAAGAAAATACAATTGTAAAAAAACTAATAAAAGAGTATTTTTATAAACAAACAACATATCTTTAATATTTATACAACAAACCAAGCACCTAATAAGAAATATTTTCAGCATCACTTCTCTCATTATTACTAATTCTAATATAACTTATCTCATTATAGCTTGTATTTCAAATCAAACGGCCCAGTGTAAAAAAACTTTTTTAATGTCATTGCATATAAATTGCACCATTTTTGGCTAGGTGTCAAAATCTACTTATCAGCTTTTTGAAAAGGTAATTTTGGAGAACACTAGATTGTGTTTTGGTAATTAATTTAAAAATACTTTGTCCAATATTAAAGCACTAATTTGTGTTTATGGTCAATGTCTCAAAAGTGGTTCTACAGGGGGGAAAATTCTTTTTTATCTTCAGAATAAAGAAAAAAATTTCTACTACTCAAATACACTTATATTTTACAAATAATTTGGCAAACTTATCAATTAACTAAAGCAAAAAAAAGCCCCTTTTTACAAAAATAAATAACCATTTTTTGCTTCCCGTATTTGGCTAAACTAGCTATTAGTTTTTACAATTATATGTGGGAGGTTAATTTCTAAAAATTTGTTTTACACCGTTGCATTACCTATTCAGACGGGTTGAATATCATACTTTCAAATATCAATTTATGTGATGTTCTTGACATGCAGTCGGTAGGCGGAGAGGTTAAATGGTATTTAACTAAATATGAAATTTAATTTAAAAAAACAATGATATTAAATTTATAATCTAAAATAAATTATAAATATAAAAAGTTTATAAATTTTTAAATATAAAATGCATTTGCTTTTTAACAAACTAGAAAAAAATAGTATGACATGTGAGCTAGATAAGTAACTTTTTGCCATAAATATATGAATCAAATCAAATCAATAAAATTTGGATTTTCCAACCTCAGATTTTTTTTGGATTTCTTGGATTTTCCTTTTTTTTTCATTTTTTTTAATTTTTCGTGTTATCTTGATTTTTTTGAATTTTTCGATAAAGTATTTATCAAAATATATGCTTTGTGCTTCAAATATTTTTTTAGTCCTACCAAAATACAAATATCTAGGATGTTTTTAATGAAAAACACAAAAATGATATGAGTGAAGACATTAAAAAATTCATCAAAAAATGATACTGCCTTTGGTTTCTCTTATATATTATCCTTGCTATAAATAAATAGTTTCACGATATATTATTTCACAAAATCAATGCATAAATAACACTGTTCTTCCTAATTTACCCTTGATAGTTAATGAACTTTGAAAAAATATATATGGCCAACTAGAAGAACTAAGAAAAAACAATTAATCACCATTAAATAAGGGCAAAATAGTAAAGTCACTTTTTTTTCTTAATGCAAGTGCAATCACAAAAAGGTAACATATAAAAGGGACCAGAGGGAGTAATAAGATCACATAAAATAAATATTGCAAATAAATAAGTCATAATGAAAATGATCATAATTTTAAAGTAGTAAATTATGCTAAAATATGTCATAATAAAAATATCGTAACTTTAAAGTATTAATTAATACATATTGCAAATAAATAAGTCATAATGAAGATGATCATAATTTTAAAGTAGTAAATTAATTATGCTAAAATATGTCATAATAAAAATATCATAACTTTAAAGTATTAAATCATACCAAAATAAGTATAATATGTACTTATTAATTACACGAGTATATATCAAAGAAAAAATTAAAATTAGGTTATGTATTTTAATTGATTAAACCAATGTAAAATAAAGAACAATTTTTCATTATTATTGTCATTCGTAGTATTAAATTAATTTTATTTTATTTCTTGCTGATATTGGTATTGATTTAATTTATTTATTTGAGTTTTAGAGTTACCAATAAGGAAAACTTACCTAAATATACCATATTTTAAAAAATATTTATTATTTATAGCCATATAAATTAATTTTAATGCATGTATAACCCAGTTTTAATACATCAAAACAAGCCTAAAACATTTTAAACACTTATAATATATTCATATTGCATGCAAATTTATTTTTATATAAGTATAATACATTTATATTACATGCATAATTAGTTTTTAACACATAATGTAGTTTCTTTATATATATATATATATATATATATATATATATATATATAGATCATTCAAAATCTTAAATCTAACTTGAATATATATTAAAAGATAAAAACTATGAAAATGTATAAGAAATATTTATAAATATTATATGTGTGTAGTTTGGTCTCGGGTAGACTTTTTAAAATTAAAATCAACTCAACTGAAATATAATCATGTTTTTTTTTTTTCAATATCAACTTGAAATATTTTTTCTCGAATTGACTCAATTTACAGTTTGATTTGATTTAATTTTTTATTTGATTTTGTTAGCCCTAATTTAACCTATTCAGCATCTTCTCATTTGCCCTCCTAATCCATATATTTTCAATACTCTCGTGATTAAGCAAGGAGATGATAAAGAAATTAAAGAACGTCATTTACTCTATTATTTTCGGTCATTATTTATTCCATTGACTTCCAAGTGATTTGCAAGTATACGAAAATTTTATGTAGATGTACTAACCCCCTGAGTCTCACGTTTTCTATAATATAATAATAAAAGCACTACTATACAACGTATATCATCAAAATATTAAATAGCTAGTAGAAACTCTTAAGTTCAGGAGGTTATTCATATTTATTACAACTAAATGCTAACTGCATGTGGGTTTTGATTTGATAAATTATAATTTGGTGTATCCTTCTAAGGATAATACAAGTTTTCCTTGCAGTTTTTGTAATCAAAATATCTTGAATAAGTACATAACTAAGAGGATCATAGTGATTAGAGGTGTCAAATGGGTGTGTTGGATTGAAATTAAGAATGTTAAAATGGTTTACATAGAGATTGAGTTAGGTTATGACCCATTCAAATTTAATTTGAGCTCAAAGGGATTGGGCTTAAATGGGCTAAAATTTGGGTTGGGTCATTACCTGCTCAATCTAATTTTTTTTTGGAAAAGTACGCAAAATAAACCTGATTTGAAATTATTTACACTTAATAGACTCAATCTAAACTATTTACTCTCAATGGACCCATGACCCAAACTATCCTTTTTACCTACTTATCCCTTTATATTTCGCGTCTGACATCATGCTGACATCAACATAAATACTATGAAGTATACTCCAGCGGTATATACATACCATATCGGTATCATATATAATGAGTTCAATCGTTTATGATACTCTGGCGGTATATTGACACCCAATTGATATCATATAGGATTATTTTTTTTAAAAGAAATAAATAAGAAACAAATAAAAAAATTATTGAACTCTAAATTAGTAGAAAATATATTCGTTATGATACTCTGTCGGTATATTTATACCATATCGGTATCGTACAGGACTAGAAAATTATGAAAGCTACAAAATTATTAAACTTTATATTAGTATAAAATATATTCTTGTGATACTCCGTCGGTGTATTGATATCCTATCAGTATCATATAATTTTGAGCTCTTTTTTAATAAATAAAATAATTAAAGTTACAAACTTATTAAATTTTAAATTAGTAGAAAATATATTCTTTGTGATACTTTATCGGTGTATTGATACCATATCGGTATCATATAAGACTGAGCTTAATCATCTATTGTAACACCCCAATTTTTTTCTAAGCTAAGACCGAGTCATCCTTCATATGATATAGGATTTTAATTAATGATTCATAATTGAGCACAGATATTAAAGACAATTTCTTAGTGTGGGAATAGAATTGGAGATGATAAAATGTCGCAGTTCTAATGTAAAATTTTATAAAAGTTATATGGACCATTGATTTTTAGGTTGTATATACATACTAGGATCAATTTCTAAGTATTTAAAGTATATTAGATGTGATTTAGAGTCATGAGAGATCTTTCACATCAAGTCAAGTCTAGAGAATTTTTACTGACTAAGTTTTCGTATGAGTTGAAGAAGGGTCAACTTCAAATAGCACAGATGTTAAAGACAATTTCTTAGTGTGGGAATAGAATTGAAGATGATAAAAGGTCGCAGTTCTAATGCAAGATTTTATAAAAGTTATATGGACCAATGACTTCTAGGTTGTATATACATGCCAGGATCAATTCCTAAGTATTTAAAGTATATTAGATGTGATTTAGAGTCATAAGAGATCTTTTACATCAAGTCAAGTCCAAAGAATTTCTACCGACTAATTTTTCGTATGAGTTAATAGAAGGGTCAACTTCAAATCACCATATCTCCTAAAGTATAATGTGTTAGGTGACACATAATATATCAAATTAAATATCTTTGAATTATCTTTCCAACGCATCTTATTTCGCCTTAATTAGAATTCGGAGTAGAAAGTTATGACCATTTTACTAAATACCTGCAGAACTGTCTAAAGATCCGCGACAGCTCCGCGTCGCGGAACTATCGCGAACCCTTTCTGGATAAGCTAAATGACGTCGTTTTATTATATTTTGAGGGTACTTTTATCATAAAACTTTTTGGGGTCTATTTAAGGTCCGAAAACGAATAAAATGTGAGTTTTCATAATTAAAACCCTCTCCTTCACTTTTAAAACATAAGTACTCAAGAATCATCAAGTTAGGGATAACTTTTTCAAGATTAATCATCAAGGTAAGCTATTATTCATAAATTTCAATCTACCCAACCCAAATTTCTTCATCTATTCATGAATCTCTAATAGAATCTTAAATCATAACCTAGGGTTTTAAGAAAGCGAATTCAAGAATTCTAAGAAAGGATTCCTTGATTCTTCTTTTTCAAGAATTAGGGTTCTTCATCAAGAACTCTAAAGATTTTAAGTCAAGAATTCAAGAATCAAAGATAAACCCTTCAAGCAATGTCATTCCAAGTTCTTCCACTCTAAAATAACTATCGAGATTGAGGATTTTCTCCAAGAAGGCTAGTATTAATCAAATTTCGGTTGTAATATCAACTTTCTACGTATGTAAGGCTAAACTAAAAGCATGGGATTGTTCTCTCATGTGCCCCATAAATGGTCATAGATGTGTTGATGATTTAGAGAGTCTACATGATCCTTGATGTCTTTTCTAAAAATTTTATTTGGAATTTCATGTTTTCCTATGTTGATGGTCATCATACTAATTGTTTTCTTGAATTGAATATTTTCATGAGAATTTGCATAACTCTACATGACTAATTTGAAAAGTATGCATAGTGTACTTGAGAACTGAGTCTAGAGCCTTGAGTTGAGATTCTTGATTTCGATGAGAGAATGATGATGTGTTGGTAGAATTTGATTGTCTTACGAGTCTCTACAAATGAACTCTACCGATGTGTCTATTCAATTGATTCCTAATGATTATTCTAATTCTTGAGTCATTGATGAGATAGATTGATGAGAGGGTCAAAGTCCCTATGAGTTGAATGATGATGGGGTTCGAGTCCCTATGAGAATGGTAGAGATGGAGATTTTATGAGCATTGAGTCACGGGAGGAGTATCGAGCATCGAAATGGGTAAGAGTGAGTCCCACTCGAACTCATTAACTACATCACCAAACGTAGGTGAGGCATAGAACCATCACATATGTTATGGTTCCCTCGAGAGTAACAGTCCCTGAAAGCAATAGCAAACATGTCGAGTATTGACTCTATATTAGGTGAGCTGATATGGTTTCAGAGCATTCCCTACCTAACATGTTTGGAATGGCTATGGCAACACCGGTGAGATTGTTGTACATTCACTGTCTCAAAAGTGATTGCTGTCAGATAAGAAAAACTCCCATAAATTTTCTATCTTGAGTACTCCGAGTCGAGATGAGATGAGAATGAGAGGAGGTGAGCTCCTCTGAGATAAGATGGGATGAGATGAGAGGAGTGGGATCCTCTAAGATGAGATGAGAGGAGGTGAGCCCCTTTGAGATGACTCTAACATGATTGATTAGTTTGAGTTGTTGACGTGTCACTTGTCTACTCTTTATTCATGCATAGATAGACATTTGACGATTTTATGTTATTTGATGATTACTTTGAGTTTATGTTGTTTCCATATTATTCTACCTGTTTCTATTTCACTTAACTATTTTACATACCAGTATATTTCACGTACTGATATCCTTTTTGGACTGCATCAGTTTATGATGCAGAGGCAGGTACTAGAGATCGTCAACAGGTGATCTGTTGATAATTCGAGATTCGTAGCTAATTGGTAAGCCTCCTCTACTCCGGAGGATCCATTACTTTTATTTCATCATGCTTTAGAGTTAGATTTGACTATTTCTTTTATTTTGATTTGGGTAGCCATGGATCTGTCATTGGCACCACATGATTAGTGATAGAGTCTTCATAGATGATGGTTGAATGTTGATGTTGAGATTGTGAGCTAGTTCTTTCTACTAGCCTTCATTATTTTATATATTCTTTTGAGAATTTAGATGAGATGTGTCCATTACTTACTTATATTTTCCGTTGTTCAGTAGAGTTTATTTGATTGAATGATATGATGAGGCTAAGTGGTTTACTTGGGGACTAGCAATAGTCTCTGAGTGCCGACCATGCCAAGGGTACCCTCCCTGGGCGTGACAAACTTGGTATGAGAGCACAAAGTTCAAGTGTCTTAGGAAGTCTATGAAGCCGTGTCTAGTAGAGTCCTTGTTAGTGGTGTAAAGAGCTCCACATCCATAACTTGGAGGCTATATGACATTTAGGAAACGTTTTCCTTCTTTCATATTCTAAATCGTGCAATAGAGTTATTTCCTAAGAAATGTAAAATGATTCGTGTGTTGCTCTAAACCTTTTGACTATGTGTTCTACGAGGTGATAGAGACAGTAATTTCCAAACTCCTATAGATAAGATCCTCTGTGATAAAGTAATCAGAGTGGTAGAGAGACTGCACTAGGCTTAAGAGAAGCCAACTAGTGTGCTAAGTTGATTGACTAGAAAGAGTGCACTATTACCTATATTAATCGTGCATTTGAGTTAGCTCTAGATGTACCTAGACCATCTTTTTTTTCAAAACTTGCTTCCGACGTGCCCCATGAGAGAGAAAACTTATATCTCTAAAGAGTTAGTTCTTACCACCTAAGAGTGAGATGTGAGGTCTTTTAAACCCTGAGTAGAATTGAATCATCCCAAAGTTAGAAGGATGATGATGGAAATAAAGGGGCGAGATAGCAAGAGTGATGGCTGATTGAGACTTGTAATTAGAGTTACGGTACTATTAGGTAAGTAATGAGGTGATGAGTCGATTTCCATAAGTTTGATGAAAGAGTCGTAAGTACCCTATGATTTTCATGATGAGGTATAGAGGAAGAATTATTTTTAGAACATGGTAGAGCGTGCTAAAACTAGAAGGAAGTTATGTTGATGTGTTGTAGTATTCATATTATTAAGGGTGAAGTGTAGATGTTGAATAGGGGGGAAAAAGTGCTTTCATTGTGTTAGATCTAAATTAGGCTTATGATTTTAATTGAGAGTTCATGAGACTCATCGAGTTATGAGCTTAGTCAGATAAGAAGATATGATTGAATAGATGAATGGTACTGAGTTGTGAGGAAGGTATGTGAGATTGAATACTCGCTATGAGATCTTAGTGGGCTTATGTTCCCTAAATTTTTACCTAGTAGTTGTAAGTTGGTATTAGAGAGGTGTGTGATAGATTCACATATTAGTACTAAACCCTAAGCTTAAATTTTGAGGGTAGTGTCTAAGAGGAGACAACATCGTGAGAGTGATAGTCTTAGTTGAAGGGGTACAAGCTTAGTTTTTCCAAAATTTTTAACATGTTATTATTTACTTTTTATAACCACAATTTGAATTTCAAGTAAAAAAACTAAAAATAATAGTTATAAATAAATAGATAAATCATAGAAATAGATAGAAAACATACATTATATCAATGCAAGTAAAGAACTTTAGAATGAGTTAAAATCGGAAATTAAATTGAGCTTATTGAAGATTCTTTCAAAATGGGTTAAGACTTGAACGGGTTGAGATTGAACCCAATCCAAATTATCTTGAGCCAACCCATAAAATTTTGGGCGGGTTGGGCGAGTTACCTATATTTAGGCTTATTTTGACACCTTTAACAGTGATATCGATGGGAAATTACCTTTCATGAAGCATTAGCACATCAACTAATTTTCATTGTAATTGTCACGACCCGGGCCTAGGGTCTAGGAGTGACATGGCGAATGGGAATCAGAGAGTTCCCGAACAAGCCTCAAAGTATCCATATCCACATCATCAGTTCAGAAACGTAAACGAATAGTAAACACATAGTTCTAAGGGACAGAAAAATAAGACTCATGCTATAGGAATGTCATAGGAAAAGGGAGTAACATAGATTCACACAACACGTGGCACATAAATACTAAGGGGCGGGTAAGTATGACTTACTCTATGGGGGCATTTCAGGACTTACGATCTTTCACATCATAACATATAAACAAATCATAATATTCAATGCCAAACCACATAACAATATCCAATAGGTAGCCAAATCCATAAGCATGATCTCCTAATACAATACTTAACATATAAACGTAAAAGAGTTTACAAAATGTCCAACAATGTCTCTAATTATAAGATAGGACGGGGGCCAAGACATACCCCGAGCTCACCCTCAAAGTAAATAATATAAACAAAAGCACCATAGGTAGAGGAATGGTGGTTTGTCCTTGGAAGATAGAACTCACCATAATAAGCAAATCTCAAGATCCAAGCTAACTGTCGTACGATGGATGAAGGTAGTCCTCGGTCCCTACATGGTTAGATCATGTAGGCAAAAGTATACATTAGTACGTTTGAATGTACTAAGTATGCCGGCATGCAATACACATGACTTATCGTTAGATGACAAGGGCACATATATAGAAAAGAGATATATAGTAAGAGATATAGTATACAATATGCCATGAAACCAATAATGCATGAAATGCACTAATGCTCATATATGGAGGGGATGGACTATAACCGACAAATCAAACTCATGCGAGCTATTATATGAATTAGTTTGATAAAGACCTCCCATTGGTAGGAGAAGATTACTTACCAAGGGTAATCTACACCACACCTTACGACCCGATCTTTTCGGTGTGATGGACACCTTCCTTACGAGCTCACTTTTTAGAAGGATTTCCATATCATATCATATCAATATGTAATCATTCCTTATGACCCAGACTTTTCGGTAATGGTTACCATATACCTATATAGGCACATAGTTCAAGAAAACGGAGAGGACCCTTGGGGATAACCCTTATTCTCCAATCCATCGGTGCTAGGTCAAAACATCCCATGAGAATACTTATACATATACATACTTTCAAAAATGGTATTAGTCATTTCAAATCATTTCGATGCTACTTGGGCTCAAAAGTCAATCACTTTTCATAATCATCCATACTTGGGCTCAAAAGCCAAATCATAGTTCATAATCATGCTTCTCATGCATAGGATTAGCTCATGCACATATACGAAATAGTGCAAGCACCCAAAGTGCTCGAAGAGCCATATCATAGTCATTTATGTGATCACATTCTTGTCATAACCATAACTTTATCAAAATCATATACATAAACATAATTGGGCTTAACCCACTTCATAATTTTCATAAAATCCAATGCTCATGAATGCATATTCTATGAATGATATGTGAATAGCAATGAGTAATATAGATTCCATCTAAAATCAACAATATTAATATGAAATCCAAGTAAATCCATAAGTAAAATCCACATTCAAATCATAATATTGATTTTCCATGCTTAGATCAAACTTTAAAAGGACAACGCATATTCAAATATTCATAATAATTAAGTAATTCAACATATTAGGGATTAAATAAACTTAAAAATCATTAATAAAGAATAGCCAATACTTTTTAAATTTAATAAACAATAATCTTCAAAACCCATATTTAAAGTATGCAAAATCTCATGAAATTCAAGTGAAAAGAGTTTGGGTATTCTTGGTTGAAAGGGACTAAGAATCAATCCCGCATGCCTTAGCTAATGAAGAAGATTCAAGAAAAAAATTGATGAAGAAAGAGCCTTCCCTTGATTTCCAAGCTTGATTTTCACAAGAGTTCTTTAGAAGTAGCTTAAGAGAATTCTCAGTGTAAGAAATGAATTTGAATGAGAGGAATAAAGAATAGGTCATTTGAATGTCTTTAGGTAGCATAAAAAGTCACAAAAGACCCTTAGGATAAACCATAATCATGAAATGCCATTAATGAAATGAGTAGAAAAATTAAAATCAGGGGTCACAAGGAGGGGTATACGGTTCGTGATAGGTCATACAGACCATACACATGGTCCATGATCCGGTACTTGGAAAAATTTCCCTTTACGAAGGTTTGAAATGGTAATCCCATACTTAGAAAAATTCAACATAGGTACCTCACACAGAAGGTGGTACGGACCATACCAAGCCATATGGTCTGTGCACTCCTCCGTACCACTTCACTTGGGAAAAATTCTTCATGACGAAGTTCCGAGATGGTGATCCAATACTTAGAAAATTTTCACTCCGGAGCCCATATAGAAAGGCCTCATAGACTGTGAAGCACCAAACGACCCGTGAGAGGGACCATGCCACTTGCCTTGAGTTCAAAACTATGGAGTCTCAAGCCTAAGGCTACCATATGGTCCACCACACAGTCCGCATGACCTCACACAGACCGTGTGGGGTCCATGTGTGGTATGCCTTGGTCCCAAATTCTACATTAAGGCTCTCACACTCCACACAAGGGAAAGGGCCACTTCAAGGAGGCTCTACACGGTCCGTATAGCACTACACAGATCGTGAAGGCTTCCATGAAGCATCATATTGGTCCAAAACTTTCTAGAATCAAATTTTCAAGCTCTATTGAAGTCATACAAAGTCCTGGTCCTTATATCATTTCCCCCTTAGGAACATTCATCACCGAATGTGCTAGAACAAGGCTTGACTTAGAACATGAAACATTCAAACACAAGATACATTGCATATTTCATCACTTGAAAATCATAAAGTCATTAAAACTCATATCAAAATGCATTCAAATCATTCAAAACATCTTAAAAAATCATTTTTGTGCACATGTATGCATGCATGTCATGAAACTCAAGAGTGAAAGAATTAGGACCACTTGGAAAAGAAGGAGCCTAATACCTTAGGCTTGAATAGATTGGAAACATGGGGATATCACTTCATCATGTCCAACTCCACCTCCCATGTAGCACTCTCCACATGTTGAATTCTCCAAAGTACCTTAATTGAAGCCACCTCCTTATTGCGAAGCCGCTTCACTTGTCAATCTAAAATCTTCATCGGAACTTCCTCATAAGACAAGTTCTCCTCAACCTCCACATATTCCAAAGGCACAATAGTACCAGGATCACCAACCAACTTCCTCAACATAGACACATGGAAAATCGGGTGAATAAAACTCAAATCTGGAGGCAATTCCAACCTATAAGCCACATTCTCAATCCTTTCAACAATCTCATAAGGACCTAAATACCGGGACTTAACTTTCCCTTCTTTCTAAAATGCATTACACCCTTCATAAGTGAGACTTTCACATATACCCAATCACCACCATAAAACTCAAGAACCGTCTTCCTAAAGTTTGAATAGGACTTTTGACGACTTTGGGCCATCTTTAACCTCTCCCTAATCAACTTCACTCTCTCCATAGCCTCCAACACCAAATTGCGACGAATCAAAGGCATCTCTCCTAACTCAAACCACCCCATCGGAGATTTACATCTATTACCATACAAAGCCTCAAACAGTGCCATACTAATGCTAGCATGGAAGCTATTATTACAATCAAACTCAATGAGTAGAACATGGTTATCTCAATTACCCTTGAATTCCAATACATAATCCCTCTATATGTCCTCCAAAGTTATAATTTTTCACTCAGCTTGTCCATTGATTTGAGGATAAAAGGCGCTGCTTAACTTCACCTTAGTACCAAGTCCTCTTTGAAACGACCCCCAAAAGTGTGAAGTAAATTGGGTACCACGATCCAATATGATAGACCTAGGCACACCATGGAACCTCACCAACTCTTGGATGTACAACCTTACATAATCTTTGGAACTAAAAGGTAGTCTTGACCGATAGAAAATGAGCCAACTTAGTCATCCAGTCCATGATAACCCAAATGGAGTCAAATCTCCTTCGAGTTTGAGACAAACTAATCACGGAATCCATGTTCTTGTCTTCCTACTTCTTAGTAGGGATTGACACTAAAGGTAGTCTTGACCGATAGGAAATGAGCCGACTTAGTCATCCGGTCCATGATGACTCAAATGGAGTCAAATTGCCTTCGAGTCCGAGGAAAACCAACCACAGAATCCATGTTCACGTCTTCCCACTTCCCAATAGGGATTTCAATATCTTAAGTCAAACCATCGGGCCTTTGGTGCTCTACCTTCACTTTTTGCCAATTAGGGCATTCAGATACAAACTTGGCTATATCCTTCTACATACCACGCCACCAATATACTTCCCTCAAATCCTGATACATCTCAGTAGATCTCGGGTAAATAAAGTAATGAGAGTTATGGGTTTCACTCATGATCACCCTCCTAAGATCATCCACATATGGAACATATAATCGATCTTGATACCAAAGTACATCATCTCCCCTTTGGGAGAAACCTCTATCTTCTTTTCAAGCAAGCAATTTCTTCAACTCAACCAATAATGGACCAAGATCTTGCTTGGCCTTTACATCAACCACCACAGAAGATTCGGCCCCATTCTAAACATGAATACCTCCATCATTAGAGTCAACCAACCTAATACCCAATCTAGTCGAGCGGTGAATATCTCTTACTAAGTCTTTCTTCCCTTTATCAACATGAGCCACACTTCCCATAGATAGTTGTAAGAACCCAGATTTTTCCTAATGGCATTGCCTAGATCCTAGGATTTTTTCCCTAGGAAACTGCCAGGAATCACTCCATAGAGGAGCCTACATGGCCCATGTGATGCCACACGGTCCGTGTAGCCTCCCGTAGAGTGACACTTTGGTTAGTTCATGGTTGGGTCAGACTTAGGACAAGGAGAAAGTTGCCAAATGAAGGCACACGGACATTCACACGGTTTGTGTGAGGCCACACGATCCGTGTGGCTTACTATATGGAAAATTTTCTATGTACAAAATTACCGTCTCATAACTTTGCCGTGCAATATTTATTTCAAGTACCTTTTAACGGACGATGTCACGGACCGTGTGACATCAGATGGTCTGTGAAGTCGCCCATGTGGTACCACTTAGTCTTGTGAAATCTTTCTTCTGCGAATTCTAAGTCCTGGGCCACAACTCTATTCACGGTCCGTGTGATGCTACACGGACCGTTTATTGAACCGTGTGACCCAAACAGACCAAATTTAGGTCTGTTTCATTAATGGCATTTATGAAATTTTGGTTTGTTTTAAACATGAATTATGAATTTTTACCTACCCTAAACTCTTAATCTACCCGAAAACCCCTCCCCTCTTCACTCTTTCACCTAAATCACTCTACCCCTCTTAAGATCACTTCCCCATTCCTCCCAACTTCTCTCTCTCAAGGATTCAAGCTAGAGTTCCAATTGGGGTCAATTCAAGTCTGATTCTACTCCTCAAGTCAGGTATATAGGATTGATTCTTGGTCCCTTTCAACCAAGAAGACCCAAATTTTCTTTCAAGTTATCTCATGAATTCTAGTCACTTTAAATGTGGATTTTTACTATTTGATCTTATTAACTTCGATCGATGCATGGGCTGTACATTACTCATGATTTTAAGTTATTTTAAGTTCTATTATGATAAATCACATTGAGTTATGCAATAATGAACATGCATGTCCCCTTAAAGATTGTTTAATACATGAGTGATCTACACTATGATTTTCATATGGATTTTATTGTGGATGTTTTTCTAGATTTCATACTATAAAGCTGATTTTGGATTTACTCTACATTACCCATGCCATTCTCACATCATGAATTGCATTGCATTTAAGAGCATTAGTTTTCATGAAAATTATGAAGTGGGTTATGTCCAATTATGTTTTATGAAGTGATTTTGATATGATTTTAATAAGGTATTGGTTATGACAAGAATGTGATCACATATATGTCTTCTGTTTCTGGCTCTTTGAGCATATTGAGTGCTTGCACCATATTGTATTGGTAGATGAGCTATTCCTTGCACGAGTACCATGATTATGATTTATGCTTTGGCTTTTGAACCTAAATACTCATTGAACGGATTTGAAATGAATAGTGTATCTCTTGAAAGCACGTATACATATAAGTATTCTCGTGGGATGTTTTGACTTAGCACCAATGGATTGGGGGCATCAGGGCTATCCCCAAGGGTCCTCTCCCTTTCTTCAAATGATGTGCCAATATAGGGAAATATGCCATTACCGAAATGACCGGGTCATAAGGAATGGTATTTGTTTATTGATATGATATTGCTATTGAAAAACCCTTCTGAAATGGTGATTCCCGTAAAGAAGGTGACCATCCTCCAAAATGGTGTGTTCCGTAAGGTGTGATGTAGATTACCTTTGGCAAGTAATGTTCTCCCTACCGGTGGAAGGTCCCAGTCAATTTAATTCATGTAATAGCTCGCATGGATTTCATTTGTCGGTTATAGTCCATCCCCGCTATATAGGAGCATTATCGCATTGCATGCATCATGAATTTCATGGCATCTTGTATACAAATTTCTATTGAATATACAATTCTTCTATATTATGTGCCTTTGCCATCTAACATTGAAAAGCAGGTTTGGTAAGTCATATGCATTGCATGCCCGCATACTTAGTACATTCAAACATACTAATGCATACTCTATGCCTACATGATTTTACCATGTAGGGACCGAGCATTTTGAATATCAGCCATTTGAAGAATAGTTCACTCTTGGAACCCTTGTGGGGTGAGTCCCGTCTTCCGAGGGGGATCTGGCTATTTTCTTTCTATTGATGTTGGATATTCTTTTATTGAGGGTGAGCCCGAAACTTGTCCTGGCCCCCGTTCCTTGGATTAGAGGCATTATTGGGCACTGTTATGGCTATGTATTGATTGCGTATTCTCTCTCTCTCTATATATATATATGTGACTCCCAAACTTGGACTTGGCTAGAATTGTATGTGTGTGTATGTTAATCTTGAATCGATGATGTGGTTATGGGTACTTGAGGCTTATTTGGGGGATCTTGGATCCCCAATCGTCGTGTCACATTTAGGCCCCTACCCCGGGTCGTGACAATAGTCTACTAAGAGCACCGACTACAATATTTTCCTTGTTGGGATGATATTGTACACTCCTATCATAGTCCTTTAGGAGTTCCAACCATCTTTTTTGCCTTATGTTAAGATCCCTTTGAGTGAACACGTATAGAAAACTCTTGTGATCGGTGAAGACATCAACATGCACCCCATATAAATAGTGTCTCCAAATCTTTAAGGCAAGCACCACCACTGCTAACTCAAGATCATGTGTCGGGTAATTACACTCATGCACCTTTAATTGCCTTGATGCATAAGCTATCACCTTACCATGTTGCATTAGTACACAACCCTACCCAATCGAAGAAGCATCATAATACACCACAAACCTATCTAAGTCATCTGGTAAAGTCAAAATAGGAGCCGATGTGAGATGATCCTTCAAAGTCCTTCAAAGTCTGAAAACTCTTCTCGCATTTATCCATCCATACAAACTTAACCTTCTCTTGAGTCAACTTGGTCAATTGAGATGCAATGGATGAGAACCCTTCCACGAACCTTCTATAATAACTAGGCAACCTAAGAAAACTCTGAATATCTGAAGGAGTGAATGTTCTAGGCCAGTTCTTCATGGCCTCAATCTTCTTCAGGTCAACCTTAATGCCGTCATCGGACACCACATGACCATAAAAAGCTAGCTCACTCAACCAAAACTCGCATTTGCTAAACTTAGCATAAAACTTCTTCTCCCTTAAAGTATGAAGAACAGATCTCAAATGATCCCTATGCTTCGCTCACTTCGGGAATAAATAAGGATACCATCGATGAAGACCACCATAAAATTGTTAAGGAATGGATTGAACGGTGATTCATAAGATCCATAAACATGGTCGGAGAATTAGTCAACCCAAACGACATCACCATAAATTCAAAATGCCCATACCCAGTCTGAAAAGCCATATTGTGAATATCACACTCCCTAACCTTCCACTGATGATAGCCGAAACAGAGGTCAATCTTTGAGAAATGGGTGGCCCCTTGAAGTTGATCAAACAAGTCGTCGATTCTTGGCAATGGATACTTATTCTTGATGGCTACCTTATTCAATTGCATATAATCAATGCACATCTAGAGAGATCCATCTTTTTTTCTTACAAATAACACCGGAGCACCCCATGGACATATACTTGGCCTAATAAGGCCTTTCTCCCAAAAAATCCTTCAACTGATCCTTCAACTCCTTTAACTCAGCCAGTGCCATACGATAAGGAAGAATAGAGATAGCTTGAGTATCCGAGAGAAGGTCTATGCCAAAGTCTACTTTCCTTTCGGGAGGAATACTGAGCAAGTCTTCGGGAAACATATTCGAAAACTCATTCACCGAAGGAACTAATTCAAGAGTAAGTGACTCGGACTCCACATCTTTAACCCTCACAATATGATAGATACACCCCTTGGAGATCATCTTCTGGGCCTTAAGGTAGGAAATAAACTGATCTTTGATAGCCTAGTATTCAAGAACGGGCTCATCCGGAAACTGGAACTTGACTTTTGAGGTTCTACAATCTATAAAGGCATATGAAGCATACAACCAATCCATCTCGAGAATCACATTAAAATCAAACATCTCAAGTTCCACCAAATCACATGGGAAGACTTTATGCAAAATAGAAACTCGACAAGCCCGATAAACTTTATGGGCAATAACAAATTCACCCACGAGAGTATAAACTAAAAAAGGCTCCCTCAAGATTTCAGGACTTAAACCAAACTTAAATAGCCCATAGAGGAGTCACAAAAGATAAATTGGCACCCAGATCAAGCAAAGCATAAACATCAAAATAACGGACTTTTAACATACCAGTCACAACATCCAGAGCCTCCTTGACTTCATGGTAAGCATGCAAAGCATAAAACCTGTTGTTTCTTGGAGCAACACCCTAGGGAAATCTTTGTTGGCCTTGACCACCTTGAGCTACTTGACCTTGGCCTCTTTGAGCATTCTTAGGACAATCATCAATCTTGTGTTTCTTGTCATCACACCCATAACATGCACCTAAGTCCCTCCAACAAGCACCTGTGTGATTTCTCTACACTTGTCACACCTGGGAAATTATGGTCCACCACCAATCGGCACCTTGGAAGGAGGCACCCTAGCATTAACAACTCGAGCATTAGAACCTTGGATCTGTTGGAAGCAACCATAACCACCACACTTGGACTTAGAGAACCCACCATCATACGGGCCCTCTTCGGATCATGCACCCTCCTCTCCTTGAGCTTTTCTCCTTCAATATGTTCAGCGTATACCATGAGCCTGGGGATGTCCATATCCCAAATAAGCATAGCCGTATGGCATATTTTCACAACCAAGTCAAAGGTACCAAAATTGAACTTTTGCATTCTTGCACGGGGGTTAGCCACAAGCATAGGAGCATACTTGGAGAGCTTTGTAAACTTGAGGGCATAATTCCTCACACTCATATCATCTTTCCTAAGGATGATAAAACTTAGTCATCTTGGATTCCTTGAGCTCAAGTAGGAAGAAACGATCCAGAAATACGAACTTGAACTCCTCCCAATTAACAACATTACCACATACCCTCTCAATCAACTATTAGGTGTACCATACTTGAGCCACATCTTTCAACTGATAAGCAGCCAACTCAACTTTCTCCTTAGAAGTGACTCCCATAACATTCAACACCTTAGTGAGCTCATCAATGAACTCTTGAGCATCCTCACCAACCTTTGACCCATAGAACTCTGAAGGATTCATTCTGGTGAAATCCCTCACCCTAGAGGCCGGAGTAGGATCTCGAGGGAGATTAGCCTACCTAGTTTGTGTATGAGCCAGTGAATGTACAACAATCTCGCTGGTGTTGCCATATTCATTCCAAACTTGTAAGGTAGGGAACGCTCTGAAACCATATCAGCTCACCCAATGTGGAGTCAATCGTCAATAAGTCCGCTATTGTTTTAGGGACTGTTACTCACGAGGGAACCATAATATATGTGATGGTACTAAGCCTCACCTATTTTTGGCGAGGTAATTTGACGAGTTTGATTCGGACTAACTCTCCCTCTTTCAGTACTCGATACTCCTCCCATGACTCAATGCTCATAAAACCTCCATCTCAAACTATTTCATAGGGACTCGAACCCTATGATCGATCGGTATCTTATAGGGACTCTAATCCTGTTCATTCAACTCCTAGGGACTCTAACCCTTTTATCAATCAATATCATAGGGACTCTAATCCTTTCATCAATCAATCTCTTAAGGACTTTAACTCTTTCATCAATTAATCTCATAGAGACTTTAACCCTTTCAGCAATCAATCTCATCAATGACTCAAGATTTAGAACAATCATTAGGAAGCAATCAAATATACACATCGATATAGTTCAATTATACAGACTCATAAGACAATCAAATTCTATCAACTCATTACCATTCTCTCATCACAGTCATCAATCTCAACTCAAGGCTCTCTAGACTCAATTCTTAAGTTCATTATGCTTGGTTTTCAAATTAGTCATGTAGGGTTATGCAAATTCTCATGAAAATTTTCAATTTAAGAAAAACAGGTTTATGATGATCATCAACATAGAAAATCATGTGAATTCAAATAGAATTTTAAGAAAACCATCAAGGATTCATGCATGGAGACTCTTGAACCATCAACTCATCTATGACCATCTATGGGGCACATGAGAGAATAATCTCATGCTTTTAGTTTAGCCTTACATACCTGGGATGCAGCTATCAATCTGTCATGTCAAAGAGTTCTCCTCAAATTTCTCAACTCAAGCTCTTCTCCTCTTTCCTCAAGCCCTAACCTTGTTAGATTATGAAATAGGACTCAGAATGAGGGTTTTAGACCCTTTTTACATAAAACGACCTTATTAGATCGTGTATAGAGTTTAGAATGGACGAAGGATTGATTGAAATGCCCCTCGTAATAATTTAAGAATTTTCAACTTGGAAAAGACCCAGTCCGCGATGCGGACTGGTCGCGCATAGTGTGTTTTTAAAAAAGGTTTTTGAACGAGTTTTCTCAATCCCGTCGAAAATTTTCAGAAAAATATAAGTGCTGGTCCGTGATGGAGATGCAACTCGCTCCTTTTGCGCACCAACACTGTTTTGCGATTCGGATCGAAAAATTATCTTTTGATCGGGTCGCTCTAAAAATTGACTGAGACCGTTTTTCCACTCAATTTTTCGTGTTGATCACAAATCCGGCCTTGGATTTGCTATACGAGCATTGGAAGATGCGTTATGCACATATCCTCCCTCTAGGGGTATTTTGATAATTTTATCGGGCCTTACACTTATACATGTGATACCAGTCTTGAGATGGTTTGTAGACTTGATTGCCCTGTGCTTATACTAGCTTATTAGATTTTATTTTTTCGTCGTAGTATTATGTATTGAACTGAGCAGATTTGGGCTGATTTGCCTTGGTGGGTTAGGCAAGTGCCATCACATCCTGATTTTGAATCGTGACCAAAAAAATTACAAACATAAATACTAGGGGTGTATATGGATTGGGTTGGTTTGGATTTTGTAAATATCAAACCAAACCATTTGTGTCAGATTATTTAATATATAAATCAAACCAAACCAATAAAACTCGGGGTTTTCAACCTCGAGTTTTTTCGGGTTTCTTGAATTTTTGGGGTTTTCATATTTTTTTTACTTCTTGAATTTTGGACCTTTTTTCAAAATTCTCGTGTTCTTGAGTTCTTTTTGAATATTTTGATAAAGTATTTATAAAAATATATAATTAACTTATGATTCAAATATTTCTTTAGTCCTACCAAAATACAAAAAATCTAAGATGTTTTTTTTTAAGGAAAACACAAAATATGATATTAGTGAAGACACAAAAATATTCAACAAAATATAATAATGAGATCACATAAATAAATATTTCAAATAAATAAGTCACAATAAATATGATCCTAATTTTAAATTACTAAATCATGCAAAAAAGAAATCATAATGAAATTTCATAATTTAAAGTGCTAAATCATGTTAAAATAAGTGTGATAAATACTTATTAATTATATGAATAAACATTAAAGAGAAATTAAAATTAGGTTATGTATTTTAATTGTCTAAATCAATGTTTAAGTAAAGAATAATATTCATTATTATTATCACCCTTAGTGTTGGATTAATTTTTTTTGCTAGTATTAGTATTGATTTGATTTTTGATTTGCACTTTAGAGTTACTAATATGAAAAACTTACCTACAGATATCATATTTAAAAATTATTTACCATTTATAGCTATATAAATTTATCTTAATACATGTTTAATTCACTTTGAATATATAATTTAGATGTTTTTATCAAAATAAGTTTAATACATTCTAAAACACTTACGATACATCTATATTGCATGTAAATTCATTTTTATATATACTATAATACATCTATATTATATGCATAATTCGTTTATAACACATAATGCAGTTTGTTTATTCAAATAAATATTATACATTCATAATACATATATATTACATATATAATTTACTTTTAATGCATAGTACAATTGCTATAGATAATAAATATTTTCTAAATATGGTATTCCTAGATAATAAATAAAAAAACATATTTAAAAATAGTAAATATTTGATTTAAAAAACTCAAAAAGGTAATTATCCCTACTAATATCGATGGAGTATAAACTTTATTAGACCATCCAAAATTCTAAGTCAAATTTAAAATAATACGTTAAAAGGGAACATTACACACACACACACACACACATATAGAGTCTAGTTTTTTTCAATACCAAACCAAGTCAAACTTAACCATTTGTTGGATTTTTTTTCTCTTGGGTTGACTCGGTTTTTGATTTGATTTGATTTTCGATTTGGTTTTGCTCACCCTTAATAAATACAATCAAATGAAATAATACATAGATGAAGAAGGAACAAAATAAAAGAAGAGACTTTGAAATCAACAATTGAATACTTTTGTTTTTTGTGATTTATCTGATATTCGTCAATGTACTAATTACTTATAGTTTACAAGTTAAATTTTTCTTTCTCTTATATTAGAGAATTCTTATCAACATGTGTGCTTCATATCTATAAAATTAGCACTGAGGATACGTTAGTCTTTTCACCCTCTTAGTTATAGCAATCTCCCTTAGGTTATGCTTTAGGAGTATCAATTTTTGCTTTAAGTTGTCGGTCATTGTAAAATGTAAAAAACACCTCAGCTCCTTTAAACATCACTGATTAACTTCCTTCTTCAGGCCAACAAAGTTCCTTCTTCAGACCAACAAAGGCATAATTCCAGGTAAATTTTAATCTTGTATTTTTAATTTTTCTGTCATGTTTGTTTCTCTCAAAATTGAAGTTAGTTTGTTCAGTTTTATCCTGTTTTGCTTAGAATTGAACTGTGTTTGTTCAATTTCATCTGATTTTCACATGCAATAACTGGGCTAGTTCTTGAATTTCTAATTTAGGGAGTTAACCCATTCCCATTCAAGAAACAACGAATATTTTTTAAAAATTGTTTAGGGATTCATGGAACTTTTTTAGATATCAAGGATTTAGTAAATCAAGCCTAATTTTGAAAAGTGAAAGAGAAACAAAATGGCTACTATAGAAGAGATTTACCGTAAGATAGTTTGGAATATATATTATTTTTGCTTTTATAGTGTGCGATTTTCAAAGACTAGTTAGTAGCTTGGATGTAGCAAAAATATCGACGCTAAGCTGGCATTCGATCTTCATTATACCTCAAGAAGTAAAAAGAATTACAATCCCTATTCTGGCTACATTTTATTATGCATGAGAGAGTATATGTACCTTACAACAATACTATACAATGTTTTGTAACTCTCTGTTTCTTGTATGTAAGCTATGACCTTGATATGGCCCATTTAAGAATGGTTGTCAGATGATCATCTTGGGAACAATAAACATATAACTAGGAAACAAAAAACTACAAAATCTTTTTTCCTGCGGAAACAAACTTCAGCCAATTGGCTCTTCTCAAGCCACTTAATAATCCCTTGTAAACTATGTTCAATCTTTTCTTTATTCCTATACTCAATTCATTAGCAATTTTCTCATCCTTTGCTGTATTCCTTAAGTTATATGCATAATTCTCAAGTCTATTCTTTGCTTCGACTTTCTTTGTCACTTCTTCATCTTCAGATATATACCTCCCATCATCCCTTGTCTTTACTCAATCTTGCTTTGTCATTTGTAACTTTCACATTTTTTTTCACCCCTGCAGTCTTATCCTCTGCGATCACATTTCGTATTCCATTCACGTACATATAGAATGTAACGTTGATCTGAGGAACCCTCTTGGTCCTGGAGGAATACCAGAGAGTTCAAATTTTCTAAGAAGATTGTTGTCTCTTGGTCTTGCTCTTTTACCTTCATAGATTTGTATTAATACACCTGGTTGACTATCCAAATGAGTCAAAAAGATCTACTCTTTTTTGTTAGGATTGTTGCTACAAAGCTCCCTTCCCTAGATAATTTTAATCAATGAAAACATTTTTGTCAAAGATAAGACTACTATCAATCAAGTGTGCCTCAATCCCAAACTGGTTAAGATTGGTTATATATGAATCCTCTTTATCATTCCACTTTATTTAGACAAATTCATTTCAATATTGAATTATTGATTAACTTTTAATACAAAAATAGAACGCTAACTCACTAGCCCAAAACTTCTAGAAACATGGGAAAGAATCATTGGTCTGACTAATACAGGATAGTCTGATCCAAGACTTGCTTCAATTTTTTCTGCTCTCTCTATACAAACAACCCTTGCATCAATCGAAGCATACAAAAAAAAAAATACAAGCTATCCCTCTTCGTTGGAGTAGCCAACCTAGACAAATAAATGTGAAATCCATTACATGATCACCTAATAAAAATAAAACTTTTTTGTCATAGAAAAATGTATTACCTTCTTGGTATCATCACTCTTTCATAATGAATCACCTGTCCTCCAAATGCATAGGAAAATCTGTTAAAATTACTCAAAAATGACCCAAAAAGGGGGAGAAAAAGAAAAGGAAAAGAAAATATACTTCTTTGTATTCAGGGACAGGGATTTCATTAACTCATCTGTAATTTCCCAGAACCTGAAAACATAAAGAGACAAACAAGTTTTTTTTTAATTGGGGCGCCAGCTCTGAAAAGACAAATTGTCAATCTTTTCTTTCATCTTGAGAGAACTATGATCAGGAGAAGCTAACACAAGCTCCTCCGGTAAAATAAGAATAGACCTCATGCTCAACCCCCTCTTTTACCATTAGCAAGAACCTGTTTCTGTTGCATATCATGAGGAATTCGAACAACTGCTTCAAATATAGTGTCATGATGTACTACTTGTGGATATTCTAGGGTATAAATTGAATACGGAGCAATTTAGTTGAATCTACGTTCTCTCTCTACTTTCTCTCTACTGGCTCTCACGATCAAAGAAGACGACAAAGCCGACGAAGATGACGACGACAACGACGGCGATGGCGATGGCGACGACGACAATGACTGAACTGAGACGCAAATGTTAACAGTGAACAGTTTCCGACGACATCAAGATCGCAAGATTCAATCAAAGCAAAATTCCGGCGACATCTCGGATCTGCAACCATTTTTCAACCAGAAACAACTTTCAGAAAATCCGATGGCAACATCTGTTTCAAAATCGTTCCTCCCCTTTATACCATTTTCTGGCGACATTGTCGCTTAATTACTACGGTAGCTTTTGAATCCTTTGTTAATTTGATTTTTTACTTTGATTTTTTATATATTTGGTTACATTACTGGATTAGTTTCATTACTGCTATTACATTTTTTTATACATTTGGTAACATTACTGCTGTTACACATACTACTTTATATTAGTGAGTTACATTACTGTTGTTGTTGTATTAGTTTGATATTTTATTGGAGTTTGCTTATCTGACTAATTGTAAGTGGTTAGTGAGAGTAATTCATAGTTGGTGGCGTACGGATCTGATGGTGGAGTAGGGTCATGTCATTGGTTGGGGTCGGGGATAAGAGGTAGGGGTGGTAGGAAGGGCACAGGCTTATCTAAATTAAGGGTAGGATCGTGGAATATAGGTACACTTACAGGAAAATCCATAAAGCTAGTAAAGTGTCTTAAGAGGAGACAAAATAATATAGCGTGTGTTCAGGAGACTAGATGGGTAGGGACCAAAGCTCGAGATGTAGACGGGTTCTAGCTATGGTATTCGGGGGGTTCTAGGGACAGAAATGGTGTAGGTATACTAGTAGATGAGGACCTTAGGGAATATGTGGTGGAGGTTAGGAGGTTTAATGATAGGATGATGTCTATTAAACTGGTGGTGGGTAAGCACGTAGTGACTGTAGTTAGTGCCTATGCACCTCAAGAGGGTTTAGATGAGGAAGTCAAGAGGCTCTTTTGGGAAGAATTGGATGAGGTGGTGAGGGGCATACCAGTGACGGAAAAGCTTTTCATTGAGGGAGACTTTAATGAACATATTGGGGCTACCCGTAGTGGGCTTGAAGATGTCCATGGAGGCTTTGATTTTGGGGAAAGAAATGGAGGGGGGACGTCTCTCTTGGATTTTTCTAGAGCATTTGAGTTAGTTATTGCTAACTCATGTTTCCAGAAGAGGGAAAGTCACTTAATAACCTTTCAGAGTGCAATAGCTAAAATTCAAATGATTACCTACTTCTACGGGAAGGTGATAGAAGACTTTGTAAGGATTGCAAAGTTATTCCGAGTGAGAGTATTTCCACTCAACATAGGCTTCTAGTGATGGACTTAGAGATTAAGAGAGAAAAGAAGAGGAAGATTGTCTATGCCCAACCGAGGATTAGATGGGGGGGCCTGACTCCTGCCCTCTCTCATGAGACGGAAGAAAAACTGAGAATCTTAGAGGCTTGGAGTAGTGGTGGGGATGTGAATAATATGTGGGACAATACTGCTGGGTGTATTAGAAAGGTAGCTTCTGAGGTACTTGGGGTTTCGAGGGGAACCTTCGGGGGACGTCAAGGTGATTGGTGGTGGAATGAAGAAGTTCAAGACAAAGTAAAAGCTAAGAAGGGGGCCTATACTAAGTGGTTAGAGTGTAGGGAAAAGGATGAAAAACTAAGGCTTAAGGAGATTTATAAGACAGCTAAGTCAGAAGCAAATATGGCGGTGACGAGTGCTAAGACAGCAGCGTTTGAGCGCCTATATAAGGAGCTAAGTGATAAAGGCGCAGACAAGCAAATGTACATGCTTGCTAAAGAGAGAGAAAGGAAAGCTCGCGACTTGGATCAAGTGAAGTGCATCAAGAATGAGGAGGGTGAGGTGCTAGTGGATGTGACTGCTATTAAATAAAGGTGGCAAGCTTACTTTCATAAACTTTTGAACAAAAAAGGAGATAGTAATATTGAACTGGGCAAGTTGGCACATTCCGAAAGTCACCGAGATTTTAGTTATTGCAGGCAGTTCAGAGTTGAGGAGGTTAGAAGGGCTATTAGTAGGATGAAGAGGGGGAGGGCGCTTGGACCGGATGAGATTCCGATAGATTTTTGGAAGAGCATGGTCAAGGATGGCATAGAGTGGCTGACTAGACTGTTCAATACTATCATGAAGACGGCCAAGATGCCGGATGAATGGAGGAGGAGTACAATGGTTCCACTGTATAAGAACAAGGGTGATATTCAAAACTGTAATAATTACAGAGACATCAAGTTGTTGAGTCATACTATGAAGGCATGGGAGAGAGTGGTGGAGATGAGGGTGAGAAAAGTAGTTTCTATTTTAGAAAACCAGTTTGGATTCATGCCAGGACGGTCGACTACTGAAGCGATCCACCTTGTTCGGATATTAGTGGAGAAATACAGGGAAAGTAAGAAGGACCTTCATATGGTGTTCATTGATCTTGAGAAGGCCTATGATAAAGTCCCGAGGGATGTCCTATGGAGGTGTTTGGAGATGAAAGGCGTCCCAATGGCATATATTAGAGTGATAAAGGATATGTACGACGGGGCCAAAACTCGGGTAAGAACAGTGGGAGGAGACTCTGAATATTTTCCTGTTCAGATGGGACTTCACCAAGGATCTGCGCTGAGCCCTTTTTTATTTTCCTTGGTGATGGACGAGCTGACGCGATCTATCCAGGAGGAAGTCCCATGGTGTATACTGTTTGCAGATGACATAGTACTGATTGATGAGACCCGGACCAAAGTTAATGAAAGGTTGGAGGTTTGGAGACACGCTTTGGAGACCAAAGGATTCAAACTGAGCAGGATCAAAACAGAATACTTGGAGTGCAAATTCAGTGTAGCAAGGGATGAAGCAGACATTGATGTGAGACTTGCGGCTCACCTTATCCCCAAGAAGGGAAGCTTTAAGTATCTGGGTTCCATCATCCAGAGTAGTGGGGATATCGATGATAATGTCACACATCGTATTGGGGCGGCTTGGACAAAATAGAGGTTTGCCTCTGGAGTATTGTGTGATAAGAAGATATCACCTAAACTCAAAGGTAAGTTCTACAGAATGGTGGTTAGACCATCTTTGTTGTATGGGGTGGAGTGTTGGCCAATAAAGAATGTACATGTTCAGAAGATGCAGGTCGCAGAAATGAGGATGTTAAGATGGATGTGTGGTCACACTAGGAGTGATAAGATTAGGAACGAGGTCATTCGGCAGAAGCTAGAGGTGGCCCCTGTAGCTGACAAGATGAGAGAAATGATACTGCGATAGTTCGGACATGTGCAGAGAAGGAGTACCGATGCCCCTGTTAGGAGGTGTGAGAGGCTAGATTTGGGAGCTACAAAGAGGGGTAGAGGTAGACCAAAGAAGTATTGTGGGGGAGGTTGTTAGACATGATATGGTGAAACTCGATCTCACCAAGGACATGACCTTAGATAGGAAGGAGTGGAGGTCGAGAAGTAGAGTAGCAAACTAATAGGGTAGATAGGAAGGAATGGTTAATTGTCTACCTTTTATATGTTATTTATCTGCATTTATATGTTAACTATCTTGTATCTATGTATTATCATGTGTTCTTCTCTTTCTTTCCTGTTTATCATATCTTGTTTATTCTGCTAATAGGTTTTTGCGACGAGGGTTCCCAAGAAACAGCCTCTCTACCTATGTGGTGATGGTAAGGTCTGCGTACATCTTACCCTCCCTAGACCCCACTTGTGAGATTTTACTGGGTATGTTATTGTTATTGTTGTTGATGTACTACTTGTGGAACCTCAATTTTCACGGGGCTTATTAGCTAAATGGCAATTGGCACATACAATACGTGCAGTCGCTTCTCGTGGATTTTCATAAATTGCTGATTATTCACCTGTATTTAGAACTATTGAGTTAAAAAAATTGCTTACTATTCACCCGCATTTATAACTATTGAGTATAAAAAGTTGCATGTTGTTAACCTGCATTTAAAAATATTGAGTTAAAAAATTGCTGATTATTCACCTGCTTTTAGAACTATCGAGTTAAAAAATTGTTGATTATTCATGAAGGAATATCAAATGGAGGAAATAAGTAAATAAAATCATAAAATAACTAATTGTTGAAGCTGTATAATCTCTATTGTATTACTCCCATTCCATGTAGAACTATTAAGTTCAAATTTCTTAATTATTCACGGAGGAATTTCAAAGTGAGAATTATAAGTAACTAAAATTGTGAAACAACCAATGAACTAATGAAAGGACTTTGCTATTGTTGTATACTCTCTAGCTCTCTGTCATTCCATTTAGAATCAGTGAGTTCAAATTTGCTGATTATTTCAGAATAGATGTTCGGAATGAGAAAATAAATAACTAAAATCATGAATTATTAAATTTAATTAATGAATGCTTGAGTAGATTTTGAATCTCTCATGATTATTATCTTTTTCTAAGTTGTCTTTAATAGTCTAATTAAAGGTGGAAATAGTGTTAATTCCTAAACAAAGGAACTCTGACTGATTGTGATGAAGATTCTTTTTTTTTTTAAAAAAAAGTAAAACTAGAAAATTGAAATTTTAACGAAAACAATTTTTAAGTAATTAATTTATGAGTATAACATAGGAATGTTTTTTTATTTATTATCAAAGTTCTTATCTTCGATTCAAGGAGCAAACAACGTATTTGTTGACCAAATCATGCCATGCATCTTTGCTTGATTGTCATGAAGGATCCAGAATTTAAGTCTCTGGTGATAATCTGACATGTTTATAAACATTCGTATTTTTGTATATTTTAGACATTTGAGTAGCATAATGTGGAAAAGGATGTAACAAAATATATTAACAAGAACTTCGACAAGTATGACCTATTTGGCATTGCATTGTTCAAAAAATCTTTGGTATATATGCTTGGTTCTTTTGATCCTTCCAGCTTTTTCTTTTTCAAGTGCAAATATGCGCCATTGGTTATATTGACTAACATTTGTAAAAGAAATCAAATTTCTTTATCTCATTAGAAGTAGATATTTTAGAAGATAATATGGTAAAATAGCTAAAGCTTAATTGTTTTCTTATTGCGACCTATTGCAATGATATGCAAATGTACAATATATTTTGGACCTACGCAATCTAACCTTCTGCAGTACATGTACTTGTTCATATAAGTACTTTTTTTCCAACACTAATGAACACGGAAATCAGCCAAATTGCTGCCCTATGTAGATATTATCAAATTTGAATAACCAATATATATATATGCGCAAATATTTAGTCGATTCATATATGCTTATATATATATATCTCAAAACGTTGAGCTTGTGCATGTACGAGCCACTCTTACCTAGTCATTAAATATGAGAAAATGAAAAGATCAAAAGATTTAAAATTTTATTCATAAAAAATGAAGGGTCTTGAAATCATGACCTTTTCATCTTCATCTTTCTTTAATGTCTTTTTTATTTAATTCGTACAATGATCATCTTTCTTAGAACTTGTTTGAATTGTTTTATTTTAATGAAGGTTTATAAGTCAAAATAATCTTTAAACACTTTTAGATAGGGGTGGGTTCGGTTTTTGCGGTTCGATTTTTGCCTAAAACCAAAGACAGAACGGAAGGTAATTTGGCAGTTCGGTTCGATTCAGTTTTGTAAAAAAAAAAAGTAAACCAAGGGTTTTTCGGTTCGATTTTTTTGGTTCAATCTTCGGTTTTTTTGTTCGGTTTTTCAGTTTTTTTAAAAAAATTTATTAAAGTAAAATAATATGTTTGGTAGAGACATATCATTGTATAGATATGCTAAACAATTGGTAAAGAGTAAAGTTTGGATTAGTACAATTATCACAATATAAGAACTACAATTATCAAGAAAATTGCAAACATATGTTCTAGAAAAACAAATATCAAATACTCCTTGGAAGGTTCAAGTCAATTGTGTGTAGCCAAAAGAAATTATCAAATACTTTTTGAAGTATCAATTAGTTGCATGTGACAGTAGCCAAAAGACTTCTTTTTGGAAGCTTCAAATATATGTCTCTTTCGTGCAACAAGAAAGACTTTCCTTCTTAGCCATGTAACCTATAAAGTATAAACAACGTAGTATAGGAAAATCGGTTTTTTACGGTTCGGTTTGATTTTAGAAGACCAAAATCGAAATCGAAATCGCATCGGTTCGGTTCGGGTTCGAAATTTTACGGTGCATTTTTTTTGGTATTTTTTGATTGGTTTTAATTCGATTTTTGATTTTACGGACCCACCCCTACTTTTAGAATGTTTCAGTTAATTAAAATAGTGCTTATAAGCACTTGATTTTAAAGTAAAATGTTTAAAATAACCAAAAGTCACAAGTTACAATTTTCAACTTATAATATTTTGGTTTATTAGTCAAAAAATAAAAGCTAATCCAAATAGACTATTAATGTCTTTCTCATTTAATTGCATTTAAAAGTTGATTTCGACTTTTGATACCTTCCCAATTTTAGTAGTTAGATAATATATATATATATATATATATATATATATATATATATATATATATAACTAATTAAATATTTTATTTAGTGTAGGAGTAAAATAATAATCCAATGCATTTTGAAATTTCTCATTTTTAATAATATATACACCCCTAAATCTTGATTTAAAAATTCAAACCCTTCCCAACCTAACCCCTTCTTAACTTTGAGAAATAAAAGTTAATAATGTAACAATAGAATAGTCACTTAAGAAATTATTAGAAAAAAGGATAAAGAATAATGATTTTTCAAAGTTAAAGTAGTATTTAATTTTTAAAGTAAAGTTCAAGAGTAAATAATATTTTCATGTTTTATATGAAAGATATGATGGAATTAAAAAAGATTATTTATTATATTTTTGAATGTAACCCAAAAAAACCTTGAAAGACCTCTCTCGCCAAACATTACTGCATCAGTGTATAATAGGAAATATACTACATAAAGTGTAAATAATATCTGCAATATTACTTTTCTGTCCAAATGAATTATATGTCTATTGAAGTGCTTGCACGGCCTCTACTTGAATAATGAGATTAACGCCAAAAGAGTAATACTCCATTCCTATGTGGCACAATTTGATACGATATAAAATTTAATTTTTATGGTTTAAAACAAGTATATAATGTTTATTTGATTATAAATCATTTAGTTAATATAGTCTCTGTTTCAATTTGTATGTGTAGTTTTGACTTGAAAAAAATGATTTTTGAATTTAATAGTCTTAACTGAAGATATGTCGATAGTGCCAAAATGTTCTTTAATCTTGTAAATATAAACATATCATGCAGAAAGTTAAAATTACAAAATTGCGAAAAAGCCAAAATGTACATTCTTCCTAAAACAAACTATAAATGAAAGTAAGATGATAAACAAATTGAAACATAAAGAATAGTAACTAAAATCAATCAATTTTAGATATAGAAAAAAAAATTGTGTGCAGCACATAAATTGATAATGAGGTAAGTACATGTTAAGTGATATTTTGTTGGTCAATATTTTTGAGTAATAGAGACACCTAATGACGTTAGCAGCAGTAATTACGATAACCAAATCCTCCCGTATTAGAAGTAAAAATATTCATGTTTGGAATAAAATAATTAGAAATCTGAAATTGCATGTGCTCCATCTCACCAGATTACCTTGGCCAATATAGCCATAACTTTTGGCCATACTGTTTTGTAAGCAAAAAACAATGAAGAAGCCAAGAAACCAGAGTCACACCATTTTTCAAGTAGTCAAAATCTAGATTTCTGAGATGCCAAACCTTGGCCAAGACAAGGGAAGGAATGATCACAATTACCAAGATGCATGTGTATATTTTGGTTATTTTTCAAAAGAAAAAAAGTTACTTTTCCCTAATTAGCTGTCATTCTTATAGCAAAAAAGTCAACAATGGCCTTGATTATGGCTCACTGATAAGGTAGAAAATGGGTATTGTAGTATTTTTATGAGTAATAATTTAGGGAACAACATTATGTCATTAGGTAGAAAGCAAGTGGGATAAAAATAATATTTTTTACATTCTGTTTGATGTATGATTGTGTGAGGAACTAATTTTAATGTAGGAAAGAAACAAAATGATCCTTAAATCCAGAAAGGAAATGAATAAAATTTATGGGGGAGAGTGAGTATATTAGTGTGTGGCTAAGGGAATGGGGATGTCTGCTCCGTACTGCTAAGATCTTTGTCGGAGGCTCCCTGTCTTTTCTAGGGCACACCCTTTTTATTCCTCTAATTATTCTCTCCCTTCAATCTCATTCCAACAAATAAAACTCTTCCTCCTTGTCTTCTTTTGCCTCTCATATTCTCTTCCCCGTCTTTTCTTTTCTAACCTTCAAAATTTGGATTCATATGAAATGCACTTTTTTTTCTTTTAAAAAAAAAATCCGAAAAGATTTTGATGGGGCTGTATCTTTAACATTAATTATTATTTTTTTTTTGAAAAACAAAAAGTGGATGTGAAAACAAACATGAACTTCATTTTGTAAAATAATTTCAAAATGTGCCACACCATGAAAATCATTATTAAATTACTTGAAAGCATCTAAAATACTATGTAACTATCTACATTTGTACAAAATTACTCTTCAACTATCTATTAGACTCCAAATACAATCAACATCAACCTTTTTTGGTCCTAGTTCAAATATTAATTCCAAGTACCAACTTCATTAATGACGTGTCACTATCCTATTGAAAAGTTATAAAATTAAACTAAACTAATTTTTTTGAAAAACTTTACTCGAATTCGCTCTTAAAAAATTACCCATCCGTAAAAATCCCCATCCCTTTGAACCTAAATAAACCCTCCTTCCTTGCATCTCATTCATTCCTCTTGCCCATTTGGGGGTTCGCTTAGTAAATTCCAAAAATGGTGGTGTAGTTGTGTAAATGGTTCTGAATCATTCCTTGTGGGAGACATAAAGGCTAAACAAAAGGGTGATCCGATTTTGATAGAAATAAAAAAGCAGTCCTTGAAAGCAACAAATTTTTACTGGACTTTGTGTTGAAATGCCCAAATTGCCAACAATTCAAGGTTGAACATTAGAGGCACAATGGCTTGGACAAAGACATTCTGATATCGACTTAGAAGTGGGAAGGGTTAAATATGAATTTTGTTATATGTTTGCCTCTAACTCACCGCCAACATAATTCCATTTGGTAGAGAGTGGACCGAAAGTCAAAAGCAGCACAATTTCTTCCGATCAAGACTTCTTATTCAGCTAAGGACTATACCCGACTCTATATTCAATAAATGGTCGATGCAAGCTGCATGATGTCCCATTGCCCATTATATTTAGTAAAGGTAGTAATAATCCAGAAGTTGAAAAATTGGAATAAATAGGAAAATGTAGAAAAAGTTAAACTTGTTTAGATTCTATGAGGGTTAACTATGGCCAGTAGATAGAACCACAAGTCTAGAAGGGCAGTCATAGATGACTCCAGGACTTGGGAAAATTTTGGGTGAAATTTGTCATTGTATAAGCAGGACTTATGCACTATGAAAGGGACTATGGTCCGTGGATAATGATTGTAGAATAAGTCAAAAATTTAGAAAAAGTAACAAGTATTAATATCTAAACGACGAACCAGCTAGATGAATTGTAAAAGATTCTATGGCCCATAATTCTTGGTCATAGAACCCTATAAGTTGAAAGTTGAAAAGACAGTATAAGGAGGAAAATGCAGATTTTGGCATCGGTGCAGGGACTACTAGCCCATTCTATGACTCGTAGACAAATCCATAGGCCATAGATGGGGGTCTCGTGGATGGCCCTATGACTTAGAAAAAATTTTGAGAAAATTTAGGTGAATTACAAGTGGTTGTATAGGTCATGGTTGCCTATACGATTCGTAGAACGAGCCCATAGCTAAGATTCAAAAAGTGAAAAAAGGGACTTAGTAAGACAACCTCTTTATGGGTCATAGTCCTATTAACGAGTCATATAATAGGTTCGTCATGAGGTCTTGAAAGGGGTGAAAATTGACCAAGTGTTAGGACTATGTATGAGATGTATCTACGAGACGTTGTTTGAGTTACAATTCATATTCTTTGGCTCGTAGATTGGTGCAGTGATGGGTGAAAATTGGCTATCTATGGGGGCTATGTACGAGGTGTTCTACGATCCGTATATGGAATTATGGGCTATAGTTTGTTGTCGTCGTTTTCAATCCAAAATTTCTTCTTTCAGAGTTATTCTACGGAGAAATGGAACTGGCTCATATAACCATTTTCAGTTCGTAAAAGGGTATCATAGTTTGGGATAGTGAACCATCGCAACTAACCTGGAGTATGAAACCCCCTTTGTATGAGTCATACAACGGTCTAGGACCCATATAAGGGTCTTAAAGACCTTGTCTGACATAATTTAATAAGTAATATTTTTTTCATTTTCTACCTTCCTGATTCCTAATTCCTAAATTGTATTTTTTAACCGTAGAACTATCCTTAACCGTCCCAACCTTTATCAGTTCATCCCATTCTCACCCAAATACCTCAAACTCTCAAATTCCTCCAGTCTCTCCTCGTACAAGTCTCCATTGAAGAAATAAAGCTAGGGTTTTCAATTTCTCTATTGATTTTCATGCCTTTCTCAAGCATATTAACCCAGGTATGTAGAATTGGGTCCCTTTCACCCATGGAGCTAAAAAAATTCTCAACTTTTTAATCTAATTTCATGCATGTTATTTATGGGTTTCAGGATTTCAATTCAAATTATATGAATTATGATTATTTACTTAATTATGTATGTATTTCTATTAATGACATGGTTTTTATGGTTTTACAAGTCAATAGTATCACATGCTATCTAGGGTTGATAAGATTGATTATGGGTTCTTTCAATTTTTAATTTGATTATGCATGTTTCTAATCTAATTTCATGATTTTAAGTCAGCTAATACTTAACACATGCTATTATCCTAATTGTCTTACAGGTCACAATTATGGAATTACAAGTCTACAAGCAAGTTTATGAAAAGGTGACGTAACACTCTAATGACACTCTTAGTTGAGGCAGGATTTGAAATTATGGAAGGACTACTCCCACATTACATGAATCACATGAAAATGAACTATTCTATTAACAAGTTCATATAATTTGGATCGATAGTTATGAATTGCCTTTCCTACATGACAAGATTATGAAAAACTATGAATTCTGATTTATGTCAAGCTTAAGAGCTCATGATATGTATGAATTTTATGATATGTATTCCATGGAATTTTGACTTAGAACCAAATGAAATTTATGACATGCATTCCATGGGATTTTGACTTAGCACTAAGTGGACTTTGAGGTGTGGAATCAACCTAAGGGGTCCTTAGTAGCAATACACATAACTATGGGCCACCATAGGATTGTTTGCCAATATGTCCTAACTAGTGGATCTACATATATCATATGATTCATGAGACACACATAGAGGGGTAGAGTTTCATCTTGGCAAGTAGATTCCCTTTTCTCTAATATATGGGTAAACATTGGAATTCTATGATACAACTCGCATGGTCTTATTGTTAGTTTAGGTTATATCTCACATATGTAAGGTTCTTTAAGATGAAATCCTTGACTATTCATAACCCTCACTTATACATGTTTCCCTTTATGATTTACTCGTGCATTAACCATCCTCATATGTATTCATTGTAAGGACCCAGACCTTGGGACCCTGTGAAAATTATTGTTTTAGCCTTTTATAAGTTATTTTGGGCTTATTTTGAACTATTTGTATTGTGAAACTGAAATTATGAGTTTCAAAAGTTGAAAATATGAGTTTTTTCATTTTTGGAAGCTTAAGTCTTGAAAAAAGTGAGTTTTATGTCATTTTGAGTTTTAGATATCGGATCAGAAATCTGTCGATTTTATTAGCTTTGGAACATCGAAAATGATCTATGAGAAGTTACACAACTGAATTTAGAGTCAGATGAGACTTTTAGACTCAAAGTTGCATTTTTGGTTGTTTTTGAAATAAAAGTTAGACTTTGGTCAACATTTAAAGTTCGAAAGCCCGGATTGGAATTCCAACAATTCTAGATGGTAAAACTAATGCTAAAAATGGCCTCGTCATAATTTTTGGAGTTGTTAAGGGCATTTTTTGCATTTTGAGTTTTGAACTAATTTATTTGACTTGCATTGGTAAATGTAATTCTAATTATTCTATTGAGTCCAGATTACCATTTTCGATGTGGATACATATTTAGTTTGTGAAATTTGGGTTTTAAATGGACCCTGGGGGTCCATTTCAAGATTTGATCAGTGCAGGTGTGAAGGATTAGGTGCAAACTAATTTTACCCTCCGCGTTCGCGGATAAGCCTCCGTATATGCGAAGGATAAGTTCTGTCCTTCCCCGTGTTCGCGGACAAGCGTCTGCGTTCATAAAGGTCTGTTGTGGTAATGCTCCATGTTCGCAAATACTTATCACGTTCGGAGAGTACATTTATCTGAGTTAGTTTTAAAAACATAAAATCACCATGTTTACTCCATTTTCAATATTTCAAGCTTTAAGAGGCGATATTTGAAGAGGATTTTTAGTGAAATCTTTTGGATAAGTGTTTCTAACATTATTTTGATTAATTTTCATGGATTTTATCTTGATTTTGTCTTGAATTTCAAGATTTTGAATGTCCAAAATTGGGGATTTTTGGTCTATAATTTTGAAACTTTAAATGGCGATTTCTTATTCGGTTTGAGCTCGATTTTTGCGAGATATTCACCCATAAATACCATTTTTTGTGTAGAACCTAATTTTAAAGTCAATTTTCAAATTTGAAATCTTAAAATTTTAGCGCTAATTTTGACCATTTTCCTACTAAGCCTACTACGTGCCAATATGGGTATTAAAACACACCTCTTGGTGTGTAGTATCTATTTAAATAGTGATTGATCGATTTGCGGACCATTTGGAGGCTTGAGTTGATTAAATGCTTCTCTGAGTATGATTTTAGCATCGGTAGGTTCGGCTAACCTTTTTGGGACTGCATTTGAGTTATTGAATAAGATTTAGATTGAATTATGAGCCAATGGCACGATTTGATAGAGTTTGATAGTAATGTGATACCGGTTATACTATAAATTGAGTAAATGGCGATCCTATTGATAAACTGAGATGAAATCATGAGAATTGAGATAATATTGGATATCATGATGATAACATGGGACTTGTGATAACCTTAGGATGGATATGATGATGATAACATGAGACTTGTGATAGCTTTTGGATAAAGTTATGATTGATTGGAGATAATTGTGATAAACCTGAGATTTGTGAGTCTACTCGGTATTTGAAATTTTGATTACCGATGAGAAAATGATGATATAAGACATAATGGTGGTCATGTGGTACTAGTTGATGAACATGATATAGCCCATTTAATGTGATGGATATTGTACATATCAGTTATTATTCTTATTGCTATTATATTTATTCTTGATATATTGCACTGGTATGCACATATCTTATTACATCTATACCATTGGAGACATCATGATATATTGAGGCATTTCATTATATGGCTTGCCACTCCTTGAGACACTTCAGTATGAGGCCCGTGACACCTCGATATACTTCTTATTATGACGTGCAATGCCTTGATATATTTAAGTACATGGCATGCGACACACCTAGGTTTTGTCTTATAGCTTCAGCTAGATAGAGGTGTACATCAGCCCTACGATGGTCGTGACTTCACTTCATACATGGCCTGTGATGCCATTACATTCCTGCATAGCATTGCATTGTATTGCATTATTAATTGTATTTATGGTCTTTAATTTCCTATTCATGCTTATATTTTGTACTAATTTTGATGCAGGTGATAGGATTCTTCATTATTGCATACTTGTTCGATTTCTCTTACACTATCGGTTTAACTTACTAGGTACATTTCAGTGTACTCACTCCTGCTTTTTTTCTCCCTGCAGATCGAGCACAGGGACCCGCATAGTGTAGTTGATTCACTTTAATTGAGGTTTCTATACCTATCTAGATCTTATTAGTGAGGCTCAAACTTGAAGTCGTCGTGAATCTTTGAGACTTCTTTTATTGTTTTTCTTGCAAACTTTGTATTAGATATTATCATCTTTGTACTTCGTTTGAGAAAGTTGTATTTACTATATTGCGCTACTTAAGATGCTCTTGTACTCGTGACTCGAAGATTTGGGGATCTCTTATGATTTGTTGTGAATGTCTCCACTTTGCTTTATTTTCTTTAGTTTTTATCTAATTTTGGGTCGTGAAAAGTTTGGTATCAGAAATCTAGGTTTGTTGGGCTTGTGAGTCAAGGGCAGGGTGTCTAGTTGAGTCTCGTAGATCGGTTGTAGACGTCCATACCTATCTTCAAGAGGCTACGGGGCACTTGATAGGAAAAGCTATCATGTCTTTCTTCTATTCATGCGTGTCTTCATATCACCTTTTTTGAAAGTGTCTCATCTACTCTTTCTACGCAGATGCCAGTTACTAGATCCCGACGATCATGGGAAGAGCTGGATCAGCTAATATGACTCCCACTTGAGGTTGAGAAAGGGCTCGTTATAGGGTCATGGGCCAAGGACTTACTAAAGGGGTAGCTCCGCCCAGTGGACAAACTAGATTAGCTTCTCTAAAGCTTGCTTATGGGTCAGTGAGGCGTACAGATCCTATTCCATGACCCTCATCCCAAGATGCTACACTCTTGATTTAGGAGTTACTCTTGAGGATATTGGCTATATTGGAGGGACCACCTCCCGCCCAAGGTACTATTGAGGTAACAATTTCTACAACACTGGTGGGTCCTTCTATAGCTCCATCTGAGCCAGGCATGATTCATGTGGGTCTTTCTTCATCTCCACTAGATCCTCCTATGACTACTACATCTCAACTGAGTTTTAGTTCTCAGCTTTAGAGTTTGACTATCGCTCCATCTATTGCACCACCCTTATTTATGTTGCTCCCATCTTCAGCCAACCAAACTATGTCCACAGCTGAGCAGAAGACCTTGAAAGGTTTTTACGGTTGGCTTATCCGCGGGTCGATGGCACCCCTGGTGATAGAGCCTATGATTTCCTATCAGAGTGTTAGGACTGGTTATATAACCTGGCTATTCTTGAGTTGCATAGGGTTACCTATACTTTTTACTAGTTCACCAGCCTCACCAAAGAGTAGTGGAGGTCAGGTTTAGCTTGTCGACCTGTTAGATCTCTATCCATGACATAGGAGCAGTTTACAGGGTATTTTTGGAGAGATTTGTGCTATATAGCCTTCGGGATAACTGCAGGGATGAGTTTGATAGGTTTCAATAGTGTTCTATGTCTGTTTCTAAATACCAGGCTAGATTTTATACATTGTCTAAGTATGCCTTGTCAAGCATCCCTACTGAGTTTGAGAGGGTTCGACACTTTGCAAAGGGATTGACAGGGTATCTTCAAGAGGCTATAACCTCCTTGGTTCTTGCTGGAGGCACATTTCAAAGTATAGTGGATCACGCTCGTATGATACAGCGCCTCAAGCATGAGAGACATGATGGCGAGAAGAGGTTTCGCCATCACGACTGATTTAGTGGACATCCACCGTATGACAAGGAGTTTCAGAGGAAGGGCCATCTCAACTTATGACAATATTGATAGGTCCTGATCTACTCAGGTGGGTTATGATAGTTCATTTGGTGCCCCCGGGTGTGGTGGCTTCTCTGGATATCTATTTCAGAGGCAGAAGACTAGGGTTTCTTATCATTGTGATGAGATTGGGCACTTGGCCCATCATTCTCCTCACCGTACACCTCCTGTTCATACTTCAAGTTCTTAGCTAGCTCATCCAGCTCCAGCACCGGCACCTAGGGATGCACCCCAGGCTATGAGGGGTAGTACCAGAGGGGGGTTCATGGTATAGTAAGAGGTAGTATTCGTGGTGGCCCATAGGCTAATGGTGCGCATAGAGTTTGTTATGCTATTCTAGATAAAGTCGAGGTAGATGCCTCTAATGCAGTTATCATAGGTATGGTTCAAGTGTGCCACCGTCCAGCTTCAATTTTATTTAATCCAGACTCTACTTATTTCTATGTGTCAACCTATTTTGCTTCTGATATTGATATTATGTGTGAGCCGCTTGCCGAACCTGTTTGTGTTTCCACCTTGGTGGGTGAGTCATTAGTGATGAATTGGATATATCAGGGTTGTGTTGTGACTTTTATGGGGAGAGATATTGTTGTTGACTTGATATTATTATATATGGTAGACTTCAATGTGATATTGGGTGTGAATTTGGTTATCAACTTATCATGCTGTTCTTGACTACCATGTGAAGATCGTGACTTTATCTTTGCCTGACTTGCCCTAGTTGCTGTGGACTGGAGCACCTAGATCCTATCCTAAGGGTGTTATTTCTTAATGCGTACTTATCGGGTGATAGAGAAAGGATGCTTGGTGTATTTGGCCTATGTTTGGACTGTTTCTCAGGAGTCCCCATCATTGGAGACTACCATGGTTGCTAAAGAGTTTATGGATGTATTTCCAACTGACTTACCTGGTGTTCCTCCGGATTGTTATATATACTTTGCTATTGATGTGGAGCCGGGCGCTAATCCCATATCTATTACTCCTTATCGGATGGCCCCAACTAAATTGAAGGAGTTAAAGGAATGATTGGAAGATTTGTCAAAAAAGGGATTTTATTCAACTGAGTGTTTCTCCCAGGGGTGCTCCTATATTATTTGTGAAGAAGAAGGGTATCACTATACGTATATGTATTGACCATCGTCAGCTTAACCAAGTGACTATCAAATCATATATCCTTAACCTCATATTGATGATCTTTTTGACCAGTTGTATGGTGCCTCAATATTCATCAAGATTGATTTAAGGTCCAACTATTATCAATTGAGAGTTCGGGAGTTTGATATCCCTAAAATAACTTTTAGGATCCGTTACAGGCATTATGAGTTCCTGGTTATGTCTTTCGGGTTGACTAATGCCGCAACCAATTTTATGGAGTTGATGAATCGAGTATTCAAGCCCAATTTAAAAATCACTGTGATTGTGTTTATAGATGATATTTTAGTTTATTCCAAGAGTGAGGCCAATCATGTTCAACACTTGAGGACCGTACTTTAAAGATTAAGGAAGGAGAGGTTGTATGCGAAGTTCTCAAAGTGTGAGATTTGGCTCGAGTCTATGGCTTTACTCGGTCATGTGGTGACTAAGGATGGTATTATGGTAGATCCGGTCAAGGTAGAAGCTATTCGTGAGTGGGCTAGGCCTACTTCTATGACTGAGATCCAGAGTTTCATTGGGTTGGCGGGTATATTTGATAGTTTCTTCAGAGATTCTCCTCTATAAAAACTCTATTGACTAGACTGATTCAGACGGATGTGGAATTTCAGTGTTCTGAGAAGTGTGAGGCGAGCTTCCAAAAGATCAAGGATTTGTTGACTTCAACACTGATTCTTGCCTTACTAGAAGAGGGAGTGCTATTTGTGGTATATTGTGATGCTTCTGGTGTTGGTTTGGAATGGGTGTTGATGCAAAGGGGGGAAGGTGATAGCTTACGCTTCTAGATAGTTGAAAGTTCATGAAAGAAACTACCTTACCCATGATTTGGAGTTGGCTGCAGTTGTGTTTGTTTGTGGTGACATTATCTTTATGGGGTGCATTATGAGATCTTCAATAATCACCAGAGTTACAAATACATCTTTTCTCAGCCTAATTTGAACATGAGACAGTGTAGGTGGTTGGAGTTGCTTAAGGACTATGATATCTCTATTCTTTATCACCTCGGGAAGGCTAATGTAGTGTCAACTGCTTTAAGCCGAAAGGCTAATACTATGGGGAGCTTGGCATTCTTAAGGGCTGAGGAGAGGCCCTTAGATTTGGAGGTCCAGTCGCTTGCTAAACAAATGGTTGGTTTAGACATTTCTCCTCCTCAAAGCATATTGTCATTTGTTGAAGCTAGATCTTCTTTGCTTGATCAGATATGAGCTCATCAGTTTGAGGAACCCAGGTTGTGCAGGATTCATGACAAAGTGTTGAGAGGATGAAGCCATGTCGGCTATTTTTGATTCTAGTGGTGTTTTAAGGACAAATGGTGGAGTTTGTGTGCCTAAGGTTGGGGATTGGCGTGATTGATATTAGAAGAGGCCCATTGTACTAGTTATTCAATCCATCGAGGTGTGGAAAAGATATACCATGATCTAAAACAACACTATTGGTGGTTGGGTATGAGGAGGGATGTACTGGAGTTCATTGTTAAGTGTTTGAATTGTTGATTGGTCAAGTATGAGCACCAACGGCCTGGTGGATCGATGAAAGGATGCCCATTCTTAAGTGGAAATGGGAGAGAGTGACTATGGATTTTGATACAGGTTTTTCCATTGCTTTGGGCAAGTTCGACTCAGTTTGAGTGGTTGTTGATTGTCTAACAAGATCGGGTCACTTTATACAGGTGAAGACTAGTTGCAGTGTGAAGTAGTTGGCTAGATTATATATCCTGGACATTATTAGATTACATGGGGTACCAGTCTCTATAGTATCAGACAGAGGATTGGTGTTCACTCCTCCTTTTTAGCAGGTTCTACAGCGTGGTTTGGGTACCCAATTGGATTCGAGTTCAACTTTTCACCCCTAGACAAATAGTCAATCCAAGCACACCATTTAAGTGTTGAGGACATGCACTTACGGTTGGCAGAGTTTGCATATAACAACTATTACACTCCAACATTTGGACTACACTGTTTGAGTCCTTTTATTACTGTGGGTGTAGATCACCAATTGGATGGTTTAATTTAGGTTCAACCTAGGTGTTGGGTGTTAATTTTCTTCAGAATGCCATGGACTTGATCTGAATGATTTAGAGTAGACTTTTGACAACTCAGAGTTGCCATAAAAGTTATGCCGATAAAAGGGTTTGCCTCTTGAGTTCTCTATTAGTGACAATGTATGGTTGAAAGTTTCATCCATGAAGGGTGTGATGAGATTCGGAAAGAGGGGAAAGTTCAGTCCCAAATTCATTGCCCCCTTTGAGATTTTGAGGAGAGTTTCTGAGGTGGTCTTTGAGTTGGCCTTACAACCTAGATTATCAATTGTTCATCTTGTTTTTCATGTTTCTATGCTTCGTTGGGACATTCCTAAAGAGTCCCATCTGATCTCTTCTAATTTTATTGAGTTGCGTTCAGACTTTTCTCATGTGGAGGCGCCTATAGCTATATTGGAAAGGCAGGTCTGCAGATTGGGATCCAAAGATATTGTAAGGGCTTGGACTTTGTACGACCTTAATGGAATGTGGAAATTTGATTCCAGAAAGTTTTGGACTAATGTGATGCTTTAGGGAAGCCTTCATGATCCGTGTGAGGGTATACAAACCGTGTGGAGGCTCCTTGAAGTGTCCCGTGGCCTTGTGTTGGAAGTGTTGACCTTAATGTGGAAGTTTCAGACGAAGGCATACCACACATGGACCCCACACGGTTTGTGTGAGGCTTCACAGTCCGTGTGGTGGACCGTATGGCAGCCTTATCCTTGAAAATCCACAATTTTGTGCTAAGGCATTTCACACGAAGCCTCTTACAGACTGTATAGTTCTTCTCGGTCCGTGAGGCCATCCGTATGAGTGCCGGAGTGAAAATTTTCTAAGTATTGGATCACCATCCCAGAGCTTTGTCATTGAAGAATTTTTCTATGTGATGCTTCACGGAGAAAGAATACGCTCCGTATACCTTAGTATGGACTATGAAGCCATCTGTATGGATACCTACATTGAATTTTTCTAAGTATGGAATTACTGTCTCGGACCTTCATCAGGAGAGGTTTTCTAAGTGTTGGATAGTATACGGTCCGTATACCCTTGCATGGACCATATACCCTTCCCTGAGACCCCTAGCAACATTTTTCTACTCGTTTCATTAATGACATATAATTATGATTTCTTTTAAGAGTCTTTTGTGACTTTGTATGCTATCTAAAGACATTCAACAAACCTATATTCTATTTCTCTCATTCAAATTCACTCCTACACTTACAATTATATTGAATTCTCTCTTGCAAACTCTCTCAAAGAACTCTTGTGAAAACCAAGCTTGGGAATCAAGGGAAGATTCTTTTCTTCATCAAATTTCTGCTTGAATCTTCTCCATTAGCTAGGGTATGTGGGATTGATTCTTGGTCCCTTTCAACCAAGAAGACCCAAACCCTTTTTCACTTGAATTTCATAAAAGTTTGCTTACGTTAAATATGGGTTTTGAAGATTATGATTTAGTAAATTCAATTAAAGTATAGAGTATGCTTTATTGTTGATTATTGGTTGATTTAAGCCTAATAAGTTGAATTACATGACTATTATGAACATTTGTATATGCATTGTCCCTTTAAAGTTTGATTAAAGCATGGGTAATCAATATTACGATTTGAATATGGATTATATTTATGAATTTACTTCAAATTCATATTAAATTATTGATTTAAGATTGAATCTATATTGTCCATTACTATTCACATATCATTCATGGCATATGCATTTATGTACATTGGATTTTATGAAAATTATGAAGTGGGTTAAGCCCTAATATGTTTTGCGAAAATGATTTGGTGGGTTTAGCTCACTCATATGGCCATGATTAGAATGTGATCACATAAATATCTATGATATTGACTCATGGATAGAGTCATCAATATGGGTTAGGCCTGTTGGGCTGGCCTGACTTGACCCGTGATTTAGCAAGGATGGGCTAAGATTTTTAGAGTCCATTTAAAAATAAGCTTTTTATCTCGGCGTGAATAAGCCAACTGATTTGTGGGGCTTCTGAAATATGGGCTAGGTCGGCCCATGGGCCGAATTAAAAAATAATTAAAAATAAAAATGAAAATAAAATAGAATATTAAAAATAATAAGATTCCTAACTCAAAGTTCATTTAAACATTTTAAATATTAAAATTTAGATAAAAATTATGTTTTTATAATTTGTAATAGTTTCAGTAATACCGTGTCTGTTGCTATTTATTTCAATATTTTTAAATTATAATTTAATTTAAAAATTCATAAAAAATATATTTCTTAAAATGTGAGCCGACCCAGAAAACCTGTAACCCACGTACTAATGGGTTGGGCTAGCTATTCATGAAAAAATAGGACCAGCATGACCTGGCCCGCCAAATACCAAAGCCTTTATGGGCTAGCCCTGCTAGGGTGGGTCAGCTCATATTGACAGCTTTACTCATGGAGCATATTGGGTGTTTACACCTCATTTAGAAATTGTGACTGGACTATTCTTATGCATGAAAAGTGATATGGATTATGATTTGGCATTTCAGCCCAAGTATGAATTATTATGAATGATGTTTGGCTTTAAAGCACAAATATGCATTGAAATGATTTGAAATGACTTGCATCTCTTTTGAAAGCAAGTATATGTATATGTATTCTTGTGGGATGATGAATTAGCATTGATGGATTGGGGGGTATTAGGGCTATCACCAAGGGCCCTATCCCTTTCTTTGAACTATGTGCCAGCATAGGTATGTATGGTAACCCTCACAGAAATGGGAGGCCCGTAAGGTGCGGTTACAACATTGATACGATATGATAAATTGTGAAAATCCTATCCTAAATGGGAGGCCCGTAAGGAAGGTCACTTCTTCGAAATGAAAGGCTTGTATGGAGAAGTTTGGTTTACCTTTGGCAAGTAGACCATGTCTTTTTTGGTGTGGGGATAACATCGGGATTCCAAGTAATAGCTTGCTTGATCTTATATATCGTTTGAGGTCTCATCCCCTTTTATATAATCATTTTGCACTTCGTGCATCATGGATTTCATGGCACATTATTATACTACACTTCTTTGGATATTTACTTCTTTCTATATTATGTGCCCGTGCCATCTAACATTGAATGCAGATTTGATAAGTCACATGCATTGCATGCCTACATACTTAGTACATTCAGACATACTAACACATACTTTTTGCCTACATGATCTAACCATGTAGGGACCGGAGATTACCTTCATCCACCGTATGATGGCTAGATTGGATCTTGAGATATTGTTGTGGTGAGTCCAATCTTCCAAGGACAAGCCACCCTTCCTCTACCTATGAAGTTTTGGTTTATATTATTTACTTTGAGGGTGAGCCCTGGACATATCTTGGTCCCCGTCCTATCTTATGATCAGAGGCATTGTTGGACTATTTGTAGACCCTTTTACCTTTATTTGATAAGTGTTCTACTTGGAGATCATGATTATAGATATGGCTATCTGTTGGATGTCATTATATGGATTGATTATGAGTATTATGATGTGTTTTTATGTTATGATGTGAAAGATCCTAAGTCCCGAATTGCCCCTATAGAGTGAGTCATACTTACCCGCCCCTTAGTCCTTATGTGCTACGTGTTATGTGAATCCAGGATAATCCCTTTCCTTATGACATCCCCATAGCGTGAGTCCTACTTTCCCGTTCCTTAGAACAGTGTGTTTATTATTCGTGTGCGTTGTCAAACCGATGATGTGAATACAAATATTTTGAGGCTTGTTTGGGGACTCTCGAGTTTCCATTCGCCATGTCACTCCTAGACCCTAGGTCCGAGTCATGAAAAGCTTGGTATCAAAGCACTAGGTTTTTAAATAATCATAGGAGTCCAACATGCCACATCGAGTAGAGTCCTATTCATGGGTGTGAAGTGCACCATGCCTATGAGTGGGAGGCTATGATGACATTTAGGAATTGTCTCACTTCTTCATGTCTTATGTCATGCTTTGGAACGTATATTATAGTTTTCTTATCCTGATGATGTCCTTGCTACATTAGAGAAGATGCTTCCACGAAGAGCTCCCTAAGCTCCACAAGGGCCTAAGGAAGAGCCTATCTCATATGTTGAATTCTATATGGCCTTTGCTATGCCTGCCCAGGTGGTGACTACTAAGACTAGGAAGGATAACTTCTTTCCCGTGATCCTACTCCGACTTCTAGGGTGAGATACTTCATCCGGATGAATCTACTGGAGTTCTATGGGTCGAAGGCCAATGAGAATGCTCTAGAGTTTATTAATGAGCTCACTATGGTATTGAGTGTTATAGGGATAACTTCTGAGGATAAGGTTGAGTTGGCTGCACATCAGTTGAAAGATGCGACTCAAGTGTGGTACACTCAATGGTTAATGGAGAGAGTTTGTGGTAATGCTGTTAATTAGGAAGAGTTCAAGTTTGCATTTCTGGAGCGTTTCTTCCCTCTTGAACTTAGGAAAACTAAGATGAATTAATTCATTTACCTCAAATAGGGTGGTATGAGGGTGAGGGACTATGCCCTCAAGTTCACTAAGCTCTCAAAGTATGCTCCTATACTTGCGGTCGACCGTCGTGCAAGAATGCACAAGTTCATTTATGGTATCTCTAATTTGGCTGTGAAGGAATGCTGTACGACTATGATTATTTGGGACATGTGCATCTCTAAGCTCATGACATATGCTGAACAAATTGAAGGGAAAAGTATAAGAAAAAGAGGGTGCGTGATTCTAAGAGAGCCCGTTATGATGGTGGGTTCTCCAACTCCAATGGTGGTGATGGTTGTGGTCGCCTTCAACAGGGCCAAGTTTCTAACACTCTGGTTGCTAATGTTAGGGTTCCTCTTCCTAAGGCACAAGTTGGAGGTTGGCCAATGCCTTCTCCATGTTCTACTTATGGAAATAATCACTCGGATACTTGTTAGTGGAATTTGGGTGCATGCTTTGGGTGTAGCGATAAGAAGCAAAAGATTTTTGATTGTCCTAAGGTTGCTCAGAAGGGTCAGGGTCAAGTGGCTCAAGGTTCTCAAGGCCAACATAGATCTCCACAAGGTGATGTCCCAAGAAACAACTGGTTCTATGCTCTTCATGCTCGCCAGGAAGCTGAGGAGACTTCGGATGTTGTGACTGGTTTGTTAAAAGTCTTTGATTTTGATGCTTATAGTTTGCTTGATTAGGGTGCCAATTGATCTTTTGTGACTTCTCTGTTGGCTGTTATGTTTGGTTTGAGTTCTAAAATTCTAAGGGAGCCCTTTTCAACCTATACTCATGTGGGTGAATATATTTTTTCTCATAGAGTTTATCGGGGTTGTCCAGTTTCTGTTTTGCATAAGGTCTTCCTGTGTGATCTTATGGAACTTGAGATGTTTGATTTTGATGTGATTCTTGGGATGGATTGGTTGCATGCTTCATATGCCTCTATAGATCGTAAGACCCGGAGACTTAATTTCCAATTTCCAGATGAGCCCGTTCTTCAATAGAAGGGTAGTGATTCCGCTATTAAGGGTTGATTTATTTCCTACCTTAAGGCCCTAAAGATGATTTTAAAGGGGTGCATTTATCATATTGTGAGGGTCAAAGATGTGGATCTGAGTTACCTACTCTTGAATAGGTTCCAGTAGTGAATGAGTTTTTGAATGTGTTTTCCCAAAGACTTGCCTTGTATTCCTCCCGAAAGGGAAGTAGACTTTGGCATAGATCTCCTCCCTGATACTCAACCTATTTCTATTCCTCATCGTATGGCACCGACTGAGTTAAAAAGGAATTGAAAGATTAATTGATGGATTTGTTAGAGAAAGGCTTTATTTGGCCAAGTATATCTCCATGGGGTGCTCCAATCTTATTTGTAAGAAAGATTGATGGGTCTATTTGGATGTGCATTGATGATAGGCAATTGAATAATGTAACCATCAAGAATAAGTATTCGTTGACAAGGATCTACAACTTGTTTGATCAACTTCAAAGGGCCACCCTTTTCCCAAAGATTGACCTCCGTTCTGATTATCATCAATTGAAGGTTAAAGAGTGTGACATTCCCAAGACAGCCTTGCGGACTAGGTATGGGAATTTTGAATTTGTGGTGATGTCATTTTCTTAACTAATGCTTTAGCCATGTTTATGGATCTTATAAATTGGCTATTTAAGCCATTTCATGATAGTTTTGTGGCCATCTTCATCGATGATATCCTTATTTATTCTTGGAGTGAGCGGGAGCGTATGGATCATTTAAGATTGGTTCTTAAGTCTTTGAGAGAGAAGAAATTATATGCTAAGTTTAGCAGATGTGAGTTTTGGTTGGGTGAATTAGCTTTTCTTGGTCATGTGGTGTCCAGTGAAGGTATTGAGGTTGACCCAAAGAAGACCGAGGCCTTAAAGAATTGGCCAATACCTTTGACTCCTTCGGATATGCAAAGTTTTCTTGGGTTGGCTGGTTATTAAGGAAGGTTTGTTAAAGAATTTTCGTCTATTACATCCCTATTGACCAAGTTGACTAAAAAGAAGGCCAAGTTTGTTTGGTCGGTTGAATGTGAGAAGAGTTCTTAGACTTTGAAAGTTTGTCTTATAGCGGCTCCCATTTTAACTCTACCGGATGGCTTAGATAGATTCGTGGTATATTGTGATGCTTCTTGAATTGGGTTGGGTTGTGTGATTATGCAACATGGTAAGGTGATAGTTTACACATCAAGGCAGTTGAGTGTCATGAGCGTAATTACCTGACTTATGATCTTGAGTTAGCAGCGATGATGTTTGCTTTGAAGATTTGAAGACACTACTTATATGGAGCTCATGTTGATGTTTTCACCGATCATAAGAGTTTGCAATATGTTTTCACTCAAAGGGATCTTAACTAAAGGCAAAGAAGATGGTTAGAACTCCTTAAGGGCTATGACATGAGTGTGCAATATCATCCGGACAAGGAAAATGTTGTAGCTGATGCTCTTAGTAGGATATCTATGGGAAGTGTAGAGCATGTTGATGAAAGGAAGAGAGAGTTGGTAAAAGATGTTCACCGTTTAACTAGATTGGGTATTAGGTTGACCAACTCTAATGATGGTGGTATTCATGTTCAGAATGGGGCCAAATCTTCTGTGGTTGTTGATGTCAAGGCTAAGCAAGATCTAGATCCGTCATTAGTTGAGTTAAACAAGTTTGTTGCTAAAATGAAGATAGATGTTTTCTCCTAAGGGAAAGATGGTGTGCTTCGGTATCTAGATCGGTTGTGTGTTCTGGATGTTGATGATCTTAGGAGGGTGATCATGAGTGAAGCTCATAACTCTCATTATTCTATCCACCCGAGATCTACCAAGATGTATCTAGATTTAAGAGAAGTGTATTGGTGGCATGGTATGAAGAAGGATATAGCCAAGTTTGTAGCCGAATATCCTAATTGCAACAAGTGAAGGTAGAGCACCAAAGGCCCGATGGTTTAGCTCAAGATATTAAAATTTCTACTTGGAAGTGGAAAATGTGAACATGAATTTTGTAGTTGGTTTGCCTCGGACCCGTAGGCAATTTGACTCAATATGGGTCATTGTTGACCGGATGACTAAGTCGTCTCATATCCCACCAGTCAAGACTACCTTTAGTGTCAAAGATTATGCAAGGTTGTATATCCAAGAATTGGTAAACTTGCATGGTGTGCCTAGGTCTATCATATCGGATCATGACACCTAATTTACTTCACTCTTTTGGAGGTTATTTCATAGAGGACTTGGTACTAAGGTAAAGTTGAGTACCGCCTTTCATCGTCAAACCGATGGATAAGCCAAGAGGACATGTTGAGGTCTTGTGTGTTGGAATTCAAAGGTAATTGGGATGATCATCTACCATTCATTGAGTTTGCTTATGATAATAGCTTTCATGCTAGCACTGGTATGGCACCGTTTGAGGATTTGTATGGTAGGAGATGTAGATCTTTGGTGGGGTGGTTTGATTTTGGAGAGATGGCCTTGATTGGACTGAATTTGGTGTTGGAGGCTACAGTGAAGGTAAAGTTCATTAGAAAGAGGTTGAAGATAGCCTAAAGTCGCCAAAAGTCCTATTGGATGTTAGGAAGCGAGATCTTGAGTTCCAAGTTGGTGATCGGGTATATGTAAAAGTCTCACCTATGAAGGGTGTAATGCATTTTGGAAAGAAGGGAAAGCTAATTCCCCAGTGTGTAGGTCCTTATGAGATTGTTAAGTGGATTGAGACTGTGGCTTATAGTTTGGATTCACCTTCGGATTGGAGTTCCATCCACCTGATTTTCCATGTGTCTATGTTGAAGAAGTTGGTTGGTGACCCCAGTTCCATTGTGCCTTTGGAAGGTTTAGAGGTTAAGGAGAACTTGCTCTTATGAGGAAGTTCCGATTGAGATTTTGGATAGGCAAGTAAAGAGTCTTCGCAACAAGGATATGGCTTCAGTTAAGGTGCTTTGGAGGAATCAACATGTGGAGAGTGCTACATTGGAGGCAGAGTTGGACATGATGAAGTGATATCTCCATATTTTCCAATCTACTCAAGCCTAAGGTATTAGGCTCTTTCTATTCAAAGTGGTCCTAATTCTTTCACTCTTGAGTTTCATGACATGACATGTATATATGTGTACAAAAGGGGTTTTTGAAAATGTTTTGAATGATATGAATACGTTTTGATATGAGTTCTAATGACTTTATGATTTTCAAATGATTAAATATGCATTGTATCTTGTTTTATGATGTTTAATGTTCTAAGTCAAGCCTTTCAAGCCTTGTTTTAGTACATTCGAGGACGAATATTCCCTAGGGGGAGATGATGTAAGGACCTAACTTTGTACGACCCTAATGAAGCTTGAAAATTTTGTTCCAGAAAGTTTTAGACCAAGGTGAAGCGCCTTCAAGATCCGTGTGAAGGTATACGACCCATATGGAGGCTCCTTGATGTAGCCCTTGGCCTTGTATGGGAAGTGTTGGCCTTAATATGGAAGTTTGAGACCAAGGCATACCACACATGGATCCCACATGGTCCGTGTGAGGCTTCACAGTCCGTGTGGTAGATCGTATGGTGGCTTAGCCTTTAAAATCCACATTTTTGAGCCAACGCATTTCACATGGACTCTCTCATAGATCTTATAGTCCTTCACGGTTCGTGAGGCCTCCCGTAGGTGCTGGGTGAAAGTTTTTAAGTATTTGATCACCATCTCGAAACCTTGTCATTGAAGAAGTTTTCTAAGTGATGCTTCACGGAGGAAGCATACAGTCTATATACCTTATTACGAACTGTGATGTCGTCCATATGGGTGCCTACGGTCAATATTCTAAGTATGGAATTACTGTCTTGGACCTTCATCTAGACATGTTTTCTAAGTGTTGGATCACGGAGGAGTATACGGTCCGTTTACCCATGCACGGACCGTATACCCTCCCCTAAGAACCCTAGAAACATTTTTTCTACTCATTTCACTAATAGAGTTTTTGTAATTATGGTTTCTTTTAAGGGTCTTTTGTGACTTTCTATGCTATCTAAAGACATTCAAATGACCTTTATTCTATTTCTCTTATTCAGATTCACTCCTACACTTAGAATTATATTGAATTCGCTCTTAAGAAAACTTAGAATTATATTGAATTCTCTCTTAAGAACTCTCTCAAAGAATTCTTTTGAAGACTACCGCTTTGAAATCAAGGGAAGTCTCTTTTCTTCATCAAATTTCTTCTTGCATTTTCTCCATTAGCTAAGGCATGTGGGATTGATTCTCGGCCCATTTCAATCAAGAAGACCTAAACCCTTTTTCACTTTAATTTCATGAAATTTTGCTTACTTTGAATATGGGTTTTGAAGATTATAGTTTAATAAATTCAATTGAAGTTTAGGCTATGCTTTATTGTTGATTCTAAGTTGATTAAGCCTAATATGTTAAATTACATAATTATTATGAACATTTATATATACATTGTCCCTTTAAAATTTGATCTAAGCATAGGTAATAAATATTTTGATTTGAATATGAATTTTACTTATGAATTTACTTGAATTTCATATTAAATTGTTGATTTAATATTGAATCTATATTATCCATTGCTATTCACATATTTTTAATGGCACAAGTATTCATGTATGGATTTTATGAAAATTATGAAGTGGGTTAAGCCCTCATATATTTTATGAAAATGAATTGGCGGGTTAAGCTCACTAATATGGTTATAACAAGAATGTGACTACATAAATGTCTATGATAATGACTCATGGAGCATATTGGGTGTTTACACCTCATTTGGAAATTGTGAATGGGCTATTCCTATGCATGAAAAGCATGATATGGATTATGATTTGGTATTTGATCCCAAGTATTAATAATTATAAATGATGTTTGGCTTTTAAGCCCAAGTATGCATTGAAATGATTTGAAATGACTTGCATTTCTTTTTAAATCATGTCTACGTATATTTATTCTTGTGGGATGATGAATTAGCATCGATGGATTAGGGGTATTAAGGCTATCCCCAAGGGCTATCTCTCTTTCCTTGAACTATGTCCTAACATAGGTATATTTATATGATAACCCTCACCGGAATGGGAGGCCCTAAGGTTTGGTTACAACATTGATATGATATGATAAAATTGTGAAAATCCTATTTGAAATGGGAGGCATGTATGGAAGGCCACTTCTCCAAAATGGGAGGCCCGTAAGGAGAAGTGTGGTTTACCTTTGGCAAGTAGACCACCTCTTTTTCGGTGTGGATATATCATCGGGATTCCAAGTAGTAGCTTTCTTGGTCTTATATGTCAGTTGAGGTCTCATTCCCTCTTATATTAGAATTTTTCACTTCATGTATCATGTATTTCGTGGCATATTGTTATACTATTTTTTTGGATATATACTTCTTTATATATTATATGCCCTTGACATCTAACATTGAATGCAGGTGTGATAAGTCATATGCATCTTTTGCATACTGGCATACTTAGTACATTCAAATGTACTAACACATACTTTTTGCCTACATGATCTTACTATGCAGGGATCAGAGATTGCCTTCATTCACCGTAAGATGGCTAAATTAAATCTTGAGACACTTGTTGAGGTGAGTCCTATCTTCCAAGGGCAAGACAGCTTTCCTCTACCTATGAAGTTTTTGTTAATGTTATTTACTTTGAGGGTGAGCCGAGGACATATCTTGGCCCCCATCCTATCTTATGATTAGAAGCATTGTTGGACAATTTGTAGACTCTTTTACATTTATATACTAAGTGTTGTACTCAGAGATCATGATTATGAATATGGCTATCTATTGGTTATCATTATATGGATTGATTATTAGTATTATGATGTGTTTTTATGTTATGATGTTAAAGATCCTAAGTCCTGAATTGCCCCCATAGAGTGCGTCATACTTACTCGCCCCTTAGTCCTCATATGCTACGTGTTATGTGAATCCATGATAATACCTTTCCCTATGACATCACCATAGCGTGAATCCTACTTTTTCATCCCTTAGAACAATGTGTTTTATTATTCTTATACGTTTCTGAACTGATAATTTGAATATAAATACTTTGAGGCTTGTTTGGGGACTCTCTAGTTCCCATTCGCCATGTCACTCCTAAACCCTAGGTTTGGGTCATGACAGATATACTTTCAGTAAAGGTTCAATAGCGGCACTGTTCTGTTAATGAGGCTACTTAGGAGTTGGAGTCAGATATGCGGGCCTGATATCCTCGCCTTTTTAAGGCTCCAAGTACCTCTATCTCCTTTATGATCGAGGACTAACATTATTTTTAGGGGTGAATGATGTAATGACCTGGTTGGTCATTTTTGAGTTTATCTGTGAAAATTACTGTTTTACTCTTTTGTAAGTCATTTTGGGCCTATTTTGAACTATTTGTATTGTTGGAACTGAAATCTTGACATTTAAAAGTTTAAAATATATTTTTTGGCATTTTTGGAAGCTCAAGTGTTGAAAAAGTGAGTTTTTGTGCCATTTTTTTAGTTTCGAGTATCGGATTAGAAATTCCTCAATTCCATTATTTCCATAACATCTAAACTGGTCTATGAGAAGTTACAAAACTAAATTCACAGTTAAAATAAGGTTTAGGCCCACAAAGTCGCATGTAAGTTGTTTCCGAAATCAAAGTTAGACTTTGGTGAACATTTGGAGTTCAAAAGCTCAGATCAAAATTCTGCCAGTTTCAGTAGTTCGAATGGTGAAACTAACACTAGAAATGGTCTCGTCATAACTTTTGGGGTTGTCAAGGGAACTTTTGGTATTTTTAAGTTTTAAAGTAGTTTATTTGACTTGCATTGGTAAATGTGTCGTGGTGACCTTGGAATAGAATTCTGATTATTTCTTTGAGTTTGGATCACCGTTTTTGATGTGGATACATGTTTAGTTTGTAAAATTCGTGTTCAAAATGGACCCTTAGGGTCCATTTCGAGATTTAATCAATGCTGGTGCAAAGGATTTGGTGTAGGGTAATTTTACCCCCCGAGTTCGCGGAGAACAAATTCTATCCTTCTCCGCATGCATGAACAAGGTTCCACGCTCGTGGAGGCTTGTTTGGTTATGATCCATGTTCATGGATAATTATCAATGTTCATGGCGTACATTGTTTTAGTCAGTTTTAAAGACGTAAAATCACTATTTTTCTCCAATTTCAATATTTCAAGCTTTGAGAGGCGATTTTTGATGAGGATTTTCGGAGAAATCTTTTGGGTAAGTATTTCTAACATTATTTTGATAAATTTTCATGTCTTTTATCTTGATTTTGTCTTAAATTTCATGATTTTGAATGTCCGAAATTTGGGAATTTTTGGTCTATGATTTTGGAACTTTAAATGGCGATTTCTCATTCAATTTAAATTCTCTTTTATTGGGAGTTTCACCCACGGACTCTATGTTTTGAGTAAAACATGATTTTAATGTTAATTTTTAGATTCAGATTTTTCAAATTTTAGCCTTAATTTTGACCATTTTCTCCTAAGCCTAATTTTTGTCAATATGGGTATCAAAATGCACCTCTTGATGCGTAGTATCTATTTTTGATAGTGATTGATTGATCCAAAGATTGTTTGGAGGCTTGAGTTGATTAAAAACTTGTTCGAGTGCGGTTTCGGCATTGAGGTAGATTTAGCTAACCTTTTTGGGACTAGATTTGAGTTATTGGATATTTTTCATGTGATAATTATAAGATTTAGATTGAATTATGAGCCAACGACACAATATGATAAAATTTGATTGTAATGTGATACTGGTCATGCCAAAAATTGAGTAAATGATGATCTTATTGATAAACTGAGATGAAATTATGAGAATTGTGGTAATTTTGGATATCATTTTGATAGCATGAGACTTGTGATAACTTATGGATAGCGTTTTGATTAATTGGAGATAATTAAGATAAACTTGATAATTGTGAGTTTACTTGGTATTTGACATCCTGATTACTGATGAGATAATGGTGATATGAGACATAATGATGGCTTTGTGGTACTAGTTGATGCACATGATTTAGCTCGTTTGATGTAATGGCTATTGTACATATTAGTTGCCATTTATATTGATATCATATTTATTCTTGATTGGTGGCATTGATATGCACCCATCTTATACTAGACTTATTGCATTGGTATGCACATATCTTATTGCATTTGTACCATTTGAGACATCATGATATATTGAGACATTTAATTATATAACTTATGACACCTTGAGACACTTCAATATGAGGCCCGCGACACCTTAAAATACTTCTGATTATGGCCCGCGACACCTCGAGATATTTGAGTACATGGCCTGTGACATTCCCAGGTTCTATCTTGTAGCTCAACTTGATAGATGTGTACATTGGCCCTGCGACGGTCGGGAATTCACCTCATGCATAGAAAGTGACATCATTGCATTCCTGCATTGCTTTATTGTTTGTATTCATTGTCTTTACTTGTTCCTATTAATGCTTATATTATGTAGTAAGCCTTTTGATGCAGGTGATAGGATTCTTCATTATTGCTTACGTATTTAATTTATCTTACCCAGTCGGTTGAACCTGCTGGGTAAATTTCGGTGTACTCATCCCTACTTTGTTTTCTCCCTGCAGATCGAGCACAGGGACTCGCACAGGGTGTATGATTCACTCTAGTTGAGTTTCTCGCACCTATTTAGATCTTATCGGTGAGGCTCAGTCTTTGAGTCGCCAAGGGTCTTTGAGACTTCCTTTATTCTTTTCCTTTCAAAAATTGTATTAGATATTATTAGCTCTGTACTTCATTTGAGAAAGTTGTGTTTAATTTATTGCACTACTCAAGATGCTCCTGTACCCATGACTCCAAGTTTTAGGGAGCTCTTATGATATGTTGTGATTGTTTCTGCTTTTCTTTATTTTCTTTAGTTTCGATCCAATTTTGGGTCGTGACAAAGGAACATTACACGGCCCGTGGTGCACCCTAACATACCTTATAGGGTTTCTTGGAAGGGAGCCTTGGCCTTGAAAAGGTCGTATCCTCCCACAAAAAGAGGCTTCCTTAAGAGAGTGCTCACCACGAAGAGGATCACCGCCAGTAGTGCACACAAGGAGCAGTGTAGTGCCTCGTGAAGGGTCCTTCTCACAAGGTGCTCAAGGATTTAGCTCAAGGGTCCTCGGACCCCTTCACAACCTATGGTTCATACCACAGGCTGAAGGGAGTTCTTGCTATGGTTTTCTGAAGGGGCCTTCCTAAGGTATCCCTTTGTTGCTTCAAAGGTGTACACCCTGTACGACTCGTGGTGCACACATGGACCATTGTACGGCTCATGGTGCATACCACGAGCCATAGTGGCATCCGTGGAGTGCACATTGGTGCCATTTAGCTCCAATTTAAATGGAGCAAATTTTGTAATTAACCCCTTTTTTTGGTCTTTTACGACTTTTATGCCTATGTTAACCTTCCTAAATCATTCCTAAGTGATTTTATTCATTCCAATATATTCTCAACACTTAGTTCCAAAGTGGTTTTATTCATTCCATTCTATTTTCAATGCTTAGTTCCAAAAGATCAAGTCTCAAAACTCTATTCTAGCCTAACTTTAATGATTCAAGATAAGGGTTTCTAGTGCGCTTTAAAGCTCGAGTCTACCCCATCTCAATCTCCCTAAATCCATCAAGGTATGTGTGGTTTCATTTATGATTCCATTTCAATCATGAAGCCCAACTTCTATTTTCGAATTTCCTTGAACTTTAAGTGAACTTCAGAGGTGATTTTTATGCTTTGTGTTTGAATTTATAAACTTATGTTATGGGTCATCTTCAAATAGTAACTAAGTATGAATTACTCCTTGATCCATTGATTTATATTATTTTTATAAGATTTGAGCTTGCATGTCCCTTTTTAGCTTGTTTTCATCTTTGGGTAGTATGACTTATGATCCGAATGTTGACTTTATCTTATTTTATGAATGATTCTATCTAAATTTAATGATTTAAGTATGAATTACAAGTACCCATGCTACTCCTCTATTCCTCATGATATATACATGAATGATCATGGCTTTTCATGAAGGTTTACTATGGTTTTGACCATAAACTATGACTATGACTATGATTTCAAGGCAAGTATAATTACAACATGAAATGTGATTACATAATGTCTATGATATGAATTTAAGCCTCATGGGTGTGTTTACACTACTATGTATGAATAAGACATTACTATATATAAAAGTATGAACTGAAGTATGATTTGTTTTTTAAGCCCAAGAATGCATGATTTTGATTTGACATGATTTATGACCCTATTCAAAGCATGTATACATATATGTATTCTATGGTATGATAGCTTAGCACCAAATGAGATTGGAGGTGGGGGACTATCCCCAAGGATACTTATAAAGCCTACATTATTCATAACTATGTTGTCACCATAGGATTATGTTTTCCCTATATGGATGATTTTGTCATGATAACCACTCTCCCAAATGGGCACGACCTATAAGGTGAGTATGGGCTACCTTTGGCAAGTAATCCACTCTTTCTCTGGTGTAGAGGCAACATCAAGATTCCATGTAATAGCTCACATGGTCTTACATGTTGTTTGATGTTACATCCCTGCTATGTTTATATACTACAAACTCATGCATCAAGTTTTATGGCATCTTGATATGATCATCTTTCCTATATGCATCTCTTACATATATATATATAGACACACACACATATACGTACCCTTGTCATCTAACACTTGATGGATGTTTTTATCATGATCATTACATTGCATACCCCCATATGTAGTATATTCCAAACTATTAATGCATATTCTATGCCTGCATTATATCACAATACAGGAGCAGGTGCTACTTTTGACCATCCTCGTGGCTAGATCCTAATATTATCACAATCCCAATTGGGTGAGTCCTCAAGCTTTGAGGATCAGATCTATTGTCTATCTATTCATGCTATTGATGTACTATAGACAATCTTTTCTTGGTGAGCCAAGGTGTGTCTAAGCCCTTGTGTTATATTATGATTAGACATATATATGGACATATGGTTGTATTTCGGATATATACTCATGTACTCTATCTTATGTTCTATTTCATGTTGAGACTTATATTATGATTCCAGCTTTATGTATGCTTCTGCTTATGTATGTTTCCTTTTGATTCTACTTTTGATGTTGTATGAATGCTAAGGGTTAGTTTGGGGTCTCTTTGGGGATTTCATTCAATGTGTTACGGCTAGATTCTCGGCTTGGGTTGTGAAAAACTTGGTATTTAGAGCCCTATGGTCTTAAAAGGGTCCTTGGAATCCATCATGTCGCATTGGGTATATTATTATTCATATATGTGAAGTGTACTATGTCTATGAGTAAGAGGCTATAAGACATTTTAGGAAATTTTTCACTTCTTCATGATTCAAGTCATGCCATAGAACGTGTCGTAAGGATTCCTAATCTAATGATTGTTCTTTGATGAATTTTTAAACGATGCTTCAAAGAAGAGCTCCTCAGCCTAGACAGGCTCCTATTGATGAAGACTAAGTTCCCAAGAGTCTATGGGAGAGCCGATGACTAATGCTGAACGTCAGCCTGCTATTGCTATGATGGTCTAGGTGAAGGCTGCTCAAACATGCTATACCACCTTCTCATGTTCCCACTCCGTCTAGTAGATAAAGGGATTTATCCCGAATGAATCCCCCAGAGTTTCAAGGTTCTAATGTTGTGAGGATGCCCAGGAGTTCACAAATGAGATCTATAGAGTACTAGCCATCATGGGGGTGTCTTCTAAAGAGAAAGTTGAGTTGGTGGCTTATCAGTTGAAGGGGGCAGCCCAAGTATGGTACATTCAGTGGTTGGTTGAGAGGGTGGATGATGGTAGAGTTGGTTGGGAAGAATTCAAGTTGGCATTTCTGGATCCCTTATTTCCTTTTGAGCTTAGGGAGGCCAAGCTGACAAAGTTTATAAACCTCAAACAGGGAGGTATGAGTGTGAGGGAGTATGCCCTCATGTTTACTAAGCTCTCCAAGTATGCTCCAACCCTAGTGGCTGATGACTCCCAAGGTAGAATGCATGAATTTATCTCGGGGATTTTGGACTTAGTGATGAAAGAATATCATACAACCATGCTTATTTAGGAGATGGAAGTTTCTAAACTCATGACATATGCTGAACAAATTAAAGGGGAGAAGCTCAAAGAGTGGAGAATGAAGGATTCCAAGAGAGCTTGTTATGATGGTGGGTTCTCTAACTCTAGGAGTGGTGGTGGAAATGGTCACTTTCATTAGGGCCAAGGTTTAAATCAGAGGGATGCTAATGATGGAGTACCTCCTCTCAAGGCACAAGGTAGGGGTAGACCAGTACACCCTAGGTGTGACAAGTGTGGTAAGAATCTCTTGGGGAGATGCTTGAAGGATTTGGGTACTTGTTATGGGTGTAATGAGATGGGCCACAATCGTGTTTATTGTCCTAAAGCCTCAAAGAAGGGTCAAATGGTTTCGGATGGTCAAGGTCAACCAAAGGCTCAGTAAGGTGGTGCTCCTCGCAACAATAAGTTCTATGCTCTTCATGCTAGACAGGAGGTGAAGGTTACTCTAAATGTGGTGACTGATATTTTGAAAGTCTTTGATTTTGATGCTTATCCTTTTCTTGATCCAAGTGAAAATTATCTTTTATAACTCATTTCTTAGCTGTTAAGTTTGGTTTGATTCCTAAAAATTTGAGGGAGTCATTCTCAATTTATACTCCTGTGGGTGAGTCTATTGTTGCCCATAGTGTCTATTGGGGTTGTCCGGTTTTGGTCTTGCACAAAGTTCTTCCAATCGATCTTATTAAACTTGAGATATTTGGATTTGATGTTATTCTTAGGATTGATTAATTACATGCTTCATATGCCTCCATAGATTGTAGAAATTAAATGGTTAAGTTTTAGTTTCTTAGTGAGCCTGTTCTTGAGTGGGAGGGTAGTGACTCCGCTTTTTAAGGTTATTTTATTGTTTATCTCAAAGCTCAAAAAATGATTTCTAAAGGGTTCATCTATCATAGAGTTAGGGTTTGGGATGTTGAGCCCGAGTCTCCTACTCTAGAGTTGGTTCCCGTGGTAAATGTGTTCCCAGATGTCTTTCCCGAAGATTATCTCGGCATTACTCCTAAAAGGGAAGTAGACTTTGGCATAAATCTTTTTTCTGATAACCTATTTCGATTTCTCCTTATCGTATGGCACTGGCTAGATTGACAGACTGGAAATATCAGTTGAAGGACTTATTGGAGAAGGGCTTTATTAGGTCAAGTATTTTACCTTGGGGTGCTCTTGTGTTATTTGTAAGAAATTTAGATTGATCACTTCAGAATTGTGTTGGCTACCTATAGTTAAATAAGGTAACCATCAAGAATAAATATCTGTTTCCAAGGATTGGTGACTTGTTTCAACAATTATAAGGAGCAATCTATTTCACAAAGATTGGCATCTGTTTTGATTATCATGAGTTGAGGGTAAGAGAGTGTGATGTTCCTTAAATGGCTTGTCGGACTAGATCTGGGCACTTTAAGTTTGTAGTGATGTCTTTTAGGTTGACTAATGCCCCGGCGGTGTTTATGGAACTTATGAATCGGGTGTTTAAGCCATTCCTTGATGCTTTTATGGTCATCTTCATTGATGATACCTTGATTTATTCGCAAAGTGAACGAGAGCATATGGCTCACTTGAGGTTGGTTCTTTAGACATTAAGAGATAGATAGTTATTTTCCAAGTTCAGTAAGTTTAAGTTTTGGTTGGGTAAACTAGGCTTTCTCAGTCATGTGGTATCCAGTGATGGTATTAAGGTTGATCCAAAGAAGACTAAAGCTGTGAGGAATTGTCCCTGAGTATTGACTCCTTTAGATATTTTGAGTTCCCTTGGGTTAGCTAGTTATTATCAGAAATTTGTTGAGGTTTTTTCATCTATTGCTTCTCCATTGATTGAGTTGACTCAAAAGAAGGAAAAGTTCATTTGGTCGTATGATTTTGAGAAAAGTTTTCAAACTTTGAAGGGTCGACTCACATCGGCCACTATTTTGACCCTACTAGATGGCTTGGATGGGTTTGTGGTATATTTTAATGCTTCTTGGATTAGGTTGGGTTGTGTGCTTATGCAACATGGTAAGGTGATAGCTTATGCATCATGATAGCTAAAGGTGCATTAAAAGAAGTACCTGACTCACGATCTTAAATTAGTTGTTGTGGTGTTGGCTTTAATTATTTGGTGACATTATATACAAGGGATTCATGTTGATGTATTCAGTGATCACAAGAGCTTGCAATATGTTTGCACTCAAAGAGATCTTATTTGAGGCAATGGAGTCGATTGGAACTTCTTAAAGATTATGACATGAGTGTTCAATATCATTTGGAAAGGGAAATGTTGTAGTCGATGCTCTTAGTAGGCTATCATGGGTAGTGTGGCTCATGTTGATGAGATTAAGAAGGAGTTGGTAAAGTATGTGCACTATTTGGCTGACCTTAATGATGGTATTATTCATGTTAAGAATGGGGCCGAGTCTTCTATGGTTGTTGATTTCAAAGCGAAACAAGACATAGATCCGTCATTGGTTGAGTTAAAAAAGTTGGTGGACGAAAAGAAGTTAGAGGTTTTCTCCTGAGGAAAAGATGGTGTGCTTATGTATCAATATCGATTGTGTGTTCTATGTATTAATAGTTTTGAAGAGGTTATGTCACAACCCAGACCTAGGGTCTAGGAGTGACATGGAGAATGGGAACCCGACAGTGCCCAAACAAGCCTCATAGTATCCATATTAACATCATCGATTTGGAAGCAAATAAAAGATAGTAAACATATGTTTCTAAGGGATGGAAAGTAGGACTCACGCTACGGGGATGCCATAGGGGTAGGGATTAATATGGATTCACATAACATATAGCACTTAAAGACTAAGGGGCGGGTAAGTATGACTCACTCAATGAGGGCAAAACAGGACTTAGGATCTTCCACATTTCCATATCATAACATATATACACATCATATCATAACCAAATCATATAAGCCATATCAAATAGGTAGCTAACATCCTGGTCTCTAAATATCGTCACATAACATATACGATTCTACAAGATGACCAACAATGCCTAGGACAAGGGTCAAGACATGTCCCGCGCTTTCCCTCAAAGTAAATAGCAAGACATAAGAAACATAAGGTAGATAGATGGTGACTTGTCCTTGGAAGATAGGACTCACCACAACACTTTCTCAAATCCAATCTAGCCATCAAACGATGGATGAGGGAATCTCTGGTCCCTATATAGTTAGATCATGTAGGCAAAAGTAGGTGTTAGTACATTTGAATGTTATGCAGGCATGCAAGGCATATGACTTATCAAACCTGCATTCAATGTTAGATGACAAGGGAACATAATATAGAAAGAGATATATAACAAAGAAAAGTAATATAACAATATGCTATGACATCCATGATGCATGAAGTGCATAATGTTTATATAAAGAGGAGATGAGGCCTCAACCATCATATAAGACCAAACGAACTATTACTTGGAATCCCGATGTTATCCCCACACTGAAAAAGAGTGGTTTACTTGCAAAACGTAAACCATATTTATCCTTAAGGGTACCCCTATTTTGGAGAAATAACTTTCATTATAGGTAATCCTATTTCACATGGGATTTTCACATCATATTTTATCATATCAAAGTTGTAACCGCACCTTACGAGCACTCCTATTTTGCTGAGGATTACCATATCAAATACCTATGCTGGCACACAGTTCAAGAGAGAAAGAGGACCCTTGGGGATAGCCCTGAACCTCCAATCTCATCGGTTCTAATTCATCATCCCATAAGAATATATATACGTATACATGATTTTTAAAGAGGCATAAGTCTTTCAAATCATTTCAATGCATACTTAGGATTAAATGCAAAACATTTTTAATAATCATTTATAAATGGGCTAAAAAGCCAAATCATACTTCAAATCAAACCTTTTCATCGGAATAGCTCATTTACATATATCAAGATGGTGTAAATATCCAAAATGCTTAAAGAGACATATCATAGACATTTATGTGATCACATTCTTGTCAGAACCACAATTTTATCAAAATCACATTCATAAACATGTGTGTGCTTAACCCACCAAATCATTTTCATAAAAAACCATTGCTCATGAATGTATATGCCATGAATGATATGTGAATACAATTGGGCATGTGAGACCCCGTGTTTCTCGTCTTCCATTATTTAAATAGTGTGGCGTTATATAAGGAACATATGATTTTTGCTAGCACCTAAGGATAATAAGGCTTCAAATAAGTGGTAATATCAAAGACCTAAAGTTTTAAGCCAAAGGAATACCCTAAATGCACATTCGGGATTAAAGAAATGACCCGAGTGGCACCTCTCCCTTTTCGGAAGGGTTAAATTAAGTTTCACTTTTTGGATGGGACTAAGAGTTTATAATTTTCTAATAATGGATTTCTTTATGTTATTTTAATAGCACAAAGGTCATACATTAAGTTTTGGAATCAAGAAAGTTGCAAGATAAAGATTGGCCAAAGTTACTGTAAGTCTCTTTATGAAATCCTTCTTAAATTTGGGTCAAATGTATCAGCACATATCTCCCAAACTATAAGAAGTTAGATCCATGACCTATCAAATTGAAGATCTATGAGTCTAGTTTGCAACGCACAAAATCGCGCATCAAACCGACCTCAAAATAAAGAGTTATGACTTTTTTACCGAGACTGCCTGAGCTATAAACCGGGTCATGGGTCGGGTAGGGTTGACCCGACTTAATGTCGGCTATTTTGACACTTTAAAGCTCAAAATTAAGCCATTTTCGTCCCAAAGGGTTCTCTAAGTGATTTAGGTTAGTTTTTCGTATTTTTACCATTAAAATTCGTCCCCGTGCCTAGAAATGTGTGCCTTACGCTTTGCAATTGTTTTTCCCTCATATTAGCTGTGTTTGGAGCTGTTTTTGGGCTGTAAAAAAAGTGGTGTTCTTTCTAATATTGTTGGTTTGCAGCTGGTGTGTTTAGGTAATAATTCTAGAGCTCTTTTACGGTCTTTTTTACAACGTTTTACGGACATTTACTCGCGTAAATGCTCCTTGCCAAATCTGGTCATTAATGCTGAATTTTCGACTGTTTATAGGTGTCTTTAAGCTGCGTATATATAGTCGTTGCGAAGCTTAGGACGTAAGGAACAACTTTCATGAAGGAACTTCTGGCAATCAGACGTTCGTTGGAGAGGTATATTAAGGCTAAGCTTTGTCCCTCCTTTTAGCACGAAATCCGGGAAGTTTCCCAAAACGTCAAATATGATATCTTACTATTCCATTGCTAGAAAGACCTTCTGTGAAAGGCATTGGGATCGCAACTGAGTTATATTCATCATGGTATTAGGTTTAAATTCCATTTTTTCGCTTATACTGGACATTCAATTTCTATATATCATTTTGTCAGTTTCCCGGTTACCTATTCACATGTCCAAGGTGTTTCTCTTCTTGGTATAGTGCCATTAAAATAAATGTAGAATGCAAAGGGAATGTAGTATTCAAAATCAGTCCTTCCATACAAAAATATAATTGAACAATTTTACCAATAACGCGATGGTTTCCAATATTCCCCAGTAAAATGCTCCCGTCTAAACTACTAAGGCGCTTGATCCTGTTTGAATAAATTCTTTTACTAATTGACATGAGGCCAAATATAATCATTATGTAAATCACCTTTATGAACATTTTCAAAGTTAAGGCTTCACTCTAAATGCCAAACTTGTTAAAAAAGACATGTATGATTCCACGAGCCATATGTATATGTTATGACAACGATTATGATGTTATGAGAATAAATGTACCAATGAGCCAAGATTGGCCAAATGACAATGACTATGATGTTATGAGAATAAGTGTACCAATGAGCCAAGATTGGCTAAGTTCTTGCTATGGCTTACTATGTGCATTAAACATTCATATCATACATTGCACGTTATGCATGGACTTTGGGCTATAATTGAAGATATGGGGCCTATTTGCCCAACTATATATGTATATGGTTCAGATGGCCACAGGTTGGCAGATATGATGCTGGTTAGCTACCGGAAAGGACCACCAATCCTACCATTTGGTTGGATATGTCATGCATTTGCATCCATATATATGTATTCACGACATGCGACACTCGAGTATACCATGCATTTGTTTATCACTAGGTGGTGGCTTATTGTCCATTAAGGCTACTTGTGTTTTGGTTACGGGTAATATTTCTATTAACCTTTTTACTATGGTTATCTATGATTTTACTTCCTTCCTTATATACCAGAACATGTTTATTCGTACTGATGTCCCTTTGCCTGGGGATGCTGCATTTTATTTCGTGCGTGCAGGTTCAGGTAGGGGCTCTGATTTACCCCTCCACTAGGAGCCCCATTCAGCTATGAGTTGGTAAGCTCCACCTCTTCCTAGAGCTTTCACAGGATGTTTACTTTTTTTGTATAGTTGGGTATGTCGGAGCCCTGTCCCGACAGTGTTAGTGATTCTCATAGAGGCTATTGTGGACATGTTATTGTGGGTTAGTTCTTTTGTGCCTTTTAGTCTTTGGTCATTAGATGGGCATGTATATTTAGTGTGTGCCTGCACCTCTATTGTTGCAGCCTTGTCGGCTAACTAGTACCCTATTATTCTGGTTTATCTATCTTGTACATGATTTACTGTTGATCAGGTCATGACCTAGAATGTCCAGGCTTAGTCTTTTAGACGTTATGCTGCCTGATTTTCTTCTGGTCCCTAGTTAGTTCACTAGCATGTTTAGTGGCTTACCTGGCCAATAACGGTATCGGGTGCCGGTCGTGCCTCCCCTCTCTTTGGGGCGTGATAGCGCAATAGACATTCAATCTTAAATCAACAATTCAATCTGAAATTCAAGTAAATCCATAAGAAAAATCCACATTCAAATCATAATTTAGATTACCCATTCTTGGATCAAACTTTAAAGGGACAATGCACATTCAAATCCTCACAATTCTCATGCAATCCAATATATTAGGGCTTAAATCACTTTAAAATCGATAATACACATAGCCCATATATATTAATTCAATCAAATAAACAATAATATTAAAAATCCATCTTTAACTAAACTCAATTTCATAAAATCAAAGAGTAAAAGGGTTTGGGATCCTCATGGTTGAAAGGGGCCATGAAACAAACCCATGTCTTTAGTTCACCAAGAAGAAACAAGAAAAAATTGATGAAGAAAAGGACCCTTCCTTAACCACTAAGCTAAGCCTTCACTAGAGTTCTTGAGAGGAATTCTTAAGAGAGAGCTTGAATATAATTCTAAGTGTGAGAATGAATTGAATGAGAGAAGAAGAGTATAGGTCATTTGAATGTCTTAGGATAACATAGAATGTCACAAAAGACCCTTAGGAGTAAGGAAAATTACAAGAATGCCATTAATAAAACAAAGGTTAAAACCTTGCCAGGGGTCCCGTACAAGGGTCACACGGTCCGTACAAGGGAACATGGACCACATGCCCTACAAGGGAACATGGACCATATGCCCTTCTGTGAAGCCTCACTTAGAAAATATTTCACACTCGAAGTTCTGAGACTGCGATTCTATACTTAGAAAACTTTCAAATCAACGCCCAGATGAAGGGCCTCAGTAAATCATGCCTAAGTTTGTCTATATTTCATTGGCAAAAATCTTTCCGAAAATAATTTCCAAGCACAATTAGGGTCATACAAAGATCGGGTCCTTACAGGTTATTTTGAGAGAGGTTCATAACTCCATTATTCTATACATCCAAGATCCACTAAAATGTATCAAGATTTGAGAGAAGTATATTGGTGGCATAGTATGAAGAAAGACATAGACAAGTTTGTGTCTGAATGTCCTAATTGCCAACAAGTGAAGCTGGATCACCAAAGGCCCATTGGGTTGGATCAAGATATTGAGATTCCTACTTGGAAATGGGAGGATGTAAGCATGGACTTTTTTATTGGTTTGCCCCGTATCAAAAAGCAATTTGATTCTATTTGGGTAATTATTGATAGAATAGCCAAATCGGTTCAATTCTTACTAGTGGAGGATACTTTCAATGCTAAGGATTATGCCATGTTATATATGTAGGAGTTGGTTAGGTTATACGGTGTGCCTATGTCTACTATATCAGATCATTGATACCCAATTTACTTCTCACTTTTGGAAATCATTTTAGAAAGGGCTTGGTAGAAGGGTGAAGTTGAGTATCGCTTTTCATCCTCAAATCGATGGACAAGTCAAGAGGACAATTTAAAATTTGGAGGACATGGTGAGAGCTTGTGTGTTGTAGTTCAAAGGAAATTAGGATGATCATCTACCGCTTATCAAATTTTCCTACAACAATAGTTATCATGCTAGCATCAAGATATCATCATTTGAAGCTTTGTAAGGAAGAAGGTGCAGATCTTTGATGGGATGGTTTTAGATAGGTGAGATGGCATCGATTGGCCCAGATTTGGTGTTGGAGGCTATGAAGAAGGTGAAGCTGATTAATAAAAGGCTAAAAATGGCTCAAAATTCTTCAAAAGTCTTATCTAGATGTCAGGAACAGGGATCTTGAGTTTTATGTCGGTGATTGGGTGTATGTGAACGTTTCACCTGCGAAAGGTGTGATACATTATGGTAAAAAAGAAAAGTTGAATTCCAGTATATAGGCCTTTATAAGATTATTGAGAAGATTGACATTGTAGCTTATAGACTGGATTTGTCTTTTGATATGTGTTTTATTCACCCAGTTTTCTATATGTTTATGTTAAGAAAGTTAGTTGGTGATCCTAGTTTGATTGTGGCTTTGGAAGGTATGGACGTTGAGGAGAACTTGACCTATGAAGAAGGGCTGCTTGATATTTTAGATAGGAAAATGAAATGGGTTCACAATAAAGATATTGCTTCGGTTAAAGTTCTTTAGAGGAAGCAATATGTTAAGAGTGATACATGGGGCCAGAGTTGAAACTGATGAAGCGATGTCCCTATCTATTCCTATTTACTCAAGCCTAAGGTACTAGGTTCTTCTCATTCAAATGGTCCTAATTCCTTCTTTTCGATGTTTTCATGACATGACATGTATAGATGTGCACAAAATTGATTTAAAAGCTTTGACGGTTTCATGGTTTTTAAATGATGATTATGCATTGTTTTCACATGTTGGGATGTTTTATTTTCAAATCAAGCTTTTCAAGTCGTTTTCTAGCTCATTCGAGCATGAATACTCCCAACAGAGAGATGATGTAAGGATCAAAACCTTGAGAGGCCTTAGAAAAGCTTAAAACTGCCATTTCAAGACTTTTAGACCACAAGACCCTCTTAAGGAACCCTACACGACCCGTGGAGCACCCCATGTACCATATAAGGTGTCTTCGAAGGGAGCCTTGGCCTTGAAAAGGCCATGTCTTTCCAAGGCAAGAGGCAGCTTTGAGGATGTGCCCACCAAGGAGCATACCACGGCCAATAGTCACCAATCGTGGGGTTCCTAATTGAAGGGGATCCTCACAAGGCCCTCAAGGCTTTAGCTCAAGGATCCTCACCATGCACCCCTTCACGGCCTATGGTGCACACCACAACCTGAAGGGGGTTGGTGTAGTGGTTCTTTAAAAGGGCCTTCCTATGGTATCCCCTTTTTGCCTCCAAGGTTACCACCATGGAGCCCTATAAGTCTCCTGGTGTACACCACAACCCACAGTGGCATCTGTGAAGTGCACACTGGTGCAATTTAGCTCCATTTGAAATGGGGCTAATTTTTTAATTTGGCCACTTTCTTTGGTATTTTTGGACTTTTATGCCTATGTTAACCTTCCTAAATCATGCCTAAGTAATCTCATTCATTCCATTCTATTCTCAGCACTTAGCTCCAAAAGATTAATTTTGAAAACTCTATTTTAGCCTAACATTTGAAGATTCAAGCGAAGGGTTTCTAGTGTGCTTTTAGGCTCATGTCTGCCCCATATCAATCTACCTAAACACATCAAGGTATGTGTGGTTTCATTCATGATTCTATTTCAATCATGAAGCCCAACTTCTATGTTCAAATTTCCATGAACTTTAAGTGAACTTGAGCGGTGATTTTCATGATATGGATTTGAATTGCGAAACTTATGTTATGGGTCATTTTCAAATGGTATACAAGTGTGAATTACATCTTTTTCCATTGATTTACATTATTTTTATAAGATTTGAGCTTGTATGCCCGTTTTTAGCTTGTTTTCATGCATGGGTAGTATGAGTTATGATCTAAGTGTTGATTATATCATATTTTATGAATGATTCGATCTTAATTTTATAATATAAGTATGAATTTCAAGTACCCTACTCCTCTATTCCTCATGACATATGCATGCGTGATCATGGCTTTTTATGAAGTTCTACTATGGATTTAACTACGAACTATTAGTATGGCTACGATTTCAAGGCAAGTATGATTATGGCATAAAATATGATCATATAATATTTATGATATGACTTTAAACTTCATGGGTGTGTTTACATCACTATGTATGAATGAGCTATTCCTATGCATGAAAGTATGAAGTAAATTATGATTTAGTTTTTAAGCCTAAGTATGCATTTTTTTATTTGAAATGACTTATGACCCTATTCCAAGCATGTATATATATGTATTCCTACAGGATAATGGCTTAGCAACGAATGAGATTGAAGGGGGGGGGGGACTATCCCTAAGGGTCCTTATATAAAAGCTACCTTTCTAATAACTACATTGCCACTGTAGGTTCATGTTTTCCCGATATGGATGATTATGGCATGAGAACCACTCTTCGAAATGAGAAATGCCCGTAAGTTGAGGTATGGGCTACCTTTTGCAAGTAGTCCACTCTTTCTCCGGTGTTGACGCGATATTAGAATTCTCTATGATAGTCCGTTTGATCTTACATGTCAGTTGAGGTTATATCCCTGCAATGTTTATGTACTACAAACTCATGCATCATGATTTATGGCATCTTGATATGATCTTCTTTCCTATATACTTCTCTTATGATCATTACATTGCATACCCGCATAGTTAGTATATTCCAAAGTACTAATGCATACTTTATGCCTACATTGTATGAAAATGCAGGAGCATGTGCTACTTTTGACCATCCTTGTGGCTAGCTCCCATTATTATAATGATCTCGATCAGGTGAGTTCTCCAGCTTCAAGGACCGAACCCATTATCTTTTTATTCGTGCTATGGTTGTACTAGAGATAGTCTTTTCTTTATTTCTAGGCGAGCTAAGGTGTGTCTAAGCCCCCATCTATGTTATGATTAGAGGCATGTTTTGAACATACAGTTGTATTTCAGAGTTTAGACTCATGTACTCTATCTTATGCTCTATTGCATTTTGAGACTTATATTATGATTCCAGCTTTATATATGCTTTCGCTTATGTATGTTTCCTTTTGATTCTACATTTGATGTTGTATGAATGGCAAGGGTTAGCTTGGGGTATTTTCGAGGATTCCATTAGCCGTGTTACGGCTAGGCCTTAGGATTCAGTCGTAATATTTACTTAGTCAAATTCTTATGCTCAAATTCTTTTTGTGATATTTACTTAGTCAATTGCATTACCGGATTTATATTTATTTGCATTACATGCAAACTTATTACATTCAAACATACTAACACAAACTTCTTTTCCTATATTATGTAATAATGTAAAGGAGGTCATAGATCCTACTCCTCACCCATATGGCTAGCTTCACTCTTATTAAAGATTGTGTGGTGAGTCCTTGTGCTTCTAGAGCAAGCCAAGTCTATCTTTTCTTCCCCTATCAATCATAGTTTATGTTGATATTTGAGGCTATTTCATTTATTTGAGGGTGAGCCATGAACATGTCCTTAGGCCCTTGCCCATGTTAAATCTGTTAGAGGCATGTTTGGATTATATCAAGCCTACGTTTTCTTACTAATTCTTTTATTGTGCTGTGTTCTTAGCTTCTTATGAGTTTTGTCACATTATTATTGCCTTATTTCTTTACCTTATGTATGCTTGATATGCTAACATGATTGCTTAGGGTTCTTTTGAGAATCTTAATCATCGTGCCATCCCTAGGTCCTAACTTGGATTGTGACAAACTTGGTATTGAAGTACAAGGTTTTGTAGTGTCCTAGTTTAACATGCTGCTTCATATAGAGTGTTACTCATGGGTATGAAGTGAGCCACAACTATAATTAGGAGGCTATGAGGCATTTTAGGAAAATCCTAACTTCCTAATGATCTATGTAGTGTGATAGAATGTACTCCAAGATTTCCTCTCTAATGATTGTCCTTCATAATATTCAGAATATCCGTCCATAAAGACCTCGAATTTAGTAAGGTGTTGATGATAATAAGGGACAAGCCCATCAAGCCCCTATTGATACTCTAGCTAATCAAGTGACCAACATTGAGTTTTGAATCAACATCTTTATACTAGCCCAAGTCATGACCAACCAAGTGAACTAATGGGTGCTCCAATTGTAAATACACTGGCTTAAAGGATCAGAGACTTTACAAGAATGAATGCTCTGAGTTTCATGGGTTCAAGAAAGATGAGGATTCCTAAGACTTCATTGATGAAGTGTATAAGGTCATTGTTATAATGGGCGTACCTTCATATGAGAAGGCAGAGTTGGCGGCGCACCAATTTAATAGTATTGCTCAACTATGGTACAATCAATGGAAGGATGAAAGAGTTGAAGAGGGTCCCATAGGTTAGGAAAATTTCAAGGTTGCATTTCTTGACCGCTTCTTTTCACTAGATTTGAGGGAGGCGAAAGTGTTGAATTCATCAATCTCATGAAAGGAAAATGAGTGTGAGGAAGTATTCCCTCAAGTTTTACGTGCCACAAAAATATGACACTTTTAGTGCTTTAAACTTAGAATTTTATGTGTTCTCTAAGTGATGTTAGTAGAGTTGATGTGTTTTTATGTTGGTTTTCCAGGATTGCAGGATTCAGGGAGTCTGTGGGACTATTGTAGAGTTTGCATCATTTTGGTGATATACAAGACCACTTATGGGCCGTGTTTTGATGCACGAGCTATAGGTGGGGTTTCATGGTCTTGAACCATTGATGGGCATATTTTCTAAAGTTGAATCTACGATAAAAAAGATGGGTCATGGTTCATTCCATGACCCATACACTCGCTCGTGAAATGGAGACCCAGAGATTTGATAAGTTTCTGAAAGTTAACAGGACGAAAGGAACCTAATGTTCGTAAGTCAATCTATGATCCATAGAAAGCCCCTCGTACATGGATGGCAGTTTATGGAAGAAGTAGACTGTGAAGCCCTTCGACAAACTGTAAACAGAATCATGGCCCTAACTTGGCTCGTGCAAGGGCCCGAATCTAGTTTTCCTAATTAAGTTAGGATTTGATTTTCTTTTATTATCAACAGGGTTTTTAGGTATTTTTAGGAGTACACATTATTATCTTTCTTTTGCTTGTTCTTGAAGATTTGTGGTGGGAACTTTTTGTACTCATATTTGTATTTTGATTTTGCTATTTATATACTGATTTTGGACTTTTACGTTCTTCACTTCTTCGTTGTAAGTGCTTAATTTATGCAAACTTCTATCAAGATGTCTTCATCTACAATATACATGAGTAGGTAAACCCACAACTAGGATTCCAGAACCATGGAGAACTAACGAAGTTAAAAACCAAATAATTTTTAATCCTTGGAAGGTGTGCATACATGTATTATTTATTTTTTTGTTTTGAATGCTTTTTAACAGTAGCCAACATTAGACCTTGCCTTATTCTTATTCGCGGGCCCAAGAGAGTAATGAATGGGAAAAGGGATAAAAACAGTATTTATCGTGCGTACACTAGTCTAATCAACCTAAATGGCCTAAGGGATAGTTGTACTGGACCAAGGTAAGGGTCGTAATGCGACACCCATAGACCACCCAAGTTCCATGGTGAAATTTGCCTAGTTACTAACCCAAGAAACTAGGTGAACATACTTACTAGTTCTGCATGCTACACACTAGAAAAGGTTACAATTATTAGGTTATACTGTATTAGGAATTCATGGGAAACACAATACCCTAGTTACTTTTCTCACTATATTAGTAATAGTTGCATCAAATATTGTTCTTAGTTTAGGTTTGAGTAGTTGCTTTTTACACCAAAACCCCCTTTCTGGAAGTATGTTGATTCATTCATCCAAGTTGCTTTAATTACTCCAAGCTGGACCATATTCCTCGTGTGATCAACATTAACTATCATTAGGTTCTATATCTTAACAACCATTTATACCTTGATTAGGAGGTGTAATTTGGGCGTGATCAAATTTTGGAGCATTTGCCAGGGAATATGATTTTTAGATTGGTTCTATTAGGGCGATTAGAGAGTTAATCCTTGTTTCCTTATTTTATGTGTTTTTATTGTTCTTGTTTCTTTTTTAGCATACAGGTGTAGTGTACGCCCAATACCCACAGTCGAGGAATTCTCTTGACGTCATTTGCTTTATAGATTCAAAAAATGCTGAGAAGAATAACCCCGGAGAACACCAACAATGCTGCAAATGAGGTGCTGAACTTTCATAACTAAAACTCACCACCACCACAAGTGGTGGAAAATCAACTGACACAAAGTCAACAAGCACTAGTAGATGGGTGGAATGCTTACAATTTTGATTCAGTGGCGGTTGATGTCACAGGAGCAATCGTGTTACCTCCTTTACCGGTGGATACTAAGTTCATCATATTAAGTAGGCTACAAAATATGTTACAACATAGAGGGTTATTCTCGGGCTTACCATCAGAGAATCCGCATTACCATCTACACAACGTTACCTTCGTCTGTAAGATGATGATAGGGAATCAAAATCTGTCCATGGATGCCATTGGGCACCTTGTTTTTCCTGTTATCACTTATCGGTGAAGCGATGATATGGTTATTGAAGCTTTCCTTTAACTCTATCACTACATGGACAGAGATGCAGAGATCCTTGCTAGAGAAATACTCTCCCAAGTCAAAGAAGTTCAAACTCAAAGACTGAATCAATAATGTCTCATAGACACCTGGGAAGTCCATTAACACCACTTGGGAGCGGTTTGTTAAGTACTTGTTGAGTGTTCCAGACCATAAGATACTGATGATTCACTAGTGGAAATCTTATGCTGAGCATTGGATGACAATAGCAAAGTGGTTGTCGGCACTATAATTGGAGAATCATTCCTAGACTACGCATTTGCATAGATAGCCAAATGACCGGAGAGAGCTACAAAGATAAATCATGTGTTAGACACAATGGAATTAGAGGCAACAAAGAGTTCCTTTTCAGTTATAACCTATCCAGAGCAAGCTAAAATCATTCAAGAAGTCTTCTAGGAGTTACAACAGATTAGTACTAATGTCTGGTTATTGATGAAGCAACAACAAGAACGAGTAAACTCAATCAATTAACAACCACCGAGAGCACCCATTTATGATGAACCGTGTAAGGAGGAGGACACTTGATACATTACTGATCAACTGGGGGGTTTTCCAACCAACCCCCAAGGGTCTAATCAGGACTATTGGCACCAAGGTCAAGGAACTCAGGGTGTGAGCTATGACAAAGATACTACATATAAGTACAACAACTGAGAAGGATACTATGATAGAATCAGGGGCTAAGATCGAGACGGTGATTTTGCATGAAAAGATGGGTATTGAAATGGACCATATAAGCCACCACAAAATTGTTATTCTGGAGCAGGATAATTCAAGGACTGAGGAGATGTTTGACAGATGGCTGAAGAAAGCAAATGCACAGGATGAGACCGTGAAGGGAATGAGAGCAGATATATCAGGAATTAATTAGAAGATGTCTAACATAGTAGCTATGAAGCAGTTGGAGAAGCAATTCAGTCAAATGTTAACACAGTTAAATCAGCGCCAAAAGGGTATACTGCCAAGCATTACGGTGCAGAATCCTAAGTAGGATGGCAATGTATGGACGTTACCATATGAGGTTATAAGCCGATGAAGGACCCACTTATACAAGTGGTTAATGATGTGGTTTATGAGGAAATAACCAAAAGCAAGGATGTAGAGACTACAAGGCCAAGGATACTATGGGTAACAATGTGGTCACACACAAGAAGTTGAAGCCCATACCAAGGCCTCCACCACTTTTCCCTTAGAGACTCAAAAAGAAGAATGAGAAAGGGAAGTTTTAGAATTTTATCTCCATGTTGAAGTTGTTGTCTATAAGTCTCTCTCTCATTGATGCATTGGAGCAAGTGCCTGGGTATGCTAAGTTCATGAAGGACCTTGTGACTAAGAAGAGAATGGTGAGTCAAGAACTAGATCATGATCTTCACTATTGCGGAGTTATTATGACAAGGTCCTTAGTGCAAAAGAACGAGGACCTTGGAGCATTCATCATACCTTGCATCATCGGAGACTTCAACTTTTCATAGGTGTTATGCAATTTAGAAGCCAACATCAACTTAATGCCTCTTATAATGTTCAAGCAATTGGGATTAGGAGCCCTCACATCAACTATAATGCAGTTGTTAATGGCAGAAAAGTTGGTGAAGAAGCCTATGGGGATACCTTATGACATTTTACTTATAGTAAAAAAGTTTATATTCCCTGCGAACTTCGTGATACTTGATTGTGAAGTTGACTTCGACGTCCCAATCATCTTGGGAAGGACTTCCCTAGCCACTAGGTGAGCACTAGTAGATATAGAGTTAGGCCAACTCAAGTTTATATTGAATTAAGAAGAAGATATCTTCAACGTTTTCCATCATTGAAGAGACTCGATAATTTGAAAGGTGGATTTGTTATAAAATGTGTTCATGAAGTGCAATCGGAGGTACCAATAGAGGAAAGGCTGGGCGTTGAAACTCTCGAGGTAGTGTTGATAAATTTTTGGAGTGATGGAATTTCACACCACAATGAGATAGTAAAAGCACTTGAAGCAGACAGCTTCCATGGACACCAACTTAAGCTTGAGTTGGACTTAAAAAACCCTGAGTCAGTACCCACTAGAGCATCTATAGAAGAGTCACCGGCATTGGAGCTGAAGGCTCTTCCAGCCAACTTGAGGTATGTCTTTTTGGGAACTAACAATACTTTGCCTGTTATTATTGCTGCAGATCTTGATGATGAACAGGTGGAAGCATTAGCTTTGGTCCTCAAAGATTAAAAAGGGATATTAGATGGACAGTTTCAGACATCATTTGAATTCTACCTAGCATTTGTACTCACAAGAATCAGCTTGTCAAGGATTATAAGCTGAGCATTGAGCATCAAAGACATCTTATCCCACTAATGCAGGAGGTTGTGTGCAAAGAGATGATTAAGTGGTTGGACGCAAGTGTATTATAGCAGATTGCTGACAGTGAATGGGTGTGTCTAGTCAACTATGTTCCAAAGAAGGGAGGTATCACTATGGTTCCAAATTCTAGCAATGAGTTCATTCCCATAAGACTAGTCACATGTTGGAGGGTTCGCAAGACTATTGCAAACTCAATACGTCGATAGAGAAGGATCACTTCCCTATGCCGTTCATGGACTAAACGCTAGATTGCTTGGTAGGTAAGGGCTACTACTATCTTGTTGATAGTTATTTGGGATACAATCAGATTTTCATTTCTCCAAAGGACCAAAAGAAGACAACCTCTACATGTCCTTATGGAACCTTCACATTTAAGGGGATGCCATTTGGATTATGTAATGCACTAGCTACGTTCTAGAGATGTATGATGTCTATATTCTTAGATATGGTGGAGGATAAAACTGAGGTGTTTATGGATGATTTCAGTGTGGTTGGAGATTCATTTGAAGATTGCTAAAGACATTTACATGATGTGCTAAAAGATGTGAAGAGTGTCACCTTGCATTGAATTGGGAAAATGCCACTTCATGGTAAAGGAAGATATTGTGTAGGGGCACATGATCTCCATTAGAGGAATAGAGGTTGATAGACCAAAGGTTGAGATCATTGACAAGCTTTCTCCACCCATCTCTGTAAAAGATGTGAAAAATTTCTGGACATGTAGGATCCAATAGACAGTTCATAAAGGATTTATCAAAGATTACACATACCTTGTGCAAGCTATTGCGAAGGATGCTAAGTTCATGTTTGATGATGTGTGTCCAAAGGAATTTGAGGGGTTGAAGCAGAGGTTGATATCGACGCCTATCATAATTGCTGCAGATTGGAGTTAGTACTTTGAGATTATGTGTGACGTAAGCAGGGTTACACGTGGTGTATTGTTAGGACAACACAGAGAGAAGATATTACATCCCATATACTGTGATAGCAAAGCCCTTAATGTAGCACAAAAAATTTACACTGTCACTGAGTAGGAGTTACTCGTACTAGTCTTTGCATCCGAGAAGTTTAGATCATATCTTTTGGGAACCAAAGTCATTATGCACACTATTGATTCGACATTGTAGTACTTGATAGTGAAGAAAGATGCTAAATGAAGGTTGATTCGATAGGTACTTCTTCTCCAAGAGTTTGGTTTTTAGATAATTCATAGGAAGGGGACAAAGAATCAGGTTCCTGACCATCTATCCAAACTCGAGGGTGAGGCTAAGATAAGTTTGATGATGGGGTTGATATTGATAACTTGTTCCCTGATGAGAGGGTATTCATGGCATCACACGATTTGATACCATGGTTTGCCGATTATGCAAACTACTTAGTTAGTGATGTTGTGCCACCAAATTTGACTTCTCACCAACACCATGTGATTATTCTTCATTGTGTTCTTGAGGCGGAGATGATGAGAATTTTAGAGGCTTGTCATTTATCATTGGTTTGTGGGAATCATAGTGAAATTCAAACAACACATAAGATCTTACAGTGTGGCCACTACTGGCCAACCATCCCCCAAGATGCCCATGATTATGTTGAAGCTTGTGATAAGTGCCAAAGAGAAGGTGGAGTTTTTCAAAAGCATAAGCTCCAACATAACCCCAATATGGTGATTGAGTTGTTTGATGTTTGGTTATAGACATTATGGGACCATTTGTCAGTTTGTATGGGAAAAAGTATATTCTAGTTGCTGTAGACTATGCCTTAAAATGGGCTGAAGCAGTTGCGCTTCCTAACAATGAAAGTAAAAATGCCACAAAATTCCTCAAACGAAATATCTTCTCACAGTTTGGCACTCCTCGGGCAATCAGCAGTGATGGAGGTTCCCACTTTTGCAATAGGTTTTTTAAAACTATTCTAGATAAGTATGGGGTAAAGAATAGTGTGAAAACCCTTCTCATCCGAAGACGAGTGGGCAAGTTGAGGTATCTAACACAAAGATTAAATAGATTCTATCCAAAACAATGAATGCAAACCAAACAGATTGGTCACAAAGGCTAGATGATTTGTTATAGGTATACATGAATACGTTCAAGAGTCTCATAGGTATGTCTTTTTACCAACTTGTTTTTAGTAACACTTGTCACTTACCTATATAGATTGAGCACAAGGTGATGTGGGAACTTAAGAAGCTAAATCTGGACTGGAATGATGCAGCTAATTAAGGTTGAGCCAACTCAATGAACTTGATTAGTTTCTATTAAGGGCATATGAGAGCTCAGTAATGTACAAGCAAAAGATGAAGCTGTATCATGACCATCATATTGAGCATCGTTAATTCGCACTAGGAGACTTCGTTTTATTGTTCAATTCAAGGATACGGTTGTTTCTTGGAAAATCAAGTCCAAATGGTTGGGTCCTTACAAGGTCACACATGTTTTCAACCATGGGGCTGTTGAGTTAGAATACAAAGATGGCACGAGTTTCAAAGTCAATGGCTAGAGAATTAAACAATACATTGGCAATGCCAATAAAGTAAAAACAGTGGAAATATGGATGGTTGGTGAAGTCTGAGTAACCAAATGGTCTAATGTCACGACCTAAAATTCGTGTATAATGGCACTCACCAAACCCGCCAAGGCGAGCCAGCCCAAAACCTAAAAAACTTAACATAATACATAAAGTGGAAGATAAATGGTCTAATTAGGATAGATAAACATACTAGATCAAGTCTAAAACCTTCTCAAGACTGGTGTTACATGTACAAACCTCTAAATACAGAATTCTGAAATGAGTTACATGTCTTAATGTCTAGTTCTTGAATAGAACAAAACATAGAAGTAAAAATATCTGAAGGTTGCCAAAGGGAGAAGCAGCTATCTTTCAAATAATCCGAAAGCTCGATCCAACAAAAAGGGAGTCTAGCAGGGTGGACCGGGCTCACAACCTACAAAAGTGTAGTAAGGGGTGAGCACCAAGCAACATAGTACTCAGCAAATGGAACAAACCTAAAGTAAGACAATGAAGAATACAACTACTTCTTAATACCCAACCAAATACCACCGAACTACAAACCTGCACGTAGAATAGTCCCAACATAATATAATATACATTTTGCCATAAAATAGATATACTTATCACTTGGCATAATAGCTCCAGCTCATAAATATATAGTTCTAGAAATTACACTTTTTGAATTACACAATAAGTCCACAATCTCATAAGCAAAATCAATACTTAAACCAAACAGATATGATATAAGATGGAATAGATGCCATGAGATAAAGACAATGTGATGCAATGTCAAGTAATTGTGATGCATATCTATCATATGTTACACATCTACTGATAACCTTAGATTGAAACCTATGTGAGCCACATAAAGACCATGTACCTGTGAACTTTAACAACAAAGGCCTCGGTCAATGCTCACCCATTTGGAAAGGACCTTGGACCCATTCGAAAATGACCTTGGACTATTGGCATATTATCTCATCTCAATCAATAGAGACCTCGACCACTAATACACATGTTTTCTTACTCATCTCTCGACAGTAGCCATCACAAGTATTATTTGCACAGATAATAGATGATGCAATGTGCATAATTTCATTGATATTGCAGTGTCATCACCAAAAAGATTTCAATATCCTCAATATATCAATGTCATCAATATATCAATGTCACATCAATCCCAACATCAATTGTATCTTAATATAAGATTCATCTCCACATCAATATTAAGCAAGTCACAAGAGTATAAATACACATTATGAATCCACAAGTAACCTACAAACCAATAAATCACTATATGAACAATTACTCAACTCGAATCTCATGATCAAAGCCTAACAAGAATAACTTCTACCCCAAAGTACTTAATTACATGCATAAGGAGCATACAATGTTTGATTATACTTAACAAAAGGTTAGAAGTCCACTTATCTTTGATAAAGTCATGAATCAGGTCAAATCCAACACCTTCCCCTTTCTACGATATTCCGATTCAACAAAATCTATTAAAATATAGCATCACAATCACATGATAAATCTAATGACACAAAAATCAATCAATTTTAAAAAAGGATAAAGTAGTGAAAAGTTCTATGCAAAAAAGTAGCCGAAATCTGAAAATTAATCATAGAAACATTCTCTATGTAACAAGGACTTCAACTGTGAAAATCCTTTTGAAAATAGAGTTAGGATAAGGGAGAAATATCAATTGATGTTTAGAAATCAAAGTCTGATTCCCAAATTCCACCATTAAAATCCCAAAATTATTAGTTAAAACACAAATTAATCAATGTAAATCAATGAAACAGGTTAGAAAATAGTTACCCAATCGATTTTCCTTGAAAAACCTCAAAATCCCTCTCTAAAATGAAGCTTAGAGTGTTGAAAATGGTAGACATTGAATGAAATACGTCTTTAAAAGAAGTCACTTTTTAGGTGTTTAAAGTGCTTTGCGAACGCGGAGTCTTAAGAGCCTCAGCACTTTGCTAACGCGAACTGTTCATCCATGAACACAGAGTTCTGGCTGCCCATACTCTGTGAATGGGAGCCCTAGCTCTGCGAACACGGAGGTCAAGTGCTATTACACTCCGCGAAGGTGGAGTCATCCACGCGAATGCGAAGAAGTGTGCTAATTGTACCAGAAACAGCCATGCACCAGTAACACTCAGCCATTCAAAATAGGAACTGGACCCTTGGAAATTCATTTGAAACTTAAGAACCTAAACCTTAGGAGGCCTTAACGATGTTTAAAAATTAGATCTCCAATATTTTTAACCGAAGTGCCTCTCTAGGGTCACCCCCACAAACTGAGGAGAGTTCCACAAGCTATGGAGGTAGCCTTGGGGTGACTCTTGGCAAAATACGTGGCTTCTTGTAGCCTTAAGCGAGATTCAAGGTCAAGTCGCACTCCATGGAGCCTTTCACAGCTTGTGGTTCTCCTCACTAGTCGTGAAAGGGGATCTTGGAAAGTGACTTGCCTTCAAACTACTGTTTTGGCTAAGGGAGCCACCAAGGGCAGTTGTATTACCGTACAATCTACCACTGACTACGGTGGGCTCCCGTTGAGGGATCCTGTGGTAAATATTTCTAAGTACCAATGTCCCGTCTCGAAACTTAGGACTTTTCACGGACTTTACCATGAACCATGGAGAGTTTCATGGATTGTTAAGCCTTCAGTGAAAGCAACCTAGTCATATTTTTCTATGTGCAAAGGGGACTTTTTCACGGACACTTATACAGTCAGTACAAGACTTCCTGATCCATGGAGCCTAAAGTGCACGTGTATGGAATTGTGTTCTTGTTCCATTTCATTAAGGGCCCTATGGTAATTCAGTTCACTTCTAAGGCCTTTTATGACTTTTATGGCTATCCTAAGACTCCAAAAGCATCCTATACTCTTGCATTACTATATATTCTCATTCTAAACACTTAGACTCTAAGAAATTATATCTCCTAAGACTCTATTCAAGCAAGGCTTTGAAGATCTAAGGATGTCTAGAGGCTTTCAGCTCAAGTCATTTTCCTGCTAATTCTTCTAATTTTTCAAGGTATGTGGGATCAATTCACGATTCCCTTTCAATCATGAAGATCGAAAAATCTGTTTCTTCAATTTTATGATTTCAAAGTATGAATTGCAAACACTTAAATTAGTTTTAATTTGTTAAAATTAAGCTATGAGATGAACTCAATCATTAATTTTATGATGATTTGAATCTTATTATTATGATTACATTGATTTTATGAAGTGTTGAATATGCATGTCCCTTTAATTTATGAATACATGAATGGGTAATTCAAGTATATTTAATTATTAATTTGTTCATGGATTTCATATGATTTCTTCCTATTATATGGTTTTAATTACGTATTCAGATTGCAATTCTATTCCTTCATTCTTCATGACATATTCATGCGTGAACAAGTATTTTCATGAAATTTATGATGTGGGGTAAAGACCCAATTATGATTATGACTAGGGGTGTTCATGGGTTGGTTATTGGTCAAAACCAAAACCAAACCAACTTAATTTGGTTTTTAAATTATCAAAACCAAATCAAACCAATTATGATATACATTTATCGGTTTGGTTCTATTTTTCGGTTATTAACCGTACATAAAAGTAAAAGCAATGATGCATTCAAAATGGAGAAAACATGACAACGATCCATTCAAAATGAAAAAAAAGTTAGAACAATTGATAGAATAGAACTTTCAGTCCTTAAATTTACTGTGAAAAAAGTTTCAAAATTCACCATTTTGGCTTGTAAGAAAAAGATATTAACATTGCTAATTCCACCAAGAATTGTCATAGACATTCATTTACTTAAAATTAATAAGATAAATGTTCTCGTCTTGAGAATTTATGCTTTCATAAGTAGATTAAAAAATAAAAATTATTTTTATATATAATGTATTACGTATGTATAATTATAAAATATGTGAATATAATTTGTTGGTTCGGTTTGGTTGTTCCTTTGATTTTTTTAACAAACCCAAACCCAAATAAAAACCTATGGGTTTTCCAAAAATTAAAACTAAAACTAAACCAAACCAAACCTAAATAAAATCAATGTTTTAATCGATTTGCTTCAGTTTTTCGGTTCAGATCGATTTTTATCCAAACCATGAACACCCCTAATTATGATTATGATTTCAAGAAAGTATGGTTATGACATGACACCTTATCACATAATATCTATGGTATGTCTTCTTAAACACTTATGGGTGAGGATTCACCAAAATGTACTAGTATGAAACTTCTATGCATGTATTAATAAATTGAAGTATGATTTCCCTTTTTCGCCCAAGTAAGCTTGATTATGAAGTATGTTTGGCTTTTGAGCATAACTGTGCATGATTAAGATTTGAAAAGACTTATTCTCCTTTTTCAAGAATGTGTATATACATGTATTCACGTGGGATGATGGCTTAGCACCGAATGAGATTGGAGGTGGGGGCTCGATTTAAGGGGTTCTTATATAAAGTTTCCTTTCTCATAACTTCATGCCAGCATAGGTTCATGTTATATTTGCAAATCCTTACTGAAAAGGCAAGGCCATAAGGTAAGGTGACCATCACATAGAAAAGACAGGGTCATAAGGTGTAGTGAAGGCTATTCTTGGCAAGTGGCCTACTCTCATTTGGTGGAAGGCTGGTCACCGGGCGATTCATGTATTAGCTTGCATGGGTTGATATTTCAATTAAGGTCCTATCCCCGTATATTGAGTATTATGGCATTCATGCATCATGGATTTCAAGGCATATTGATATTATATTCTTTCCTATGTGCTTCCTTGTATCTATGCCCTTGTCGTCTAATATTGATTGCAGGTTAACATGTTCATATGCATTTGCTTGCCTACATACTTAGTACATTCAAAACATGAAGGGACCAGAGACTATCTTCATGATCCAACCATGAAGGGACCAGAGACTATCTTCATGCACCTATTGATGGTTAGATTGGATTATGAGCTTACTAGTTGTGACTCCTTTACTCTAAGGACAAGACCCACCTTCTATCTACTTATTATGATTTGATTTATCATGTCTTTTTTTTGGGGATGAGTCCAAGACATGTCTTGGCTCCCCTCCTATTTATGACTAGAGGCAACGCTTGACATCTTGTAAACTCTATGTACAAGCGTGTTATGTATGATGCTTATGGCTTATGGAGAATATGTTTATGTCTATCTTATGATGTTGATGTTATGATGAGATGTGGAAATGTTGAAAGTCCTTAGTCCCTCCTATCCCTATAGCGTGAGTCATACTTACCCACCCCTTCGTCTTTATTTGCTATGTGACTTCATGTAAACCCCTATCCCTATAATATCCCCATAACTTGAGTTTGAAGCACCATTTCTCTTAGTATTATGTGCTTGTTGTTTAAGTATTTTCTTCCAAATTGATGATACGTAAAATAATGCTATGAGGCTTGTTTGAGGACTCTCGGGTTCCCATTCACTATGTCACTCCTAGGCCTTAGGCCCGGGTCATGACAAGCTTGGTATTATATCACTAAGGTTTTAAAATTATCCTTAAGAGTCTAAGATGTCATGTCAATCCTATTCTTGGGTGTGAAGTGCACCATACTCATGAGTAGGAGGCTATTAAACATATCTTAAGGCTTTCTAACTTTGACGATGCCCTTGATGCTTTTCAAAAGATACCTCCGAGCAGAGCCCCTCTACCTAGGTAGGCCCTAGTTAATGAGGATGAAGTCCCTCTTGAGCCTATAGGGAGAAAACTCCATGATGAGTTTTGGACTGTCATTGCCAAGTTAGCTCAAGTCGTGACCAACTAGGCTAGACTGGTCATTCCTCCTCCCTAATTACAACTCCGGGTAAGAGTAAGAGATTTTTCATGGATGAATCCTCTGGAGTTTTGTAGGTCAAAGACGGACGAGGACGCTCAAGACTTCATTGATGAACTCTCTAAGGTGTTGATTGTAATGGGGGTGACATTCGAAGAGAAAGCTAAACTAGCTACTTATCCGTTGAAGGATGCGGCTCAAGTATGGTATACCCTATGGTTGTTGGAGAGGGCTAGGGATGATGGGGTTGGTTGGAAAGAGTTTAAGCTTTCTTTTCGAGACCATCTCTTCCCTTTTCTTTTCGGGACCATTTCTTCCCTCTTGAACTTTGTGAAGAGAAAATGATAGAATTTATCAACCTCAATCATGGAGGTATGAGTGTGAGGGAATATGTTATCAAATTTACAAAGCTCTCAAATTATGATCATATGTTAGTGGCCAACCCCCGTGCAATAATGGGCAAATTTATTTCTAGGATGTCTGACTTGGTTGTGAAAGAGTGTCATACCGTTATACTTATTTAGGAGATGGACATTTCCATACATATGACTTATGTTGAATAGATTGAAGGGGAGAAATTGAAAGAGAGTATGAAGAACTCTAAGGGGGCGTGTTATGATTCTGGGTTTTCAAACTCTAGGAGTGGTGGTGGAAATCGTCGCTTCTAATAGGGCCAAGGTTCCAATACACAGGCTTCCAATACTAGGATGCCTCCTCATAAGGCATCGATTAAAGGTGGGCCAATGCATAGTGTGGAAGAAATCACTGGGTGCTTTCTTTGTGTGTGGTGATATGGGTCACAACATTGTTGACTGCCCTAAAGCTCCTAAAAAAGGTCAAGGTCAAGTGGCTCAGGGTGATCAATTCCAATTGAGAGTTCCACAATGTGGTGCTCCCAGAAACTACAGGTTCTATGCCTTCTATGCTCGACAAGAAATGGGAGAAGCCCCGAATATAGTGATTGGTATGTTAAAAGTCATTGATTTTGACACTTATACTTTGCTTGACCTGGGCACAAATTTATCTTTTGTGACTCCTTTTTTGGTTGTTAAGTTTGGGTTGAGTCCTAAAATCTTGAAAGAGCCTTTTGCAGTCTATACTCCCGTGAGTGAGTCTATTATTTCCCAAAAGGTCTATCAGGGTTGTCCTATTTCGATCTTTCATAATGTCCTTTCTTCTGATCTTGTAGAACTTGAGATGTTTGATTTTGAATTATTCTTGGGATGGATTGGTTGGATGTTTCTTATGCCTCTATTGATTGTAGAACCAGAAGGATTAAGTTTTAGTTTATGAATAAGCCTATTCTTGAACGGGAGGGTAGTGACTCTGCTTTCAAAGGTTGGTTATTTCCTATCTACAAGCCTAAAAAATAATTCCAAAAGGATGTATCTATCATATTGTAAGGGTTAGAGATGTGGATTCTGAGTTACCTACTCTTGAGTCGGTTCCGGTGGTTTATAAGTTTTCAGATGTCTTCCTAGAAGATTTGCCTGGAATTCCTCCCGAAAGGAAAGTGGACTTTGGCATAGATCTTCTTCCTGATAGTCAACCTATCTCTATACCTCCTTATTTCATGGCATTGGCTAAATTAAAAGAGTTGAAGAAATTAGTTGAGGGAATTGTTAGAGAAGGGCTTTATTAGACCAAGTATATCACCCTGGGTTCTTCTGTGTTATTCGTGGGAAAGAAGGATAAATCACTTCAGATGTGTATTGACTAATGACAATTGAATAAAGTGACCATCACAAATATATATTGATTGCCAAGGATCGACAACTTGTTTAATCAACTTTAAGGAGCGGCTCAATTCTTAAAGATTGAACTCAGTTTAGATTATCATCATTTGAGGGTCAAGGAATGTGATACTCCCAAGACAACTTTTTGAACTAGGTATGGGCATTTTGGGTTTGTGGTGATGTCCTTTGGTTTGACTAATGCTCTTGCGGTATTTATAGGTCTTATGAATCGAGTATTCAAGCCATTCCTTCATAGTTCTGTGGTTATCTTCATTGATGTTGTTATGATTTACTCCCGAAGAGAGCAAGAACACATGGATCACTTGAGGTTGGTTATTTAGAATTTTAGAGAGAAGAAATTATTCGCCAAGTTTAGTAAATATGAGTTTTGGTTGGGTGAAGTGTCTTTTCTTGGCCACATGATATTTGATGATAGTATTAAACTTGATGCAAAGAAGACCGAGGCCGTGAAGTTGGTCTAGACTATTGACTCCTTCTGATATTCGGAGTTTCCTTAGGTTGGCTAATCATTGTTAGAGATTTGTTGAGGGTTTCTCACCCATTGCATCTCCATTGACTAAGCCAACTCAAATGAAGGCCAAGTTTATATGGTCGGATAAGTGTGAGAAATATTTTCACACTTTGAAGGATCGGGCTATATCGACTCCTGTATTGACTTTACTGGATGACTTAGATAGGGTTGTAGTGTATTTTGATGCTTCTCAGATTCGGTTGGGTGTTATGCTCATGAAACATGGTAAGGTGATAGCTTATGCATCGAGGCAATTGATGGTGCATGTATAAAATTACCTGACTTATGATCTTGAGTTGGTGTCCATGGTGTTTGCTTTGAAGATTTGGAGATATTATTTCTATGGGGTGCGTGTTGATGTTTTCACTGATAACAAGAGTTTGCAATATGTGTTCACCCAAAGGGATCTTACCTTAAGGTAAAGATGATGATTGGAGCTTCTTAAAGACTACGACATGAGCGTTCAATATTATCCTGACAAGGTAAAAGTAATAGATGATGCTCTTAATAAGCTATCTATGGGTAGTGTGGCCCATGTTGATAAGGGAAAGAAAGATTTAGTAAAATTGTTCATCTCTTGGCTAGATTCGGTATTAGATTGGTTGACTCTAATAATGGAGGCATTCATGTTCAGAATGGAGCTTAGTCTTCTGTGATTCTAAATGACAAGGTAAAGCAGGACTTGGACATGTCTTTAGTATAGTTAAAGAAGTTGGTTTCCAAAAAGTTGATAGAGGTTTTCTCCCAAGGTGGAGATGGAGTACTTCGGTAACGAGATAAGTTGTGTGTTCTGGATGTCGATAGTCTTAGAGAGGTGATTATGAGTGAAGCTCATAACTCTCATTATTCTATACGTATGGGTTCCACCAAAATGTATAGGATTTATGGGAAGTGTATTAGTGGCACGGTAAGAATATGGACATAGCCAAGTTTGTATACAAATGCCCTAATTTCCAGTAAGTGAAAGTGGAACACCAAAGGCTTGGTAGTTATGCTCAGGATATTGAGATTCCTATTTTGAAGTGGGAGGATGTGAATACAGACTTTGTGGTTGGTTCACCCATACCTGGAAGAAATTCGATTCTATTTTGGCCATTGTTGATAGGATGACCAAATTGGCTCATTTCTTTCCGCTTAAGACTTCTTTCAATGCCAAATATTATACAAAGTTGTACATTCGAGAGTTGGTTAGATTGCATGATGTGCCTATGTCTATTATAGCAGATCGTGGTACCCACTATACTTCTCACTTTTAGAAATCACTTTAGAGGGCTTGGCACAAAGGTGAAATTGACTACCACTTTTCATCCTCAAATCGATGGACATGCCGAAATGACAATTCAAACTTTGGAGGACATGTTGAGGGCTTGTGTGTAGGAATTCAATGGGAATTGGGATGATCATCTGCCACTTATCGAGTTTGCCTAAAATAATATTTTTCATGCTAGCATTAGTATGGTACTGTTTGAAGCTTTGTATGGGAGAAGGTATAGATCCATGGTGGGATGGTTCGAGTTGGGTAGATGGCATTGATAGGCCTGGATTTTGTGTTGGAGGCCATGGAAAAGGTGAAGATGATTAGGGAAAGGTTGAAGAAGGCTCAAAGTCATCAAAAGTCTTATTCGGATGTTAGGAAGAGGGCTCTTGAGTTTCTTATTGGTGATTGGGCATATGTGAAGGTTTCTCCTATGAAAGTTGTCATGCGTTTTGGCAAAAAGGACAAGTTAAGTACTCGGCATGTAGGTCTTTATGAGATAGTTGAGTGGATTGGCAAGGTAGCCTATAGGTTGGATTCTCCTTTTGATATGAGCTATATTCTCCCGATTTTCTGTGTGTCAATGCTAAGGAAGTTGATTGGTGATCCTAGTACGATTGCGCCCTTTGAAGGTGTTGAGGTTGAAAAGATTTTGACTTATGAAGAAGTTTCAATTGAGATTTTAGATAGACAAGTGAAATAGCCTTCACAACAAGGATGTGGCTTTGGTTAAAGTGCTTTGGAGGAGTCAACATATGGAGAGTGCTACATGGGAGGCGGAGGCGGACATGATGAAGCGATATCCCTATCTATTCTAATCTACTCAAGTCTAAGGTATTAGGTTCTTGCTATTCTAAATGGTTCTACTTATTTCACTCTTATGCTCAGATGAGTTATGCATTGTGTCTTCATGTTGAAATGTTTTATGTTCAAGTCAAGTCTTTCAAGCCATGTTCTAGCTCATTCAAGGATAGCGTTCGCAAGGGGGAGATGATGTAAGGACCCGGACCTCAAAAGGCCTTATGGATGCTTAAAAATTGGGTTTCCAATGTTTATGACTAAGGTGCCTCTCCAAGGTTACACCCACGAGTCGTGGAGAGGTCCACGAGCCTTGGAAGCAGCCTTGGGGTGACCCTTGGACAATTACGTAGCTTCATGAGAGGTTCAAGGTAAAGTCGCCTTCCATGGAGCCTTTCACGGATCGTGGTCCTCACCACTGTCTATGAAAGGGGCTGTTAGAAGGTTCTTTTTCCTTCAAACAACTGTTTTGGCAGCCACCAAGGGAAGTTTTACAAACCGTACAACCCACCACTGACCTTGGTGCGCTCCTGTGGGAGGATCCTATGATAAATTATTTTTAGTATCAAAGTACCATCTCGAAACTTGGGACTTTTCATGGAATTTACCACGGACCGAGAAGCCTTCAGCAGAAACACCCTTGGACAAATTTTTCTAAGTGTCAAAGGAGACTTTCACTGACACTTGTACGATCAGTACAAGGCTTCACGAGCTATGGAGCCAAAAGTGCACATGTCCAAAAAAATTTTCTTGTTTCGTTTCATTAAGGTCAAGGCCTTTTATGAATTTTACGGCAATCCTAAGACCCTTAATCAGCTTATAATCCTTCATTATTCATTCTTATTCTCAACACTTAGACTCTATGAAAATCGATCTCCTAAGACTCCATTCAAGCAAGGAATTGAAGATCTAATCTAGGATTTCAAGAGGGCTTTCAATTCAAGTCAATTCCACCCTAATTCTTCTAGTTCTTTAAGGTATGTGGTATTGATTCATGATTCCTTTTCAATCATAAAGACCGAAAAAATATATTTCTTTAATTTTATGATTTATAAGTATGAATTGCAAATGGGTCTTTTAAATCAGTTTTAATTTGTAAATATTAAGCTATGGGTTGAACTTAATCATTGATTTTACGATGATTTTAATCTTATGATTATTATGATTTACTTTGATTTTATGAAGAGTTGAATATACATGTCCCTTTAATATATGAATCTATTCATGGGCAAATTCAAGTATGTTTTAATTATTAATCTCTTCATGGATTTTATATGATTTCTTCCTATTATGTTATTTTAATTACGAATTTTAATTTTCCATGATATTCCTTCATTCTTCATGACATATGCATTGATAAACAAATATTTTCATGAGTTTTGTGGTGTGGGTTAAGACCCAATTATGATTCTGACTATGATTTCAAGCAAGTATGACTATGACATGACATGTGATCACATGAAGTCTATAATATTGCTTTTTAAGAACTTATGGGTGAGGATTCACCAACATGTACTAGTATGAATTATCTACTTCTATGCATGTATTTATGAATTGTAGTAGGATTGGGCTTTTTAGCCCAAGTATGCATGATTACAAAGTATGTTAGCTTTTAAGCCTAAGTGTGTGATGAAAATTTTACTCTCCTTTTTCAAGCACGTGTATGTATATATATTCTCGTGGGATGATGGCTTAGCATCTAACGAGATAGGAGGTAGGGGCTCTACCTAAGGGATCCTTGTATAAAGTCTCCTTTCTCATAATTAGGTGTCAATGTAGGTTCATGTTCATCCCTTTTAAGGGATAATTATGTTATGAAAATCCTTACTGAGTTGGCCGGTTTGTAAGGTAAGGTGGCTTTCACACTAAAATGATAGGGTCGTAAGGCGTGGTGTAGGCTATCCTTGGCAAGTAGTCTACTCTCAATCGATGGGAGGTTGGTCACCGAGCGGTTCTTGTAGTAGCTCGCATGGGTTGATATATCAGTTAAGGTCCCATCCTCATATGTTGAGTATTATGGCATTCATGCATCATGTATTTCAAGGTATATTGATATTATATTCTTTCCTATATACTTCCTTCTATATATGTGCCCTTGTTATCTAACATAGATTGCAGTTTAACATGCTCATATGCATTTGCATACCCGTATACTTAGTACATTCAAACGTACTAAGACATACTTTTTGCCTGCATGATCTAACCATGTAGGGACCAGAGACTATCACCATCCACCTCTTGATAGTTAGATTGGATTGTGTACTTGCTAGTGGTGAGTCCTTTACTCCAAGGACAAGATCCACCTTCTATATACCTATTATGATATGATTTACTCATGTCTTTATTTTGAGGTTGAGTAAGGGACATGTCTTGGTCCCTATCCTATCTATGACTAAAGGCAATGTTGGACATCATGTAAAATTTATGTATGAGCATGTTATGTGTGATGTTTATGGCTTATGGTAACTATATTTATGTCTATCTTGTAATGTTGATGTTATAATGAGATGTGAAAATGTTGAAAGTCCTAAGTCATTTCTATCCTCCTAGCGTGAGTGATACTTACCCGCCCCTTAGTCTTTATTTGCTATGTGACTTCATGCAAATCCCTATCCCTATAACATCCCCATAGCTTGAGTTAAAAGCCTCGTTTCCCTTAGTATTATGTGCTTGTTGTTTAATTATGTGCTTCCGAATCGATAATGTGTATATGAATGCAATAAAGCTTGTTTGGGGACTCTTGAGTTCCCATTTGCCATGTCACTCCTAGGCTTTATGCTTGGATCGTGACAGGAACCCTATGAACACAAATCAAACATGGAACCCCATCAGAAATGATGTTCTGGACTCAATGGAACCGTCAGAATTTTAATCCAGAACCTTTGTGGTCCCGAACCCGAGAAAGATTATTTAAACTAGTTTCAGACTCAAAAACTGAAAATATTCTCAGACGCTCTAATAAATTATAATAAAGACATTTCTAGTGTTAGTTTAACCAATCGAAACCCATGGAATTGACGAGATTTCGATCCAAGCCTCAAACTTTGAATGTTTACCAAAGGCAAACCTATTATCCAAAATGAACTAGAAATGAAACGTTGGGCATAAAATCTCCGTTATAATTCCAAATTCGGTTTTACAAATTCTTCTAGATTAGATTTGGCATTCTGTATATGATGAATCAACGGACACAAAACTCAAAATGACACTGAAACTCAAAATTTTCAATTTTAAGCCTTTAAAAGTCATTCTTTAGCAAAACTTCAACTTTTTACAAGGTTTTCAAAATTCAAATTTTAGACTTAACAAAAAATGAGTCAGAGAAATTTTTGAAAAGAGAAAAATGGTAATTATTAAAAATGCCAAAAACAACCTGTGAGGTCATTACATTTAAGTTGTGTCAAGACAATAAATCAGGTGCTACTTTGGAGGTAACTAAAGATACTAGTTATGGTTTTCATGTATTTGTGTTAGAGTTTGCTTTTGGACTCATAAGTAATTTAAATTTTTATGTATTGTTGTATTTTTAGACTCACATGCTAAAAACTTATAGGCTAATAAGCTATTTAGATGAGAATACGCAGAAATAGGATGAAGATAACAAACCAGTCCCAAAAGTGAGAAAATTGGGTTCGAGGTGTTAGCGTATGGGTGATGATTTAAACCATTGCCTGTGGAGCTAATTGTAAAACCAATTTCAGAGAGTAAGAAATTATGCACTACAAATTCACGAGCCAACTTTACGGCCCGTAGAAAAGACTACGGGTAGTGATTTGGGTTCGTGGATTTTAGGTAAGTTTTCTAAAAATTTTCGAAGTATTAAGGGGCATCTATGAACACAACCTATGGACCATAGAATATTCCACAACTCGTGATAGCATTCATAGAGGCCAGGCTTTGAAAGGTTGCCTTTTGAAACTATGAAACCAAGATTCACGGGCCGTAGAATAATCCATGACTCGTAATCGGGGTTGTGGGATCAGAATGCAATTTTTAACCAACCCAGTAAAAATACTTTAATTTTCCAGTCGCTATACGCATCGTCGATATTCCGGTATGTGCTGATGACTAAAATTTTACTTTTTGATTCTGATTTGTCAACCTATGGTTGTAATGAAGTTGAAATTCTTATTTTCCTTGCGCTAGGGAGTAGGTAACTTGCTACTAGTAGGAGTGAGTACCCATTACTATTTGATTGCCTATTGTTGATATTGAAATTATGTTCAAAAGTGCGTCCATGCTAATTTATAAGAAAACATGTGTAATGCATTGTTCCATATTAATTCATGTTGAACAATGTTGTTAATGTGCTGATGTATGTTGCATAAATTATGTCGGTGTGGTAATGGAAAATGTAATGAATTAGTTTGTATAGATATTATGCATTGTGTTGGCCATTTGTCTTGTTTTGGTTGGTCAATAAGGGTTATATTTTAATCTGGACTGAATTGTGACATGTGGGATAGGTAAATAATTTGATATGGATTGGGTTTGGAATGTAGAATTGTGTTGGGATATCTTTTGATAATTTAATAATGAGTTCGACTTGTTAGTGAACTTCTAATTGATTTGATTTTGTAAACGCTAATATTGTGGACTAGTCTATTACTTTATTATTGTTTACTTTTTCGTTGACTGGGCCATTAGCTAAAATTTAGTATTGTGAGTCACGTGTTGAAAATGAGTTTTGACTTAGGATTTCCTGATGTTGTAGACCCAAATTTATGGGGGACTTTTATGACCCATGGTTTTAATCACGGACCGTAATTTAATTGACCCTTGTAAAAAGAGGTTCAACAACTTGAAATCCCAAAAATAATAGGACTAACTTGTTTATGGGTCATAGTTCTAAATACAACCTCTAAACAATGTTCGTATAATACCTGTAGTATATTTTTCTAAGTCTGCAACCACGACCCAGTCTACGAGTCATGGTTCAAACCACATGTTGTGACTGAGTGCGTAGTTGGATTTTTCAGTAGCTTACAATACCCTAGTTACTTCTTTCACTAAATTAGTAATACTTGCATCGTATATTCTTTTTAGTTTAGGTTTGAATAATTACTCTTTACAGCAAAACCCCCTTTCTGGAAGTAAGTCGATTAATTCATCCAAGTTGTTTTAATTAATCTAAGTCTTGACCATGTTCCCCGTGGGATTGACCCTAACCATCATTGGTTTCTATATTTGAATAGAGATCGCTTATACCTTTACTGGGAGATGTAATTTTGCCGTGATAAAAGTTTACAAAGTTGTCCAAGTATGTTCCTTCCATGGTAGCTGATGTCCGTGCCCAAATACGTAAGTTTATTTTAAAGGTGCCAGACTTAGTGGTGAGAAAATACTGAATCATAATGCTTATTGTCATGACTCGTGTCATGCCTCAAAAAGAGGAGAGGTGTGACAGGCACTCGATACCATTATTGGCAAAGCAAGCCACTGAACATACTAGTTAACTAAGCTAAGGGCCAAAGGATTTGGCAATATAACGTCAAAAAATTAAGCGTGGACCATTTAGGTCATGACCTGGCCAACTGTAAATCATGTACATCATGATAGGTAATCTAAAATCATAGAATACTAGCTAGCCGACAAGGCTGTAATAACAGAGGTACAGGCACACACTATATATACATGCCAATCCTATGGTAAGCGACTGAAAAGTGCCAACGGACTAACCCAAAATAACATGTCCACAATAGCCTCTAAGAGATTTACTAACACAGTCAGGGCCGTAACTATACCCAACTGTATAACAAAAAGTAAGCACACTATGAAAGCTCCAGAAAGAGGTGGAGCTTACCAACTCATAGATGAACTGGGTTCCTAGTGGTGGGGCCAATCAGAATCCCTACCTGAACCTGCACGCATAAAATAAAATGTAGCGTCCCCAAGCAATGGGATGTTAGTACGAATAAACATATATTGGTATGTAAGGCAGGAAGTAAAGTCATAGATAGTTGTAGTAAAAAAAAGTTATAGAAAAACCACCTCTAAGAAAAATTTAGATTACCTTCACGTCCAACACTCAGCCACCTAGTGATCAAATATGCATGATATGCTTGAGTAATTGCATGTCACGAATACACACGCGCGCGCACGCGCGCACACACACACACTCACACACACACACACACACACACACACACACACACATATATATATATATATATATATATATATATATGCAAATGCATGAGATACCCAACAAAATGCTAATAATGGTGGCCCTTTCTGGTAGCTAATTGGACACATATTTGCCAACCTATGGTCATCTATACCAATCTTATATATATATATATATATATATATATATATATATATATATATATATATATATATATATATATATATATATATATATATATATCATTTCGGTGAATAGGCCCCATACCTCTGATTATAGCTCGAAGTCCATGCATAACGTACAATGTATGGTATGAATATTGAATGCATATAGTGGGCCATAATATAAATTTAGCCAATCTTGGATCATTAGTGCACTTATTCTCATAACCTCATAATCATTATCATTTAGCAAATCTTGGCTCATTGGTACACTTATTCTCATAATATCACAAATATTGTTGTAGCCTATATACATGACTCATGGGATCTTATATATCTTTTGAATCGATTTAGGAACTTAACTCAACAATTAGAATGAAGCCTTGACTTTGAAAAAGTTCATAGAGGTGCTTCACATAATGCTTATACTTAGTTTCATGTCAATTAGCAAAACAAAAGTATTTAAAAAGAATCAAGTGCCTTAGTAGTTTAAATAGGAGCATTGTATTGAGATTATTGGAAATCAACTTGTTACTTTCTAAGTGCTTCAATTATGATTTAGTGTGGAAGAAGGACTAATTATAAATACAACATTCCCCTTGTAATCTTTATTTTTAGTGACACCACACCAAAAAGAGCAACATCTCAACATATGGACAAGTAGTTAGGAAAACTGATAAATTGATATATAAATATTGAATGTCCAATTTTAAGTAAATGAATGGAATATCAACCTAAAACCATCATAAAAATAATTCAGCTGCAATTTTAATGCCTCTTACAGAAGGTCTTTCTAGCTACAGAATAGTAAGATATCATATTTGACGTTTTGGGAACTTCCCTGATTTCATGCTAAAAGAAGGGATGATTCTTAGACTTAACATACCTTTCTAATGGGCGTCCAAATGGTCGAGGTTCCTTTACAAAAGTTGTTCCTTTCATCCTAAGCTTCGCAACCACTATATATACACAACTTATAACCACTTATAAATAGTCCATAAATAAGCATTAACCGATAGATTTTCCATATAGCATTTATGTGAGGGAACGTCCGTAAAACATCTTAAAAATGATTGTAAAGGAGCCCCAAGATTATTACCTGAATACACCAGCTGTAAAACTATAATAACTAGCAAGAACACGACCCATTTTACAGTCAAGAAACAGCCCCAAACGCAAATAATAGGAGGGTAAAACAATTGCAAAGCGTCAGGCATGCATTTCTAGGCAAGAAAACGAATTCTAACAGTAAAAACATGAAGAAGTTACCTAAATAGCTTAAGCACCTTATGAGAGCTTCATCTTCAGTTTCTTTACTATTTGGGATGAAAGTGGAACTGTTTTAAGCTTCAAAAGATCAAATTAGCCGACCTATAGGTAGGGTTAACCCGACACAGCCCATGACCCGGTTTCCTGCTCGGGCAGTCATGGTAAAATTGTCATAACTTTTTATTCTGAAGTTGGATTGATATGTGGGTTTGTGCATTGCAAACTAGATCATAGATCTTCAATATGATAGGTCATGAAACTTCTAACTCTTTATATTTTTGGAGATACGGTATGATATATTTGACCCAAATTTAAGAAAGATTTCTAAAAGAAGCTTACGGTATCTTTGGCCAATTTTTATCTTGCAACTTTCTTAATTCCAAAACATAACATATGAACTTTGTGTTATTAAAATACCCTTTAAAAATTCATTATTATAAAATTACACACTATTAGTCCCATTTGAATAGAGAAACTTAATTTAAACATTCCGAAAAGGGTGAGGTATCACTCGGACCATTTCTTTAATCCCAAATGTTTATTTAGCAAATTCCTTTGACTTGAAATATTAAATCCTTGATATTACCGCTTATTGGCGGCCTTATTGTCCTTACGTACAATAAAAAATCAGATATAATTCATATAACGTGTCACACTATTTATATTATGGAAGATGAGAAACACGAGATCTCACAGTTTCCCTCCCTTAAGAACATTCGTCCGTGAATGTGTCAAGACAACCCCTTGGTTGCATTACCATCTACCAAAAATGCTATTTTTAGGGTATATCTATTACCCTTACAAAACATAAATCAACTTCCAAAAACTCCAATTACTAAGTTTTATAAAGCTATCCTGCAACAAAACATACAAGTTACACTTTCAAATTCTTTAAAATTTAAGTTACTGGAAAACATATAACTGCCAATTTTGGAATGTGACTCACCTTATGTTTTTAATATATAGGGGTGATTCTTCATCATTTCTTTTTTTGGTTTCCCAAGTTATTTCCTCAATATTGTTGTTTTGTTACAATACTTTCGCGGAGGCCACTTCTTTATTTGAAAGCTTTCTTATTTTTTGATCTAAAATAGACATTGTTACCTCATCACAAGACAAGTCTTCAGTGATATGGATATCCTCAATATTAGTGATAGGTGAAGGATCATCAATACACTCCCACAACATAGATACATGAAACACCGGATAGACTGTCCCCAATTCTGAAGGCAAATTAAACTCGTATGCAACCTTGTCAATTTTTCGAATAATCTTATATAGTCTAATATACCTAGGATTGAGCTTTCCTTTCTTTCCAAATCAAATTATACCCTTCAGTGGTGATACTTTCGAGAAAACCCAATTTTCTACAACAAACTCTATGTCTTGTCGTTGGACATCTATATAAGACTTTTGCCGACTCTGGGCAGTTTGCAATAAGTCTCTAATAAGTTTGAATTTGTCCATCAGATGCTAAACTAGATTAGGGCCTATAGACTTTGTCTGCCTAGCCTCAAACCAACTAATTGGCAACCTACACCTTTTCTTATATAGTTCTTCATAAGGAGCCAAATGAATAAAAGCTTAGATGTTGTTATTATAAGCAAATTTGATAAGGGGTAGATGATCATCCTATCTTCCCTTAAAGTCCAGCATGCAGTAACCTAACGTATCCTCAATAGTCTAAATGGTACAGTATACCTGTCTATCAATTCGTGGATGAAAAGTAGTGCTAAGATTTACTTGAGTGCCTAGACCTTTCTAAAAAGGACTTTCTAAAATGTGTGGTAAATTGAGCCCCTCGATCAAAGGTAATAGATAATGGAACCCCATGAAGTCGAACAGTCTCTCGAATCTAAAGCCTAGCATAATCCTCCGCTGAATATGTCATTCTTAAGGGCAAAATAATGAGCAATTTTTTTCAACCTATCAATGATCACCCAAATAGAGTCAAACCTATGTAGAGTATGAGGCAACGTAGTGATTAATTCCATATTATGATGTCTCATTTTCATAATAGAAGATCGGTATTGTTACGACCCAAACCTAGGTTCTAGGAATGACATGGCGAATAAGGACCCGAGAGTCCCCAAACAAGCCTCGAAGTATCCCAATTCACATCATCGGCTTGGAAATTTACTCAAATGATAAAGATATAAGTCTAAGAGATGGGAAAGTAGGACTCACACCTTCGGGATATCATAGGGAAAGGGGATTAACATGGATTCACATAGCACGTAGCACATAAAGACCAAGGGATAGGTAAGTATGACTCATGCTATAGGGGCGGTTCGGGACTTAGGATCTTTTGCATCATATCATACCATCAAGTCGTAAGACTCATAACAAAAACACATAACTATATTCAATGGGTAACCAATCCATAACATAATATCCATCATAGCACTTAGCATATAAACGTTTAGGAGTTTACAAGATGTCTAACAATGCCTCTAGCCATAAGATAGGATGGGGACCAAGACATACGTCAGGCTCCCCCTCAATTATAAATAACCTAACAAAAACACTATAGGTAGAGGATATGTGGCTTGTCCTTGGAAGATAGGACTCACCACAACAAGAAAAACTTGAGATCCGAGCTAAACATCGTGCGATGTATAGATGTACTCCTCGGTCCCTACATGGTGAGATCATGTAGGCAAAAGAATACGTTAGTACGTTTGAATATACTAAGTATGCGGGCATGCGATGCGTATGAGTTACCAAACCTATGTTCAATGTTAGATGACAAGGGCACATAATATAGAAAGAGTCATATATCCAAAGAAGAGTCGTATACAATATGCCATAAAGTTTATGATGCATGAAATGCCATAATGCTCATATATAGTGGGGATGGACCATAAGCGACGCAAACTCATTTGAGCTATTATATAAATTAGTCCGATAAAGACCTACCATCGGTAAGAGAAGATTACTTGCCAAAGGTAATCTATATCACACCTTACAACCTTATCTTTTCAGTGGATGGTCACCTTCCTTAAGACGACGCCTTTTTAGAAGGATTTTCATTGTCATTTCATATCATATCAATAGAAGACTAACCATTCCTTACGATCCAATGTTTTCGGTAATAGCTTCCATTCCTATGTTCGCACATAGTTCGAGGAAAAGGAGACGACCCTTGGGGATAGCCCTGACACCCCCGATCCATCGGTGCTATGTCAAAACATCCCACGAGAATACTGATGCATATACATGCTTTCAAGAGATACAATAGTCATTTCAAATCCATTCAATGAATATTTAGGCTCAAAAGCCAAACCATAATTCATAATCATGATATTTATGCATAGAAATGACTCATGCTCATGCTGATATGGTCCAAGCACCTAAAATGCTCAAAGCGCCATTAACAATAGACGTTTGTGTGATCACATTCTTGTCATAACCAATACCTTATCAAAATCATATCATAAAACATTATTGGGCATAATCCACTTCATAATTTTCACAAAATCAAATGTTCATGAATACATATGCCATGAATGATGTGGGATTAGCATGGGTAATTGAGATTCAATCTAAAATCAACAATATATTATAAAATTGAAGTAAATCCATAGTTAAATCCACATTTAAATAATAATATAGATCACCCATGCATAAAACAAGGTTTAAAGGGGACATGCACTATCATAACTTCATAATCTCAATGCAAACCATCATAATAGGGCTTAAAGTAACTTAAAATCATAAATAAAGTACAACCCATACATCAATTGAATTTAATAAATCAAAATTATGAAAACCCACATTTAAAGTGAGCTTATTTTCAAGAAAAAACACTTGAAATAGTTTGGGTCTCCTTGGTTGAAAGAAACCAAGGATCAAAACCCACATACCTAGCTTAGGAAGAGGAATTTGAGAAGAATTTAGCTTGAAGTTGAAGACCCAATTGAATCCTAGCTTGAATCTTAAAGGTGAGACTTGGAGAGAATTTTGAGAGTCTAATTTTAGAAGCTAAGTGCTAGTCTTGAATGAGGGTTTAGAATTAGTGTAGGAGAAGTTTCAGAATGTAGAAGGGGATTTAAAGAGACTTAAAAACCTTGTAGATGGGTCAAATTATCAAAAACACCTCAACAAAACAACCCTTCAAATTTTAAGCGAAACTTGACACGGTTGGCTTCACGGATTGTGAAGCTCTTCATGCTCCATGAAGGCTCCCCCTCTAGCACTGACAGATTCTACAAAAAATGGCACAACTTCTTGCTTCGAACTCAGAATGAGGTAAAACCAGATCCATTGGAAAGGTCGTTCAAAGAACTTCAATTTGATAGGCCTTAAACAACATAAATAAGCTTGAATTAAAGGGTTGAAAGTGAACTTAGCTTGAGCTTGAAGATCTCATACTTGGAATTTTTCAACGAAGTCACCTTCAAGGGAGGCCACACGGGGCGTGTAGTGTCACACAGGTAGTGGCACTGCCTGTACCCCTCTCCCTAGAAACATTCCAAGATCAAGTTACAAGATGATGATTCCATACTAAGAAAAATTTCACTTCGGAAGCCTTACCAGTGGCCACAAGGGTCGTGACACCCCACACGAGCCATAAACTTGGCCTTGTGACCATACTTGGTCCTAAAATTGTGGGATTTCAAGCTAAGGCCACCACACAACCCACCACACCATTCTTGAAGTGTCTCACGGACCGTGAGGGGTCCAAGTTTGGTGTACCTTAGTTTAAAACACCATGTTTAACGGCCAAATATCCTCCAAAGGCCAGGGGCCACTCCATGAAGGCTCCACACGGACCATGAGGGCTCCCATAAAGCATCCCCTTGGTGTAAAAATTTTCCAGAACCAAATTACTATGCTCTATTGAGGTCGTATAATGTTCGGGTCATTACATCATCTCCCCTTTAGGAATATTCATCCCCAAATGTGCAAGAACAAGGCTTGAAAGGCTTGACTTAGAACATGACACTTTCAAAAATAAGATGCAATAGATAACTCACCTCTTGAAAATCATAAAGTCATTAAAACTCATGTTGAAAGCATATTAAAATCATTCAAAATATCACAAAAATCTTTTTAATACACATGTATGCATGTTATATCATGAGACTCAAGAATGAAAGAGTTAGGACCACTTTAAAAGAGGAAGAACCTAATACCTTAGGATTGAGTAGATTGGAAAATATGAGGATATCCCTTCATCATGTCCAACTCCGTCTCCCATGTCGCACTCTCCACGTGTTGATTTCTCCCAAGTACCTTCATTGAAGCTACATCCTTGTTACGGAGCCGCTTCACTTGTCTATCCAAAATCTCCACCAGGACTTCCTCATTAGATAAGTTCTCCCCTACCTTAACACCTTTCAAAGGCACAACAGTTCTAGGATCACCAACTAACTCTCTCAACATAGACACATGGAAAACCAGGTGAATGGAACTAAAATCCGGAGGCAACTCCAACCTATAAGCAACATTCCCAGTCCACTCAAAAATCTCATAACGGCCAATATATTAGGGACTTAGCTTGCGCTTCTTACCAAAATGCATCACACCCTTCATAGGTGAAACCTTCATATACACCCAATCACCAACATGAAATTCAAGGTCCCTCCTCCTAACATCCGAATAGAACTTTTGATGACTTTGGCTCGTCTTCAACCTCTCCCTAATCAACGTCACTTTCTTCACAGCCTCTAACACTAAATTTGGGTCAGTCAATGCTATTTCCCCCAATTCAAACCACCCCATCGATGCCTACACCTTCTCCTATAAGAGGCCTCAAACGATGCCATACCAATGCTAGCATGGAAGCTATTATTATAGGAAAACTCAATGAGTAGGAGGTGGTCATCTAAATTACCTGTGAACTCCAAACACACAAGCCATCAACATATCCTCCAAGGTTTGAATTGTCCTCTGAACTTGCTCATCCATTTGAGGATGAAAAGTGGCGCTCAACTCAATCTTAGTACCAAGCCTCTATTGAAATGACCTCCAAAAGTGAGAAGTGAATTGGGTGCCACGACATGATATGGTGGACTAGGCACACCATGTAACCTCACCAACTCTTGGATGTATAACCTTGCATTATTTTTGGGACCAATAGTTGTATTGACCGGTAGAAAGTGACCTGACTTTTTCATCAGATCAATGATAACCCAATGGAGTCAAACTGTCTTCGAGTTCGAGGTAAACCAACCACAAAGTCCATGTTCACATCTTCAACTTCCAAGTGGGAATCTCAATGTCTTAAGCCAAATCACCAGGCCTTTTGTGTTGTACCTTCACTTCTTGAAAACTTGGACATTCGGATACTAACTTGGCTATGTCATTCTTCATACCATGGCACCTATACTGCTCTTTAAAATCTCGATACATCTTAGTAGATCCCAAATGAATAGAGTAATAAGAGTTATGAGCTTCACTCTTGATCACCTTTTTTAGGCCATCCACATTCAGAACACATAATCGATCTTGGTACCAAGTACACCATCTGCTACTTAGGAGAACACCTCAATCTCCTTTTTGCAACCAATTTCTTAAATTCAACCGGTGATGGATCTTTCACGTCAGCAACCACTGAAGATTCAGCCCCATTTTGATCATGAATACTACCATCATGAGACTCGGCCAACCTAACAACCAACCGAGCCAAACGGTGAACATCCGTTGCCAACTCCCTCTTTTCCTCCTCAACATGAGCCATACTCCCCATAGATAGCATACTAAGAGCATCAGCTACAACATTGGCCTTACGAGGGTGATATTGAACACTCATCTTGTAGTCCTTTAGGAGTTCCAACCATCTTCTTTGCCTCAAGTTGAGATCCCTTTGAGTGAGCACGTATTGCAAACTCTTATGATTTGTGAAAACATCCACTTGTACCCCCATACAAGTAGTGCCTCCAAATCTTCAAGGAAAAAACCACCGCCGCTAACTCAAGATCATGTGTCGAGTAATTATGCTCATGTACCTTTAATTGCCTTGATGCATATGCTATTACCTTACAATGTTTCATAAGTACGAAACCCAACCCAATCCGTGAGGCATCACAATACACCATAAATCCCTCCAAGCCATTAGGTAAAGTCAAGACAGTTGCCGATGTAAGTCGATCCTTCAAGGTCTGAAAACTGTTTTTCCATTCATCTGACCACATAAACTTAACCTTCTTTTTGGTCAATTTATTAGACGAAGATGCAATAGATGAGAACCCTTGAACAAACCTCCTATAATAGCCGACTAACCCTAGAAAATTTTGTATATTCGAAGGAGTCAATGGTCTAGGCCAATTCTTCATCGCCTCGATCTTCTTCAAATCAACCTTAATACCATCACCGGATACCACATGACCAAAAAAGGCTACTTCACCCAACCAAAATTCATATTTTCTTAATTTGGCATACAAATTCTTCTTTCTCAAAGTTTGTAGAACTAACCTCAAATGATCTCCATGTTCCTACTCACTTCGAGAATAAATGAGAATGTCATCAATGAAGACAAGCACAAAATTGTCAAGAAATGTATTTAACACCCGATTTATAAGATCTATGAACACCGCCGGAGCATTAGTTAAGCCAAACGACATCACCACAAACTCAAAGTGCCCATACCTTAATCGAAAAGCCATCTTGGGAATGTCACACTCTCTAACCTTCAATTCATGATACTCGGAACAGAGGTCAACCTTTGAGAAGTGGGTAGCCCTTGAAGCTAGTCCTTGCACTACCTAAATCACCACTGGAACCGACTCAAAAGTAGGTGATTCAAACTCCACATCCTTTATCCTCACAATATGATAAATGCACCCCTTGGAGATCATCTTCCAGGCATAGAGGTAGGAAATAAACCGGCCCTAAATAGCAGAGACACTACCCTTCCATTCTAGTATGGGCACACTGGGAGGTTGGAACTTGACCTTCCGGGTTCTACAACCTATAGAGGCATATGATGCATGCAACCAATCCATCCCAAGAATCACGTCAAAATCAAACATCTCAAGTTCCACAAGATCATATGGAAGAACTTTATGCAATACAGAAATAGGACAACCACGATAAACCCTATGTGCAACAACAGATTCACCCACAAGAGTATAAACTAAGAAAGGACCCTTTAAAATTTTGGGACTCAAACCAAGCTTAAAAGCTAGCAGAGGAGTCACAAAAGACAAATTTTCACCCGAGTCAAGCAAAACATAAGTGTCAAAATCAAAGATTTTTAACATGCCAGTCACAACATCCGGGGCCTCCTCAACCTCCTGGCGTATGTAAAGAGCATAGAACATGTTGTTCCTTGGGCAACGCCTTGTGGAGTTCCTTTCTGGCCTTCCCCGCCTTGAGCCACCTAACCTAGACCTCTCTAAGTATTCTTGGGACAGTCAGCGACCTTATGGTTCGTGTCACCACACCCAACTCCTTCTAATAAGTACCAATTTGATTCCTCCCACACTTGTCACACCAAGGATACCCCTAACCACCACCCCTAGAACTGAGGTATCCACCATCAAAATGGGCCCTCTTAGGATCATGTACTCTCCTCTCCTTGAGTTTCTCCTCTTTGATCTGCTCAGCATATATCATGTGTTTAGAAATATCCATATCCTGTATGAGCATGGTGGTACGACGTTCTTTCATAAGTGAGTCAGAGATACCCGAAATGATCTTGTGTATCCTTGCACGAGAATCAGCCACAAGTGTCAGTGCATACTTGGATAGCTTAGTGAACTTGAGGGCATAGTGTTATGACTCGGCACTATTCTTGCACGCAGGATAAGAATTTGGAGTCTTTGAGTAGTTCATGGAAGACTCTAGATCCATGAAGATTATTCTTGTAGTGTGTCATCTTGTATAGAATTGTTTGGAGAATTCTAGAGAAAGGACTAATGTATCATTATAAGAGGACTTGTCATGTAAATATTATTTGACCTTTGGCCCCTTTGGAGTAGTATAAATATAGGGGGACATTTGCATTGCCAAACCATTCAGAAAAGCAAGTTGTAAAGCATTCTTCGAAGCAATACAAGCCTTCTTTTCAAAAGTTCTCCCTCTAATAGTCTTCTTATCTAGTGTTCCCTTAGTGATCTTAGTTGAAAAGGCTTACTAGTATTTGCATGATCGTGAAAGAGTTATGAGCAAATCAACTAGTGTCGCACGGGAGTCTTAGCGAAGGTTTTAAGTCCGTGAGAGCAGGTTTCACTAAGGGGATCATAGAAAGCAAAGGAGACTTTGACGCCGTCAATATCGCCAACGTCAAGACAGATGTTGGCAAGATGCCACGGAAAGGGAAGAAGAACTCCAAGAAGACAAGATGTTGTTAGAGCAAACACCGAGCAATGTCATTACCCCACACTCACTCTCGGCCACAAAGGTGAGCAACGATGAGTATGGCGAGGAGCACATAAATGTCACACCTAGCATGGAGTGGGTCACAAGGGTAGAGGCTGCCCGTCAAGCGGTGGAATTCCTTGGCAAGCACTTGAATGAGTTCGATAGAAAGTTCAAGACCTTGGAGGAGTTCACCCATGATGAAAATGACAGCATTCGTAAGGACTTAGATGGGCATAAGGCAACTGAGGTCGAGGTGAAAGAAGCACTCCTTTCCTTGGAGTGCTAGGTAACTACCTTGGAAGACAGGTTCATGGACACGCTGGAGGGCATGAATGCTAGGGTAAAGACGCTCGAGGAGGTCAGTGAGGAGGGAAGTATGCTACACCGGCCGTTGAAAGGGACGCCAGGATTGAGGCTCCCAAGCCACCTGTCTTTAAAGGCACCGAGCATGCGCAAGAGGTGGAAAATTTCTTATGGCACTTAGATCACTACTTCAAGTGCAACAAGGTGAAGAGCGATTAAACGAAGATAAACATGGGCATACTATAACTAACAGAGATGGCCATGTTATGGTGGAAGCGCAAGGAGGCCAAAATAAGGAAGGGGCTATGCAGGATAGGCGTGTGGGAGCAGTTCAAGGTTGAGTTCAAGAAGGCCTTCTTCCCAAACAACGTCATCTATGAGGCCAAGGGTAAGTTTGGGGAATTGAAGCAGACCGACAACATACGAGCTAGCATAAACGAGTTCATAAGCCTCACCCTTCATATTCCCAACCTTACAGAGGAGGATATGATGTTCCACTTCATGGATGGCTTGTAGAACTGGGCAAGGACGGAGTTGAAATGGAGACAAGTATCCACCATTGAAGAATTCATCACTCAAGCCGAGGCCTTGACGGACTTCAAGCATGACAAAGGCATGGCTGAGTAGTCAAAGGGTAGCCATGCAAAAGGTGGGGGAGATCACGGCAAGGGAAAAGAGCAACACCCACCTAGAAACCATGATCGGGCTAATAGCAAAAGGTCCGGACATCAGTAATACGCTGAGAAGAAGGAGCAGTCGTCCAAGGGAAGTGGCTGCTATATTTGTGGAGGCCCACACGGTTATCTTAGGTGTCCCCAGATGAAGAACATTGGAGCCATCCTGCGGGAATATAAGAAGAGAGAGTCATGGGATCAGGGGCAGACTTCGGGCACCACCTAAGTGGGCGTGATTGGGTTATGTGCCACCACCGCAAGCCAGTCAGTAAGTAGGAGGCTTAAATAACACAATATATGCACATGACCCTGAACAGGAAACCAGTGCATGCCATGGTAGTAGATATGAGAGTGGAGTCCAACATTATGATAAAGACAGCGGCAATAAGGTTGGGGTTGAGCTACGATCTGAGCAACAGACGCCTCAAAACGGTTAATGCCCTACCGACTGTTGTATGTGGAGTAGCACACGGAGTGGACATCACCCTTGGGTAGTGACAAGGTAAGACTAACTTCGTCGTTGCCCCCTTGGACATTTTCGACATCATACTTTGGCAAGAATTTTTTCGACAGGTCCACACCATGATTAACCCCTACCTCTAACGCATGCTTGTAATGGAGTGAGAAGGGTCTTTCATGGTGCCCTTGATCGAGTTACCAAAGTCCGAAGGCGTTGCCCATTTGTCAGCCATGCAGATAACGAAGGGGGTGAAGAAGGGGAAACCGACATATCTAGCCATCATCATGTGTCCGGGTGAAGAAGATGGTGCTGAGGAAGCCTTGCCACTTTGCATCGAGGAGGGGCTGGAACAAAACAAGGCGTGATGCCAAACGAGCTACCGAAACACTTGCCTCCTGTGCTGGAGGTCGATCATAAGATAGAGCTGGACGAAGGGATTAAACCACCTGCCTACCCACCTTACCACATGGAACCACTAGAGTTAGAGGAGCTGAGGAAGAAACTGAAAGAGCTCCTCGAAGCTGGCCACATCCGACCATCCAAAGCACCATATAGCGCACCAGTGTTGTTCTAGAAAAAAGAGGACGGATCGTTGCACCTTTGCATAGACTATCGGGCGCTGAACAAGGTAACCGTGAAGAATAAGTATCCCATCCCACTCATTGCAGACTTATTCGAAAGGCTTAGAAAAGACAAATACTTGACCAAGGTGGGTCTCAGGAAAGGATATTACCAAGTACAAATTATAGAAGGAGATGAACTAAAGATGACTTGTGTAACGAGGTACGGTTCCTACGAGTAGTTGGTGATCCCTTTCGGTTTAACCAACGGACCTACTACATTCTAGACACTAATGAACAAGATTTTTCATCCCTACTTGGATGACTTGTTGTAGTGTACCTAGATGATATTATCATCTATAGCAACACCTTGGAGGAGCATGTGTTTCACTTGAAGAATGTATTCCAAGTCCTGCGAGGAAATAAGTTTTACATAAAGCGTGAGAAGTGTGAGTTTGCCTAGCTCAAGGTGCACTTCTTCGGTCACATTATAAGCCAGGGCCAGCTGCGAATGGATGAAGACAATGTATGGGCCATCAAGGAATGGGAGAATGCTACAAAGGTGACGAAGTTGAGATCGTTCCTTGGGCTTGCTAATTATTACCGATGGTTTATAAGTGGTGGCTACTCTGCAAAAGCCACTCTACTCACCGAGTTACTAAAGAAAAATAAGTTGTGGGTTTGGAGCAAAGAAAGCCAAGAGGCATTGGAAGGTCTGAAAGCTTCTGTATCAGAGGAGCTGATCCTTGCACTACCTAAATTCTCCAAAACTTTTGAGGTACATACTAATTCCTTAGACTAAGCTATAGGGGGTGTGCTGATGCAGGAGAGACACCCCATCACCTTCGAAAGCCACAAGCTGAACGAGACCGAACGACAATACGCATGTAGGAGAAGGAGATGACTGCCATAGTACATTGCCTACGCACCTGGAGGCATTACTTATTGGGGTCCAAGTTCGTACTCAAGACCGATAATGTTGCCACTAGCTGCTTCCAATCCCAGAAGAAGCTCACTCCTAAGCAGGCTAAATGGCAGGACTTTCTAGCTGAATTTCATTATGAGCTAGAATATAAGTGTAACACCCCACATCTTACTTGTACTAGTCCAATGCGTATGAAACAAGATATGGCGAGGTCAAATCAGCACACATTTTTAACAAGTGCTTGAATTTCATATTAGAGGACTATATGTACGTCTAATGCTCAAGATGACTGAGTGCATATAAGTTTTAAGTCAAATTGAGGAGATCGTGACCTTAAGTGAAGTGAACGAAGTGAGGTGCTTGTGGGACTTAGGAAGCTAGTAGGTGAATCACCCATGTACTTAGCTTAAATAGGTAAGGTAGACGGACACGAGGCCTAACAGTGAATTCGTTCAAGTCCGATAAAGAATAAACTCCGAGTTAAGGATGTCATTTGGGCCCATGGATTGGCATCATAATGGGGAAACATTTTCAGCCCAAGATAAATAGGAAAAGGGCCACCCAATTCACAAATAGGGCCCAAACTAAATGGGTGTAAAAGAGAAATATTTGCAGCAAAGCCCATCAAATTGAAGCCCAATAAGGCCCTAGTGAAAGGGCCAAGTTGCTGCATCACCTCCTTATAGAATAAGTCTTGAAATTCAAAAGAAAGTTGGCCAAAAGTTGCCCTATAAAAGGGATCAAAAGCCAGCAATTTCAAGTCATTTATACAAAGCCAAAAATCAGATTTCTTTCCAAGTTTCTCCTTGCTCTCTCTTCACTTTGTAAAACAGCCGAGGCACACCTTTAGGGTTCTTGAAGAGAACCTAATCCTTGAGGGCTAAGGTAAGTAAAAATACCTATGGTTTGGTATAATTTTTCCATGAAAAATATGAAGAGTATGCTGGTTGTACTTGTGCAGAAATTTGGGACAGCATGTGTTCCAAAGACTGTTGTCCACTTTCCTTGTTTATTATGAGGCTTTTCTCTTGTTAATTGGTTGGATTATGAAGTAATATTTATATTTTTAACAAGGTTTGGTTCTGTAGTGATGTAATAAGGCTGCTGGACCATTTTTATTTTCCGTGAAAATGAGTTTCTATATGATATCGTAATTGCACTCTTAGTAAGAATTTGTGGACTGAATATTGGGAATTGTTGCCTCATGTTTTCCATCTACTTGGGGACTGGTTTTAGACCATTTTAGGACTGTTTTTGTGTGTAAATATGTTGATGACATTTTGGTTGAGGATTGAAAACGATTGGAAATGGTTGACGCCGAAATGTAACGAAAGGACGTAATGTTACGTTGCCTACTTGCATATTATGTAGAATTGTTGTATGTTGTACTTTATGTATTGTTGTAGCACCGTTATGGGACTAAAACAAGCTGGATATGGTATGTATATGAGGATGTGTGTTAGAAAATACGATTAGGAGTGGAAATGTTGAAACAATACTCTTTGGTTGCTAATTACGAGCTTTCTGCCCGGATATTATTTTTGGGTGGAATTGGACTACCAAGATGTGTTTATGAGCTACTAATACTAGTTTTATCACCTACTGTATTGTAGATAAGTATTTGGAGGAAAAGGATGCTACTCCAAGGTAATAACGACATAGTACAATGAGGTGTGTAAGGCTACTTGATTTCCTATTACTTGGCATGAAATCTAGGTTCTTCCTTGGCACATAAAGGCACTTACCAACTCCGACATAGCTAATAACTGTGTCTCCACTCTTTACCATGTTCATATGTTCCCATACATAGCCATTGTCAAATCTACATACGTACCTGGGTAGCAAAGATATATGCGTTCCGTTTTACCAAATAAAGTCCATGTGTTGTTTAATCTCTTATACGTATCATTAGTTGTGTAACTCTCTTTACATTGTGGTATAATCTTGTGTGGTTGTTTAAATGTCACATGTCATGTCTATATTCCTACAGCTCTAAATGTTATGACCACCAAAAGAATCATCTCAAAAGTAAATAAAAGACAACTCAAAGTTGCTTATTAATGGGTGGTATCCCAGGGGTGGAAGAATCACCTAGCATGTGTCGATCCCATATTACGGGGGGTATTCCAGGGGTGAAAGGAAAGCCTAGCATGGGTCGATCCCGATATTGATTTTACATGATATATTGTGCACAGATTATACAGTAAAGAAAGGTAAAGTAATAAAAAGACAAAAAGTACATGATTCCACAGTATGACTAAAGCTGGTCTTTTTATCCTTATACACCAACATGTGATTTCATTTGAGTCCTTATTTCATATACATTATCTGCCTTACATATTCAGTACATTATCTTATACTAACGTCCCATACGGGGAACCTGCATTTCATGCTACATGTACAGGAGCAACTTGGTCTCTCCAGTAGGATTACAGGACTTCCAACTGTTGTTATTGAGCTCCAGGTTGCTTCGGGGCTGTATGTGTCTAGACTTATATTTTGTATTGTATAGTTGGTCATGAGACGTGGCCTGTCCCGACCCATATAGATATTATTCCTTGCCTAGAGGCTTTGTAGATTATGTAAAGTGAAGTGTTGTCAAGTAGCGTACTATAGACATCGTGGCTCCAACGGCCTAGTCTTATGCATTTACTTTTGGCTTGTTGACATAATTTACTTTCTTTTAACAACATGTTGAATATAGAAACCTCTTAAATGTTCATGACAAGTGCATAGTTATATGTTGGTTCTCCCGAGCCTTATCGGCAACGAGTGCCAGTCCGCCTTAAGGGTACCTTGGGCGTGACAAAAGTGGTATCAGAGCAGGTCGTCCTAGGGAGTCTACAAAGTCGTGTCTATGTAAAGTCTTGTTTATGGATGTGTTGTGCACCACATTTATAAGCGGGAAGCTACATGGCATTTAGGAGTTTTCACTTTCTTTTCATTCCTTAGATCGTGCAATAGAGCCAAGTGTTATAGGTTGATTATTTCTAACCTCTAAATTGTTTTGTACAACAAGTATGCCTGAAACAAGGAAAAGCAAAGGAAAAGGGAAGGAAGTAGAGGTGGTAGTCGGTGTACCCAGTCGAGTGAGACTATAAAATAAGGCCCAGATGAGCCTCTGTCACAAACATCTCTAACTCCTCCAGCTCCTAATGAACCAGGAAGTAGTGAAACTCCCCCAGAACCACCTACCGATGCTACCGTGCAGGATCGGAGAAATGCGGTCCAATTATTGACTCGTATAATTGCTGGCCAAAGTCAAAGACAAGAATGTCCAGTTATTGGTGCAGGTGGTACGAATAGGGCAACTAGCACGAGGATACGTGACTTCCTTAATTTAGACCCTCAATCCTTTATCGGGTCAGATCCTAATGAAGATCCACAAGACTTCATCAACCAAATCCAACGCACTTTGGATGTTATGCATGTAAGCGGTATAGAAGAAGTTATGGAGCTGGCAACATATAGATTGAAGGGTATGGCTATATTGTGGTATGAAGCTTGGAAGCAATCTAAGGGTATAGATGCACCTCCAACTACCTAGAAGGAGTTCAAAGAGGGATTTCTTAACCACTACTTCCCATTAGAGATCCGAGAGGCCCGAGCAGATCAGTTTCTGAATCTCCACCAAGGAAATATAAACGTGAGGGAGTATGGCCTTCTATTTAATTCCCTAGCCAGGTATGCTCCTAATGTAGTTGCTACCGTTGTAGATAGAGTTCATCGATATGTGGATAGGTTGGATTTAAATTTGGTCAGAGACTGTACCATTGCTTCTTTGAATAAAGACATGGATATAGCGAGGATGCAAGCATTTGCACAAAAGCTGGAGGATTAGAGGCAAAAAAGAAGGACACAAGAGTTAGAAAGGGGGCAGTCTAAGAGGGCCAGATCTACAAGGCAGTTTGTATGGTCCCAATGTAAGTTTAGACCTCGATTTCCTAATAAACCACCTAGGACATCATCCTCCTACTCTGCAGTTAGTGATCCACTACAACTTCAAGGGTCTAAAGGTAATCAGTTTAGTCGAAGGAGTGAGGGCCAAGGTGCACGGACAACAGAATATTCTACCAGCCAGCAAATTCCTCTGAGGCATCCTTGCAAACAATATGGGAGGAGTCATTTAGATACATGTCGTGTTGGGACAAATGCTTGTTATTGGTATGGTGTACCAGGGCATATGATGAGAGACTACCCAAAATGACATATGGGTGATATAGCACAACCTACTGGGTCAGCTGTTGCATCATCATCGTTAATTCCTCCATTAGGTAGGTCCAGCAAACACCTGAAGGTCATGGTAGAGGTGGTAGAGGGGCAGCTAGCTCCAGCGGAGCCCTGAATCGCTCTTATGCTTTGGGGAGTCGGCAAAATTTAGAAGCTTCACCCGATGTGGTCACAGGTACATTGTCCATCTTTTCACATAATGTGTGTGCATTAATTGACCCTGGTTCTACATGATCATATATCACTCCACTAGCGGTTGGGAAGCTTAAAAGAACACCTAAATTATTGAACGAGCCTTTTGAAGTATCTACACCAACCGGTGAATATTATAGCTAGAAGGGTCTATTATAACTGTGTAGTAACTGTTTGTGACCATGACACATTGGCTGACCTTGTTAAGTTAGAAATGGTGGAATTTGATGTTATAATGGGTATGGATTGGTTAGCTTCTTGCTATGCTACTGTGGATTGCCAAACTAAGAGAGTGTATTTCCACTTTCCAAATGAGGCGGTCTTTGAATGGGAAGGCAATGTTAGGGCACCAAAGGTAAGTTGTTTCCTATTTTAAGCCAAGGAAGATGATGTAAAAGGGATATATATATCATCTAGTTAGAGTAAGGGTTATGGAAGCAGAATCACCAACTCTTCAATCTGTTCCTGTAGTGAATGAAACTGCTGATGTGTTTCCTGAAGAACTTCTAGGTTTACCTCCAGAACGAGAAGTAGATTTCGGTATTGACTTACTTCCAGGTACTCAACCTATTTCTATCCCTCTATATAGAATAGCCCCAATAGAATTACGTGAATTAAAGGTGTAATTAAAAGACTTGCTAGAGAAGGGTTTTATAAGACCTAGTATGTCCCCTTGGGGTGCACCAGTGTTATTTTATGTAAAAAGGATGGAACCTTGAGAATGCGTATTAACTATCGGCAATTGAATAGGGTGAAAATTAAAAACAAATACCCCCTTCCCAGGATTGATGATTTATTTTATCAGTTACAGGGTACCAAATGCTTTTCCAAAATTGATTTGAGGCCAGGTTATCACCAAGTGAGGGTGAAGGAGAAAGATATACCTAAGACAGCCTTTAGGACACGCTATGATCACTTTGAATTTCTTGTTATGTCATTTTGGGCTGACAAATGCACCAGCAGTTTTTATGGACTTATGAACAGGGTATTCAAGCCATTCTTGGATGTATTTGTGATAGTATTTATAGATGACATTTTGGTGTATTCAAGATCAGAAGAGGACCATGCAAATCACTTACGGCAGGTATTACAAACTCTTCGTGATAAGCAATTATATGCCAAGTTTTCCAAATGTGAATTTTGGTTGAAATCAGTGACATTCTTGGATCATATTGTATCCAATGAAGGAATAAGGGTGGATTCACAAAAGATAGAGGCAGAGAAAGATTGGCCAAGGCCGACAACAGCCACAGAAGTTCGAAGCTTCCTAGGGTTAGCAGGTTATCACAGAAGGTTTGTTGAGGATTTTTCTTCTATTTCTGTACCTCTAACGAAGTTGACACATAAGGAAACCAAATTTCAATGGAATGATGCATGTGAAAGGAGCTTCCAAGAGGTGAAAAGCAGCCTACCTTCTACACCTGTGCTAATGCTTCCAGAAGGAACATAGGGGTATGCTGTGTATTATGACGCTTTAGGGGTTGGCTTAGGGTGTGTACTTACACAACATGGTAGGGTAATTACTTATGCCTTGAGACAACTGCGACTGCATGAGAGAAACTACCCAACATATGACCTTGAGCTAGCAGCTATTGTGTTTGCCTTACAAATATGGTGCCACTATTTGTATGGAGTTCATGTTGACATATATACTGATCATAAGAGCCTATAATACATCTTTAAGCAGAAAGACCTAAATTTAAGGTAGCGGAGGTAGCTGGAGCTAATAAAGGATTATGACATTGATATACTATACCATCCAGGGAAAGCAAATGTGGTAGCCGATGCTCTGAGTCATAAGGCAATTGTGAATATTGATGATTAGACCGTGGTAAGTCAAGGAATCGCTAAGGATCTATGTCAACTAGCCAATTTGGGAGTTCGCCTCATTGAAACTCCAAAGAAAGGGGTTGTTGTGCATAATGCTGCGGAGTCTTCATTGGTAACAGAGGTAAGAGAAAAATAGTTCATAGATCCTATTCTACGACAACTTAAGGAGAACGTGAGTCAAGGCATGATGAAGGGCTTTGAACTTACCCAAAATAGAGTACTTTATTGCCAAAATAGATATGTGTTCCTAATATTAATGATCTAAGAAGGAGGATAATGGAAGAAGCTCATCATTCAAGATATTTCATCCATCCAGGATCAACTAAGATGTATCATAACCTAAAGGGAATGTTTTGGTGGGAAGGCATGAAAAAGGATCTTGTAGAATTTGTGGCTCAATGTTCGAATTGCCAACAACTTAAGGTAGAGCACCAAAAGCCGGGAGCTTATATGCAATGTATAGAGCTTCCAATGTGGAAGTGGGATATGATTAATATGGATTTTGTTACTGGGTTGTCTCACTCATTTCAGAAGTTTGACTCTATATAGGTGATAGTTCATAGACTCACAAAGTCAGCACACTTCTTCCCAGTTAAGAGTGATTATACGGCTGAAGAGTATGCAAAGTTATACCTCAAAGAGATAGTTAGGCTACATCGGGTCTTAATCTGCGTTATATCTGATCAGAGAGCTCAATTCATTGCAAAGTTTTGGAAGTCCTTCCAAAGGATCTTAGGGACACAAGTGAATTTAAGTATAGCTTTCCACCCTCAGACAGATGGTCAAGCAGAATGCACCATTCAAACACTTGAAGATATGTTGGGGGCTTATGCATTGGACTTCAAAGGTAGTTGGGTGGACCATTTGCCACTTATTGAATTTGCCTATAATAATAGCTACCATTTAAGAATCAAGATGGCACCGTATGAAGCTTTGTATGGAAGGAAATGTAGGTCACCAATCGGACGGTTTGAAGTGGGTGAAACCCCTTTGCTTGGTCGAGAGCTAATTCAACAAGTCATGGAAAAAGTCAAGGTAATACGGAAGCAGCTAGAAACAGCCCAAAGTCATCACAAATCCTATGCAGATGCTAGAAGAAGAGGATTAGAATTCTCAGTGGGAGATTGGGTATGCTTAAAGGTGTCCTTAATGAAAGGTGTTATGAGATTTGGTAAGAAAGGAAAACTAAGCCCGAAGAGGATTAGAATTCTCAGTGGGAGATTGGGTATGCTTAAAGGTGTCCTTAATGAAAGGTGTTATGAGATTTGGTAAGAAAGGAAAACTAAGCCCACATTACATAGGGCCATATAAAATTATTAAAAGGTTTGGGCAGGTTGCACATGAATTAGAGCTACTCCAGGAGCTTTCAATGGTTCATCCAGTTTTTCATGTCTCAATGCTTCAAAAATGCATAGGTGACCTATCTTGTATCACTCCTTTTGAAGATATGAAGGTTACGGAATGTCTCACCTATGAGGAGATACCTATTGCTATCCTAGATCGTCAAGTTAGAAAGCTAACCAACAAATCGAAGAGATAGCGTGGGAGGCTGAGGAAGCAATGAGATCTGAATACCCTTATTTGTTTAAAGCTAAAGAGGAAGTCCAAGATGCAAAGTTGAGGGATTTGTAGGTACGTGAATTTGAATTCTTATTATGTTGTCAAAAGTTTGTTTACATGAAAGTTTAAACTTATATGACCTATCCTATGTATGCTAACATTCCGGGACGAATGTTCCTAAGGGGGGAGGATGTAATTCCCCACATCTTACATGTACTAGTCCAATGCATATGAAACATGATATGGCGGGGTCAAATCAGCACACATATTTAACAAGTGCTTGAATTTCATAATAACGAACTATATATACGTCTAACGCTCAAGATGACCGAGTGTATATAAGTTTTAAGTCAAATTGAGGAGATCATGACCTTAAATGAAGTGAACGAAGTGAGATGCTTGTGGGACTTAGGAAGCTAGCAGGTGAGTCACCCACATGCTTAGCTTAAATAGGCTAGGTAGATGGAGACGAGGCCCAACACCGAATTTTTTCAAGTCCGATAAAGAATAAACTCCGAGTTAAGGATGTCATTTGGCCCCATGGTTTGGCATCATTAAAGGGCAACATTTTCAGCCCAAGATAATTAGGAAAAGGGCCAAATTACATTCACAACCCAGTTCACAAATAGGGCCCAAACTAAGTGGGTGTAAAAGAGAAATATTTGCAGCAAAACCATCCAATTGAAGCCCAATAAGGCCCAAGTGAAAGGGCCGAGTTGCTGAATCACCACCTTAATAAAATAAGGCTTGAAATTCAAAAGAAAGTCAGCCAAGAGTGGCCCTATAAAAGGGATAAAATGCCAGCAATTTCAAGTTATTTATACAAAGCCAAAAATCAGATTTCTTTCCAAATTTCTCCTTGCACTCTCTTCACTTTGTAAAGCGGCCAAGGCACACCTTTAGGGTTCTTGAAGAGCACCTAATCCTTGACGGCTAAGGTAAATGAAAATATCTATGGTTTGGTATAATTCTTCCATGAAAAACATGAAGAGTATGTTGGTTGTACTTGTGCAGGAATTTGGGACAGCATGAGTTCCAAATATTGTTGTCTACGTTCCTTGTTTATTAAGAGGCTTTTCTCTTGTTTGTTGGCTGGATTATGAAGTAATATTTATATTTTTAACAAGGCTTGATTCTGTGTGATGTAAGAAGGCTGTTGATTTGTTCCAAAGATTGTTGTCCACTTTCCTTGTTTATTAAGAGGCTTTTCTCTTGTTTGTTGGCTAGATTATGAAGTAATATTTATGTTTTTAACAAGGATTGATTCTGTATTGATGTAAGAAGGCTGCTGGACCATTTTTATTTTTTGTGAAAATGACTTTTTAAACGATATCGTAATTGCACACTTAGTAAGAATTTATGGACTGAATATTGGGAATTGTTGCCTCATGTTTTCCATCTACTTGGAACTGTTTTAGACCATTTTAGGACTATTTTTGTGTGTAAATATGTTGAGGATGGTTTGGTTGAGGATTGAAACAGATTGGGAATAATTGATGCCGAAATGTAACGAAAGGACATAATATTACGTTGCCTACTTGCGTGTTGTGTAGAATTATTGTATGTTGTACTTTATGAGCTATTGTACCACTGTTATGGGACTAAAACGAGTTGGATATGGTATGTATAATAGAATGTGTGTTAGAAAATATGATTAGGAGTAGAAGTGTTGAAAGAATACTCTTTGGTTGCTAATTACGAGCTTGCTGCATGGATATTATTTTGGGGTGGAATTGGACTACCAATATGTGTTTATTAGCTGCAACTACTAGCTTTATCACCTACTATATTGTAGATAAATATTTGGAGGAAAAGGATACTAGTCCAAGGTAATAACAACATAGCACAACGAGGTATGTATAGCTACTTGATTTCCTATTACTTGGCATGGAATCTAGGTTCTTCCTTGGCACATAAAGGAACTTACCAACTCTGACATAATTAATAAATGTGTCTCCACTCTTTACAATGTTCATATGTTCCCATACATGGCCATTGTCAAATCTGCATACATATTTGGGTACCAAAGATACATGCGTTCCTTTTTACCAAATAAAGTCCATGTGTTGTTTAATCTCCTAGATGTTTCATTAGTTGTGTAACTCTCTTTACATTGTGGTATTATCTTATGTGATTGTTTATATGTCACATGTCATGTCTATATTCCTACAGCTCTAAATGTTATGACTATCAAAATAATCGTCTCAAAAGTAAATAAAAGATAACTCAAAGTTGCTTATTAATGGGTGGTATCCCAGGAGTGGAAGAATCACCTAGCATGGGTCGATCCCATATTACGGGGGGCATCCCAGGGGTGAAAGGAAAGCCTAGCATGGGTCGATCCTAATAATGATTTACCACTGATTAGTTGGTCATTTACATGATATATTGTGCACAAATTATACAATAAAGAAAGGTCAAGTAATAAAAAGACATAAAGTACATGAATCCACAGTATGACTAAAGGTGGTCTATTTATCCTTACACACCAGCATGTGATTTCATTTGAGTTCTTACTTCATATACAGTATTTCCTCCCTTATATAATCAGTACATTATCTCGTACTAACATCCCTTACGGGGGACCTGCATTTCATGCTGCAAGTACATGAGCTACTAGGTCTCCCCAGTAGGCGTACAGGACTTCCAGCTGTTGTTATTGAGCTCCTGGTTGCTTCGGGGCTTTGTGTGTTTAGACTTATATTTTTTATTATATAATTGGTCATGAGGTGGGGCCTGTCTCGACCCATATAGATATTATTCCTTACCTAGAGGCTTTGTAGACTATGTAAAGTGAAGTGTGGTCAAGTAGCGTACTATAGGCATCGTGGCTCCAACGGCCTAATCTTATGCATTTACTTTTGGCTTGTTAATGTAGTTTACTTTCTTTTGACAACATGTTGAATATGGAAACCTCTTAAATATTCATAGCAGGTGCATAGTTATATGTTGGTTCTCCCAAGCCTTGTTGGCAACGGGTGCCAGTCCGCCTTAAGGGTTCTTTGGGCGTGACAATAAGCCAGGCAAGGGCAACGTCGTGGCAGATGCTTTGAGTAGGAATGTTGAACTGGCTGCCACTACTACAACCCAATGCGACATACAGGAAGCTATCAGGGAGGGCTCACAACATGACCCAGAAGCGAGAAGACCCATGGAGTTGGTGTCCCAAGGCAAGACACTACGCTTCAGGACAGAGGATGGTCTCCTACTCACTGCCTGATAGAGTGTCTATATGCCAAAATATGGAAACATAGGTGGAGGATCATGAAGGAGTGACATGACACCTTATAGGATGGACATCCCGGGCAGCGTTGCACAAGGGCTCTTATCGAGGAAATATACTACTTGCCACGCATGCAGGATGACATAGAATGTTATGCACAAAGTTGTCGTACGTGCCAACAAGACAAGACGGAGCAACGTCAGCCTGGATGCCTTTTTGAGCCATTACTAGTAACCAAACATCTGTGGGAGAGTATCACTTGCCTTTTAAAGTCTGATGGGTAGTGACAATCACAATTATGGTGGACTGATTTTCCAGGTATGCCAGCTTCATGCCTGCCACAACCGAATGTACTGCCAAGGAGGCTGCCCAACTGTTTTTCAAGAACTTAGTAAAGTACTGGGGGCTGTTGAGGCATATAATAAGCGACTGAGACCCGCGCTTCACTGGAAACTTCTAGAGAGAGTTGTTTGAGATGCTTGGCATGGAGCTGCACTTCTCCATAAGTTTCCACCCACAGACAGATGGCTAGACAGAGAGGGCCAATACCTTATTAGAGTGCTATCTTTGTCACTTCATGAGCTCTCACCAAAGGGATTGGGCAAAGTTGCTTGACGTGGCCCAATCTTCATACAACTTGTAAAGAAGCGAAGCCACTGGCAAGACACCATTCAAGTTAGCCACAGGCCAACAGCCTCAAACTCCACATTTACTACTGGCCACGTTCGAGGGCAGGAGTTTGGGGCATATCATTTGGCTAAGGGTTTTGAGGAGCAGTTGGACACCGCTAAGTCTTACTTAGACAAATTGGCTAAGAAGATGAAGAAGTTGGCCGATCGTAAGCGTCGCCCCACGGGCTACAAAGTTGGAGACTTGGTCTTGGTTAAATTCAATTTTGAGACAATTCAAAGCTCTATGAGGCATTCATCATAACTTGGTACGGAAGTACGAGGGCACGTTCAGGATCGTTGCTAAGGTAGGTATGATCTCATACCAATTGGAGCTCCCACTATCATTCAAAGTGTATCTTGTCTTCCATGCCAGCGTCCTCAAGACGTACCATTAGGACAAGAATGAGCCAAGCAATGAAGAGCCGAATCGGGCACCTATAACAGTCACCGCCTCGTGAGATTAGGACATAGAAGCTATCATAGATTACCAGGATAAGAAGAAACAGGGACAACCTGCTGCTGCCATGTTCCTTGTCCACTGGAAGGGCCAGGCACAGGAGGAAGCCACATGGGAGAGATATGATGACTTGTGGCAGTTCAAGGACAAGGTGTAGGAATTATTGCAGCAGTAACAGTGCATCGCGGTCATCACCACATCAGGTGGGGGAGGGTGTTATGACCCGCCATTATTGTTGCATGTAGGAGAAGAATCTGGAGCATTTGGGTAGTTTACGAAAGTCTCTAAATATGTGAAGATTATTCGTGTAGTATGTAGTCTTCTCTAGAATTATGTGGAGAATTCTAGAGAAAGGACTAATGTGAAATATAGAGGACTTGTCATGTAAATATTATTTGCACTTTGGCCCCTTTGGAGTTGTATAAATAGACGGGATCATTTGTTTTGCCAAACCATCCAGAAAATCAAGTTGTAAAATATTCTTCCAAGCAATACAAGCCTTCTTTCCAAACGCTCTCTCTCTAATAGTCTTCTTTTTTAGCATTTCCCTAGAATTCTTAGTTGAAAAGGCTTACTAGTATTTGCAAGATCGTGAAAGAATCGTGAGCAAATCCACTAGTGCCGCACAAGAGTCTTAGCGAAGGTTCTAAGTTCGTCACAATAGTCCCTTACACTCATACGCCCAAGCAGGCTGATAAATTCAGTCATCTTGGCCTCCCTAAGCTCGAGTGAAAAGAAACGATCCAGGAAGGAAAGCTTGAACTCCTTTCAATTGATAGCATTACTACAAACCCTCACCATACATTAGGTGTACCATACCTGGGCCACATCTTTTAGTTGATAGGCAACCAATTTAGCCTTCTTCTCAGAATTAACACCCATAACGTTCAACACCTTGGTGAGCTCATCAATGAACTCTTGGGCATCCTCATCAGCCTTTGACCTATAAAACTCAGAAGGATTCATCCAAGTTAAATCCCTCTCCCTAGAAGCTGGAGTAGGATCCCGTGGAAGATTAGCTTCCGTAGTCTTAGATTTCACCACAAGCGCAAGCATAACAAAGGACGTACGACATTCACCATTAGAGATAGGCTTATCCATATGCCCTTGAGGTGCTTGACCCTCATTAGCCGGGGCCGATCTTGGTAGGTAGGGTCTTCCTTGAGGCATCTCCTGAAATGGAGCAATGACACCATCAAGATAATGAAGCCAAATAAACAAGCCATTGCACAACATAAGGCATGAAGAAGTGAGACATTTCCTAAAATGCCTTCATAGCCACCCACTAATAGGCATGCTGCACTTCACACCCATGAATAGAACTCTACTTGACACGGCATATTGGATTCGAGGATTATTTACAAACCTAGTGCTTTTATACCATCTCTGTCACAATCTGGACCTAGGGTTTAGGAGTGACATGGCGAATGGAAACTCGAGAGTCCCCACAAGCCTCAAAAGTATCCAAATTCACATTATCGGTTCAGAATTGTATTCCAACGATGGACACATAATTCTATGGGATGGGAAAGTAGAACTCACACCATGGGGATATCATAGGGTAAGGGATTAACATGAATTCACATATCACGTAGCACTTAAAGACTAAGGGGCGGGTAGGTATGACTCACGCTATAGGGGCAATTCGGGACTTAGGATCTTTCACATCTTATCATGCTATCAAGTTATAAGACACATAACCAAAACACATAACAATATTCAATAGGTAACCAAGCCATAACATAACTCCAACATAGCACTTAGCAAATAAATGTAAAGAAGTTTAAAAGATGTCCAACAATGCCTTTAGTCATAAGATAGGACAAGGGTCAAGACATACCCCGGGCTCCCCCTCTATTTTAAATAACCTAACAAAAACACCATAGGTAGAGGATAGGATACTTGTCCTCGGAAGATAAGACTCACCACAATAAGCAAAACTTAATATCCGAGCTAAACGTCGTGCGGTAGATAGATGTACTTGTCGTTCCCTACATGGTAAGATCATGTAGGCAAAAATATGTGATGGTACATTTGAATATACTAAGTATATGGGCATGCATTGTGTATGACTTACCGAACCTATACTCAATATTAGATGACAAGCGCACATAATATAGAAAAAGTCGTATATCCAAAGAAGAGTAGTATACAATATGTCATTAAGTGCGTGATGCATAAAATGCCATAAAGCTAATATATAGTGGGGATGGACCATAATCAAAAAATCAAACTCATGTGCGCTATTACATGAATTAGTTCGATATAGATCTCCCATCGTAGGAGAAAATTACTTACAAAAGAAATCTACATCACACTTTACGACCTCATATTTTTGGTGGATGGTCACCTTTCTTATGAACACGCCTTTTCAGAAGCATTTTCATTGTCATTTCATATCATATCAATAGATGAATAACCATTCCTTACGATTCAATCTTTTCGGTAATGGCTTCTATTCCTACGTTAGCACATAGTTTGAGAAAATAGAAACGACCCTTGGGGATAGCCTGACGACCCCAATCCATCGTTGTTAAGTCAAAACATCCCACGAGAATACTTATATATATACATGCTTTCAAGAGATACAATAGTCATTTCAAATGCGCTCAATGCGTATTTAGGCTCAAAACCCAAACCATAGTTCATAATCATGATACTTATGCATAGGAATAGCTCATGCTCATGTGGATATGGTGCAAGCACCCGAAATGCTCAAAGAGCCATTAACAATAGACATTTGTGTGATTACATTCTTATCATAACCAACACCTTATCAAAATCATATCATAAAACATAATTGGGCTTAAGCCAATTCATAATTTCCATAAAATCAAACGTTCATGAATGCATATGCCATGACTGATGTGGGATTAGCACGGGTAATTGAGAGTCAATCTTAAATGAATAATATGATATGAAATTAAAGTAAATCCATAATTAAATCCACATTTAAATCATAATATAGATCACCCATGCACATAACAAGTTCTAAAGGGGATATGCACTTTCATAACTTCATAATCTCAATGTAAACCAATGTAATAGGGATTACAGTAACTTAAAATCATAAACAAAGTACAACCCATACATCAGTTAAATTTAATAAATCAAAAAAATGAAAACCCACATATAAGTAAGCTTAAGTTCATGGAAAAACACTTGAAAGAGTTTGAGTCTCCTTGGTTGAAAGAAACCAAGGATCAAAACCCACATACCTTGCTTAGGAAGAGGAATTTAAGAATAATTTAGCTTAAAGTTGAAACCCCAATTGAATCTTAGCTTGCATCTTGAAGGTGAGGCTTGGAGAGGATTTTGAGAGTCTAATTGTAGAAACTAAGTCTTAGCCTTGATAAGGGTTTACAATTAGTGTAGGAGAAGTTTGAGAATGTAAAGGAAGGTTTAAAAGGTCTTAAAAGCCTTACGGATGGGTCAAATATTAAAAACACCTCAATAAAAAGGCTCTTTATAAATGGAACTTGACACGGTTGGTTTCACGGGTCGTGAAGCTCTTCACGATTCGTGAAGGCTCCCTATCTAGCCCAGACAGATTCTACGAAAAAGGGCATAACTTCTTGCTCCGAACTTGGAATGAGGTGAAACCAGTTACATTGGAAAGATAATTTAAAGAGCTTAGATTTTATAGGTCGTGGGTCACCTAATGTATTTTTTCTAAGAGGTATGGCCATTTAAAGTTGAGCCTTCTATCGGTACTTGTGAAAAACTTAGCTAATGGTATTACTTTGAACTTGGCTTGATGTAGGAGACCTATGATGGCCTTAAACAACATAAATAAGCTTGAATTGAAGGCTTGAAGGTGAACTTAGCTTGAGCTTGAAGATCCCATTCTTAGAATTTTTTAATGAAGTCACCTTCACGGGAGGCCACACAGGTCGTGTAGCGTCACACAAGCCGTAACACTGTCGTACCCCTCTTCTTAGAAAAATTCTAAGATTAAGTTACAAGATGGTGATTCCATACTTTAAAAGAATTTCACTTCAGAAGCCTTACGGGTGGCCACATGGGTGGTGACACCCCATACGAGCCGTGAACTTGGCCATGTGACCATACTTGGTTCCAAAATTATGGGATTTCAAGCCAAGGCCACCACATGGCCCACAACACGGTCCGTGAAGTGTCTCACGGATCGTGAGAGATCCAAGTGTTGTGTGCCTTAGTTAAAACACCATGTTTAAGGGTCAAACATTCTCCAAAGGCCAAGGGCCACTTTATGGAGGCTCCACACGGGCCACAGACCGTGAGGGATCCCGTGAAGAGTCACCCTGGTCTAAAACTTTTCTATAACCAAATTTCCATGCTCCATTGAGGCCGTACAATGTCCCGGTCATTATAGGTATACTTAGCTTGCCCTCCAGGTGTCTGATGTTCTATTTTAACATGCTGGTAGTTGGGGTATTAGGCCACTATCTTTGCAATATCTTTTTCATATCATTCCACCAATAGATCTGTGGTAGGTCTCAATACCTTTTTTCATTGCCCCAGGGTGAGCCGAATATCTCGAATAACGGGCCTCAGAAGTAATCTTGTCATAGAGCTCTCCGATGTTTGGCACACTTAAGCGACCCTGGTACCTAAGCACTCTATTTCTAGTTAGTTTAAATAAATGATGTTGTTGCCGTGGAATAACTTTCCTCAGTGTCATAAGCTCAGGATCCTCACATTATTACTCTTTCACTACAGTAACAAAGAAAGATTTTGTAGTGTTTTGAACAATTACGCCTCCATCTTCCTCATCTACTAATCGCACCGGCAACCTAGATGGTTGACGTAGATCTTTGTCATTTTAGCCTTATTAGCTTTGAAATGGCTTAGACTGCCCATGTACTTCTAGCTAAGTGCATCAGCAACATTAGCTTTACCGGGATGGTATAAAATGTCAACATTATAGTCTTTTAGCCACCTTTTTTGTCGTAGATGCAACTCCTTTTTCTTAAATAAATATTGGAGGCTCTGGTGGTCAATAAAAACATTAGTATGAACTCCATATAGATAATGCCACCAAATCCTTAGGGCAAAAACAATTGCAGTGAGCTCAAGATCATGAGTAAGATAGTATTGTCCATATTTTCGCAACTATTTGAAAGTGTATAGGATAACCCCACCGTGTTTCATACACAACCTAGGCCAATTCTCGAGGCATCACAATATACAGTGTGACCTTTGGTGCCATTTGGAAGAGCCAGGATAGGTGCGATGGTAAGACTTTTCTTTAGCTCTTGAAAACTTTGTTCACATACTTTAGTTCACTAAAACTTTGCTGCTTTATGCATCAATTTCATCAGCGGTGTAGACATAGAGAGGAATCCCCCCAATAAACATTTAATAATATCCTACCAAGCTTAAGAAGCTATGGACCTCTGTCGGATTCAAGGGTCTCGGCCAGGCCATCACTGCTTCAATTTTCTGGCCATCGACCTTGATACTATTGCCAGTAATAACATGGCTAGAAAAATCTCTAGAAGTTAACCGAAATTCACATTTAGAGAATTTAGCATATAATATGTTGTCCTAGAGAGTCTATAATATAGCTCGCAAGTGGTCTGCATGCTCAGCTTTTGACTGTCAAGATGTTGTCAATAAACATGATTCACAAATTCATCTAAGTATTGTTTAAAAACTCATGAATTCATTAGATCTCAAAAAGATTTTAGGGTATTTGTAAGCTTAAAAGTGTAAGGGCCAGACTTTCGTATGACCTTAATGGAGCATGGAAATTTTGTTCCAAAAAAAGTTTTTTACCAAGGTGATGCTCCATGGGAGCCCTCATGGTCTGCGTGAGGTCACATGGCCCATGTGGAGCCTTTATGGAGTGGCCCTTGGCCTTTGGAGGATGTTTGACCTTTAAACATGGTGTTTAAATTAAGTCACACCACACTTTGGCCCCTCACTGTCTGTGCGACACTTCACGGACCGTGTGGTAGGCCGTGTGGTAGGCCGTGTGGTGGCCTATGCTTGAAATCCCACAATTTTAGGACCAAGTATGGTCACAGGGCCAAGTTCACAGCTCATGTGGGGTTTTATGGCCCGTGTGGCCACCTTTAAGGCTTCCAGAGTGAAACTTTTTTAAGTATGGAATCACCGTCTCATAACTTGATCATGGAATATTTCTCTGAAGAGGGGTACGAACAGTGTCACGACCCGTGTGACACTACACACGGCCCCTGTGGCCTCCCGTGAAGGTGACTTCATTGAAAAATTCTACGTATGAGATCTTCAAGCTCAAGCTAAGTTCACTTTAAACCCTTCAGTTCAACCTTATTTATGTTGTTTAAGGCCACCATCGGTCTCCTACATCAAGCCAAGTTCGAAGTAATTTCATTACCTAAGTTTTTCAAAAGTACTGATAGAAGGGCTAACATTAAATGGTCATATCTCTTAGCACAAAACGAACTGGGTGGCCCACGACCTATCTTATTGAAGCTCCTTGAATTATCTTTCCAAAGCAGTCGGTTTCACCTCACTCGGAGTTTGGAGCAAGAAGTTATTCCCTTTTTTTTAGAATTTGTTTGGGCTAGATGGGGTGCCTTCACGACTCGTGAAGCTGGCCATGAGAAGTTACAGGGAAAATTTAAAGGACCATTTTATTAAGGTGTTTTTGATATTTTGACCCATCTCCAAAGCTTTTTAAGACCATTAAACCCCCCCCCCCTTTTATATTCCTAAACTTCTCCTAAACTAATTATAAACCCTCATTCAAGACAAACACTTAGTTTCTAGAATTAAACTTTGAAAATTCTCTCCAAGTCTCTCCTTCAAGATTCAATCTAGGATTCAATTGGGGTTTCAACTACAAGCTAAATTCTTCTCAAATTCATCTTCCTAAGCAAGGTATGTGGGGTTTGAACTTTGGTTCCTTTCAATCAAGGACCCCCAAATCTTTTCAAGCAATTTTCCATGAAATTAAGCTTACTTTAAATGTGGATTTTAATTATTTTGATTTATTAAATTCAATTGATGTATGGGATGTATTTTATTTTTTATTTTAAGTTACTTTAAGCCCTATTATGATGATTTACATTGAAGTTATGAAGTTATGAACATACATGTCCCGTTTAAAGCTTGACTTATGCATGGGTGATTTAGATTATGTTTTAAATGTGATTCAATTATGAATTTACTTCAATTTCATGTTATATTGTTGATTTTAGATTGAATCTCAATTATCCATGATATTCTCACATTATTCATAGAATTTGTATCCATGAGCATTAGATTTATGAAATTATCGGCGGGCTAAGCTCACATATGTTTTTATCAAAATGTTTTTAGTGAGTTAAGCTCACATATTGGTTGTGATGAGAATGTGATCCCATAAATGTCTATTGTTATTGTCACTTAAAGCATTTTGGGTGCTTGCACCATATTGATATGATCATGAGTTATTCCTATGCATGAGTATCACGATTATGATTTATGGTTTGGCTTTTGAGTCTCAATGTGCATTGAACGGATTTAAAATAACTATTGTATCTCTTGAAAGCATGTATATGTATAAGTATTCTCGTGGATGCTTTGACTTAGCACCGATGGATTGGGGGCATGAGGGTTATCCCCAAGGGTCCTCTCCCTTGTTTCAAACAATGTGACGACATAGGAATGGAAGCCATTACAAAAAAGAACGGATCGTAAGGAATGGTCATTTATTGATATGATAATGAAAATCCTTCTGAAAAGACTGGGTCGTAAAGAAGGTGCCCATCCATCGAAAAGACTAGGTTGTAAGGTGTGATGTAAATTACCCTGGCAAGTAATCTTCTCGTACCGATTGGAGGTCTTTATCGGACTAATTCATATTATAGCTCACATGAGTTTGATTTATCGGTTATAGTCCATCCCCACTATATATATGAGCATTTGTGCTTGTCATGCATCATTGGCTTCATGGCGTATTGTATACTACTCTTCTTTAGATACATGATTATTTCTATATTATGTGCCCTTGTTACCTAATACTAAAATGCAGGTTTGATAAGTCATATGCATTGTATGCCCGCATAATTAGTACATTCAAACGTACTAATGCATACTTTGCCTACATGATCTAACCATGTAGGGACCGGAGATTACCTTTATCCACCTCTTGATGCTAGAACGGATTTGAGACATTTGTTATGGTGAGTCTTATCGTCCAAGGACAAGCCACTATTCCTCTACCTATGTTTCTTACATTTGTGTTATTTACTATGAGGGTGAGCCTGGGATATATTTTGGCCCCCATCTTATTATTATGACTAAAGGCATTGTTGGACATCTTATTGACTCTCGTCAGATCTATATGTTATATGTTGCACTTGAAGCTTATGATTATTTTTATCTATTGGATATGGCTATCATGGATTGATTATGAGAATTATGATATGTATGTATGTTTGATGTGGAAATGTGGAAGATCTTAAGTCCTGAATTGCCCCTATAATGTGAGTCATACTTACCTACCGTTTAGTCTTTATGTGCTACGTATTATGTAAATCCAAGTTATTCCCTTTCCCTATGATATCCCCATAGTGTGAGTCCTACTTTATTGCCCCTTGGAACTATGTGTTTACTATTTGAATATGTTTCCAAATCGATAATGTAAATTTGGATACTTTGAGGCTTTAAGGGGACTCTCGGGTTCCCATTCTCCATGTCACTCCTAGACCCTAGGTTTGGGTCGTGACAAAGAGACATGACAAGGAACTCAAAATATCCATATCTCGTCCTAAACACTGTCTTTAGAATATCAACATACTTGACTCGTAGCTAGTGGTACCGGAATCACAAGTCGATCTTTGAAAAGCATTTGGCACCTTGTAATTTGTCAAACAAGTCATCAATCTGTGGAAAAGGATACTTATTCTTGATAGTTACTTTGTTTAGCTATCTATAATCGATACACATTCATAAGGAGTCATCTTTCTTTCAAGAAAAGAGCATTGGAGCACCCCATGGAGATTTGCTTCGCCTAATAAAGCCTTTATTGAGGAATCCCTTTAATTATTCATTTAATACTCTTAGCTCTACAGGAGCCATTCTATAGGGAGGAATGGATATAGTCTGCATAAAAAGAAGAAAATTTATATCAGAATTGATATCCCTTTTGGGGGTAATCCTTAGATAATTATCGGGGAATACCATTAGGAATTCATTTACAATAGGAACTGACTAAAGGGTCAGTTGTTAATAAATGTCATGTCTTCCCATAATGGTAACATGCACTTGAACCCCTTCTACACTACCCAGTATGATTCTTACCTCATAGTGTACATTGGGGAGTAGGTTGTATCATTTGTGCAGAACGCTCCTGTTAAAAGCTATCACACTGACCTAAACTCTACCTCGGTCCTGACTAAATACAATGATCAAATCTCTGGCCCTGCATCTATGGTGGGACACTACCCACTAACAGAGGTGGATATCTGTGAAATGGGGGTTTAGAATCACCCATTGGCTCCCTATAATGCCCCATAGTACGAGCCTCTTATTCTACTCTCTGTCTCTACGGGTATCCCAGATTTTAATAAGAAAGTTCCTTTCTAGTCTGACCAAAAGCCTGCATCTGGGAAATATCTACACTGTCTTATAAATATGCTATCTTGTAGTCTCTAATTAAATGATCCCCAAACATACCACATAACGATGAACTCTAGTGTACATAGTACCTATAATATATGGTGCATACCTAGCCAATGAATTGAACCTAAGGCTACACTCCCTTATGCTCCTATCCCCCTGCCTCAACTGATAAACCAGTCGAGATGGGCCTCCTGAACCTCCTGTAGATATCCTCCCACTCTTTTGGTGCGGCATCAGGCCCTCTATATTTCTCCCATGCCTCGTACCACAAGATGGAAACATCACATAATTCAAAAGAAGCCAACTACACAGCCTCGGTGATAAGGAATGCATCAACCTCATTACTCTATACATATGGTCTATAAAGTCTTGGGTCCTTAGTAGGACTTAATCCTGTAAATACTGGAGGGGCCAAGTGAAGAAACTCTTGTACCTTTGAGCTTTCTGTTTGATCCCTTGTGGCATCTGCTCTTACTTCTAGTTGTCTCTCATTTGTAGAAACCATCCTAGTTAATAGCTGAATAGCCTCCTTCATCCCCAACTCCCTAGTCTCTAGCGGGGCTAGGGGTATAGGGGTACTAGATCTCCTTGGGCTCCAACAAGTGCTGTTGAATCTAGTACCGTGGCGTTAGAGACTCTCTATGTGCCTCAATGGGTAATATATCTGCCTAACCTGTCAAGGAATGATTGGTACCTTCTCTCGGATCCATACCTATCTCACGTTGTGCCATCTTATGAGCGTAGGATGGCCATTAAATAAAAACAACACAG